>JAPTHN010000018.1:4011103-5284454 GCA_026936325.1 Platynereis dumerilii | reverse complement strand
AACTAGCAATGACGGTGCTACTCAAGTAGCCCGTTGGATGACAAAGCTTCTTATGCACTCTGTTGCATGAATGAAGTTCTGTCTTTATTTGACAATTATAAATAAATAGTGACAATTAAGACAAGACTCCAGGCTTTTGCCTGTGCTTGCAGCATGCAAAAAATTAAATGATTCGTCAAATTCGAGGTATTTCTGTGTATACACCTCAGTTGAATTCAACGCAAGCAATGACCTCGTACTGTGCAATAATTAATAATTAATAATATATTAACAACTTACTCCACAATTTGGGAAGCTGTGCTGAAAGTACTGAAACATCGTCTCTGTTATCTTGTTCCTGACATGATTGCTTTGACACTGTTTCATGATAACTTGCGTACCGATGAGAAAAACACATATAGTGCAAGAAATATTAAAACAACCATAAAATGTCCATCATCAAAGCACATAAGGTACTGCTTTTGGGAATTGAGGGAAAATATGGAACTGTAGGTTAGTGGTTGCAGACTTATAGCATGCACATTGTTTCTTTAATGAAGATTGAACCATCCCTTTTGCAGATCGATGAACACATCCGAACCTTCTGAATGACAATATGCAGAATGCATATCAGGGAAAAAGATCTCCAGTGCCTTTAGGGTCACAAATGACTGTTCAGAAAGAGGGTAAAATTGGAAGCAGATTATTAAGATCATTCAAGAAAGGAAGATCGATTTCAAAATAACTTCTCTGAATTATCGCCAAAATCACAGAAAACAGCGAAAACTTGATGTTGTACAGCTATCATATTGATGACCCTGGCAAGTGGTACCTAGTACTTAGCTGACCTCTATCTTTCCCAAATGGTGTCTGTACTTCATTATGTATGTTTAAATCTGATTTATCATGTAAACCATGTTATCTCTTGATTGGCTATTTGTTTTCTTTTCTCTTGAAATTATGAACGAAATTACGAAAAACTCTCTCGAAATTATGAACAAAATTACGAAAAACACCTAGCGATTCTTCAAATTTCATGAAATTTCAGTTAAATGGTCTACATCAATAACCTCACCACCAAAAAAAAGTAAGGTTGGATCCAGAAGAAATTTCAATTTTGGGGGGCAGAAGGAGCACCCTACTAGAAGGGCACTCAAAATTGGTTAATTCAAGCCTATTTAAACAATGTATAGTAAACCGTTTGTACAATGTAGTAAACCGTTTGTACGATGTAGTAAATCGTTTAAACGATGTAGTAAATCGTTTGTACGATTTAGTAAATCGTTTGTACGATGTAGTAAATCGTTTGTACAATATAGCTGACGCTGGCACCATCACTATATTGTCATTTGCAAGATTGAAGATTGTGAGTCAACCAATGGTGGGATTGACTTCAAATAAATATCATTTTCAAGATATTGAGTTCAGCTATATGGGCATATGTGTTGTTTTGTTAAGAATTAAAAAGAAGTTGGTCAAAATAAAGCGCGAAGATGAGGTACGGAAAATGTTGTTTTTTTCTGCACTTGTCTCTTAATTCAGCAGTGTTCAGTCTGGTAGCTTCAAAAATGCATGTGTGGGCGGACCTGACAGGCAGCACAATCAGTGAAATGTGGGTTTGAACTTTTGATCTGATTTAGAAATTTAACTGCACTCTAAAAATTTCAGACAGAATCGGTTTTTTAGATTCAAAATGGTTTTTTGAAAAACCAAATTTCAATTTAAAAAACCAACATGGATTTTTTTAAAAATCCATGTTGGTTTTGCATTTCTTTTAGATGGATAGCTGGATAAATTGATAAATAGAATGATTGATATGTGTTCAAAGCTCACCAAAAGTTCATAATCATATCTACAATGTGTCTATCTATCTATCTATCTATCTATCTATCTATCTATCTATCTATCTATCTATCTATCTATCTATCTATCTATCTATCTGTCTATCTATATATATGAATTGACATTAATTCCAATAAAAGTATGTGAGTGGCCAGTGATTGCTAAATTAGTGTCACTGGGAGACCAACTTTTTCCAGAAACTCTCATTATTGCGCATTTGGTTGTCTTAATTTTAAGTTGTTGGCACCCTTTCTGTATCAAAAAAATTCTTAAGTGTCCATTTCTGATTTTTCGTTTTCGTTCATTTAAAATTTGTGAAATTCCTTTAATGAACACCAGTTAAATTTCTAAATCAGATCACAAGTTCAAACTCACATTTCACGAATTGTGCTGCCTGTCAGGTCCACCCACAAATGCATTTTTTTAAGCTAACCAGTGAAGTTCTGCTGTGTTTTTCTGAGCGCGGACCTTACAGGCAGCAGCACGGACCTGAAAGGCAACAGTCCCAGTGACCTAGAAGCCAATTCGATACCCATTTGGACTTAAATTTCGCCTGCTTGAATGGCAGACTGTGCTCAGTCAGGGTATAAGGTTATTCCATCGGTCTCCGAGTCAAAAATCCTTAAAAAATGCTCTGCTTCATCTACATTTGCTATATCGTTTGTACAATGTAATAATCCGTTTGTACAATGTAGTAAACCGTTTGTACAATGTAGTAAACCGTTTGTACAATGTAGTAAACCGTTTGTACAATGTAGTAAACCGTTTGTACAATTTATAGTAAACTGTTTGTACAATGTAGTAAACCGTTTGTACAATGTAGTATATCGTTTAAACGATGTAGTAAATCGTTTAAACGATGTAGTAAATCGTTTAAACGATGTAGTAAATCGTTTAAACGATGTAGTAAATCGTTTAAACGATGTAGTAAATCGTTTGTACAATATAGCTGACGCTGGCTTCATCACTAAAATGTCATTTGCAAGATTTAAGATTGTGAGTCAACCAATGGCCCGATTGACTTCAAATAAATTGTATCTGGAAGATATTGAACTCAGCTACGTGTACATATGTGTTTCAATGCCAGGAATGGACTAGAAGTTGGTTAAAATAAGACCCAAATACGGGTCACGGAAATATGTTTTCGCACTTGTCGCTTGGTTCAGTCTTGTTCAATCTTGCAGGTTATTGATTGGATATTTATCAATGTCTTATTTCATTATTTTCTACTAAAAATTACTCATTATAGAAGACAAAATATAGAAATAGAGTTAGTTTGGGTTCACTTTTCACAGATACATTGGGAAATTGAAGGGAAAAATGATGTGACACACATCCCTCGCGGACATTGATGTAAATCTAATGTTGGTCTAACGAAGCATTTAACCTCCTAGTCACATCGGACCCAACGTTACGAATCTACGTAATTTGTCGACACATTTCTCAGACGTTAATACGTACTTTTAGACGTTGATACGAGTGATACAGGCCGTATCTGACTCTACGAAGCCTTTTAACGTAGGTCTGACGGTCGCTAACCGTCTTCCCGCCTTCTAGGATCCAGCGTTTCAGCCGACCTGCCCCCTCTTGCGCATGCGCACTCGCATACAACAAGCCAAAATGGCGGGCTGACTCGAATCTGTGTAATCTCGGATGGTGTTTTCGCTAATAACGAAGGATTTAACGCATTGACAAGCCTCATTATCTGGTGTGCTTTATAGATTAATTACTTGGCTACGACTTGAGCATGTTTTGGACTGTCGGAATGCTTTATTGCGAAAGTTTGAGGCCCGGCAATGTGAAAAATCGAACGGCATGGTCGGAGCGCCCCGGCCAGGAATGACTCGATCAGCTGTTTCAGTATTTGTGATTCAATTATGGACTGAATATTGGACATATATACCCCGTTCTGGATGGATATACCCGGTTACCAAACCCGGGAGGACGCATGGACGTGGATACGGCCGGAATTCGTTGGACACCGGCGCTGGAGTCACAGGTAAGTCTCTTCAAGATGTCGATTTTTTTTTCAGGGGCGGATCGTCTGATGGGAGGGGGGGTTTTAATATGTTCAATTTTGTTCTGTTTAGTAGCTTTTAAGTTGTTTTAGTTCAGTTCAGGTTCTTGTTTTCAGGTTTGATTTATATATATATAGCGTGTTCGGGATCATTGTCCAGGTAGGGTGGGGTGGGGGGTGGGGAGAGCATCCCAGCCAGGTGGGAGGATTTAATTATTTTGATTGAGATCTGCAAATATAAAACAAAAAATTAAAGCAGTACTAACAGAGCTATCCAAAAAGGATGGCTCCCAAAATTAATAGACTTTTCTTCCTCATTTTACTGAGCAGTCTACAAGTCCACTTAGGGACTATAAATAAAATAAAATAAAAACACTTACCTTTCATGTTGAAATTGAAAATGTTACTGCAATTTTACCGTGATAAAATTGGAACATTCTCGGCATCTAGGACAGTTGCAATGAGGTACCATTAAACTTGGGTCTTATACAATTCTCATATGCATCTTTGTGGTCATGGAAAAAATTTTTAATTTTTTTAAACTTAGATCATCTTACTCATTTTCACAAGTACTTATTTGGTAATTTTTGTGACTGGTGGATCAACTATTTCTTTATGACTTCATCTTATCGTCAACAGCAAGCATCCTGTTGGAGTTTTTATATCCTCAAAGGAACCAGATAGATTGGAATAGGTATTTAATAGATGGCGCTACAAGGCGCTCTGTGAATCAGGATCCTAGGTTCTGCAACTTTGTGCAAACCTTCAACAAACCTTTGGCAGATACGTATGATCAGACGTTTGCCCTGAACATTACTTTCAAACGTTGTCCATACATATCAAAAACACGTTGGAGAAACCTTGGAACTTACGTATTGCCAAATGTTCGACCATACCTTTGATAAACCTATGAATCAAAGGTATGGTAATACGTAACAGTCTAAGGTTGTAAAAACCTCTCAAATGAATGTTCGACAAACCTATGAATCAAAGGTACGGTCATATGTAGTATTCCAACGTCCTTCAAACCTCTCAACCAAAGGTATGACTTACGTAATAGTCTAAGGTTTTAAAAACCTCTCAAATGAATGTTCTACAAACCTTTGAATCAAAGGTATGGTTATACGTAATAGTCAAACGTTCTTCAAACCTGTCAACCAAAGGTATGACTGACGTATGACTGACACGTTTGGCAAAACGTTACGACCAAATGTTCTTCCAACCTCTCAATCAGAGGTATGACTTAAGTGTGACTCGAACGTTAGGCCGAACTATAAAACAAACTATCTGCCAACCTCTTACTAAGGTTGCTACCTACGTTTGGTTTTCCATCTGAGTGCAACGTTTCGAAATTACCTTTGCCGTACCTTTGTCATACGTTGTTTGGCCCAACGTCTGATTCTAACCAAAATAATTACGTAGTGAGAGGTTTGATTTACGTTGCTGCTCAGGAGGGATACAGCATGACACTCACTAATGTTTTATAGTTTTCTGTAACAATGAATATAAACTTCTTACACTTAAAAACGCACACCTATTAACACAGCTTAAAAACAACTTCTAATTAAGGCATAACCATAAAATTTTGCATTGATGATGCTGAATATCCATGCCAAGGGTCTGGAAAGTTTCAATGAAAAATAAAAGAGAATCGGCGGCATCAGGCCACATTTGGTGGGACTGCTTCATAAACCATGCAATGCAAATCGAGGCAGAAAACATTTTTGCATTAAGTCCATCAGCGTCCAATTTTTTTAGTTTTGAGTTCATGGATAATGAAAGTGGTTTCCTTGACCCCTTCATGCATTTTAAAGCATGTTGTGGTTGTGGGCTTAATTTGAGCCCAAATTGGTATTTTTCACATTTTGTTTGTAGCATCCTCTTCAAAAATGATGTGTCATAAGCTTGGATAATTACCCCAATGTGAGAATTTTTTGCAAGGCAATCTTGGTGGCCTTCTTTGTTAACAATTTGAGATCATTAACATGTGGATGTGGTGGGTATTCTCCGCATTTCAGCCTCATTCAACTTTGCTAATCCCAAATTTTGAACAACCATAAAAAATTGTGTCTGGCTCCTTGAAAAACCTACAGATTTTCTTCAAACTGTCAAAATCTTTGGCCAAACAATTAATTAGCATGCTTAGGAGGTTACAAAGAATTATCTTGAGTAGTTTACAAGTTCTGCCTCCTTTAATACGTAGGTGTGCATTTTTAAGTGTGAGCAGTTTACTTTCTAAAGATAATCTGCGTAGACCTGGGCTATGTAAGATTGTGGTTGTGTTTGTTTCAGGTGATCAGAGTGATCTGGATCCAGTTCTGTGGATCAGTGATCTGGATCCAGATCCGGATCAGTGCTGAAAAAAATGTGGATCTGTATATCCAGATCAGGATTCGCATTTGTTTCAGACAGATTCAGATGATCTGGATCTGGATCCATGGATCCTCAAATTTTCACTGCCAGATCCCAAAGGATCCTGATCTGGATCACTGATCTTTGGATCCTTCTCCAGAGCAGGGTTCAGTTCAGATAGATCCAGATCCTTCAGATCTGCTGAAACAAACAGGCCCTGTGTCTGATACAGTTATTGTGCTACAAAACGTTTTACAAATAAGACTTGAAACTGTTATTAGAAAATAAAAGGACCACAGAGCATAGGCCCAGAAAGCAGGGGGCCCAGTCACCCCCCCCCCCCCAAAATTAACATTGAATTTGGGCAAAGATCTAAACAAATCGGGCAGAAAGTCCCATTGACCCCATCCTGACCAAAACCAAAGCACATACTGTCCTAGGCATACTTCTACAGTACATTAAAATATCAAGGCAAAAACTGCCCCAATGCCCAGTGGCGTAGTACATTGTTTGTACAATTTACTAGATTGTTTGTACAATGTAGTAAATCGTTTGTACAATGTAGTAAATTGTTTGTACAATGTAGTAAACCATTTGTACAATGTAGTAAACTGTTTGTACAATTTACTATATTGTTTGTACAATGTGGTAAATTGTTCGTACAAAGTAGTAGATCGTTTGTACAATGTAGTAAACTGTTTGTACAATGTAGAAAATCGTTTGTACAATGTAGTAAATCGTTTGTACAATGTAGTACATCGTTTGTACAATGTACTATATTGTTTGTACAATATACTATATTGTTTGTACAATGTAGTACATCGTTTGTACAATGTAGTAAACTGTTTGTACATTATAGTAAATTGTTTGTACAATGTAGTAAACCGTTTGTACAATTTACTAGATTGTCTGTACAATGTAGTACATTGTTTGTACAATGTAGTACATTGTTTGTACAATGTAGTACATTGTTTGTACAATATACTACATTGTTTGTACAATATACTACATTGTTTGTACAATGTAGTAAATTGTTTGTACAATGTAGTAAATTGTTTGTACAATATAGTAAATTGTTTGTACAATGTAGTAAACCGTTTGTACAATTTACTAGATTGTTTGTACAATGTAGTAAATCGTTTGTACAATGTAGTAAATCGTTTGTACGATGTAGTATATTGTTTGTACAATGTAGTAAATTGTTTGTACAATATAGTAAATGGTTTGTACAATGTAGTAAACCGTTTGTACAATGTAGTATATTGTTTGTACAATGTAGTAAATTGTTTGTACAATATAGTAAATCGTTTGTACAATGTAGTAAACCGTTTGTACAATGTAGTAAATCGTTTGTACAATGTAGTAAATGGTTTGTACAATGTAGTAAATCGTTTGTACAATGTAGTAAATTGTTTGTACAATGTAGTAAATTGTTTGTACAATGTAGTAAATCGTTTGTACAATGTAGTATATTGTTTGTACAATGTAGTTCATTGTTTGTACAATGTAGTACATCGTTTGTACAATGTAGTAAACTGTTTGTACAATTTACTAGATTGTTTGTACAATGTAGTTAATTGTTTGTACAATGTAGTAAACCGTTTGTACAATGTAGTAAACTGTTTGTACAATTTCCTAGATTGTTTGTACAATGTAGTAAATCGTTTGTACAATGTAGTAAATTGTTTGTACAATGTAGTAAATCGTTCGTACAATGTAGTAAATCGTTTGTACAATATAGCAATTTAAATTGTTTGTACAATATAGTACATTGTTTGTACAATGTACTATATTGTACAAACGATTTACTAGATTGTTTGTACAATATAGTACATTGTTTGTACAATATAGTAAATGGTTTGTACAGTTTAGTAAACTGTTTGTACAATTTACTAGATTGTTTGTACAATGTAGT
Source organism: Platynereis dumerilii (assembly GCA_026936325.1). Lineage (NCBI taxonomy): Eukaryota > Metazoa > Annelida > Polychaeta > Phyllodocida > Nereididae > Platynereis > Platynereis dumerilii. The sequence continues at coordinate 5,276,349 of JAPTHN010000018.1, read as the reverse complement.
AAATCGTTTGTACAATTTAACTTTTTTTTTGTTTGCATGTCCTAAAATGGCTTCCGTAGGTAATTATTTTGTTTTGGAAAATTTTTTCGAGTATTTTTGGTAATTTATTTTTTTTTTGAAAAAAAAATTTTTTTTCGAACATTTTTGGAACTTTTTTTTGTTCGAACATTTTTGGCAATATTTTATTTTTCGAACATTTTACGGTAATATATATATTTTTTTCGAACATTTTCTTTTTTGGAAATTTTTTTTTTTTTAACGTATTCGGTGATTTTTTTTTTTTTTTCGAACATTTTTGATTTTTTGTTTTTTTTTCGAAAATTAAGAAAAAAAAAAAAAAATTTTCGAACAATTTTGGTAATTTTTTTTTTTTTTCGAACATTTACGGTAGTCACGCGTGATGATAAAAAAGTGCCAGGATCATATTATGGGATGTCTGAATCACTTTTTTTGATTGAACCATCTGGCTGGTTCACTCCTAGCATGTTTGCCATAAGGGACGAGAACCTCGCTTCGCTCGGTGAGCCGGTGGCTCTGTCCCGTCTATTAGCTCACCAGGTCTCCTCTGTTGCTATGGTAACAGCAGATAAAGATACATTCTCCCATAGTCATCGGCTCACTGCGAACTGGGCTTGCCCAGTGAGCCTCTGACCTTTTTGTCAAATTTTCCTGTGGTATTGGCCCAAGAAAGTACTGCAATGCCCTCTGGTGGCTCAACCAATCAGGAGTCAGCTTTCATATCAATGACTGAGAGGACTAAAAATGTATTGCAAGCAATAGGTGTTGAACACTGAATCAAAACATAAAAACTGAAAACAAAAAACTGATATATTAAAGTTCCACAAACTGTGAATGGAGTGATAAGTTGTAAAGAAAAACAAACTCATAAACTTGGGACAGTTTCAATAGTTCGGATGTCAATCATGATTATCCATGCATTTAATTCTCATCTGATTGGTGGTTAGATTGTTAGTCAACACACCCTTATGGACAGTGATTGTCTCAGTCCAAATTGTAACGTCCAGAACGCATTCTGTTGAATAGTTTGAACAGACTGACAGATATAGCTAGAACAGGATGACACCTTCAGCAGTGTGCTGGATGACACATTGCAGCTTGAATAGCAGAGCCGACCTTCAAAACTTTAAACAACAACAGATCAACAAACAACAGCTTGCACTGTATGGAGTTGGGGGGGGGTACCACTGTAACAGTCTCACTGATTGGTAGCGTAGGACTGCCTTCGCAGCCCATCTGCATAACCACACTAATTAGTGCCTACCAAGTCAGAGCCTCGCTGGGCAAGCCAAGCTCGGCTGCACAGGAGGTTCTGACAACGGGAGAATGATAAAGATAAGGATATTAGGGATGTGCAACTGGCAATCATGCCCTAATACCGTGCACTGGGCCTTGGATCGCGCATGGCTTGGCCTTTTATCGAGCATGACAGGGCCTATTGTCGCGCATCTGATCTACACTGACTACAGACATGATAAAGACTAGAGTGAAGATCAATTTTAAACTGTTTTATATTATTGACCTATCCTAGCAAGGTATAGCCTCTACATCATCAGTCATTCAACTGATCATTGCTTATGCACAGAGCCCTAGCAGGCCCTTAAACTGATGCAAAATATGACCTTTGCAGCATCTCTTATGTTCGTTTGTAAGACATATTTATGGTTTTATATGGTGGGCTGTAATATTCGCGCAGCGAAACGGCCTTCGGCCGTTGAGCGAAGCGAATTGAGTGCAAGAGAAGACTCAAAAATCTGTGCAGTGATGGTCTCAACATCAACAGTCCACAACTGGGAATTAGGTCAAGTGGGTCCAGCTTCTTATCAATGATTTAGTTTCGTATTTAACAAAACATAACATATTCATCTTCAAAAGTGTCTTAAAAAATCAATTTTCCCTAGTAATATATCATGTACCAATAATTTTTTTGGAATAGTTAATTATTAAAATTGACAAGCTAAATCAAATTATTAACTTGTGATTAATTTAATTTCAATCAGACAACAAGAAAACATAACAAAATTAAAGTTACATAATCTTATAAACTGAGGATTATGTAACAGTGAACAGTTAATCTGCATGCAATGTTATTGTTTTTGTATTACTATATATCTATACTATGATGTAATATCAACAATCTAACATAGACTTGACTTAGGCAGCTTTCAGTGCTGTCAGCCTTTTTACCATTCAGCTGATTATCTATCTTATTTATTTAATATATACAATGTATCTATCAATGTATCTATCTATCTGTCTGTCAATACATCTATCTATCTATCTCAGTATCTGTCTATCTATTTATCGATATATATTATTTATCCTATCTTATATTTTCGTTGTTTCCTCACATTTTCTTTTTGTATACAAATCGCCAATTCTTCATCAATCTGGCCATGCTATACATCAATCTTCATCTTTTCAAAACCTCTACAGATTTTTATCTTTACAGAACTCTCTCTTACTTCTAACACCCTATCCACACATGTATGCTATCCAGACAGCTCTATTCACGTGGCTGCAACAGTGGTAGTGGATTGTTCTCCCTGGGCTCAGAAGAGGCAGGCATCAAATAAACTATACAAAACAGGTTCTTTGTTACAAATCAAGACACTACAAACCAACTTAACAAAACTACAAAATTTCAATCCTTTCCCCTATCGACTGGCTAAATTTATATATATCCTAATCCATATTAGAAATTCAGCTTTTTGGCTCATTTTTCTTTCTGCATAGGATTCCTCAATTATCCATGGATCAGGCCATGTCATACATCAATCTTCCTCTTTACTCTTCCTTTGCACATTTTTACCTTCACAGTACTTAACATCCATGAGTTCTGCACCTACAGTACTTTTCGTAATCCTCCACTCACCAGACGGCAACACCTTTCCAAGCATCATTTACACTGGACGGCAACGCATGATGTCAACGCCACAATGATGAACCACAATACTCCACACTACTACAGTAACTCACAGGCCTATCTCTTTATTCCAAGAAGCATGGGGATCCTCTAGTCTAGTATATTTTTCGTCTAGCTCATCTTGCTATTCTACATCTTTCTCTGTCTTTCCATGTATCTGTCTTTCTAATTTTCTGAAACAGTAACATAACTGCCTTTCATACACTGAATATCAAATAAACATGAAAGTTATGGTAACACTATAAGTCCCACAAAAACTTTTTAAAGTGCTGCGCGAATTTCATGGCAGTGCCATTTACATATTATATATATAGGGCTGTATAAATACTAATGAAGAACAATTTTCACCTAAACACTGTTTACTAACCAAGTGACCTAATTAAGGATTTTTTTGTTTACATTTTGCTAGTTCTCATATATAGAGCAAACAACAAACTTTGTCATATAGCCAGTATGCTGTCTTATAGTACAAATAGTACACATAAAAAAAATTGGAATCAATCAGTTAAGTTTTCTGGGAGATTTGGCAGTTTTAGTAAATTATAGTGCATTTTTTACTAGAATCCCCAAATCTTTTGATTGTTGAATATTTAATGCTTGTAATTTCACATAAAAATGTCTAATAGATAAATATAGCATACTGGCTATGTTTTGTTATAATTGAATTGGTTTCTTGTCTAAAATTTAAGATTTTGTGATTAACTGGGTCGCTTCGCATGGAGCAAACGGTGCACAGTGTAAAGGTGACTCAATTAGCGAATAAATAATACGATATTAAATCAATAATCCAGACAGTAGAAAACTCCATGCCCCCAGCCTTGGGGCCCGAGCTGTGCAGTATATATAGGGCCTATATTATGTCAATGAATTATCCAGAAGCCTAGAACTTTAAAATACTTAAATTTAAGAAAGCCATGGATACACGGATCAACATACGTAATTACATTATAATATTAGGCCTACATGTTGGGGATGACTCCAAGAAATAATTTTAAAAATTAACAAAACTCATTAATTAACAATGCGGACTGAATCAAAAGTTTCAGAGAGCTGGTACGCAAATTTTCCTAAGCTATTATTCATGTACAACATATATATATGAATGACTGCGGTTCCCCCTGACAACCTCTGATTCAAGGATTCTTCGACTTCAAGCTTGAAATCTTATTTGATCAAAATTTTAATGTGTACTTAAAATTGAATCAGGATCCTAGGTTCTGCAACTTTGTGCAAACCTTCAACAAACCTTTGGCAGATACGTATGATCAGACGTTTGCCCTGAACATTACTTTCAAACGTTGTCCATACATATCAAAAACACGTTGGAGAAACCTTGGAACTTACGTATTGCCAAATGTTCGACCATACCTTTGATAAACCTATGAATCAAAGGTATGGTAATACGTAACAGTCTAAGGTTGTAAAAACCTCTCAAATGAATGTTCGACAAACCTATGAATCAAAGGTACGGTCATATGTAGTATTCCAACGTCCTTCAAACCTCTCAACCAAAGGTATGACTTACGTAATAGTCTAAGGTTTTAAAAACCTCTCAAATGAATGTTCTACAAACCTTTGAATCAAAGGTATGGTTATACGTAATAGTCAAACGTTCTTCAAACCTGTCAACCAAAGGTATGACTGACGTATGACTGACACGTTTGGCAAAACGTTACGACCAAATGTTCTTCCAACCTCTCAATCAGAGGTATGACTTAAGTGTGACTCGAACGTTAGGCCGAACTATAAAACAAACTATCTGCCAACCTCTTACTAAGGTTGCTACCTACGTTTGGTTTTCCATCTGAGTGCAACGTTTCGAAATTACCTTTGCCGTACCTTTGTCATACGTTGTTTGGCCCAACGTCTGATTCTAACCAAAATAATTACGTAGTGAGAGGTTTGATTTACGTTGCTGCTCAGGAGGGATACAGCATGACACTCAATAATGTTTTATAGTTTTCTGTAACAATGAATATAAACTTCTTACACTTAAAAACGCACACCTATTAACACAGCTTAAAAACAACTTCTAATTAAGGCATAACCATAAAATTTTGCATTGATGATGCTGAATATCCATGCCAAGGGTCTGGAAAGTTTCAATGAAAAATAAAAGAGAATCGGCGGCATCAGGCCACATTTGGTGGGACTGCTTCATAAACCATGCAATGCAAATCGAGGCAGAAAACATTTTTGCATTAAGTCCATCAGCGTCCAATTTTTTGAGTTTTGAGTTCATGGATAATGAAAGTGGTTTCCTTGACCCCTTCATGCATTTTAAAGCATGTTGTGGTTGTGGGCTTAATTTGAGCCCAAATTGGTATTTTTCACATTTTGTTTGTAGCATCCTCTTCAAAAATGATGTGTCATAAGCTTGGATAATTACCCCAATGTGAGAATTTTTTGCAAGGCAATCTTGGTGGCCTTCTTTGTTAACAATTTGAGATCATTAACATGTGGATGTGGTGGGTATTCTCCGCATTTCAGCCTCATTCAACTTTGCTAATCCCAAATTTTGAACAACCATAAAAAATTGTGTCTGGCTCCTTGAAAAACCTACAGATTTTCTTCAAACTGTCAAAATCTTTGGCCAAACAATTAATTAGCATGCTTAGGAGGTTACAAAGAATTATCTTGAGTAGTTTACAAGTTCTGCCTCCTTTAATACGTAGGTGTGCATTTTTAAGTGTGAGCAGTTTACTTTCTAAAGATAATCTGCGTAGACCTGGGCTATGTAAGATTGTGGTTGTGTTTGTTTCAGGTGATCAGAGTGATCTGGATCCAGTTCTGTGGATCAGTGATCTGGATCCAGATCCGGATCAGTACTGAAAAAAATGTGGATCTGTATATCCAGATCAGGATTCGCATTTGTTTCAGACAGATTCAGATGATCTGGATCTGGATCCATGGATCCTCAAATTTTCACTGCCAGATCCCAAAGGATCCGGATCTGGATCACTGATCTTTGGATCCTTCTCCAGAGCAGGGTTCAGTTCAGATAGATCCAGATCCTTCAGATCTGCTGAAACAAACAGGCCCTGTGTCTGATACAGTTATTGTGCTACAAAACGTTTTACAAATAAGACTTGAAACTGTTATTAGAAAATAAAAGGACCACAGAGCATAGGCCCAGAAAGCAGGGGGCCCAGTCACCCCCCCCCAAAATTAACATTGAATTTGGGCAAAGATCTAAACAAATCGGGCAGAAAGTCCCATTGACCCCATCCTGACCAAAACCAAAGCACATACTGTCCTAGGCATACTTCTACAGTACATTAAAATATCAAGGCAAAAACTGCCCCAATGCCCAGTGGCGTAGTACATTGTTTGTACAATATACTATATTGTTTGTACAATGTAGTAAATCGTTTGTACAATGTAGTAAATTGTTTGTACAATGTAGTAAACCGTTTGTACAATGTAGTAAACTGTTTGTACAATTTACTATATTGTTTGTACAATGTAGTAAATCGTTCGTACAAAGTAGTAGATCGTTTGTACAATGTAGTAAACTGTTTGTACAATGTAGAAAATCGTTTGTACAATGTAGTAAATCGTTTGTACAATGTAGTACATCGTTTGTACAATGTACTATATTGTTTGTACAATATACTATATTGTTTGTACAATGTAGTACATCGTTTGTACAATGTAGTAAACTGTTTGTACATTATAGTAAATTGTTTGTACAATGTAGTAAACCGTTTGTACAATTTACTAGATTGTTTGTACAATGTAGTACATTGTTTGTACAATGTAGTACATTGTTTGTACAATGTAGTACATTGTTTGTACAATATACTACATTGTTTGTACAATATACTACATTGTTTGTACAATGTAGTAAATTGTTTGTACAATGTAGTAAATTGTTTGTACAATATAGTAAATTGTTTGTACAATGTAGTAAACCGTTTGTACAATTTACTAGATTGTTTGTACAATGTAGTAAATCGTTTGTACAATGTAGTAAATCGTTTGTACGATGTAGTATATTGTTTGTACAATGTAGTAAATTGTTTGTACAATATAGTAAATGGTTTGTACAATGTAGTAAACCGTTTGTACAATGTAGTATATTGTTTGTACAATGTAGTAAATTGTTTGTACAATATAGTAAATCGTTTGTACAATGTAGTAAACCGTTTGTACAATGTAGTAAATCGTTTGTACAATGTAGTAAATGGTTTGTACAATGTAGTAAATCGTTTGTACAATGTAGTAAATTGTTTGTACAATGTAGTAAATTGTTTGTACAATGTAGTAAATCGTTTGTACAATGTAGTATATTGTTTGTACAATGTAGTTCATTGTTTGTACAATGTAGTACATCGTTTGTACAATGTAGTAAACTGTTTGTACAATTTACTAGATTGTTTGTACAATGTAGTTAATTGTTTGTACAATGTAGTAAACCGTTTGTACAATGTAGTAAACTGTTTGTACAATTTCCTAGATTGTTTGTACAATGTAGTAAATCGTTTGTACAATGTAGTAAATTGTTTGTACAATGTAGTAAATCGTTCGTACAATGTAGTAAATCGTTTGTACAATATAGCAATTTAAATTGTTTGTACAATATAGTACATTGTTTGTACAATGTACTGTATTGTACAAACGATTTACTAGATTGTTTGTACAATATAGTACATTGTTTGTACAATATAGTAAATGGTTTGTACAGTTTAGTAAACTGTTTGTACAATTTACTAGATTGTTTGTACAATGTAGTAAATCGTTTGTACAATTTAACTTTTTTTTTGTTTGCATGTCCTAAAATGGCTTCCGTAGGTAATTATTTTGTTTTGGAAAATTTTTTCGAGTATTTTTGGTAATTTATTTTTTTTTTGAAAAAAAAATTTTTTTTCGAACATTTTTGGAACTTTTTTTTGTTCGAACATTTTTGGCAATATTTTATTTTTCGAACATTTTACGGTAATATATATATTTTTTTCGAACATTTTCTTTTTTGGAATTTTTTTTTTTTTTAACGTATTCGGTGATTTTTTTTTTTTTTTCGAACATTTTTGATTTTTTGTTTTTTTTTCGAAAATTAAGAAAAAAAAAAAAAATTTTTCGAACAATTTTGGTAATTTTTTTTTTTTTTCGAATATTTACGGTAGTCACGCGTGATGAGAAAAAAGTGCCAGGATCATATTATGGGATGTCTGAATCACTTTTTTTGATTGAACCATCTGGCTGGTTCACTCCTAGCATGTTTGCCATAAGGGACGAGAACCTCGCTTCGCTCGGTGAGCCGGTGGCTCTGTCCCGTCTATTAGCTCACCAGGTCTCCTCTGTTGCTATGGTAACAGCAGATAAAGATACATTCTCCCATAGTCATCGGCTCACTGCGAACTGGGCTTGCCCAGTGAGCCTCTGACCTTTTTGTCAAATTTTCCTGTGGTATTGGCCCAAGAAAGTACTGCAATGCCCTCTGGTGGCTCAACCAATCAGGAGTCAGCTTTCATATCAATGACTGAGAGGACTAAAAATGTATTGCAAGCAATAGGTGTTGAACACTGAATCAAAACATAAAAACTGAAAACAAAAAACTGATATATTAAAGTTCCACAAACTGTGAATGGAGTGATAAGTTGTAAAGAAAAACAAACTCATAAACTTGGGACAGTTTCAATAGTTCGGATGTCAATCATGATTATCCATGCATTTAATTCTCATCTGATTGGTGGTTAGATTGTTAGTCAACACACCCTTATGGACAGTGATTGTCTCAGTCCAAATTGTAACGTCCAGAACGCATTCTGTTGAATAGTTTGAACAGACTGACAGATATAGCTAGAACAGGATGACACCTTCAGCAGTGTGCTGGATGACACATTGCAGCTTGAATAGCAGAGCCGACCTTCAAAACTTTAAACAACAACAGATCAACAAACAACAGCTTGCACTGTATGGGTTTGGGGGGAGGGGGGTGGTACCACTGTAACAGTCTCACTGATTGGTAGCGTAGGACTGCCTTCGCAGCCCATCTGCATAACCACACTAATTAGTGCCTACCAAGTCAGAGCCTCGCTGGGCAAGCCAAGCTCGGCTGCACAGGAGGTTCTGACAACGGGAGAATGATAAAGATAAGGATATTAGGGATGTGCAACTGGCAATCATGCCCTAATACCGTGCACTGGGCCTTGGATCGCGCATGGCTTGGCCTTTTATCGAGCATGACAGGGCCTATTGTCGCGCATCTGATCTACACTGACTACAGACATGATAAAGACTAGAGTGAAGATCAATTTTAAACTGTTTTATATTATTGACCTATCCTAGCAAGGTATAGCCTCTACATCATCAGTCATTCAACTGATCATTGCTTATGCACAGAGCCCTAGCAGGCCCTTAAACTGATGCAAAATATGACCTTTGCAGCATCTCTTATGTTCGTTTGTAAGACATATTTATGGTTTTATATGGTGGGCTGTAATATTCGCGCAGCGAAACGGCCTTCGGCCGTTGAGCGAAGCGAATTGAGTGCAAGAGAAGACTCAAAAATCTGTGCAGTGATGGTCTCAACATCAACAGTCCACAACTGGGAATTAGGTCAAGTGGGTCCAGCTTCTTATCAATGATTTAGTTTCGTATTTAACAAAACATAACATATTCATCTTCAAAAGTGTCTTAAAAAATCAATTTTCCCTAGTAATATATCCTGTACCAATAATTTTTTTGGAATAGTTAATTATTAAAATTGACAAGCTAAATCAAATTATTAACTTGTGATTAATTTAATTTCAATCAGACAACAAGAAAACATAACAAAATTAAAGTTACATAATCTTATAAACTGAGGATTATGTAACAGTGAACAGTTAATCTGCATGCAATGTTATTGTTTTTGTATTACTATATATCTATACTATGATGTAATATCAACAATCTAACATAGACTTGACTTAGGCAGCTTTCAGTGCTGTCAGCCTTTTTACCATTCAGCTGATTATCTATCTTATTTATTTAATATATACAATGTATCTATCAATGTATCTATCTATCTGTCTGTCAATACATCTATCTATCTATCTCAGTATCTGTCTATCTATTTATCGATATATATTATTTATCCTATCTTATATTTTTGTTGTTTCCTCACATTTTCTTTTTGTATACAAATCGCCAATTCTTCATCAATCTGGCCATGCTATACATCAATCTTCATCTTTTCAAAACCTCTACAGATTTTTATCTTTACAGAACTCTCTCTTACTTCTAACACCCTATCCACACATGTATGCTATCCACACAGCTCTATTCACGTGGCTGCAACAGTAGTAGTGGATTGTTCTCCCTGGGCTCAGAAGAGGCAGGCATCAAATAAACTATACAAAACAGGTTCTTTGTTACAAATCAAGACACTACAAACCAACTTAACAAAACTACAAAATTTCAATCCTTTCCCCTATCGACTGGCTAAATTTATATATATCCTAATCCATATTAGAAATTCAGCTTTTTGGCTCATTTTTCTTTCTGCATAGGATTCCTCAATTATCCATGGATCAGGCCATGTCATACATCAATCTTCCTCTTTACTCTTCCTTTGCACATTTTTACCTTCACAGTACTTAACATCCATGAGTTCTGCACCTACAGTACTTTTCGTAATCCTCCACTCACCAGACGGCAACACCTTTCCAAGCATCATTTACACTGGACGGCAACGCATGATGTCAACGCCACAATGATGAACCACAATACTCCACACTACTACAGTAACTCACAGGCCTATCTCTTTATTCCAAGAAGCATGGGGATCCTCTAGTCTAGTATATTTTTCGTCTAGCTCATCTTGCTATTCTACATCTTTCTCTGTCTTTCCATGTATCTGTCTTTCTAATTTTCTGAAACAGTAACATAACTGCCTTTCATACACTGAATATCAAATAAACATGAAAGTTATGGTAACACTATAAGTCCCACAAAAACTTTTTAAAGTGCTGCGCGAATTTCATGGCAGTGCCATTTACATATTATATATATAGGGCTGTATAAATACTAATGAAGAACAATTTTCACCTAAACACTGTTTACTAACCAAGTGACCTAATTAAGGATTTTTTTGTTTACATTTTGCTAGTTCTCATATATAGAGCAAACAACAAACTTTGTCATATAGCCAGTATGCTGTCTTATAGTACAAATAGTACACATAAAAAAAATTGGAATCAATCAGTTAAGTTTTCTGGGAGATTTGGCAGTTTTAGTAAATTATAGTGCATTTTTTACTAGAATCCCCAAATCTTTTGATTGTTGAATATTTAATGCTTGTAATTTCACATAAAAATGTCTAATAGATAAATATAGCATACTGGCTATGTTTTGTTATAATTGAATTGGTTTCTTGTCTAAAATTTAAGATTTTGTGATTAACTGGGTCGCTTCGCATGGAGCAAACGGTGCACAGTGTAAAGGTGACTCAATTAGCGAATAAATAATACGATATTAAATCAATAATCCAGACAGTAGAAAACTCCATGCCCCCAGCCTTGGGGCCCGAGCTGTGCAGTATATATAGGGCCTATATTATGTCAATGAATTATCCAGAAGCCTAGAACTTTAAAATACTTAAATTTAAGAAAGCCATGGATACACGGATCAACATACGTAATTACATTATAATATTAGGCCTACATGTTGGGGATGACTCCAAGAAATAATTTTAAAAATTAACAAAACTCATTAATTAACAATGCGGACTGAATCAAAAGTTTCAGAGAGCTGGTACGCAAATTTTCCTAAGCTATTATTCATGTACAACATATATATATGAATGACTGCGGTTCCCCCTGACAACCTCTGATTCAAGGATTCTTCGACTTCAAGCTTGAAATCTTATTTGATCAAAATTTTAATGTGTACTTAAAATTGAAGTTCAATCTGAGCAGATGTTCAATCAGAGTTTGCTTGATGACACTTGAAGTGCAATCCAGTCAGATGGCATAAATTTACTGCCAAGTAATTTAAGGCTTTACAATCAATTAAACTCACTTAGCTAATTATGGAAGACATGCAATTCTGTTGATTGGAAATATGTGCAATACTTTAAATCTATCAATTAACTAGAAGGCAAACGAGTTTGCTATGGCCGTACGGGAGCCTTCGTCAGACCTAGAGGGAGTGATATAAACTTATTGGTAGTTATTGTTGGACTTCGACCGCTGGGACGTTTCACGGCCGTAGTGGGACTTTAAAGGCCAAAACGATAAAATGTCCAAGTCTTTTTTTCTAACTAAATGATTTTTAATAACTTCAGGATTTTTAAACATCTTAAATTGATCTGTTGACTTTTAACTTAAAAAACCTTCAAATTGATTGTAAAAACATACACTTAACTTTCTTTCTTTCCAGCTAAGTTTCATGCATTGTGATCTTCTGTTTTTTTCTTTCTCAATGTTAAATTGCAGGTTTCCCTTATCTTGAAGATTTAGTAATTTAGTATAGTTCTATAAAATACTTTATTCACACATAACTTAAAATTTTATCTTGCTAATTTCTGGTATTTTCTCTGCATGAAAAAACTTCTGCAGATTAGGCATGACCTAGTTTTGAGATTGACGGAAGAAGAAGAAGAAGAGCTGAGCGTTCACGAAGGCACTGTAACCAAGGTAGCAAGATGGCGCAAGGCATCGGAAGAAATGCATGGCAAAAAACTTGGTTTGGAAAATGCTGCAATACGCTGGCAAAAGTGGATGTACAGCGAAATTTTTACCGCACAGCACAAGACCACAACTAATAAAGGTATTATGCCAAGTTATGGCCCCCATGGAGCCCTAGTAAGTGAGATCTCGAAGTCAAATGGTTGTGACAGGGATTGAGGACGACAGTGGACGACATTTTGTCTATCTGCTAAATGGCCGGTACCACCCCTGGTGGTACGGCCATAATAACACCAAGTTAAATTTTACCAAGCTGCTTGCAGCGCCTCCCGTCGTGCCTCCCGTCGTGCCTCCCATCGTGCCTCCCCCACTGCCGAAAATATTCCGCAGTAGCCATGTGCTTGGAGCTGTCAAATTTGCCAGACCAAAGATGTCAGCTTGACAGTCTTCACAAATGGGTTAGGCCCTATACTAACTTGGAACACTCACACACACCCTCGCTTGTCAATAAAAAGCCTCCTGCAGACTCACAAATTGTTGAAACTGCTCATAAACGATAGTGTCAACTGTAAACAAATTCAACGGACTTTCTTCACCAAGTTTGTATCAATTATGTGTACATAGGAATCCCTCAACCAGAGGACAGTTAGAATTACATGTCAATAGCCCTAATCAAAGCTTAGCTGCAAAGTGCAATCAGCTTTGACACTTGCCAACTGCTTCCATGTACTGTTCCTCAATGACCAAACTGCATGATTGGTCCCAGCAGGTTGCCAGAACCCTTCTTCTTCTTCTTCTGTTGAGTTTCCGTCTTTCACAATCAGACGAACCTCCTTATAGGAGTAGTAGTTCTGTAATTATGTATAATGTAAAATCCATTCTGCTGTAATATGCGTACGCAGATGTTATTAATAAAAACCACTAAAAACCACTAGGACCTCTAAAAGCTACTAAAAGCTACTAAAAAACAAGCAGTGGTTAAAAGTCAGTAAAAACCCATGTCAATTAAGACACTTCGTCCGGCTCTTCATGACTATCCATCTGCATTTCATTGAGGCACATCTCTCTCTCCTTGGCGAGCTTTGCACATAGTAGATTACACTGTAGATTCACCAGTACTCTGGTTTGTGGATCTTCGATTCTTATGGTGGTTGCTCCTTGTATCTGTCCCAGAAGTACCGTTCTGATGTACCTGTCTCCGTTGAGTATAGCAGAACACAATTCTTCATCCGTCCTTGGGGGTACTTTTTCCTCTTGTCCGTAGAAATTTTGAATAGTGAGGATCTTGCTATTCCTATGATCTTCCAAGACTGGGCATCTCATCATCATGTGAGATATGTCCTCTTCCTCTATGGGTTGTTTTTCAATCGGGGTACATGGTTTTGTCTCAAGGGGGTCAAAAATAAGGGTCTTTTATTTTTCACCAAATTAACTTTTTTCTATTGCAATATATCTTGCCTTGAATTTCAGAAAATGTTAGGGCTACAAGTATTCTGAATTTTTTTTTATTTGACATTTTGTGTTGTGGTATTGATAAATTTGACCAAAAACAACTATCATGCTCATCCCTCTATTACTAGTTTATAGCGTTCCTCGTTGCATGGGCTTATGCTGAGTTGGTAGATAGACATATGGCAATGAAAAATAATCTTACTTGCTTAATTTTGGCCAAGCACTTTGTCTATACCAAGAAAAACAAACATTTTGGGAACCAATTTTCCGATAACAATACTATATCTTCTACATAGCAACTCCTATCTGCCATTGACCCCACATTTTCACAGACTGACTGGTCTGCAAGAAAAAATAGAACAACTCCACCAAATTTCGACAGTTTATTCGTACTGATAGTCATGGTAAGACCCGCTGAATTTAACAAATATGACAACATAAATTCATTCGGAGAGGACACTTATTTTGACATGACAATGTTTATAATATAAAGTCTCTGTGGCATACTTCTCGCAGTTGTGGATGAATCAGACCTTGAAACACAATTTTTGTTATAGAATTAGGTGACTAAGGATACCTTTTTGTTTTCTTTAAAATTGTAATTAAAGCTATATATGTTCTCAAATACAGTAGTTCATACTGGCACTATAGAGGTGTCATTTCTGCAGAAATTTGTGAGATGTATACTACATATATATGCATTGCTTGTTCATTCAGACACAGTAATGGCATTATTATAACTAATTAGTGTCTATCCAACTAACCGAGAAATATCGTTTAAGGCAAAAACAAGCAGAAAACTACCATTGCTTTTCTTGTCAAACATTTGTCCTCTCCCCCCTTAAAGAGCAGAACGGCTTCATTCCTATGCTAGGGTGTACCAGGTAATGATTAAATTAATTTGAATGACCTAACTATAAAGGAAATAACAAGGCAAAACAACCATGAGAACATCGCAAGTAGTGGGGTATTTAAATCTCTCTTTAAGCAATTGAAAAAGAAAGATGTATATCCACCATGTTCTGAGGAGTCCACAGGAGGTGGCACTTGAGCATTTACGCAGTTAAAAATAACTCAAGATGACGAATTACATTGCATATTGTGCACATACTAAATATCAATGGCTAGGGACAGCAATTAGCAAGATTATGCCCTTGGATATGATACCACCAAAAAACCCAACTTTTGGTTCGGAGAGGACAATGACATTTGACAAGCTCAATTCAGCATAAGCATTGATGTTAGTGAGATATGCTTTGTCAGTGTCTCAAAGCCTATTAGCACTACAATTTCAAAGTCTTAAAAGTCAGGTAAATCCTTTTGTAAGGAAATAACAGCCATTTTTCCTCGTTATTCGGAGAGGACAAGATTTGACGGAAAGCTGTTTTCGGCGTTTTCCGTGCTACGAGTATCGCGCAGTTGGTACAACTGAAGTGAAAAACTCAAAAAAACGTTGTCTAATCTATTGAAGGAGTATTTCTGTAAAATAAAAATACTCTTAATTTGATGTTATCACTGTTTTAGCTGACCCAATTTCGGAGAGGACAATATTTGACGGAAGTGACCTTTAAGTATTCAATGCGGGATTCTGAAGAGACTAATCATAGTTGTTGCATGTAATTCTAATGTTGAACTCTCGGGACCATGTTGAAAGCATATTCACATTGGTTAAAACTTACTGTTAGGTCAGGACTGAAAAATCTGAAGCGATATTTGCCTAATTTGCAAATGAGACAGTCAATTTTGATCAAAATGACACAAATAAATTTTTTTTGGGCAGTTATCAACCGATTTGAATAATTTTTTCGCTACTGTAGGTCCGTCTCAGTATGTTTAATCATTCTGTGTAACGTTTTTGCCACATACATGCACGGTATTTCTGGTATTTTGGATCTCGTGTGACTTTCCAGAGCGTACCCCGATTGAAAAACAACCCCTATATCGCATAACTTGCAGATCCTGCTCTCATCAGGCTTGTATTTTGCCAGTTGTAATTGGGTTGCATATCTTCCTACCAGCATCCTAGCTCTAGCGCCGGCTGCTTCTACCTTTCTTGGGTCTCCAACACATGGTGACCATAGGTGATGGGGCTTGTCTATCTCGCTAGTAGGGATCATCCATTGCAGTGTGGTCTTCTTTGCTGCATCTTGTACTAACTTGCTTCATTTGGGGCCTTTTCAGCATAATACACTAGGTGTCGCTTATGGCGTTCTACTACGGCGCTACCTGTCGGAATCTGAACCGGAAGTTGATAAGCGGAAATAGCCGACCGTTCACGAAGGCATTCGGCCAGACCAGGCTTGGAAAGAAAAGTCGGTTTAGAAATTGCTGCACTACGCAACAAAAACAGGATGTACATCGATATTTGTGGCGCACAGCACAAGACCATGAGTAATAAAGGTATTATGGCAAGTTATGGCCCCCCTGGGCCACTAATAAGTGAGATCTCGAGGACAAATGATCGCTCATCTGCTTGCCTGCTCAAAATTTATGGAAACTGGCCTTGCAAAAATCGATTTCTGTTTCAAAACCTCATGTTTAAATCTCAAACTTACATTTTCTGACAAAGATCAATGTTGCCACCTCAAAACTGACTAGAAATGCATTGAAACACGTTGTCTCTGCAAAGATGAATTTCTTCTTCTTCTGTAACGCTCTTCCGTCCGTTAGGACATAGCGCAGCTCCGGAGAGCCATGACTTTTTTGATTATTTAAAATCAGGGAGAAATTCTCCCTGAAAGTAGCGAGGAGTCACCCTACGCTGCCGGCTTTAATTGTTTTCAGCTGTTTTGTCTACTGTAGGGCTTCTTGAAAGTGGATGACGTGTGAAAAATTGTTGACTGGGCTTTCAAAGTTCAAAATGGCATTCGTTGCTAAGTGCCAGAAAAAGGCCTCCGCCGATTCTTGAAATTTCTCTGATTTCAGTTCCTCCAATTGTCACAATTCATAGCAAAAGACGATCACGAAGTCTAAACTGCTTTAGGCAACACACTTTGATGTTACAAGACCCGAAATAATTCATAAAGTCAGTAGAAAAACATCTGCTGAATTTGTTGACATGTCGTCATCATCAGACGTCATGATGAACGTCGCCACATTTTCATGAATTGATGAATTTCAGAAGTTTTGTTTACATTATTCTGCAGACCTTTAGTGGTTGAAAATTTTAATGTTCTAATATTTTTTGTTTGTTTGAAGCATGGAAAATGGGGGAAAATACTGAAGTACACAGTAAAACCCTTAAAGTTGATTGCACATACATTGGTCATCAAACATGATCACAAAGACATTGTATTAAAAGAGTGCATGAAGCAAAATATATTTTCAACCGCAACATTCTGCAGATTAGGCATGACCTGGTTTTAAGATTTTTTTGCAGCTCGAGGTGAAAAGGCAAGTAAAAGACAACAATTTGGGTTAATAAAGCATAATAATAATGTAATCTGCCAAATTAGGAGAGAGCAGTAAGCATCAGTGGATATTCAGACATTTTTGCCAGATTTTATGCCTGGGGCACCACCCGTACGAAGTAAATTCGGCGCCCTCTGTCGTATTTGATTTCTGTCGGTAACCAAGACAGCAAGATGGCGGCAAGCGATCCGAAAAAATGCGTAAAAAAAAATAGGGTCGTATAAGAAAACAACAACAACAACAACAAGTTGCTTTTGAAATTGCTGCATTACGCTGCCATAAAAGGATGTCCATCAAATTTTACACCCCACAACACGAGAGCACGAGTAATAAAGGTATTCTGCCAAGTTATGGCCCCCATGGATCGCTAGTAAGTGAGATCTCGACGTCAGACGATCGTGAATGGGATCGCGGACGACAGCGGACGACGTTTTCTCTATCTGCAAAATGGCCGGTACCACCCCGATGGTACGGCCATAATTAAAGGGAGGGGGGCCATGTCAGAACGACTGCCGGTAAACTAGGCAACAGACAACTAGGCTACAACACTACCAACTAGGCGACAACCAACCAGGTGACAAACTGCTACCAACTAGGCTACACTTTTTGGACAGCCAAGTGACAACCTTTTTTCCCAGATACCATCTAAGGGACTCATATTTTGTACAGATACCAACCAGGCTACAGTTCACTTGCAATTGTATTCAAGCAGGAAATGCATTGTCACCTAGTTGGATGTGGTTTGTGAACTTACGTCACCTAGTTGGAAGTGCTGTGTGAATTTGTGTCACCTACTTGGAACTGTTTGTCACCTAGTTTGTTCTGGTATCTAATTTCCAAATTTCTTGTCACCTAGTTGCAAGTGATTGGTGTCACCTGGTTGGTTTGTCGCCCAGTTGACCGTACACCGTCAGAACTGTGTGTGTGTGGGAGGGGGGAGGGCAAGGGAAATGAGATGTTATGTGTGGGGTGAAAATTAAAAATCCACCAGACTGAAGACAAAAAGAATGTATCTTCTGATATTGCATTCCCAATAAAAGTCCATTGCAGCACACAAAATGAAAGGTATTGCCAAATTAGTGATTGATAAGTTGTAAATTCCTGTCTGCTTAACTGGAGACTATTATGCACAGAATGATTGTTCCCAGGCCAGCTAATCTCAGACACTGGCCCAGCTGACTCCACTGGCCATGTCATTCCACTGATTGTAGCAAATGCAGATTTACAAACTAATCATAAATGAATAAAGAATGCGAAAGTTTTGACTGCACACCCCATAAACACCTGCTGAACTGAACTGAAGTCTTAACTCAATTATCGCTCATCTGCATGCCTGCTCAAAAATTATGGAAACTGGCCTTGCAAAAATAGATTTCTGTTTCAAAAACGACGGCCCGCTATAGTGAATTTTTTTCCAATATGCATTGTCATATATTCACGGCAAGCTAAAGTTAATCTTTTCCTAATTTTGTGACTTTAGAATCCTAATAAAAAATACGTTTTTAAAATTTTCAAAAAAGAATTATATTAAAATTTAATAAGTCAGTTTACCTGATTTGCAGCCTCCGCAAATGCTTCATCACTCATATTGTTATTTTTATCTGTTGCAGTGCTCAGTTACTTTATCTGTTGCAGTGGTCAGTAAGCCACACTTCTGTTGATGTTTGACTAAATTTACTAGTACTGTTATGTGAAATTGTCAAAGCTTCTGTTTGACTTCTCGTCAAAATGAGGCTCTGTAAATGTGGATGGTTGCTAGGTAGTGGCATCATGAAATGAAAGTGAGGCTGCAGATAATCCTCCTCTGTAATAAGGGGCCTAGCTGACCAGACAATGGTTGGGGGATTATCGATTTTGACCAGGTACAAACTCTTTTTTTCACTCGCGAGCAACGGCAAACATTTTTTTCGATTGCAGCAGAAAATCAATCTTTTTATCGCAATTTTAACATTACGGTATCCAAGCTGCAGGTGGAAACATACTTCTTTTCACCAAAAATCCTAGTCCCAACCCTTCCCCCTCTAAAGATCATCTGTGCTAGATTGTCTTAAAACACTTTAGGAAAACCCGTGTTTTAAAGCGTTGATACAAACGACAGATGAAAATTAACAAGCAGAGATTGTCACACCTGGCCCAAACTAACATTGGGGAAGGTTGGTGTAGTGGTAGCCTGCTGGGCTGCCAATCGCTGGGTTCAGGATTTGAATCCAGCTCTTTGCCGGGTCATCTGGACCTATATGTTGGACGGCTGTTTCAATCATCCTTAACTTCATTGCCGTGTCTGTCTTCAGTCCTAGTTAGCCTACCAAGTGCATAAATACAGGACGTAAAGCCCCAATCATCCATCCCAAACTAACACAACGTCTCCATAGCAACAGCAGTCTGCTGAGCTCTGTTGGCTGCTTTTTCGTTTTCAATTAGTGAGTTGACATATATTCCATCTCATCGGTGACTTGCGGATAATGTCAATTAGTGAGTTGACATATTTTCCATCTCATCACTGACTTGCGGGTAAATGTCAATTAGTGAGTTGACATATTTTTCCGTCTCATCGCTGACTGTTAGGTAGGGGAGACCGGGGCTGGTTGTCACAGGGGCAGGTTGTCACACTTTCGGGGCAGGTTGTCACACTTTTGGGGCAGGTTGTCACGCTTTCGGGGGCAGGTTGTCACACTTTCGGGGCAGGTTGTCACACTTTCGGGGCAGGTTGTCACGCTTTCGGGGCAGGTTGTCACACTTTCGGGGCAGGTTGTCACACTTTCGGGGCAGGTTGTCACACTTTCGGGGCAGGTTGTCACGCTCTCATGGATATTAAATTGTCATATCCTTAGTACATTCTACTGATGATTGATGATGTAAGCAGAAAAGGCATAGCGTCTAAATAGATCGATTACAAATCTTCAAAAGGAATTTGAAGAAAAATTCTGCAGTCTGCAGTCACCCTCTTCCTTATCAAAATGCATTTCTGTTCCCTTGATAAGTCAAAATTTGTAGCACCCTTGTACAGAGTCACATGATTGTTAAGGTCTGCACTGGGCAACTAGGGGATTCCTGACATGTCCAAAATAACTTGTCTCATTCAGGATTTGACTTACAGAGTCTCACTTCCTGCATTCAAACTCTTAACCAAAAGTGTGACAACCTGCCCCGAAAGTGTGACAACCTGCCCCAAGTGCTGAATTTTTAAAAAATGTCCAATATGACATCAAGGTTTTGAATGACATAGGTATATATTCACCAGATAGATTTAAGTTACTCCTGTACTGACTTTCATATACGATGGCTGTGCCCCTGCTTGCTTTAAATAGAGCATGTTTAAATTCTACACAGTGTGACAACCTGCCCCTGTGACAACCAGCCCCGGTCTCCCCTAATACACATGAATGTCAATTCACTAAATATATCATATTGCGAGTTACAAATATGATTCAGATGCTAATTTTCAATTCATTCTTTCTTTTCAGATTTCTGCATGCAAGACGATAATTGAAGAGAATTCAGATGATTGGATGAACCATGTGCATTCATTGTTCTTTGAAGAAAATTTTTTGATTGATTTTCATAGAAAGTTCTGCATACTGTAATTTGTTTGTCAAGAGGTTCCATGGAGATATTGTTCATAGGACCTAAATTTTTTGTATTGGTTCTTCATCACTTAAGCCCAGTGATGATACTTCAGTGTAGCGATCGACCATTCTTGATGATGAATAGACTACCCATCTTCCATATCAGAAATCGATGCCGGCCTGTAATTTCATCAACATTTTCAATTTCACCATGTTGATTCAAAGTCATTGTCTCTTTCAGAGGATTTAACATGCAGACATCTAGATTTTGAATCGGTCTTCTCTTCATATTTTGTCAGAGGCCCATTCACTTCTGGTTGATCAAGTTCCTTGAATTTCCCGTTCAATGTAACGTCCTTCACTTGTTCTAATCCAGGGATAACCTCCACTTCTCGGATTTTCTGAACTTGGTGAAGCAATGAACATTCACTTTCAAGAGTCTCTGTAAAACCATGATTGAAGACCGCATTGTTCTGTTCCACAGATTCTTCCAAGCGATTCCCTTCTGGAGCATTAAGTGGCACTTTTCTTCCCTTTAGCTGGAGTTCATCTCTCACAATGTCAATTATGCATCCATGAATTTTCAGAAAATCTATCCGATGATACCCTCTTCAGATATTCCCGCAACAACTATTTCATACATGACAGCGACTGATCCCAACTGAACTAACCCATTCAGTAATCCCAGGACAGGCATTGGCGCTCCGTCAGCTAGACTAAGTTGCAATTTTCTGCCAGTTAGTACCCCTAACTGATAATTTTCATCCCTGCATAGTTCTCTGTACATTTTCTCTGAGATGATAGTGCATCTTGCACCAGTGTCAACAAGAAAGTTCACCTTGGTAACCCAAATCTTCCCTGTGACAGTCATTCTTCGCTCGAATCTGTTGATGCTGCAAACACCAATTTCCTCAGTCAATGCTCTCACGGTCGCCTCTTGGCCATCAGAGATGACCATAATTAGTTTAAATGTTCTTGACAATTAATTTTCAGATACACTTGCAGAAGCTCACTGAGATTCGTAATGGCTTCAACGATGTCTTGTCTACTTTCAGCTTCTTCAGTGTCTATCATGTTAATTTTCACATTTTCTTGAAGCTTCTTTTCTTGGCAAATAATTTCCATATTTTCTTGCAGCAGCTTGGAGAGATTCACAACTGCTTCAGCAATGTCCAGTACTCTTAAATTTCTTCCTGAACCTGCATATTCAGCGCTTTCTTCAGTATCTTTCAAGTTGTGAACTTCTTCTTTGCGTTTTCTGGTTTCATCACGCTGATCTGAAGAACATGCTTGACTGTATCTTCTTTTGCTGCCCTTTTCTCTGTCAAATCTTCTGTAATCATTGTACTCATTAACTAGGTTGACAGCTTCATCAATAGATTGTGGGGCCTTCAAGTACTCTACGTAATATCGTAAATTGTCATCTTCAAGACCACAGAAAAACTGTCTCATCATCATTTCTTCAAGACATTCTCGGCTAATTCCTGATGGATAGGCTTCGTGGATAAGACGCTTCAAATCAGCAGCATATTCTGGAATACTCTCTTCTTTCTTGAGCCGTCTTATGTAGAACTGCCTGATCTTGGTCTGCCTAGTCTCTTGGATTTCGAAACGTTTCTGCAGCTCATCAACTAGATCATCATATTCTTTCGTCACACTTTCTTTCAGGTTGAATACAAACTCAGCAGCGTCGTCTTGAAGGCACGTCAATAAATGCTTTAATCTTGTCTCATCGTTCCATGTAGCTGTTACTGCTTCAAACTGGCGAATGAAAGTTCTCCTTTTTTTCTTGCCATCATAGGTTGGAAGCTTGGTCTTGAAGGTTGGGACATCAGGCTGATGACTTGTATACGGGTGGTGTCTTCTGAATCTCCCCCACTGTTCTTCTTTTTCTTTCATATTATTTTCCATTTTCTTGATTTTCAGAAATAAGTCAGATATTTTGAAAATCAATGTTCTTGTATTCTGTTATAACCAAGTCAATTTCAAAAGCTTTGTAATTTGAAATGTTCAATTGAGTCAATAAAGTTCAATTAGTTGATCGTTGGCATCCATGTACAGCTACAAGCATTGCGTCAACCTTGTCTTCATCATGTTCATCCAGTTGAGGATCGTCTTCATATTCTCCTCCAACCATGTTTATTCATGTCAAATGTTCGGTTTTTAAGTTTCAATAAAGTTCACGGTTCGTACCGCTGAATCCAATTTTCAATGTTAAATGTCAATACCAATTGGACCCTGTCAACTGCGCCAAATGTTACGCCCAACCATGGGGTAACAATAAAATGTATTATTCAGGACGAAGACTTTTTTAGGTTGATCATTTATTGTAGATACATCAATCTCTTTGAGTAGAAACAATGTAATTTAATGTTAATTAATTGAATTTCTTTAACGTTGTTCCAAATAATAAGAGTCAATAGTTCACTTGACTTTTGATGAGGAGCATATATTTATGCACCTGGGTGATTATTTATATGCGCCCTGAGTGTCAGTTCACTTGTCTTGACTTTCGGTGGGGTGCATGTTTATATGCACCGGGGAATATTTATATGCACCGGGGTGATTATTTATATGCACCCTGAGTGTCAGTTCACTTGACTTGAGATGAATATCAGAGGACTTGACTTTCGGTGGGGTGTATATTTATATGTGCCGGGGAATATTTATATGCACCGGGGGAATATTTATATGCACCGGGGTGATTATTTATATGCACCCTGAGTGTCAGTTCACTTGACTTGAGATGAATATCAGAGGACTTGACTTTCGGTGGGGTGTATATTTATATGCGCCGGGGAATATTTATATGCCCCGGGGGAATATTTATATGCACCGGGGTGATTATTTATATGCACCCTGAGTGTCAGTTCACTTGACTTGAGATGAATATCGCAGGACTTGACTTTCGGTGGAGTGTATATTTATATGCGCCGGGGAATATTTTAATGCTCGGGGGAATATTTATATGCACGGGGGTGATTATTTATATGCACCCTGAGTGTCAGTTCACTTGACTTGAGATGAATATCAGAGGACTTGACTTTCGGTGGGGTGTATATTTATATGCGCCGGGGAATATTTATATGCACCGGGGTGATTATTTATATGCACCCTGAGTGTCAGTTCACTTGACTTGAGATGAATATCGGAGGACTTGACTTTCGGTGGGGTGTATATTTATATGCGCCGGGGAATATTTATATGCACCGGGGTGATTATTTATATGCACCAGGGTGCATATAAATAATCACCCCGGTGCATATAAATATTCCCCCGAGCATTAAAATATTCCCCGGCGCATATAAATATACACCCCACCGAAAGTCAAGTCCTCCGATATTCATCTCAAGTCAAGTGAACTGACACTCAGGGTGCATATAAATAATCACCCCGGTGCATATAAATATTCCCCCGGTGCATATAAATATTCCCCGGCGCATATAAATATACACCCCACCGAAAGTCAAGTCCTGCGATATTCATCTCAAGTCAAGTGAACTGACACTCAGGGTGCATATAAATAATCACCCCGGTGCATATAAATATTCCCCCGGTGCATATAAATATTGACGCCGGGGAATATTTATATGCACCGGGGGAATATTTATATGCACCAGGTGCATATAAATATTCACCCCGGTGCATATAAATATTCCCCGAGCATTAAAATATTCCCCGGCGCATATAAATATACACCCCACCGAAAGTCAAGTCCTGCGATATTCATCTCAAGTCAAGTGAACTGACACTCAGGGTGCATATAAATAATCACCCCGGTGCATATAAATATTCCCCCGGTGCATATAAATATTCCCCGGCGCATATAAATATACACCCCACCGAAAGTCAAGTCCTCCGATATTCATCTCAAGTCAAGTGAACTGACACTCAGGGTGCATATAAATAATCACCCCGGTGCATATAAATATTCCCCCGGTGCATATAAATATTCCCCGGCGCATATAAATATACACCCCACCGAAAGTCAAGTCCTCCGATATTCATCTCAAGTCAAGTGAACTGACACTCAGGGTGCATATAAATAATCACCCCGGTGCATATAAATAATCACCCCGGTGCATATAAATAATCCCCCGGTGCATATAAATATTCCCCCGGTGCATATAAATATTCCCCGGCGCATATAAACATGCACCCCACCGAAAGTCAAGACAAGTGAACTGACACTCAGGGCGCATATAAATAATCACCCAGGTGCATAAATATATGCTCCTCATCAAAAGTCAAGTGAACTATTGACTCTTATTATTTGGAACAACGTTAAAGAAATTCAATTAATTAACATTAAATTACATTGTTTCTACTCAAAGAGATTGATGTATCTACAATAAATGATCAACCTAAAAAAGTCTTCGTCCTGAATAATACATTTTATTGTTACCCCATGGTTGGGCGTAACAATATTATATATATATCATATTAGTTTTTATGGATTCTAAAATAGCTAGAGTAATACCGTGTTTTTAAAATTCTGACCAGATGATTCTTGCTTTATTAACTGTAAATTGGTAAAAAAATGAAGTGATCCATCAACTTGATGTTTTTTTTTACCAAAGAACTAGATTTGAATTTATGAGGTCATATATATTTTGAACATGAATCTCTGCATAACCAATACTTATACTCCACCACAGGGCCAAACTCACATTTGGCCCTGCTATGCTTAATGAAGATACCAAGGTGTATGACTCAAGTGCCCTCTGGTGGATTTCAAATTGAAAAACCTGATTAAAATTGCTAAAGGAGCAGTTTTTGAGAACATTCTTTATGGTCCTTTGCAAGTAAAGTCTTTCAGCAATATTTGGAGAAGATTAGCATCAATCACACTGCATTTGGGTTCAAATTAAACCTTATTTTGCAAATCCTACCTGTGTGTGCACTCATCTCAGCGTACATCACAAGGGAATTCCTTTTCACAGCCAATCAGAATTCAGGACTACAGAGCCACCTTCTGGGATCATGAGATACCTCACGGGACTACTTTGATCCAATTTCAGAGTGCTCTCTATCCTGGATCACTATTTCTGGGACCGGGAAACCCATTATATTGGTTGAGAATTATTTTGGAGGCAATTTTAGGTTTGTTCTTAATCCATCTGCTTACAGTCGAATATAGGATTTACTTCCAGATTTTTTATTGAGATTTTTCTTGTGGTAAGTTTAATAGGCCTTTTCTTCACACGCCAATGAACATAAGGCAATAAATGGATTGCCTTATTATTTCAGATATGCTTGTAAACATATATATGTATATACTTCAATCAATTTGGTAAACTAGATTTTAAAAAATTCCATTTAACTGCATGAAGACTTTGTCCTGAGTAATTCAGGTCAACCATGAACTACTGAGATTAGACCTAAGACATTTGCAACATTGACATTACAATGAGGATATATTTTAATTTCAACCATGCCATAACTAGCATGCATTATGCGCATGTTGTATGTTATTTGTCTCTTACAAGGTTGTTTTTTTTTGGGGGGGGGGGGGGGGAGTTTTTTTAGTTTTTTTTTCAGGGTAACTAATGTCAGCTGGAATGCAAGCAAAACAACAAAAGGAATAAAATATATTTCAGCTGGAAAACTTTATTTTCATCACTTCAAAGGTATTTAATAATATTGTGACCATCAATATGCACAGTGTAACACTAATAGATATCACATCAAATCAACGGCAGTGCAAGAATACATGTTATTGCAATTTATTTGGTAATCAACAAAGCTAGGTAATTCAAACAAAGGCATTTCCAGTTGAAATACAAACTTTGTAATTTCAAGTACAGTACAACCATCATAAAATGGCTCGTCAGTTTGGATCGAAACTTATCTATCGATCTGTAGTGATCCATGGCGATCTTGGTTGATATGGAGTGATCGATCTGGAGTGATCTGTTGTGATCTGCATCTATTAATCAAAATTAATATTAATAAATTTACTTTTCTGTACCAAATAACTAATGGATATGTTTCCTTAATCACTGTGTTCAATTGTTGGATGGATTTTATCTGTTCTTTGACTTATAATCCTAAATAATTTACATGATTGATTTTCACTAAAAGTGGATAAGTAGATGACTACAGATAGATTTATTTCACATCAGATCACTATGGATCACTCTGTATCCGGATTGCTCTGGATCACTGCAGATCACTATGTTGAGCCACTTTATGATGGTTGTACTGTAATTCTTAACAATTGAGGTTGTTAAAATATTTATATATATATATATAGCCCCTATATATAATATCAGTTTGCAATAAACGAATGGGTATGGTAGTCTGTGTAATAAATATGATTTTTCAGTCTTTATTTTTGAATTTTGATTCAGCCAATCTAAGCCAGTGGATAGGCCCATCTGTTTAAATTCTAAAAATCTTATTCTGTAGCAATTGCCATGGAAGAATAGAAGAATCTGGACGAGTAGTCTGTTTAATGGGATGCTTTGCTGCCAATAATCTTTTCTGTGAAGAGAAGTTTGCAATAACCATGACAGAGACTGGAAAATAAAAACAGTAGCAGTAATGATTACAATTAGCGATTTGTTTCAGAAAGGAATTATGAAATCTCCACTTATAAAATCAACAATAACATATTACCTGAATGACAGCCAGATGAGATGTTAGGCCTGTGTTGAATGTGTTCTACATTCAGAAATCCAATTCAGGACCTTCAACTGGGAAGGCTTTGTTGGGGGTGCTTGAATTTTCCACAATCGTAGAATATATTCCCTTTTTTCCAGAATATGGAGACTGCAGAAAAAGAAGAGAATTAGCAAGATTTCATAGTTGTCTGAAAATATTATTAGACCTATCAAATGATGACAAATGGTGAATTTTTACAAAATTCTTCATTCACCTTTTTGGTGTCATTAGATTGGCCCTGATACAATTATAAAATAATAGGCTGATACAATTATAAAATAATAGGCTGATTGGAACCATATCAGTAGTGGTTTTTAAACTTTGTTTTATTATTGTAAATATTTGTAAATATCTGTAAATATTTATTTATTATGATTGTAATTGTCGTGTTTCTGACGAATAAAATATTTAATAATAATAATATCTTATAAATCCTACACCACGATATATATTATGTATTTGTTCTTTTTAAAATTGAATTTTGCAAACTAGTAATGCTGGGCACTCTTAAAATACACTGTGAAGATAAGACCCAAGTGCTGTCATTGAACTGAGTTAAAAAAGGTCAACCTGCCCTTTGCCTGCTCACTTAGGCCTAAGTCAATGCCACTTCAATCGATAGTGGAGTGCAATTAAGCTAAAATGATCTTTCAACATGTACACAATTAGCTCTGACAACTACAGACATTACCAAATTGCAATTACAGCTGTGGAATCGATTGCAATTCAACATAATCTTGGAAAACAATGCTCACCTTCATCCTGCTCATTACTGACTGCTGTGGAGTTCCCCAGTCTATTGCAGGTGTTGGGATTCCCCAGAATGACATCATTCATACTTGCGTGATTCGGCCGGCGGATGAATATGGCCATTTCAGGGATAGCCCAAGGGAATCCCCAAAGTATTCTATTTATAACAACTTCCGCAAATATAACCACACACAAGGCCTATGTTTTATCCAAAGGGGGCACTTGAGTCATACACCTTGGTATCTTCATTAAGCATAGCAGGGCCAAATGTGAGTTTGGCCCTGTGACTCCACTAAGCCACTTTTCTATTGTGTTTTGCCGTGGTATAACCAACATATTTGTTAGTTATACCACTGTTGGGGATTTACATTATAAGCCTATCGTATTACTTTTTCCTGCAAACAATCCACTTAAAGGACAACTCCACTAAAAATGACAAATTTGATCAATTTCTATCTTGTGAAAGTATAGGGTGCAGCAAGTACGTCCTACCAACGCTTAAAAAATTGGTTATAACTTGAAATTAGGAAAAATATGTGAAATTGGGTTTTTTTAAATTTTGTGGCTCTTCAGCATGTTCAGTCAGCTGATTAGTGAGGTAGGATAGGGTGGGCCTCCCCCTCTCCTCCAATTAATTGAACAAATTTGAGGTATGGACTCCTTCTATTTTGTCCAACAAATATGCCTGTGACAAACTGTCAATGGATTAAGAAACTGATATAATACTAGCTGTGAAATGTGTGAATTTGCTACACTTGGGATGCAAACTCTTGATTTTGCAAATGACAATAGCTGCTAAAAAACAGAATAAAACAATTTACAACTTACAATCATTCAGCCATGCAGTGAAATCTCATTGGTTGATCTTCTCAAGGTTGAGAGAGTAAGCAGTGACTGATTTGGACCACAATTTGCAAGACCAGACCGCAAAATGTACAACTAGGGCCTAATTAAATGTATAATGATAAAGCAACACCCCCCCCCCAGTCTGTCAGTCTATCTACACATATGTGTCCATCTTGACACTGCCTTGCTGTCTATCTAAAATACCAGTTCCTGCCATCACAAGATGCGTTCTGGACTTGGCAAATATGAGGCAAATGAACCAGTGCCAAATAAAGTGTCAAGAATCAGGCAATCAGCACCCCAGAATTTATAATTATTCGTATGATTGACAGTTGGGCGGAGTTGGCTGCACAATAGACCTTATCACAAGCGTTTGCAAGACATTCCACAGTTTCAGTTTTTCTCAAATTTTAACTCTCAGCTTTTTTAGTTTCATCCCTCTGTTCATAAAACATTTCACAGCTAGGCCTCACTGTTCTTTCATTCTTCAAAAGGTCATAAAAGGTCATCTATATGAATATTCATTACCCAGTCCTATGTGTCATGCTCAGTTTCTTCCTACAGGAGTCGCTTTTGCTTGTGCCAAAAATTTGGCCAAAATCAGTAACTAAAATAATTTTTTTCATGTGTTTATTTTGGGAGAATTTCAAAAGGATCACTGTCGTGTTTCTGTAAATGGTACATCTGAAGCTCTCAGCCAATAAAAAAATTGCACTATTGTGTGCCTTTAAAGATGACAACAAAGCAACAAACTCCAGATATTAATCCTTGTCAAACAATGATTTTTAACACCAGTAAACTAGTCCAATCTAAGTTTCATAAAAATTCGAGTGAATAAATAATATTCTGATTACTGAATGACACCTGTCTACAAGTTGACCGCTATTTGCTGCCACCTAGGGTGCAAAATCCGCGAGCTCCTGTGAGCGGTCAACAGAATTTCGATCTCTGGAAGAAACCAGGATAGTGTGGAAGAAACCAGGATAGTTCCATCATTTAGTGATGGTCTAGTTTATTTCCAAAAACTCTGCAAGTGTCTAATCTGACTTTGTTTGGCTTCAATTTTAAGCAGACAGCTTGTAAATACCAAAATAAATTGGAACTATTTTTTATCGTGGAGGATGTATACATTGCAGCTCACACATATTGCCAGTATAGAGGGGGCCACTTGTGGCATGGACAAGACATTTTGCTGAGTGTAACACAGCTTTTATGAAATTGTTAATTATACTGTTGTCCCAGTGAATAAATCTCCATAAAGTAACAGAATAAATATAATTGAGCATTTTTGATATCACAAAGCAAAAACATCGGCTTTGTATGGACACGTGAATAAGTGAGAATGCATTCTTTTTGGACCCTTTTCTGACCACAATTTAACATGCACTAAATGGCATAAGTACATTGAATACCACCAAACTTCTGATGAGTAAAATCATCAATTTCACAGGCAAAGTGTATGATAAAGTCTCAAAACTTTCTTTTTGTCTCATGATTTCCAAACATTTTCATTCAAAGCAGTGGACTGGATATTTGCCAGCAACCATGCTTTGTGAGAGTAGTTTGGCGTAGTAATATGGACAGCTGTTGTTCGACCTGATCTGGTGATCTGTCCAAAACAGATCAAATTATTGTTGACCCAATTTGATTTTCCAGGGACTGTCAGCATTCTTCTGCCACTTGACAGTCCCGAACAGAGAGAGGAATGACACAATGGCATTTCATTTATGTGAAAAAGCGTCATACAAAAATATGAAGAATATATTCACTTTTAAAATAAATAGAACAGATAGATTGTTGGCAAGAAATAGTCTATAGACTAGAATCTTCAATCAGAAAAGATAAGGCCTATCTCAAAAATAATGAAGCCACAAGGCCCGATTTCATTGGGGGTAAAAAAATGTAGGAATGGATGTATGCAACAACTTTATATTGCACTATTGCTTTGAATACATTCTTGTGCCAAAGTCCAGAAAATTTCACGACAATATTACAGACGGTTGTTGAGATAATCTTACAAGTACATTGAAAAACGTGAATTTTTCACTATTTTAGCGTGACATCACATTTTTCTTCACTTAAATTATTTCATGTGTATGAAAGTTGACACATCTCATTGTCATTTTTTAAATTTTTCCTTTTATTTCTATGTCCAAAGGCTTCATAAATTCATTGAAACAAGTATATTTATGTGCTTGTTTTGACATTATTAAATTCTTCGTGTTCAAAGTTTGACTTCGAAAAATTGAGTCAAATTTGAAGCTTCCTGATCTGGGATGTTGTAATTTTCATTTTGCTCATGTCAGTTGAATCTTTTTGCCATTAAGATCTAGTAAAATATCTACTTAGCTGTTCTGGAGCCAGGACAGCCTTTCATGCTTGTGAAAAATTCATTTCATGAAAAAATTCCAATGAATATGAGGGAAGGTGCATGTGTCGCACGCGTAACGCAAGGAGTACTTTCATGCGGCAAAAAGCTATGAAAGCTCTGATTTTAACCTGGATTGGCTTGAAACATAGTAAATCTGTGTAGCATCAATAAACAATGAACTAATACATGTTGGTGACTGATACCTGGTGGTAAAATACAAAAATTACTTTGTTGCACGCAAAAATATTGATCATATTCAAATTTTTTTTCTGTAAATAATGGAGCCATGATACTAATATTACCTATTGTGATAATTACCACACTATTTTAGTAGTTTCATCATGTTTCATGACCTAACCAATAGTATAATGGCATATATGAAGTTTTTTGAAAATTTGGGGCCAAATTGGCTAAAAAGGCAATATCAATTAAAAAAGACCCTTTTCATTTGAAATGCTGGCCCTTTTCTATCAGTTATTACTTATAATATCATATAAAATCGATTGTAAGTAAATCCAAAACATTTTTTGCAATTTCCTGCGACATCATTACTCAAAATCAGGATTTTATCAGAAAAAAGGGCCAAAAATCATGCTTCTTTCATCTTTTGCTGAGTTAATATTCACTTCAGTGGCACTTATTTGGTATTAATTTGAAGCCAACATTCAGACCCATAACATAGGACAGTTGAAATTGTTTTAAAGGAACACATATGTTTCTGAGGCAAATTTAATTACGTTTTTGGAAAAATATTTCTGAAAAATTATCAAAAATAGTGTGTTTCTCACAATATATTTGGTGTATTGGAATGAAAACTGCCCTGAAGACTCTACACTATTTGCCCTATGTCATCATATAAAGAAATTTGATTTCCTTTGACGATAAATTGACATTTATTTTAGTTTTCATTTGTAGACACGTAAATAAAAACTTTTAAATATTTGGTACTATTCTGCCTTCATCAGTTATTTCCACTGGCTGTAACTAATAATAATAATATAAATAATAATAATACACATTTATACAGCGCCAATTCCAGTAAACTGCTCAGTGGCGCTCGTGCAAGATGGATTTATTTGTAGAAACTCTTAAACAGATGAGTTTTAAGATTTCTCCTGAAGCCCTCACAAGTTTTTGAGGCCTTGACGATCTCTGGCAGTTGGTTCCACAGTTTTGGAGCAGCATGTGAAAAGGCTCTGTCTTCATACTTGTTTTTATTGCAGGAAGTTGGTTCATATAAGAGCATTTTGTTATTGCTTCTCAGATTAAAGTTTGGTGCAGATTTCGGTTGAATCAGATTTTGAATATACAAAGGAGCTTGTCCATTGACTGCTTTCCAAGTTGTTAACATCAGTTTGAATTGTATTCTAGCTGGGATCGGCAGCCAATGTAGTTGCTTCCTATGCTGGCTTACACTGTCATGCTTTTTTAATTTTTCAATGAGTCGAACTGCTGAGTTTTGGGCCACTTGAAGTTTGTTCATAAAACGACTTGATGCACCATATAGAAGACCATTTCCATAGTCTAGGTGAGGAGTCACAAGAGCATTTACTACTGTTTTGCAAGTTTCCTTGTCCAATGACTTCCTAATTTTTGAAATATTTCTCAGATTGAAATAGGCATTCCGGCACATTTTGTTGACTTGTTTTTCCATGGTCATGTTTTTGTCAAAGATTACACCTAGATTTCTTACATGATCGGCGGCATTAATTTTGACATTGTTGACATGGATTGATGATACTTGGAGTTTATTAAGTTGGTGTGGACTGCCAATGAGTAGTAGTTCCGTTTTTTCTCCATTGTTACAGAGCTTGTTTTCATGGAGAAATTGCCTGATTTCAGCAATGCACTTTTCCATTTTAACCACAGCATTTCTCTCATCTAAGAAAGTTGGTTTAAAGGACAGAATAAGTTGCTCGTCATCGGCATACTTTTGGTCTTTGACTTGATTTTTTGCAGCCACCTCGCTTAATGGAGCGATGTATGAATTAAATAGGATTGGTCCTAATCTGAGCCTTGTGGAACTCCAAATTCGAGCGGCAGTTTGGATGATGTTTTGTCATTAATTATCACTGACTGGGACCTTTCAGAAATGTATGACTCAAACCAGCATAGTGCGGAATCATGAACACCATATCTGTTTTCCAAACGTTTCAGTAGAATTTTGTGATCAATTGTGTCAAACGCGGCTGAAAGGTCCAAGAGTACAAGCATCGTTACGTCACCTTACGCCATATTCAACATTATATCATCATGGATTTTTGTCAGGAGGGTTTCAGTGCTGTGAAATTTTCTGTAAGCTGACTGTTTCGGATCATCCAGGTTGTTTGCAGTTAGATGGTCTGAGTATTGTTTACAGGTGATTTCATTAGCACGAGATTCTTGTCAATCACACTTGATAGTGAGAAATCAATGCCAAACAGGGACTTACTACATCTGATATATGAGATGTGTGACGTTTTATTGCTTCTAAACCAATCAGATTAGCCAAAAATGCGGTTCTAAACCAATCAGATTAGCCAAAAATGCGGTTCAAGTCCAATATAAGATTAGCCAAAAATGCGGTTCAAGTCCAATATAAGGACCAAATATTTCCAGAGTGTAACAATAAGTGTGTAATTTGGTTATGACGTCATCATAACAACAATTTCAACCAATCAGCGGGGGTGTGGGGGCGGCAGCCCCCATGTGACGTCATGACTACGGTTGTAACGCAATGATTTTATTGAGTAAACAGTCCCATTGGAACTTCTTATCCGTATATTGGACTTGAGCCAAAAATGCTATGTATTTTGTGGCCAAGAACCTGAGAATCGCGTACTAATGAAATCACCTGTAATAACATCACTTTCAATTAGTATGCCAAGGAAAGACAGATTTGATACTGGTCTATAATTCTTTTTGATTAGATCCAGTCCACATTTTTTCAAAAGAGGCTTCACTAAAGCATGCTTCAATTCAAGGGGCATTTCTCCATGTGAGTGACTTATTGACAATCTTGGTTATAACTGGAAGGCATTCATCAATGCATTCAAGCAAAGCCATGTGGGAATAGGATCAAGTTGGCAGTGTTTGACTGGCATTTCCCTAATCAATTTTTTTACATCAGTTTGAGACAAGCGTCTGAAGTGTCGCAGAGTACGAGCGGTAGTTTCAATGTCATTAACAGTCTCATTCTGTGTAGAGTCCAACTGGGCCCTGAGATTTTTAATCTTTTCATCAAAGAACTTATTAAAATCATTTGCCAAGTCAACTTCATTTGTGTGTGGTGGGAGAGGTAGTTGCTGTTTTCTGATCAGACTTGAGTTCAGTAACTTGAACAACTTCTTTGCATCACCATTAGAATCTTTAATCTTGACTCGCTGATCTTCCGATTTGAGGTGACTTAGCCGCAGATTCAATGCATTTCTTCTTTCTTTGAATGACTCCCAATCATTTTCAAGTCTGGTTCTCCTCCATAATCTCTCTGCCTTCCTCTTCGCTGATTTCAGAATCTTGATATCGGCATTGTTAAATGGAGTAGGTTTGCGCAAAGTTTCTTCGCACGTTTTAACTGGAGCATGTTTGTCAAGAATTGCTTTCATGGAGTCATAGATGCAAACAAGTTCATTGAGATCTTTCTCATCCAGCCCATCTGCAGACAGATGTCTCCCAATGTCCTTTTTGAAATTTTGGACATTGATATTACTAGTTTTTTCTGAAACTGATTTTCTTCTTGGGCTTATTAGCTTTCTTCATTGGAATGTCAAACAGAATGCAATTATGATCAGAGAGCAGGTCACTAACCATGCAGTTGTTCAGTATTGATTTTTGTCGAGTAATCACAAGGTCTAGCGTATTACCATCTTTGTGTGTTGGTGCTGAGACATGTTGTACAAGTCAAACATTTCAAGAATATTGTTAAATTGAATGACTTTGTTATCACCTGGTTTATTCACATGAAACTTGAAATCACCAGTAATAATTATTTCATTGTTTAATGTTTGGTAGTGTCCCAGAAATTTTGTGAATTCCACAAAGAAGTCTGCAAGGCTGTATTTATTTTTGCTGGATGGTTCTGGGCGATAGACTAGAAGAATTGTAACAATTTTCCCATCTATTTGGATTTGGATTTCCATGTGTTCAAAGGTCTTGGTCTTCATTCGATCTTTTTTGATAGCTTGTATGCCAGATCGGACGAGGCAACCCACTCCACCACCTGGTCTTCCTAACCGAGGCGAACTAAGAAAGAAATATGCACCATTTTGTTCCAACTCGCCAATTTCAACTTTGTCATCAATGACTCATCATCTTTTAGCCATGTCTCAGTGAAAAGAAAGATGTCCAGATCATGCTCATCATTGTAGTAATTAACTGTTTGTGTTTTCTGCCTCAAACTTTGGGCGTTCCACACACAGGTTTTCAGAGTATTGTTTGGTTTGAGATTAGTCTTGGCCGGATAATTTCTGATATTTTCTACAGAGACTGACATGGGGTCTGTTTGTGCTTAAATCTCAAACCTGTTTGAGAGTTTAATTGAGCCACTGTTGCTATTTATAAATTTTATATTTGATGGAGTTGAGACTTTTGTTGATGGTAGCCTATTAGAGTTTTTTCAGTTAAGGACTAGACCATAGACCATGGACTTAAGACCACCTAAAGTGACTGAAACAGAGCTAATACCACCAAATCCCACCAAACCAGACCAATTGCTGAGGAACAATAGGTTTTAGAGAAACAGAGAACAACAAACAAACAATAGGATTGAATTTAAGTCAGTTTGAATAATTCATGCTGTGAATAACAACAAATTTTTCGGAAATGCATAACCTTGTTTGCAATATGTTGTCAATGCAGCAAACCAGTGGCAGATCCAGACAGGGTAGTCTAGTGGAGGGGGGGGCATTCACGGGGCCATGTAGACGTCATTTTGGCATTTACGGGCCTTTATTGCCCCATATTTTTTTCAAAATGTTATTTCCATCTCATTGGTCGAGGGGGGGGGGGCAAGTAGGCTGAACCAAATACAAAGTTTGTGTTTGTTGACAGGCTATTTTTGTTGATGATACGTAATTAATTTGCTTGGTACAAGAGGAGTATAAATCAATTGCCTGGGAATTCAATATCAATTTTTTGGGCTGGGGGAAGCCCATTACCTGCTAACCTACGCCCACCATTTTGACAAAAATGCAAGCAAGCAATCTGACAGCGAACTATCCAGGGAATCAGAATATGCCATACGCGACATTTTGCCCCTGTATTTATTGAAACTTGCGCATTTCTGAGTAACAGAAGACGAAGGGTACAATAGTTGTTCGACGTGTAGGCTAAATTCAATTAAGGTGGTGGCAACTTAATTTCCAGGGGGGGGGGTGGGGTTGGAGTCTTCCTCAGCCGGAAATTATTTATTTCACGGTAACGGTCACAGTAATTATTATCTATTTTGATCGCGGAAAGTCATCACGGAAAGTCATCAAATATTCATTCCAAAATCAAGCAACACTTCGCCAAGAAAAAACGCCACCAGAAATTATTCATTTCAAGACTGCCAACGAAAGCTATGCAACAAGTTATTTTCAAAGGAACTCGAAACCCCCCCCCCCTAGGGTGATGCAGATTGCACAAAAAAAAAATACATTTTTGAATTTTCAATGGGGCACCCCCCAATTATGTTCCGATATATGAAAAAAAAATTCAGTAAAAATTTGGGCCAAATCGGACAAATTTTAGAGGGTGCTACCACAATTTGAAATATAACATTGTATTGCTATGGGCGAAATCCCAGTTTTATGGGTGATGGGTGATGTTGGTTATCCTACCACTAGAGTGTTTGTGATTTTTCTCTTATTTAAGCCTTCCACTATTCTCATCACAAATCCATTCATATTTTGCCAATATTCGGTCATTTCAGGCTACAGGGCACTCTTAAAGCAACAAATTTTGCCCGATTTTTACAGTATTAAGGTTATACGCGGTATTGAATAACATAACCAGGAATAAAGGTACACAAATTTAAGTTACACCATCTTCTTAAGCAGGAAAAGAGCTTTAATTTGAATACCAACATTACTATGTTGCTATATTCTACAGTATTACAGCATTGCCTTGAATATTGGGAATTTTCGCAAATAATTGTTAATGACAAATAACCTAATTCAATGGGGTCAAATGGTCAGAATATAGCAGTGTTGGTATTCAAATTAAAGTTCTCTTCATGCTCCATCTATTGAAGTAACTTTCATTTCTGTGACCTTAAAACCCGCAATGTTGTTTAATACCGCGAATTTGGTATATTTTGACTGTTTTATCTTCGTTAGTCTGGTGGTAGCAGCATGGAGAAGTAAAAAATAATCCAAATTTGTATTGATCGGCTGTTCTGACAACCAGACCCAAAAATTATGACCATGCCGCATTGGTTTGGTGCACCAGGTATAGTTGAACTCGCTACATGCCAAAATATTGGATATTTTTGTATTGAATACTAATGTTAATTTTCATGATGCGGTAGCACCCTCTAATTTTTGTCCGATTGAGCTCAAATTTTTACTGAATTTTTTTTTCATATATTGGAACAACTTCAGGGGGTGCCCCATTAACATTTCAAAACTTCACTTTTTTGCATCACCCTACCCCCCCCCCCCCTGCCTTCCCCTTCAGATAAAATGGTGGCCCTCTAAGAGTAAATTCATCAAATAACCATTAAGGTGGCTCGCTACTCATGGCCCAGCAATGGCGTCGTCACCATAGCAACAGCAGCCTGCTGAGCTCTGTGAGCTGCTTTTTTGGAATATCATAATTCCGTGCGACGGCCGCTTCATTGGCCATTCTGTTAGGGTTAGAGACTTCTGGTTTAAAGCATTAGATGCGCTGTGAAGAGGACTACAATCTGACATAGTATCAGCTTTATAGTCCAAATAGAATATTTTTACAGGCAATTTTCGGCAAGCAGGTCTAATTTCTCAAAAATGACTTTGAGACACAAATAAATTTTTATATCAAAATCCATCGCGGTAGGAAACCTTCTCTTATGCATTTTATTGTTCCTCATAATATTTGGAATTAAATGACAAAGAAATGAGAAATCCTATCTAGCCAATTTTTTTTAGCGCCATGGCTTATGAAAAAAGTTAAAATTGTCAAAATCAATATTTTTATTCCGAGCCCCTTGGAAAGCCATTTAAACTAAATATATCTCTTTGAAATTGTAATCAGCTTTTCCATGAAAGTATCATTTTTCTTTTCTTGCTTCATTGCATAATATGGGATGCATGACCACTGAATGGCAGGGCAAACTTCACAGTAAAAAAATTAAGAAAAAAATTGAGTTTTTCAGATGTGCATGGACTGACTTTCTTGTACATAACCTCAAATATCTCGAAAAAAAGGCTGGTTGCGACCACTTTTTTTTACATATCCTTGCTATAAACTATTTTTTGGATCATTCTAAACTATTTTTGAGAAATCCTATCTTAGAAAGTTCACGAGTATCGAGCCACCTTAAGTTGTTAAAAACAGCATGGATGGAATTACATTGATTTGAAGGGCCCAGATGTACATTTATAATAAACTACCTACACTAATTTTAGTGTTTGTGGCATACAAAATTGTTTCAAATAAAATCATTTGATAGGCCTATTTCCCAGTAAATGTTATGCCAATACCAAATTGTGAAAAAAAGCAGGTTCATGTAAAATGATTTTATGCACACAGCATAATTATATTTAATACATGAGCACGATGCTGATTGGCCAAAATCAGTCACATGACGACATCATAAAAACTCATATTGCATGGTTCGAGTGCAATATGAGATTTTTTCCAAAATTGTTTTTTTCAGCAATATGAGTTTTTATAGAAAAAAAAAAATCCAAAAGTTTTTTTTCCAAATTTCCTCGTGCAAATAAATTTTCATATTGCACTTATATCATGCCGTATTTGTATAATATCATATGGCTAGCAGAAATACTCGATCCTCATTGGCTGACATGCGTGCAATATATTCTACGATATTGCACGGATGTTATTGTACGCTCATTTTAAGGTGGCTCGATACTCGTGAACTTTCTAAGATAGGATTTCTCAAAAATAGTTTAGAATGATCCAAAATATAGTTTATAGCAAGGATATGTAAAAAAAAGTGGTAGCAACCAGTCTTTTTTTCAAAATATTTGAGGTTATGTACAAGAAAGAAAAACCTGAAAAACTCAATTTTTTTCTTATCTTTCTTTCTGTAAAGTTTGTCCTGCCATTCAGTGGTCATGCATCCCATATTATGAAATGAAACATGAAATTAAAGAAGAAACTTCAATGGAACTGCTTATTGCAATTTCAAAGAGATATATTTAGTTTAAGGTGACTCAACCGTGGTACACTGCATACACTTCTGAGCAGCCTGGTTGCCTTCGGCCTCGTGAAATAGTTTTCACTTACACACCCTCGAGGGAAATAGATTTGACTAATACCCTCGAAATCAGTCCATATTTGTATACTCTATGCTAACTCAAAGTTTCAGCTTCTCGTCTTTATCAAAAGAATTTTCTCAACTAATTTCAGTCAACTGTGTCTAAAATTGTCTTTATTTCTTTAAATTGACATTGGCATATTCATGGTACTGCAGTTAAAAAACGACTCGGTGAATTTTTTTTATTTTTTGACATTTGTTTGACAATAACCTGTTTATGATATATGCAAATTAAAAAAAAAATCTGTATGATTGTTTTCCTAAAATTTGATTACTGCCAAAATTGATGCATGCAAAATCTGCAATTAATTAGTGTGTTTGTGCCCTTTGAGCTCGTACAGAAAAAGGTATTTTAACCTTTTCCTTCAAATTTGTGGCAAATGTATTGGTTTACATCCATGGGAATACATTTCTGACATTTTTGTGTGACAAATGCATGTAATGCTCTATTCTGTGGTACATAACCAAAAACTCAATTTATAACTTTTAAGCAGTCATCAGGCCAAACATGCTGTTACCATGGCAACCAAATGAGTCGGTGAAATTTTTTTATTTTTCATTTTTGGAATGTATGGGTCCCATAGACTACCTGTGCAAAATTTTAGAAAAATCTGTATGATCGAACCACCATGCTCGAGTCACCTTAAAGGACTTTCCAAGGGGCTCGGAATATAAGTTTCGATTTTGACAATTTTGACTTTTTTTATAAACCATGGCGCTAAAAAAAATTGACGTGATAGGATTTGTCATTAATTTCCAAATATTGTTAGGAACAATAAAATGCATAAGAGAAGGTTTGCTACCGCGATAGAAATTGAGATAAAAAAATTTATTTATATCTCCAAGTCAATTTTTAAAAATTAGACCTGCTTGCCGAAAATCGCGTGTAAAAAGTTTCTATTCGGACCATAAAGCTGAATCTCTAACATGTTATAGTGCTGTTCATAGCACATCTAATGCTTCAAACCAGACGCAAATGACAAACGAAGCGGCAGTCGCACGGAATTATAAAAAAGCAAAAATAGTCCAGGAGCTTATGGGGAAATAAGGGGTGGATTGTGCAGGTTTGTCTACAAGCATGAAATTTGGCACAAATGTTGCTGAGGGTATATAGATTCAAATTTTTGAGGGTGCCGGAGTGGGAACTCGTCTTGGTTGCCATAGCAACAAATTCAAAATGGCTGCCGCTCGATATCTAATTTTGAGTATAACTCAGTAACAAAAGGTCATAGGATTGCAAATAATAGCTCTAAATATACGTTTTTGATGGCAGGGATCCTGATTCTGCCATTATTTTTAATGTCAAACACATATTTTGGTCTATAGAGCCAAAATTACCTGTATTTAGGGGTTATAGAGCCTAGTTTATCGAAACTTCAACATATTTTAAATTTCCTGATAACAGTTCACTCTAACAAGAACCAAATTATCAATTATGTAATATTGTACATGATACCAAAGTAGCGAAATGAACGTTGCAGACAAGGGTAATGTTAATGCAGCGGCATCTATGCACTCCTTTTCTTTTGCGCAGGCAGTTCTCGCCACTAAATCTTTCAAATTTCACAGCACCACATGATGCTAGCCAATAAGTTGTGTAGTATACCAAAAGAAACCTGTTGCTGTCATTGTGTGTTGGCCCGTATGAAATCTATGATGTACTTATCCACTTCTGTTTGCCATCCCCATACTTTGAAATCTGAATTTTTTAAAGATACAATGGCGATTGATTCGAACAAAG
This sequence comes from Platynereis dumerilii, assembly GCA_026936325.1. Lineage (NCBI taxonomy): Eukaryota > Metazoa > Annelida > Polychaeta > Phyllodocida > Nereididae > Platynereis > Platynereis dumerilii. Next base: position 5,234,548 of record JAPTHN010000018.1, on the reverse strand, counting down.
ACTTCTTTTTTCAGTTACAACGGTAATACAACATCTATTAGTGCTCAGCAATACATGTAGATGCTTCTTGGGTATATATCTGAGGGATACTATCACACTACCAAGATATTTGTTTCATATGTGCATTGACTTTGCACAGACTGTCTTGTTTGATTAACTTCAGTCACATCTCACAAGTCTTGAAATTGATTTGACTTGGTTTCTTGCATGCTACAGCAGCCTTTTCTATTTGGACGGGAGGAGCGGGCTAAAACATTTCAGTAGAGGCACTGTATTTCATGTCCGTGTATGCATACATGAATTTTTAGAGGCAGCCCAGCACAGTTCTGCGGAGTCCTGCTAAGCGCGGACCTGAAAAGCAACTGCACTAGTGCCCCAGATGCCAATTCCATACCCAATTCGATGTGAATATCTTCAGTTTGCAGCCTACTGCCAGTCAGGGTTTTTTATTATGATCCAACATGTGGCACATGGACTTTTTTGAGAGCCTTCCAACAATGGCACTTCTCAGGGCAGCCACAGTGCAGTACCCATGGGTAGGGGACAAGAGAACATTGCTCAAGGTTCCCTGCCATAGCACCTTCACTTTTGGTGATCGCTGTATGCATGATGAGTGATGAGAAGACTAGGAGTCATGTTATAAAACCAGTGGTGTCCAGGGTCATTGAGTAGCCCCAGAATAGAACACTCCATTTAATATCTCATGGGCTTGGAATAAATTGAGTTCAAGGGTTGGGGTTCAAACCTAAGCTCTTGAAACCTGTGCATGCACTATCAAGCACTCAAAAACATTCGATCACAGGGAACCCATTAAATTGTTAATATTGTATTTAAAAACAATACAGAATTGTGATGGATAATTCTTCAGAAAGACCATGGTATTAGTAACTGGAGGACAATTCTCCTAATCAGGCCAAGGAGACTATTTTTCCAACAGGCAATACCAAAGGAAAATCATGTCTCACCCAAATGAAGCATGAAGTGCAATACCAAGTGAGTTTGGCACAAGTTTAATTTGCTGGGATGTCACATATGCCAGTTCCAAGAGAATTCAAGTACACGAGAGACCGCCTGACTCTTGCAGAAGAAGCAGTCCTTTAACGCAGGGACTGTTGTAGGCCTACCACTGTTTCACACACTGGTAGAGTGGTAGGCTAGCTGTTTTATTACTTGCTACATGTAGATTGTAGAAGATAACTTAGATAAGGGAAGAGGGTTTTTGTGCCTAAAAGTGATAGCTGGTGGGAGTTGAAAGATCCAAGAAGATCTTTTTTGACAAGACAATCTTGAAATTAGTGCTGCCTAGTAGTGTCTCACCAAGATCTTGCCTGTTGAATAAAGAAAAACTTTTGACTTCTAATTCATCAGGAAAATGTGTATCTCTTTAAGTTTATTGTCTGAAATATTGGCTGTGATACCCACCATGCCTGTGTTTGTTCATCTGAATTGTAGGTTTGGAGAGTCATACCAGTACATTGACGAACAAACATCTTAAAGCTATCATAAGGGAAGTTGTCCTAGGTAAGAACTACAGTGAACAGCATCCAAACAACCTCAGGACTGATTGGTGATAGGCATAAAGTGTTTTTTTTAGATAAATTGGTGATTGTCCTTTCTAAAGTATTCCAGTCATGTGAAATGGACCACCAACATCTTGCCGAGGATATTGCATGTTCCAGCTCAATGATGAAAATTGAGGCTACTCCTTTTATCTCCATGCAGAAAGTCACACAGTAGCCATTGTGTGAAATGTGAAACAGTCGAATGGTGGTAAATGCTGTTGGATTTGCATTTGAACTTGGCCTGACCTAGATTTGAGTTAGAAAAATTTGTGCTAAAACTGGTACATATCAAACTAGTATCTAACTGAGCCTGACCAGAGGAATGGCATTGGTGGGGTAAATGTGTAACATATTGAGGACTACTGCTCTCTCTCGCATCTCATCAATCAACCCTCGTGAGCCCAGAGTGGGGATTAGAGGGCTGCACTTACCATATCTGTCTAGTATTGTCCTTCTTCCATGCTTATCTACAGTGTGAGCATTTCCCTTTCCTTGGGCATTGGAATACATATTGTAGCAGCATTCTTGGTCAAATGCACGTTGGAGAATTACTGATACCTTGGTCCTTTTGAAAACTAATCCTCCACAAGTGACTGTTGTCTTGACATTGCATGCAAATGAGTTCAACATTTGTGGGATGTGGGTTGGCAAAGTCAATGAAACATGAGTCTATTCACAAGTAGAAACGTAAATCTCGTGGTAGTATCCCTTGGATACAGATTGTGCCTGTCAGTCCCTTCCTCTGAATAACAAACCTCCACCATCAGTCAGTTTTGGGAAAGCAAATAGACCGATGTGTCAGACAAAGAATACTATGCAATTGTCCATGAACCATTAAATCAGACAGTGATACACCATACAAATGACAAAATTAATGACATGTAAAAAGCATTTAAGATTAAAAATTAAAATAAAGGAAGGGGTCATTAATTTGTCACACCTGTTTACAATTAAGCATTAAGATGCAATGAACGTAGTCTGCTTGTCTTTTAACCGGTCAATTATTACACTGATGAAAATAGTCCCCAATCTCACCCTTTGAAACTGAACACATCAGTTTCCGACAGTCAACTTGGAAACTTAACAATATTTCACTTGTTCATCTGGCTTTCTATTTTCCCATCCCCTCTCATAGGACTGCAATTCATGCTGAAATGTATCAGACTGCTCGCTATGTATCAGACTGCTCGCTACGCTTGTACAATATTTTTCTTTTTCTTCTTCCCATTGGACTTCCATCTGTTAGGAGCATTCCAAATGAGAGTTATGATGTGGTGCTTTTGTCTGATCTCAGACTGCCCCAGATATATACCCAAGAATCATTTATGCTTGAGCACAGATAAAGGTTGTAACTGCAAACAAGTCTTTATTCAAATCAATCGCCATCGTATCTTTAGGAAATCCAAGATTTCAATGGAAGGGGACGGAAAACAGGAGAGGGTAGGTACATAATAGATGTCATACTGGCCAATACTTGAAAGAGCAACAGGTTTTTTTTGGTATGCCATATAAATTATTGGCATGCAACATGTAGGGCTATGGATTTGAAAGATTTCGTGGAGAGGACTGCATGCGCAAAAGAACCCTGTAGGTGTGCGTAAGGCAGCTACATTGACAATACCCATTTCTGCAACATTTGTTTGGTTACTTTGGTATCATTGTACAGATGATATGTTGATGTATTTCTATTACATAAAGCTGGTGTTTATTTTTGTTGTCAAAACTTGATGAATTGCTACTAGGAACAATTTGCAATAGTTTAAGCTGAAGATTTGTGATGAATTTCGATAAAATGAGCTCTATAACCCCAATATACAGGCAATTTTGGCTCTATAGACCAAAGTATGTGTTTGACATGAAAAATAATGGCAGAATCAGAATCCCTGGCATCAAAAACCTATATTTAGAGCTATTATTTGCAATCCTATGACCTTTTGTTACTGAGTTATACTCAAAATTAGATATCGAGTGGCGGCCATTTTGAATTTGTTGCTATGACAACCATGACAAGCGCCCGCTCCGGCGCCCTCAAAAATTTTAATCTATATACCCTCAGCAACTAAAAAGCAGTCCACAGAGCTCAGTAGGCTGCTGTTGCTATGGTGACGCCGCCATTGCTGCACCATGAGTAGCGAGCCACCTTAAGGTGACTCAAGCGTGGTAGTTTGATCATACAGATTTTTCTAAAATTTTGCACAGGTAGTCTATGGGACCCATACATTTCAAAAATGAAAAATAAAAAAATTTCACCGACTCGTTTGGTTGCCATGGTAACAGCATATTTGGCCTGATGACTGCTTAAAAGTTATAAATTGAGTTTTTGGTTATGTACCACAGAATAAAGCATTACATGCATTTGTCACACAAAAATGTCAGAAATGTCTACCCATGGATGTAAACCAATACATTTGCCACAAATTTGAAGAAAAAGGTTAAAATACTTTTTTCTGTAAGAGCTCAAAGGGCACAAACACACTAATTAATTGCAGATTTTGCATGCATCAATTTTGGCAGTAATCAAATTTTAGGAAAACGATCATACAGATTTTTTTTTAAATTTGCATGTATCATAAACAGGTTATTGTCAAACAAATGTCCAAAAATAAAAAAAATTCACCGAGTCATTTTTAACTGCAGTACCATGACTATGCCAATGGCAATTTAAAGAAATAAAGACAATTTTAGACACAGTTGACTGAAATTAGTTGAGAAAATTCTTTTGATAAAGACGAGAAGCTGAAACTTTGAATTAGCAGAGAGAAGGTGTTACTGCATTCAATAAAAAAATAATTATGCTTTTGCTGCATTAAATCTCATTTAAATAGAAAATTACTGGCTGCCATGCTGTTAAAAAAAGAGAGCAGAAAATGGTAACGTCACAACTTTTTCAGGGCCTGCAGCAGTGGTGACGCTATGTTGCTAGGCAACCAGGCTGCTCAGAAGTATGTGCAGTGTATGAGTGTGTTTTTCTGCATTCCACTGCCGTTTTATTTTATTTCTCTAAATATAACTCACTAACATGTATCAAATTTACACACAATGCCTTACATATAGTACAAATTTCAAATCTCAAATTTCAAAACGTTATCTCAAAAACTCTTGCCACAAAAAAATCATAACTGAAACAAGAATTTTCAGTTCAAGCGTAAAATCACATATTTGTATCAACGTTTTTCTGCCTTGCACTGCCGTTTTATTTTATTGCTCTGGATCTAATCAACCTAGATGTATAAAATTAAAACAGTACTGTCATACATACAGTATGGATTACAAATTCCAAATTTCAAGATGAAATCTCAAAAACTCTTGCCCCAAAAAAAATCATAACTGAAACAAGAATTTTCAGTTCAAGCGTAAAATCACAGATTTGAATCAACGTTTTTTTTATTTCCATGGCTGTTTTATTTTATAACTCAGGTCCTAAGTGCACCAGATCTATTAAATTCTCCATTACTGTAACAAATCCAAAATTTCAAGGCGATATCTCAAAAACTAATGCCACTAAAAAATCATAACTGAAACAAGAATTTTCAGTTCAAACGTAGCATCACAAGAAGTGAATGCATTCATGTACAAACATAATAGTTCTGAATTATTTCAAAAATGTGCCTAGACATGGGATAAAAAGGTTATACCATGGGTAGGTGCAGTTTATCCCATGTCTAGGTACATTTTCTTCCCGATACTGTGATTTTCCCTGGGCAATACAGCAGGGAAAATGTCAGTATCGGGGAGAAAAAGCAGTAGGGTAATGTTCTTTGAGTCGGACACTTGGAAGGTGACACCTTGAGTCGGACACTTTTTGTTGGGCTCAGTTGGCTATTTGAGAGCATTGTACACCTATATATTTGGTACCAATATTTAGCTTAAGACTTCCTTTATCTACCTAGAAAGTATCACTATGATATGAGAAACTTAAGTTTACTTTTCATGGCTATAAAGATGGGGTAAAAAGTGCGTTTTTCTGCTAATGTTTTGTCAAATGTTTGTGCATTTTAGTAGAATTTAGTCACAGTGAAGCCATCTTTTGTGGGTCTATGATATTGATTGTACTTCCATATGTCTATCTTTTAGCTGGAGCTGGGCTTGAACAGTTTTGTGCTACAATTCAGGCTTTTTCGAAGTACTGGAATGTTGTTAAACACTTATATCTGTAAGGTATTGTTTGAAGGAGTTAACTGTCCAACTCAAAGATACCCCCCTTCATTTTTTGTTTCAGAAAATTAACATAGTATTCAGTAATTTAGCTGCCCCAGAGAACTATTTCTTATTCAGTTCAGGAAAACGTTTTATTTGAGGCCCTGTATGCTAACCTAGAGCCCATAGGCCCATCAAAATTATCACTTTCTAACATGTCTAGAAATAAAGTGTCCGACTCAAAGAACATTACCCTATATGGTCACCTGACCAGTATACACCCTAATTTGCAGGGAATGTACTGAAAACAGCCAATGAGAGAGCTGCATTTAAGCCCCTTTCACACATTCACGGTTTTGCCGTGAAACCACTACTGGCAGGTTGAATTACGGAATCCGCTACTGACCGCCGATAATCCGCCCCTGGACGCCGACAAATCGTCCCCTTTTTACGACATACCGTCAATTACGGGGGATCAGGTCGATGTCCGTGGCGAAATCAAACATGTTTGATTTTGCTCCAGGCAGCCAAGGCAAACAGTCAATCGCCGTAATACCTAAGTATGTACGTTGTACTGCCTTGAATTAACAGTGTAGCCTAAGTTTAATCCTTGTTACCGGCGGTTTTCCTTGCTTGAAAACATCAGCAAAGTCAATCCGCCGGCTGTCCGACGTGATTCCGTTCATAACTCTGTGTATACGGCGTGTCTCCGTCCAAGAAAAATTGGAAGACAACCAAAAATCTGAAGGATTTCCTCCGTTTTGCCGAGGTTTTCCGTCGTTTTGCTGGGGTTTTTCCGTTAATTCCTTAAGGTAAACCCCCGGCAGTCAATGCTAGGCCAGCTACGGCAATACCACGGCAAATCCGGCCATGTAAAAGGGGTTTTAGACACACCTACAGAAAGCCTGTATAGCGTCACAATCTCTCCTGCTGCTTCATCATCTTTTCTTATAATTTTGAAAGCACAAGCTTCGTTCACTCTTTTGCAATTTGCACTGGATCTAGTAGGGCTAGCGGTTTGAAGTATTAGATCCAGAAGAAAATATTGCATGGGAATAATGCAGTTTTGACTTTCTATTCGGTATAGAAAATTTTCCAGAGCGATTTTCGGTAAATTCATTTAGTTTTACCAAAATGACTTAGTTGTGCAAATACTGATTTATATTAATTTCCATCGGGATGAGGACCTTTTTTTATTTCATTTTTGTGTTTTAGACAATATTTCACAACACATGGCAAAGTATTAATGTTAAATTCTGTTTTTTGGTGCAGTTTCAGCACTGTGATTCAATGTTTTCAGAAACGTTTTTCTGCATTCCATTGCCGTTTTATTTTATTTCTCTAGATCTAATCAACCTAGATGCATAAAATTAAAGATTAATGTTAAACATGATGGCTCGATTTCACCAACCTAGTTTAAACTAGGCAGTCTAAGAAGTTAGACCTAGTCTCCATAAACACTGTTTAACCTTTAAACACTGTCCAAAATAAACACATTTCACCACGGATGTTTATTTTTTTCTTAACCCAGTCTAAGAAGACATTGTTTACTTAAGTTTAAACATTCAAATCAGTACAAATAGCACAATTAAGTAATGTTGTTCACACCAACAATCCTAGTTGGGAGTGTTGCCCCATTCTCACGGGAGATGACGGTAAGCTTTTTATCAACGGCGGCGCAGAGCCAGACGAATTCTTGCAAGATTTTCAGTTAGGACGGCGCGAAGGGCAATTATGTAATCAATTAAGGCTAATCGATAACCATGCAGCGAAAGCCACGGCGGGGTTCTTTTTGTTCCCTGCGGGGAAGAAAAGTTGTACGCCGTCATCAAAAGTTCGCCGGGGGGAAAGAAATTTCCTCCTCCTGCGGGATACTTTTATATCGCCCCGTGATATAAAAAGTACCCCGCAGGGAACCTATAACTGCCCCTCAGTGAACCTATTTCACCGCGGCGGACTATATTTTCACAACGCCGGGGATTGCTTTTACGACTGCGGGAATGGTTTTGTTCTCCACGGGGATGTCTGTAGGCCCGAGGGCACATCGCCGGGAATGAAAAGCATGACGCCGTTGTCAAGGGCACCGCGGCGGAGGAGGGCGCTGCGAAAGCCAATAAAAAGGGCCGCAGAGGGCCGCTTTGCTTCACTTGCTGCTTGACCTTTGAAGGGGACACTCCTGGATGCTGGACAGACATGATGGCTGATGAAGATGCTGGGGAAGACCTTGACGTTGCTGTTGTTGCTGCTGTTGCTGGTGCTTATTATCTAAGAAGAATACGGAGAAGGAGGAAGATGAAGAGATGGTGGATTCGGAATTGGCTGCTGCAGAGGGAACAACATGGCCATTTCTACCAGCTGCTGCCTGAATTGGCCAACAATGATGTCTCTGGCTACTACAACTTCTGCAGAATGCCTCCTGACATTTTTGCTGAAATCCTGGCTGCTGTGGCTCCTGCAATTACAAAACAAGACACCAACATGAGGAGGGCTCTGGAACCTGGATTGAAGTTGGCAGTCACCCTACGGTACATGGCGACAGGAGAGAGCTACAAGTCCTTGGCCTACGGTTTCAGAGTGGCTCCCAACACCATCTGCAATTTTATCCCCAGTGTCTGCATTGCCATCATGCGAGCTTACGAACATCTGCTGGCCCTGCCAATGGATCCAGCATCCTGGAAGGAAGTTGCCAAGGGCTTCGAGAAGAGGTGGAACATGCCCCATTGCATCGGAGCACTGGATGGGAAGCATATTGGCATCAGATGTCCTCGGAAAGCTGGGTCAATCTACTTCAACTACACGGGCTTCCATTCCATTGTGCTTATGGCTTTGGTGGATTTTGACTACAAGTTCCTGTACGTGCAGGCTGGATGCCAAGGAAGCTCATCGGATGGAGGAGTCTTCCTGGACACAAGGCTGAGGGACCTGCTGGAAGAAGAACGACTTGGGCTACCCCCTGCTGAACCTCTACCTGGCACAGTTGGGAATCCTTTTCCATACTTCATCGTTGGAGATGAGGCCTTCCCCCTGAAGAGCTGGTTGCTGAAGCCTGTTCCAAGAAGAAACCTTGACATCCCCTCCAGAGTCTACAACTACAGAATTTCAAGAGCCAGGAGAGTGGTGGAGAATGCCTTCGGTATCCTGTCCCACAGGTTCAGATGCTTCCTAACTACGATGCCCCAGAAACCCGGCAGAGTGGCAGCCATCACTCTGGCAGCCTGCACTCTACACAATCTTCTGCGAGACAGAATAGGAATTCATCGAGCCATGGACAACCACGTAATGGACAGAGAAGATCCTGCAACCCATGAAGTCACTGAAGGACTGTGGAGAGGAGACCCCTTGCATGACCTTGGATTCGCTCCAGCATATGGAAATGCCACAAGACAAGCCAAACAGTACCGAGACTACCTACGAGACTACGTGAACAGCCCAGCAGGAAGTGTCCCCTGGCAGATGGACAGAATTTGAAGATGAAGCAGAGCAGCAGCAGCAGCAGCAGCAACAGCAATTCAATGCCCCCCTTAAAAAACCACAAATTAACCCAGCCCTTGTAAGGGCTTACCACTTCCTCCAGAAAGAGCAGGCCTTGTACACATCTTTATGTTGACAAACCCCCCCCAAAAAAAAAAGCCCTCCCTGCAACAACTACATATTTTGTGACGTCCATAAAATAGCAAATTTTTAGCTTTGTATCTATCTGTACAACCCATTTAAATCACTTTCACTTCCTCTCTATCTGCCTATCTATCTAGCTATATATCTGGCTATCTATCTGTCTATCTATCTGCCTATCTATCTATCTATCTATCTATCTATCTATCTATCTATCTATCTATCTATCTATCTGTCTATCTGTCTATCTATCTATCCAAGTGCAATCCCTGCAAAGTGACGATAACTGCTTTTGTTTTCTGCAGTGTATATATGTAACGAGCATTGTGTTCCATCTATCTATCTATCTATCTGTCTATCTATCTGCCTATCTATCTATCTATCTATCTATCTATCTATCTATCTATCTATCTATCTATCTATCTATCTGTCTATCTATCTATCTATGCAAGTGCAATCCCTGCAAAGTGACGATAACTGCTTTTGTTTTCTGCAGTGTATATATGTAACGAGCATTGTGTTCCATCTATCTATCTATCTATCTATCTATCTATCTATCTGTCTATCTGTCTATCTGTCTATCTGTCTGTCTATGTGCCTATCTGTCTATCTATCTATGTGCCTATCTATCTATCTATCTATCTATCTATCTATCTATCTATCTATCCAAGTGTCATCACTGCAAAATGACGATCACTCGTTTTTCTTTGCTGCAGTGTATATGCGACGTCCAAATATTTTCTTCTATATAGCTATCTATCTGCCTATCTATCTGCCTATCTATCTTTCTATCTATCTGCCTATCTATCTGTCTATCTATCTGCCTATCTATCTATCTATCTATCTATCTATCCAAGTGTCATCACTGCAAAATGACGATCACTCGTTTTTCTTTGCTGCAGTGTATATGCGACGTCCAAATATTTTCTTCTATATAGCTATCTATCTGCCTATCTATCTGCCTATCTATCTGTCTATCTATCTGCCTATCTATCTATCTATCTATCTATCTATCTATCTATATATCTGCCTATCTATCCATCTATCTATCTATCTGACTATCTGTCTGACTATCTATCTATCTATCTATCTATCTATCTATCTATCTATCTATCTATCTATCTTTCTATATTAATTAAAGTGGTGAAAAAACTTTAATTAAGAAAGCAGAAATGCCACCTGTACTGGTTAAGCAGAAAGTGAAAATGGGCCAAAAAAAAAAGAAGGGAAATAGCACCTTGCTTTTATGAAGGTGTTTAAAATTTACAAGGGCCAGGACCGGATTTTTTTTTTGGGGGAATTTGTCAACTTTTTTTTTTTGGGGCTCTTTTCATTTTTGCTCTTGTTTGTCATCGCAAGAGTTTTTTTAGTCAACATAAGATGTGTACGTGGCCAGCTCTTTTTGGAGGATTTGGTGGCCCTTAAAAGGGCCAGGGTTTTTTTTTTTTTTTCAGACGACTTGAACAGGCATCACTTCCTTGGAGAGGGCATGTTGACTTGGCTCCACTGGAACGACAATGGAGTTTGCCGCTGGTGGACAACTGTCGGCTGCTGCTGCTGCTGTAGAGACTGCTGCTGCTGCTGTAGAGACTGCTGCTGCTGCTGTAGAGACTGCTGCTGCTGCTGTAGTGGTGGCTGCTGCTGCTGTAGTGGTGGCTGCTGCTGCTGTAGTGGTGGCTGCTGCTGCTGTAGTGGTGGCTGCTGCTGCTGTAGAGACTGCTGCTGTAGTGGTGGCTGCTGCTGCTGTAGAGACTGCTGCTGCTGTTGTGGCTGATGCTGCTGTAGAAGCTGGTGCTGCTGCTGCTGTAGTGGCTGCTGCTGTACTGGCTGCTGCTGCTGCCCAAAAGAGGGTCCGGGGAAGCCAAGCTTCTGGGGGCTGTCAAGCATCAGCTGGCTGAAGCTTAAAGATGACTGCTGCAGGGCTGGAGTCTGGCTTCGAATTGGCTGCAGGGACTGGAACTGGCTGCTGCTGCTTGGCTGGGACTGCAACTGCTGGCGTGGAGGCTGGGACTGCATCTGAAGACTTGGCTGCTGGGGCTGCTGGGGCTGATGCTGAGTTGTTGGAGGCTGCTGCAAGTCCTCGTTGACAAAGGATGGAGCTGGACCAGGAGGAGGGATGTATTGGTGCTGCTGCTGCCCTAGGATCATCTCCACATTCTCTTGCTGCATCATCAGGATTTTATCTTGGACGGCCGCCTGTACGAAGTAGTGGTCCGTCTGGCTCAAGGAGTGCAGGAGGCGAAGTCTCAGGGCACGGTTCATGTTCTTCCCAGATGTGAAGATACTCCTGCACATGTTCTGCAACTGGTGTACTTCTGGATCCAGCCTGTGAGCAGTTTGTGGGCACATGTCACAGAATGGTCCTGCCGGCTGAGGTGGTGCTGCTTTCCTGGGCCTGTCTGAAGTGTAGTGACCAGCAATTGAAGTCAGGGCAGAGGCCATCTCCTGGTCTGTGTCCTTCCTCTTCTTGGATGGCTTTCGTCCTGGGAAGACCTGGGACTGCTGCTGGGATGGCTGGAGGGACTGCTGGGACATCTCCTGGGAGGACTGCTGCTGGCTGGCTGGAAGGCTGTCATCAAGGTCGGGCATAGGATTGTAGTCCATGGGGGCATCAGAATCGGACGACAGGCGGTTACTTCCTCCTGGTCCAGTGAAGCTGGAGACTTCCACGGCACCCTTCGGAATGATGGAGGACCTCAAGAATTCACACTTCGCCAGGATGTACTTGTCTCGCTCGGACATCTTCTTTCTGCCAGCTCCAGAAGGTTGAGGTCTGATGCACTTTGAGAAGGTAGTCCTGATGTTGTTCCTCCATTTGTAGACTTTAGCTGCTGTGATCTCCTTCCCCACTTGCAATGTCAGTTCTGCTGCTTTCTCTGCATCCAGTCTGTCCTTCTGTCCAATCTTGAAGGTGGTTGAGCCCTTGGTGTACAGCTGCTTGTTTTCCCGGTACCAGTCGATCAGCTCATCCTCCTGCTCTTCTGTGATGCCCAGTAGGTCCCTGGAGTTTGCCTTCCTGTAGCCCTTCTTCTTCTCCTTGTGGACAAACTGGCCATCGGCGTCCTGGATCAGCTCAACCTCAGATCCAGTGTTGTCAGAATCTTCCTTTGGCTGGTTCTTCCCCTTGCTGCCCTTGGACTTGGCACCCTTCTTCTTGGGAGTATCTTCCTCTGTGGTGGCATCGTAGTTGGAGTCCAGGGTCTGCTGGTGGATCATTGCAGCTGTCAGAACACAGTCATCATCTTCATCATCAGCAGGAGTATCATCTGGAGGTGGAGGTGGAGGCTGGACTGCAGTCTTGGCTCGGGTCTGGGCTGGAGTGACAGGCTTGACTGGAGGCTTGACTGGAGACTTGGCTGGAGGCTTGACTGGAGACTTGGCTGGAGACTTGGAGGTGGCGTGATGCTTGGCTGAAGGAGACTTGCCAGGAGTGCGAGGCCTTCCCCTTGGAGCAGTCTTGGTGGGAGTCTTGAAGACAGCAGCATCAGCCGACTGGGTGCGCTTGGTGGGAGACTTGACAGAAGCAGCAGCATCAGCAGCATCAGCAGGCCTGCCACGCTTGGTTGGAGACTTGACATCAGCATCAGCAGACTTGGGACGCTTCTTCTTGGCTGCAGCAGCAGTGGCAGGCCTGCCACGCTTGGTTGGAGACTTGACAGCAGCAGCAAGCTTGGCCAGGACTTGATCTTCAGCTTCTTCATCATCATCTTCATCCTCCTCATCAGGTTGTTGCAGCACTTTGGGTGGTGGCGGGCCCTCGAAGATGGTCTCAGTGGTCACTGTTGATGTAGCAGTGGTCACTGCCACGATGCTGTCCGGCAAGCTGAACATGCTTGGAGACAATGTAACAGCTGTGTAGTCTATGAAAGGAGCTGGTGAACCAACTGGAGTTGAAGATGGAGTGGTCAGTGGAGTGTTGGCTGGATTGATGCCCTTGCTTGGTGCCCTCAAGGTCTTCTTCCCTCTTCCTCTGGGTCCCATCTTGAAGCAGGATCAATCAGAAATGAAGCAGGATGAATCAGCAATGAAGCAGGATCAATCAGCAATGAAGCAGGGATTCAGCAATGAAGCAGCAATTCAGTAGGCTGTGAAGCAGAGTGTCATGGAGTATAGATGCGTTCGTCTTGAAGTTCAGAGTGGTTATGGTGCTCTAGTGGCTGCTCTTCTATTTATATGCGAGGCGCGCGCCAGTGCGTCTCCATGGCTGACCCCCCTTTCCCGCCGTGGCACAAAAGGTCGACGCCGTGATGGATTCAGTACCCCGCGGACAAAGGATTTTGCTAAAAATAGCCCCTCTGGCGCCACTCTGTCTGCTCTGGGAGGGGGTCCAGACGACGGCGCGAAGGTTTTGCACACGTCCCGGAGCATTTTCCTTGACGGCGGAGTGCAGAAGAACCGCGGGGTCGACCTTTTTGGCGCCACGCAGAGAATCCCGCTTGTTTTCCTAAACGGCGGGAAACTTTTTGCCCCTCAGTGGCGCGAAAACTTCGACGCAGTCTTACTTTTCTGATCGGGGCGTCGAACAATTTATCTGGTCTGCTCCCCCGTCGATTTTAATAAAATTTGTACTGGTTGAAACTTTTTTTCTGCTCCGTCGCGATTTGAAGTGACGGTAAGAAGCAGGATTCTCGACGGCGTGCAACCAAAAGATGTCCGGCGGGAAGCTAAAATGCCCCTGCGCGATACGTAAAAAGAGGAAATATTTTTCCGTCTCTCCTGAAAATACTTCGCCGCCGTTTCAAAAAGTTCTCCGGGAGCTGCCGTGAGAATGGAGCATGTCTCATCAACAAGCCATCCATGTTGTGTGTGGTGGCACCATTGGGGGCTGACCAGGCGATCCCTCGCAGGGGGAGGGTATGGATTTTTGGTGAAAAAAACATTGTTCTGCACTTTAGACTGACAGAAAAAGTGTGTTCCGCACAAGAAAAAATGTTCAACCCACTGCTTGAGGGGGGGGGAGAAGGGGGTACTGCCATGTAAAATTGTGATAAAAAAGTTGGTTGCTCCTCCATAAACTTTGCAAGTGAAAAAGTTTGTAGTAGGGGTAAAACAGATAGCCGCTCAAATGTTACCAGGTTGGCCCGATTTTGAGTCATGTCAAGGGGAGAAAAAGAAGAAATTTTGCTCAATATTGGTGCTACATTCAAGAAAGAATATTTCAGTTTTCAGAATAGGGGAGAGTGGGGCAACATGAACCTTTTGCGCCAGACCAGTCTATGAGCCTAAAGTTTCAACGGTAAATTGATGGTTACTTTGTGTAGGCCTAATCATAGTAAGATCTGAGGCTATATTATTATGTGTTGGTACATTATTTTAAAAATTTTGAAAGGTCAAAATATTTTCTTTAAAAAATGTTGTCAGACGGCTCACAGTGATCCGACCCGTGGGCACGTTGAGCCATGGCCTGGGGCACCATGAGCCATTATAAATTAAGCCTACAGCCCTACATTTATCAAACTGAGCAGTATTTCTGGAGAAAACCTTTTCATATATATTGTGGTTGCCAATTATGTTTGCCAATTTTTAATTTTATGATCAATTTTGAAGGAGGAAATAATGATTGTCATTGACCACTGCCACTATCAATAAATTGCATCTTTTTTTAACATGATTATTTGTGGCATGAAATCTATTGATCTTTTTACTAAAATATTCTTCTTCTTTCAATAGGCTGGATAAATTGTAATACATAAATAACTTTAAATAAATGTAATGGAAATAAATTTGTCAATGCCTGTCAAGTGTCAACACAAAATTAATACATCATCCAGGGTTGTTGACACATTATCCCACTCATTAAACTGTTAAGAGACCAAAGTAATCAGACAAATTGCAAAATGCTTTCTCCTTCTCACATGTATACCACAATACCACATGGTTAGATGGATTTTGCATATGATAAATTCTGAAAATAACACAGATCTATGTGGTCTATTGAATTTCAGGATAGTTATGGACTTACAGCAGCAGGGTAGCTAATGTTTTTGGCAACTAAGCTTTAATTGCATGAGGGAGGACTGGCTCAAGGTACCCCCATCTCAAATGGCTCACGGTGCCCCTTTAGTCAATTTCATCTATTGGTGCATTTCACCAGTTTATCCCAGTACCAATGTTATGACATTATCCCAGCAAATGCTTTACCTTCTTCAAGCGGACTAAGTTTTATCAAGATGCTCGAAATACATATGATGCAGTGAGAAGAATAATTTGTCAGTCAAAAAAGAATCAAGCATCAGCTCTTTAAATGCACTATTCAAATGCAACATAATTCTTACAAATTTCCCTTGTTTCATTCTTCCATTAAAAGATAAATAGATAAATATTTCTTTGCAGACTATTTTTAAAAATTTGAAAAATTTCCAGGAAGTTTTTAAAAAAGAGATCCCTAAAAATGTCATGTCTTTATGAAGTTCAGCTCTATACCCAGATTTCACGTCACTGCCAGCAAGATTTTTTTCAAATTCTCTAGAATTTGGTCCATATAAAATGTCAGCAAAAAAATTCAAGAGTTTTCAACCATTGCTGTTGTGCTCTTGATCTATCTCAAAATCATAGGCGTTCCACATGCTAATTTTTTTAACCGTTACTTGCCTGAATTTTATGATCCAATTTTTCCCATTGTTTGGGGGTGGCTGCCTCTGGTATACCTATGCTCAAAATTTCCAACACTTATTTTCACTTTACAAATTTCCCTTAATTTTGAAAAATTTGTTTTCTAAAATTTAGATAGTTTTCAATTTTATCTTTACATCAATCAGATAATGCTGTGAAATACAAATACATTCAACAGCTAGCTGGTCTGGAAAATTTTGAGAAGTTTCTTTGAAATAAAAAAACCCTTTTGAAGTTAGGTATTTGGGTTTTCAGTGTAGGAATTTTTCATTATTTCGAATGTGCTTTATCAATTATTTGCTTATTTGTGATATTTTTTATACAGGGGGGGGGGGTTGCCCCTGGGCCCCACACTCCCCAAGCCTCCCTAGATTCACCACAGGCCTATTTCAGAATCAGCAGGATGAATTTTCCACTTCCCAGATGTCACTGTCCTTCATTATAGCCTGTTATTTATGTATATATCTCTAAGTGTATGCTAGAATTCCAATTTCCAGAATTACTATCATGTAGTAGTTTAATAAAGTCTATGAATTTTTGAATTACTGCATATGCAAAAAATATAATATTTCTTCCACATAATTCTTGTAACAATATTTTGTGCATACAGAATTATGTGGAGAGGTCTTTCCATGTTGCTGGTCCACATGGAAATGACATCTATGTCCAGTCTCACAATTTGACATTAACTATTTTGTTTGTTTGTTTAACTGTGTTTTCTATTGTACCCCAATGCATGCTTAAATAGCAATTAACCCAAGTATGCATTTATAAACAAGCAGGTAAAACCCTCTTTAAACAAACAGCAACACTTTACATGCTTTAGAACACTGCTTAAACAAACAAACACATATGTCATTTAAAATATATGTAAACATGTTTGATATTTTGTTAATGTTAATTATTTTATGAAAAACAAGATTTGATCCAGTTTTCTTTAAAAACAGAAAAAAGCAATAAAAGTTACTTCTTTTTTAAACTAATAACACAAATATTCCAATTATATATTTTCATAGACTTAACAGGAAATTTTTTTTTTTAAATATGGATATTTCAAAGAACTTATATATTCTTGATATATGATTGGTTAATAATAATGTTTTGGTCATAAATAAAGTAGGCAATTGGTAAAGCAAAGATAACTTCACTTTAAATATCAATTAAATAAAAAAAATCTGTAATTAAGATTATGACACTGCAATTGAACTTCTTCAATTAAATTTTATTGAAAACCCATGTAATCTCTGCAAAGACTAAAGACATTTAATTTATAACAATGATATTATTTATTTGTTTCAGTTCTCATAAAAAGGCAAAAAAATTAAAAAGGATCATGATCCGATCATGTATACAACAGATCTGATTTTAATTTATATTATAAACATAACTTTATAATCATATATTTTACAATTACAAATAATTATTCTTTTATGAATGTAACAGTTATCATATAGGCCTAGGCCTATAAATGAATCATTATTATGCTTATTATTTACATTTGCAGTATATTTGAAATTCCTTTATAACATAAGAGTCACATCATCATTGGTTATAAAAGAATAAATTTGAAAATGTAAGTAGATCATTTTCTGCTTACAAGTACATAAATATATCTATTTTGGCATTTTGGTATTAATTATATAAATTTATTATTATATTTCTATCTAAATTATTATAAATGATGGAGAACAAGTTTAAGATGTGTTTTGGACTTCTTGGACGAGGCTTGATAGGCTGATAAATGGGCCATATTATTAAACTGTTCAAGGGCTTTGCCAGCTCAAATCTTAATTACTGACAAAATTGACAGGACTCTTCAAAATTGCATGATCCGTAACAATTTAATCATGATAATATTAATTTATATCTGACTGATAACTGAAATAATAAGGTTTGTCTATTAAAACACATTTAGAATTGAGTATACATATAATTAACAAATTTGTCAGTTTTATCAAATGGAAGGACATTTTAAGAAAATTATGATTTCTTTTCATGACATTTACAATGAACAATGTTTTGGTTTAAAATTGTACCAAAAAATGTTTATGATTTTTGTTATCCCATCTTATACTTAATAACCCATCTTAGGCCTATACTTAAATCAGATTATGGGATAATTCTCACACCTGTAAGCAGTTATGGACCAGAAGTCTATTGTGTATTGACCTAATTGGATTGTGTAAGACAATAGATCCTTGACAGGAAGATCAGCATTCAGCACCCAAATAATTTGCATCAAATGTTACCTTATAATAGGCCAACTTCAGGACACTCAATACATATCCAAATTAATATATTTTTTCTATAATAGGCCCCTTTATAACAAATTTATATATACGTGGCCGTTTTGGGTGGCCGTTCTGGATGGCCGTTTTGGGTGGCCTATTTGGGTGGCCCTTCTGGTCTGTGGCCGTTATAACCATACTCCGTGCAGTACATCCCTAGTTTACTCCCCGAGACCCCAGTATATTCCCGAGACCCGAAGGGTCGAGAGGAGTATACGGGGATATTATGAGGTTATACCACGTTGACTCAAATCAGTGATTTTACGCTGCATTATATTCTGTGTGGCCTTTTTTGCAAAAGCAGTGTGGCCGTTTTGGTCTGTGGCCCTTATAACTAAACCCCGTACTGCACCTACCCATGGTATAACCTCATAATACCTATGACAAATCCATAAATCCTTTAACTTGAGCCCAATCTAGATTTTTTATGAAAGCATAATGACTAAGGGGTCAAACATATTAGATCTCAGGGAGGGTTGGAGGCTTGGATATTTATCAAATAAATAAATAATTTCTTGTATTGTGTTGTAATAAATTCCTTTTGAGTAGTCTTTGATTTAGAAAGACACACAAAATAAATAGGTCTGATTACCCCTGCTATTACCATGAAGTAAAAACTTGAAGCCCCACCCCCCTTTAATATTTTATGGTCCCCCTATTCTCCTGATTTTTTTTAACTATTTTCTTTTAATATATTTTCTTTTGCCTATTTCCCCTCATATTTTTTCCACCTCCCCCCCCCCAAATCTCTTACCCAAATATATGTTGTCGTTCTTTTTCTCCTCCAAATTTTCTTTTTTTCATTTTTTTCACAAAGGTTTTGCTTTCCACTTTTATAAATTCAAACTATTTCTTTTTAAATTTTCACTGTAAATATTTTTCCTAATTATTTTGGTGCTAATTCTAAAAAATATACTATTGTCGCATATTAAAATGGGTAATGAAATCATAATCTCTGTGTGTGTGTGTCTGTGTACTTGTGTGTGTGTGTTAGTGTGTGTGTTTGTGTGTGTATGTTTGTGTGTGTGTGTTTGTGTGTGTATGTGTGTGTGTGTGTGTGTGTGTGTGTGTGTGTGTGTGTGTGTGTGTTTGTTTGTGTTTAACGCCTCTGCAGCACCTTATTGGGCTATATTGAGGCAATCATAATCTCTCTAGCTTTATAAATATTTGATTGATAATTTACAGTACCTTCCAGATGAATTGGCCTTGTATATCCAAAGACATTGCCAGAATATGCAAGAATTTCTTATCATAATTATATTATATTTGGATTTTTTTTTCTTCAACTGATACTTTCATGTTGTCAAACTAATCGTAGGCCTACTTGGCAAATTGTTTGTAACTGTTATCTGCTTCTCTCAAATCCTTCTTGTTTAATTTTCTTTTTTAAATCTCTTTGTTTGGTTTATTTTGTTTTGTTTAGGGTATAAGTTACATATAGATATATAGATAGATATATAGATATAGAGATATATATATATATTATAGATAGATAGATAGATAGATAGATAGATAGATAGATAGATAGATAGATAGATAGATAGATAGACAGATGGACACCTAGACAGCTAGACAAATATACAGATGGATAGACAGATAGACATATATATATTCCTTGCAGGGTCGAATGAACGGATGAATGATTGTGGTTTTATGTCCTGTTTTATGCACTTGATTGGCTAATTACCAATTAGGACAGGAGGAGAACACGAAAATGAGGTATAATATATATATCTCAAAGTTATGCGATGTTCCACCCATATGGGCCAACGCTCATTTGTATGTTCTGGTGCTAGTCTGTGGAACTCTCTGCCAAACTCGGTGAAATCATCTGCTAGTCTCTCTGTTTTTACCTTCAGCGAACGAAGTTCGAAGAAGGTATTGTTATCACTTTGGTAAAATGTTGTCCGTCCGCCGGGCGGGCGTCCGGGCGGTCTGGCGGTCGGGCGGCGCGCGGATAGATAGTTTCCGGGCCAGAACTCGGGCCCTATTGCATGTACATAGATGAAATTTGGTACGCATATAGCCCATATGGTCTGGTTGTGCCTTTTGATGGTCTGATTGATGGATAATCCATACTTTTTGAAATATTAAACAAAAAGATAAAAAATTATTTTTTTCGTTTCCGGATCAAGACTCGGTCACTATCGCATGTACATGGATGAAATTTGGTACACATAGGGCCTATGTGGTCCAATTGTGCCTTTTGATGGTCTGATTGATGGGTATTCTATAGTTTTTGAAATATTGAGAAAAAATAATAAAAACAATTTTTTTTCATTTCTGGCCCAAAACTTGCCCAGTATTGCATGTACATGGATGACGTTTCATACACATATCACCTATATGATGCTGTTGTGCCTTTTGATGGTGTGATTCATGGTCATTCTATACTTTTTGAAATATTGACAAAATATATTGCAAATTATAATTTTTTGTTTCTGGTCCAAAACTTAGCCTCTCTTGGATGTACCTTGACAATAATTCATCCACATATTGCCTATAAAGATCTTTCACTGGTCTCATTGATAGGTACGATTGCATTATACCAATTTTGTCAACATCGCTTTTATGACTTTACAGATGTCTTTCGCTGAAGGTTTGCTGCTGCACAGCCTATGTTTAAATGTAATATGTTAAAACATATTTTTACTTTACGTTTATAATTTTACCTTCTTACTGGTTTTACTGTTTTTATCATGTTAGCTTTTAGACTGTATATATTGCAGTTTTAATCAGTTCGATTTATCTATATTTTTATCTTTACACTTGTTTTATGTTAGGGCCTTATTGTAAACCAATATATATACTGAATAAGCAACCCTGCTAAAATAAAAGGGGTTTGACTTTGATTTGACTTTGAAATATGATTGAAACTGAAGCTGGCAGGGCAGATACATGTACAAAGATGAATAGATTGATACATAGATAAATGACAACGCATATAGGCAGTCTATAATACAAAAAGAAGTTAAAGTTACACTGGAGTTTGTTCATGTTTGACAAACTTGTCATGACACCTTCCCCTTTGGCAAAGTTGTAACAAGTACCTGATAACCGTGTGAAAATTAATGCTTTCTTTGGTTTTTGACACCTTCTGCCTCAGACGTCTCACTCACTTGGAAGTTGTCATTGACAATCATCCACCAAGTTAAATAGTTCACTTGTTCTCTGCATACTATTCTAAACCCTGGAGTAACAAATAACCCAAAATTATGACTGTATTAATTATGAGAATGAGCTTTCAGAATGTGTGTGTTTCCAATAAGGGATGAAGAATACAAACATGTATAATTTTGGTGAGTCTCAGATGGAGAAGGTCTGAGGAATTTTACTTGGCTTATTGATGCAATGGAGTATAACTCAAAGCTGAGGATTATTCAATTCTTAAAGAGGTGTTGACGGTTAACCAACAACATTAAAGGACAACTCCACTAAAAATGACAAATTTGATCAATTTCTATCTTGTGAAAGTATAGGGTGCAGCAAGTACGTCCTACCAACGATTAAAAAATTGGTTATAACCTGAAATTAGGAAAAATATGTGAAATTGGGTTTTTAGCAAAATTTTGTGGCTCTTCAGCATGTTCAGCGATCAGCTGATGAGTGACGTAGGATAGGGTGGGCCTCCCCCTCTCCTCCAATTAATTGAACAAATTTGAGGTGTGTGTGTGTGTGTGTGTGTGTGTGTGTTTGTGTGTGTTTGTGTGTGTATGTGTGTGTGTGTGTGTGTGTGTGTGTGTGTGTGTGTGTGTGTGTGTGTGTGTGTGTGTGTGTGTGTTTGTTTGTGTTTTACGCCTCTGCAGCACCTTATTGGGCTATATCGAGGCAATCATAATCTCTCTAGCTTTATAAATATTTGATTGATAATTTACAGTACCTTCCAGATGAATTGGCCTTGTATATCCAAAGACATTGCCAGAATATGCAAGAATTTCTTATCATAATTATATTATATTTGGATTTTTTTTTCTTCAACTGATACTTTCATGTTGTCAAACTAATCGTAGGCCTACTTGGCAAATTGTTTGTAACTGTTATCTGCTTCTCTCAAATCCTTCTTGTTTAATTTTCTTTTTTAAATCTCTTTGTTTGGTTTATTTTGTTTTGTTTAGGGTATAAGTTACATATAGATATATAGATAGATATATAGATATAGAGATATATAGATATATTATAGATAGATAGATAGATAGATAGATAGATAGATAGATAGATAGATAGATAGATAGATAGATAGATAGATAGATAGATAGACAGATGGACACCTAGACAGCTAGACAAATACACAGATGGATAGACAGATAGACATATATATATTCCTTGCAGGGTCGAATGAACGGATGAATGATTGTGGTTTTATGTCCTGTTTTATGCACTTGATTGGCTAATTACCAATTAGGACAGGAGGAGAACACGAAAATGAGGTATAATATATATATCTCAAAGTTATGCGATGTTCCACCCATATGGGCCAACGCTCATTTGTATGTTCTGGTGCTAGTCTGTGGAACTCTCTGCCAAACTCGGTGAAATCATCTGCTAGTCTCTCTGTTTTTACCTTCAGCGAACGAAGTTCGAAGAAGGTATTGTTATCACTTTGGTAAAATGTTGTCCGTCCGCCGGGCGGGCGTCCGGGCGGTCTGGCGGTCGGGCGGCGGGCGGATAGATAGTTTCCGGGCCAGAACTCGGGCCCTATTGCATGTACATAGATGAAATTTGGTACGCATATAGCCCATATGGTCTGGTTGTGCCTTTTGATGGTCTGATTGATGGATAATCCATACTTTTTGAAATATTAAACAAAAAGATAAAAAATTATTTTTTTCGTTTCCGGATCAAGACTCGGTCACTATCGCATGTACATGGATGAAATTTGGTACACATAGGGCCTATGTGGTCCAATTGTGCCTTTTGATGGTCTGATTGATGGGTATTCTATAGTTTTTGAAATATTGAGAAAAAATAATAAAAACAATTTTTTTTCATTTCTGGCCCAAAACTTGCCCAGTATTGCATGTACATGGATGACGTTTCATACACATATCACCTATATGATGCTGTTGTGCCTTTTGATGGTGTGATTCATGGTCATTCTATACTTTTTGAAATATTGACAAAATATATTGCAAATTATAATTTTTTGTTTCTGGTCCAAAACTTAGCCTCTCTTGGATGTACCTTGACAATAATTCATCCACATATTGCCTATAAAGATCTTTCACTGGTCTCATTGATAGGTAGTTTAAACACCTTTTAAATATTTAGAAAAAAATTGAAAAATATAAATTAATATACTTATTGGTTTTCGACCCACAGCTCATAACCTATTCCCTGTACATGTATGAAACTGCAACATAATATGTGTAAATTTGTCTAGTTCAGCCTTTCCATGGTTTTACATACTCTGGCAGGCAGGCGGGCAGATGGTAGGGCAGCAGGTATATAGATAATTTCAGGCCAAGATTTGGCCACGATTGCATTATACCAATTTTGTCAACATCGCTTTTATGACTTTACAGATGTCTTTCGCTGAAGGTTTGCTGCTGCACAGCCTATGTTTAAATGTAATATGTTAAAACATATTTTTACTTTACGTTTATAATTTTACCTTCTTACTGGTTTTACTGTTTTTATCATGTTAGCTTTTAGACTGTATATATTGCAGTTTTAATCTATGTTTTTATCTTTACACTTGTTTTATGTTAGGGCCTTATTGTAAACCAATATATATACTGAATAAGCAACCCTGCTAAAATAAAAGTGATTTGACTTTGACTTGACTTTGAAATATGATTGAAACTGAAGCTGGCAGGGCAGATACATGTACAGCGATGAATAGATTGATACATAGATAAATGACAACGCATATAGGCAGTCTATAATACAAAAAGAAGTTAAAGTTACACTGGCGTTTGTTCATGTTTGACAAACTTGTCATGACACCTTCCACTTTGGCAAAGTTGTAACAAGTACCTGATAACCGTGTGAAAATTAATGCTTTCTTTGGTTTTTGACACCTTCTGCCTCAGACGTCTCACTCACTTGGAAGTTGTCATTGACAATCATCCACCAAGTTAAATAGTTCACTTGTTCTCTGCATACTATTCTAAACCCTGGAGTAACAAATAACCCAAAATTATGACTGTATTAATTATGAGAATGAGCTTTCAGAATGTGTGTGTTTCCAATAAGGGATGAAGAATACAAACATGTATAATTTTGGTGAGTCTC
Organism: Platynereis dumerilii; assembly: GCA_026936325.1. Classification (NCBI taxonomy): domain Eukaryota; kingdom Metazoa; phylum Annelida; class Polychaeta; order Phyllodocida; family Nereididae; genus Platynereis; species Platynereis dumerilii. The sequence goes on along the minus strand of JAPTHN010000018.1, from coordinate 5,210,103 downwards.
AGATGGAGAAGGTCTGAGGAATTTTACTTGGCTTATTGATGCAATGGAGTATAACTCAAAGCTGAGGATTATTCAATTCTTAAAGAGGTGTTGACGGTTAACCAACAACATTAAAGGACAACTCCACTAAAAATGACAAATTTGATCAATTTCTATCTTGTGAAAGTATAGGGTGCAGCAAGTACGTCCTACCAACGATTAAAAAATTGGTTATAACCTGAAATTAGGAAAAATATGTGAAATTGGGTTTTTAGCAAAATTTTGTGGCTCTTCAGCATGTTCAGTCAGCTGATGAGTGACGTAGGATAGGGTGGGCCTCCCCCTCTCCTCCAATTAATTGAACAAATTTGAGGTATGGACTCCTTCTATTTTGTCCAACAAATATGCCTGTGACAAACTGTCAATGGATTAAGAAACTGATATAATACTAGCTGTGAAATGTGTGAATTTGCTACACTTGGGATGCAAACTCTTGATTTTGCAAATGACAATAGCTGCTAAAAAACAGAATAAAACAATTTACAACTTACAATCATTCAGCCATGCAGTGAAATCTCATTGGTTGATCTTCTCAAGGTTGAGAGAGTAAGCAGTGACTGATTTGGACCACAATTTGCAAGACCAGACCGCAAAATGTGCAACTAGGGCCTAATTAAATGTATAATGATAAAGCAACACCCCCCCCCCCCCAGTCTGTCTGTCTATCTACACATATGCAGGCCCCCACAGCCCAACCTCCCCTTGAATCCACAATGATCTTACGCGTTTTTGCGAGAATCCGCAAAAGTCGATTCACGCAGTTGCAATGCTTGTTGATTGGATTTATTTCCAAACAAATGTAAATGTATGCATTGCTCAAGAAACACAGCCACTATTTGAGGGACCATTCAGAATTTCTTAAATAGGCCTAGGTTGTAGTATTTTTGATAGAGGGGGTGTAAGAATATTCTTCTGCAATTTCAGAAGGTTTCAGTATTTTTTGCGAAGAAAAAAAATTACACGATGTGACTCATCCATATATGGGAGGTGTTTTTATGTGGATGGCCACTGGGCAATGTGGTGAAAGAAACTTTACATCTACAATTGGAGTAGGCAGTGGTATTGAGAAGAAACAACCCCCCCCCCCTTGGGGTAATGCTAAGATAAGAACATTTAATTAGAGGCAGTGAGGGGGAAAGGCAGGAAAATTGGGGGAAATGAGGAGCCTGAGGTTATGTGGGGAAACGGGAGCAAGAGTGGGGAATGGGGAAGAGGGGGGTAAATCGAGGGAAGTGGGGGCAATAGGGGGGAAGAGGGGGTAGAAGGGGAAAGAAGGGGGGAAAGATAGGGGCAAAATGGTGGATAACTGATATTGCGGGAATAAGAGAAGGGAGCAGGGGTGTATCCTGTCATGAGGCCTCCCCTCACAAAGAAACCCTGAATAGTCTTGAGGGATAGAGCACGTACCAGCATGCAAACTTGTATTGCTGTTTTAAAAACGTAAGGTCCATGTGGCTCTACTCTAAAGTATAAAATTCCAAAATAAAATAATGGCCAGGGGGTGTGAAGGGTGTGTTTGCACTGCCTCATATCTACCAGAACTTCCACCAATTTCTAAAAAGGGAAAGTGAAGAAAAGGGGAAACAAAACTCCAAAAACAAAAGAAAGTGTTTTAAAATCAGGCCCTTAAATAGGAATATTTTAGGAGGGGGCACAATGATTCTCTCCTCCCTGTGTGCCTCCTCCTTCTTCAGTCACTTTCCTCTCTAGATATCCCTCGCCGCTTCTTCCCTTGCTTATGCCTCCTTCCACTCTTCCTTTCTCTCTCTCTCTGGATTTCTCCTTTTCCATGCATCTCTTCCCTAGCCATTCCCTCCTCCATGTTATCCTCCTAACTCTCCAATTACTCTCATTCTAGCTATCTCTGACTCTCCCCTCTCTGCATTATCCCTTTCTGCTTCAACCCAGTTCTATTCTCCTCCCCAATAGCTCTTTCCTCCTCCTCAGCTCTTGCTTCCTGTGTCTCTACTCTCTCGCTGCCTCCTATCCTAATGCAGCCACATCTGGTCTTCCCATCTGTCTCCTCCTTGTCCTTTCTTCTTCCTTGACAGTTTTTCTCTCCTCCACAACAATTCTTCTCTCCTCCCTGTCTGCCCTCTCCCTGACATATATGCCTTCTCCATCTATAACTCCATTCTCATTGTAGTCTGCCTTTCTGCCTACTCCGTAGTTCTTGGGGCTCCTAATAAATTTGTCATAATAGCTCCCTCACTGGTTTCACCCTAGCTTATGTCTCCTCACTCTCTACCTACATCATCTCTCTGCTTTCCACCTCTGTTACGTTTCTGCATTTCTATGTTCAGAAGCAATGCTCAGACTAACTCCTCGATAGTTTTGCTTCCTCCTGTTTGCTCAAGCCTTCTCGGGTTTATTGATCTCCCTCCTTCCCTAATCATCTATATCTCTCGCTTGCACCTCGCTACATTCTCCGTTACTACATTTCTGGAATTAGAAGCAATGTTTGGACTATACTTCTTCTGTATACAAGCTCTTGTGACTGTCTTGCCTCCTCCTGATAGCTTTAGCCTTCTTAAGTATCAATCCTCCCCCTCCTTAGTCACCTCTATCTGTCTGACTCATACTCTCCCTTTCTTCATCTGCTTAGCAATAGCTACTCCCTAGGGTGAGGCTGGTGCCCCAACATTTTCAGATCAAGCCTACCTTTTTTTCTGAGATGCCCCTTGGTATAAAAAGAAAGTATACCAAATTTCAGCCAGATTCAACCAAATTTAGGTGTAGCCACCTGGCCATTTGTGTTTTTAAGATAACAAATCCATAAAAATCGTCATATCTTTTGATATAATGGTCATACACCTTTCAAAATGGGCTCAAAATGATCCTAGACCACATATTCATATTCAACTTAGTGTCTATCTTGAGTTATTCAACAAAAACTGTAATTTGCCATGTTTTATCAATTAAAACTGCAATATTTTCATTGACAGACCAAGCAAAGTATATAACTTAAAAGAAAATCCGGGCATAAAGCAGTATTTGTAAGCTTCCATTCCCTTCCTTAACTCCATGGGTATCTTTTGCATTCTTTATGATGACTGTAAGGATTTTCCAGGAATCAGAAAGGTGAAAATAATTTTCAAAAAATCCCATCAGAATAACACTGTTGTCAAATTAAATATGTGGTTTCACTACTGAGCTCTTGTGGCGTGATCAAATCATTTTGTGACTCATGCATTGCCACCTCATATTCTGTATTGGCATCATAAGGAGGTCAGTATTTTAGCAGCACATTATACTCTGAACTCTTTGATCGTCATTATATGGACTTAAAGATACAAGCAAGGAGAGGCATTGTACAAGTGCGAGCTTTTTGAAAAACACTGGGCCTCCTTGCTGGGTTTTGATGATTCAGCAGCAATCATAGTCAATGGTCAGTGAACGATACATAAATCAGTCCTTGAAAGGCATGAAAATTTTTTAAAAAATCTGCAAACTGTAATATGGTACCATAATAATTATGCAATGCATTGGGACACTGAGCTAAATCAGAACAGAATGTTCAGTAAAACTTAGTTTTTTCCTCCAAAAACAAAACTTATACTTTACACTGAAATTTCATTTTGGCTCATTGTTGTGTGCTTTCAGGCAATATTTTGAAGCGTAGGTTGCTTCTGCTTATGCTTGCAGGCAGTTGAAATATAGGATGTATCAACCAATTTCAACAAATAAAACAATGGTGCACTGTGTAAACTTTTCAATCAAACCATCTCGAATATTGGATGTTTCCGCATTTTTCAAAAAAAACATTAAATTTCAATATCGGCCATTTCAGTGAAATATAACTGTGTATAGCTGACTTGAGCATCCCTTCATGGGTAATCTAGTATAACTATGTTGAAATATAGGATGTATCAACTAATTTCCAAAAATAAAACAGTGGTGCACTGTGTTAACCTTTCATTCACACCATCTTGAATATGGGGTGTTTCCGCATTTTAAAAAAAACCATTAAATTTCAATATTTGGCCATACCATTTCAGTGACATATAACTGCATACAGCTGACTTGAGCATCCCTTCATGGGTAATCTAGTATAACAATGTTGAAATATAGGATGTATCAACTAATTTCCAAAAATAAAACATTGGTGCACTGTGTAAACCTTTTATTCATACCATCTTGAATATCGGGTGTTTCCGCATTTTTCAAAAAAAAACCATTAAATTTCAATATTTGACCATTTCAGTGAAATATAACTGCATACATTGTGTGTTTTCAAAATTCCAAGACTTACATTTATTGTGATATCCCTGTATAAATTTCAATTCACGCATGTTCTTTATCTGTAGCACGTTCTGAATATAGACAGCTAAAGTGCCAGTTATGTCATGGCTAAGTGTAACCACATGAAAGCAGAATTGAACACATTCACTGGGTAATCGAGGGAATCTGTGTTGAATTATAAATATAGATATTTTAAATATATGAAGATATATCAACTATTTTGAAATTGGATGCTGTAGTGCACTCACTATACAGAATTTTGAAAAGGGTTGGTCACTGATTTTTTAACATCACATAAAATTTTGATGTTTTTGCCCTTTTTAATTTTCTGACATTCCTCAGGTCAAAAACGTTTCTTGCCAATTAACTTAGGGACACCTTTGAACATAGCCAAGTACAAAATCAGGGAATAATGATTAGAGAAATATGTTTTGATAAATTGCTGTGTATTCACCAAAACCAGCTGAAAATCATCATTTGTTAATATATATTATTGTGTGTATGACCAATATTTAAGATCCGTTATTGTGCTGGCACTGGGAAATTTCAAGATTCGGTGTTGAGGATACAAAAATATAAATTTCACAAATTAATTTGTATATATATATATTTATATATATGTATATATATGTTTATGATCTATATTTAAAATCCATCCTTGTGCTGGCACTGGGAAATTTCCACATGGTGGCACTCAACCAAACTTCGGTAACCTTTTTAAGAAAAGGTGAAAAATACATTTTTATAATAATAATTATTTATTTTATAAGGCAATTTTTATGGCATCTCGCTGCTTCATAGGTGAGTGACAAAGCAAAGGGATACCACATAATAAAATTTTATTCAAAATTCAATCAAAATAGGACTTACCGTAGTTTTTAAAGCAAAAAACTATACAAAATGTACTTTTTTCATCTCATTGTTACATCTGCCCACCAGGCACCTTATGCTAACAATAGGGTACCTAAGTAAAACATGTTGAGTTCTTTTAAAAAGAGTCAAGTATGGTAAATCCTCACAGGACAGTTTTACCAGTAGGGTTGACAGATTTCGGTGCCTTAACCTTCAATTTTTGTTTTTCTGTTTTCCGTCATACTACAGTGTATGTATACGTATGAATGGTTTTCTTTTTGGCATGAAATGATGGAAGGAATGTGCCCTTTCCAATGGACTAAATAATATTTTTGTACCTATTCCAATTTTTCAGGAAATACAACTTTAGCCAAAATTGAACAGATTTACCATCCTTGACTCTATAGTATTGTCAGGCCAATTTATGCAGAAAATATTGACTTGACATGCGTCAGATGCTGTTTTCGCATGGAAATAGTTGTCCTACAGGGCCGAAACCTGTATCAAAATGTAGGAAATTGAATTTACAACATTATTGCACTAGGCCTAATTAAAAGTTGCTGCACCCTAAATTTATGGTGCTGCTATGGTAGTACTACATGCATTATATTTTTTACACAGACATTTTAGTAGAAATAGGATTGAATGGAAATTCAACACTACTCCGCTGATACCTCGCCACCAATGCCTCAGAATGGCATTTCATTTACTTAGAAATAGTTATACAGTGTCTTATTTTTACACCTGAGTGCTTTCATATAGAGCTTTGTATATATATAGAGCTTGTCTTGGATTCAGAAATTCAGCTTTAACCCTTGTAGCCGCAACCAATTTTGAGTACGCAAAGCCGCAATGGGGGCCTCTGAGGCTCCCTCCCTTTCTCAAGCCTCAAATATACAGTGGTTTAAAAAATTTACCACAAAAGTGGTATTAGCATATTAAATTATATCAAAATTGAGGATCGTGGTGGTGAAATTAGAAAAAAATGAAATCTCATTGACAAAAATACAATATCAAGATTTCATTAAATTCTTGTAATTTTGTCTGTTTCATACTTTTTTGGAATATTCAGTATTTTTCAAGTTATTTTGAGACCAAACTATTCTATAAAGTATTGGGATTGTCTTCTGATTTTATTATGAACCATTTTTAGCCCTAAAAATGTCAAGAGATGAGAAAAGGAGCACTGAAAAAGGCCATTTTGGCCCTAGCCCGGCACGATCCATTCCTTCAGGCGTCCATTTCGGGCCAGTTTCTTTCTGAGAATGAAGGTCCTGCACTTCTATCATACCAGCTATATTTACAAAATCATCACTGTAGGGGTTTTTGATGATGCTGAATCCATTTTCGTAGGTTTAAGATCACTAAAAGGTCAATGTTGTCCCTTTGTTTGGCAAATTAATCAGAATTTTACTCAAAATGCAAATATATATAATTTTAATCGTGTTAAAATGGACTGAGAGACAAATATCAGCTCTCCATTCATACAAAATGACTGTATTGACCATAATCTGATCTGTAAAAAGTAGCAGCACAGTTGCAGTATTTTTCTACAACTCATATAACATGCACAAGGGTGGGGCCTACGAGGCCCCCTTTGCGGCTTTGTGTCGGAAAAATGCTCAAACTATCGCCAGTGACAGTGATCAATACCAATAAATTCACGACGTCTGGATGTTGTTTACAATTAGTTGGACTAGGATTACGTGAAATCTGCAACGAGATTGACCAAATGTTGTGCGAGGTATTGAAGCCGAAGGTCCCGGGGGGCCTCCGAGGCCCCCATTGCGGCTACAAGGGTTAACCAAAACATGATAAATGATGTATTTATGTATTTTCACTCATTTTTCCGACTTTTGCTCACAAAAATCTCTCTCAAATTGGATTTATTACTCAAAAATTATGCCATGTTAAGATAAAATATCCAGAATATTGTTTTCAACAACTTCTGAAACTTTGAAAATGGTCAGATAATTGAGAGCTGAATTATTAAGCTAAAATCAGACACCATTTTGCAATAGTTACCATAACAATCTCTGCCCAGCAGGATGACGTCACGTTTCAGCAGCATTTGAAAAATGTGATGCAGGGCCAACTTTGAGGGTTCTTTAAGACCATTTATATTCCAACAATTGGCTCCCATATACCCTCATTGTAAAGGTAATATTTTCTAGTATTTGCTAGGACTATAGACTTTCATTTCTAATCATGTTCCTTGTATTGGTATTTTGTTAAAGTTATGGTATTTTTGCATTTCATGAAAACAAGGCTTACTTATTCACATCTCACACCTTAGTTCATGAATTGTGCCACGATTTTTTTTTGCTATTTGATGTACTAAAGTAACACTATTCACCAGTATATCCGCTTTTTTGTGAGAAGGATGCTCAAGCCAGTAATATTGAATCAAAGTTGAGTTATTTTCGTTTTTTATCACAAAACTAAAAAAACGGGATTTTAGCATATTTCAAAGTGGAATAAAATGAAACTCACAACAGATATAGCAAAAATGAAAAGCTATATGTAAATTGCAACTCCTAAATGTAATTTACCCAAAAGGTCAAACTTCTATGTTTTATAGCTTGGCTGCTGGGAATTTTCAAACATTACCTCAAATTCAAAGCTGAAAAGTGCAAATCAGCCAGAATCGGTCCAAATCGTCAATCTGGGTTGCCGTGGCAACCAGGCGATATATTAAGAAAATGACCATACCATGGAATTTAGTTACCTATGGGGGTAAAATGAGCCAAGTATCGCGGAATTTGGTCGACCACCCCGTGCCACTTTTTTCTCAAAATCTGCAGTTTTCTCTGACAATGACTCTTAAGGTGGCTCGATACTTGTGAACTTTCTAAGATAGGATTTCTTTAAAATAGTTTAAAATGATCCAAAATATAGTTTATAGCAAGGATATGTAAACAAAAGTGGTCGCTACCAGCCTTTCTTTCAAAGTATTTGAGGTTATGTAAAAGAAAGTCAGTCCACGCAAACTTGAAAAACTCAATTTTTTCTTAATTTTTTTTACTGTGAAGTTTTCCCTGCCATTCCATGGCCATGCATCCAATGTTATTAAATGAAGCATGGAGTTAAAGAGGAAAGGTTGATGGAAAAGTTAAACCAAATTCCATAGAAATATATTTAGTTTAAAGAACTTTTCTAGGGGTTCCGAAAGAAAGTGTCAAATTTTGAAAATTGAATATTTTTTTATGTAGAGTAGCACGGGGCATGCAGCCCCCCTTAACTTCGAGGTGTGATTTGACCTACTTTTTGTGGTCGATTATTTGAATGCTTATGCTGTCAGGAAGGGATCACTTGACTCTACTTATAACTAGTGAAACAAATGTCTACCAATTTTTATAAAGGAGTTACGGCCCTTTTTGTAAAAAAATTAAAATGGCCTTCTTACCCCACCCATCGGGCAAGAAGCCCCCCTATTATAATCCTATGGTAATTTTTTTTGCAAGTGCCTTCAGCTTGAAAGTTATTTCTTTGGGTTCTTCTATCAATTTTAAGGCATTCTATTCACTTTTTCTGAATTTCAGAATTTTTCTGTTCATAGATTTATTTTTTACAATTTTTTGCCCTTTTTCAATTTCGGCCAAAATTTTTTCTATTTCAATTAGCTATTCTATCAAGATTTAAGGTAAAGTACACATTATTAAATGGTTCCTGAAGCAGCTTCGAGGCCTCAGTGAAGCGGGCCCCATGGCCCATACCATGTGGGGCCTCTCGCCCCAAACCCACATATTTTAATTTGACCTCTATATTTTGAGCTAAAATGCAAAAAACATGATCCAAATCGTATTTATGTGATGGTCAGAAAGTGAAGCAATGCAGATATCCATTATACTTTAAAAAATTTCCAAAGTTATTTCTGACAACCACTTTCAAATAATTAATCAAAGTTACAAAAACCATGCACCTTTTTTTGTTTCTTTAATTACGACTATGGTTTGGTGCTGAATGCCATGAAAATTTGTGACGTCACCTAAAAAGCCTCTAGCTTCAATCCTATCAATAAGAAAAAGCACCAAAAATGTAAGTTTAGATATAACCCTAGGGGGGCTTCTCACCTAACCCGGGCTACTTGCCCCGACCCACTATACCATAGCGCAAAAAAAAATGACGGAGATAGAATTCTTTGTTTCTTTGTCATTTGCTTCCAAATAAAGTGAGGAACAATATAATGATACAGACATATGGCCGAACGGGCCTGGATATTGCTACAAAAATTTATTTATGTCACAGAGTCATTTTTAAGAAATTAGACATGCTTGACGAAAATCGCATACAAAAATTTTCTACTAAAAGTAGAGAGCTGAAAGTCTGGCAGGTTATAGTCAGTTTCATGGCGCATCTTATGCTTTAAACGAGAAGTCTCTAACCCTAACAGAAGGGGCGCAAATGGCAAACGAAGCGGCCGACGCACGGAATTGTCAGAATTTAAAAAGATGCTGAACAAGTGTCAGCAGAGCTTCCTGCTGTGGTGACGTTACGACAGATAGGGCCTGCTTGGCTGCGCGGAAATATGCGCAGTTAACGTAATTTCATGAGTAGCGAGCCACCTTAATATTGAATATTACAATTTTGCTGAAAATCACTTCAATGGAAATCAACAGGTCAACTTTAATGCGAATTCCTGTAAAGGCCAGTGACAGTGTATACATTGCATGCAATGCCAGTAGTGGGCCTGGCCAGTTCTCTCCTGGAGGGTTGACCCCCTGCTACTACAGTTGCTATAGCAACAAGGGTGCACTGAAAAGGAGGGGGTGGCTCAAAAAGAGGGGGGTAGCAAAAACCCACAGAACGAAATTGACAGATGCTGAGATAAGGGGCCCAGTTAGATTTTTGGTCCTAATGTCAAAACTGGGGGGTAAATGAAAAATCTAAAGATGTTACACATTAGGAAAGCATGGTAAGTAATGTGTGTGTAAAGGAGAAGACTGGACATGCCCTCAGGATACTGGGACAGAGTCTATAAATATTGGAGGTGTGTAAGAAATTTCGTATGAACTGTTGATTCACTGGACCCAGTGGGTCAGTGAATAAAAATCATCTTTCTGAATAAAACAAAGAATAAAAAATACCATGCAAAGCATGTAAAGCATCAGCTACAGAAATGAAAATTACTTAAAATGTGAAAGATCTGTTATGTTAGATAAAATGATTGAAGGCAAAACACCTGTTGTTCCCTGGCCAAAAACAGATGGCATGAAACACAGGCCCAGGTGATACAAATGGCCAGGTCATATCACTGACTGTGTCAAATGCAAATTCACAAACTAATCAATTATGAATATAAAAGTATAGAAGGGCCTATTTCCTAATCTATCAATTGATTCCAATCCCAATGAAAGCCTTAACAAAGGTACACACCACACAGCAAAGTGCAATCAGCTTTGACACCTATCAGCTTCACCCCACCAGGGGCTGTTCAATAGGAATTAAGGAGAGAGAGGGTGATGCAAAGCTTAAGAACCCTCCAGAATTGCAATTACCATTATTGGATACTTCTGTAATTGACTACCATGAATAAACCAATTGAAAACTGCTGATTTGACACGCAATTGACGATCGTTCATATGGGCGATAATAGGATAGTTTCACTGCCCTATTTAATGTACTGACAAGGCAGTCGGTTAAACGGTCCGAGGAGGTGCGTAATTCACTTGTACCGATCGTAAAATACCTGAAAGTCATGCGTAAGGCCATATATGATCAGTGCAGCTGAAATTCGTCAGCAAATATAGATTGTTGTTCCTCTTGTCCTGCATATTGGAATCCAGAGAAATGCCGTGACCTGATTGGCTGACTTTGGCTGACCATATTTTTCTATTATTTTTGAACAAATGACTGCAAATTATGAAAACATGAGTGTAAATGGCTCGTAGTAGGTGTAAAGTTACTTTGTCAATGAGGAAATATTTAAAATTGGCAAATGAGAACCGCAAAAAAAGAGCATTTGATACTTCGGGTGTTTTCGTCAGATGCCGAAGTTTGCCGACATCACTCGCATCCAGTCAAGAAAAAATGGCGGACGAAGAAGGTTGTGCGCGATGGAGAGTGAAATAAAATGGCTTGAATCAGAAGATATAGGCACTCGTATGTCCGGAATATAACACTGTCTCGTGGTTAGGGGCTAATAAAGGTCCAGGAGGAATTTGGTTGGTTCACTCATCAGATTAATAGAGAAATCATGGACGTTGTGTTGTAACAGCCTGCCTGCGACGAAAACGACAATTGCAAGAAGCGATCAGCTACTGTTGTAGCTGATGCTTAAAAATATATATCCTGTTAGGTGGTGAAATTCTCTGCTGCACTAAAGTACCGTAATATGGGGTGAATCGGGACACAGGGGTGAATCGGGACAGAACAGGTATATGTATTATTTCTTTAAAAATCAACTACTTCCACTAAACCTAGGGAATTCATTTTTGGCACATGTATAGTACTTATATACGCGCATATTGTGATAAAATTTTACACTTCTAACCGCAGGCAGTGAGGAGCTTCAGCACCTTAAACTTGGCCCTGCATAATTTGAATTTTGACATGCTGGGAAAACTTTGCATATTCCTCAAAAAATATAAACACCAGAGCTATCAAACTTGCGGGAAATTTATTTTCAATATAAAATGGTATCAGGGAACCAGGCTAGTAGTGTAGATATGGGACTATGTATGTTTGATCATGGGTTAAGATCCAGGTCAATGGCAAAGTTTCGGGAATAATCAAAATAAAATCTACCAATTTTAATTTGAATGTACTAGCATGGCTTTTTGATAAATGTTGTTGAACTTTGCATCATTTATTATGGATTTAGTCCAGAATTATTAATCACCTAAAGAATTAGCAGATTACTACAGTTTTTGATACTTTTCTGTCATTTATCACATTTTTTAAAATCTGGATATTATCAAAGGAATTGATTTCAGATTTTCATCAAAATGAATATTTTGCAAATAGAAGATGTTTTCTAATGTTTAGTCAAAAGAATCAATCACTCAAGGAAGCTAGGAAGTATTGATTGTGGAAATAATGGAGTGTCCCGATTCACCCCAAACTGTGGGGTGAATTGGGACAGTGGTTTTTTTGGCCCTGAGCCTCAGCAATTTAAGATATCATTTCAAGCTCCTAGGGATACCGAGATATTATGCTCAGACACATTTTGACATAAAATTTTGATATCTGAGTTGATTTTTGACCATGCTATGACAGAAAAACGGCCAATTCTGTCCCGATTCACCCCATATTACGGTAATTGAATTATATCGCAAAATTTAATAGGAATTAAACACTATCCTGAAGAAATGTTCAACAATATGGAATCTGAACAGTTAAAAGGAATATATTGTCCTTAATAATGTGAGTGGCAAACAAGATATTATTTCCGTGATACTGATAGTATTTATGATTTCACAGACAATGATATTATTTTACCTTGACAGGTGAGATTAAGCAAATTAAGGAGTTAAAACTCACAAGGTCAAAACAATGTTATAGATTTATAAAATTAAATTAATTGGTTAAATGTTACAATATTTATCCTCAGTCCAGTGTGAATCCTTGATTCTGATTGGCTGAGAGCCGCGGTGTATGACACCGTACACCCTGTCTGTCGTCACCAGACAGGGTGTATGAGATAAATATACACCACTCAGGCCTCCATACACCACTGAGCCTTTGGCTTCGTGGTGTATAGAGTCCTTTGTGGTGTATATTCCCGTACCCTCGAAACGAGCAGGGTGTAACTGATAGTACTTATAGTCCGGTGTATGAGGTCAAAAAATGGACCCGCAAGTTAACCAGCTGGAATTCGATCCACCTTGTACCAAATTTTCTGAATTTTTCAGAAATGACATCCGTTTTGCTCCAGTCCGAGGCTATCTCCATGAAAAATGGTTGTCAAGGCAACCCTTTTCTGTTTTTAGAAATATGTATAAATAATGGATTTTGTTCTGTAAAATAAGGTATGTTTGCTGCAATTGGTGGTATCTGACCTAAAAATCTTCCATTGTATGTTTCATGATGTTTCAGAACTTTGGATTTGCACATTTTTGTCATTGTCATGTTACCATAGCAACGGTTTGAATGATAAAAAGTCATATTTTGCCTACTTACTACAAAAACAACATTGATGACAGGAAAAATATTTCAGTTACCAGCATGCTTTTTCTGGTATTTGAAAGCGCAAGTCCCTAAAATTAAGAAAAAGTTATCACAGGCTTGCTGTGTTGATAAATTTTGTCATGGCAACAGATTTTAATTTATGATGCACATTTTTTGTAAACAAACCAATTCACATATTTAGCCATTTCTCCACTTCTAATTACTGTAGAACCATGCAATTTGGTGCATCAGCTGGAATTTTCACCTTCTTTATTTTTCTATAATTTGTTGAGATATCTGTTGCTATGGCAACCATTTGCACCCCTTTTTTCAAACAATTACACACCAGCAATTATGCTTGGCCAGATATGGCTGTGTAATACAGTAAATTGATGTAAATTTGATTAAATGTGATGGTAGAACATCACCAGTTTGTTTTCTTAAAATATCTTCCATTTTAAAGGTCACATGACCATTACCATGACAACCAAATACAATAACAATGATCTCGCTAGCCTAAAATGATCTTCCTCAAACTGGTAGGCAAAATGATTGAGATTTGTCTTAGTGAATCCATTCCTATCAACAGTTACTCTTATCTATACTGTGTGAAACTATTTCATTTGATAAAATACACAACCTTGTTCATAAATTACTGAGGATAATAGAATACACTAAAGGTTTTTAAAAAAATGAGCACAGGTTAACGACTTAAAACCTTCTTATTGTCGTATTGAAGATGGGGCTTCTAGGCATCAAAATGATCATTATGGATGTGAATTTATGGATAGAAGTACACATCCTGGCTATCAAGAATGGTAAATCCTGATTACTAGAAAAATTGATGGACTTGCCTGTTTTCACCCCTTTAAAGTTTGCCATCTTGGATCCAAAATGGCAAATATAATTGCCAGCTATTTTTGGTGAACGAACTGATTTTTAAGCCATTTCTCCGCAAATGATTACAATAGGGTTCTGAAATTTGGTACGCAGACTGGGATCTTTTAGTTCTTTCATTTGCTTCAGAACAAAACATATTTGTTGCTATGGCAACCATTTAAATCCCAATTTAGACCATTTCCTAGCAGCAGTAGCAAAACTGCCCCAAATATAGAGCTCTGTGTGATACAGTAAGTTGAAGTATTTTAGATTAAATGTGATTGCAGAATATCATCAGGTTGCTTATTTTTAAAATATTCTATTTTCATGGTCACATGACTGTTACCATGGCAACCAGATACAATAACGATGATTTTATCAGCATAAAAGGGGTGTTTTTAAAGAGCTTCAAAGCATCCAAATGGCCGTTGTGGATGTAAATTTATGGATAAAAGTACATATGGAGAGTTAAATAATACCACTAAAAATCTAGAGTCCAATCCTGTGGGATTATATATCATATTATCACTTCTGCTGTACTTCCCTCCAGTTTAAAATGTTAAGATGAAATGCTTATATTACATCTTAGCGTTGGTTTTCTTCTGTTGTATTTATATGAAAATGAAGTGTTATTCGCCCCCCTGCACAAAACAATCTGAAAATGTTAACAGTAGCTGAGTCTGGTATAAAATTGCCATATTATCTGTTTGTTGCCTCTCCTTCTTTAAAGTTCTTTCTTTTCATTATAGAAAATAATTTTGTGGATTGGAAAATCTCAGTGAGTTTCAGTTGAAACAGTCCTGTAGTTTTTTCTCAATTGTGTTGACAGAAGGATGACGGATGGACGGACAGACACATGCAAGTGAAAACATAAGGCCCACTCTACATCGAGACTAATTAGGCTGGTTACTATAATATTGTATACTGTAGAGTGGGTTTGTTATAATAGGTTCCTACTGGCACACTTTGCTAGGGGGTCAGCCCTTTAGCTCAGTGGTAGGACATTCGAGAGGTGGCCGGACAAAATCCCGCTCACTGTCGAGGTAACAATTATGTGAGATTGTGTGTCAAAATCTCAGTGAAATGTGGCGATATAATACAGTGGAGTGAAGTGGGTTGGGTATGTATGCATGAATGTTTATTATTGTTGACTTAATAAGACCCCAGAAATGCAAAAATTGCTAATCTGACTAGGTATAATAAGTTACTTCTAGCAGTTGGCTGGGGAGCTGGCCCTTGCCCTAGTGATATTGCATCAATTTTGTTTGAAGGTCTGTTAAATTATCATGAATCAAAAGGGAAACATTTCATTTGCTGGTGTCTTATTTAGGATCATTGAGAGAAGATGCAACATCTGAATTACCCTCACAGAAATGTGTAAATATTTGCATGGTATATGAATGTTTGTATGCAGTATTGATCTGCATTTTAAAATTACATTCGATCAGCAAGTTCAAAAACTACTCATACAGCCTCTACCGGCACATTTGCTTTAAGATGTCCCTATTTGAGAAATAAAGGGACCTAAAACTTTTACTTGACTTTTGGCTAATATGCTCTGGTATTGCAAGGCTACATTTCTAAAAACAAAAGGAGGAAAAATGCTGTGTCAAGAAAAAAAAATGAATTGAGGGCTGATAGCCGCTTCGGTTATTTTCAAGCTGCCGAGAGCAACATATTAGTCTCAGTTACTGAAAAATAAGTAATGGTATTGGCCATTTAGAATCCAAGGTTGACACCACTTGAGTGGATACTTTTCTGGTTGTCATTCTAGACAGCCCAGATGCGTACTACATGTGTACCATTCATGAATAGTCAACAGCGATCGCTGAAGTTCCTCTGTGGCCTTAGGTTAAGAGTGCTTGTTTGCACAACCACTGGCTCTGAGGGCGTGGGTTCGAATCCCACCCGGAACTCAATTTAGTCCGAGCCCATGGGACATTAAATGGAGGCGGGTTGTATCCAGTGTTCTATGCTGGGGCAACTGAAAGATCCTGGGCATCCCTGAATTAATAGGGTATGTACCAGACTCACAGTCTTCTCATCTCATCATCATACGGCAATTGCCTGCCTCGACATAGCCCACTAGTCCGCGGGCCACCATAACCCCCCCTCCCCCCCCTTGGGAATTTTGAAGACACATACCATCGGAAAGCTAATATTCCAGAGAACACATTTTTGCTTGTTGGTCAGTATATAACCTCAACGACTGGCGGCCATGATGGATAATTCCAAGATGGCCGCCAATTAACCGTTTCGCCCGTATCTCTGGATCAAATTGGGCTAGAACAATGATTTTTGGGTCTAAATATATGTTTTCATGGGTCAGGAATTCATTAAGACAGGTTTTGATACTTTCCTGGGAAGTTAAGTGCAGTTTAACCCCGTTTTTCAAAATGGCGGCCATTTATTTTGCCTCAATCATCGATATAATAATACCAAGGATCTTTGGTGTTATACTATCTATTTTAATACACTAAACTATTACTATATATTACTTAGTACTTTTTAAAATATAAAGGACATGGAAAGGGTATTGTTTCATTTTGGACCGAGGGTCTAGACACCCAAGCCATAGCCAGTTCATAGTTTGGAAGTTGTTGAAATTTAGCAAAAATCTACGATTGTCCAAATTTTACGAAGCTCGACTAGAGTGTCCAGAACCTTGGTCCAAAATGAAACTATCTGTGCCGGATAGCCTGGCAAATGAGCTAAATTACCATATAGAATTCAATATGCCTGGCCATTTTTATGACCACTTTTAAGCCAGCTCATAGTTAGGAAGTTGTTGAAATCTGGCAAAAATCTGTGATAGTCCTTATTTTACAAAGTGTGGCTGGTGTGCCCAGACCCTCGGTCCAAAATAGAACTATATGTGCCAGATAGCCTGGTAAATATACTAAATTGCCATATAAATTTCAATATGCCTATTGCCTAGCCATTTTTATGACCACTTTTAAGCCAGTTCATAGTTAAGGAGTTGTTGCATTTTAGCAAAAATCTGCGCTAGTGCAAATTTTAAGAAGTGTGGCTGGAGTGTCTAGACCCTTGGTCCAAAATGAAACTATATGATCCAGATAGCCTGGCAAATAAGCTAAATTACCATATAGAATTCAATATGATTAGCCATTTTTATGACCACTTTTAAGCCAGCTCATAGTTTGGAAGTTGTTGAAATTTAACAAAAATCTGCGATAGTCCAAATTTTACGAAGCTTGACTAGTGTGTCCAGAACCTTGGTCCAAAATGAAACTATATGTGCCAGAAAGCATGGTAAATATACTAAATTACCATATAAAATTAAATATGCCTAGTCATTTTTATATCCACTTTTAAGTCAGTTCATTGTTGAGGAGCTGTTGAATTTTAGCAAAAATCTGCGATCGCCCAAATTTTACAAAGTGTGGATGGAGTGTCCAGAACCTTGGTCCAAAATCAAACTTTATGTGCCAGATAGCCTGGTAAATAAGCTAAATTACCATATAAAATTAAACATGCCTAGCCATTTTTATGACCACTTTTAAGCCAGTTCATATTTTTGGAAGTTGTCGAATTTTAGCAAAAATCTGCGATAGTCCAAATTTTACAAAGCATGACTAGAGTGTCCAGACCCTTTGTACAAAATGAAACAATATGTGCCAGATAGCCTTGGAAATATACTAAATTGCCATATAAAATTCAATATGCCTAGTCATTTTCATAACCACTTTTAAGCCAGTTCATAGTTTAGGAGTTGTTGAATTTTAGCAAAAATCTGCGACAGTCCCAAATTTTACAAAGCTTGACTAGAGTGTCCAGAACCTTGGTCCAAAATGAAACTACATGTGCAAGACAGCCTGGGAAATATGCTAAATTGCCATATAAAATTATATATGCCTCGTCATTTTCATAACCACTTTTAACCAAGTTCTCAGTTTAGGAGATGTTGAATTTTAGCAAAAATCTGCGATAGTCCAAATTTTACAAAGCTTGACTAGAGTGTCCAGACCCTTGGTCCAAAATGAAACTATATGTGCCAGATAGCCTGGTAAATATATTAAATTACCATATAAAATTCAATATGCCTAGTCATTTTTATAACCACTTTTAAGCCAGTTCATAGTTTAGGAGTTGTTGAATTTTAGGTAAAATCTGTGATAGTCCAAATTTTACAAAGTGTAGCTGGAGTGTCCAGAATCTTGGTCCAAAATCAAACTAAATGTGCTAGATAGCATGGTAAATAAGCTAAATAAATTACCATATAAAATTCAATATGTATAGCCATTTTTATGACCACTTTTAAGCTTTTTCATTGTTTGGAAGTTGTTGAATTTTAGCAAAATTCAGCGATAGTCCAAATTTTACAAAGCTTGACTAGAGTGTCCAGAACCTTGGTCCAAAATGAAACTATATGTGCCAGATAGCCTGGTAAATATACAAAATTACCATATAAAATTCAATATGCCTAATCATTTTTATAAACCACTTCTAACCCAGTTCATAGTTTAGGAGTTTTTGAATTTTACCAAAAATCTGCGATAGTCCAAATTTTACAAAGTGTGGCTAGAAAGTCCGGACCCTTGGTCCAAAATGAAACTATATGTGCCAGGTAGCCTGATAAATATATTAAAAATTACCATATAATACTCAATATTATCTTTAAAATAATAATGGTTTGTACTTAAAATAATAAAAAATTAATTTAACATCTTTGTTACCATTTCTGTGCAAAAATAATTTTTGGCAAAAGAAAAACTGGGTAAGAGAAGAAAAAGGGCCTCTCTTGTTATGAGCATTCCTGTTATAAATGAGAAATATTTTAATAAATAACCAATTTCTTCTTTTATTAACCATGGCTGAATTCATGACTTTTGTATAGAATTTACCTTTGATTACAGTGATTGCATGTGTGTGGAAATGTTGGGGTAAGATAAAGAAAATGGCCTCCTGTCAAATTTCAGTCCCTCCTCTTTGGTAAATCAACATAGCATCATGTACCCTAATAATTTGTGATTTCAGTGATACCTACATTTTGTTATATAAATGACTATTGAGGCAGTTTTTGCCAATTTTGTGGCATAAAGCATTGCTTGTTAAAATAATGAAATTTGGCACCCGATATTCAGAAAAAATTTATTTTTTCTGGGATTGAGGCTGCCATTTTGAATAAACAAGGGGTAAATGCACTATCTTCCTTTCAGAAAAGGAAAACCAGTTGTGATTAAGTTCTTATTTCAGGAAAAATTATGTTTATCCTGAAAACCATCAATGTAAGTCACCCGGACATGTTTGTAAGAAAATATGTTTGGTTGCCAATCTGCAATATGGCTGCCATAACCAAGTTAAAAACATGAAAATACCTGTTTTAAAACCCCTGAAAACATAGTTAACAGAATATAGACTATTACAAATATCTACAATTGTTTTCATAAAGATACACAGAATCCTGGAAGATATATTCACAGCAGAATCTATGTCGTTCATCCCCTATATCGGAAAATTTGACTTAATCGTACATAAATGCAATAATGAATAATTGACTGCAGGTAAGCTATTGTTGCAGTTACATGGTTGTATTATACATCATTTTAAAGCTATGAATATACAGAATGATGTGAAAGAAACTTCAGGATGCTTCTGACCCCTAGTGACCCGTACGGGGAACTTTCATGAAATAAAATGAAATTTTCTTTTTAATTTCGAGTTATGGCCGTATGTTTTCCATTCTGTTGACCAAAATAGATATCCTAATCAATCAATTTTTGCACTAAATAGATAGAGGAATTAAATACCTTCAAAATGGTACCATTTAAGCGTCTATACATGGATTAGTTTATGAATAACGGCACATTTTCTGAAAATAGCGGCACTCGGTTTGGCGAAAATTTATTTTCAACCTTCCCGCACTCATATAGCTCCTGCTGGTTATCGTTGAGGTCTAAGATTGACCAACAAGCAAATTTTGTAACTTAAGATATATATCTTACAAAATATATGGGTCTCCGAAGTTCCCAAGGGGGGGGGGAGGGTTTCGATATCTGGCCCACGGACTACACTAAGGTGCTGCAGAGGCGCAAAACACAAACAAACAAACAAACAAATCAACAGCGATCGCTTCAGCGATCGCTTCAATGCTGCGCAGCTCCCTTTTCATGAGTATAATTTTACGATTTTTAGCTGTTCATTTAGATCAAAAATTCGGTTCAGGCCATGATCTGATGATCTTCTGTTATCACCAGCAATAAGCCCTTGCTACTTGCAGAATTAATTTGAACATACATATATGTGGGTGTACAGATTGACTTTCCAGAAAATGAATCACTTCATTCCAGCAGGACTCCAGAAATATTACCTGGTGCTCAAAGAAAGTGAGCAACTGACAGAGACGTTGCAGGTGCCACCCTCTTTTGTACAGTATAAGAATCAGCTGAAAACTAATTATCATAAAATAGAGCATTAAAGGAATGCAATGGCCACGAAAAGGGGAGAGTACTGCCTTGAGGGCCAAAGGAAGTCACAGGGAAAATAAGAAGCCCAGATATTAAGTAGAAGTGGAGATAAACCCTGGACAATATCACTTTAATTCTATAACAGAGAAGTCTCAGGTTCTTTATTTCAAGCTAAGAAAACATGGTTGTACATACTATAAAGAAAAGTAGTCATTCTTAACAACAGATTCACTGATGAAAGTCCAATTGTACTGTACATAAATTAATTTTGATTTGTTTTATGCAGGCTACAGCGCCTGCTCTTTTGGGACCTGAGGGAGCAGGCTGCAACATTTCACTGGTGGTGCTCTATTTCATGTGCGGCGGATGTGCCTCGCTTGCATACTTTTCCGGGAAGATCTAGCTCTGTTCTGGAGGGCACGGACCTGAAAGGCAGCTGTCCCAGTGTCCTATAGATGCCAATTCGATGTCCAATTCGACATGAATTTCTCACGTCTGCAGATCGCTCTCGCCTGCTCTATACAGCAGACTGGCTTGTCTGTCAGTGTTTTATGCTGATAAATCATTGCTATTGTATCTGGTTGCCATGGTAACAATCATGTGATCATGAAATATACAAGATTCTAAAATAAGCAACCTACAATCACATTTCATCTAAATTACACCAATTTACTATATCACACAGCCATATCCAGGCCAGCATTACTGCTGGTAGGAAATCGTCTGAAAACGGGGTTTGAACAGTTGCCATAGCAACAAATTTATGGTTTTTTTCCTTAAGAAAATGAAAGAACTAAAAAAAATCCGAGTCTGGAGTCTGTGTACCAAATTTCAGAACCGTACTGTAATCATTCGTGGAGAAATAGCTAAAAACTGATGTCGATCAGATCACTCACAAAAAATAGCTGGCGATTGTATCTGCCATTTCGAATCCAAGATGGCCGACTTTAAAGGGGGTGAAAACAGGTAAATCCATATTTTTTCTGGTTATCAGGATCTACCATTCTTGATAGCTAGGATCTGTACTTCTATCCATAAATTCATATCCATAATGATAATATTTATGCCTTGAAGCCCCATCTTCAATAGGACAATTAGAAGGTTTTCAGCCATTTAACTGTGCTTATTTATTCAAAAACCTTTAGTTCATTCTTTTATCCTCCGTAATTTATGAACAAGGTTGTGTATTTTATCAAATAAAATAGTTTCACACACTGTAGATAAGAGTAACTGTTGATAGGAATGGATTAACTAAGACAAATCTCAATCATTTTGCCTACCAGTTTGAGGAAGATCATTTTAGGCTAGCGAGATCATTGTTATTGTATTTGGTTGTCATGGTAATGGTCATGTGACCTTTAAAATGGAAGATATTTTAAGAAAACAAACTGGTGACGTTCTACCATCACATTTAATCAAATTAACATCAATTTACTGTATTACACAGCCATATCTGGCCAAGCATAATTGCTGATGTGTAATTGTTTGAAAAAAGGGGTGCAAATGGTTGCCATAGCAACATATATCTCAACAAATTATAGAAAAATAAAGAAGGTCAAAATTCCAGTTGATATACCAAATTTCATGATTCTACAGCGATTAGAAGTGGAGAAATGGCTAAATATGCGAATTGGTTCGTTTACAAAAAATGTGCATCATAAATTAAAATCTGTTGCCATGGCAAGATTTATCAACACAGCAGGCATGTGATTATTTTTTCTTAATTTTAGGGACTTGCACTTTCAAATACCAGAAAAAGCATGCTGGTAACTGAAATATTTTTCCTGTCATCAATGTTGTTTTTGTAGTAAGTAGGCAAAATATGACATTTTATCATTCAAACCGTTGCTATGGTAACATAACAATAACAAAAAGTTGCAAATCCAACTTAAACATCATGAAACATACAAGGGAAGATTTGTAAGTCAAATGCCACCAATTGCATCAAACATACCTTATTTTACAGAACAAAATCCATTATTTATACATATTTCTAAAAACAGAAAAGGGTTGCCTTGACAACCATTTTTCATGGAGATAGCCTCGGAGTGGAGCAAAACGGATGTCATTTCTGAAAAATTCAGAAAATTTAGTACAAGGTGGACCGAATTCCAGCCGGTTAACTTGCGGGTCCATTTTTTTACCTCATACACCGGACTATCAGTATGATTAAATGAATCTGAGATAGAACAAGGGCTATCATTGCAGATCAAAGAGTAAATTAATTAATATGTAAAATGTTACAACAATGTTCTCAGTATGATAATTAAAGGAATCTGAGAATACAACCGTGTATTCCAGATCAGTGTAAAAACAAACAGAAGCCAATGTTAACATTGTTCAAAGAAGACTTGACATAGGTGCCCGCAGAAAAAGTAACATTCACCATAATCATATTACGTCACTTCAAATGAAACTGCAATATTTGATATTGTTCCATGACCCCTATGTAACAAGCCCCCTGATTGGCCAACAACCCACCTGCATAATGTGATGTTCACCTGTGTGCAGTGGTGTGTGACAGGCAGGTCAATAACAAATGTTATATTCACTGATCAGTGAATATAACATTTGTTAATGACCTCCCTGGAAAAAAAATTGCAAAAAAAAAATAATTTCCAAAAAAAAAAATTTCCGGAAAAAAAAATTTTTTCGAAAAAAAAAAACATTTCCGAAAAAAAAAAATTTTCTACAAAAAAAAAAAATTCCGAAAAAAGAAAATTTCCGAAAAAAAAAAAATTTTTTTTGAGAAAAAAAAAAATTCCCCAAAAAAAAATTACTCATGGAACAAAGCAATTGTGGACTTCAGTTTTGGTCAATATCGGCCTCGGTGAATATCACCGGTCAGGTCCGTAAAACCTGATATTGACCTCAACCGAGGTCCATAATTGTATAATATTAATTATGACATAGGCCTAATCGTACACTAATCCCAATTTATTATTGCCAAGTTTCCCAGTATTTGAAACTGCTGAAGTTGATTGAAAAATTTATTTCGACTGGGCATCACATGAGGCCATGGTACTTATGCACATAAATTGAAGAAACTAGCATGATACCCGTGAAATGGGGGCAGGGGAGGGGCAAAATTTTAAATATAAATTTTGAACATAAAATCCTGACAATAACCTTCTAGGCTTCTGCTGGGTGAAAAAAAGTTGCGTTAAAGTTTTTGCAGATGGACACCCTATACTTTAGCTGGGAAAGACGGAGGGGTCCATAAATTAATATTCGCGCAGCGAAACGGCCGAAGGCCGTTGAGCGAAGCGAATTGAGTGCAAGAGAAGACTCAAAAATCTGTGCAGTGATGGTCTCAACATCAACAGTCCACAGTTTGGAATTAGGTCAAGTGGGTCCAGCTTCTTATCAATGATTTAGTTTCGTACTTAACAAAACATAACATATTCATCTTCAAAAGTGTCTTAAAAATTCAATTTTCTCTAGTAATATATCCTGTACCAATAATTTTTATGGAATAGTTAATTATTAGCATTGACAAGCTAAATCAAGTTATTAACATGTGATTCATTTAATTTCAATCAGACAACAAGAAAACATAACAAAATTAAAGTTACATAATCTTATAAACTGATGATTATGTAACAGTGAACAGACAATCTACATGCAATGTTATTGTTTTTGTATTACTATATATTTATACTATTATGTAATATCAACAATCTAACATAGACTTGACTTTGGCAGCTTTCAGTGCTGTCTGCCTTTTTACCATTTAGCTAATTATCTATCAATCTTATTTATCTATTTAATATATATATCTATCTATCAATTTATCTATCTATCTGTCTGTCATTATATCTATCTATCTATCTATCTATCTTTTTATCTCTCTATTTATCGTTATATTTATCTATTTATCTATTATATTTTTTGTGTAGTTTATCTTGCTATTCTACATTTTTCTCTGTCTTTCCATGTATCTGTCTTACTAATTTTCTGAAACAGTTACATAACTCCTTTCATACATTGAGTATGAAATAAACGTGAAAGTTATGGTAACACTATAAGTCCTACAAAACTTTTTAAAGTGCAGCGCGAATTTCATGGCAGTGCCATTTACATATTAGTAAGATGACGGTACAAAGTCATACACCCCACTGCACCGACTTGGATGTCCTCAACCTTGATCTGGATATAGAGGCCGTAGGACCTGCTTCCAATACTTCACTGAACTGAACTGTGCTGGTTTTGCCACTGAGGGGGCAACCATTTAATATCAGGGGGCTTGGTCCTTTTTAAGGAATAAACCCCAAGCAGAAATTATTTATTTCAAGACTGCTCAAAAAAGATTTATTTTTACCAAAACTGGGCAAGAAATTAAATCATTTAACTCCAACTAAGCCCCCCCCCCCAGATATTAAATGGTCTCCCTCCAAATGGTAGAGTCGTAACACATCATCAACACCAGTACCTGTCACAAATTGAAAGTGCTATTTTCACAATAAAACTGCCCTCTTTAACTTATTCAATAATATGTTTATAAATGACACAGCCATGAAATTCGCACAGCACCTTAAAGTTTTGCAGGACTTATACTGAATAGAATAGAATGAAACGTGATGGATGTGTGCGAAGCTGTTAAACCTCATAGGGTGAACCAAATGTTCTAACTCATGGTTGATGGTACTATCAATACAGTTATTGCTACAGATCTGAACTGCCATTGCTATGTGTGATCTCTCTGGTTCTTTGGTGTTCAGCACCGGAGACAACCTGACTGTGGTGCATCATATTCAATAATTTTCTCTTTACCAGATGTACTATAGTTCGCTGAATCTACTATATATGTAGGACTGCTATATGTGTACATGTACATTGTTACATTAGCAGAACCTCAAATCAGTTTTGGTTGTACAAAATTAGTTCCAGGGATAGTGTCCGCGGTAGGTTGTGCTTGTGGTGACAATAAAGCTGTCCTGTATCTTTCTGTGCAATTACCTATAAATGGGTGAACCATTCAGAATGTCTTTGTTCAATGTGTCCATTAGCATACATGTAACAAAATAAAAGAAAATGGTCAAATAAAAGCATTAGAGGAGTTTGTAAAATAAGAATCTGGTAAGATGAAAATCTGTTCATGTTGGCTCTGTTGTCCTCTTTGAAGATTCCTGTGGCACCTGCATTATAAGACCCCCTGTTGTAAAGCCAACTTGCAATGTTTCTTATGTGACCACCTTCCTCCGCACAACTTTAGTAGTATTTTTAGTGAAATTCTTCACCACACAAGAGACCATTTTATGACTGCAGAAGGGGCAGTCTTATGACGCAGGGACCACTGTAAACCCTTTATTATATTCTATTTTATGTATAACAATATTATTCTAATACATGATTTAATGAGCTGTTCAACTAAATGTTTTTTGATACAGTTCCATCAGGTGTCCCGACCCTAACGCCTAAAACTGAAGTTTCAGTGCCATATCAGCATGTAATATCTTCAAGACTAATGGCTGTATCTATCAGAAATTTGAACTGTAAACTAAGCTCTGTATACAGAGCAATTTATGACCATCTTTATCAGATTAGAAATGTGTAAATCTTTGTTTAGAAAATGCTTAATTCTATCTGGTTTTAAAACTGGACGAATCTTTGTGAAAAATGGCAGTCTTGAAAATTTGGAACAATTTAAACAGTTGTGTATTTCACGAAAATATG
Organism: Platynereis dumerilii; assembly: GCA_026936325.1. Lineage (NCBI taxonomy): Eukaryota > Metazoa > Annelida > Polychaeta > Phyllodocida > Nereididae > Platynereis > Platynereis dumerilii. The sequence continues at coordinate 5,183,878 of JAPTHN010000018.1, read as the reverse complement.
CATGCATGTCATACATGGCAAACAGAATCAGAAATTGATTAGGTATGACTTATACGATGCTTATGACAGAACTTAATCAAAACAGATTTTAATTTTACATTATTGCGTCTTTCACTGAAAATATCACAATATCTCTGTTGGAAATGGTTACTTAACCCTGATTTTTTGCTTACTTATTGCCACAAATATGTGCTTTAAATTGCACAAAGATTCCATGCAAAATCAACACCTTTATTTTTCACCCTCATGTCACGCTCTTATTTGCACCAGGCCATAGACATATAGATGGATAGATATAGGATTATAGATAAATAGAATCGGTAGATAATCAGCTAAATAGTAAAAAGGCAGACAACACTGAATGCAGCCAAATTTAAGTCTGTGCGATGTTGTTGATGTTACATTATAGTGTAGTAGTAATAAAGCAAACAATAACATGATTTGCATGTCAGTCAATTGCTCACTGTTACATAATGATCAGTTCAAATATTATGCTATACTTTTATTGTGTTAGGCCTATGTTTTCTTGTTATCCGTTTTGAAACGAAATGAATCACATGTCAATAGATTAATTTAGCTTGTCAAGGCTAAAAATTAACTAGCCTATTCATTAAAAATTAAGTACAGGGAATACCACTGGAGGAAATTGAATTTTTGAGACGCTTTTGAAGATGAATATGTCACGTTTTGTTAAATTCGAAAATAAAATCATTGGTAAGAAGCTGGACCCACTTGACCTAATTTCCTGCTGTCGATCATTGATGTTGAGACCATCACTGCACAGATTTTTTAAACCACTCTTGTGCTCAGCTCAATTCGCTTCGCAAAACGGCCTTCGAATATAACAAATTGACTGGCTGGAAATGCACCAGTAAACCAATTAAGTTGGACATTTTGAGACTGTTGATTTCACAAAGAGCCATTCATAGGCCTGATGAAAAATACACTCCTGCTCATAAATATGGAATACTTTTTTGGAAAAAAAGTGTCAAATAAAGGCAACATTTCAGAGTGTGAATGTAAGCAAGGTACATTGTAAAGGTCAAGTCATCTCTAATCACTCTTTGAAAGCCTCAACTACATTTTTTGCAAGAATTTTTAATTGTTGGTTGAATGCACCTCGCCCTAAAAAACCCTCTGAATTTCCATATTTCATGCTGCTGTAACTTTTACTGGGGTTATTACACTGCAACATGCGTTTTGAATTACAGCATGTTCTTCCCTTTAGCATTCATTGAAAGTAGTTACCATTGAATCAGACTATCATGTGCTCCAACAGAAGTTGATATTTAAATATGTCAATTTCAATGAAGAATGTTGAAGTATTCCATATTTATGAGCAACGTTGAATTCAGTGTCAACACCAGTCAAATAGATTTTCAAACAACTTCAACAGTTGCAAATATGGGAAACTAGGCATGCAATAATAAATTGGGATTAGTGTTATATTATGTCATAATCAATATTATCAAATATTCCCTAATTCATAAATGAATAAAAAAGCAATTTGATAACCACTAAATATGGGTTGGAAGATTAAAATATACGTAATCCCCTGCAAACTACAGGCCTAAATCCAATAACTGATGTCCACATCTTGCTGTGTGTTCACATTAAATTCAATTATTGGCAAATTTAATAATTTAATATGCAAATGACGTATAATAATATTGCTTATTTGGCGAAACTGGTCTTGTGGCATAAACAATTTACCACTTCACCATCGTTCGACAGTAATATTTCATAATTTGGTGCCTTCATCATCGGCCTGTTCTCCAAACAAAAATGACTCGTCAGGCTGTCAAGTCAAAAGTTTTTGTTTTACTTCTGATGGTAGTATCTGGATATGTTGGTTACTATTCAAGGACTGCTATCAACATTGAACGTTACTTGGATGCACGAGGTAGGTAATGAAGCATCTATAGGAAAAATGGATTTCGAATTTTTACAGCAACATAGAGCTTTTCAAATTATCTGAACGTCATTGCAGTGAAAATATACCTACTCTCATTTTGCAAATAAATTCTTTACACGTGAATTTATATTATTAGACAATTGCAGGTAACTTTTTCAAAAATTTTGGGAGAATCACAGGTTACAGACACACAATTTACATGCAACTAAAGTTATAATCAGACAACTTCAAGAGCACTATAGTCAGAGAGACGTGTAACATGGCATGGAAAATTCAGCACTGCAAACACAAATTTATTGTAAATCGGCTGAGCCTTTCATTACAATCGAAGTTTAAAATAAGCCATATTGAGAAATTTTGGCTTCAAGGTTTCTCTCGGTGATGGAAATTGGGAGGGGGGAGCTCGGGCGAGCTGAGCTCCCTTGACCAAAAAACCAGGCAGCTTTACCCTGCTACAGCTCCTCCAATGATCAGCAGTGAAATTACAATTATCGTGTTACTTTTTCAGTCCTCATGGTATTTTTCCCAATTGAAAATTTGGTATGGCGAGCCCCTCTTTCACGAGCCGAGAGCTCCCCCAGCAAAAACTTTCCATTTTCATCACTGGTTTCTCCGGAAAACAAGTGGCAGACATTAATTTAGGCCTACATGGTGTATAAAATTTACTCAACGAGCGGTTCCAAGTTCTTTTTTGTATGCTTGAGGACTCATTGTCTCTGACCTGGCAGCCATTTCCACAGATTTCACAGAAGGGGCTATTTGGGTAAGACGTCCGATTTTTCCGTAACTTATTTTGGTTTTATAATTGATATTTTTGTATACCCCAAAAAATAATATATATCATAATTGATATTTTTGTATACCCCAAAAAAAAGATAATAATACCAAAGGCAAATGCAAATGGAACAAGGAAAAAGGGGGGGGGGGTCACCCCTACAAACACGTCCTTTCATTCCTGACCATTTTCCACATGGATGGATGGATAATTGGGGCAGGGGCTTTATGTCCTGTAATTATGCACTTGGTAGGCTAATTAGTACAGTTCAGTTCAATAAGGCAAGGATGAAGCAGCCATCCAACATAGGCCCAGGTGACCCAGCAAGAGCTGGATTCCAAAAACCAACCCGCGATTGGCAGCCTACAGAATGCTACCACTAGGCAACCCTCACTGCTTGACGATTCCCCACAAACTGATAAATTCATTATGTCATGGTGTCAAAGCAGGGGTGCCCCGTGGCCTAATGGTTTAAGGTGCTTGTTTGCGCTACCAGTCTGGCTGTGAAGTTGTAAGTTTGTCTCCCACTCCTGGAACTCAATATGGTCCGAGCCCTTGGGACATTAAATGAAGGCTGGTTATGTTCCGTGCTTGGGCAACTGAAAGACCCTGGACATCCCTGAATGAATAGGGTAGCCTATGTGCCAGATTGCCAGACTCCTAATCTTCTCATCACTCATCATCACACCTCGGTCGGAAGAAAAAAGGGGAAAATTTATTCATGCGATTATATTATTATAATATTATTAGCGGGCTAATAATTATCCTCCCCACCAGCATCAGGGAAAATATAAGATTTTCAGGGCAAATAAGGAAAATTCAGACCAATTCTGTTCAATATCATGTGTCACGTGTTCAAGGCTATACACGTACAAGCTAGGGCAGCAGCGCAAATTGTGTTTTCAAAGCAAATCAGAGAAAATCCTGAACAATATCAAGGCAAATCGACTGCCCACTGCCCAGCCATGTTAAATTTATAGGGCAAAATAGTGACAGCCTGCGAAATTGCCTTTCTGTACATATACAGAGCAAATAAGCAACCCCCCAACCACCGCCCCTCCGCACCCCTCCCTCTCCAAGTAAGGCCACACATAATTGATCTTTAGCTTCTAGGATCCTCTCAAGACACTTTTTCTAGGGTCGGTCGGTAGGACAAAAAAAAAGGTTAAAAAAAATTTTTTTATAATGTCAAAAAAAGTTTTTTTTTTTTTTCCATCGGCAGCAAATCTATTGTGTCGGCGGGTCCGCGAAGCTAAGAATCAATTATGTGTGGCCTAATGGTCTCCACATATATATGGTCTTGTAGAAACACAGGCAAAAAGGAAATATTAATCACTAAGTCTGTTTCACTTATTCAATTTAGTATACCTTTTTTTGAAGGTTCAGTTTTGGTATTTATAAATGTATATATTATGTATTGCAGTTATAACATTTGTACCAGGCTAAAACTGTCTATTCATAACACATAAAAACACATCAAGATCTATCTTTTTGTTTTAATCCAGTTGAACAGCTGGCAGCTTCCGTTTCCAATGTTTGAAAAGTTAATAGGCCAACTTCTAATTCACACCATATGTTACCTTGCTCCAATTTAATTAGCCTACATTAAACTTTAATTAATCAACAAATTGTTACTAATTTTTAAAAAAGGTCACTTTTTTAAACAAGCATTAAATTTCGGGAAGACACGCCTTCCTCCAGAATCCTTCCCTCAAACATTCTCGATCTTGCCAGCCATCATTTTCTGGTTTATTTTAAATAAGTTTGTGTATTGCTGAATATACCTACACTATAGTCCTATATCCAGTCAATATTTATTTGGGCAAGATATCGCCGTCCCGTTGCGACACACTCACGCGGGTAAAACAAATTCCGATGTTACATTGTTAATATTGGCTAATAAACAATCTCTCTCTCTGTCTTTGTAACTGCAATTGATATTGATTTGCCGGCATGGCTGCCATGTTGGAAATCAATTAGTTTTGTTTAATTTTATTTTGCAATGCTGCCCTTTTGTTGAGATAAAGGGAAGTTTTAATTAACATAAGAGAAGTATAATCATGTCATGATAGAAAAATAGAAAAAATTTATCCGTATCTGGTGAGCTATACATGGGCCTGTATAATATATAGGCCTATGTATAATGTATTGGTTATCAACTTATTTATTGTTAAGGATGAGTTTTACAAATAACTCAAATTATTCTTTCTATTTCAGCAACAAATTACGTGCGATGTCCCATCAAAGAAATTGTGAGAGACTTTTACAACTGCACTGGAAAGGGAGCCTTAAGGAACAAATACTGTGTGAAATACGCCTTCAAACGTCTGACATCGCCAAGACTCACCTGTGAAGGAAAGGTCGACATACTGCTGATGGTGACTTCCTCGGCCGACCACTTCTACCGGCGTAACGTTCTGCGGCAGACGTGGTGCAAGGATGCAAACTACAAGCACGGCAATGTGCGTCACGTGTTCCTCATTGGCAAAACGTCGTCAACGAAACAACAAGAAGAGATAGTAAAGGAAGCAGAAGAATACGGAGATATTCTCCAAGATGACTTCAAGGATGCTTATAGGAACTTAACACTGAAGACCGTGATGGCGTTTCATTGGTTTGCCCGACATTGCAGCAACGCTCGTTATTTCATGAAAACGGATGACGACATGTTTGTTAACATATTATCCATTTTGATTATGGGGCGGTCCAGCGGGGTGTTCAACAACACAATGTTCGGACATTGTTACATGAATCCGAAGGTAATAAATAGGACAGAGCAGAGCAAATGGTTCGTTCCTTACGATCAGTACCCCGGTCGCTGGTGGCCAAGGTACTGTGACGGTAAGGGTTACATCCTGCCGTCAAAACTTGCTCTGGCTGTAGAAAAGCTTATCCCTAGTGTACCAATCATCACTACTGAGGATGCGTACATAGGAGAATGCGTCGAGCGACTAAACGGTAAAATCCAACATTATTCAGAATTTAGCCAACAAGGACCACAAATGTCATTTGACACAATATTACAAAATGTCAAAAGTGGAAGAACGATTTCATTTCACAAAGCTAAACTGGAACAATTAAGACCTTTGTGGAACATGACACTTAATGTGTGGAATAGATAGTTTTAAAAAACTGCTTTTTCTTATTATTACCTCAGACAAAATAGCATCCATTTGCTCATATGTCTTCGTTGTGAAATTCGAGATTAAATTTAATTTTGTATCTTATATCTATCTTGTATCTTATGATATTGTCTTATTCAAATTTATACATACATGTATTGTAGAAATTCATGATACCTCATGTCAAAATATGGCACAAGAGATATTTGTCATTGTTTCATTGATTTTCATGTATAAGAAGTAGGCCTACAGTCTGTCTCACAACATGCAAACTGGTGTTCGGCCTGATTGCTCCTCATCCACTGGTCACACAGCAGAAATACACATACTCACGGGTAGAGCTATTTTTAAATTTATCTATCACATTTTTGTGATGTTTTTGTCAGATTTTTAACGACGAACGCTCATTCCAGAAAAGAGACAGACTGTAGGCCTAATTGCTTTTGAATGCATATTTCAATCTCAGCGCGGTATTGTCATCTTTCAAAAAGTCTGGAAAAAAAAATGTTCTGTATTGATTCCTCAGGTTAATTTTCTTAATATTCATGTATCATGATGTACTTATATATTATGAATAAATTACTTTGAAAAACCAAGCCTGGTTTTAATTCATCAATTCACAGACAACAGATAATTGTTGATTCTTACCAGATATAATCAATGAGATTTCAATTCCTTACTGCAATTTCAATAAGTATGAGTTGCTTGGACCACTTGCTAAGTTTCCTCTAATTGGCTGATGATCAGCAAAGGACCAATCAGAAAAAGTTTAAGATGCTACACATGACAAGTGGCTTTGCAACTCATACTGATTGAAACTGCAGTAAAAGGTCCATAAAGACCTTTGCAACTTTTTGGAAACCCTCGCGGATGTGAGAGATGTTACAATGAAGGCTGGAAGTTCCTTGAGTGATAAATATTGGAAAACATTTCAACATCTGCACAATTTTAAAATAACCAACCAAATTACCAGCCACAAGAATTTACTCACACACCTTGGGTTAAATAGGTTTTCTTATCCATTTGTACTCAGAGTTGATAGAGACATTAGGATCTCCATATATGGGCATCCGCACGTGATGGTATCTATAGGCCTACTATATTGGCATGCACTTGGTATGGAACTTTTTCAAGAACATTTTCTTACCGCCAGGAACCAGCGCATTTGAACTCATGCTTTCAATAGAATCATTTCACACCCAGGAAGAACTTTTCTTACTGTTGGCACTTTTTGTGTCCGAGAGCAGGGCCTCGGGCCCTTTGTCGTCATCAATGGCATTGTCATGCCAAAGTTGGTGTGGATCCTAAAGCATTTCACTGATGCAAGAGCCACCCAAAGTTATGATGCCCAGCGTCTTCACTATACTGCCAAAGATGCCCTGGCTTTAATCTTATGTCCCACTGCTGTGAATATTTGCCTTTAATCAGCAAAATTCTTCATTGCTGAGCAGAAGATTTCTGAGAAGGCTTCAGAGAAGCATCTTCTTCTGTTTGGTCCTTCCGTCCTGAGACAAAGCCTGCCTAATATGTCTATTTTTAGCCAAAAATAGATTGACATGCATGTGCAGCATCACAAGGAAACAATCTTAAGATTTATGCTTCAGCCAATTACTAAAGATCGATTGATAGAATAGCACTCTTTTCAAAACTTATGAGATGTGTCAATGTGATGATCATATCCCATTCGGTTATAAGGGTTATTAAATTACTCGAGGACACGGTGCATGCATTGCTTGCTATTTTCTAATTAGGCATTTAACAAGAAAATCATTGATGACTATTGAAAATTTTGTGTGAAAAGTGAACAATGGATTTTTTTCCTAAACTGTTCCTCAGTGATATTATCTTTTTTCTCTTTCAGCAAAAGAAGAAATCCAAGGTTCGGTGAGAGACATTCTGGAAAACTTTTATGAATGTCCGAGGGAGGGACCATCAGACAACAAGTATTGTTTGAATTACAACTTTAATCGCTTGATATCACCGTCACTCAGTTGTGCGGGAAACGTCACCTTACTGCTGATGGTAACTTCAAGGGCGGATAATTTCCGCAAGCGAAACATCTTACGGAAAACATGGTGTTCAGATCTGGACGTCAAATTTGGGAGCGTCCGCCATGTTTTTCTCTTGGGCAATGCGACGTCAGGCGCACAACAAGCAGCCATCGAAAAGGAAGCCGAACAGTACGGAGATATACTTCAGGATGACTTCAAGGACGCTTACAGAAACCTAACACTGAAGACAATCATGGCATTTCACTGGTATGCTAAGTACTGCAACAACGCTCGCTACTTCATGAAGACGGATGATGACATGTTCATTAACACTTTGGGTCTTCTCAGGATGGTGGAAAAGCCTGGGGCATACAATAACACCATGTTTGGATTGTGTTTCATGTACCCCAAACGCATCATGAGACTGGAAAAGAGCAAGTGGTTCGTTCCCTACCAACAATACCCTGGTCGATGGTGGCCGAGATATTGCGAAGGCACGGGATATGTCTTACCGTCAAAACTGGCTCTCGACGTAGAAAACATCATCGCTACTCTACCTATCATTACTACCGAAGATGCTTTTATTGGAGAATGTGTTGAACGCTTAAATGGAGAGGTCTATCATGTCCCTGCTTTCAGCCGTTATATTCCAAATATGCCGTATAACACCACGGTAGAAAGCATACAAAACGGCTCAATTATTTCAATTCATAGAGTTAATATTAAACTGGTGGAGCCCCTATGGAAGGTTGCTATGACTGCATGGAATAAGTAATTTCAAGAGATTCCATCATCATATAACACACATCATCATCATCATCATCATCATCATACCCTTAATTCATGGATGCTCACTACTTCATGAAGACGGATGACGCTACTCCTCCCAAACAACTCATTGCCCACGACTAAAAATTTCCAAGCAACATTATTTCATTCCATACAACAACCATAAGTTGGTCTGCTTTCTCAAACTGTTCGTATTAGGCCTATACCAGTCCACTTATTACGACTATCAATAGGCTATTCTCCAATGTTGGTTTGGTTGGTTGAAGATGCTACCTGGACTCCGAAGAGGAGGGATGGGCCACTGAACAATGTTTCCTATTCCATTTCACTGTTTTATCTCAAGCTGTCCCTCCTGCATGCTCTCTTTCTCAGCTCATCACAAAATGTATATTTTCTTAAATCACCATTTATCCATCATCCTTTTCTTATTCCCGTTTCACGGGTAGTATGCTAGTTAAGAAAAGTTATGGTAAGTGGTTGAATGATGAAAAGAATATGACATCCATATTAACGAAAGAATATTTCACATTCTTCAATGGATTACTGAAGTATGAAAAATACTTTGATGATCATTTCTTAATTTGTCGTAGTACTACCAAAGGTCCATGTACTCTTTTGTACATAGTTTGGTACAGATTACCACTGCTTCAACCTTGCCAATTTCTCACAATTTATTCAAATTTGTTACATTTCATTCAATGAACAACAAAAATTTAGATAAAGTTTTTTTGTGTCTGAGAGCAGGGCCTTGGGCCCTTTGTCGTCATCAATGGCATTGTCAAGCCAAAGTTGGTGTGGATCGAAAAGCATTTCACAGATGCAAGAACCACCCGAAGTTATGATGCCCAGTTTTTACACTGCTGCCAAAGATGTCCCACTGCTCTAAATAGGTTGTGGTGCCCCCCATAATGTCTCGACAAAGGGCCTGAGGCCCTGCTCTCGGACACAAAAATTGGTTCTGGAATAGCCCTTGCGAGTACTGCATCACAGCCTATTGGCAAATGGGCTGTCTGAATGCCTTTTTTCTTTACAGAAGGGTCCATTGAAGCTTAGAGAACTTTGTAATTTAACAAGTCGGATTAATGAAACCACTTTTGAGATAAATTCCTATTGGCTAGAAGCTGGGGAATCCAACCCAGTATGAAACAACATCACAGCTTGTACCTTCCTATTTTATAGGCCTATAAAATTTGCATAAAAGCTGCGGGAATAGGCCTATTTTACATAGCTCAGCTATACTTCAATGCTGATGAATAGGAATGCCAGCTGTAACAAATAGCCCTCACATTACGTCAAAATTCAACAGCAGGAAAAACAACTTTTTGTTCAAACGGAGGAAAAATACCAGGCCGGGCAGGCAGATAGGCCGACTGATTTCCCCCGTTGCCTTTTTATTGTCTCCGTTTTTTAAGCTTGTATGAATAAACTATAGAAATACAAGTGACAAGCCTTTTATTTTTATTTTGCTGACCACACATACTGTGTACATATTACACAGAAGCGGCAGCCATGGTGACCTTTGGTAATATTTGTTATTGCTAGATGTTGCGATGCTCTTTTGAAAGCTTGATGAGGCAAATTAGAATGCCAAGACGCATTCGCATAAAGCCTTAAAAGGAGGGAATTTATTCCGAGCAAGTATGTGCCACTTGGGAAGTGTCAGCCACACAGTGAGCACACACATTCTACAGTAGAATCATTTATCATCTATTAGATGAAAAAGCTTTTAAAGTCCACGAGCTCAGCAGTGACGGATCCAGACACGATAGTCTAGGGGGGGCACGAACTTGTCTCGGAATTCGCGGGCCCACGTTATCGCTTTCTTCAAAATACTACAATCAAACTTGGTGGTCCAGGGGGGGGGGGGGCCGGGCCCCCTAGGCCCCCCCCCATGTATCCGCCACTGCTCAGCTCAGTTTAAATTTAGCTGTGATCTGAAGCTCACTGTCTGTCATGTATAAGCCTGTAATGGCAATCAACTGACTTGTGTCGACCTCTGGTGTTAATTACGTTTGGAACTCCTCTATGTTGAAGCCTAATAAAACTACTTCCGCCCACACCGCTCTCGTTGTCTGTTAAATGGTGTCAGAAGTGGGATAACTACCATACAGCTGTACCGGAATGTATGAACGCTTAACGCAGGTTATCCTAAAGTGGTTAACTCCTGCAACTTATCTTCTGACTGGGTTATGGCAAAAACAATTTGTCATAATGTAACTAGAGTTAATTTAATTTAAACTATTTATCTAACTCATCTTCAGCATTTACACAATATCAGAAAAATGACTTAACCACTTTAAGATAACCTGTGTTAAGCGCTCATAGAATCCGGTACAGTCTGGGGTACATAAATCTTGAACACTTGGGATCATATTGGGTGCTTGCAGGGTGTGAAAGAGAGAGAGCTATTTTTAGACATACACCTAAAGTGCACATATACAGTTGAGGTCAAATGTATTCATACAGCAAGGGCTGCTGTTTTCAAAGTTATGTGGCATCGTAAAATCTGCCTATATTGGAATCCCTTACTGAAACTGCGCATGGAAAATGCATGGATGCTAAAAATATGCATGGATATTGCAAGGATCTGGACTCTAACTTTTTTATATGCCTGGAACATGCAAGATTAGCCAAGCAGTCATGGAATCTGCATGAAATTTGCATGGCATTTGCATGATTTCATTCCATGATCATGGAATCTGCAAGAATTTTGCAAGGATTCCGCATGACTTCTGTACAAAAATTAAAGTCCAACGCAAGAGTTTTGCATGAATAGGAGTAAAAAATAAACTCCAACGCAAGAAATTTGCAAGAGTATGTCAGAGACTAAGTCTGATGCAAGATATTTGCAAGAATTTTGCAAGACTCATCAAGAGGGACAAAGTTCAATGCATGGATTTTGCAAGTCTCTTCCCAGAGGAGCTCTCCTGTAAAGAAGATGCAAAAACTTATTATGATGTCATCAACAAAGGGCGGGCTTTCTCAACTGTCGGCTGCTTCTCTCAATGTTTGTTGTGTCAGTGAAAAGCTTGTCATTATGAAGGTGATTGAAACTTGGATTGTGATATATTTGCTAAGGTAAGACCTTCAACATGTTCAATTGTTCAACTATATATTCAGGCATCATAAGAGGTTCAAAAATCAATATTTCGTCAGATTGGTAAATTGATTTGGACTCCGAAAGTTAAGTCAAAGAAGTGTAGTGTCCGAGTGGAGTATAGGCCTAAATGAAGTTTTGGACTTCGTCATTATGAAGGTGATATGTTTTGCAAATATATATTGTATAGGCCTATAGTTCTCTACTCCTAATGCCTTGATAGCTGAGGGGCCCACCAAAGGGGCTATGGATTTTTTGTAAAAAAAAAAAACGTTTGTTTCCCACTTGAAACTGAAAAAAAGAAGTTCAGCACAAATTTTGTTTCCACCTGTAGCTATAGGGTACTGTATTTAATGTTAAATTGCGATAAAAAAGTTTGTCCGCATGCGAAAAAATAGTTTGTTGACACTTTTGCAACTTAAAAAAGAAGTTTGTCCCGAGGGTAAAATCCATAGCCCTCCCCAGCTTTCTTATGGTCAGCCCCATTAGAATTGTCTTTTTTGAGCCGATCTAACAATACCAAAGAGGCCTATGCTTAAACGAGAACCAAATTAATCAGAGTTGTCAAAAAACCAGAAGGAATTCATGCTAAAAAAGCAGTACCATCCAATGGCGCCTCTATATACCCTTTCATAGTGAGTAATCCCGGCCTTTGAGGGGGTCTATTAATTTTTGGCAAGGGAAATTTTGTTCGACCCACTTACTGGACCAAAAAAAATTTGTTTGCAGGGGGGTAAGGAGGGGCTGCAGGCATCAAGGCAAATGGCAATTCAGGGCAAATCCTCACCAATAACAGGGCAGATCCACTGTCCCGGTCACATCCGTTACGCGTTAGAATTTCAGAGCAAAATTGCGACGGCCGTCCCGTGCAAGAAATGTGCAAGATTTATGCAAGGAGTGCGCAAGATTCAGGTCATGCGGATTCCATGCATATACCATGCATATCTCATGCATTTTCCATGCATGCTAGAGCAATTCTTACACTTTACATGCATGCATGGAAGCACAAAAAAATCCATGCATTTTCCATGCGTATTCCTGACGATGCCTGGATAGCAGCTAAATCCTTGAGTTTTCCAAACATAATCCATGCATGGATGCATGGCATATGCATGGAATTGCCCATGCATATACCATGCATATACCATGCATTTTCCATGCATTTGCCATGCATTTACCACGCATGCAAGAAAAATTCAAGAACAAGTCTTACACTGTTCTTGCATGCAAGGAATATGCAAGAGCAATTCTTACACTTTCCATGCGCCTGGATAGCAGCTAGATCCTTAAGTTTTTGATGCATAAATCCATGCATGGTGCAAGAAAAATGCAAGGATCCATCCTTGCAAAAATCTTACATAAACCTTGCAAAATCCATGCATATTTTCAGTAAGGGATGAAAACACTTCAGATTATTTGTTGTGATTGTTTTTCAACTCATGGCAGTGAAAAACCAGGATCAAATATAATTTGCAGTTGTTAAGAGGCTCTGAATTCAAAATATTCAAAATTTGGCGGGTCAAAAGAAATCATACACTTGGATTTTTCTCCAATATATGCAAAATAAGCATTGGTAAACCAACTAAACAATGGTAATTGATGTCAGAAATGGATGCCTCAAAGGCTCAATGCCTGATTATGTTTTGTTAATTTCTGAAATGCAAACCGTTGACTGACCTAATTTTTTCTCAAGGGATGTGATAGCACATATTATTTCAATTTTTCAAAACTTATTTAAAGGAAAAAGCATGTGGCAAATACATGAAAAGGTGAATAATTGAGTTCAAATGGTCAGGAAACAAATTGCATGCAGTATCTGAACAAATTAACACACCAAGGCTACTGTATACACCACCATGAGGAAGTATGTGGAAAATTGGTCAACTGAATCACTGCACATGTGGGAAATGGATGGAGGCTGTCTGTCAGACAGGAGTGAATTTTAGTCAGTATGGTAACAAACAACCCAAATTAACAATGAAAGAGCTCTGTAGAGAATTATGGACACAGGGGACATAGCTGTCAACAAGTGCTAACAAATGAACATTTCACCAACATGGCCTCTAAGAGGTCTCAATGCAAAGAAGAGCCAATGCACCAAAACAAAACATCCAATTTCACCTCTAATAACTTCATGAAGTAGGAGAAAGATTTTTGGGATAAGTTATGAATCTCGATTGTACTTGAAACCAGATTAAGTGACATTTTTACTGCATTGAAGCCCATCAGCCTGTGAAGAGGAAAGTGTGTTTAACAATGCTTGCTCACAGCACTGTTCACTGTGCCTGTAACTCTCAACAGAACTCACTTCTTCGTTCATTTTGGGGTGTGATCCACCTTTCTGACCAAAATGCATTCTTGTTTTGCAGATAGGTCCCATCTACTTCCTACTTATGCAATGATTCTGTTGGCTGATAGGCTGTGGAGCCCTCGAAGGTCGTCTACATGAAGGCATTGGCCTGTTAAATTGTTCACACACCACATGATATCAGCACCCAGACTCTCTGAATTTGATTCCCATTGTTTTGATGTATTTTCTGCATGTTTGTTTTCCCTTCAAACTTTTTGAAATTTAAAATGAAATATGTGAGCAGTAACTTGTCACATCCCGAGGGAAAAAAATAGGTCAGTCAATTTATTGCTGCTCAGGAATTAACAAATCCTCATCAGACATTGAGGCATCACTTTCTGGCACCAATTTACATTGTTTAGTTGGTTTACCCAGCTAATTCTGCATGTATTGGAGAAAAATCCAAGTGTATGATTTCTTTTGACCCACCAAATTTGGGATATTTTGAATTCAGAGCCTCTTAACAACTGCAAATCATATTTGATTCTGGTTTTTTCACTGCCATGAGTTGAAAAACAATCACAACAAATAATCTGAAGTGTTTCATTCCAATATAGGCAGATTTTATGATGCCACATAACTTTGAAAACAGCAGCCCTCGCTGTATGAATACATTTGACCTCAACTGTAACATTGCCCAAGCACTGCTGCTCCACCAACCTATTTGGGTGAAAACTACACGAGTTGTTTCAAAAATCAATAAAATACCACAAGTGTTTCAAAATGTTTATTGATTCATTCAAATTTCAATTTCCTATTTATGCAGTTGAAATATGGATTGATGCAGGTTGTTTCAAAATTAAAGTTAAAATTTCTGGGGAACTGAAGGTACGGGAGACCAGAAGTGATAGTGCAGGCCAGTAGTCGTATCTTGAGCAGATAATCCAGATATACGAACCCAGAGCAAAAAGAATAACAAAATCAGTACAGCCTCTCTGAGCCCTCTCAGTGAAGAAGTACAAAATCAGTGCAAAAGCTATACATGGACCCACGCTGCAAATGTACTCCATTATCCTGATTTTGAGCTTCTGTGCAAATACTATACTGATTTTGTGCTTCTAGCGATACAATTTGAATAATCATGTACTGCATATGTACTCCTCTAACTTCTATATTTCATTTGAACATTGTATTACTGCATTTGTACTTCTATGATTTAAGCTGCTAAGTTTTCAATCACATATGTAGGTTATGATCACATCCAGAAATCCGAAAATATGTAGGTGTGTCCAGGTTTTTACTACAATGTACACTGAATTACTAGCATAATTTCCATAATGTTAAATACTGTCAATAGCGGTCAAATGTACAAATCATGCAGATATAAAATTATTTGTACCTTCTTTTTTCTCTAGGCTTAAGTAATTATGTGTAGTTTAATTAATTACATTGATTTGGCTGAGGAACTGATATTATATTTGCGGCCTGTAAAATTAATGTAGCATTGATTCTTTAAATACTTCAAATGTACTCCGATAGTACTGCTTAAGTGCTTCCTTCTAGTATGGGCAGCCAGTAAGCTCCTTTTTACCTTCAGCGAACGAAGTTCGCAGAAGGTATTGTTATCACTTTGGTCAAAAGTTGTCCGTCCGCCGGGCGGGCAGTCGGGCGGTCGGGCGGCGGGCGGATAGATAGTTTCCGGGCCAGTACTCAGCCCCTATTGAATGTACATGGATGAAATTTGGTACACATGTAGCCTGTGTGGTCTAGTTGTGCCTTTTGATGGTCTGATTGATGGAACTTTTTTCATTTTTGAAATATTGAGAAAAATATAAAAAAAATATTTTTTTTGTTTCCGGGCTAGGACTCAGCCCCTATTGCATGCATACGGATGAAATTTGGTATATATGTAGCCTGTATGGTCTAGTTGTGCCTTTTGATGGTTTCATGGACATATATTTTGTACTTTTTGAAATATTGACAAAAATAAAAAAAATATATTATTTTCATTTCTGGGCAAGGACTCAGCCCCTGTTAAATGTACATGGATGAATTTTTTTACACATGTAGCCTATATTGTCTAGTTGTGCCTTTTTATGGTCTGATTGATTGATATTCTATACTTTTGAAATATTGAGAAAAATTTATTTAAATTTTTATTTTTCATTTCGGGCCAAAACTTGGCCACAATTCGATGTACATGGATGAAATTTGTTACAATTGTCACCTTTATGATAAATTTGTGTCGGTGAATTCATGGATATTCTATACATCTTGAAATATTGACAAAAAAATATTAAAATTATTATATTTCTTTCCAGACCAAAACTTGGCCATCTTTGAGTGTCTATAGAGGAAAGTTTATATACATTCCCTATATAATATTTTAGTGCCTTTTGTTGGTCTGCTTGATAGTTACTCTTAATGTTTTTTGAAATATTCTGACCCATACCTCACAACTTATTCCTTGTTTATGTATGAAACTGGTCCATATTATGTGTATACTGGTCTAGTAAGGTCTTTCCATCGCTCAACATACCCCGGCATGCAGTCGGGCATATATGGCGGACCATATAGATCATTTCAGACCAAGATTGGGCCACTATTGCAAATACTACATGCAATGCTGTTCACATCACTTTCATGGTGTAATGGTGTCCTTTTAAAATGTTGTTTTTTCGCTGAAGGTTTGCTGCTATGCAGCCTATGTTTATACTCTCTGCCAGGGAGCACTTTTGCGTATGGGTTTGCATATCGGGAGTATAAATTAAGCGTAATTTAAATAATTTGTGCGCTTCAAATGTGCTCATTTTTTACAATAAATATGCTGCAAAAATACTGCATTTGTACTTCAAATGCCAATTTCGTGTGAAAAAGTCTCTCTACCATGTATATCGTCATTGCGCAATGTGCTTCTTTTGTGCTTCTAATTGTACTCCGATACCAAATATGGGATATACTGATTTTGTACTTTTCTACGCTGCAAATGTACTCTTTTTTTGCTCTGGGAAATGCAACTGCTGATGTTATAATTAATTTGCAAATTTCCTCACATTTGATTTAACTCAATGATTGGTCTTTAACAGCCTAAATTGGTGTTGTGAATTTTGAAGTGAATTTATGTACATATTATATACTACTTAACATAGCACTTATGTCTTAAAATCATTCTTATCTGTAAAGAAAATGTATACATAATAGATCTATATACAAATATAGATATATAATAGAATAGCCCGCTGGGGCACGTGTATTGTAAATGATGCAAAAAATAACAAAAAAATAAATAAATAAATCCATCAGATGTAGGCCTGCCAAAAGTTAGTCAGGCCAAATTGGCTGGCTAAGAGGTGATGGCTGGTTTCGAAGCCTGCAGTGGCTTGCAGCTGAATTTCAACAAATGACTGATGTAAAAGATTTCTGTGTAGCGATATATCTCCCTTTCAATCAATTAAGGGCATGGCAATTTTTATGTGATTTTAAAAAAATTACCTTTAGCATGATAACTGGGCCGCCAATCGCTGTATCTTGAGCTATCTTGGGATCAAAACCTGCTTTGGTCAGGTCACTTCGACCTACGTTTGATAGCATTTTCAATCATCATAGGCTAACTGGAATTTAATTTACAAACTTTGAAATGTAGGCTATATATATATGGATTTGATTTCATCCAATGTTGGAAGAACTTCAATTGAAGTTTTAAGAAAAGTAACATCAGAGCTTTTGGAGGAAATTTACCCCAAGCAGCTTTCATTGCATTAATTCAATGAACATCAAAGTTGCATTGCAAAGTGCAATCAGCTTTGACACCTGCCAGATTGCAGATTGACCTTGAAGTGCTGTTTCTCAATGGCAGTCAGGGAACTTCAGGCTGAAACAAAGCTTGAGAACCTTGAGCAAATTGCCTTGAACTCCTGCCTGGAGTAACTCTCTTATGTAATATATATATATTTGAACTGTCAATTAACAATTAAACTAATTTCATCATACTAAAACAGAAAATGTTGAGAAATATTATCAAAATTGGTTATTAGGCCTAATAAATCTTATGATTTAAATGTATGACTGGCCTAAAGGGACACAAAGAGACAATGAGGAAGAACTCTTCTTTCTCGATTTACTGTGCAGCTGCGCAGTGATAATCAGCGTCCATCTTTCATAATCGTAGACTGCACATTTCAATGTGGAACTCCAGATATAATTGTAACACACAGCAGCCTACTTATTCCATGCCGAAAGTGTTATATTCCAAAGAGACTCCATTTGTTTAATGTTAGCTCTGTGAATTGAGAGTTTTTCTCCAGACTTGAAATTTCTTATATTAGCTTCATCTAATAAATTCTTCGAGTATCTGCTAAATGACGATATGCTGAGGACTCTGCCGTCTAAACGTTGAACACATTCGCCAACAAAAGCGTCTTCAGTGGTTATCAGTGGTACTGTGGGAATGATTTTATCAACGCCTCTTGCTAGAGTTGATTCTAGGACGTATCCAGTCCCCTCGCAATACCTAGGCCACCATCGACCGGGGTATTGTGCATAAGGAACGTACCATTTGTTCTTCTTTAGTCTCATGATACGTCGTGGGTAGGTGAAACAATATCCGAATAACGTGTAATTAAACTTCTGCGGCGCTTCATGTACCATCTTCAGGATTCCCACAGTGTTGACGAACATGTCGTTATCAGATTTCATGAAATACTTGGCGTTGCTGCAATGGCGGCCAAACCAGTGGAAGGCCATTATCGTTTTCAGTGTTAGATTCCTGTAGGAGTCTCTGAAGTCGTCTTGAAGTATATCTCCATATTCTTGCGCCTCTCTTTCCAACTCTGCTTGTACGTCGGACGTCGTGTTTCCCAGAAGAAAAACATGGCGGACGCTGCCATATTTGAAGTCCAAATCAGAGCACCACGTTCTCCTTAAGATTTTGCGCTGCTGAAAATTTTTCGGTACGGATGTCACCATCAAAAGCAGGGTCACATTTCCTTCGCAAGTGAGTCTCGGTGAGAGCAAACGTTTATAGTTATAGACAATGCAGTATTTGTTGTCCGACGGCCCCTCTCTTGGACATTCATAATACTCATGCGATGGTTCCACTGAGTTTCTTGTGCGAGTTTTGTCTAAATCTGAAAAACCAGAGAAGCAAACAATTGTAGTGAGAGGGGAAAAAACAAGAGAAAATATATTATTAAATGTATCAGCTGGCCTAAAAAGTTTTTGCTGTCATGGAAATATATGCCCATTGTGGCAAAACAGGGTATCTAAAAACTGTGTGCAGTTTAGTGAGGCAATGTGTTTGCCATGGTGATGCAAAAAAAAAATATTTGAAAAAAAAGGAAAAATTGGAAAATGCAGTAGCCCAGTCACCTCAGGACAACAATGTTAAGACACAATTATTACACTTTTTTTTAGAAATTATATAAAAATTACAGCCCACCTTCAGACTGGGAATCATCCTTTACTTGAATGATTACAGGATCCCTTGAGAGGTAACCAACATATCCGGAAAATAACATCAGAAGCAGAACAGTCGTGGTTCTCTTGGAGCAGAGGAATGCCATGGTCAAGGAAAAGGCAAATTCCTGCAAAAAAATTAATTTAAAAAAAATACAACAATTTGGCTCCACAATTGGTTTTTTGCAGGCAAACAATATCTTGTAATCTAAAAATAGATCCCCTGTAGTCTGGGGGCCAAAGACCAAAACTGATGGTTTCGTGTGCACCAAGAGAGGAATGGACAATCTATACATCGTTGGAATCGCCAGGTTCCGTAGATTATGGAATGGGGGGATGCAGTAAAATCGCTAGGTGCAGTTTTTTGTAAATCGGTTACCATGGCAACCAAGTCATAATTGCAAAATACATAACTTTGCAAACTTTATCAAGATTTTCAATGACTTTGGTTTTAGTCAGGTGAAATTTAACTTCACTCTTGTATTTCCAATAAATGTGGCTTTATTTGAGTGTTCTGAATTTTTTGGTCACATGACCCTCAGAGGGGGGTTCCAGGGTTAAAGATACATAATTCAATTTTTTATTCAAATTTTTACACAGAAGTTGTTATAACTCAGGATATATTAATGGTAGAGACTTGCTTATGGTGTTGTTGGAAAGCAATTTTTATCTGCTTGAAATATGTACTTGTTTTGTTTGGTATCCATGGCAACCAGACGTCAGAACAATGATATTTGGTTAAAGTACCATTTCTTTGGATTGATGAAAGACTCAATTTTCAGCAACATAGACCTAGCAAACATGCTTGATAGGTTTACTAGAAACATGATATGAGGTGAAATGTATTAAGTTGGTCATGTGACTAATGAGCACATGCCTATATAAGGTGATAACCACAAAAAAGTGGGAACTTAAGGCATTTTGTATGATACCGCTGACCCTTTTCACAGTACTATTTGTGTTATAATTCAGGATATATTGACACTACAGACATGTCCATGGCATTGTTGGAGAGCAAATTTAATTAGCTAGAATTTTGTGTTTCATCTGTATTGGTATCCATGGTGACCAGTCACCCCAGCAACGACATTTGAATATTGTGACGTTTAGCTGAATTTAAGGAACATTACATCTTCACTGGCATGAACATGGCAAATACATTCTTCGACTTACTCAACCTTAGTAGGTGGTTAAATATGCAATGATAGTCATGTGACTTGTGGTCATATGACATATGATAAGGTGATAATCATGGAAAAAGCTGAAATTTAATGCATTTCGTTTATATGCTTGCAACCTATTCCACAGTACTATTTGTGTCATAAGTTAGGATGTTTTGATGCTACAAATATGTTTGTGGTGTCATTAGAGAGAGAATTTAAACAGTATGAATACTGTGCTTGTTTTGGTATCCATGGTAACCAGTCACTACAGAAACAATATTTGAATAATGTAACATTTGATTTGATCTAATAAGGTTCTTTTTACAGTGACAAATGCTAACAAACATTTACTTGGACTTACCCTGTGTGAACTGAATTTCCAAAAAAACAATTCCACAAGGAAGAAAGCACATTTTCGGTTGAAGCAGGCCAGTAACCAGGGGGCGTGGAGGGTGTGTACACAAACCTCCTCCCCCTATCCACAGCCCGACCTCCCCTTTTAACCCATAATGATATTATATGGGATAGAATAAGTCCCGCTACTGTCATTCTGCTGTGAGGTGAGGATGGTTGCAGAGATCAGACTTACTTCTGATACCCAACTTAGCAACCCACACACTAAATCATCCTGTGAACCACAGGCATAGTAAGAAACTTCAACATGGCAACATCTTAAATAGCAAAGTCACAATAAAATGCTTCAAAATAAAGAAAAGTCCTAGACCCGATTTCACAAACCTGGGCTCAAGAGAAGAGCCAGGTTTAAGCTAATGGGGGGTTTTTGTTCAAGATGACATTGGTGAGGCCCAAAGGGCCGAAGCCTAATCGGCGAGGGTTTGGGCGCCGCTTTAGGCCCCCAGAAGCAATGGATTTTGTTTATGGATATTGATTCTGAGCAGTTTCAAGGTTATATTACTTTCATGGAAGGTCTGGTATATCATGCTAAAATGCTTGGTTTTTTGAGAATTTTCTGTGAATTAACATTATGCAAACTGCGCCAAGGTCAGGATATGACAAACATTTTACATGTAGAAGGATTATCAAAAGTGTTCAATAATGCTTTTAATTTTTTTGAAATTTGGTTTAGAATAAGTGTCAAGTCACACAGGATTGGAAACTCTAATCGTTGGGATTTTGCATAATTTGAAGACAGTACTGGTGATTCCTGAATTTCTGTATTATGTGACGCCATCAGCAAAGATACAAAGATTACAAAGATTTATTTAGACTCAGTTTCAATAATACAAAACATTAGCCAATCAGAACATGGGCGGCCATAATAATCATTGAGAGACATGAAGTATCAGGGCTTGCAAATGGCTTCAGTGCACCTATAATCTAGCATATGACAAATCAAAGAAATGCCCAAGACGTGTGTTTTGATATATTTGTCACAGATTCTATCCAATTTGATAGCTGATTATGACAAGCATTCTCTCAAAATTCACAGTTAATGTTGGGTGTTGTTGGTTCTTTAAGTTGTAGATTTGTATCTACTTCTCTCATATGTCTAACTGCTAAAAGCACAAATAGTAACAAACAATGTATAACAGTTTGTGATCACTTCTGTTGATGTATGTTAATTAGAATTTGTCGTGTGATTTTGGCATAGGCTCCCACTATTTATGTATTTCTTCAAAATATGCAAATACTACAAAGGAAAAAATGATTTGCATGCCACAACATTATCAAAATAAGTGAGATGTACAAGGTCAACCATTGCATTTGCACCATATCTGTATGTTATTTGCAAAATGACCCTGCTTCTGCAATCTCCAAATTCGAATTGCATACGCTTGTATTGTCTTATAGGGTATTATTGGTATGCATGCGCGTGAATCAGAACCCTTCTTCCTTAGCATCATTTCAGCCATCTTGAAAAACTTCTCACAGCAAAACAAAGAATTTTGTTAGTTATAAACTTGCAAGGATTACACCGTAGATTTTGACAATATTTCAATTTTTGTAAAGGAATAAGCAAATACCTTTAGAAAAATGTTTTATTTCAATTATAAATTTCTGGCGACGCACTCCACCGTAGATTTGACATCACCTCAAATTTTTTAATTTTCCTTTAATTAACAAAATGAAAAAGAAAGAATTTTGATAAGTTCAGCTAGTATATTTAGGGCTCCATCGTAGATTTGATGTTATTTCAAATTAAAGGAAAAATGCAAATACTTTTAGTTTTAGAAACAAGTCACTGACTAAGCTTGGATACCCACTTTAAATAAATTACCTTAACCTTCACCTTTTACCTTTTACGTAGTTACGAAGTT
This sequence comes from Platynereis dumerilii, assembly GCA_026936325.1. NCBI lineage: Eukaryota > Metazoa > Annelida > Polychaeta > Phyllodocida > Nereididae > Platynereis > Platynereis dumerilii. The sequence goes on along the minus strand of JAPTHN010000018.1, from coordinate 5,161,003 downwards.
AAAATTGTGTGCTCCTACGTAGATTTCACAATATTTCCTTCTTCTAAATTTATATATATATATATATATAAGTACCTCAGCTTTGATGTTATGCATAGAAATGAAGCAGAAAAAACATCATCTATGTAACATATGATATGAGGCCCTACATATTCATTTGAACATTTTACAATTGAATAAAAATCTAATTAGTTTTATCGAAATCCAGACAGATGGCAAAATTATTCACTATTTAAAAAGGTTAAAATTTATGCAAATGATAACTGTCTAACTTGCACTTGCAGAGAAGTTTAAATTCAAAGTATTATATCAGTAGATCTATGTTGTATTTTACTACATGAAAATATGGCAAAATCAAAGTGATTTTTTTATCAAGCCACATATTGTATGGACTGATACAGCCTATTTATTGATTAAGAATGATAACAGTCCTAATCTTGCCTTCAGCCATAACTATAGGTCTCTTCTGCTGTACCATTTATATGCAATCATTCATTTAGTTGCAATTGCTATAGGTAAGGCATGAGATATTTTATTTTTAGCTTCGACCAACCCAACAGATCCTACAGAAATTTTTTTAGTTTATTTGAGTACTTATTGTGAAGGCGCATGTAATGTAGGTATATGATATCAGGAAGCATACATGTGTAGGATAATTCAATACATTTGATTAACACCAAAAAATGTTCATACCAGTCATACCATGATCAATTTCAAGGAAACTACTCCCATTTCTTTTCATAGTGAGATGATGATCACATGAAAACTCTCTTAGTCTTACTAACAAATAAAGAGAAAATAATATATATATAGCAAAGTTTCACAAAAGTCTTAATAAACTTAACTTACCTGTAGTTGTTTTTGAAGATAGCATTTTAGGTAGTCCGACCAGTTTCGTCTCGAGATCGTACATCTGGTATAACGATGCAATTAAGGCAACAGATTGAGTTAATCTCCATCAATTAATGCGTTGAATTTTCCAATAAAAGTGCAGATAAAACTATACGATAAGCATTTATAATCATAATCGAAGCATGAAGACACTTATGCGAAATTGAGACCTAGTGTTGCAGTCTTTTTCACATCAGAATCATCTCGAGGAAGGCGATACGTCGGCCCAATTGATCTTTAACTTCTCAGATCTTCTCGAGGCACGTTTTCTAGAGTCGGTCGGTAGGATGAAAAGAGAAAAGCTGTAATCTCAAGTTCAGCCATGTCTTCCCACGTCATCTGTGAATTCGTTTTATTTATAGTCGACAATGACGAGTACTTACATTTGGCTGGTGGTGTACATCAATGACCTCACAACAGGCCCTGTCCATAGCATTGAAATGATATGTCAACTAGGCCCTATTCATTGAGCAACTTGTGACCTCATTGATTTTCAGTTGGTCACTCGTTTATGATAGCATTGCAAGTATAGGCTACAGGCTTTCTTTTACCTCAGGCCCGTAGCTGGGGGGGGGGGGTATGAAGGGTGCGAACTACCAACGATCAGCCGAAAAGGGCTCAAAAGGTCATTTTCCTTCATCATGGAGTCAGGGTCCCAACATGACTTTTATTAAAATCCTGGACATTTTTAACGTTATTTTGCTTACAGTTTGTCGCGTCAAGCAGAGGACAGATGTTTGACAAGAAATCTCAGCAACCACAAGCCCCACAGGAGAAATACACATACCTATGTATAGCTTAGCTCATTTGTAATATGAATATCTCATTTTTCACGATATTTCGGAGCTGTTTTTGTCCGATATTTGACTATTTATGGAAATGGCAGTCAATTTTCGCAAAATGTTGACATTTGTGATGTAGTGGCCTGTCTAAGAGGTCAAAACCTGCACTTCATAGTACAAACATGCCATTTGGCATGAAGCATCTTCATGCCCAGCACAGTATTTTAAAAGGTGGACACACATTCTAGAAACATGTTTCCACCTTGTTTTGGAGGTTTCCATGGCAACGGATTTAGAAAAATACGTGAAAGTACATTTTCTGTCATATTGCAACTAATTTTTGATGGAAATTGACGAATAGAGTGTCTATTCGAAGAAGAGAAGAATTTCTACATTTGACTTTTGAATGTATGCAAATCAGCTCATTTGCATATCCCCAAATAAGGACATTCATCCATTTTTGTTTTAAAATATTTACATTTAATAGCAATTAAATCATATCTACAGGATGGTGATCCAAGTTATTGTTCCGAAAAAGCATGTTAAAACAAGCATAATATTCTCTTTATCAAAACAACATGTTCCATATGTACCTTAATTTCAGTAGTTAGGTATCCATAGCAACATACATATATAAAAAATGCTAAAAAGTGAAAAAAGGCAATTTCCATCATATCTGACCTTCTTTTTTAACTGTATTGTCAAATAGGGTGTCATTTGAAAGAGAATGATTTAATCTACCATTTTATAAAGATATTATGCAAATTAGCTCATTTGCATATTGCCAAATAAGGAAATTGATTAATTTTTGGCCATGAATTTGAGTAGAGTGGGTCGGGGCAAGAAGCCCAGGTTAGGTGAGAAGCCCCCCCAGGGTTATATCTAAACTTACATTTTTGGTGCTTTTTCTTATTGATAGGATGAAAGCTAGAGGCTTTTTAGGTGACGTCACAAATTTTCAAGGCATTCAGCACCAAACCATAGTCGTAATTAAAGAAACAAAAAAAGGTGCATGATTTTTTGTAACTTTGATTAATTCTTTGAAAGTGGTTGTCAGTAATAACTTTGGAAATTTTTTAATTATAATGGATATCTGCATTGCTTCACTTTTTGACCATCACATAAATATGATCTGGATCATGTTTTTTTTTGCATTTAAGCTCAAAATATAGAGGTCAAATTAAAATATGTGGGTTTGGGGCGAGAGACCCCACATGGTATGGGGCATGGGCCCCCCTTCACTGAGGCCTCGAAGCTGCTTATGGAACCATTAAATAATGTTTACTTTACCTTAAATCTTGATAGAATAGCTAACTGAAATAGAAAACATTTTGGCCGAAATTGAAAAAGGGCAAAAAATATTAAAAAATAAATGCATGAACAGAAAAAATTCTGAAATTCAGAAAAAGTGAATAGAATGCCTTAAAAATGATAGAAGAACCCCAAGAAATAACTTTCAAGCTGAATGCGCTCGCAAAAAAAAATTGCCATAGGATTATAATAGGGGGGCTTCTTGCCCGATGGGTGAGGTAAGAAGGCCATTTTAATTTTTTTACGAAAAGGGCTGTAACTCCTTCATTAAAATTGGTAGACATTCGTTTCACTAGTTATAAGTAGAGTCAAGTGATCCCTTCCTGACAGCATAAGCATTCAAATAATCGACAACAAAAAGTAGGTCAAATCGCATCTCGAAGTTAAGGGGGGCTGCATGCCCCGCGCTACTCTATTCAGTCACAGTCAAATCACTTTAATGAAAATCTGGTTGGATTGTTGTGAGGGAAAAGCATGTTTGAAGGTGCAAAATATTCTTCAGGAAGGCAACATATGATCTGCATGCCATAATTTTAATGTCTTTGGTTTCCATGGCAACATTGTTTACAATACAGAAATTATGCAAAAAATCACATTTTTCTTGATATTTCATTCAATTTTTAAGCCAAGTTTATAGACAGGGTAAATATTTACAAAGGGTCAGGTTTTCTACATTTTTATCATACATTTATGTAAATTAGCTAATTAGCATATTTCCAAATAAGGACATATATATTTTTGCCACTAATAGTTAGGACCTTAACTTTTTTCATTGCAAATGGTTAAATGTCATGAGTTGGTTTATTTTCAATTTTTGCCAAACATGAACATAAGTAGCATGTTATAGCATATATATGGGGTCAGTTTTTGGCATCATGCAGGACACAGCACGAAAAATACATGCTAGCTGCATGGGTAGCTGAATGTGGGAGCTGGTGTAGTTTGGTGTTCCAATTTGCCGATACATGTATGTGCGTCAATATGGAATCTTTAAGCAAAGAATCTGTCCCACTTGAGATCCAACCTCCTTGTGGGTTCTAACCATTGCTGCTTTGAAGTTGGATGTAACAACATAAATCCCATTGTTCATTTTGGCTTTACCTGTCAGACGATAACCAATAGCATAAAAGGTGTAATTAGAAATATGGAAATAGCCTTTTTTTCTGTATTCGTAAGATACCAAGCTAACTAGAGCACAATTTTGAGTTGCAAAGCTTACTGTAAGTACATTTACTTTGTTACATTTCAAAGTTAAACATGTATTTTTTTACATACAAACTTCACACCAGAAAGGCGCCAACGCCATTGAATTACAGAAAGGTTGACCCACCCCATTAAACTGTTGTAGCCAGCAACTTCCATTGAATCTGCTACCAACAAAGGGGCACCAACTACGAGTGCACCATCCATCAACATAGAGAAGTCACCGAATGAAGTCAATGTTATTGCAGCCAGTGTCACACAATCTCCAAATACCTCTTGCTTGCCGCAAGTGAACAGCTCTCCAGCAGGTTCTGTCATATCAAACAACTGCTTGCTGAGCAGATCCATTATGGAAAAGACAGACAGAAAATTTGGAAAAAGAGACTGGTTTGTTGGGAAATCCCTGTATCGTATGCCTATATTAGGAGCTCCACATCCATCTGTTTCCAAAACAGTGCAAGACATCAAGATTACATCCCTTTACCACAATCAGACATTACACTCATCCAAACAGTTCATCCGGATGGACACCTGCAAACAAGAACAGAAAGGCGAGGCCTAAAAATGGAAAAGTTGGAACCTTGGTCAGCGCCAACAACAGAAAATGAGGGACTTGAGCCACAGGAAGCCAAACTTTAGAAAATGTCGCACCCTCAATGCTAAATGTAGGGACTTTGTCAACAGGAAACTCACCAGGTGCCCAGACCTTGATGAGTCAACCACCACTGAACACTGTTTATCCATCTACAATGTCACCGCTAAACAGTACATGCAGTATACAATCCTTACATAGCTATACTGGGCTAACCCAACCCTGCATCATTCAGACACGTCCACATCTAATTTGGCTGTATGCAACTGACTCAAGATCATCCCTCTCTCAAGCAAATTTTCATGCAGCACAGACCTTGCCACTGGCAGTACAGGCAAAACCGTCTTTCATCACGAGCATCTGCTTTACAAGGAAGGTGTCAACAGGAACCAACTGCTTCACCATAAAACTCCTACTGGTATGATATAAAAGACCAAGAAATTGATATGCCCAATAGGTTTGTCTCCATATGGGGATTACAACAGGTATTATCGGTAGGTGGCACTACAATAAGGGGGGAGGGCTATTTTTGTCTTTGGAGAGCCCACCAAATGACATATTATCTGGTTTGTTTGCAAAGTAAGTGAAATCCTGTGACCAACAGTTAATAATAATCTGGTTGTTAACAAGTTACAATTCCCCAATCTGTATGATAACAACACACTTTTCTGTTGAACTGCTGTTTTGAGAACATAATCAATACAGGGTAGCTGACCCAAACAATCAAAAATTCAACAAACACACTCATTAAGTTAGACTCCTTGGCTTGGTCAACAACACCAATCACCAAAGGGGACTCCATCATAGCTCCTTTTGCTTGGAGACACAACCTGTAATAAATTTGGAACTACAAATGGAGACAGACCTATTTGCAGGCAATGTCTGGAACAGGAGAACTATGAATTCCAATTCATGGCCCAGGCTCGATTGCACAAATGGAATTATCGTGAGAAACTGTTATGGCTACAGGTGCTTATTTTATCATGCAGCTACCTATCTTTGAAACTGTCCAACAGACAACAGTTTTCCCTTGTCCCATGGCACATCTGTTTCCACAATGTCAAAACGACTGGAGCTTGAAACAGCAGAGCTACTTGATGTTGTACAATGCACAGGGGCTTCTGAACCATGTTCAGTGTGTCAATATATTAATATATTACTTTGAGTGTCATTGTTTATCTCCAAAAGCCAATGGGTGGAAGTAATTGACTGTACCGCCACCTCAACTCATCCTGAACGGTCAGTTAGTAATCCAGAAAAACCACAAATTTCACAAGACAATATTTAAAGATCCTTTGATAGAGGTAACCACAGGAAACCAGGAGGTTGCCCATCGCAATGCTCCCGATCTCCAGGAGACCCTCTAAGAGATCCAGGGCTGCGAAGGCTTATTACTACTCAGAGAGAGAGGAGTGAGGTGACTGTGAGTGTTATTCACTAATCACACAACATGGTATGTATAGGCTGTGAGGCAGTCGCACCTTAATGAGAAATGAAATCATGGGCATATAACATGACAGGGATAGGGATGTGACGCCAGTGCAGCCTGCAAATCCGAAAGCACTTGTCATTTGTCTACTCTAAATATTATGTGTACCACATGGAAGTCTTACAATGATAGATCATCATGGTGTGATGATGTCACCCTCATAAGGAGCAAGGACTTCCTGAACTTTCAACCAGGACAGTATCTGACGCTTATGTATTCCAAATAGGATGCCATTTGGATGTGATGCACCTGCCATTCGACGTGTTACCATCCACCCGTGCCATTGAAGTGAAGACCTCCGTCTGATGGATACCAGGATCTCTCGTCATAGAAACACAAGACTGGAGACATTCACTGACGGACCACTGGAATCCAGGACATCTGCCTGATGAACAACCGGATTCAAGGACATTAACACAGGGCCAATTGGCATCAAGGACATGGATCTCATGGACACCCAGATTCACAGAGTCATGGACATCCACTGTATGGACTCCCTCCGGAATTGAGGAAAGCCTCAACTCAAAGACTGCAGTGATCAGTGGCATATTTAAGGGCCCGGGTTACGTTATGGCCCTGCTCAGACCATTTCTTGATACACTCCTGGCCTTGATCTCACAGACAGCACCATCTGCCAAGGATGAGGAAGGGGAAACTCTTTGAATCTGGCATCCGGAATGTCCCTGAGTCCATGACCAGAGGCTGCCCAACACTCACCAGGAGTCACCACGGACTGTGTATGTGTTAGACCTGAGTATTTGCTTCATAGGATTCAATCAAATTAGGGATAAAACAAATCTTACAATACTTAAATCAGTAGGCTGAGTCAAATGTGGTACTTTTTTGGATCATTTGCAATGCTTGAGACACCTAAATCTGTACAATTTTAGACCTGTTGCTCTGTTTCTTGGACCAGTTGCTATGAAAATAGCCATTATTTGAGCCTTGGCAACCATATTTACAGACACATGCAACTTCAATAACATGCAGTTGCTCAATGACTCCCAAATTTGTAGCACGAATGGACAATTTGGACATGGTTTCCAGATCATTTATTAAGTAAGATAAGTTGTGATTTTACTTTTAGGTGGTTTCCATGGCAACCAAGAAAGCCCTGAAAAAGATATTCAGATCTGCTGGATCTCAGTGCATGAAAACAAAATATTCTTTCTTTGGTGTTTTCAGCATGAGAAAAAAATTAACTCGTTAAACCCATCACAATTTGGTTTTGCTTGTAGTGGTAACTGGTTGCTTAGCAACAGATTTTTTCAAGTATTAAGATGCTGTCAAACCAGTAACTTTGGATAAAAAGTAAAGGCAGAAAGTCAATTAAAACACCAAATTACTGCACTAAATATATAATAAATATGGTTTTTAGTCAATGACGCCAGTTATCACTGATCTTAGGTTGCCATGGCAACCTATTCTGAGCAGAAATAATTTTTTTCCCTTTTACAATACAATAGAATACCAATCTTCGATATGTAATATCTTGCATTCTATTTGTTAAACAGCTAACTAGGTGAGACACGTTGTATTTACGATGGAGAATGTAGTGATGAAGTTTTCGCTGCATGTTTCCATGGAAACATAATTTTTGAGACGTTCCACAATGCAGTGTTACTCTATTTCTTGATATTCTTATCTGCATGTATTTTGGTGTTTCTTCCTTGAAAATGTTGTAGTAATCACAATTTCTCACTTCTACAAGCTCTTAGAAACATTTGGATATACCTTATTTCTGGAAAATATGGAGGTTTTCACTGAGGCTATGCCCAAATAAGGTAATAAAATATGCACCAATTAGCATAATTAGAAAAGAATAATGAAGAGCTCCCAATATTTTTCAAATTTCCTGAAAAAAGATTTCAAATGCATGCAAAATCAAAGGAGCTATTCCAAAAAAGGAAATTTCCTTAATTTTCTACTATTTTGAGGTAGTTGCCATGGAAACCACCGAAAATATAGGTGGAAACATGCAGCCTCAACTTGTGTCCACCTTTTAAATGAACCCTTTGGTCCTGTAGTTGATTCATGCCAAATGGGATAATTGTACTATGAAGTGCAGGTTTTGGCCTGTTTTTGAGGCTTAGACAGCCCACTAATGCTGCCAATCTCACACACAATGGATGGTGACGTCACAAAAGTGCACTGCAGCACCACCCCAGACTTAGTTCTTGTCAATTTGGTATTTTCTGAACCTCCTATATCATTGTGGTGATTTTTATGGCCAGTACAAACTATGCTAAATTTCTGTCTCAATGCTTGACGTGACAAACTGTACATCCAACACCTCAGACAAGTCAGTTAAAGTTTGCAATGTCTCAGCGGGAGAGGAGCACCTTTCCTTTAATATAGGCCTATTATACTTACTTCTGCCTTGATTATATATAAGTTTTATTTGGGGTTTCAGAGGGTCCAATTGGACCAAACATACTTAATTTTTAGCTTCTCGGAGCAACTGACCCAACAAATCTTCTCCCTATAAAAAAAATTGTGCTTACCCCTGACTAATTTTCATAATATAAAAATTAAATTACAGCTTTTTTTTGTTCTACTGACCAGCTTTAGAAGATGCAAGAAGCAAGAGTTCAACGATATCTGGCCTTACCGAGTAGATCGTCACTTTTCAAGGTGAGAATCTCAATCATTTTCTCTCTGTCTACCTTTTTTGTTTCAACATTATCTAACTGCGTATTGGGCAATTTGGCAATCCAAGGTAATTCCCAGAGAAAAATAGAGTAAATTTGAAACAATCGAATAATTTAATTACGCTTCATTTAAAGCGTACATGGATTACAAAATAATCTTTTTATGATTAATGTTCTTTAAAGCAAAAGTTAGTGAAACAAAAAAATAAATTTATAGAAAGCATAACCATGTTGCAATATGTTGCCAATGTCTGAGACAAACTGAATCAGATCACTGACTCGTTGTTGATCCAATTCAGATGGGAACCATGACGAACATTTGGTCAAATAATGTAATCGCAAAATATTTATTCAAATAATTCTTTGTATCAATTGAAACAATAAATGCAAATGTATCGGAATACATGTAGTGAAAATATATTACTCCTGTTAATTATGTCATACAAAATATATGGAAAAATCAATTGAAGATATTTTCAAAGCTGAGTTGGGAAAGGAGAATTAGGTCCCTTGCCATAAAATGCGCTCGCCTTTGATCTTTGTGCCCCCTTGAGGTGACTGTTGGCAGACATTGTAAGACTTTGGTTCCTCAGAGGATAAGCATTTGACAAGCTCTGGGCAGTGACAAATCCACCAGCCACGTTCTACAAGTAAGAAAATAGCTCCTGAAAAAATAAATCTCCTGTTTGGCTTGTAAAGAGTATTTACCAAATACTGCAACCCATGGTTGGTGACGGACGATCAAGGCCAATAGGGGAGTGCCTTGAGGTCACCACAGAGACCCAACCACAGGTATAAAACAACCTCAAAAAGGCCTCAACCAGTGTTGGAGGTCTCAAGACCAGCCTCGTCCTTGAGGCCACATTTTGATGGCCTCGGTCTCGGTCTCGGATGTCTTGGCCTTGGTCTCAGGTACATTGGCCAGTGACGGAGGCCTCAAGACAAGTTTTGATGGCCCTGGCCACCTTCTCGGTCTCTGAGGTTCATGCCTTGGTCTCGGCCTCAGATGACCCAGAGAGCTTTCTGTGGTCCAGACAGTAAGTACAGACATAATTTATTTTTAGGTTATCGAATCCTCTTGAGGCACTTTGTCCAAGGCCAGTTGTAGGAACATTATTCCAATCTCATTTTTTTATTATGTCAATTAAATTAAAAAGTTATGGGCAAGCTCAATTTTTTAAAGAAAAAAGCTAAAAATAAAGGGACCTGCTAAAAAGCGGGTTGAAAAAAGCGGGGTAGCGGGTAGCGGATGCACGCAAAATATACACAGGGAACAATAGGAAGCACCCTGAACAAACACAGGGCTATTCAATGGACAGTGGTACAACATACCAGCCTGCCCGCTCCTATTTTACCCCTCTACCCCCGCTACTTGCAATCAGCTTTAATTATGATTTTATGGCTAAGATAGGCCTAATTGCACCTCTTGAGTTATTCGCCCTTAATTGCTATCCACTTCTCATTAAGTTGTCAAGATTGTAGTGTAGGCCTACATGAACATAATATTTAGAAGTAGGGATGACAGACCATTTCTAAATCGTGAACTAAAAAAATTATTCTTGATACAGAGGGAAACTGTATAATGTGTTCATTAAAAATCAGCTGAAAAAATATTTCTAACATCAAAAATTAACCTCACTGTAGTAAGTTTAAGCACATGACATTTAGGCGCTCAGAAGCAAATAAAATGCTTAACCAGAAAAAAATGACACCATGACCATAAATGCCCACAAAATCACTTAAGAATTACTTCTGTTTGTTATTTGATAGCTGAAGTGATATACTAACAAGTTCCAGAAGAAAAATAATCACAGTATCAAAGTACAATTGTCTACAATAGCACAAAGTATACAGTATCTGTGCAAAAGTACAGATTTGTTTCAAAAGAAAAATTATGACCACTGCTTATACGCTTAAAATTGGTTTGAATGATGAAACTTGATGTGTATATGGCATTCATGAATTGGAATCATATTAATTAACAAAAATAAAGTTTTTACCCCGCTGGCTATGTAATAGCCTACGGGGTACTGCAGTCCTCAACGTGACGGGTAGCTGGGGATTTCGTCAATCATAACTCACTTTGTGTTGCTCATATTTTATTCAAACTTTGCCTGTTATCTTATTTTGTCATGCAGACGGGAATGACAAGTTTCCAGGCATTTCTAGCAATTACATGTGCGTAATTCCATGTTAGTTCAATAAATTTCAGGAAATTTTTCCGCTTGACCCCCTTAGATTCGTCTCAAACATTTCTCAAACTAGCCTTTAGTAGTGTAATAGATGTGTGAATAGTTTCAGCTCAATATCTTGAACAGTTTAGTTTAGAAACATTTTCAAAACAGACTGTTTTTATGGCTTTTTTGACATATGAAAGTCGCTTTTCAAATGTTAATATTTGGGATTTCATGAAAGATACGACCTTGATTGTTTCCAGACATGATATCTGGGGTCCAGGAAGTGGCTTTGAATACCTTTAAGGGGTATCTCTCATCTTGATTTATCTCTGCAGGCATTCCAAAAGGCTCTTCCATTTGGCGTAAATTATTGATGCAACTTTTTCAATTACCTAAAACTCAAGAACTGCATTATCTACAAACTTTTTATCTTGAATTTTTAATCTACTGTAGTGGTAAACGTAGTATGGTAAGGACTGGTCATATGAATTAATAGTTCTGGTAAGAAAGTTCATCAAATTTGGAAAAAAATGCTATTTCACAGATTATCAAGATAAAAGGCCAAAATATGATGCCATTTACCGATGTGAAACCAATGCCCTTTTCAAGTGTTTATTAATGCTCATTTTTCTTTGCAAACAATACTGGAATTTTATAACTTTTGTATGCATGTAACAGTATCCGAATGGTCACAATAGCTTCGCATAGAGCCGGCGGGGTTTACGTGCTTGCACGGTATTTTTGGGGTTATTACCCAAAAACAGGGTAAATAGCGATAACTTTGATTTACAGGGACAATTTTGTAATAATTTTGCACATACATTATGGATCCAAGGTCACACACTAAGTAAGGAAAATTTTGATATGTTGGCCCATTGTTGGGGTAATTTACCCTCATAATCAAGATTTAATGGGGGTGAATATGTATTTTGAGCATGTCTCAGTCCGCATTTGCACTGTGCATCTTACTGGATAAAAAAATAACTGTTTTTAGGTTATTAACCTTACTTAGTTTTAGTTTGTTTGCTTGGGTTCATAATACAAGTGCGATTCGGATGACATGGGGGAAATTTAGCCTCAATATCAAGTTCTACAGGGGAAAATGATTGTTGATATGACATTTTCAGCAGTTAGGCAATGCTTGGTTCATTCTTTGGCTGTACTGGCTCTCTACGGTCTCTAAAAAAATTGTGAAGGCTACAAAATGTTTCTTGATACTGGCTGAATTCAGATACCAATATGATGCATCTTTTCAAATATTTAATTTCCTTTCCTTTCTCTTTTTTCATGCAACAATTACAATTGTACAGTTGCAAACCAAATAGTGAAAAAGAGCCAACTCATTTACCTTAGAGTGAGTGAGTGAGTTTGTGTTTTACGTCTCATCAGCACCTGATTGGGTTATTTAGAGACATACTTGGTTTGTACTAAGTGTGTTTATAGTTCTGTTACATCGCTACGTGTTATTTCTCTTTTTGTGTAGTGGATTCTGTTATCCGTTGTTTCTTAACCAATTTTTTAGCAACAGATAAATGATCATGCAGGACCAATAAAATGAGAATTCCATAGAACTCGTCAGTGAAAGTATACTTGGTGACTAAACTATGTATTTCATTTTTGGTGGTATGTTTATCTTCTTGCCAGGAGTGCAGCTCTTGTTTTGTTCTTTCGATCAGCTTCCTTGACACATTGCCAAAGCCTGACATTTGAAGAAGTTCAACCGCTGAGTCATGGTTATCCTTTATAATAGGTCGTCTGAAATGCTGAATGTTATCAGGATCTAGTTGACTTTGTAGGAGGAGGTATAGATATTCTTTGGGACTGACAGTCTCCCGGTCATCCCATTTCGTCCTGTCTTTTCCATCATCCACAGGTTTTGTTTCCTTTTTTTCCATTTCGCCCATTCTGTCCTGTTCTTTGTTTTCTAGATCGTCGTCTCCTTCTTCCTCTTGTCCTTCTTCGTTTTCTTCTTCCTGTGCATCCCCTTGATCCTCTTCTTTTTCGTCCTCTTCCTCTTCTTCCGCCTCCATGGATTCGTTGCCTGGTGTAGTGGCCCCGCCGTCATCTGAGTCTTCCTGTTCCTCTTTTGTGTCTGTTTTTGTTGTGTATTCTTCTTCCATAGTTACCTCAGACATAGTTGCTGTGGCAGCTGTTGGGTTTTGTTCTTCACGGTGCGTCATAGGGTCTTTTCTGACAGTTGTTGTCTGTGGAGTGGTTTTTGCATGTGTTCTTCCTAAGTGTCTGTTGTCTTCTGTGTTCTCTGTGTGTTGTTGATGTGATCTGGTGATGCTGCGTTCTTCGAGTTGTAACCTTCGTCTTGGTGTCGCATGGTGTTGAGGTTGTGGATATCCTGCCATGTCCGCATAGCTGGGAATTCCTGCATGTTGGTCCACGATCCTTCTAGCCTCCGGAAAAGATATCGCTTGGGTTGCCTTTAATGTGAGGATCTCTTTTTCCTTAGTCCACTGTCTACAAGTTTTGCTGTAAGAGGGATGATCCTCCTTACAGTTGACACAAAGAGGAGGGGATGAGCAAGGTTGTTCCTTTGATTGAACGTGGTCCTCGGATCCACAGTGTCCACAAACTTCTTGTCGTCGGCACCATTTGCTCAGATGACCGAAACGTTGACATTTATAGCATCTTCTTGGATTGGGGATGTATGGTCGTACCTTACACTGCTCCCATATAACTTTGACACTCTCACTACTGTACAAGAAGTACACCATCCTGATATGGATTTTTAATTGCTTTCTTACACCATCCGTGGATCGAAACCTGTTTCCCAAATGTAATGGGGTCACAGAGGTCATAGAGGTCACGAAAAGGTCACCATCTCCCCTTAAAAGGTCACCATCCTGACCCCTGAAGCCTCTGAAAGCCTCCATGTATGACAGTAAGTTAGATAATCAATCATTCTGATCCTTTGATGTGCCAGCTGTAATTGCCTTTCAGATCCTTTGATGTGACAGTTATATTCTTTTGATATAAACTCTATGTAGGTCAGTAAGACAGATGATTGATCACTCACTCATACCCTTGCATGTGAAAGTGAAATTACCCTTCAGATACTTTGATATAAACAACTTGAAGACTCTATGTAGGTCAGTAAGATTGATGATTGTTCAATCATCTTGAAGACTCTATGTAGGTCAGTAAGATTGATGATAGTTCAATCATGCATAATCATCTTTCATACCCTTGCATGTGAAAGTGAAATCAATTTTCAGAGCCTTTGATATGGGAACTGTATTTACCCTTCATACCCTTTCATATGAAAAATAACACATGTCCTTTGATGTGACAGTTATATTCTTTGATATAAACTCTATGTAGGTCAGTAAAACAGATGATTGATCACTCACTCATACCCTTGCATGTGAAAGTGAAATTACCCTTCAGATACTTTGATATAAAACAACTTGAAGACTCTATGTAGGTCAGTAAGATTGATGATCACCTTTCAGAGTCTTTGATATGAGAACTGTATTTACCCTTCATACCCTCTCAGATTTTTAACAAATGATTCCAAGAGTAGTTATGATGATTTGATGATGAAGACAAATCAGACAACCATGTTGCTTTCGCATTTGAGAGTTACAGTAACAGAAGTTTATAAATGTCTGCATGAACTACATGTAAACCCCAAGCCACTTAATGAATTGTTTAAAGTAAAGGAAAGTCATTATAATCTCAAAGATCCCTGCTCTATTGTTATGCCTAGTTTCAACAAAGTTAAGTATGGAAAGAATTCATTCACTTATTATGGATCTCACTTATGGAATAATTTACCACATGAATATAAAAATGACTTAGAATACTAAAGTTTCATAAACATGATTTCCAAGTGGGAGGGTCCCAAATGCTCGTGTAACCTCTGTGCAATTTTTACTGTGATATGAATGTGATAACTGTGATATATGTGGTTATGCATGATTTTAAATAACTTTACTGTTCATTTTATCTATATATGTTTTTAATTCTGTGCTGTACTAGCCCAAGTGTTATCGTTTTTATCATCATTACTTCTGTTTATTGTGTTGTATCTGTTCATATTTTGTCGCTTAATAGCTTTTAGCTAATGTTTCTTGTTTCAAATGCGACAGAAAATAAAGATTTATCTATCTATCTATCTATCTTTCATATGAAAACTGTAACAGCCTAACATGTCCTTTGATCAACAAGATAATTAATTTAACTTTTCAAAACTGACAGTCAGTATCCTCCCCAACTCAAAATCTCATTTTTTCACCCTTCTTGAATTTAAGTTGTTTTGCTGTTCATTATCTCAGTTAGTTATTCAATATCTCCCTTCAACTATATTATATTATTTTTGGTCATTCTATAAAATGACACAGCAATCACTCCACTACATCTGGGGAATGTGCACTGTCCTGAAACAGTACTTGCAAATACTAATTTTAGAACTGGTATTGAAAGAATAAGCTCAAAATGGACAAATCAACAATGGCGGTCATTTTGTAGTGGTCAATTTTGGCAAGCAAGCTTGGATTTCTCGACATGTTTGAATTTTCCAATCCATATCCACAGGCCAATACCTGTACCAAATTGCATCACTCAAAGGAAAATACTGAGGTCACAATTGGAAATTCAAGAAAGATGGTCATTTGGAGGTGGCCATTTTGGCAGGCCATCTGGAATTTCTCGACATGTGCCCTGATCCATACTCTCAGGCCAATACCTGTTCCAAATTTCACAACTCTCAGCGAAACATTGTTCACAGAAGGAAGTTCAAGAAAACGGAAAGATGGCTGCCAAAATGGCCGCCACAAGATGGCCGCCATCTTGGATTTCTAGCCATGTTCCAAAGCAATACCCACAGGTCAATACCTGTACCAAATTTCATAACTCTAGGAGAAATACCAAGGTCACAATGGGCAGTTCAACAATTAGGAAAGATAGCTTCCAAAATGGTCACAAGATGGCCGCCATCTTGAATTTCTTTCCATGTTCCTGTACCATACCCACGGGCCAATACCTGTACAAAATTTCATAACTCTTAGCGAAATATTAAGGTCACAGTGGGCAGATCAAGAATGCGGAAAGATGGCTGCCAAAATGACCACCACAAGATTGCCGGCATCTTTGATTTATCGCCATGTTCCCAAGCAATACCCACAGGTACCAAATTTCGTAACTCTAGGTGAAATACAAAGGTCACAGTGGGTAGTTCAACAATTATGAAAGATAGCTGCCAAAATGGCCACCATAAGATGGTCGCCATCTTGAATTTAGCCATGTCCCCAACCCATACCCACAGACCAATACCTGTACCAAATTTCATAACTCTTAGTGAAATATTAAGATCACAGAAGGCAGTTCAAGAATGCAGAAAGATGGCTGCCAAAATGGTCACGACAAGATGGCCGCCATCTTGGATTTCTCGCTATGTTCCCAATCAATACCCACAGGTACCAAGTTTCGTAACTCTAGGCAAAATACCAAGGTCACAGCGGGCAATTCAAGAATTAAGAAAAATTGATCCCAAAATGGCCGTCACAAGATGGCCGCCGTCTTGAATTTGTTGCCATGTTCCCGATCCATACTCACAGGCCAATACCTATACCAAATTTCATAACTCTTAGCGAAATTTTAAGGTCACAGAAGGCAGTTCAAGAATGCGGAAAGATGGCTGCCAAAATGGTCGCCACAAGATGGCCGCTATCTTGGATTTCTCGCCATGTTCCAATCAATAGCCACAGGTAAATACCTGTACTAAATTTCATAACTCTAGGCGAAATACCAAGGTCACAGTTGGCAGTTCAAGAATTAAGAAAGATGGCTGCCAATATGGCCGCCACAAAATAGCTGCCATCTTGGATTTCTTGACATGTTCTTAATCCATACCCACAGACCAATGCCTGCACCAAATTTCATAACTCTAAGTGAAATACTAAGGTCACAAATGGACACTTACACAAACCTTAACCGGGACGACGCCGAAGACAACGATGATCGATCGACAACAATAGCTCTTGGTTTTCAAAGAAAACAGACAATCTAAAAACTGGTCAAATACAACCTAACGCTCCCCATCACTGAGCAAAACTGTGTTTAAGCATAAGTTATATTCATAGACACTGATAGACGGAAATGAAAAATCTAAATCATATCTACATTCTACAATCAGACAATACTACGCTGCTAAACAAAACATATTTCCTCAATTCACTACTATTTATAACTCACCTGATCACTTGTGTATTCAGAAGCTAACATTCTTATTCCATGTGTATTCCAGTCTTTCAGTCCACATTCAAGTACATAGATCTCACATCCCTCATATTCCGATGGTATATTCCAGTGATACTGACAGTCCTTAATTTGTTTTCATATGATATACATGTAACGCTAATACACAATGCTGTGTTTTGACTAGACAAATCTAGCATTCTTGCAACAGTTATTAAAAACAAGACAAGTGATAAGAAGTCTTCTGAGTGGACCTGTAGTGTTGAATTACATGATTGTTCTGCCCTAGTTTCACTTTCTGTTGAGAGGGGGTTGATAATTTACCCTCTTCACCCCCCTCACCCTTACCTGACACACTAACCTCAATTGCTCACAACTCGCATGATAAAAGGACATTATTTATTTGAACAGTAAAAGATAGTAGACCCAATTACCCCCTACCATATGAAACTGTGCCACTGTGTCACTGTGTCACAAGACTCTATGTAGGTCAGTAAGATAGATGATTGATCACTCACTTCATACCCTTTCATGTGAAAGTGAAATTACCTTTCAGATACTTTGATGTGACAACTGTAATTACCTTTCATATCCTTTGATATAAACAACTTGAAGACTCTATGTAGGTCAGCAAGATAAGCAAGGTTTTCAACGGAGCGAAAACCATTTTGTGGTGAACGGCATGACCGCGCCAATTCTCCCGAACGGAGCGCACCGCTTCGGCGCATGCGCACTCAGCGGCGTCTCCTCGTGCGAAAAAACTTTGGAAATTTTTGCCTGCGGGTTTTAGAAGTTTTAAACAAGTCACAGCCGTGTATACGAGTGGAAAACAGTGAGAGAGGAGGGGAAAGGAACGTCTGGCTACTGGACAAGGACGCCGCTAAGCTACATTGTCGATATCTGGTCAAAAATCAAAGTTAAGTTGACTTTAGTCATGGCGCACCCAACACATGGTTTTCGCGCCCATTCATCTAACCTCTTAATCATGGGAGACAGCTTTGTTTCCAAGTTAGAGAATTCAATTATCTACGAATACTCAAGGTCCCCAGCCTCTCAGATCATGATGCTCAATGAATATTCCAGGGATGCCCTGAAGACCCATTTTGAGATCAATAGGGTTTATTTTGACAGCCAGCCAGGCTCCGGTCTCACCATCCCTAAAACCTACGTTATCCCTGAGCCCCTAATCATTGAGAAACGCCCCAAGTATGTGATCCTGGAAATAGGGGGTAATGATGTCGATTCCACTGTTCCATTAGACCACATCCTTTCCTCTAAACTTGCCCTTGCTGAACAACTGATCTCCAAATTTGATGTCTGGTCAGTGGCCTTCTGCTCTATCCTCCCCAGGGACGTCACTCGCAATATCCCCTCGGAGAAGTACAGGGAGAGGGCTGAGGCACTGAATTTAATGACCTCTGAACAACTTAAGTCAATCCCTAACTTATTTTTTCACAAACACAAGGGATTTTGGAGAGACGACCATCTGGTCCCTGTGGATAGCAGCCTGTGGTCATCAGATGGTATCCATCCCAACACTCAGATCGGAATGGACAAGTTCCGTCGCTCCATCACCAAGTGTATCCATAAGATGGTTAAAACCACTTTCAATGCCAGGCAGACGCCTCAGTAACACTGATTTCCATTCATGAATAGTCTGAACTTTGGTTACATCCAGTCACCACATTTTTGTGACATTTTTTCCATCAGTTACACGCAGTCACCACATTTTTGTGACACTCCAACAAGTTACATGCGGTCACCACATTTTTGTGACATATCCTTCGGTTCAATGTTGCCACAAACTTCCTTTTCTCCGATATAACTGTCTGATGTTACTGACACATATATTTCATCCTTATCACTTGTGACTGGGTCCTATACCTGATGGCGGAATGCCACGGGAGGAGATAGTCAGTGTTATTATGTCATTGTGAGTTCATCCACTAAACGAGTTTCCTGGTCCTTTCAGATGCCGCCTAAGAAACGTGTAAAGCGCCTGAAAAAGGCCCCACAGAGGTTCACTCCATCAGCAAAAATGGCGACCCCAGCGACTTCCCCCTGGGTTGTGACGCCAGCAAGACGGCCACCCACCCTTCAACCCGATCAAAATGTGTTCGCTACACCGGAGCAACGCCATGAGGACAACACAATCCAAGGCCTACAAGCTAGAGTGGCTGAGTTGGAAGCCTCATTGCGGCAAACCCCCGGTAGTGTCTTGCCTCCAGGACGTCCTGCTGGTGAGTCGACCCCGTATTCCTTACCCACATCCGGCTCCCAGGCATTACATCTGTACACGTCCCTGGACAAAGAGTCTTGCGAGAGGATTGCTAATGGAGACTTCCTGGATTTCAAAATGACGGCTAAAAAGTCACTAATCGGCTCTAGCCAACAGAGGCCCGACACGAGACCTATGTCGGTCACAACATGGTGCCGAGTCTATCTACGAATGATGTCAGAGATGCATCGCTCCAATACCGCCGATCCCCAGGACATGTTCGTCCACATGGACACAGTGCTGTCCTTAGCGGAGGAGTATCACAGCTGGGAAAGTTATGATGCAGAATTCAGGAGGCAACAAGTAAATGCTGGCTATAGTCACTCACAAAATCGAGTGGAACTGTATGCCAAAGCAGTCACAAGGACACATCCTCAGCCCTTTCGTCAGCGACAACAGTCAGTGCGACGTGAAAACAACCCAGTGCCTCTTGGATCATGCTTCCCATTTCATTCCCCTAACCAACGATGCTCAATACCTTCCTGCACCTTCTCCCATAAATGCCCTCATTGCGGAGGAAGACACCCCAGTACATGTGCAACCAGCAGCCTAAGTCGAGGCCAGACCAACGCAAGTCGGATACCCAACCAGCGGGGGACTCGAAAGAGTCCAAGCAAAAGAAACAGTAGTGTGAGGAAATGTGAGACCCCGGTAAGTGGTGGCCCTGATAGCGGAATGCTACGGGGTGATCCACATAAAGGTTGCAGTGGGAAAGCTTCAATGACAAAACAAAAACTCACATTGTCCAGGAGTAGTAAACATTTAGATGTGTGCCAGTCTGATGTGGAGCCTGATGGCGGAATGCCACGGGCACCTACATCTTCAGTTGTTCAGTCTACAGTAGTAACGCCAGTTAATGTGCCCCTACTGGCGAAGCTCTTGGTGGGCTTCCCAAGCAAGGAGAAAATCGTGGAAGGATTCACGCACGGATTCAAGTTCCATTTTGCAGGAGAAGAGGGGCCCTTTGAGGCCCGCAACTCCCAGTCGGCAAATCTGAGCCCAGAAGCAGTAGACAGGAAGGTGGCAAGTGAGATTGCAAAAGGCAGGATTGCAGGACCGTATTCTGAGCCACCGTTCGAGAACTTTAAGTCCAGCCCGTTATCATTGAGGGAGAAATCCGAACCTGGCACCTACCGCCTACTCCACAATCTCTCTTATCCTTACGACGTATCGTCTGTGAATGGTGGGATAGACCAACAATATAAAACTGTTAAATATGCAACCCTCCAATCGGCACTAAAACTTATTATCCAGTTGGGCCGCGGATGCTTTATGGCCAAGGCGGACATTGAATCAGCTTATAGGATAGTTCCCATTCATCCAAGTCTTTACCACCTACTGGGCTTCAAATGGCGCAATGTGTATTATTATGACAAGTATTTACCGATGGGCATGGCTGAATCGTGTTCTATTTTTGAATTAATCTCAGACGCCTTAGCCTACATCATGTCCGTTTTCGGCATAAAGAATATAGTGAAAGTGCTGGATGACTTCCTTATCTTGGAGTCAAATGAGCTGGATTGCAACTGCTCCCTGAAAAAATTCATCTTTCTATCCCAGGAATTAGGAATTCCGTTGGTGGATGCTAAGACCTCTAAGGTGGCGGTACAACAGCTAGTGTTCCTGGGCATCCATTTAGACACTAGGTCCATGGTGGCTAGTCTACCGAAGGATAAGCTGGTGCGATACAGCAAGGATGCAGCAGCCCTACTCACAGACGACACAGTTAAAACCAGGTCCTTACTGAGCTTAATAGGAAAGCTCCATTTTGCTACCTCAGTTGTGCCAATAGGCAAACCATTTCTCCGACGACTCATAGATGCTACAAAGGGCACTACTTTGATTTCCACCATAAGGGTGACAGAAGACATAAGGGAGGATGTCCGCATGTGGATTAAGTTTCTCAGGGACTATAATGGGGTTTCAGTCATCACGCCCTATTTTGAAGCCTGTGACGCCGACATAAACTTATTTTCCGACGCTTCGGACCTGGGGTTCGGTGCCACGTACGGTCCCCATTGGGTCCAAGGAGGGTGGAATCCTCATTGGAAGTCTCTAAACATTGCCGTCAGGGAACTCTATCCCATTCTACTACTATCCCAAATGTTCGGCCATCTCTGGGCCAACCAGAAAATTTTGATTCATTGCGACAACCAGGCAATAGTCGCATGCATTAAGAAGCAGTCATCAAAAAGCCCCACCATTATGAAACTTCTCCGCCCCCTTGTGC
Organism: Platynereis dumerilii; assembly: GCA_026936325.1. Lineage (NCBI taxonomy): Eukaryota > Metazoa > Annelida > Polychaeta > Phyllodocida > Nereididae > Platynereis > Platynereis dumerilii. The sequence goes on along the minus strand of JAPTHN010000018.1, from coordinate 5,139,189 downwards.
TGAATCTTATGCTGAAGAATGTGAAATTTAAGATTGTTTACATAACATCAAAAAATAACACCATAGCTGACGCTATTTCTCGGTTTCAGGTCACTCCAGAGTTGTTGACTCGATATGGTCTGAACCCCTCGCCCGTGCCGGTCCCCAGGCACCTGTGCCCGGAGGCAGTGATACCATCTTGAAGATAATTAATACTTTGGACCTGTCGATGGCCCCGACAACCCTGAAGGCCTACGACCACCACTTGAAGGCATTCGACAAGTTCTTAACTAATTCACATTATTCGAGGTCATACCCAGTGGCAGAAATTACAGTTATGGCGTTTGTCATGGATCTGAGGAAGTCAGGGAAAGAGTATTCGACCATATTGACTTACGTTTCAGCAATCTCGTTCGCCCATAAGGTTAGAGGGGTCTCTGACCCAACCTCCACTTTTCTTTTTCGTAAGTTTATGAGGGGTGTCAAGAATTCAAGTCGGACAAGACCAAGGTTGGATCCACTGACGGAGGACATGCTTAAGGAACTTATTGGCCTCGTGGACAGCCTCAGAACTTCACAATTCACAAAGGCGTTACTGAAGGCGTTGATGTCTATCCTGTACTATGGCTGTTTTCGTATCAGTGAGGTGGCTAGATCGGGAAAATCTGACCATGCTATACGGGAAAATCAGGTCAGTTTCAAGTTACGACCGCCAGAAGTTCGCCCCTCTTCGGTCAGGGTGACGCTTCTCAGCTTTAAACATTCCAAAGCCCCCCAAACGGTTGAGCTGAAGGCGACCACTCAGAAACAGTCATGTCCGGTCACTTTGCTGTGGAACTATGCTAAACAACGCCCAAAAAGTAACTATTTCTTTTCTGACAAAGCTGGGAAGCAGATATCTAGAAGTTTTGTGATGAAATATTTGAGAAAACTCCAGGGATGGTCGTCATTCAGAACGAGACGAATCAACACGCACAGCTTTCGGGTAGGCCGGACCACCGACTTGGTTCTTAAAGGAGGAGTGAGTGATTCTTATATCCAGCATGTGGGCCGATGGTCCTCTGATGCCTATAAGAAATATATCCGTTCCATTGTGGTGCTGTAATCGTTTGGAGCCTCTGCCCCCCTGCTTCTTTCCCCTTTTCTTGGCGCAATCCACGTTGTGTCTTGTTTGGTGGGGAAACTTCGTCCCAGCCAAGAAAGGGAACCTTCGCCATCATTTAAACCAAGGACTGTTACATTGTGTGTGCTTGTGTATACTCTGTCTTGTTCATTGTGTAAATATTTTCTAAACATTTCTCGGATTGTCCTATATCTACCCTCATTTATTCCTGACGGTGCTCACAACTTTATGTACTTAATTTACTAGTCGTGTACTACACTATAAGTATTAATTAAACCAAATTTTATTCTACCAAAAATTTTGTTGTTGAGTCATGCTTCCACAAAAGCAAGGTTTTCAACGGAGCGAAAACCATTTTGTGGTGAACGGCATGACCGCGCCAATTCTCCCGAACGGAGCGCACCGCTTCGGCGCATGCGCACTCAGCGGCGTCTCCTCGTGCGAAAAAACTTTGGAAATTCCCACCGTCCTGCCCCTGCACCACCTCTTTTCACCATACAAGGAACTGCGGACAATGACAGGAGGAACTGTGAACTATTGTGCTGTCTGATGGCGGAATGCCACGGACAAATCTGCACATACTGAAAGTGTGAAATGGTGTGATTCCAACTTTTACGATATTATTGACTGATATTAGTATGGTGCCGTGGTGGGGAAACTTCGTCCCAGCCAAGAAAGGGAACCTTCGCCATCATTTAAACCAAGGACTGTTACATTGTGTGTGCTTGTGTATACTCTGTCTTGTTCATTGTGTAAATATTTTCTAAACATTTCTCGGATTGTCCTATATCTACCCTCATTTATTCCTGACGGTGCTCACAACTTTATGTACTTAATTTACTAGTCGTGTACTACACTATAAGTATTAATTAAACCAAATTTTATTCTACCAAAAATTTTGTTGTTGAGTCATGCTTCCACAAAGATGATTGATCAAATACATGCAATCATCTTTCATACACTTGCATGTGAAAGTGAAATTACCTTTTAGATCCTTTGATATGAGAACTGTATTTACCATTCATATCATTTGATGTGGAAACAATAACAGCCTATCATGTCCTTTGATCTACAAGATAATTAATTGCCTTTTCAAAACTGACAGTCAATGTCCTCACCAACTCAAATTTCATATGTTAACCCTCCTTGAATTAAAGTCAGTTATTCAATATCATCCTTCATCTATATTTTATTATTTTGATCATTTTATAAAATGACACAACATAAGAATGTGTGTTCATTGTGTGTCAAAAAGTTAAAGCATAACTTTAGACAGAAAGGGAATGTGAATTTTGTGCAAGTTTCATTATTTTGTTTTTGTGAATTCTGAAAATTACATCAAACCTTTTTCAGAGACAAAACCGTTCACTCTACTACAACTGAGAAATGGACACTGTCCAGTGACAGTACAAATTTGGAGAAATACATATTTTTCCCCACCAAATAATTCATTGTGTATTAAAAAGTCAAAGCATAACTTTTAGACAGAAAGGAAATGTGAATTTTGTGTTAATTTCGCTTTATAATTATGAAATTTGGTACAGGTATTGCCATGTGGGCATGGATTGAGAATATGTAGAGAAATTCGAGATGGTTGCCATTTTGACAGCCATCTCTCTTTAATCTTGGACTGCTTATTGACAGTTATTGTGACCTTAATATTTCGCTTGGATCTATGAAATTTGGTACAGGTATTGGCCTGAGGGTATGAATTACAAACATGTTGATAAATCCAAGATGCCAGTCATTTTTTTGCGGCCATTTTGACAGCCACCTTTCTTCATTCATGACCTGCCCACTGTGATCTTAATATTTTGCTTAGAGTTATGAAAATAGTTCAGGTATTGGTTTGTGGGTATGGATCGGGAAATGTCAAGAAATCCAAGATGGCTGCCAAAATGGCTGCCATTCTTGATCTGCCCACTGGGACCTTACTACTTCGCTTATCGTTATGAAATTTGGTACAGGTATTACCTTGTGGGTATGGATTGAGAACATGTTGAGAAATCCAAGATGGTGGCCATTTTGGCAACCATCTTTCTTCATTCTTGATCTACTTATTATGACCATAATATTCAACTTAGATTTATGAAACTTGGTACAGGTATTGCTGGGGTATCAATTAGGAACATGTATGTCAATAAATCCAAGATAGCAACAATTTTGTGCAGCCATCTTTCTTCATTCTTGAACTTCCCACTGTGTTCTTAATATTCTGCTTAGTTTTATGAAATTTGGTTCAGGTATTGACCTGTAGGTGTCAGTGATGGGCACAATTCTGCTACATGCAAATTCAATTCAGTTCAATTGGGTATCAGTGCAAATATAATTCAATTCAATTCACTTGTTTTTTAAATGAGCTCAATTCAATGGACAGAACCCTGTAAGTTGATCATTTTATCATGATTGTAAAGACTGAAGTGCAAATTCTTGTGTCAAAATTTGTACCTGCTCCACCGAAATGAGTTCAAATTTGACATTGTAGATTTCCTACGAATGGGGAAATGAGTGAAAAAGTCACATTTTGGTGTTTTTGATTGTCTGTAACAAGTTGTTGCAGAAGGCACTTTCTTTGAATAATTATTTAAAATAATTTCTTACTAGAAGTTGATTCAAACTTATTAAATTGGGTGTTATTCCTGATATTTATTAGTCTTTCTTGGTAATGGTGGGAAATTCAAATGCCATTTTCTCTAATCGAGATGTTTCGCATCATGAATGCTTGAGGTGCCATATCTCAGGACAGAATTGGGATATCAAAATACATAAACCACTATTTTAAAGCCTAATATGATGGGAGGCCGACTTTGGAGTCATTTTGATGGAGAAGGTCACATATCGTAAATCAGCAGATAATTTCCTCTGCCTTGAAGATCAAGCATGTTTACTAAGAAAAAAAGAAGAAATTTTTAACTTAATTGTACTTTTAAGGACCAAGTTTGCTTCTGTCCCTTCTTTGGATTGTTAAATTGCACTTAGCATTATGGTAATTGTTTTAATCAATTTGTTCATTATCAATTTGTCAAGAGTCATTGTTAAATATGGAAGCCCCTTACTAATAATTGAACGGGGATCTTCGTAGATAGGCTAGCATCAACCAAGATAGTTTTCAAAATGACACAAGATACTTTCAATCAACAATGTCAAAAAGTACATGTATACTTCAGACTCTTATTATCAATTCCTCACATTTGGAGCTTTTTTTCATGAGGGATGATCAATAATGCATATATAATATATGTGACCTGTTCCACCAAAATAAGTTCAAAGTCCAGTCTTACTAGGTTGCGAAAATGACTGAACTCCACTGGAGTTGGGCTTTAAAATGATGGTTCATATGTTTTGATATCTACATCAAATTGTGAGAAAATGGTATTTGAATTTCACACCATCACATTGAAAGAACTAAGAAAATCAAGAAGGACATCCAATTTTGATAATTTAAAATAATTTCCCATGAAAATGGTCTTCATTATTACAAAAAAGAAACCTTTTGCTAAAACATGATACCAACAGCTACAAAAATCAAAATGTGACCTTTTGACACATTTCGCTCAATTCTGGGTATGGACTGGGTTCATTTTTCTGTTTGAAAACACCAGTGATGGCGCTACAGGTTATATCAAGTTGCAAGTGAATGTTTATCATAGCAGGCTTTGAAGTTTTCCATGTTGTTGAATTACCATCTTGTGTCAAGATAATTGAGATGATTTGACAAGAAAAATCAAATGTATGTTTTCTTTTGACCCATCAAATTTTGGACATTTTGAATTTAAAGCCTCTTAACAACCACAAATCACATTTGATTCTGGGTTTTTCATGTAAAGTCAATAGATTTGCTCTGTGGGGTGCCTAATCCCCTGGACCGGTGGCCAATACATCTGAAAAAATTATGTAGGCCTATTGTTGAAAAATGGTATCACAGTTAGCAAAATTCCATTTAATTATGAATTTTGACAGGTGTTATATGTAACTGAATGTTTGCTTGTTTAACAGTGTTTTTCTAAGTGGTCAGTAATCCTCTGAGTGCCCATATTCGGAATTTCTGGTGATTTCAGCTGGTAATCGCTAGGGAAAAAAGCTCTTTTGCACATCATAGCATTACTGTATGTAAACATACTGCACCACAGTTTGCAAATTCATATTTTTACTGTCTTTGTTTTGACCTATGAAGTAAGGTGAATCTATCAATCTATGATATCTTAGAGCAGACCACATTCACTAGACCGACTGCCTTATGGGCTATTTGTACGTACAATATTCAGCTAGATTGTCTGTAGAACAGTGCTTATGAAACATTTCAGCTTTCAAATCAGAGGAAAGGTACCCCCAATTTTGGACGTGGCTTGCTAATGATGCTTTTTACACTGGATTCCCCCAGTGTAAGAGAGAGACAATGGGTCAAAATGCTTTTCTGCACAAAGTTGTGTAGGCAAATTTAGAGGTTTTGAGGCTTACAAACCAACTGGGGACCTTAGCATAATTGGTTTCTGAAAAGCATTTTGTAATTTGGTGCTGTATGTGCTTGGGTTATCGAGAATTTAGCAAAATTGCAAAACACGCCTTTTTCCGCTTTCAGACTCATTCGGTAGCAAATTGCCACATTTTAAAGTTTCTGTTGTGAGCTTAGTATTTAACTTAGAGTTATGAATTATAGTATAGGGATTCGATTAAGGGCTTGAATCAGAAAAATTTTGAGAAATTCATAATGGTTGCCAAAATTTTCGCCACAAAATGGCTGCTATTCTTGCTTCGCCCACTGTCAGTTAAATTTTTCACCTAAGAGTAGTGAAATTTGGTGTAGACATTCGTTTTATGGTGTGAATCAGTATTTTGGGAAATTCAAGATGACTGCCAAAACGGCTGCCACAAAATGGTCAGCATTCTTGATTTGCCCACTCACTGAGCTCAGTATATCACTTAGAGATTTGAAATTTGGTACATGAGTAGAGATTTGTTTGAGGGTATGGATCAATGACACCTGAGGAAATCCAAGATGGCTCCTGAAAAATGACTGCCTATCTAATTCAGTGATGGGTTTTGTGTTGGCATTTGTTTCAGGGTTCGGATCAAGAAAATTTGGAGAAATCCAAGATAGTGTCCAAAATGGCCACCACAAAAATGGCTGCCATCATTGAATTGTCCACTGTGACCTTGATATTCTAACAAAAGTGGTGAGAACATCTATATCAACATAACTACATATTAGCTGAGATCATTCAAATTCTGGGTTGAAATATAGGTGCAATTTCCCCTCACAAATAATGTAAGTGGTATCTTTGCAAACCTGACAAGGCATTCCTATTTCAATAAGTAAAGCATGTGCAAAATGGAAAGTTCAATACTTTGCAAATATTTGCAAATTGTATTTGTGTGCACAAAATTAAATTTAAAATGAGTTTCATAAGCAGGTCATTGAGCAATAAACATATCCCATCTTTAAAAATCTTACTAAAAATAACGATCATGCAAACATTGCTTAACCCAGTGTTTGAATCCCCGGATTCTTGTTCTGGGATCCGCTATAGCTTTCATTCCTTTGACCCCCTGCCCAACATTAGACGAGGGAGAGTTGCAACCACAATGGAACCTTCACTTCTTCATTTGCCTATAATCTTATTTAATCACAACTACAATCCATTTTACTTTATTTGTACAATTTTATTAAATGAAAATTCAGAACAACTCAAATTTATCAAGTTAGAGTCTGTGTCACAAGTAGTAGTAGAGTTTGTGACACAAGTATTAGTTTGAGTCCGAGTCTGTATCAATGACCGGTTCACTCTCTCTTTTACATTTTTCTTCTTTTTGAAACTTTCTCTTCATCGCGAGTCGTGTCCATTCATCTCCCCTCCTGCTTTCGTCCTCAGCTGGGACGATGTGGAGTGTGTTCAGCGAAGTTACAAACACAACGGTTTTTCTTTTATAGTCTTCTTGAAATGTCACGCTATCATCAGAGTCATTCTGTTGTTCCATCTCTGACAATGATATGTCTCCATCATTTGTGTCCTCCTGTTCTTCCTCGAGGAATAAAACCTCCTCGTCACTGTCATACGTTGATAACTCTACCTCTTTGAAAACGGTGGAGGCATTGGTCTGATGTGCCATGATGTGAATTATTGCATTAGTTGCTTTGGAGTCATATCCATTCCTCTTTTACTGTGGATTTTGTGTTTGCTGGGCACTTTTGATATACCTTTAATTGTTCCTTCTCTGGTGTTGCAATCTTAATTCATATGTGTATGAAGTGCTCATCTTTTGGGGAGCCCAGTCTTCCGAAGCTATTTGGTGCTTGACTCACTACATCTCAAACTGGCATGCTCACCAGGGTCAAGGGTCATGGCTTGGGCTCCTTGGCTACATTGACCATGGTTCTTAGCCATAACCCACACAATGCTTATTCTGCTTTCTCACCGAACTCCTCACAAATGTTCTTCTCTGCCGATCAAAATATTCCATTTACACTTACGCTATTGCGTGGTATTTCACATTCTTCTCATTGTCCTCCTCAGTTCCTGTCTACTAGTGTACTGTGAACTCTTTACTCACCACTGGTTTTGCCACTTTCAACATTTCCAAATAAAACAAATGCATGCCTCTTCTTTCATGTTGCTGGGGGAACCATCCTCTGATGACTGACTGTGCTACTGAAGGTCCTTTACTCTATATCTATAGATTAGACCCTGCATGCTGATTCCAAAATGGCCCCCACAGGTGTTGGGCCTCCTCGTGGCGGTGGGTGGTAACACTAAGGTGGACCCCCCTATCCCTAGAGGCAAACATAAGACAGTGCCCTTGCACAGTGTATCCCCTACTACCTTACAGGAAAATATAAATAGTTATGTCAAATAACACGTTTCGAGACCTGATCATACGTCAACCTGGTAACCAAGGAGTGCGTCCCTCAGAGGGTAACCAGGTTGAGATCAGACGAAAAGTTTGCTGCAAGAATACCAAGACTTCAATAAACAAGGACATCTCAGATGACTTGATTGACCCTGGCCGCCCCCCAAGACTGTTGAAGTCTGAAAATTTTCTTGTTGTGCAAGCTGTCAAAAAATCACTGGAATACCTCTCATCTGTTGATCTCTATGAAACCATTGCAGACCTTTGGAACACAGCAGTGGCAGACAGTATCAGATGCCAATCAAATGGCATATTCCTCCTCAAACCTACGCCCTCTGAGCAAAAAGTGAAATTGACAGGCATCCATGAGATAGTAGATGCCCAAGTCACCTTTGAACCTTTGAAAGACTAGGCAAAGGCACTATCTTCTCCAAAGAGAGCAAGACATGCTCAGACACTGAACTTGCAAATTGGTTTCACAAACAAGAGAATGCACATTTCAAAAGTCTGACTCAAAAGAATGGTTAAGAGTAACTGATTCTACCATTCACAAACAAAAAAGTACCGAATAAAGTACCTGCACCCTTTAAGTGGCACAGAGTTTCTCCATACTTTACCCATGCAAAAACTGTTCCTATTGCCAAATAATGTATGACCATTTAGTCGTGCATGCAGATTGCAGAAGGTCAAAAATTTGTGCCAATTGTGGCTATCACGATCATACTCACAAACCAAATAAACCTTGCTCTTCGCTGTACATTGTGTTAATTTTTCAGGGAGCCATCATGCCTTTAGCGATGAATAAGGAGTTTTCAGGAAGGAAAAAGAAATCCTACGGCTACGGACTGAAAGATAAATGCTGTTCCCCGAAGCCAGTGCATTGGTTGTTTTGGAGTCATATCCATTCCTCTTTTACTGTGGATTTTTTGTTTGCTGGGTACTTTTGATATACCTTTAGTTGTTCCTTCTCTGGTGTTGCAATCTTAATTCATATGTGTATGAAGTGCTCATCTTTTGGGGAGCCCAGTCTTCCGAAGCTATTTGGTGCTTGACTCACTACATCTCAAACAGGCATGCTCGCCAGGGTCAAGAGTCATGGCGTGCGCTCCTTGGCTACAGCCGCTACATTGGCCTTGGTTCTTTAGCCATAACCCACACAATGCTTATTCTGCTTTCTCACCGGACTCCTCACAAATGCTTGTCTCTGCTGATCAAAATATTCCATTTACTCTTAAGCTATTGCCTGGTATTTCACATTTTTCTCATTATCGTCCTCAGTCCCAGTCTACTAGTGCACTATGAACTCTACACACACCACTGGTTTGGCCACTTTCAACATTTCCAAAGAAAACAAATGCATGCCTCTTCTTTCATGTTGCTGGGGAAACCATCCTGTGATGACCGACTGTGCTACTGAAGGTCCTTTACTCCATATCTATAGGATTAGACCCTGCATGCTGATTCCAAAATGGCCCCCACAGGTGTTGGGCCTCCTCGTGGCAGTGGGTGGTTACACTAAGGAGGCGACCCCTATCCCTAGCGGCTAATGTAAGATAGTGCCCTTGCACTACCTTACAGGAGAATATAAATGTTTATGTCAAATAACACGTTTCGAGACCTGATCATACGTCAACCTGGTAACCAAGGAGTGCGTCCCTCAGAGGGTAACCAGGTTGAGATCAGACGAAAAGTTTGCTGCAAGAATACCAAGATTTCAATAAACAAGGACATCTCGGATGACTTGATTGACCCTGACGGCCCCCCAAAACTGTTCAAGTCTGAAAATTTGCTTGTTGTAAAAGCTGTCAAAAAATCACTGGAATACCTCTCATCTGTTGATCTCTATGAAACCATTGCAGACCTTTGGAACGCAGCAGTGGCAGATGTTATCAGATGCCAATCAAATGGCGTATTCCTCCTTAAACCTACGCCCTCTGAGCAAAAAACGAAATTGATAGGCATCCATGAGATAGTAGATGCCCAAGTCACCTTTGAACCTTTTGAAAGACTAGGCAAAGGCACTATCTTTTCCAAAGAAAGCAAGACTTGCTCAGACGCTGAACTTGCAAATTGGTTTCTCAAACAAGAGAATGCACATTTCAAACATCTGTCTCAAAAGAATGGTTAAGATTAACTGATTCTACCATTCACAAACAAAAAAAGTACAGAATAAAGTACCTGCACCCTTTAAGTGGCACAGAGTTTCTCCATACTTTACCCATGCAAAAAGATGTTTCTATTGCCAAATGTACGGCCATTTAGTCGTGCATGCAGAAGGTCAACAATTTGTGCCAATTGTGGCTATCACGATCATACTCACAAACCAGATAAACCTTGCTCTTCCATACACATTTTGTTAATTTTTCAGGGAGCCATCCTACCTTTAGCGACGAATGCAGAGTTTTCAGGAAGGAAAAAGAAATCCTACAGCTACGTACTGAAAGACAAATGCTGTTCCCTGAAGCCAGACAACCTGTAGAACAGGACATAGGCAAAACTTGCCAAGGAGCAGATTACCTTAGACCAGCTCTACAATCATCACCATATAACAGGCTCATCTTTACGGGTACCTCTTCACAGAGGTCTTAATGAAAACACCTTCCCGGGCTCGACCAAAGACGGAAGAAACTGAGAATTGTCCTTGACCAGTTGCACACACCTCATTACAGAAGCACCGAAAGAGTCAGATCCTTTGATAATTCCCAGGCAAGGACTTAATAAGAACAATTCAACTGGCAAGGAAGTACGCAATCCAGCAAGACCAGAATGCTCAACAGACCACTTGTCACCTTCCAAGGACGAGGGAAAGATTGACAACAGAAAATAATTATCCTCAATTCACAAACTTGTCATCATTTCATGGGATGGCAGCCTGAAACCCAAAGGACTTGTCTTTTTCTATGTCATCTTCGAGACAATTATGGACATGATTGACAAATCGCAGACAGTTGATCAACAACACAATGGATATCTATTGGTATAAGTGATGAACCCCACTCGTGCCAGGAAATTATGTGAATTGATGAAGATCACGCATGGACCTGTCACCATGAAACTTCTTAAACATCTACTGAGTGTGTCTCTAAATAGCCCACTCAGGTGCTGATGATACTCAAATACGCAACACACACACACACGTGCACACACACCTGCACACACACACACACACACACACACATGCACACACACATACACACACACACGCAAGCACACACATACACGCAAGCACACACACACACACACACACACACTGCACACACGCGCACACATGCACACACATGCACACACACGCAAGTGCGCATGCACGTATGCACACACTGATTCCAAAATATTTTGAAAGTCGACAGTCCCTTGTATCAGTGTCCAGGCAAGTAAAAGAATCCTCACATGATGTAAGCGTGCCACATGTTGATGGTTCCCATTGTCTCTCCCATCTCAAAGTCAAAAATCTTTCCTTTCACCATGATGACCTCATCAATCAACCCTGCAGGGTAGTTGACATTGACTGAGATGTCTTGTCAGAAGTTTGCTGATTATCTCTTTGAAACTTCAGGACAGAGACGTTTATAGTTTTGCATTAAAATTTTTTATTTATTGGCTAGTATGGATGATATACAAGAACAGACATTGCCCGGCATGATCAGATGGATGTTACAGCACAAATGAGATCCCTTCTTGTTCTTGCCGTCCTTGTTTCTATGATGGGCTTTTCCAGCATTCGTACGGAAACTTTGTTAACCCTAACCCTAAGCCTCTGACCCCAACCCCTAATTCTAATCCGAAGCCTCATACCCTAACCCTAACTATTTCAAGAGTGATGCATCTCGCCGTTTTCATAAGAATGGGTCTCGGGGCCCCCGACACTTCATTAACATAGACCATTCTCCATATGTTCATCTCCCATCATAGAAACTTGGACGGCAAGAACAAGAAGGGATCTCGTTTGTGCTGTAACATCCATCTGATCATGCCGGGCAATGTCTGTTCTTGTATATCATCCATACTAGCCAATAAATAAAAAATTTTAATGCAAAACTATAAACGTCTCTGTCCTGAAGTTTCAAAGAGATAATCAGCAAACTTCTGACAAGACATCTCAGTCAATGTCAACTACCCTGCAGGGTTGATTGATGAGGTCATCATGGTGAAAGGAAAGATTTTTGACTTTGAGATGGGAGAGACAATGGGAACCATCAACATGTGGCACGCTTACATCATGTGAGGATTCTTTTACTTGCCTGGACACTGATACAAGGGACTGTCGACTTTCAAAATATTTTGGAATCAGTGTGTGCATACGTGCATGCGCACTTGCGTGTGTGTGCATGTGTGTGCATGTGTGCGCGTGTGTGCAGTGTGTGTGTGTGTGTGTGTGTGTGCTTGCGTGTATGTGTGTGCTTGCGTGTGTGTGTGTATGTGTGTGTGCATGTGTGTGTGTGTGTGTGTGTGTGTGCACGTGTGTGTGCATGTGTGTGTGTGTGTGTTGCGTATTTGAGTATCATCAGCACCTGAGTGGGCTATTTAGAGACACACTCAGTAGATGTTTAAGAAGTTTCATGGTGACAGGTCCATGCGTGATCTTCATCAATTCACATAATTTCCTGGCACGAGTGGGGTTCATCACTTGTACCAATAGATATCCATTGTGTTGTTGATCAACTGTCTGCGATTTGTCAATGATGTCCATAATTGTCTCGAAGATGACATAGAAAAAGACAAGTCCTTTGGGTTTCAGGCTGCCATCCCATGAAATGATGACAAGTTTGTGAATTGAGGATAGTTATTTTCTGCTGTCAATCTTTCCCTCGTCCTTGGAAGGTGACAAGTGGTCTGTTGAGCATTCTGGTCTTGCTGGATTGCGTACTTCCTTGTCAGTTGAATTGTTCTTATTAAGTCCTTGCCTGGGAATTCTCAAAGGATTTGACTATTTCGGTGCTTCTGTGATGAGGTGTCCAGGACAATTCTCAGTTTCTTCCGTCTTTGGTCAAGCCGGGGAAGGTGTTTTCATTAAGAGCTCTGTGAAGAGGTTCCCGTCAAGATGAGCCTGTTATATGGTGATGATTGTAGAGCTGGTCTAAGGTAATCTGCTCCTTGGCAAGTTTTGCCTATGTCCTGTTCTACAGGTTGTCTGGCTTCAGGGAACAGCATTTGTCTTTCAGTACGTAGCTGTAGGATTTCTTTTTCCTTCCTGAAAACTCTGCATTCGTCGCTAAAGGCAGGATGGCTCCCTGAAAAATTAACAAAATGTGTATGGAAGAGCAAGGTTTATCTGGTTTGTGAGTATGATCGTGATAGCCACAATTGGCACAAATTGTTGACCTTCTGCATGCACGACTAAATGGCCGTACATTTGGCAATAGAAACATCTTTTTGCATGGGTAAAGTATGGAGAAACTCTGTGCCACTTAAAGGGTGCAGGTACTTTATTCGGTACTTTTTTTGTTTGTGAATGGTAGAATCAGTTAATCTTAACCATTCTTTTGAGACAGATGTTTGAAATGTGCATTCTCTTGTTTGTGAAACCAATTTGCAAGTTCAGTCTGAGCAAGTCTTGCTTTCTTTGGAGAAGATAGTGCCTTTGCCTAGTCTTTCAAAGGTTCAAAGGTGACTTGGGCATCTACTATCTCATGGATGCCTATCAATTTCGTTTTTTGCTCAGAGGGCGTAGGTTTAAGGAGGAATACGCCATTTGATTGGCATCTGATAACATCTGCCACTGCTGCGTTCCAAAGGTCTGCAATGGTTTCATAGAGATCAACAGATGAGAGGTATTCCAGTGATTTTTTGACAGCTTTTACAACAAGCAAATTTTCAGACTTGAACAGTTTTGGGGGGCCGTCAGGGTCAATCAAGTCATCCGAGATGTCCTTGTTTATTGAAATCTTGGTATTCTTGCAGCAAACTTTTCGTCTGATCTCAACCTGGTTACCCGCTGAGGGACGCACTCCTTGGTTACCAGGTTGACGTATGATCAGGTCTCGAAACGTGTTATTTGACATAAACATTTATATTCTCCTGTAAGGTAGTGCAAGGGTACTGACTTACATTAGCCGCTAGGGATAGGGGTCGCCTCCTTAGTGTAACCACCCACTGCCACGAGGAGGCCCAACACCTGTGGGGGCCATTTTGGAATCAGCATGCAGGGTCTAATCCTATAGATATGGAGTAAAGGACCTTCAGTAGCACAGTCGGTCATCACAGGATGGTTTCCCCAGCAACATGAAAGAAGAGGCATGCATTTGTTTTCTTTGGAAATGTTGAAAGTGGCCAAACCAGTGGTGTGTGTAGAGTTCATAGTGCACTAGTAGACTGGGACTGAGGACGATAATGAGAAAAATGTGAAATACCAGGCAATAGCTTAAGAGTAAATGGAATATTTTGATCAGCAGAGACAAGCATTTGTGAGGAGTCCGGTGAGAAAGCAGAATAAGCATTGTGTGGGTTATGGCTAAAGAACCAAGGCCAATGTAGCGGCTGTAGCCAAGGAGCGCACGCCATGACTCTTGACCCTGGCGAGCATGCCTGTTTGAGATGTAGTGAGTCAAGCACCAAATAGCTTCGGAAGACTGGGCTCCCCAAAAGATGAGCACTTCATACACATATGAATTAAGATTGCAACACCAGAGAAGGAACAACTAAAGGTATATCAAAAGTACCCAGCAAACACAAAATCCACAGTAAAAGAGGAATGGATATGACTCCAAAACAACCAATGCACTGGCTTCGGGGAACAGCATTTATCTTTCAGTCCGTAGCCGTAGGATTTCTTTTTCCTTCCTGAAAACTCCTTATTCATCGCTAAAGGCATGATGGCTCCCTGAAAAATTAACACAATGTACAGCGAAGAGCAAGGTTTATTTGGTTTGTGAGTATGATCGTGATAGCCACAATTGGCACAAATTTTTGACCTTCTGCAATCTGCATGCACGACTAAATGGTCATACATTATTTGGCAATAGGAACAGTTTTTGCATGGGTAAAGTATGGAGAAACTCTGTGCCACTTAAAGGGTGCAGGTACTTTATTCGGTACTTTTTTGTTTGTGAATGGTAGAATCAGTTACTCTTAACCATTCTTTTGAGTCAGACTTTTGAAATGTGCATTCTCTTGTTTGTGAAACCAATTTGCAAGTTCAGTGTCTGAGCATGTCTTGCTCTCTTTGGAGAAGATAGTGCCTTTGCCTAGTCTTTCAAAGGTTCAAAGGTGACTTGGGCATCTACTATCTCATGGATGCCTGTCAATTTCACTTTTTGCTCAGAGGGCGTAGGTTTGAGGAGGAATATGCCATTTGATTGGCATCTGATACTGTCTGCCACTGCTGTGTTCCAAAGGTCTGCAATGGTTTCATAGAGATCAACAGATGAGAGGTATTCCAGTGATTTTTTGACAGCTTGCACAACAAGCAAATTTTCAGACTTCAACAGTCTTGGGGGGCGGCCAGGGTCAATCAAGTCATCTGAGATGTCCTTGTTTATTGAAATCTTGGTATTCTTGCAGCAAACTTTTCGTCTGATCTCAACCTGGTTACCCTCTGAGGGACGCACTCCTTGGTTACCAGGTTGACGTATGATCAGGTCTCGAAACGTGTTATTTGACATAACTATTTATATTTCCCTGTAAGGTAGTAGGGGATACACTGTGCAAGGGCACTGTCTTATGTTTGCCTCTAGGGATAGGGGGGTCCACCTTAGTGTTACCACCCACCGCCACGAGGAGGCCCAACACCTGTGGGGGCCATTTTGGAATCAGCATGCAGGGTCTAATCTATAGATATAGAGTAAAGGACCTTCAGTAGCACAGTCAGTCATCAGAGGATGGTTCCCCCAGCAACATGAAAGAAGAGGCATGCATTTGTTTTATTTGGAAATGTTGAAAGTGGCAAAACCAGTGGTGAGTAAAGAGTTCACAGTACACTAGTAGACAGGAACTGAGGAGGACAATGAGAAGAATGTGAAATACCACGCAATAGCGTAAGTGTAAATGGAATATTTTGATCGGCAGAGAAGAACATTTGTGAGGAGTTCGGTGAGAAAGCAGAATAAGCATTGTGTGGGTTATGGCTAAGAACCATGGTCAATGTAGCCAAGGAGCCCAAGCCATGACCCTTGACCCTGGTGAGCATGCCAGTTTGAGATGTAGTGAGTCAAGCACCAAATAGCTTCGGAAGACTGGGCTCCCCAAAAGATGAGCACTTCATACACATATGAATTAAGATTGCAACACCAGAGAAGGAACAATTAAAGGTATATCAAAAGTGCCCAGCAAACACAAAATCCACAGTAAAAGAGGAATGGATATGACTCCAAAACAACTAATGCAATAATTCACATCATGGCACATCAGACCAATGCCTCCACCGTTTTCAAAGAGGTAGAGTTATCAACGTATGACAGTGACGAGGAGGTTTTATTCCTCGAGGAAGAACAGGAGGACACAAATGATGGAGACACATCATTGTCAGAGACGGAACAACAGAATGACTCTGATGATAGCGTGACATTTCAAGAAGACTATAAAAGAAAAACCGTTGTGTTTGTAACTTCGCTGAACACACTCCACATCGTCCCAGCTGAGGACGAAAGCAGGAGGGGAGATGAATGGACACGACTCGCGATGAAGAGAAAGTTTCAAAAAGAAGCAAAATGTAAAAGAGAGAGTGAACCGGTCATTGGTACAGACTCGGACTCAAACTAGTACTTGTGTCACAAACTCTACTACTACTTGTGACAGAGACTCTAACTTGATAAATTTGAGTTGTTCTGAATTTTCATTTAATAAAATTGTACAAATAAAGTAAAATGGATTGTAGTTGTGATTAAATAAGATTATAGGCAAATGAAGAAGTGAAGGTTCCATTGTGGTTGCAACTCTCCCTCGTCTAATGTTGGGCAGGGGGTCAAAGGAATGAAAGCTATAGCGGATCCCAGAACAAGAATCCGGGGATTCAAACACTGGGTTAAGCAATTTTTGCATGATCGTTATTTTTAGTAAGATTTTTAAAGATGGGATATGTTTATTGCTCAATGACCTGCTTATGAAACTCATTTTAAATTTAATTTTGTGCACACAAATACAATTTGCAAATATTTGCAAAGTAATGAACTTTCCATTTTGCACATGCTTTACTTATTGAAATAGGAATGCCTTGTCAGGTTTGATACCACTTACATTATTTGTGAGGGGAAATTGCACCTATATTTCAACCCAGAATTTGAATGATTTCAGCTAATATGTAGTTATGTTGATATAGATGTTCTCACCACTTTTGTTAGAATATCAAGGTCACAGTGGACAATTCAATGATGGCCGCCATTTTTGTGGTGGCCATTTTGGACACTATCTTGGATTTCTCCAAATTTTCTTGATCCGAACCCTGAAACAAATGCCAACACAAAACCCATCACTGAATTAGATAGGCAGTCATTTTTCAGGAGCCATCTTGGATTTCCTCAGGTGTCATTGATCCATACCCTCAAACAAATCTCTACTCATGTACCAAATTTCAAATCTCTAGGTGATATACTGAGCTCAGTGAGTGGGCAAATCAAGAATGCTGACCATTTTGTGGCAGCCGTTTTGGCAGTCATCATGAATTTCCCAAAATACTGATTCACACCATAAAACGAATGTCTACATCAAATTTCACTACTCTTAGGTGAAAAATTTAACTGACAGTGGGCGAAGCAAGAATAGCAGCCATTTTGTGGCGAAAATTTTGGCAACCATTATGAATTTCTCAAAATTTTTCTGATTCAAGCCCTTAATCGAATCCCTATACTATAATTCATAACTCTAAGTTAAATACTAAGCTCACAACAGAAACTTTAAAATGTGGCAATTTGCTACCGAATGAGTCTGAAAGCGGAAAAAGGCGTGTTTTGCAATTTTGCTAAATTCTCGATAACCCAAGCACATACAGCACCAAATTACAAAATGCTTTTCAGAAACCAATTATGCTAAGGTCCCCAGTTGGTTTGTAAGCCTCAAAACCTCTAAATTTGCCTACACAACTTTGTGCAGAAAAGCATTTTGACCCATTGTCTCTCTCTTACACTGGGGGAATCCAGTGTAAAAAGCATCATTAGCAAGCCACGTCCAAAATTGGGGGTACCTTTCCTCTGATTTGAAAGCTGAAATGTTTCATAAGCACTGTTCTACAGACAATCTAGCTGAATATTGTACGTACAAATAGCCCATAAGGCAGTCGGTCTAGTGAATGTGGTCTGCTCCAAGATATCATAGATTGATAGATTCACCTTACTTCATAGGTCAAAACAAAGACAGTAAAAATATGAATTTGCAAACTGTGGTGCAGTATGTTTACATACAGTAATGCTATGATGTGCAAAAGAGCTTTTTTCCCTAGCGATTACCAGCTGAAATCACCAGAAATTCCGAATATGGGCACTCAGAGGATTACTGACCACTTAGAAAAACACTGTTAAACAAGCAAACATTCATTTACATATAACACCTGTCAAAATTCATAATTAAATGGAATTTTGCTAACTGTGATACCATTTTTCAACAATAGGCCTACATAATTTTTTCAGATGTAATGGCCACCGGTCCAGGGGATTAGGCACCCCACAGAGCAAATCTATTGACTTTACATGAAAAACCCAGGATCAAATGTGATTTGTGGTTGTTAAGAGGCTTTAAATTCAAAATGTCCAAAATTTGATGGGTCAAAAGAAAACATACATTTGATTTTTCTTGTCAAATCATCTCAATTATCTTGACACAAGATGGTAATTCAACGACATGGAAAACTTCAAAGCCTGCTATGATAAACATTCACTTGCAACTTGATATAACCTGTAGCGCCATCACTGGTGTTTTCAAACAGAAAAATGAACCCAGTCCATACCCAGAATTGAGCGAAATGTGTCAAAAGGTCACATTTTGATTTTTGTAGCTGTTGGTATCATGTTTTAGCAAAAGGTTTCTTTTTTGTAATAATGAAGACCATTTTCATCGGAAATTATTTTAAATTATCAAAATTGGATGTCCTTCTTGATTTTCTTAGTTCTTTCAATGTGATGGTGTGAAATTCAAATACCATTTTCTCACAATTTGATGTAGATATCAAAACATATGAACCATCATTTTAAAGCCCAACTCCAGTGGAGTTCAGTCATTTTCGCAACCTAGTAAGACTGGACTTTGAACTTATTTTGGTGGAACAGGTCACATATATTATATATGCATTATTGATCATCCCTCATGAAAAAAAGCTCCAAATGTGAGGAATTGATAATAAGAGTCTGAAGTATACATGTACTTTTTGACATTGTTGATTGAAAGTATCTTGTGTCATTTTGAAAACTATCTTGGTTGATGCTAGCCTATCTACGAAGATCCCCGTTCAATTATTAGTAAGGGGCTTCCATATTTAACAATGACTCTTGACAAATTGATAATGATCAAATTGATTAAAACAATTACCATAATGCTAAGTGCAATTTAACAATCCAAAGAAGGGACAGAAGCAAACTTGGTCCTTAAAAGTACAATTAAGTTAAACATTTTTTCTTTTTTTCTTAGTAAACATGCTTGATCTTCAAGGCAGAGGAAATTATCTGCTGATTTACGATATGTGACCTTCTCCATCAAAATGACTTCAAAGTCGGCCTCCCATCATATTAGGCTTTAAAATAGTGGTTTATGTATTTTGATATCCCAATTCTGTCCTGAGATATGGCACCTCAAGCATTCATGATGCGAAACATCTCGATTAGAGAAAATGGCATTTGAATTTCCCACCATTACCAAGAAAGACTAATAAATATCAGGAATAACACCCAATTTAATAAGTTTGAATCAACTTCTAGTAAGAAATTATTTTAAATAATTATTCAAAGAAAGTGCCTTCTGCAACAACTTGTTACAGACAATCAAAAACACCAAAATGTGACTTTTTCACTCATTTCCCCATTCGTAGGAAATCTACAATGTCAAATTTGAACTCATTTCGGTGGAGCAGGTACAAATTTTGACACAAGAATTTGCACTTCAGTCTTTACAATCATGATAAAATGATCAACTTACAGGGTTCTGTCCATTGAATTGAGCTCATTTAAAAAACAAGAGAATTGAATTGAATTATATTGGCACTGATACCCAATTGAACTGAATTGAATTTGCATGTAGCAGAATTGTGCCCATCACTGACACCTACAGGTCAATACCTGAACCAAATTTCATAAAACTAAGCAGAATATTAAGAACACAGTGGGAAGTTCAAGAATGAAGAAAGATGGCTGCACAAAATTGTTGCTATCTTGGATTTATTGACATACATGTTCCTAATTGATACCCCAGCAATACCTGTACCAAGTTTCATAAATCTAAGTTGAATATTATGGTCATAATGAGTAGATCAAGAATGAAGAAAGATGGTTGCCAAAATGGCCACCATCTTGGATTTCTCAACATGTTCTCAATCCATACCCACAAGGTAATACCTGTACCAAATTTCATAACGATAAGCGAAGTAGTAAGGTCCCAGTGGGCAGATCAAGAATGGCAGCCATTTTGGCAGCCATCTTGGATTTCTTGACATTTCCCGATCCATACCCACAAACCAATACCTGAACTATTTTCATAACTCTAAGCAAAATATTAAGATCACAGTGGGCAGGTCATGAATGAAGAAAGGTGGCTGTCAAAATGGCCGCAAAAAAATGACTGGCATCTTGGATTTATCAACATGTTTGTAATTCATACCCTCAGGCCAATACCTGTACCAAATTTCATAGATCCAAGCGAAATATTAAGGTCACAATAACTGTCAATAAGCAGTCCAAGATTAAAGAGAGATGGCTGTCAAAATGGCAACCATCTCGAATTTCTCTACATATTCTCAATCCATGCCCACATGGCAATACCTGTACCAAATTTCATAATTATAAAGCGAAATTAACACAAAATTCACATTTCCTTTCTGTCTAAAAGTTATGCTTTGACTTTTTAATACACAATGAATTATTTGGTGGGGAAAAATATGTATTTCTCCAAATTTGTACTGTCACTGGACAGTGTCCATTTCTCAGTTGTAGTAGAGTGAACGGTTTTGTCTCTGAAAAAAGTTTGATGTAATTTTCAGAATTCACAAAAACAAAATAATGAAACTTGCACAAAATTCACATTCCCTTTCTGTCTAAAGTTATGCTTTAACTTTTTGACACACAATGAACACACATTCTTATGTTGTGTCATTTTATAAAATGATCAAAATAATAAAATATAGATGAAGGATGATATTGAATAACTGACTTTAATTCAAGGAGGGTTAACATATGAAATTTGAGTTGGTGAGGACATTGACTGTCAGTTTTGAAAAGGCAATTAATTATCTTGTAGATCAAAGGACATGATAGGCTGTTATTGTTTCCACATCAAATGATATGAATGGTAAATACAGTTCTCATATCAAAGGATCTAAAAGGTAATTTCACTTTCACATGCAAGTGTATGAAAGATGATTGCATGTATTTGATCAATCATCTATCTTGCTGACCTACATAGAGTCTTCAAGTTGTTTATATCAAAGGATATGAAAGGTAATTACAGTTGTCACATCAAAGTATCTGAAAGGTAATTTCACTTTCACATGAAAGGGTATGAGGTGAGTGATCAATCATCTATCTTACTGACCTACATAGAGTCTTGTGACACAGTGACACAGTGGCACAGTTTCATATGGTAGGGGGTAATTGGGTCTACTATCTTTTACTGTTCAAATAAATAATGTCCTTTTATCATGCGAGTTGTGAGCAATTGAGGTTAGTGTGTCAGGTAAGGGTGAGGGGGGTGAAGAGGGTAAATTATCAACCCCCTCTCAACAGAAAGTGAAACTAGGGCAGAACAATCATGTAATTCAACACTACAGGTCTACTCAGAAGACTTTTTATCACTTGTCTTGTTTTTAATAACTGTTGCAAGAATGCTAGATTTGTCTAGTCAAAACACAGCATTGTGTATTAGCGTTACATGTATATCATATGAAAACAAATTAAGGACTGTCAGTATCACTGGAATATACCATCGGAATATGAGGGATGTGAGATCTATGTACTTGAATGTGGACTGAAAGACTGAAATACACATGGAATAAGAATGTTAGCTTCTGAATACACAAGTGATCAGGTGAGTTATAAATAGTAGTGAATTGAGGAAATATGTTTTGTTTAGCAGCGTAGTATTGTCTGATTGTAGAATGTAGATATGATTTAGATTTTTCATTTCCGTCTATCAGTGTCTATGAATATAACTTATGCTTAAACACAGTTTTGCTCAGTGATGGGGAGCGTTAGGTTGTATTTGACCAGTTTTTAGATTGTCTGTTTTCTTTGAAAACCAAGAGCTATTGTTGTCGATCGATCATCGTTGTCTTCGGCGTCGTCCCGGTTAAGGTTTGTGTAAGTGTCCATTTGTGACCTTAGTATTTCACTTAGAGTTATGAAATTTGGTGCAGGCATTGGTCTGTGGGTATGGATTAAGAACATGTCAAGAAATCCAAGATGGCAGCTATTTTGTGGCGGCCATATTGGCAGCCATCTTTCTTAATTCTTGAACTGCCAACTGTGACCTTGGTATTTCGCCTAGAGTTATGAAATTTAGTACAGGTATTTACCTGTGGCTATTGATTGGAACATGGCGAGAAATCCAAGGTAGCGGCCATCTTGTGGCGACCATTTTGGCAGCCATCTTTCCGTATTCTTGAACTGCCTTCTGTGACCTTAAAATTTCGCTAAGAGTTATGAAATTTGGTATAGGTATTGGCCTGTGAGTATGGATCGGGAACATGGCAACAAATTCAAGACGGCGGCCATCTTGTGACGGCCATTTTGGGATCAATTTTTCTTAATTCTTCAATTGCCCGCTGTGACCTTGGTATTTTGCCTAGAGTTACGAAACTTGGTACCTGTGGGTATTGATTGGGAACATAGCGAGAAATCCAAGATGGCGGCCATCTTGTCGTGACCATTTTGGCAGCCATCTTTCTGCATTCTTGAACTGCCTTCTGTGATCTTAATATTTCACTAAGAGTTATGAAATTTGGTACAGGTATTGGTCTGTGGGTATGGGTTGGGGACATGGCAAGAAATTCAAGATGGCGTCCATCTTATGGTGGCCATTTTGGCAGCTATCTTTCATAATTGTTGAACTGTCCCACTGTGACCTTTGTATTTCACCTAGAGTTACGAAATTTGGTACCTGTGGGTATTGCTTGGGAACATGGCGATAAATCAAAGATGCCGGCAATCTTGTGGAGGTCATTTTGGCAGCCATCTTTCCGCATCCTTGAACTTCCACTGTGACCTTAATATTTCGCTTAGATTTATGAAATTTGTTACAGGTATTGGCCCGTGGGTATGGTACAGGAACATGGAAAGAAATTCAAGATGGCGGCCATCTTGTGACCATTTTGGAAGCTATCTTTCCTAATTGTTGAACTGCCCGTTGTGACCTTGGTATTTCTCCTAGAGTTATGAAATTTGGTACAGGTATTGACCTGTGGGTATTGCTTGGGAACATGGCTAGAAATCCAAGATGGCGGCCATCTTGTGGTGGCCATTTTGGCAGCCATCTTTCCGTTTTCTTGAACTTCCTTCTGTGAACAATGTTTCGCTGAGAGTTGTGAAATTTGGAACAGGTATTGGCCTGAGAGTATGGATCAGGGCACATGTCGAGAAATTCCAGATGGCCTGCCAAAATGGCCACCTCCAAATGACCATCTTTCTTGAATTTCCAATTGTGACCTCAGTATTTTCCTTTGAGTGATGCAATTTGGTACAGGTATTGGCCTGTGGATATGGATTGGAAAATTCAAACATGTCGAGAAATCCAAGCTTGCTTGCCAAAATTGACCACTACAAAATGACCGCCATTGTTGATTTGTCCATTTTGAGCTTATTCTTTCAATACCAGTTCTAAAATTAGTATTTGCAAGTACTGTTTCAGGACAGTGCACATTCCCCAGATGTAGTGGAGTGATTGCTGTGTCATTTTATAGAATGACCAAAAATAATATAATATAGTTGAAGGGAGATATTGAATAACTAACTGAGATAATGAACAGCAAAACAACTTAAATTCAAGAAGGGTGAAAAAATGAGATTTTGAGTTGGGGAGGATACTGACTGTCAGTTTTGAAAAGTTAAATTAATTATCTTGTTGATCAAAGGACATGTTAGGCTGTTACAGTTTTCATATGAAAGATAGATAGATAGATAGATAAATCTTTATTTTCTGTCGCATTTGAAACAAGAAACAAAATATGAACAGATACAACACAATAAACAGAAGTAATGATGATAAAAACGATAACACTTGGGCTAGTACAGCACAGAATTAAAAACATATATAGATAAAATGAACAGTAAAGTTATTTAAAATCATGCATAACCACATATATCACAGTTATCACATTCATATCACAGTAAAAATTGCACAGAGGTTACACGAGCATTTGGGACCCTCCCACTTGGAAATCATGTTTATGAAACTTTAGTATTCTAAGTCATTTTTATATTCATGTGGTAAATTATTCCATAAGTGAGATCCATAATAAGTGAATGAATTCTTTCCATACTTAACTTTGTTGAAACTAGGCATAACAATAGAGCAGGGATCTTTGAGATTATAATGACTTTCCTTTACTTTAAACAATTCATTAAGTGGCTTGGGGTTTACATGTA
Source organism: Platynereis dumerilii (assembly GCA_026936325.1). Lineage (NCBI taxonomy): Eukaryota > Metazoa > Annelida > Polychaeta > Phyllodocida > Nereididae > Platynereis > Platynereis dumerilii. The sequence continues at coordinate 5,114,535 of JAPTHN010000018.1, read as the reverse complement.
GTTCATGCAGACATTTATAAACTTCTGTTACTGTAACTCTCAAATGCGAAAGCAACATGGTTGTCTGATTTGTCTTCATCATCAAATCATCATAACTACTCTTGGAATCATTTGTTAAAAATCTGAGAGGGTATGAAGGGTAAATACAGTTCTCATATCAAAGACTCTGAAAGGTGATCATCAATCTTACTGACCTACATAGAGTCTTCAAGTTGTTTTATATCAAAGTATCTGAAGGGTAATTTCACTTTCACATGCAAGGGTATGAGTGAGTGATCAATCATCTGTTTTACTGACCTACATAGAGTTTATATCAAAGAATATAACTGTCACATCAAAGGACATGTGTTATTTTTCATATGAAAGGGTATGAAGGGTAAATACAGTTCCCATATCAAAGGCTCTGAAAATTGATTTCACTTTCACATGCAAGGGTATGAAAGATGATTATGCATGATTGAACTATCATCAATCTTACTGACCTACATAGAGTCTTCAAGATGATTGAACAATCATCAATCTTACTGACCTACATAGAGTCTTCAAGTTGTTTATATCAAAGTATCTGAAGGGTAATTTCACTTTCACATGCAAGGGTATGAGTGAGTGATCAATCATCTGTCTTACTGACCTACATAGAGTTTATATCAAAAGAATATAACTGTCACATCAAAGGATCTGAAAGGCAATTACAGCTGTCACATCAAAGGATCAGAATGATTGATTATCTAACTTACTGTCATACATGGAGGCTTTCAGAGGCTTCAGGGGTCAGGATGGTGACCTTTTAAGGGGAGATGGTGACCTTTTCGTGACCTCTATGACCTCTGTGACCCCATTACATTTGGGAAACAGGTTTCGATCCACGGATGGTGTAAGAAAGCAATTAAAAATCCATATCAGGATGGTGTACTTCTTGTACAGTAGTACTCTCTGGAAGAGTCGTGTCTGAAAAAGTCAAGATAAGAAGCTCCCGATTATCCCTCTGTGGGATTCTATGAAAATGAATGACATCAGTAAAAGTTTCAAACCATTCTTGTAAATCGTCGTCCGAGTCTAAATAGCTAAGGGACGAGAAAACCACTCCCTTGGAAGTATTCAAGGTCCGATGAGGTTCGATTATTGCCTGTGTACCTGCAACATCTTTCAGCCTAAGGAGTTTCCGAGTCTGGTCGTCGTTTCTGGTCTTAAATAGGACGGTTCCATCTCTCTGTAAGGTTGTCTCTGCAGGTTCGCCGACTTCTTGGAGTATGGTCTTGTAGATGGCGAAGGGAGATAGCCCGTTAGTTGGTTTGAACACTATGTACCTGTGTCGGTACTCCAACTTTCGCGTTGTCGTTTGTCGATTTAGCAGTTCTGGGTCGATACAGTCATCCGAGGATGACCGCTGCCGTTTTAGTCGAGACTGTGAATTAGGAAGAGAGTATGCCATAGGAATTTATGATGTTCATCCCCCATGCTCCCCACCCACCAAGGAGCCCAACAAGGGGGACTAATATGGGTAGGGCAGCGCCCAGTACCCTAGTCCAGGGATACATGGGGGATATACTCGTAGAAGGCTTGGTAAGAGATACAGCTGCAATCATATTTAAAACATGGCCAGCATGTAGACTTGGTCAGAACCTTCTTTGATTGACCCATCGGCCATGGCCAAATAGGACCGAAGTCCTAGTGACAACATGACAAGCCGATTGACTGGACCGGGCCAATCCAGCCTCCTGTCTAGGAGAAATCCAGGCCAAAGTAGTGTATTGTATGGGAGGGACCAACTTAGGCCCACCCAACTCAACTACCAGGACCCCTTCATCCTCCGACACGGGTCGCAACCCACGGCAAACAGGTTGCCCCATTTCCGTCGGGGAGACGTGTGCAAGCGCACTGTCTCGTGTTGGCCACTAAGGATAGAGGGCTTCACCTTAGTGTTACCACCCACCGCCACGGGGAGGCCCGAGACCTGCGGGGGCCATTTACCTTAGAAACAGATTCCATCAAATTTGAAAAATTCTTACTTGTTTTCAATGCAAAAAAGGCCTGTAAAGTGAGACCACTAGTACCACAGACTGAAGTTTCCGTTGTCAAGAATTCTCGACAGTAAAACTACAGTAATGGATCCAGAAGGGGGTTTAGGGGATTCAAACCTCCCCCATCCTTGAGTCGGTATATTTTAATGAAAAATAAAAACAAAAACTGGATACTTTTAGTACATTTTCATGTGCCCTGAGCGCCACCTGGTGCCTACAGTGTAGTAAGGAGTCCTAAGGTTCAGTCAAATAACAGGCTCTGCTGGCACCCTACGTGGTCTTAAAAGTCTGCATAGGCAACAAAATTTTTCTTGACAATATTGGCTCACTTGAGGCACCCAAATTATACATCTTTTTCAAACATTTCATATCTATGCCCACCTCCAAAGTTTTGATTTCATTTTTGTTCACTGAAGAAAGGTAAACACATGTGTAGAATAGTGAAAAAGAGTAAGGATATTTATTTTAGATATCAATTCCATCAAAATTCAAAAGATTCTGTGTTGTTTTCAATGCAAAAAAGCCTGTAAAGTGAGACCACTATGGACTGAACATTTTGGTGTCAAAATTTCTCCACAAGATGGAACACTGCGATCAGAGCCCTCTTGTGAGCTTGGCATCCCTATTAGAAGCACTGTGACACTGCCATAATTGATGTTATATTTGAATATTCCTGAAGATATTTATATAAGATGTTTTATTACCTCACAAACATGAGAGTGCATAGTTATCATGAAACAAATAATAAAAGTTACAAATAAACAAAAGAACCAAAGCCGTTTCAAATTTTATGATTTAATCCTTTTAAAGTGACCTTCTATTCTTTTTAAAAAAGCCATTTAAATTGTCCTAACACTGTGTATGTTAATTTACCATGTATAGGTATGTGGTACGATAATATGTATTTTTTCAGGCTAAAAAATGCCACAATTCATGATGTGCAGTTAAAAAAAAAGAAAGTAGGCATAATTGATTTTGAACATACATATGTAACAAGACTGGAATTTACTTTACAATTTGCACTTTATACCTTTAATTAGAATTTAGTCAATTACTGGTTACTCCTAAAATTACCCTGATTGCTATTGTGAAAGACAGAAGTTAATTAATTAACTGTGCCTCAATTCATAGAGGCCAATTCAATCAGTGATTGCTGCAGATGCCCATGTGATTGCCTAGCACTTAGAATTGAACTCAGAGAGCGGGGAAAGGTAGCAGAAGAAGCTACGATGGAGGGGTAGCGGGTGGAGTAACTGGAGTTGTATCAGGTAGCTTCATGTGTTGTATTAGAATCTACCCGCTACCCGCTACGACCCAGCCCGCTTTTTAGTAAATCCCAAAAATAAACTTTGTCTGGCCTAATATAATATAAACGTAGCATCAACAGATTGAGAAAAAATTGGTAGATGACTTACAGTTTGTGCCATAGGAGGAGGAGGAGGCACAGCCGGTGGCAGATTCTCAACCGCTTTCCTTTTATTAGAAGGACCAGACTTGTTGAGGTGATGATTCAGATGGTCGTAGATATTGCAACTATGGAGCAGGGGATTGTGGCATTCCGCATGCTGAATCTGAGGTGCAACAAAAAAATTGAGAAGTAACATTTTTAGTCACTAAATCAACTTATAGACGTCAAAGGCTTTGGATTTTGTCAAGTTCTGCTTTACCATTTATATATAATTGGTTAAAAAAAATAAAATAACAATTTCCGGAAAGTCTATTTAGTCAAAAGTATGAAAGGACCTTCAGGTTGCCATTGCAGCAACAGACTCTATTGAAGTCATTTTGCAACCGTTTCTTTGGAAGCAAGTCAAGTAACATATGTCACATGCATTTTACAAGATGCAATTGATCCTCCGTTAGCTCACACATGTTGCAGTTATAAATAAATAGAAATATTCAAATTGATTGATATGTGTAACAGTCTGTAGGAGATCAAAACTTGTTTAGCAAGAAAAACTACCAGTAGCTACTGTAGGAAATAAATTTCCCTAAATATCCTATTAGTCCCCAGCTATAGTATCAATTCAGGCTGACATTCTTGTTGCCTCAACAATCAACAACATTCAACTCGTCTTAAATCACTGAAATTAGCTTGAAAATGAGCAAAACCTGCTCTAATTAGCCTCTAAAACATTGCAAAAATATTATACACTTACTACAAAATGGCTTAGATACACTTGGCTATGTATAATCGTATATTTCAAATGTGCGACCTCTAGAAACTGGGCAACCATGCGAAAAGTCAGCTCAGTGAGCTCACATGACAAAAATGTACATTGCAAAAGTACTAACCTGTTCGTAAGCCCTGGTGACTTCTAGCAAAACGTCAGGGGGTGTTGCGAGAGCTTCTTCTGGTGAACTGACATCACAGGGCAGCATGAGTTCTCGTCCTGTGATTGGTCGAATCAACATGGTGGTCCCCTTCGAAGGCATCACCTGAATAATAATATTTGATTGTTTCTATTTTTACAGGAACTATAAAGAGAGGGTAGCAAGACTCACAGGACAGTTTGACACAACATAAAAACGTGATTTTTCTATAATCTTATGAGGCATGCTGTAATTGCTCAAAGAGTCTCTCCTTCTACCCAAAAAAGTTTGACTCAGAGGTTAAAATCACTACCATTCTAAATGAAACATTCTAAAATCACTACCATTCCAAATGAACATTCTAAAATCACTACAATCCTAAAGCAAAATTCTAAATTCACCATCATCCTAAATGAAACTTTATAAATTCACTACCATCCTAAATGAAACATTCTAAAATCACTATCATCCTAAATGGAACATTCTAAAATCACTACCATCCTAAATGAAACATTCTAAAATCACTACCATCCTAAATGGAACATTCTAAAATCACTACCATCCTAAATGAAACATTCTAAAATCACTACCATCCTAAATGGAACATTCTAAAATCACTACCATCCTAAATGAAACATTCTAAAATCACTACCATCCCAAATGAAACATTCTAAAATCACTACCATCCCAAATGGAACATTTTAAAATCACTACCATCCCAAACGAAACATTCTAAAATCACAAATATCCCAAATGAAAGATTCTAAAATCACAACTATCCCAAATGAAACATTCTAAAATCACTACCATCCTTAATGGAACATTCTAAAATCACTGCCATCCTAAATGAAACATTCTAAAATCACTGCCATCCTAAATGGAACATTCTAAAATCACTACCATCCTAAATGAAACATTCTAAAATCACTATCATCCTAAATGAAACATTCTAAAATCACTACCATCCTAAATGAAACATTCAAAAATCACTACCATCCTAAATGGAACATTCTAAAATCACTACCATCCTAAATGAAACATTCTAAAAATCACGACCATCCCAAATGAACACTACCATCCCAAATGAAACATTCTAAATTCACTACCATCCCAAATGGAACATTTTAAAATCACTACCATCCTAAACGAAACATTCTAAAATCACAAATATCCCAAATGAAAGATTCTAAAATCACAACTATCCCAAATGAAAGATTCTAAAATCACTACCATCCTTAATGGAACATTCTAAAATCACTGCCATCCTAAACGAAACATTCTAAAATCACTGCCATCCTAAATGGAACATTCTAAAATCACTATCATTCTAAATCAAACATTCTAAAATCACCACCATCCCAAATTAAACATTCTAAAATCACTACCATCCTACAAGAAACATTCTAAAATCACTACCATCTTAAATGAAACATTCTAAAATCACTACCATCTCAAATGAAACATTCTAAAATCACTATCATCTCAAATGGAACATTCTGAAATCACTACCATCATAAATGAAAGATTCTAAAATCACGAAAGTCACTACCATCCCAAATGAAACATTCTAAAATCACTATCACATGGAACATTCTAAAATCACTATCATCCCAAATGGAATATTCTAAATTCACTACCATCCCAAATAAAACATTCTAAATTCACTACCATCCCAAATGAAACATTCTAAAATCACTACCATCCCAAATGGAACATTCTAAACTCACTATCATCCCAAATGAAACATTCTAAATTCACTACCATCCCAAATGAAACATTCTAAAATCACTGCCATCCTAAATGAAACATTCTAAAATCACTACCATCCCAAATGAAACATTCTAAAATCACTACCATCCCAAATGGAACATTCTAAACTCACTACCAACCTAAATGAAACATTCTAAAATCACTGCCATCCTAAATGAAACATTCTAAAATCACTACCATACCAAATGAAACATTCTAAAATCACTACCATCCTAAATGGAACATTCTAAAATCACTACCATCCTAAATGAAACATTCTCAAATCACTATCATCCTAAAAGAAACATTCTAAATTCACTACCATCCTAAATGAAACATTCTAAAATCACTACCATCCTAAATGGAACATTCTAAAATCACTACCATCCTAAATGGAACATACTAAAATCACTACCATCCTAAATGAAACATTCTAAATCACTACCATCCTTAATGAAACATTCTAAAATCACTACCATCCTAAATGAAACATTCTAAAATCACTACCATCCTAAATGAAACATTCTAAAATCACTACCATCCTAAACGAAACATTCTAAAATCACTACCATCCTAAATGGAACATACTAAAATCACTACCATCCTAAATTCAACATTCTAAATCACTACCATCCCAAATGAAACATTCTAAAATCATTACCATCCCAAATGAAACATTCTAAAATCACTACCATCCTAAATGAAACATTCAAAAATCACTACCATCCTAAATGAAACATTCTAAAATCACTACCATCCTAAATGAAACATTCTAAATCACTGCTCAAAGAGTCTCTCCTTCTACCCAAAAAAGTTTGACTCAGAGGTTAAAATCACTACCATTCTAAATGAAACATTCTAAAATCACTACCATTCCAAATGAACATTCTAAAATCACTACAATCCTAAAGCAAAATTCTAAATTCACTATCAACCTAAAGGAAACTTTCTAAATTCACTACCATCCTAAATGAAACATTCTAAAATCACAATCATCCTAAATGGAACATTCTAAAATCACTACCATCCTAAATGAAACATTCTAAAATCACTACCATCCTAAATGGAACATTCTAAAATCACTACCATCCTAAATGAAACATTCTAAAATCACTACCATCCTAAATGGAACATTCTAAAATCACTACCATCCTAAATGAAACATTCTAAAAATCACTACCATCCCAAATGAACACTACCATCCCAAATGAAACATTCTAAAATCACTACCATCCCAAATGGAACATACTAAAATCACTACCATCCCAAACGAAACATTCTAAAATCACAAATATCCCAAATGAAAGATTCTAAAATCACAACTATCCCAAATGAAACATTCTAAAATCACTACCATCCTTAAAGGAACATTCTAAAATCACTGCCATCCTAAACGAAACATTCTAAAATCACTGCCATCCTAAATGGAACATTCTAAAATCACTATCATTCTAAATCAAACATTCTAAAATCACCACCATCCCAAATTAAACATTCTAAAATCACTACCATCCTACAAGAAACATTCTAAAATCACTACCATCTTAAATGAAACATTCTAAAATCACTACCATCTCAAATGAAACATTCTAAAATCACTATCATCTCAAATGGAACATTCTGAAATCACTACCATCATAAATGAAAGATTCTAAAATCACGAAATTCACTACCATCCCAAATGAAACATTCTAAAATCACTATCACATGAAACATTCTAAAATCACTTCCATCCTAAATGAAACATTTTAAAATCACTACCATCCCAAATTAAACATTCTAAATTCACTACCATCTCAAATGAAACATTCTAAAATCACTACCATCCCAAATGGAACATTCTAAACTCACTACCATCCTAAATGAAACATTCTAAATTCACTACCATCCCAAATGAAACATTCTAAAATCACTGCCATCCTAAATGAAACATTCTAAAATCACTACCATCCCAAATGAAACATTCTAAAATCACTACCATCCCAAATGGAACATTCTAAACTCACTACCAACCTAAATGAAACATTCTAAAATCACTGCCATCCTAAATGAAACATTCTAAAATCACTACCATCTCAAATGAAACATTCTAAAAATCACTACCATCCTAAATGGAACATTCTAAAATCACTACCATCCTAAATGAAACATTCTAAAATCACTATCATCCTAAAAGAAACATTCTAAAATCACTACCATCCTAAATGAAACATTCTAAAATCACTACCATCCTAAATGGAACATTCTAAAATCACTACCATCCTAAATGGAACATACTAAAATCACTACCATCCTTAATGAAACATTCTAAATCACTACCATCCTTAATGAAACATTCTAAAATCATAACCATCCTAAATGAAACATTCTTAAATCACTACCATCCTAAATGAAACATTCTAAAATCACTACCATCCTAAACGAAACATTCTAAAATCACTACCATCCTAAATGGAACATACTAAAATCACTACCATCCTAAATGGAACATTCTAAAATCACTACCATCCCAAATGAAACATTCTAAAATCATTACCATCCCAAATGAAACATTCTAAAATCACTACCATCCTAAATGAAACATTCTAAAATCACCACCATCCCAAATGAAACATTCCAAAATCACTACCATCCTAAATGAAACATTCTAAAATCACTACCATCCTAAATGAAACATTCTAAATCACTACCATCCTAAATGAAACACACTAGAATCACTACCATCCTAAATGAAACATACTAAAATCACTATCATCTTAAATCAAACATTCTAAATTCACTAATATCCTAAATCAAACATTCCAAAATCATTACAATCCTAAATGAAACATTCTAAAATCATTACCATCCCATGAAATTAATGCTACCGGTATCCTACATGAATCATTAAAATCATTACCATATTAACTTTTAGGAAACATGCTACAACCATTGCATGCAATCATTGCCATCCTAATTGAAATATTTAATGAAAACTAAGGCTTTAAAGTTTCTACTTACCACAAACAAGCAGTTTGCAGTTGGAGCATCAACCTGGTACTTGAACCCTTTCCTGTTGACTGGGACTTTCTCTGTCATCTCCATTTGGCAAATCAGGGCGTCTTGCTACAAAAAAAGTTCCATAAATATTTCTTTTTAACATAATGACTTTACTAAAGCTTTACTAAAGAGTTAATCTCACAAATATCAATATGGAAACCCTCAACAAAATGTAAACCTTGCTGCAGCGGCTATAGCACATTTTGGTGGGTTCACAGCTTGCCGCAATTATTTGAGTGGTAACATTCAAAACACTCTGCAGTTCAGTGCAGAGATCTAGAGGCTGACTGGGACACTCTTGGGCCCTGTGTCCGATTGTCGATGACTTTGTGAACCCCCTCCTCTCCAATTTACTCATTGAGTAAATTTTAAACAAATTTGTTTGTGAATTATAATGGCCCCATTTTTTTTTTCGCCCCACAATTTTCCCCCCAATTTGTTGTTTTTTTTTCAACTTTTTTCCCTCATTATTATAACATTAATTGTTTTCCAAATTATTTTTCGCAAAAATCTATTTTCAATTTTTTGGAATTACAATTTGTTGTCTTTAAAAGTATGGTGCTGCCCGTTGCTGTCTTCATGCTTTGGCATCTAAATTTACATGTAGGCCTACATATCAATCCTGTTTACCTTTTCAGCCAAGAGATTGGCAAATGCCAAGAACTTCCTCTGGTTTGCCTCCAGCTCATCCCACTCAATTTTCCAGCATCCAGTGGCTTTCACAACGTACGGCTGAAAATTAAATTGTGAAATATTTAGGCATGCCAAAAGCATGATAACAACAGTGAGGGAATTCATCAAATTCATGATAATTTTTGTTTGCTTGCAGATAAAGCATTCCTAAGGCCAGAAATAATTGATCTTTAGCTTCTCGGATCTTCTCGAGGCAATTTTCATTTTTCTAGGGTCGCTCGGTAGGACGGAAAAAAAATCTGTAATCGCAATTAGATAAAGATTGCGGGTAAGCTCCATTTTTTTCCCAGGCAGAAAATCTATTGGCTCGTTCAATCTGAAAAGCCAAAAATTAAATATGTCTGACCTCAGTAATACGGGTAGCTATAAATTCATATTGATTCCTGGATTTCCATATGGGTGGAAATGCAAAACAACTTACAATGCCATACACAAGTGAATCACAAATAGTTGCAATAGGCACAGTTTTGATGGCTCTCATCTTATACACAGGAACATCCAGCCCACCAGCTTTGTACGTCATTTTATGAGACGGCATAAATGACAAGAGATTCTAAAAAGGGGAAAATATAAATAATTTCTCTAAGCCATATAAACACCTAAATTGGCTGTCAAACAAATCAGAAGGTACTAGATTTGATCGTTAAATTTATATCTTGTAAATATAATGAGTTCAAAATATTTTTTTTAAAAAATGTTTTTCATTATTTTCCTAAAGTGCAGAACTTACAAAATTAGATAGAGGCAAGAGACTAGGGTCCAGTAATCTCTCATGAAGATCACACTTCAGCATCAATCCATCACCTGCTGTAAAGAGAAAATATGCAGATAATCATTGGGCTATTCCCACCCCCTCCTGGCCCAAAATTAATGTACTAAAAATAGAATTTAAGAAAGAGCCATGGATTTCTAATATCGCCTGGTCTTGATACCCCCCCCCCAAAGATAGGTATGCCCCTGGCAGAGTTGATTGCCTGAGATATGAATGTACCATATTTTCTGTATTAAAAGTATGTCCGTTTATAAAAGCCCACCCCCTCCATGAAGAACCAATTTAAAAAAATTCCATCAAAATATTACATTTTCAAATTTAGTTTTTAATGCAAAAAACCGTCTCATCATTACTCTGCCCAATAGGTTCCAGGTGCAAACAAATAGGGTACTTGTCAAGATGACAACAATGGAACAGTCTCCCAAACAACATCAGAACCAAAGAAGTATTTCTGATTTCCTGAGTCTGAGACACTTTGTGCAAAATTATCACAACTTAGTCTTAGAGATATAAACGGTGATAAGGCCACACATAATTGATTCTTAGCTTCGCGGACCCGCCGACACAACAGATTTCGTGCCAATGGACCTTTTTTTTGTCCTACCGACCGACCCTAGAAAAAATGCCTTGAGAAGATCCGAGAAGCTAAAGATCAATTATGTGTGACCTAAACCATAAAAAATTTGGAACTTCTGGTGGGTTAGAGCAAGAGCAACTTTTTCAAGACATGGCCTCAAGAAAGGGGCATTTTATGCATGGCAACATCTGCTTGAACGATGACATTTTAACATAAATTTATTTCAAATTTATTTCTGTATTTTAAAAATCTGGACCTAACGACACTGATAGTCTCAGTCTAATCAAGAACAGACTTGCTAGGGTGAATCAATGAATCTGAAATTTTACATACCATCACTGCCGTTGACAACAATGTGGAGATGTTCACGGTCTGTGGCAGCGTCTTGCAACCAAACCTTCACATATTCTTCAATACTTAGGACGTCAGAAGAAAGGTTAAGAACATCTACTAGAGACGTAGCTTCGTCCCTTGATGATTCTGACGAATGACTGTTCTGGCTTCCGGAGCTTACACTGCTCAAATCTTCTATCAGGACATCGGTTGTTCCCAAATGCACCACTTGAACTTTCTGTGTGTATTTTATGTTCGTTAAAATAAATCAAAGAGCCTATTGCATGCCAGTTTCTTCATGTCAATAATGAGAGTGATGAATGAATAGCGGGCGTTAGTGGAACTCTCCTTTTTCCAGCTCTCCTGTGTTGACGAGCAGAATAAAACTATTTCCGGAAACATCAGCCTGGGAATTTACAATGGAGCCGGGGTTTCTAAGGTCCGTAACAAAGTCTAATCAGCCTGACAGTACTGGAATATGGTGGCAATCCATGCTAAACATTCCGTTTAAGACTCGGCAATGCAAATCCGTAATGTTTTCAATGGATTAAAAGTGCCCTGGGGCCTGGAATGCCAGCTTCACTGACTCAGCAATGGTACAAAATGGCAGCTTTTTCCCGGAAATAGTTTTATTCTGCTCGTCAACACAGGAGAGCTGGAAAAAGGAGAGTTCCACTATCACGGCCTATTGATCAGCAAGAAACAAAATTAAAATTATCATTCTTTTTTTGTTGTTTTTCTTTCAGACTTATGAAGAATTTATTTTTGAAATTAATTTGAAATTCTCCATTAATGTCAAAACTTATTGTATTGCCAAATTTGGCAAGATAACGTGTCTTGAATAAATGTTGTTCAATTTCAACAATGTAAAATTTTAGTTATTTTAATGTTGACAGGGCAGCTGAAGGAGAACAAGGACAACAACAAAGATAAAATGCCATTCCAATTTTTGATAAAATTTTTTTCAAAACTGACATTAATGTGCATAGGGAATTAATGAAATCAGAGGTTGTGCATCAGAAAAATAAGTTTTGGAAAATGAAATTTAAAAAATATTTTGCTTACCTTAACATTGTCTGAACACTTCCTCATAGCTTTGTCGACTTGTCTGGCTGCTGTCGTTTGACAAGTGAACACCGTTATTTCCAACTCTGCCATGAAGCCACCACTCTGGAACAAAAAACTTTAACTAAACAAAACATAGGCTGCGCAGCAGCAAACCTTCAGCGAAAGACATCTTTAAAAGTCATAAAAGCGATGTTGACAAAATTGGTATAATGCAATTGTGGCCAAATCTTGGCCTGAAATTATCTATATATATATACTCGCTGCCCTACCATCTGCCCGCCTGCCTGCCAGGGTATGTAAAACAATGGAAAGGCTGAACTAGACAAATTTACACATATTATGGTGCAGTTTCATACATGGACAAGGAATAGGTAATGAGCTGTCGGTCGAAAACCAAGAAGTATATATATTAAGTTATATTTTTCAAATTTTTTCTAAATATTTAAAAAGTGTTTAAACTACCTATCAATGAGACCAGTGAAAGATCTTTATAGGCAATATGTGGATGAATTTTTATCCAGGTACATGCAAGAGAGGCTAAGATTTGGGCCAGAAACAAAAAATTATAATTTGCAATATATTTTGTCAATATTTCAAAAAGTATAGAATGACCATGAATCACACCTTCAAAAGGCACAACAGCATCATATAGGTGATATGTGTATGAAATGTCATCCATGTACATGCAATACTGAGCAAGTTTTGGGCCAGAAATGAAAAAAAATAGTTTTTATTATTTTTTCTCAATATTTCAAAAACTATAGAATACCCATCAATCAGACCACCAAAAGGCACAATTGGACCATATAGGCTATATGTGTACCAAATTTCATCCATGTACATGCAATAGTGACCGAGTCTTGATCCGGAAACGAAAAAAAATAATTTTTTATCTTTTTGTTCAATATTTCAAAAAGTATGGATTATCCATCAATCAGACCATCAAAAGGCACAACTAGACCATATGGGCTATATGTGTACCAAATTTCATCTATGTACATGCAATAGGGCCCGAGTTCTGGCCCGGAAACTATCTATCCGCCCGCCGCCCGACCGACCGGACGCCCGCCCGGCGGACGGACAACATTTTACCAAAGTGATTACAATACCTTCTTCGAACTTCGTTCGATGAAGGTAAAAAGGTTTAACTAGTTTTAATTTAATTCAACCAAAGCTGTTTTTAATTAGCTAGCAATCATTGGCTCTAAATACTTGAATTTAAAATATAAATTCCAATGACAGTGATATCTACAGCAGAATGACAAGCCAATATAAATTACTAGAATTGCCCATTAACTGAAATGAAATGTAAGAAGAAAAACTAGCAGATATAAGAAGATGGTGACAAGGCAGAGCAATTAATGAAACAGAAAGTTATCAGAAAAATTTGTGAGGAAAAAGAGGTCAATTGAAGAGGAAAGGATCGGAAGGGGCTAAGAAGTGGTAGCAGTTTATGAGGGCAAAGAAAGGGACGCCAAAATCGTAGGACAAGGTCTTAGTTTTTGACGTCCCTGAAGCTTAAACTTTTATCTAGATAGATTTTCTTACCTGGGCCATTGCACTGGAATGATTTCTGAAACTCTGGACAGCTTCTATGACAGCCTGGGTCAAGCAAGAAGATGTAGCATGACCTGCACAAATTCATAAAATTATTAGAAAATGCCATATAAAGTATTCATAATCGACCAAACATGTTCTAAAAAAAAGAATTTCCACCCAAAAAAAAAGTTCAAAAAAAAAGTTCCCCAAAAAAAAGTTTGAAAAAAAAAGCTTGAAAAAAAGAAAATTTTCAAAAAAATTAAAATGTTTGCAAAAAAAAAATTTTCCAAAAAAAAAAGTAAAAAAAAAAAAGTTGCATTTTCTTTTTAGAATATTACCTTTCCACCCTATTTCTCTTTGTCCCAATTTTTTTTTTCCAAACTTTTTATTGAACAAACCTGAATACAAAAATGAATTTCGAGAAATAATTTAGATAATTACAATTTAGGGTCTTTAAAATTTATTTTTCGCGTTCAGGCGGTCCCGTCTTCATGCTTTGGCATTTACAAATTATGTATGAATTACTTTTACAATGTACAATCTTTGAATCCTAGTTACCTGAAAGGTCCCCACAAATGGCTTGGAGTTCTTGGAGTGCACTGCAGATCCTGATGTAAGCGCCTTTGGTTGACTGTAGTGGCAAGATTGTCTGCAAAATAAAACAACACAGATCTGTATGTGAAATATAGCTGCAGAAGTATGTGTCAATATAAATTTCCATACTAGTTTGAAACTATAGACATAGTAGAAAAATATGTTTTCAGGGGTGGATCCAGGATTTTTCAAAAGAGAGGGTGGGGGGGGGGGTATATTTCTGTGATTCTAAACGCACATTTATAACTCAAAGATTGGAGTGGAGTCTCAAAAAGAAGGATTGATGATATTTGGAATACAAATAAGAGTACCCTATATCGCCACAAAGAACAACTTAGAGAGATGTGAGAGAAAATGGAACTCCCAACAGCAGGATAATATTCAATGAATTGCAATTTTTTAATCAATTGTTACATTATTTATATTTTAACTACATTATTACAATATTGGCTGACAAATAAATACTCTTTAAAAAAATTGGAGTTTCTAGATCAGAAATTTTTGGCAATTAAGCAACATATTTATCCGATGAAGGGTAATGCGCCCATACACCTCAGGATAACTTCCAAGCGCCATCAAGCCAAAAAAAGCCAATCTCGGAGGACCAGCCAAGGATGATGCCAATGACATGACGTGTTCAATTGCTTGTCTCAAATTGTGACAGATGTCCATGTTGAACGGAGCCACCAGGTCAATCAGGACCATCCGAGCTGCAAATAAAAAATGATGTTTAGTATTCGGCCGGTCGACCTGTACTATGCGTATGTTCAGAATTTACAATTCACAATTATTACATTGTAAATACCAGGTAGCTACCTGTACTCTGACTTTGAGTGAATATGATGCACTGACATTTGTAACTGAATCCAAAATCTTATAATGTAAATCACAAAAACTTTTTAATTTAAAAATACCACACCTGGCTGTCTCCCCAGCAATTTTCTCTGTTCTGTCATTGTGTTATCAGTCTGCCATGCAGTCTGTGGTGATATTCCTCAAAAAGTTTCTCTGAAGCTTTTCAATTGCTATGATCAATGTCAATGTCTCAATGATCCATGTCCACGTGTGGCACCTTCAAAAGTTGAAACCTAAGTCTGAAAAAAATAGCAGACAAAATTTCGTCTGCTAGTTTTCAGTCACGTGACAAGGCGCATCATGTGACTTCTGAGCATGCGCACTTTCATTGCGCGCCTTGATTTGAAAATGGCGGCCGCGGGGAACACAGCTGAGGCGCTGGCCCGATTAAAAGTGGATATTCTGTCCGATGGTGAGCATCAATGTTTAGTTTGAAAGCAATAGCATGTTCTTTAATATTTGAAGAATGTATCGTCTCATTTTTGTGCGGATCCAAGTCGATTACCCTCCAGAAATTACTGTGCAAACTTTCTAAAGTTTGAAATGACAAAAAAAGGCCATGTCAAATTTTCAAAACAATCAAAATTTTGACATTTTAGTTTGGTTGACGGTTGTTAAGACAAGGCGATGTCGATGACACCATCGAGTCGACACAAAAGCTGACTTTGCAGTCTTTAAATACTCAGCTGTCAAGAGTGATGGCAAATCCAATCTGCATGAATCGGTCAATCAACAACTTGAACAAGCCTTACAAGGGGCTTGTGTATTTTTGTCAAGGACCTTGGCCTAACTTGCCCTAAGTTAGGCTTAGCGTAAGTTAAGCAAAGCCTAAGTTAGGCTCAGGTGAGTTGTAAAACAGGGCTAGCCTCCGGAGGCTCCGCCCTACATTCCGTTGGCGTGCAGCCTCGGTCTTTAACGCAGTGTCTATTCGCAGGGCCGTGCGTCTTGTCTAGAATGCGAACTTGAATTTAGCACTCATTCACCAGGCTGTGGAAACTTAATGCTTGGACTTGGAGCAGAGCAAATAATTAACTTTAGAAGAATTAAGTTGTAAGAGGCGCTGCAGTGAATTTTTGTGACGTCACGGCAATTTAGGCCATTGTTATGATGTAGATGTAGATGGTTGGGGACGAAACCTTCCGGTTGTTATCCCATCAGTTTTGACTCTTGCGTCGGTGGGCTCTCCTCTCGGTAGACCAACTTTCTTTCTTTTAGGAGAAAAACAAATAAATAAATAAATTACATAAATAGAATTAAAATAGCTTGATAAATAAATATAGATTAAAAACACGTAAATAGGCAAATAAATAAATAAATACTGGTAAAACTGAACACAAAAATATAGTATGACTGCTAATACTGACAGTAACTCCTACCACCCAGTAAAAAAAGTAAAACAAACAACGAACACCTTTTTTGTTTTTTTTTGCCAAACAGTTGGGCATACGCCCCTCTCTTGTCGTCAAAATTGTTTTGCACAATATTGCGCTGTTTTCTTAAAGGGATCAAGGGTAGGGTCCGAGAGACCACTGAGACCGATGTTTATTTATTTATTTTTTTATGTTTTACAGCTTTCCCTGGGTCCAAGAGACCACAAGGTATAGGTATCAAGTTGACGCCGAGAGAGGACCCATATGATTATTTTTTTTTGTTTAACGCTGAGGACTTGTGCCCCCCAAAAATAACTAGGTGCAGCACTCAAAGGAGGTGGTTTGTGCGTTGATGCGAGTGTAAAAACAAATTTAAACATGAAAACCCCATATTCGGGTCTATAGCGACCACAAAGGGTGACAAAACAATAAAGTAATAATACCAGTAGTTATCTTTTCCTCCGGGTCTGTAGCGACCACAAAGGATAACAAGCTATTGATATCATTAGATAATCAGTTTTGGTTTTCTGGGTCTGTAGCGACCACAGTGATGAGAATGGCGATGATGACAAAAGTGCTAACATGAAAAACTTGAAATGCTAATCAACTGAGACAAATATTTATATTCAAAATTGATGTTAAAATATTCCCATCAAATACAGAGATCATTTCCTCCGGGTCTGTAGCGACCACAAAGGATGACAGAGTAATGATATTAATTTTTTATGGCTTCTGGATCTGTAGCGACCACAGAGATGAAATGGCGATGGGAAGAAACTTGAAATGATGATCATCGATGAGTAGGATTCACAAACCAAGAAAGTATTACCTCCGGGTCTGTAGCGACCACAAAGGATGATGGACTGAGAGTAAAAATACCATGGGGATGTAGAGGTGATGAGGATGGGGTGGTGTTATTTGAAATGATGATCGATGAAGAAATCCCAAACACACGTAATTTTTCCTCCGGGTCTGTAGCGACCACAGCGGTTGACAGCAAATTTACTTATGAGTTTATTTATGACTTCTGGGTCTGTAGCGACCACAGAGATGGAACAAAAAAAAGAGAAGACAATGTGTTAATATGAAAAGAAAAGTGTGATCAATTTAATTCCCTATACCGAACAGTTAGATTCTATAAATCATTATATGATCCGGGTCTGTGGCGACCACGGGATGCTAAAAAATTTTTTCTTTTTTTATCTTTTTAGTCTTCCAAGGCTCTGTGGGAGTTTAGTGCCATAGTGCTCTTTAGTGATTTACAGATGTCTTTTATTAATTTGGTAGATGGGTGGCATCCATCCACTAAGAGATTGTACTTCGCGCTGGCACTGCGGGACTTGCCCCTGTGGTGGTAGAGACACTTATCCAGTTGGGGGGTTTTCACTGTGAAGTTACGGTTTGCAGCTATGATGGCCTCATTCACCTGGTCCAACATATAATGAAGGTTGGCCTGCATTTCTTGGTAATTTTCAGCTTCACATAATATACTGGTTTTGCCTTGATCTAGTCGACTTTGATTCCAGTCAATGATGCTCATAGGATAGATGGTACAGATTACTGGTATAGCTCCTTGACTGGTAATGTGCCTTTGAAGGTCTTTAATATCATTTATTGTTGTCTGAACTGTTTCATCACAGTTTTCTTCTGGCAGGACAATAACCTCGTCAATTCGTCCTCCCTCATAGTCCCTTCTCGACCTGTGCGTCAGATTATGGATGCGTTAAGATTGTAAACAAGAGTGTATTGTCTGTCGTAGTCAGGAACTGCCGAAAATTGGAAAAAAGGCTCCAAAACATCGCGAAAATATGACAAACAAATTACAAAATTTGCTTATCTCTCCGTGAGTATGTGAATTTCTACTGTGAGACTTTTAGGAGCGTAGCAATTTGGTCAAACATCAGTTCGCATGTTGATGAGACAAACTGTAATTGTAGCTTCAAGATATTATTGCAGACATAGACAAACTTGCTGCCATGTTATTCCAACAGGGAGGAGGGGGGAAGGATTCTTGAAGTTAATCTGAAAATATTGGGCGATGACTTGGAATGACCTGGATATATATTTTTGTCGAATGTTTATCTGCTCCTTGAGTTTGAACAGTTACTGAGAGAAGGTGACAACTAACCTTACAAAAATATAAGTTATACAAGGGTGCACCAGACAACAAGTTTCTGAATGTGACCGCAACAAGATGACACAAAGTCGCAAACAGTAGCTAGAGTCATGAAGATGACATCTTTTAATTTCTCTAACTTCAGAGTGGGTCAAGGCAGCCTGGGATGGACATTTCATGGACCTGGATCCCCTGGACATAGCAGTGGAAGAAGAGATCCAAAGCGTCAACTATCACTTGAAGAACCTCCAAGCTCTACGGGCCATTCTTCGTTCCTGGATTTCTAAGCCGGAATCACCCGATGGACAGGGTAATTTTCATCTTCAAAATTTGTGTCAATCAAGTAATACAAAATGTTCAGGGCTATTCCATTTAAAACTGGGGGGGGGGGGGGTCAGGTTGTAAGATGATGGGTGGGGGGTTTGGCCAGTGTGCGAAAAAAAAAATTTTAACCACTTGTCCTTGGGACAAAACAGTTGAAATATGGACTTGTCCGAATCAAAAAGTTGCTTGTCCAACAAATCAAATGCGCCTCTGAGCTTTCATATAGAAGTGGACATAAAGAATGAAAATTTAGGCCTACTACTTGTTTTTATGCTCTAATAAATATATACATGCAGCAGACCTACTTCAGTTGGAACTTGGAAGTGGTAGTTTAATTCATATCATTGAGTTTCACAAGTTCACAACAGCTTTTTTCTCAATTTGTTGAGTCAAATGGATGCTTCAAGACTAAATCAACTGAAGCAATTTGCTAAATAATTTAATTAATACAAGTAAAATTCACCACAAATTGTTATTATTTATTTCCCTACTATAAAGCCATAATCGATAATGTAATGGGCATGTGTCATGGGACAATAGACTAAGTTGGCTGATTGGGATAATTGCACTTCAAATAATTCACACCTTGACCAAAGGAGAACTAGAATCCTTTTCTATAGTAATTACACAGTAGGGCCAGTAACCTATCTTTCTAATTGCTATCAGAGCAGTCTCATCTATTCTGTCATCAATGCTGCTATCTTCTCTGCAATAAAATTAGTGTGTGCTGCTGACGCTAGGGGCGCATTGGCGCGGCAGCTGGAGAGCTCCGTTTTCTGTGCATGATCTACATCCCACTTTGCCGTAATTGCACAACTTGTCCATCGGACAATGTGGCTGGAAATATAACTTGTCCATGTCCATAATTTACCCGTCCCGGACGATCGGACGGCCGTTTTTTCGCACACTGGGTTTGGCGAAAATTTGGTTCAGATGTATGGTTGCATGCAAAAGAAATCGATTTAGTGAACGGAGGGGATGCGAAAGATTTGCTTTAGATATATGGAGGGGACAGCTATCACTCCGTAAAGATACGCATTGTAATGATAAAAAAAGAATTTGATATGTATGATAGGTAAAAAAATTGTATTTACTGCATGCATGATCTCTCAAAAAATGTAGTTAGTGCATTGAGAGATCTGGAAAAATTCAAATTAGATTCATGGAGGTGGTCAAAAATGTAACCTCCCCCTTAGAGTTTTAAATGGAATTGATTGCCCTAAGTTCGATTGTCTCTTTGTTCATTATAAGCTAAATACTCTTTCTCATTTTCCGTATTTATTTTTGTTTCTAGGTTTCTGGACAGTTTTGGTTGACAATGAGATCTCCTATCGCCACCTGGTGGCCATGCTGGCTTACATTATGGAAACAGGCCTCAAGGTGAGTTGATTCAAGATTCAGAGATTCAGGATTCGGTATTCAAAGGATTCAGAGATTCAAAGATTAAGAGACTGAGACTCAAGTATTCGAAAGTTTATTTATTGTCATGTTTCACAGAACAGGAATCGGCTCCAAGGAGCTATTTAAAAGATATTCTCATACCCGCTTAATTAGTGAAATTATTCTTTTAACTTATTGTTTTCTTAATGGTACCTTGTTGTATATGAAGACTCAACAATGACGAGATCACTTATAAAATTTGCGTTTTCTTTTCAGAGGATTTCCAATGGAGCCAAGAAGCAGGCTGGAATATGGGCTGCAAATATTTACATCAATTTTGTCACACTGCCAGGTAATGTAATTCATTTCCTTATTTGTTTGCAATTGTGTTTTGTGACATTGTTGGTTAGAAGCTCAGCGTAATTATTATATTTAGGTATTTTCTGAAATTCTGGTTGGTTGTTAGTTACAGTTTTTCACCTTTTTTCTTAAAATTTTGTCTTTTCAGGCAGTGGAGCTTTCAAAGTGTTTCATCCTGTTTTGTATGAAAAGGCAGTCAAGTTTTTTGATGGCTGGGGGAAGCTGGGTAAGTTGAAATTAAGGTTCTCAATGCAATTAAGAGTTTTAGGTCAATGGCATTGAATCCAGCTCTTGGGCGGTTACCTGGGCCCATGTTGGACGGGTCAGGACGGCAATTTCAATCATCCTTCGCTTCATTGCTGTACTAAGGCCACACAAAATTGATCTTTAGCTTCTCGGATCCTCTCAAGGCACTTTTTCTGGGGTCGGGTCTATAGGACAAAAAAAAATTTTTTTCCATCGGCAGGAAATCTATTGTGTCGGCGGGTCCGCGAAGCTAAAAATCAATTATGTGTGGCCTAATTAGCCTACCAAGTGCATAAATACAGGATGTAACGCCCCAATCATCCTTCCATCTTTCAATTTCAGATGTTGCAAGTCAAAAGAAGAGTACAGGGAGCCAGAAAAGAGCAAGTCAGCAGACGGGAGGCAGGAGGAAGGGGAAGAGAGCGCGGTCCGTTGTTGTCGAGGAATTTGAGGTAAATGCCATCCAAAGTCAAACTGGACGTTTATTTTTAGCTTATTTATAAACTTTTTATTGAGTGGAACATATTTATATAAAGTTTTGCACAATAGAATAACATTGTGGCATGATTGATGAAGCACTGTAATCGCGCTAATCTTTTAAAAGGGTCATGCCTTTAATCATTTCTGACTTCTAAGCTTAAGAGTGAATATTAAGACTTGTAATGAATTAAATTGCAAAAGTATGAATGAGAAAGATTCTTGGAATGTTGACTCATAAAAACATTTATTTCAGGCTTATTTTGAGTGACACTTGAGTCAACCAGAAACCCAACTGAGGCTGAATAATGTGGCTGGTCTATGTTCAGAATGTAGATGTTGCAAAAAATCTATCATTAGCACAAAAAAGAATTGCATACATTAATACCATTATGTCTTTCTTTTATTATAGGATGAAGAAGAGAGTGAAGAAGAAGAAGGAGAGATGTCTTCTTCGGAAGTCAAAGCAATCCACGATGCCCTCTGGTTGACTCTTAAGGTACTAGGCAGATTTTTCATTTCTCAAGAGTCTTGGGGCATTTACGGAAAGGTTGCACCAGTAACTCAGGTGACACTGCTAACAAGGATTAGTTTCCGCACGTGCCAGACTCAACCCTCGCATTTCCCGGCACCAGAACAGGAGAGCTTCACTCGAGCAGGAACCAGTTATTGTCACGTGGTACAAAACTCGAGACCCCTGTACTTTCCACCCATGAAAGAGTTACCGGAAACACTACACTCAAGAATTGACGATGGCACCTCCCGAAAAACGAGGGTCGAGTCTTGCGTGTTCGGAACAAATCCTTGTTACCCATGTCACCTAAGTTACTAGTGCAACCTTTCCAAAAACGCCCTTTGAGATATTTTTACTAACAATTTATTGCAAGTAGATAATACATACAGTTGCTCTCGAAAGTAAGTACACCCCTACAGGATTATTGCATTTGGCTCATTAATTAATATCAGGTCATGATTATTATCTCATTTTTGCAATTAAGTGCATCTCTTTGAAGTATTACATAATATGTAATTTGGATTTCTTGAAATGTCAAGGTCATTTTGACCTTTGACCTCAACTTGAAAAATAGCCCATTGCAAAAGTAAGTACACCCTCACAATAGTTAGCCTTTTATTGCATTATTCCCTCTGTTTTGGTCAATCTGCTTTTGCCTTGCAGCCCTAAAATGTTTGTTGTTCCGCCTGGTTGATTTTGGCACATTTATTTTAATTTCCATCCTCCTTAGCGGTACTTACAATTGATTATCCTTAAATTTGCTTAATCGAGTCATTATGGTATGAGTGATGGGTCAGTCGCCGTGCTAAGAACTAAGGAACTGTCTAAAAGGCTAAGAAATACTATTATTTACACCTACAATGATGAATTTGGATATATAAGAATATTTCTGTACAACTTGGGGTTCACACATCAACCATGAGGAAGTTTTGTTCAAATGGTAGGAGCAAAAATACACAAACTCAACAAGCAGGGTGGGAATACCAACAAAGATGCCTTGCAGAACATCCAAGAAATTAATACAGGAAGCAGCAGAATACCGAAGGTTACATCCACAGAATTACAAGAGCAACGGACATTGCCTGGAATACATGTCTACACGTTAACTATGTGGAGGCATTTCCAGGAAGAAGGCCTCACTGCCAGAACGCCGAGAAACAAGCCCATGCTGAAGAAAAAACACAAGGAAGCGGGTCTAAACTTTGCCAAGAAGCAGTTTTATAAACTAGAAGACTTTTTGGCTAATATTCTTTGGACAGATGATCCTAAAATTGAATTCTAAGGTCAGATGGTCAACCGATACATTTGCTGCAATGGGAACACAGCTTTCCAAGAGTAGAACCTGGTGCCAATAGTGAAGCATGAAGGTGGGAATATCATGCAGAATGGTTTTTTTGCCTCATCAGAAACAAGAAAACTGGTTCATGTGGAAGGAATCATGAATTCAAAGCTCTAGATGAAATCCTAGGAGATGATGTTGCCCAATTGCTGAAGTACATATTGATTTAAAGTGCTCTTGGGTGTTCCACAACAATCACAAACACACTTGTGTGTCAACAAAATCCTTAATAAATTTAAAAAAAGACAAGCCTTTTGGAATGATCTAGCCAATTCCAGGTGTGAATCCCATTGAGATGTTGTGGTTTGACCTCAAAAAGTCGCAAATGCAGGGAATCTCCCAGACATTCAGCGGTGACACAGTCTTATATTGGAGGCATGGCCGCAAATTCTAGTGCAAAGATGTTAGAACCTTATTCATGGGTAAAGGAGGCATCTACAAGCTATTTTGGCCACCGGATTAGGAAACACAAGGTATTAACTGCGTGAAATTGGAAGGGCGTACTTACTTTTGCAATGACCATTTTTTCCATACTTACCTGTAGTAATTTAATGGGAGACTGAGTTTGTGAATTAGTAATATAATTAATTATATGCACATGTATTAGGTTGACACAATTTTATTGGTAGTGTGTGATTATATAATAATTTGTACCTTTGAAACACAAAAGTTTGAAAAATAGCAAGGGGTGTACTTACTTTCGAGAGCAACTGTATGTACACATTTTCTGTTATAAATCTGTAAATGACTTGGTGTCATCTTCCCTCCATAAAATCTCCTCCTCCTGTCCTAATTAGCCTACCATGTGCATAAATACAGGACGTAAAGCCCCAAACTTCCATCCATCCATCCTCCATAAAATCTGGAGGGGGGGTACGCTCTATTGGTAGCTCTCTTCGCTTCAAGTCACTGCTGTGTCCACCTATCTTTATTTGCCTATCAAGTGCATAAATAGAGGACGTATGAAATCCCAATCATTTATCCTCCAAAAGATCTGACAATTATTATTTAAATTTCTTTTAATAAATATCTTTATTTGATATAAATTATTTTCTTTTTGTCAATAGGACTTGGTTGAAGCCTTGGACAGCAATGCGTTGTGCGGATCCCAAGAGTCGGGCGAGAGATCGGTTGAAGTTCTGACCAATCTGCTGTATTTGGAACCAGATGCCATGGATCCTACCTTTGAAAATTTCTTGTAAGTAAACTGGGTATCAGGTAGGGCTGCACAATTAATCGCAAATGTATCGTTATCGCGATATCAAATAGGGAGATAATGTCATCACACAAAGGGGCGATAAATAAATTATAAAAAATGTCTGTATTTATGCCCAAAAATTGGAATTTCTTTTTGTGAAATTCAAACTTTTTGCCACAATTTTGGAATTTACAGGTCAATTTCTTGCTTGTGAATTTATCGCATAATTTATCGACATCGCGATATGAAACATAGTTGTCGCATATCGCATCTCAGCCTATTAATGTGCAGCCCTAGTATCAGGGACAGTAGCCACATCTGTTTTTGCACCAATCTTTCTAGATTAGAATAAATTGATTTTTCCAAACTAGGTTATTCAATATCCAATGAACGTTTATATTTTCCTTACAGACCTATACAGCGATTGAATTCTATCCCTCAGTTATCGTATCGGGTAAGTACTACGTATGTCTTTTCATCTCTTGAGATTTTAAAAATTGTATTATGCTATTTGTAAGTAATCTAAATCAGCAAAATGTTCACAAAGTAAAGTAAAGTAAAGTAAAGTAAAGATTAAAGTTTCCCTATGGCTGGTCAGGGCAGGAGTGTTAAACTTGGTTGGTAGTGCTCTGAGCTGCTATCACTGAGTACTGGGTTCCAATTCAGCTCCAGCCACGTCAGTGCGGCGACACCTGCCCTATGCTGGAAGGCAGTTTCCATCATCCTTCAACTCATGGTCATCTTCTGTCCTAATTAGCCCCAGTCGTCAATCAAGATACAGTTTCATAACTTTCATTTTCTAGTTCTTTCAAAAGCCATCTGTAGTAACCTGCTAATATTTTTCAGGGATTGGAGCTTGTGATCAAGAAGTCAGGCAGTTTTGACGATATGGTCGCCTGTCTGTTTAAAAACCTTCTACCAGGAATTTTGATGCAGAGTAGTGCGAGTATCACTCGTCCGGTGGCAGCACTGAGGCAGAACTCATTGGCGTTCATATTGTAAGAACTGACTTATTTATTTTATTTACAAATTAATAGAGATGCACTGTTACCACTCTTCCGATCAAATATCGGTACTGTATCTTGTTGCCGATATCACCGATATCCAATTCTATTCCGACATCAATACCATTTGTTAAACATGGAGCAATGCCTCCTATACTGATACTGCTTTTTGGGTGCTGATACCACCGATAGCAATGCTGGTATCAGTGGATCCCTGCAAATTAAACATAAGTGTTTGTATAAGACTTAATAACATGCATTCAAATTTGCCGTATTTTTGTGCAGAATGTTTTTGTTTGGCTGCGGTTACAATCATCCTTACAGTTAATTGACTACATTTTTGTTTATAAATACTTATTTTTAAAGACATTTAAAAGAACAACACAAGGACAACATCTGGAACGTCCTTCGTCGCCTCATGCAAAACATGTTGGCCCAAGTTCCCGACAAAACAGAATACCGCCTCAAAGCTGCCGAGGGTGTCGTCCAAATCCTGAAGAAGCTGGACAACCAGAAATACGCCACTTTCATTGAGTGGTTGTACAGATTTTCAAGACATTCAAAAGTAAGTTTAGCGGATCTTCTAAAATTGTTTGGGGGATTGTGATATTTCGAGTTTCGGCATGATATTAAATCGATTGACTAGGACTGGAAGAGGTACAGGAGCGATTGTGATTCAGTATTGGGTACAGGCTATTAATCCAGTATTCTTTGCAGCTCCTAATTGCATTATTTGTGATTGTGTAAGTTTGTAGAGCCTATTCATTGTGGAATGTAGTTTAGATTACACAAAATAACATATTACAATATTTCTTTCCAGATAAGTTACAGGGTGGCTGGCCTTGAAGTCTTCTGTCTGCTGGTGACCGTTAAACCCAGAACTAATTCTGGTAATTAGCGACTTTATTTCAAATATTTTCTTTACATGTTAAGTTTTTAATTTGCCAAATATATGGAGAAAAGTGATTTAGTAATGATGGCATTTTGGAGCATCTTAAAAAGGTTATGGAATGAAACTATGTTCATAAGACTTTCGAAGGTCATTCTGTGATGTGTTTCACAAAAATCTTTTTTACGCTCTTACTTTATCTGTCTCCCAAGGGCTTTTTCACCTTTTCTTTACATGATAAACCAATATCGACAGCCGAAACACAAATGCAATAGATTGTCACCAATACAAATCATGGAATCTCTTCTAGTTGTATTTCCATTGTTTATTGCAGGTGACGTTCCAGAGGACCAGCAGGGTTTCCTCGATCAGGGATTCCTTTTGCAGCACGTTCTTTCGAGATGTAATGACATCGCTCCTACGTAAGTATTTTCTACAGCTCCGTTATGATTTACTCCAATTTGGTTTTCTGGTGTTTACTCTTACAGTCTGTAGTATTGCATTTCTGGGTTGACTCAGATTTTGGACTAGGCTGGCTGAATCTGAATTCATCATGAAACAGGACAGTGAAATTGAAAGCCAAAGCATTACCATAAACGGGGGAAAGTTGGACGGCTATTTGTAGCCCCTATACTAATATAGGGGGCTACTCTGTAATCACTGTGATCGTCGTGGAATGGATTTTTTTGTAATGACATCTCCTTCAACAGGACACTGCATATTCCCTCAAATGTCATTGAAAGACGTTAGATATATCTTAACTTAGGTATTTACACCTCTTTTCATACAGTCAACACAGAAATTATTTGCACACCTTGAATTTTCATCATATATATAGTCACCAAGATAAATAGACCCCTAGTTCAAAGAATCGTCGCTAGGGGAGTTGATATATCAATGATGATGATAGATAGATAGATAGATAGATAGATAGAAAGATAGATAGATAGATAGATAGATAGATAGATAGATAATAGGGCTGGCCCTTTTTCAACTGTTTTTGAAAAGTCCTGCTCCCTCATTCTAATATGAGGCCTTTAGGTCTTAGAAACCACCTAATACCAAAATTTTGCAAATTTGATGAAAAAAACCCAGGCCCCTGGGCCATTTTAGAAATTACGTTTTAGACAATAAGAAAAACGCAAAAATACCCTCTATCTTGAGAACTAAAGCAGATAGAGACATGATATTGACACCAAAATCTCCGAAATCCCCTATTTCATATTCATCTTCAATACATTTTAGGGCCCTTAACTCAATACTTTTTGAGTTATTGGCAAAAAATCATATTTTTGCCTTTATTTTCATGAAAATCGTCAATTAAAATACAATTAATTGTGTAAATCATTGAATATAGGTACCTGCTATGCCTCTGTTTATCTCCAGTATATATTATGTAATTTGAACGTTTATTTATTTTGTTACTTGCACAAAAATGCTGTCAATTAGTTATTGTGAATGAGTATTACATGCATTATTTGCATCAAACCACTGCCTCGTTCAGCCAAGTCGCTCCAAAAGTAAGAGGAGTTGCATTCTTACAAGAGTTACAAAAGGATCTGCCCTTACTGTAAATTGTGTTTAATATGCTGCTAAAGCAGCTCTAGCTGTTATCAGAAATTATGTGTAAGTGTCTGTAAACCAATTTGTTAAAGGAGGTAGGCTTAGGTGGATGGTTTACTCAGGAGTGAAAAACTAAAACTGACACATTTTGATGACCTGCAATTTGATAGGGACTTGAAAAGGGTTACTAACTGAAGTCTATGTATCTATCTTATTAATGCAGTTTTAACATTCCCATTTTCATTTTCTAATTGAAAATGTTTGAATTATTCCAAATAAAATGAATATATATCTTTCAAGTGATAGAATTGGCATGTGCAAAATTATTCTAACTGGTGAGTTTCTGTAATGACTCTACAGTCTACATGTATGGTATAATACTGATTTCCCACTCTGGTTAGGTTATCTTTCATTCAGTATTTAAAGCTTTTGAATTTTTATTACAAAACAATGCCAAGAATTGATGAACAGAGCTGATTCACAATCATAAGCCACTTTTGGCTGGATTGTTTAATATTTCTTTTGTTGGCAATTTTTTTATTCTCTCTTCTTGTGAACATCTATGATATAATTGCTTTATCAATGACTGTTAGTACCTCATGGCTGAGTGCACCCTTTTTAAAATTACCATTCATTGGGACCCTCTTTATCTATAATCAATTACAGTATCTTCAGTTGTGCCATTACCATACTCATGCTTTGGATTATCGCATTTGAAGCAAAGACTGTTGCTAAATTTTTTGTCAATTAAGTCTCTGGATTTATTTGTCATTGACCCCTGTTAAATGACTTTGAATTTTTAGTCCTTCCTGAAATACCCAATTTCATTCACTATGTCATCCACTACAGATAACAATTTGCTTTATTCTCATTCATTATGACGGTTCATTGGCTTCATATTTCTTGACATTTCTCTAAATATTTGCGGTTGGTCAGTCCATTCCTTAGATTTTACAAGCAGAAATTAATGAACCACAAGAACAACTTCAAAAGACTAATGGCATAACTCTTTGATGTTGTATTGCACTAATCTACCCTTCTCAAGTTCCATATCATTGTTGCAGGTCCACAAAATTCTTGTTCACTGCCGACGGAAGCGGACTCCTGAGTCCTGAGTAAACCATCCACCTAAGCCTACATCCTTTAACAAATTGGTTTACAGACACTTACACATAATTTCTGATAACAGCTAGAGCTGCTTTAGCAGCATATTAAACACAATTTACAGTAAGGGCAGATCCTTTTGTAACTTTTGTAAGAATGCAACTCCTCTTACTTTTGGAGCGACTTGGCTGAACGAGGCAGTGGTTTGATGCAAATAATGCATGTAATACTCATTCACAATAACTAATTGACAGCATTTTTGTGCAAGTAACAAAATAAATAAATGTTCAAATTACATAATATATACTGGAGATAAACAGAGGCATAGCAGGTACCTATATTCAATGATTTACACAATTAATTGTATTTTTATTGACGATTTTCATGAAAATAAAGGCAAAAATATGTTTTTTTGCCAATAACTCAAAAAGTATTGAGTTAAGGGCCCTAAAATGTATTGAAGATGAATATGAAATAGGGGATTCCGGAGATTTTGGTGTCAATATCATGTCTCTATCTGCTTTAGTTCTCAAGATAGAGGGTATTTTTGCGTTTTTTCTTATTGTCTAAAACGTAATTTCTAAAATGGCCCAGGGGCCTGGGTTTTTTTCATCAAATCTGCAAAATTTTGGTATTAGGTGGTTTCTAAGACCTAAAGGCCTCATATTAGAATGAGGGAGCAGGACTTTTCAAAAAAAGTTGAAAAAGGGCCAGCCCTAATAGATAAGGGGGCGACCATTTAATATCTCCTAAGAATAAGGAGGCAACCATTTAATATCTCCTAAGAATAAGGGGGCAACCATTTAATATCTACTAAGGTGCTAGACATGGGGACTTACCCCCGCGGACATGGGGACTTACCCCCTCGGACATGGGGACTTACCCCCTCGGACATGGGGACTTACCCCCTCGGACATGGGGACTTACCCCCGAGGACATGGGGACTTACCCCCGCGGACATGGGGACTTACCCCCTCGGACATGGGGACTTACCCCCGCGGACATGGGGACTTACATCCGCGGACATGGGGACTTACCCCCTCGGACATGGGGACTTTACCCCTCGGACAGGGGGACTTACCCCTCGGACAGGGGGACTTACCCCTCGGACATGGGGACTTACCCCCTCGGACATGGGGACTTACCCCCCGCGGACATGGGGACTTACCCCCGCGGACATGGGGACTTACATCCGCGGACATGGGGACTTACCCCCTCGGACATGGGGACTTACCCCCTCGGACATGGGGACTTACCCCCTCGGACATGGGGACTTACCCCGCGGACATGGGGACTTACCCCCGCGGACATGGGGACTTACCCCCGCGGACATGGGGACTTACCCCCGCGGACATGGGGACTTACCCCCGCGGACATGGGGACTTACCCCCACGGACATGGGGACTTACCCCCTCGGACATGGGGACTTACCCCCGCGGACATTGGGACTTACCCCCTCGGACATGGGGACTTACCCCCTCGGACATGGGGACTTACCCCCTCGGACATGGGGACTTACCCCCGCGGACATGGGGACTTACCCCCGCGGACATGGGGACTTACCCCCACGGACATGGGGACTTACCCCCTCGGACATGGGGACTTACCCCCTCGGACATGGGGACTTACCCCCTCGGACATGGGACTTACCCCTGCGGACATGGGGACTTACCCCCGCGGACATGGGGACTTACCCCCGCGGACATGGGGACTTACCCCCTCGGACATGGGGACTTACCCCCTCGGACATGGGGACTTACCCCCGCGGACATGGGGACTTACCCCTCGGACATGGGGACTTACCCCCGCGGACATGGGGACTTACCCCCGCGGACATGGGGACTTACCCCCTCGGACATGGGGACTTACCCCCTCGGACATGGGGACTTACCCCCGCGGACATGGGGACTTACCCCTCGGACATGGGGACTTACCCCGCGGACATGGGGACTTACCCCCTCGGACATGGGGACTTACCCCCTCGGACATGGGGACATACCCCCACGGACATGGGGACTTACCCCGCGGACCCCCGTTGCTGCTGCTAGGGTGCCTCCCCCCAGGGGTGCCCAACCTCCTCGGCTGCCCCACTTAGCATGGTGTCATGTACTGGTAGCAGAGCTCTGTGCATCTCATGCACACCATTCTAGTTTGTTGTTTGTCTTGTGGAAAAATTTAAAAGGGGCTACCATTTCGTCCCTGTGGGACAGAATTAAAGGTGCATTGAGCGATCCTTTCTCCCATATTGCATCTAGTTTTACTTACTTAATGGCGGAAATGCCAATTTTCCTCACAGAAATGAGGCGAGGGATGATGAAATGCTATCCAACAATACACAGTGATATACAAAGGTCCAGGAGAGTTCCTCCGTGGCCTAATGGTTAAGAGTGCTTGTTTGCACAACCACTGGCTCTGAGGGCGTGGGTTCGAATCCCACCCCGGAACTCAATTTAGTCCGAGCCCATGGGACATTAAATGGAGGCGGGTTGTATCGAGTGTTCTAAGCGGGGGCAACTGAAAGACCCTGGGCATCCCTGAATTAATAGGGTATGTACCAGACTCACAGTCTTCTCATCTCATCATCATACGGCGATCGCCTGCCTCGATATAGCCCACTAAGGTGCTGCTGAGGCGTAAAACACAAACAAACAAAACAAAGGTCCAGGTGTTGGTTGAGTGACCAGAGTCGGAATTAAACACCTTGACCTTTGTATATCAATTTGTATTGTTGGATAACATTTCATCACCCCTCGCCTCGTTTCTAAATTTTTCTTGAGGCCTAATTAACCTGCAAGATTGCATAAATACAGCACGTAAAGCTCTTGTCATCTATCCATCCCTCTATTTATTCTTGTAATTAATTCTAATGATTTGTCTTTGTATTACAGAGTGCGAGCAAGAGCAATTCAAGGCTTCACCCAGTGCGTAGACGTGGCTGAACCTGTCCTCCATGATGCCATTAAAGCTTTTCTTACTCCGAGGATCATCAATCGTCCGCCCCTCTCCAGGGTTGTACCCACCCCCATGGCCGACAGGCCTGCTCAAGAAATAGGTACGTTGTTAATTTGATCATTGAGAACTTAGTGTGACTTTATGCTTGTTGGAGAATGTAAGAAATAGCATAAACATTTTTTGCCTGCATTGCGGTGTGTGACTTATAGTAAATTACAATACAGTACAAACCTTTGTCTGAATTTGAGAGTATATCTTTTGACTTTCAGCTATTATTAAAGTTTTGTTAAAAAACAAGCATTTCTTTGAAAAATTGTATTACTTCTCAGATAGATAGATAGATAGATAGATATGGTAAGTGCAACCCTCTAAGCCCAGTTCTGGGCGCTCACGAGGGTTGATTGATGAGATGGGAGAGAGAGCGGGAGTTAGACATTTGGAGTATCATTTGACATAGATGGACATGGCAAGCACTGGCCTATGTCTCCAGTTCTTGGCACTTGCCAAAGTTGATGAAATGGGAGAGAGAGTGGGAGTCCTCAAGTTGACCTCAACATGTTAATCATTTACCTATCTACGATGTTTTGAAATAAATTAATATTAATTTCAGACAGAACAGTTGATGGGTCCTCAGGACCAGCGAATGAAACAGAAGACGGTCAACAGAAAACCACGGCAGATAACACGGTGGAAAGTGCCCCTGGTCTGGTGGAGAATGCCGACAACCCTGCTATGGCGACACCTGCTGTGACTGTGCAAAGTCCTTTCGCAACCATTCATCCTACGCCAGGGGTAGAGATATGTAAGTGGTCGATTTATAGTTTGTGGAAAATTTATTTTTCCGAAGCTGACAGATTTTTGTCTGTTTTCATATTTCTGCTATTGACTTAATTTTAAGACTTTTATTTGATAACGAAACATCATCAAGATAGTATATCACAAGTGTCATATATCGGCTTACAATTGTTGATAGCGGCCTACTAGCCTTAAAGGGGTCACCCTCAATAGAGAATTGTCAAACAAAAAATGCTGTATAACATATCAGTAGTTTATTTATCTTTTTTATGACTTATTCTCTATTGAAAATAAACATGTCTGAGTCTAAATTGAGTCCTGGCTTCGAATCCAGCTTTGACATGTCAACTGGGCCTATGTTGGAAAGCGGTTTCAATCAGCCTTCACTTCATAGGCCAAACAGGTGCATAAATTCAGGACGTAAAGCTCCAGTCATCCTTCAAATGAAATCTTGGCCATGTGCTGCCAGTCATTGCAGTGAGTTCTGAGCTCCTCCAGTGAAATTTTGTTGCCTGTGGTTTGATGGTCTCAATTAGCCTGCCTGTGGCACCCACTAGCTTGGTATCAGGTTTACAGTAAACCAGATTAAGAAAACTGGCACCTTATTAATGTAAGGTTGGTGTGACTGTATGCTTCATCCTATTTCTAGCCTTAATGGATGGTGACAACGTGAAGCAAATGCTGAGGACGCGTGCAGGAGACGCCAAAGTGAATGTGAGAAAGGCAGCTATCCAAGCCATGGAGTCAGTCGTCAGGCTGGACGGAGACATGTTCAATAAACAGGTAGATATGAAATAAAGTAAGATGCTGCATCTCTATATCTTAAGAATTTTCGTCTGTTGTCTTGCTTATTACAAGCGAATGAAAGTTACAACCTGCTGGCCCTAATTGGTTCCAAGCGTTGTGATTAGGCCACACATAATTTTGTTTTAACTTGTCAGACCAACCAAGGTGGGAGGGTTAGCTCAGTGGTAGCGTGATGGGCTGCCAATTTTTGTCCAGAGTTCGAATCTAGCTCTCGCCGGGTCACTTGGGCCTGTGTTGGAGGGCTGTTTCAATCATCCTTCACCTCATTACTGTGTCCTCCTCCTGTCCTAATTAGCCTACCAAGTGCATAAATAGCGGGCGTAAAGCCTCAATCATCCATCCATGTCGAATGAGCTTAGAAAAAGTGCCTGAGGAATATCCTAGAAGCCAAAAACCAATGATATCTGATCTCAGTCAATAGCTTTCAAAATTTGTTTGCTTTGTTTCAGGACTTGGTAGTAATTGCGGACCATGCGCGGGACCCTGCGTTGTCCATCAGAAAACAAGCGCTCCAGAGCATGTCCAATCTCCTGATGGCTTTGCCTGAAAATGCTGCCTTGCACAAGTAAGTTCTTTTGTAAAACTTTGCTGTGATGGTTTAACCCTTACTGGACTAAAGGGACATTCATGTGCATCCCCAGCTTACTGCCTGTTGGGCCATTTATGGCCCATTTATGTCCCTAAAGGCTGCTATGACGTCACAAGCACACAATTGTTTTTTGGGACTGATCAGTCCAGTAAGTGTTAATTAAAGTGTTTTGCTGTGATAGTTTTGAAACTTAGCTGTGACAGTTTTGATACTTAGCTATGACAGTTTGGTACTTTGCTGTGACAATTTTGCTGCTCAACTATGACCGTTTTAATACTCAGCTGTGACTGTTTTGATAGTCAGCTGTAATAGTTTGATACTTTTCTGTGACAGTTTTGATACTTTGCTGTGACAGTTTTGATACTTTTCTGTGACAGTTTTGATACTCTGCTGTGACAGTTTTGATACTTTGCTGTGACAGTTTTGATACTTTGTTGTGACAGTTTTGATACTTTGTTGTGACAGTTTTGATACTTTTTTGTGACAGTTTTGATACTTTGCTGTGACAGTTTTGATACTTTGCTGTGACAGTTTAGATACTTTGCTGTGACAGTTTAGATACTTTGCTGTGACAGTTTAGATACTTTGCTGTGACAGTTTTGATACTTTGCTGTGACAGTTTTGATACTTTGTTGTGACAGTTTTGATACTTTTTTGTGACAGTTTTGATACTTTGCTGTGACAGTTTTGATACTTTGCTGTGACAGTTTTGATACTTTGCTGTGACAGTTTTGATACTCGAGTGTGACAGTTTGGTACCTTTACTCTCTATAACAGTTCAATACCACTCTTATAATGACCAAGTGATACTTTTCTCTGATGTCTGTTTCAAAACTTTGCTGTAACAGCTTTGGAACTTGCTGTTGCACTTTTAAAACTTTGCTGTTGTTGTTAGTCCGTTGTTTTGG
This sequence comes from Platynereis dumerilii, assembly GCA_026936325.1. Lineage (NCBI taxonomy): Eukaryota > Metazoa > Annelida > Polychaeta > Phyllodocida > Nereididae > Platynereis > Platynereis dumerilii. The sequence continues at coordinate 5,079,047 of JAPTHN010000018.1, read as the reverse complement.
AAATCAATGGAAATGTAGAATAGCAAACTTTTAAAATGATGTCAACATGACTTGACTTTCAGAGTTTGGTTAGAAGGGGTCTTACCAAGGGTGATGGACCGAGAGGGCAGTGTCCAGGAGAAATGTCTGGAGATGCTGGAGGAGGTCATTATATCAAACATCGCTCCCTTGCAGAGGTAAGTACAGCCCCTGGTTTGCCAAGAACTTGTTTTTGAGGAGTGCACTCAGAATTTGTTGACTACAGGATGAATGGAAATAAATTTGAATGTCAGAGATTTTTCCCGCTTTTGTGATTTTAAGAAATTCCACTTCAGGAATAGCATAGCATGGCACGTCGATGAATTTACATCTGCATTTCGCTCAGGTTCAATCATCCTTTGCCTCATTGCTGTGTTCTCTTGTCAATTTAGCCTGGCAAGTGCATAAATACGCGACTTACAGCCCCAAGAATCTATCCATTTATGTCCTGTCACTGCAGCTTTGTTGCGTCACTAAAACTAAAAGGTTGGATTGGTTATGAACGTATTGCCACTGAATTATGAATAACTTGTGTAATTGTTTTCTCAGATCAAACCAGCCGTGCCACAAGATGGTTTGGAGCATGCTCAACATCATCGCTGGGAACGATGGAGAGGCAATGAGGTAAATACTATTTAATTAGATACCAAACTCTGGGGCGGCTTTTGGCAACAAAATATTTCATTAAAAATAGCCCTGTAATTACGATACTATCAGTCAGTTTGTTATCCATCTTTTTTATGTTTTCCAGACGTTACATGCAAAAGGCTTTCGTTTTGTGGATGAGGGCAGGAAAAGTGAAGCCAAGTGTCATTGGCTTCTTGAAAACCCACATTGATACTGTGAATAACAAGGTAAGGTGATCTGTTTGATGCTCAATTAATAGTGCATAAATACAGGACGTAAAGCCCTAATAATCTATCCACTATGGCCGATCACTTCCAATATAAACAAGTCTCACGCTCACTATCCAATTGATAGAGCACATATTTGATTTTAATCATATTGTTGATTATGTGATTTAAAAAAAAAAGTATTTATATTTTAAATATTTGCAGGGTGCTTGGATGATGTTGGACGAAATAGCTCCGAGCATGGGTGACAAATTGAACTACGATTTTGTCATGGATTACTGGAGGAGCATGCTGGCCAAAGGAACTAGTGAGTGTGCTTGTAATGTAGAACTTACAGATGTTACATTTGTGGAACTTTAGCATGATGTTCATGTGTATTGCAAATGTAGGTTACTGTGTTTTATATTCGAAGCACTGTCAGGGCCGGAGTTCACAATTAATAACCTTGTTTCAGTTGTTACTTATACGATTTTAAATTTCACTGAATGAATGCAAATATTAGTTAAATGATGAAGGCTCCCAGTAGTTGACACGTCTAGAAACTCTAAATTAAAAATTTTGTCTCTCATGGTTTCTCTATGAAGATAAAGATAAAACACTCAATTTTAGTCCTACGGAAATCAAATCATTAAGATCAGTGTTCATTAGTCAAACTTTGTATTGGGAATGTTCTTGATCTGTTTTCACTCCCATGGTTTTTCTGTGGAGCCCACTGTGAGTCTCAAGAAGTGCCTTTGGAGGGCTGCACTGTCCATGACTCCCAGACCTCCCTCATACTCCCTAATATAATACATGAGATGCTACTTCCTTTCAGTTGAAGACAAGGACACGTTCCGCCGAGTGCTCTCAATTCTCGGTCACATGGCCAAGAATCTGTCACCAGAGGTCACTGGCGAACTGGTGGACAGTTTGAAACAACAGTTGAAGACGTTCTCTCTGCCTCCCGAGATCATTTCAGTCACTGTGGAAGCTTTGTACAGGGTGAGTACTGAATAGTGGAGCTTGGCTGCCAATCACTGGGTCCAGGGTTCAAATCCAGCTCTTGCTGGGTCACCTGAATCAACCCGAATCTATGTTGGACGGCTGTTTTAATCATGTCCACTTGCTAATTTGCTTGCCAAGTACATAAGTGCTGGATGTAAAGCCCAATCATCCATCCATCCTCCAATGGGAATTTGTTGACTCTGTTTTGTCACATCAGTCTGGGAAATTACCAGCATGTGATGACAATTGCAATTGCCGCTTAGTCCTGGCCCTGACAGGATGATTCAGTGTATGGGGTTGATCAGTTGGGTATCAAAAGGAAGTCTGATCTCTGTGCACCCATCCTCATCACACAGCAGCATAACAGTAGCAGGACATATTCTATCCAATTTCGCGAGGTACCGAAAAGTCATCAGCAGCTGATGACAATTTCTTAATTTCTCTGGAGCCTTCGGGTTCTTTTCCTCATTATGTAATGGATAAGCCTGCCAAAATTTGTAGAGTTAGTTGATACTGTGATACAACTTTATGCCAAGTTTGGAAGTGCTGGTAGCAGTAGTTATTTTTAAATAGCCTGTCAAAGATGATTTTGATCCCTGCTTTAGTCATGGCTGAGCCATGACACTTTGACAAGGTCATGGTAGTCTGGGGTCCACATCCCAAATTGGGAAAAAGTTTGCCCCCGATTTTTATATAAAGAAATTTGGTGTCGTTGGATACGTAACAAGTTGAGCTTTCAGAATCTGCTAGGTGTCGCTCTGAGACCATTCGCATAAGGTTGCTATGGCAACCAAAACATAATAAAAGTGGTTATTTTAGTATTTCATCAATATTTTGCAAAATATCGAATAACAGGACAACTTTTAATCCTACATTCACCAAATTTTGGAAATATTTTCAGATTTGGGAGTTTTTTATGACTACTTGGTTGTTTTGACAATAAGTTCTAAAAACCCTCCATTTTTGGGTGAAAATAGCCTTCAAATACCCCGTTTTCCACTATGTGCTACATTTCAAACTTTGCAGCTGAACCATATATCATTATATATCCAATTTTTGTTGTGCATTACAATGCCCTGGAAGTGGGCTACACATTTGCCATATAATAGCCAAGCCAAGCATTTGCATTTCTGTTGCCATGGCAACATAACATTATAATTCAAAATTCAAAATTTCCAACTCGAAAGCATGAAATGTGACATATCTCAAAGACTAGGGCGTCTATCCTCATGAAATTTGGCAAATTTATATAATAATTAATTGCCCATCAGGTAATATAACAATCTGATAAATTTCTTTTTATAAAGTTCCATTTTTAGGTGAATTAAACCCATAAATACCCCTTTTTTCCACAATTTACTATATTTCCAACGCTGCCGATCAAACAAATTTTAATTATATATAAATTTTTATTGTGCATTAGGATGACCTGAGAAAAGGCTGAAAATCTGATATATAATGGCCAAGCCAAGCTGTTGCATTTCTGTTGCCAAGGCAACATAACATTATAAATCAGAATTCAAAAGGTCGAACTCTAAAGTACAAAATGTGACATAACACGAAGACCAGTGTATATATCCTCATGAAATTTGGCAAAAGTGTGTAATAATGAATAGTCCTTCTGTGGATACAACATCCAGGTGACTGTCATTGAAAAAACATTCTATTTTGGGGTAAATATTTCCCATAGATACCCTTTTTGAAATAACATTTTGTATTTCAAACCCTGTTGTTCAGCTATTGTATCGTATATATATCAAATCTATTTTGATATACACATTGCCCTGAAAGTGGGCTATATATTTGACATATATTAGTTGAGCGAAGAAATTGTATTTCCGTTGCCATGGCAGCCAAACAATATATTTGAAAATTCAAAACTTCAAACTATTAAGCATCAAATATGACATAACTCAAAGGCTGGTTCATGGATCTTCATGAGATTTGGCAAGAATATGTAAAAATGAACAATTCAACAGTTTACACACAATTTCTATAACTGTCATATGAAAATATTCCATTACGGGGTGAATTAGACAAAAAATAAATAAAATGTTTTATAATGACCTAATAAGTCTTATATAAGAAATTGCAAACTCTTCCAATCAACCATACTTCATATCATATCAAACTTGTTTTCAGAATCAGCATGCTTGAAAGTTGGCTATAAATTTCACATTCAAAAGTCAAGCAAAGCCAGTCTGTTGCCATGGCAACCCAATATATTTCAAAATAAATAAGTGTTAAACAGAAGCCTGGCATAATTTGAAGGCTAAGGAAATATCCGTTTGAAATTTGGCAAGTAGGGCCTACATAATGGTATCATTCTGACTAACAATCAGATAATCAAACATTTGAATGACTGTCATTGGCAAAAAAACATTCTGTTTTGGGGTGAATGAGACGCAAAAGAGACATAATGTATAAACAATCAGAAGTCTGGGTCCTCATATTATTTTTCAGGCCACTTTGCAGAACTTTTCCAATAAAGCTGGCGCTTCAAGAATCAAGTCACTTCTCAACAACAGTGTTGAGCCAACCTTCTCTTTGCAAATTTCCCTTGTTTTCATACATGTTGTCAGTCTGTTCATTGCTTATGGTCAAGAGCGACTTCTCCTTATGGGTGGAGGGAGGTTTGTTCCTATCCCTTTCTTTTATAATAATCCTAATCGATACAGCGCTATACTTTTATGGACAATCCAGGTGCATTGTATTACAAACTCCATAGTTCAACTTGCCTATTTTTTTTACTTAAGGTAATTATAGTCTATTGGGAGCGAAATATTTGCTCACCAAAGCTTTCAGCCATTTCCAATGCCTTTCTTTGAAGTCACTATCCAGCTCAAGTCACAGATGATATCACTTGTTGAGCAATAGTTAGTTTGGTACGGAAAGATGATTGCAGAGCGTAGTCAGCACTGCATCTTACTTCAAAGCTGGTTTGGTTGACATACTTCTTCCTCGAACCATTTAGACCCCATTAACATGTAACTCAACAGCGGCACAACAAAGAGGGGGCATGTGCCACTCAATCTGTCAGGTGCACCCACAAAAAAGTGTAATATATTAACACACACTACTAAATGTATGTGCATACCCCTCCACCTCCCCCCTCCTCAAAGTTGCATGAATCCCAAGTACCACTGTTGTGCTCCGAATGCATTTCTCCACCTCCCCCACACTCAAGACTCCTAGATATGCACGACCTTGTCATTTGGATTTTCAATAAGAGGTACAGTGGTGTCTGAGGTGTGAGTTATATTACATATAAAATTACAAGAGAAAAGATAACAAATTGTCCAGTGCATTACAAAGTGTTGAGATCCCAGAACCTGACCTGGCAAAGGGCAGAGGAAGTAAACCAAAACAAACCAGAGTCAGGTATAAGCTAGGAGGTGTGAGACTTAGGACTCAGATGTGATGTTAAGGCCTTTAAGGACGTCCAACCTACCATCTCCTCCCACACAAGACCCTGAAATGGAAATCTAAGAACTAGAGCTTCTGGATAGAGACCTGAATGTCACAAAACCAGTACGACATGCCATCACCGGAAGAGGAATTTGTTCTTTAATCTCTTCGATGGACTTTGCGTATTTTATAAAAAATGTTTTGTATATATTGTAAACGCTGCAAAGTTGTTTGCATAAAAACCTTAATTTATATCCCTGCCTGAGGAGAGAATCACATAATGAAATGTGCCTCACTGAGAAATCATTGTAATGATCACAAGCCCTGGCAAAACTGATGATGCGAGAAGACACCATGAGCTGGCTTTTCTGTAATTTTCTACCAACATTAGATGCAACAGGATATGGATGGTTGACAATCTTGAAATTGAAGTCATCCCTTTTGTCATATAATTCAGTGTGGAATTGGTTATCCTGGACTGTAATGAGAAGGTCCAAATAAGAAGCTTCCTTATCAGATTGTGTTTCCTTGGTCATTGAGAGCTCTTATATTTGTTTCAACTTGTTGCAACCACTTTTAGCTTGTGACCCTCTGGGCATACATTGGAGGGGAGTAGTGTGACCCACCCCCTTCATGCATACAGATCTGGCTAGACAAATACGGATGTGGCCTCAACATCTGCACCAAACTTAAATGTGAAAACATTTTCAAAAGCAAAAGTCAGATTAATGCAACTTGGCCAGGACTAACAGAATGCTATCTTATGGATTTTAGAGATCAATTTGAAAATCACTTACATGTCCTTCAGACACAGCCTACAAAGTCAGAAGTTCAAGCATAATGAAAAAGGCACATACAGCAAGCTGCATTGGTAAAACCCAAGCACAATTAACATAATTTTTATTAACTTGTGCCAGAAATCTGAAATCTCTGTAAAACATGGAAGCAGTTACCAGAACATGGAAGCAGCTACCAGCACATGAAAGCAGTTACCAGCTTTATCTGAAAGGTTCTGCAATGTGGACACATTGTTTATACTTTATGGTATTTATGTGTCTCATTCACCCCAAAATATAATGTTTTTGCTAATGACAGTTATTCAAGTGTTTAGTTAACTGATTTGTTAGCTCTACATACGTCAGCCTAAAGCAAAATTGGCCCAAGTCATTTTGGCAATTTTTGGCAAACAGCCAGAAACTGACTTAGGCCAATTTTTTTTTTTGAAACCAAAATGACTTAGGCCAAAATTCTTTTATGATGTAGCTGTGTTATTATGCAATTCTCCATAATATTTATGAATGAAATGCGAGGAAACAACTTCAATAAAATTAATACTCAACAATTATGTCCGAAAAATATTTGTGATATCCACTAAAATTAGTGATAATGAAATTGGCCTAAGTCAAAATGGCCTAAGACAACAGGACTTTGTGCGAAAAGTGAGTTGGGGTTTTGAGGGGTTTATTTTTAATTTAGGAGTCCAAATTTTTTTTAGCACCTGTATTGTCATAAGAGCCTTCCTATGGTACAAAAAAGGGAAAATGGCCCAAGTCTGACTTAGGCCAATTTTTCTTTAGGCTGACGAGTCACGTAATGGTTTGTTATATACATGCCAAATTACAAGTGGATATTTGCAGAAGTCTTTGAGATATGGCAAGCTTCTGTTCAACAACAATTGTTTAATTGGGTTGCCATGGCAACATACTGGATTTGCTTCACTCTTAAATGCCCGTTTAAAGCCAACTTTCAGGCATTCAGATTCTGAAAAAACAAATTTGATATAATATGAAATACGGTTGACTGGAAGAGTTTGCAATGCCAGATGTCATTATAAAAGATTTTATTTATTTTTAGTCTAATTCACCCCGTAATGGAATATTTTCATATGACAGTTATAGAAATTGTGTGTAAACTGTTGAATTGTTCATTTTTACATATTCTTGCCAAATCTCATGAAGATCCATGAACCAGCCTTTGAGTTATGTCATATTTGATGCTTAATAGTTTGAAGTTTTGAATTTTCAAATATATTGTTTGGCTGCCATGGCAACGGAAATACAATTTCTTCGCTCAACTAATATATGTCAAATATATAGCCCACTTTCAGGGCAATGTGTATCTCAAAATAGATTTGATATATATATGATACAATAGCTGAACAACAGGGTTTGAAATACAAAATGTTATTTCAAAAAGGGTATCTATGGGAAATATTTACCCCAAAATAGAATGTTTTTTCAATGACAGTCACCTGGATGTTGTATCCACAGAAGGACTATTCATTATTACACACTTTTGCCAAATTACATGAGGATATATACACTGGTCTTCGTGTTATGTCACATTTTGTACTTTAGAGTTCAACCTTTTGAATTCTGATTTATAATGTTATGTTGCCTTGGCAACGGAAATGCAACAGCTTGGCTTAGCCATTATATATCAGATTTTCAGCCTTTTCTCAGGGCATCCTAATGCACAAAAAAAATTTAATATAAAATCAAAGTTTATTTGATCGGCAGTGTTGGAAATATAGTAAATTGTGGAAAAAAGGGGTATTTATGGGTTTAATTCACCTAAAAATGGAACTTTTTAAAAAGAAATTTATCAGATTGTTATATTACCTGATGGAAAATTAATTATTACATAAATTTGCCAAATTTCATGAGGATGGACGCCCTAGTCTTTGAGTTCATGCTTTCGAGTTGGAAATTTTGAATTTTGAATTATAATGTTATGTTGCCGTGGCAACAGAAATGCAAATGCTTGGCTTGGCTATTATATGGCAACTGTGTAGCCCACTTCCAGGGCATTCTAATGCACAACAAAAATTGGATATATAATGATATATGGTTCAGCTGCAAAGTTTGAAATATAGCACATAGTGGAAATCGGGGTATTTGAAGGTTATTTTCACCCAAAAATGGAGGGTTTTTAAAACTTATTGTCAAAACAACCAAGTAGTACTAAAAAACTCCCAAATCCGAAAATATTTCCAAAATTTGGTGAATGTAGCATTAAAAGTTGTCCTGTTATTCGATATTTTGCAAAATATTGATAAAATACTAAAATAACCACTTTTATTATGTTTCGGTTGCCATAGCAACCTTATGCGAATGGTCTCAGAGCGACACCTAGCAGATTCTGAAAGCTCAACTTGTTACCTATCCAACGACACCAAATTTCTTTATATAAAAATCGGGGGCAAAAACTTTTTAAATATGCACCTTTTTCCTGGTTGGACCCCAGACTATGGGAGAGAGATGACAGTGCTGGAGTGAGTGTCATGTGGGACTGAGGACATTGGTTGTCATGAGCAGATGGTAATTTCCTAGACTGCACATGTAGCTGCTTATGCCAGGATCTATTAACAGATAACAAACTGTGTCTTTTTTTCTCACACAGGTTGGTCAGATTTATACAAAACAGAAAGAGTTGGAAGATGACGTGTGGAAGGGATGGTTTAATGATCTGCTGAAAATGTCCGATGCCTACCTCTCCAAAGTTATCCTGGAGGAGGTCAATGGTAAGCTGCTATTCCTGTGCTGTGTATTATATAATAAATCAAACAGCATTTTTGCTATGGTTTTGCGAAACTTGAGAAGTTCACATTGTAATTAATTTGAATTCTAACAATGATAGGTAATATAATTTTTATTCCATTTCCCTGTGTCCTCTTGTGACTAATTGCATAGTTAACATCACAGTAATGATTTGTAATAATAGACAAATTTCACAGAAGCTATACTAGTTTGGCAGTCAACCGTAATTTATGTTCAGCCGGTCTCGGTTTCGGTCTCGATAGCTGATGCCTCGGTCTCGGAGGGTCAATGTCTCTGTCTCGGATGCTCATGCCTCAGATGTCCTGGCCTCAACTCCCAACACTGCATTGCACAGCTTATTTTTCTCTTTTTTGCAGAAGGACAAGCAGTGGATGAAGACAAAGTAGTCGTCCATCTGTTCACGCTCGGAGAAGTTGCTCAACTCATTCCGGAGAAAGTCCCCAAGAAGATCTTCATGCTCGTCCAGTCTGTCATTGCTGCTCCTGTCATTTCTGGTAAGTATCAGTTCCTCTATTGAACCCCGGGGGGAGATTTAGCTCCGTGGTGGCATGCTTGGCTGCCAATCGCTGGGTCCAGGGTTCGATTTCAATACTTACGATTTATTTGAAAGATTTATTTTCCAAATTTCTAGAAGAGACCCTTCAATTACGTAAATATCTACTGTACATTCATTAGTATTACTTTCTGTGTGAATTAGTTTGATCTGTTATACTTTACGTCATGTGCATTTACTGCAATTTCAACAAGTATGAGTTGCTTGGACCACTTGCTACGTAGTTTCTATGCTTCCTCTGATTGGCTGATAATCAATCAAGGACCAATCAGGCAGTTAAAATGCTACGTAGCAAGTGTCCTTGCAACTCATACTAATTGAAATTGCAGTAAATACTTCCATATTATTCCTGTTTATATTGTTGCATTAACATTTGTTGTGTGTTGATGGATTTATATATAAGCCCACTTGGACTGGGTGGTTTTATTACCCTGGGTTCCCCCAGGGTAATTTTATCTAAAAACCAGTCTGAGAGATTTTTGGAAAAAAGTTTTCCCAGCTTTAATACAGGTGTGGATGTGGTCAAGTGGGCCATTTTGTGTTCATATAGAGGTGAACTAAAATGCGTTGTGGAATTGGGGATGGTTTGTTGTGGTTTTTAAGCATCAGCTACTACTAGCTGATCGCTTCTTACAATCGTCGTTTTCGTCGCAGGCAGGCTGTTACCACACAACGTCCATGATTTCTCTATTAATCTGACGAGTGAACCAACCAAATTACTCCTGGACCTTTATTAGCACCTAACCACGAGACAGTGTTATATTCCGGACATACGAGCGCATATATCCTCTTATTCAAGCCATTTTATTACTCTCCCCATCCCGCACAACCTTCTCCGTCCGCCATTTTTTCTTGACTGGAAGCGGGTGACGTCGGCCAACTTCGGCATCTCACGAAAACACCCGAAGTATCAAATGCTATTTTTTCCGGTTCTCATTAGGCGATTTTAAATATTTCCTCACTATTTACACTCCTGTTTTCATAAAAATTTGCAGTTACTTATTAAAAAAAAAAAAATCCTGATATTTGGGTCGGCCAATCAGATCAAGGGGATTTCTATGACGTCATTACCAAGCGTCCGGAATTCCAATATGGAGGATGCGGGAAGTGAGAAGGTGTTTTTGCTGACACATTTTCAACTGAACTGATCAAATACGGCCCTGCACATGACTGTCAGGTATTCCACATTATCAAATTAGGCGTTGCTGACATCGTAGACTCAATTTTTTATCTTTTAAAACATTTTTGGTTATAGTTTTACCAGAAATTCAACTTATTATCGCCCAGAAAAATATCGTAGTACTGTTGCGGTTGCGGTAAACAGTGCGTAAATCACCTAGAAATACAATTTGTGCTGTTCAATGGACATTATTCTACAGCTATTTGGTGTACAGAAATGGCAAGCCCCATTTTTGAAAGCTTAGATGATTTTGTGTTCCCTCATGATAATAAAAAGGATTTTGACAGTGCATAAAACTGAAGTTACTTCAACTTGTTCAAGAGTATCCTGCCATATAATGGATAGTTGATACTCCTATCATTTTGTTGAACATTTCAGATCATTCACATTTTAAGCAATTAATATGTTTATTTCTACAGCTGATGCTTTACATGCTTTGCATGGTATTTTTTTTTTTCTTTTTTAATTTGAAAAAAAAAAAAATGTATTTTAAATAAAAAAAATTTTTTTAGTAGTGTGTTGTGTAATTGGTCGTTCGAGTCTTGAGGGGCTGTTTTCTAGCTGACTTTGCATTATAATGTCGCACACGTGACAATCGGCCATGCGATTCAAGGAAGGCCTATAATGCATTTGGCAATTGCTTTTTGCCGTGCATATATTCTCAGAAGCAGTCTAACAATGCTAATTGCAATTCTGCAAGTTCTAAAGCGTTTTTTCACCCTCAGTTTACCAAATTGCCATTGAGAAACAGCACTTGCAGTCAATCTGACAGGTGTCAAAGCCTATTGCACTTCGCAGTGCAGTGCTACTTTGATCTTGTATCCACGGATCTTATGCTTAATTGCTAATTCCCAACAGAACCCAGGGTTTGAATCCTCGGATTCTTGTTTACTGTTTCTTAGGCCAAACTTAATTGATTCTTAGCTTCGCGGACCCGCCGACACAATATTTCCTGCCGATGATGAAAAAAAATTGAAAAAACAAAAATTTTTTTTTCCACCTTTTTTTTTTTTTGTCCTACCGACCGACCCTAGAAAAAGTGCCTTGAGAGGATCCGAGAAGCTAAAGATCAGTGTGGCCTTATTAAGTCGAAGCTATTAGTAGCTTCTGACTTATTACGATGGTGTGTTTCCATGCCGGCAGGCAGTTTTTACCTATCACCGATGATTTCTCAGTCAATCTACCAAGTACACCAACCAAACTGCCCCTGAGCCTTTATTAACATCTACCCACGGGTCTGGGTTGTATTCCAGGCATATTGAGTGGCTATTTCTTCTAATCCAAGCCATTTACGTCAGTGCCCATCCAATACAACCTTCCACCTCCACCATTTCTCAAAACTGGATGTTTTTGTGACGTCATTGTATGCGCAGGCATCCGGCAGATGGCGCCCTGCTATTTGATACTGCAGCACTCCTTCAGGCCAGTTGGCAGCACATGCTTTGGGAGAGTCCTGAATTCACTGACACTATGGAAGTGCAATTGAAGTTTTTGGCGGATTCAGTTGGCCTATTGACACTTCCTGGATTGCAGTGTGTTGATTGCTCTTGAATGACTATGACATAAAAGGTGTCATCATTAATTACACTTACTGAGCTAACAGCTTTGTTAACTCCTCTCTTAATGTTTGCACAGCATGCTCAGCCTCTATTAAAAATCGTTTTGCATGGACACTTGACAGGCTTTGAGTTATCTATCTACAGGTTAATATTTTAAAATTAAACAATCTGAAAGAACTTCTTTTTTCTCCTTCACATTTAAATTCAATTTCACTTCCCAGAAAAAAAAAACTAATTGCATTACTATTTGAGTGTGGAGATCCCATTCAAGATTTCATTTCTCACCTCGAGATATTTTATTGGACACACATGATCATTCATATTTCAAGCAATATTTATTTCCACAGCTGAGACTTTACATGCTTTGCATGGTATTTTTTTGATTTATATTTATTGTTTTGCAATTTTCTTGAAAATCATAAAGTCGCAATTACCTTAGAATTCCCTGTGAATCTGATTCAATTAAGTTTTAATGTCATACAATACCCAACATTGCAGATGGCAGCACAATAGAAGGATCCCAGTCGCAAACGAAGCGATCATCAACAGAAACACCCGACAACAGTAACCCCAGCAGCATGGAGGGCTCCCAGGGAGCTTCAAATGAGTCTCCAACGAGTACAAATAATTGCACGCCAAGTCAAGGAGACAGTCAAGGTAGGAGGTTGCTTTAAATGTTTAGTACATGGTGCCAAGTTATTAGGTAGTGATGTGTTTTGTAATATATCCAAAATTTCTTTCAAATATTTTTATTACCTGCACTCGCTGAACTTTGTTGTTGAATATTCTCTCATGTAAATTTTATCTCGTTCTGTTTGTGCAACTTGAAATTACAGCATATATTTATTAGAGGTTAAAAATTAAAAGTTTACTTCATTATTTGACAAGAACATCTACACAAAAGCCTTTAAACTTATGTTGTACCATGTTTTTGAAGTTTGCATGCCTTTTATTAGCAACAGTCTTTGCTATTTTGAGTTGCGTTGGAATGTAATGGAATTTACCAAATATTTTACATGTATACATATTATATTATTTTTATTTCTGGCAGGTAACACAGACACCCCTCCTTCCCAGTTCCAGTTCACCCAGTACTCACAGTTCCCAGCCTACAGTCAAGCCCAGTTCTCGCAATTCCGAGGGTCAAGGATGTCCGCTAAATTGCGGGCTGTGGCTTTTATTACTCATGGTTAGTATTTTATAGAAATTGATTAGGTTAGGGTGACAGAAGTAAAATTCCGAATATATGTTTTCTTAATTCTTTAGGACAGAACTGCTGTTGTCTCTGCCTCAATTTACTGTACTTCACTAAGCCATAAGATCAGAAAATGTGTAAAATGTTGTGAACTCTCACCAATCAACCATCATGAGTACCCAGCACTGGGCTTAGAGGGCTGCCCCTACCATATCTAAATATCTATCTATTCTATTTATCTATCTGCCTACAGTCAAGACCAATTCTCTCAATACCGTGGATGAAGGATGTCCGCTAAATTGCGGGGTGTGGTCGTCTATCTGTTATTGTTCTGAAATTTTTTTACACAACGGTTAACTGCAAAATATTTAACTTCATTATCTTATACTTCATATGGATAAAGTGATTGTCTGTAATTTCAGGAAAGCTGTGTCTACAGAATGAAGATGTGGCCAAGAAGACAGTCGCAGCTATGGCCAGGGAATTGGAGGTCTCTTCTGACTTCAGAATCCGCAATAACGTCGTTATGGTCTTGTGCGATCTGTGTGTAAGGTTGGTACATGTATTTTATTAATGCTTCTAATAGAATGAATTTATATTTGAAGCAGTATGGTCTTTTAACAAGTGAAGGTCATTTGTATTGGTTGTCCATCGACATTTCTTTCTTCAGATATTCAACAGTGGTTGACTTGTACGTCCCGAACATTGCCTGCTGTCTTCGTGACGAGAGCTCCTTTGTTCGTTATCAGACTTTGATTCTTCTCACAAGATTGTTACAGGTAAATTGACAAAATTATGAGAAATGAGGCTATCGTAATGTCTGTTGCAGTACCGTCCTTTTGACTGGTTTTCAGTCAGGCCCGAGTGGACACGGGTAGTTCAGTTGGTGGACAATCATTGCTTCTGGAGTTTTATTTCAGCCCTGAGTTTCTCATCTAGACAAGTGTTGGACAGCCGTTTCAATAATAATATTTTGCATAATTGCTGAGTCCTTGCAGCAGTCCTTTTGCTGTCCTAATTGTATGGCAGTGCAGTACTTAAATACAGGATGTAAAACCCGAATCATCAAACCCATTACTGCTAGAACAGTTAGTGGTCGTAAATCAGTGCAGTTTATCCAGAAAATAACCTCCTTGTGCTTGTGTTTGCAGGAAGACTTCCTGAAATGGAAGGGCTCGTTGTTCTACCGCTACGTGGTGACCCTGATCGACGAAGAGAAGAGCGTGTCGGACCTGTCTCGCTTTTGCCTGACTCACTTGCTGCCCCAGAGACATCCCAACATGTTCTTCCAGCACTTCATCGAGAGCATCTTCCACTTCAACGCTTACACTCACCATGCCTGTAAGAATTTGTTCTACTACCGTGTTGTCTGTATTAAAAGCACACCCCTTAATAAAAGCCCACCCCCTCCATAAAGAACCAATTTTAATCAAAATTCTATCAAAATATGACTTTATCCAAAGTTTTTAATGCAAAAACAATTAATCGCCCATCTCATCATTACATCTGCCCACCAGGCGCCTAATGCAAACGTAATTGCGGAATCCAGCTCTTGCCGGGATACCTGGCCGTATGTTGGACGGCTCTTTCAATCATCCATCGCTTCATTGCTGTGTCCTCATGTCCCAATTAGCCTGCTGAAGTGCATAATACAGGACGTAAAGCCCCAATCATCCATCAATAATCCTGTACTCTAACTTCCAAAATGTGTGTTTATTTTCCATCCAAGTTTTATTTAAGGTTTTCTCTAAACTTTAGAAACTAAAATTGTGAAGTCATAGACAAGATAGAGTAGCTGTTACAGATGATAACACCTACAGTTCCCTCCTTTTAATTGCTCATTGAGTCGTGCCGTTTTCTGCTACATAAAGTTTTCCTGTTTTCTCAAAATAATTCATCCTTTTCCTCTTGCATTTCAGCGTATAACAAGTTTAAGGAGTCAGAACGAGAAGTACGTTTGTTTGAAATGGCAGGAGCTCAGAATTTTGAGTAAGTATTTTGTCACAAGAGAATTATTCATTTCATTATTCTGATAGTTACAAGTGGATTCTTTCATTCACAATGAACTGATTTGAAGTTTGGATTAATTTTTGCTTCAGGAAAAGGATGACCATCTACCGTTTTCTGCTCGACAGCATGACCGATGAACACAGATTTCAACTGACAGCTAAACTGACGCAGGAGGTGAGGGTTTAGAAAATTGTTTTGAGTAAAGTCCCAACTATCCCTCCAGTAAAGTTTAATCTATCTCTTCAGATGTCTGAGTCACCAACACTGGCGAACTTCAGCGGAGCCTTCAGTGATTAAGTCATTCCCACTCCCCAAGGCTAGCCAATGAACACTGAACAGGCTTTCACGCATGTTATGCAAATGAGGACGATTTGGTGTTACAAATCTTTCAGCCATGAAGTTTATAGTTCCAGATAGGTCGCTTCAAGAGCTGCTTTTAAATTGATAGGTGTTAAGTCTCTGAGGACCCAATAGTTTTTACACAAATTGCTGTGAAACAATTGAAGTGGAGAGAAATCAGGCATGTTGATTGACTGTGATGCTCTGATGTAGAATTTTATAATATGCGGCGATAGAGTGATTCGTCTAGGGTAGATTCTCATGGTGCACTGGTGCTTATGGGGCGTAACTATTAATTTAACTCGGGCAGTCACCCCCCTATGGGAATAGTAATATTAAGTTACTCAGGTAGAGTGCCCCAAACTTTACATTATGTAATTTTTTATTATTATACTTTGAAAGTTATCCTTATATGTCATGTATGTACAATATATGTTGGAAATAAATATATCTATCTCTCTATTTATCTACACAAACTCATTCACAATTAAAATCTGTTTCTTTCTCAGGTCCTTGGTGCAGTGGTGGATGACATTTTACCCCACAACGAAGCGACGCACGCCCTCCTGCGAGACGTCCTGTCCATCCTGAGCAGCAAGGAGATCAAGCTTCATTCCATGAAGTCCAAACCGGAAGATGAGGATGTCGTGGAAGAACAGGACATGGCCCAGGCCGTGGTGTCTGCCGCTCGCAAGAATATCCTCACCAAGGTGTGTATTTGGTAATAAGGCCTCACATAATTAATCTTTAGCTTCTCGGATCCTCTTAAGGCACTTATTCTAGGGTCAGTCGGTAGGACAAAAAAAAAAGTATAATGTCAAAAAAAAAAATTTTTTTTTTCTTTATTTTTTCCCCGTCGGCAGGAAATCTATTGTGTCCGCTGGTCTGCGAAGCTAAGACTCAATTGTGTGTGGCCTAACTGCAGTAATGCTATTTATCATTGTTTGACTCTTTTATGATAACTTCGGGTTCTCACCGGACAGGGAAAATGGTGAAAAAAAGTTTCCTCCAGGTAAAAAATCAGGGAATTTGAAATTTGACCTCAAATTCAAGGAAAGTAATAGGGAATTTGGTTTTACATATGTTGATCCATGAAACAAGCCCTCTATTTTAAGCAAGACGCTGTTAAAGTTATAGATTTGGTATCCGATTAGCGGCGATAACACAATGATACGCCCGAGTATACGGCAAGTGATGTCAGGGAAAACGTCCAGTGATGCAGGGAAAATTCAGGGAATTCGCTCACCGAATTTCAGTGGGTACCCTGTTTAAACTGCGTGACTCTTTGGTCCAAAACAAGGAGCTTTCAATATTACATTTCGTCTGTACTTACTTCCAGGTTGTCAAGAGGAACGTCATTGAAAACGTCGTACCAATAATCCTCGGACTGAAGAAACAGGTCAGTTTACTTTTTGAGATTGATTGAGTTCCACTTTTCAGGTGGTGGGGAGGGGGGGGGGCAAGTCTCTTGGACCTGTGTTGGACAGCAGTTTCAATCATTCTTGGCCTCATTGCTTTGTCCTCCTGTCCTAATTAGTCAATCTTCACCTGTGTCAATCTTTTTCCGTGATTATGAGGGGGGCGGGTTGGTCTAGTGGTAGCATGCCTGGCTGCAAATCGTTGGGTCCAGGGTTCGAATCCAGCTCTTGCCGGGTCCTGGGTCTATGTTTGACGGCTGTTTCAATCATCCTTCGCCTCATTGCCGTGTCCTCCTCCTGTCCTAATTAGCCTACCAAGTGCATAAATACAGGACGTAAAGCCCCATTCATCCATCCATTCATCCGTGATTATGATGTTTTATGTAAAGTTAATTTTCCTTTTTTTTTTTGTTGATTATGTTCTGTTCAAATTTTTTCTTGCAGCTTGAAGAGCACAGGTCGCCTGTTGTGAAAGACGTGATGCTGTATCTGCAGGAAATCATGAAGGATTACAAGACGGAAGTCCAAGGTGAGGTTTTGCATTGTAAAGTAGGCTGAGAACAACTGTTATCAGGGTTCCCACAGTCATGGAAAGTCATGTAAAAAAACTTTGGTGACTCAGTGGTCATGGAAAGTCATTGAAAAGTCATGGAAGAGCAAAAAATTGTCAAGAGTCATGAAAATTCGAATTTTGTACTTAATTCAGTTATTCACGCTAACATTTTATGGATTTCGGCACTTGTGCTGGACTGAATGGAGACAGCTGTCATGTGGTGAATCTGTTTCGGGGTGCGACTCGGCTGTAAAAAGTAAAGATTTGGCAATGGAAAATCCGAAAATTGGTCAGGGAAAGTCAGGGAATTTCGGTCGTAAACTTTTGTGGATATTGGTCTTCAGCGTATTACCTCTGACTTTCCACGCCTAAGTTTTCTGTTAAATCGTGTCCATCTGACTCGCTTTTTAATCTATCTCTCTTACTCCTCTGTTTCCAGATATTTTGGCAGCTGACAAACAGCTCGCCAAAGAAGTTGAGTTTGATCTTCGAAGATTTGAACAGCAACAACAGGCCGCAGTGGCAGCCGCTTCTCCTTCTAATAGGGTATGTTTATGTCGTTTCCATTTATTCTGTTCACTGGTTGTATTTAAATATGCAATAGTGTTCAGTTGTCCTTGATTTTTTGGCTGTGTTGCTTTTGTTAGATAAGAAGTTTTAAGTGTAAAGAAGTCCAAGTGTAAAGAATCCTAGTTTAAAGAATATACGGTCATACAAGGCTCTATATGCTTGCCTGCTTTGAAATAACAGACAGTAGTCCAGTAGTCTTGTTGTCCAGTGCCTGCAAATTTGGTGGAAATTTGATTAAGTTTTATTTCCTGACTGTAAATATGCATTGTATATCTCAAGAAATTTTAGTGAAAGTCTAGAAAATGTTTAAAAAGATGTCTTAACCTATCTTTCTGTATTAACATTAATTTTTATCTTGATTCAGAACAACCTGCAAAAGAACAAGTCTCCTCAAACAGTGACCTTCGCAGACCAAGAAGCAGGATCACCTGAGACGCCTCCCGTCCCTGTGAATCCTTTCGCTAACATAGCCAACCATTCTCGCAGTTCATCTAATACCCCGGAGAAATCCCCGACGCCTAATGGCGCTAAAGGAAAAACGCCAGTCAGGACACCAGGTGGCGTTGCTGCCACCCCCCAGAGGTAATTGACAACATCATTGTTAGTCGCAGAAATTGCTTAATTGCCTCTTCACCAGTGCTGGAGCTATGTTCAGAGTGATTTTCAAAATGTTCTCCTTGAAAAAATGTGCGTGTTTCCTCTTTACGAATACTTTTTTCCTTACAGACCAATGAGCCTGGCGACTGTGGCGATTATGAATTCAGCCCACAAGGCGATGGAGAGAGCTCGCAGACTGTCAGCTGCTGGAACGCCAGGTAAATTATTTAATGAAGTATTTATTATAATTACTTAATAATGAACCACACAATTTAATTTTTGAAGTTGGAAAATTTATGAAATATTCTAAATTTAGCTGTTTCTAATGCATTTTCATAATAAACTTCTTGCAGGCTTGAACAGATCTGCTCTCGCTGCTGCTGCTGCCGCCCGGACAACTCCGAAACCAAAACCACCCACTCAAAAGGATAAGGAAACCGGTACACCCGCCAAAGACAAGACACCCGCGAGTAAGGGCCCTCCACCCACGAGTAAGGATCCTTCACCCGCGAGTAAGGGTGTTTCACCCGCGAGTCAGCCGTTGACCCGACCACCCATAAGGACATCAAGCAGCGACGACTCTTCTCCATCGAGACCAAAGAAAGTTGGATGGGCCGACCATGGAGATTCGGATGACGTGTTCGATCAATATAAGGTGAGTCGTTAAAATAGCTTATAATATTTTTTGGTTCTGCAAGTGGGTTACATGTTAATTCAGCTTATGAAATCTATCTATACAAAGGCGCTATTCTGGATGCTTCGGTCCCTCTTACGAGGCGTCTGGGCGACCCACAACTGCCAAATTCGCACAGTGTACTAATATTGATGTCCTGCAAAAAGTGGGCAACTTTTTTTTTCCAATTTCAAAAAAAAAAATTTCCAAAATTTTTTTTTTTCAAACTTTTTTTCATTTTCACTATTTTTTTTTAAAAGGAAATAAAAAAAGAGGAAATCAGCCTACTTTTTTCAGTCTCTGCACAGGGTCAACATTTTTAACTGAGGCGAATGGGCGGTTAAAGTCTAATAGAAGGACCAAATAGTTCCAAGGTTGTTATTTGGTTGTGACATCATCATAACAAATGTTTCGGCCAATGAGCGGGGGAGTGGGGGCGGCAGCCCCCATGTGACGCCATGACAACGGTTGTGACGCAATGATTTTCAACAGTAAAGAGTCTCACTGGAACTACTTCACTACTTAAGGGCACAGGCTGGTCGAAAAAATGTGTGTATGCTGTCCAGAAGAAACTGTTGCAGCTAGAGCTATGAAATTTTACACAGGTCTTCAGGGCACCAAATTATGACCCTCCATGAAATTTTAAAGGAAATTTACTTGAATGTTGAGCATGATTGGCCCCAACGAGTTTTCCCATCAAAGTGCAAGCAATGGTTAGCTTGAACACTTATGTAATGGTTTAACTTACTTTTGGATGATCCCAACTCAGTCTGACATGGTAATCCAAAGTTTTGGTCAGCTTGCGACCGTTATGAGCATCAGCCACTCAGAGCCATCTTTGCAGTGGCCCAGGCCAACAGCGTGCTATTTTTAGAACACATTCCGGGAAATTAGGTCATGTGTTTGTTTACAAACATGCAGGCAGTGTGACTCTCAGAAAGGCAGTGCTTGCATCACCAATCATTGAAGATCGAAGATGATAGTCAATTTATTGACAAGCAAAGGTTATTTGAGGTAGGTGAAGATCATTAGGCACTTGTTGATGACTTAGGACAAGCATACAATCAGTTTTGTTGTTGAGTTCCACCTGCCTAAATTGTTTCAGCAGGTCATTTTGCCATCTTCATGGATTACACAGTCCTGGGAGTATAATATTATTGAGCATACAATATTGACATATTTGTCATGTATCAATAGGGGCCGACCAGATGATCTGGGGGGGCAGCACATGAAAATAAAAAAGTTTTTTTCCATCTGTATCTATAGGGTACTGTAATGTTAAAATTGCAAAAAAAAGTGTCTTTCGTCTGCATGTCAGTGGCGTCACCACGATTTATTTTAGGGGGGGGGTAGTAGGCCAGGAAATATTGCCATAATAGCAATATAATATAAAGAATATAGGCCTAAATCAATTTGTCTTAACAAGTAGGGGGGCAGCTACCCCCCCTCCCCCCACTCCCCTCCAGGGTGAATGTTTGTGGACATGTCAAATTTCTGTGTATACCATAAATCCACATGGCTATATATATCTTAGATTAATAAGAAATTTTGTAAGACTATGCAGGCCTTCTCCAGGGCCTTGGGCTGGGCTGAATCCTAGGGAAGCATGCGCACCCCCGGAAAATATTGGAAAATCACGAAGATCCCATGCGCTTGAAGGTACTGGTAAGATAATATACCGTGGTTCAACCGGGGGACCATGTGACTTAAATGACTTGTGGGACAATGGGTTTAAGCTCAAACAGCCAGCTCCCCCTGCCCCCCCCCCGGTGACGCCACTGCCGCATGCTATCAAAAAATTGTTGATGCTTCACAAAACAAAAATAATTTGTCCCGGGGGTAAAATCCATACCCTCCTCCCCCAACTATTGTCTGGTCGGCTCCTGATTGTCTTGTCTTTATCTCTGTAGTTGTATTTAACTATTTATGCATAGGCCTATATTATATTATATATATATGTAGCTTCCAACAAAATCTTACCAGTACCTTCAAGCGCATGGGATCTTCGTGGGTTGAACGGCCAGCCCCCCCCTTAAAATAAATCATGGTGAAGATATCCCCCCCACCCCGTGTTGAACACCAGCCCACTACTTTTTTGAAATGCTGCACATGCCATGTTATAATAAAACCCCATAACAGTGTAGTTCACAGCTATGAACATCATGAGTGTCAGGTCTGCTCTGAATTAACACGAGTCCGAAGGACGAGTGTTATTCAGAAGGCAGACCTGACACGAATGACGTTCATAGCTGTGAACTACACTGTTATGGGGTTTTATTTATATCCCGCAATGACTTTATCAGTGGTTTTTACTAAATTTTAGTCTGATAACTTCAAATTCTCCCAAGTTAGAAGTTGCAGTTTGTTGTGACGTCACCAGCTGCCCATTGTGACGTCATGACATAAACAATCGCTGCCCATTGTTTGCATAACAACGTCAGATAATTTATTTCATTGAGTTCACTAGGATGAACTCAATGGTGTGAACTCAATGGTTTTTCCATGGTGTTCACTCGCAATTGCGGGATATACAGTAATATCCCGCAATTGCGAGTGAACTCCATGAAAAAACCATTGAGTTCACACCATTGAGTTCATCCTAGTGAACTCAATGAAATAAATTATCTGACGTTGTTATGCAAACAATGGGCAGCGATTGTTATGTCATGACGTCACAATGGGCAGCTGGTGACGTCACAACAAATTGCAGCTCCCAACTTGGGAGAATTTGAAGTTATCAGACTAAAAAACACTGATAAAGTCATTGTGTCAGGTCTGCCTTCTGAATAACACTCGTCCTTCGGACTCGTGTTAATTCAGAGCAGACCTGACACTCATGATGTTCATAGCTGTGAACTACACTGTCATGGGGTTTTATTATAATATTCTATCTGTAGTTTTTAGTTTGAATGAATCTGATCGATTGGTATCTGGATAATAAATCTTTAGCTCTATAGATTCAGGGGCAGATCCAAACGTTTTCTAAAAGGGGGAGAGCACAATAATTATCCAGCTGATTATCAGCCACCAAGCCTGCATAGGCATAGGGCCTACCAGGTGAGGGGGGCAGTCGCCCCACCCCTCCCCTCAAAACTTCGGGAAACATGCAGAATCTGGCGAAAGGCTTCAAAATTAGAGCAGATGAAAATAAGCATTGTTGAAAATCTACGGTTTTCAAGTGATTTTTTTTGACATAGTATAAAATCTTGATCCTAAAATTTGGACAACCGTCGCTCGCAACCCCATAACGATTTGCCCGTGGTACGCCTATGCACCAAGGCCATCAAAATCTGGCCTTGAGGCCGACCTCGAGACCTGCAACAATAGCCAAAAGGAAGAAAGACCCGAGACCAAAGCCAAGGATTGGACATCCAAGGCTGCGAAGCCATCAAATTGAAAATATGGCCTCGACACCGGCGTCGGAGATGAGGAAGGCCTTGGAGACCAGGCAGAGCTCAGCACCTCCAATACTGTAAAATTAGGGTGCTGGCTAAAAACCAAGAATTATATTGGAGTGTCACTTTATACTATATAGCAGTATGAAAAATTATCCTAATTTGGACATTTATGCCACTGCATTGTAACATGTCATCTCAGGGGCAGATCCAGAAAATGTCGGGGAGGGGGGTTATGAATGAAACTAAAATGTCTGAAATTATTCTTATATCAAAATCTATAGCCAAATAAGGGGGTTAAAAACTCCCTCCCCCCCCTCCACTGGGTTTGCGACTGGATCTTCCGAAAAATGAATTTTCATGATGTAAAGTTCTTTCACCATTCCAGATGCCGAGAGGACGAGGTAGGGGCAGAGGATCTGGGAAATCCAAAACAGCTACTTAACTGTTACCCATGAAGGGACAACACTCGAGAGAAGAGCTTTGACAGATCCTGTATAACCGAGAGAGGGTGGAAGAGCATGTGAATGTAAGACAACTACACCATTATTTAGCACCTCACCATGGGTGATCTATACACATCAGGTCAACACCAGTAGCTCATTAGGAAAGTACACACAGACAGATGACTTCAGGCTAGAGATGATAAATATCAGTCATATTTTTGTTATTTTCAGGATAGAATCGCACAAGCTCTAAGAAGAACATGCCTGAAAAGAGCAGCGGCCAGGCAACTTGGGATGCTACTGGATATCATGGGACTTCCCAGACCCACCTGAATTTTGTAAATCAAAAACCCCCAGTAAGTCTGAAACAACTGGCAAAACAGCATAAGCTTGGGATAAAAATTGAACACAATTGCGATATTAAACATATTTATTAAAATAATGCGAAGGGTTGATACTGGTCAGGGTAAAATCAGGGAATTCAAGGTCAGGAAGAATTTGTGGAACTTTAAAATTAGTCAGGAAAATTTGTGATCTTGCATTAAGTCAGGGAAATCTGACCTTGGTCAGGGAAATTATTTGGCATAAAAACTAATGCGCGACACAAATTGCGATGGTTTAGTGTAAGAACGACAAAGAACTGAAGGACATTTGCCTGTCTAACCTGTTCGATGGTTATGAAGTGGCCTTAAAATCAGGGATCAACAGCTAAAGGCATCTTGAATGGCAACCTGGCATCATCCCTTTTCAGTTTGTTTCAAGTCGCAACGTAAAATCACAAAAGTCCCTGAATTGCAATCCAAAATTTTGTGTGAGTGCCTTTTTTGTGGTCAAGGAAAACTTGTTTCGAGACAGGGGAAAGTCAGGGTATTTCGAAATCTTGCTCAAGCGGCAACTCTGTAAAGGCAAAGAAAATAACTACAGAAATTCATAGTTCTATGCACAGGGCTGGAAAAAATGTGAATTTCCAAGCAATTCAGTTTTCATGAAACGCAACAAAATTTTCCCATGACTGGCCACGAAACTGGCGACTACTTTCAAGTCAAAAATTTTGGATCTTTGTTAAAAAATTTCCAGTGAGATCTAAGCAGCCACTGCTTTCATTCACTCCAGAGATGTAAGCTGATACACTGATACGCAAAAATCATAATTCTTTATATTGAATTAACATAAAAATTTAATTTCATTGACAGTTCTTTATATTGATGTAACATCAAAATTTAATTTAATTGACAATTCTTTATGTTGAAGTAACATCAAAATTTAATGTCTCTGTGTTTCATTAATCCATGCCAAACCTTACGTTTAGTATAGGCCTATATTCTAAACAATATATGTAATCCAAATGACACATTAATTTTTTTATTGTAGGACATGGACATGATGCCGATTCCGTTCCTTCGGCAGAGGAACAAAATCCTTTTCCACGAGGAGCTCAGGACTAACAAGTTGAGGCGCTACGCAGCATACCGGCTGTTTGTTTACTGGTGGCGAGGTTGTCTCAGAGCAGCAATTTAAGGGATATAAGCCTCATCACCTTGTCTGAAATATCAAATTTATATTAAATTGTAATTGTTATATATATACAATTATACATATATGATTATTTGTGTATTTGTCGTAGGGTTTTTTACTACTTAAAACTTAAATTTAAACTTTTAACTTTTGGCAATTGCATTAGTAGATGCAATTATCTGCAATTTGCTGAGGTACAATTTTCCATGTGTACTTGATGGTCTTCACTTCTATAATTATAATTCTGTAAATGAATGCCTTTGTTGTTATTCCTTAGTATCTTATTACATACTAGAGACTAGAGATTACCCCATTAGAGACTACAAATATATAAGTAGTTTGTTTGACTAGAGAAGCGCACACGCTGCACCCGTGTTCATAGCGACCTATTTAGCTACAATAATGTCATTATTGACTTTCAATGTTAGCTTACATTCCGATTCACCTATGTGACAGAACCCTAACTGTTAGTCCTTAATGAATAGCATACCCGCCAATGTCATTGTGTCCAATATCTCTGTGTCCAGAGTCCCTGTGTCCAATGTCAAGATCTGTCAGTCGTGACCTGTGAGCCTCCACCAACTCAGCAGTGGATGGAGCTTCCTTGCTAGCCAGGTTCGGAGCAATCCTCCGTGGGCGTTCTTCACATAGTGGTCTCGGAATGCGATGCTGCACGATGTCCGCCATCAGCTTCCCGATGTATTTGTAGTCTTTCACTTCCTTGACCTTTACGGGAAACCAATTTTGTGCACGCTTGTTGAAGACTCTTCTGTACCTGTAAATGATGAAACAAGATAAATATTTGACTTACAAATACAATTATGGTCCGCTAAAACTCAAGGGGCAGTGGCATAATCTAGAAATGGCCTTATGGCGGGGGGCATTAAATGGGGTGAATATGCGGTGCTCTGGGCATTTCCTATCTCTTTCATGTTAATTTTTTACCCGGGGGGGCATGGCTCAATCCCCCCCCTAAATACGCCCCTGCAAGAGGTATCAATTTTTGAAGAAAGTTCCAACAAAACTCCCACAACTTTCTCCCTGTCATAAATTCTCAACAGTCCCCTGATGGGGGGTACTGACCGACACTATTGGGGATGAATTCCCATTTGGAGGTGGGCACTGTCCCCCACCTGTAGGAAGGGGCACTGATGCCCACATGTAGTTGGGGGCAACTTAACCCCCCCCCCTTGTAGGCAGGGGTGGTGATCCCCATTTAATCTTCATAAGGGGGGACTGACCCCCACTTGTAGGTGAGGGGCACTGACCCTGACTTTGAGTAGGTGTTGAGGGGTTGAGGGGCACTGATCCCCATTGGCAGGAGGGGGCACTGACCCCCATCTGCAGGAGGGGGGCACTGACCTTCACTTGTAGGACACTGACCCTGACTGTGAGAAATGCTGAACCCTCTGGAAGTGAAGTACTGATTCCCATTTGCCAGAGGGGGGCAATGACCCCCCATCTACAGGAGGGGGGTACTGACTTAGTGACTCCCACTTGAGGAGAGGGGCACTGACTCCCACTTGTTTGAGAGGGGCACTGACCCTGACTTCGAGAAGGGGGGCACTAACTCCCATTGGCAGGAGGGGGGCACTGACCCCCCATCTGCAGGAGGGGGGCACTGACTCAGTGACTCACACTTGAGGAGAGGGGCACTGACTCCCGCTTGTTTGAGAGGGGCACTGACCCTGACTTCAAGAAGGGGGGTACTAACTCCCATTGGCAGGAGGTAGACCCCGGAGTCGTCGTTGTTAGTCGTCGTCGTCCGTCATAATTGGTCCGTTGAAGTCGTCGTCATGCCAACAAACGTCAGTTGCCGTCGTCAGTGGTGGATTTGATTGGCGCCAGTTGCCTGAAGAGTATTAGGCCAAAAGCCCACATCCACTTGCGTCATTCACGTGCATGTAGACAGAAGCAATTAGCAGGCTTCTGAAGTTATGGTGACAAGAATGGCACTCCAGTCATATTAATTGCAATTCAGACTGATTCTGGCTTCGTTTGAATCCTTCTGAAGCAATTTCACCCCAAATTAGTCAAGTGATATTGAAGTCACCTGTTACAGCAGACAGTGACACTTGAAGTGCAATTCAGCTTAACTGGTAATCATCTTGCACAATACCTGATTGTGGTAATTAAGTTTATCAGATGATTAACTTTATATTGTCCCATATGGGCCTAGTGAATTTTGAAATATAAATTGGACTTTGATTTCTCATCTAACAATATATCTTTCACAATACCAATTGCTTTAATTGGGAGAGCGATAGCTTTCCCCTAATGATTGCAGCTGAAATTGACAGGTTGTTTTCTAGTCAAGTAAACACGCACTACATGCCTATTTGGATTATTGAACTGCTGTCAATTTAGGCACAAGGATCTTGCCTAACCAATGGTTGCATTTGTAAGTGGTTGTTGTTAATGTGGCATGTGCAATGACAGCCTGACCAATGGTCACTCCTCTTGTCCAAGAAAAAGTTTCTCCGACATTGCAAATAATGGGCAGAGTGGGCTTAGGACAGGGGGGGGGGACTGCACATTGAAAACAAAACTAGAATTTGTGTCGCAAGCGGAACACATGCGAGTTCTATGTGTATGTTGTTTTGCCAGATAGATAGATAAGGGGGCGACCATTTAATGGGGCGACCATTTAATATCTCCTAAGAATAAGGGGGCAACCATTTAATATCTACTAAGGTGCTAAGATAACAAGATAGATAGATACATAGATACATGGACATACCCCCGGGGACATACCCCCGGGGACATACCCCCGGGGACATACCCCCGGGGACATACCCCCGGGGACATACCCCCGGGGACATACCCCCGGGGACACACCCCCGGGGACATGGGGACGTAACCCCCGGGGACATGGGGACGTAACCCCGGGGACATGGGGACATAATCCCCGGGGACATGGGGACGTAACCCCCGGGGACATGGAGACGTAACCCCCGGGGACATGGGGACGTAACCCCCGGGGACATGGGGACGTAACCCCCGGGACATGGGGACGTAACCCCCGGGGACATGGGGAAGTAACCCCGGGGACATGGGGACATAACCCCCGGGGCCATGGGGACGTAACCCCCGGGGACATGGGGACGTAACCCCCGGGGACATGAGGATGTAACCCCCGGGGACATGGGGACGTAACCCCGGGGACGTAACCCCAGTGGACATGGGGACGTAACCCCCGGGGACATGGGGATGTAACACTCAAGGACATGGGGACATAACCCCCGGGGACATAGGACGTAACCCCCGGGACATGGGGCCGTAACCCTCGGGGACATGGGGACGTAACCCCCGGGGACATGGGGACGTAACCGCGGGGACATGGGGACGTAACCACTGGGGACATGAGGACGTAACCCCCGGGGACATGGGGACGTAACAAACGGGGACATGGGGACGTAACCAACGGGGACATGGGGACGTAACCCCCGGGGACATGGGGTCGTAACCCCCGGGGACGTAACCCCTGGGGCCATGGGGACGTAACCCCCGGGGACATGGGGACGTAACCCTCGAGGACATTGGGACGTAACCCCCAGGGACATGGGGACTTAACCCCCGGGGACATGGGACGTAACCCCGGGGACATAGGACGTAACCCCGGGACATGGGGCCGTAACCCTCGGGGACATGGGGACATAACCCCCGGGGACATGGGGCCGTAACCCCGGGACATGGGGCCGTAACCCCCGGGGACATGGGGACGTAACCCCCGGGGACATGGGGACGTAACCCCCGGGGTCATGGGGACGTAACCCCCGGGGTCATGGGGACGTAACCCCCGGGGTCATGGGGACGTAACCCCGGGGACATTGGGACGTAACCCCGGGGACATGGGGACGTAACCCCCGGGGACTTGGGGACGTAACCCCCGGGGACTTGGGGACGTAACCCCCGGGGACTTGGGGACGTAACCCCCGGGGTCTTGGGGACGTAACCCCCGGGGTCATGGGGACGTAACCCCCAGGGACTTGGTTACGTTACCCTCATGGACATGGGGACGTAACCCCTGGGGACATGGGGAAGTAACCCCGGGGACATGGGGACGTAACCCCTGGGGACATGGGGAAGTAACCCCGGGGACATGGGGACTTAACCCCCGGGGACATGGGGACGTAACACCCGGGGACATGGGGACAGTTATGACTGAATATCAGGACTTTATTTTTCTTCAAAATGATAGATTGCAAAAAAACAACAATTTATTAGAATTTTTTATTATAGGCCTATATAGGCCTACAAGAAATCGAAATAAAAAATATGGAAACTTGTTTTATTCAACTCAGAAAAGTGGAAAAACATAACTGTCTAATTGTAATTGAGTGGATTAGTTCACTTGAAGATGACACCTGACCTATTGCTGTTGAGGAAGTTCAATAATCAATGGCAATTAACAATCGACATGGGGACACTGCCCTTCTTAAAAAGTGACACAGGGACACTGGCCCTCTTAAAAATCGAGAGACACTGACAGATTGACTAATAAAAAGTGACAAACATTTGATACATTTCTTTATCATTTATGCTTCGATAAAATGGGACATGAGACATTCATTTTTCCTTTAAATTCCAACATTTGACACCCCATCTGTTTTTGAGACCCATGTATACCCCTATCAACAAAGTTTATTTCAAGAAGGCTATACAAATTTTGTTTTGCAGGCTGTATAATCTAGAATTTCATCCAATCGAGGTTGTTTCTATTAATTGCATTTAAGCCATCATCAATGATTTCCACTCTCTGTAATCCACAGTTGATTACAAGACCCTGTCTTAAAATAATAAAATCCAGTCTTTTAAGTGGTAGTTTAAAAAAAAGGTAATGAGCATAAATAACCAAGAATTTTTCTAGGAGATTAGGAGAATGCAGACCAAAATTCTCATCATGCAGGCCAAATGCTGACCAAATGCTGACCAAATGCAGACCATTCTATATATACTTTCGGAAAAATGCCAAATACAGTGCAAAAACTAGTCCCGGGTGCTTTGTTACTGATGCTGCATATATGTAAGAGTCACAGTTCGCTACATTGAAATATATCTAATGAAAGATACACACTATTTCTTTTAATACTCATTCCCAGTGACGAAAAGGTGACATCAACCTAACTACACCACGCCCACTCGACATGCGAGAGCTCTCCCTTCGCATCGGTCCCGATCGAAACTCTAGTTTAGAACTAGCATTCCTGATGCAAGTGGGCATGTTCATGCAACAGGAAAGATGTGCGGTTGGACATGTGTAGGGAGCAATGAATCTATCTACATGATCTATCTATCTATATCTGTCTATCTATCTATTAATGATGTTACACTGCCACATTTTCCTCGATGTTTGTGATGTGATAATTAACAAACCAACACAAACAAAATCCTCATGGTTTGTGACATTTCAGCGTCTGTGCTTCATTGGCTACTGGTCATAGCCCTATCCATCATCCATGCCATGTTATTCTCTGTGAGTCATAAGCAATTTATGAGGTCATAGCCTATACTTGCAATGCCAAAAAAGAGTGTCCAACTGAATATAACTGAGGTCACAAGTGACTCAATGAAAAGTTGACAGCTTATTTCAATGTGTTTGATAGGGTTGTTGTGAGGTCATTGATGCGTCGCATAAAGTCAGTTGAAATTACTTCAGACAGTTGCAGTTGAAAAGTTATCAACTAGTCGAGTCAGTCAGTTGAAATGAAGGAAGTCAGTTGATTCAGGAGAGGGCACTGACTACCATCTGCAGGAGGAGCACTGACTCCCACTTGTTGGAGAAGGGCACTGACTCCCATCGGCAGGAGGGGGGCACTGACCCACAGCTGCAGGAGGGGTGCACTGACCTCCAGCTGCAGGAGGGGTGCACTGACCTCCAGCTACAGGAGGGGTGCACTGACCTCCAGCTGCAGGAGGGGGGTACTGACCCCCCCACCTGCAGGGGAGGGCACTGACCCCCATCTGCAGGAGGGGGCACTGACTTTCACTTGTAGGACACTGACCCTGACTGTGAGAAATGCTGAACCCTCTGGAAGTGAAGCACTGATTCCCATTTGCCAGAGGGGGGCACTGACCCCCCATCTGCAGGAGGGGGGCACTGACTCAGTGACTCCCACTTGAGGAGAGAGGCACTGACTCCCACTTGTTTGAGAGGGGCACTGACCCTGACTTCGAGAAGGGGGCACTAACTCCCCTTGGCAGGAGGGGGAACTGACCCCCCATCTGCAGGAGGGGGTTACTGACTCAGTGACTCCCACTTGAGGAGAGGGGCACTGACTCCCACTTGTTTGAGAGGGGCACTGACCCTGACTTCGAGAAGGGGGGCACTAACTCCCATTGGCAGGAGGGGGGTACTGACCCCCCATCTGCAGGAGGGGGGCACTGACTCAGTGACTCCCACTTGAAGAGAGGGGCATTGACTCCCACTTGTTGGAGAGGGGCACTGACTATGACTTTGAGAAGTGCTGAACCTCTGGAAGGGGGGTACTAACTCCCATCTGCAGGAGAGGGCACTGACTACGATCTGCAGGAGGAGCACTGACTCCCACTTGTTGGAGAGGGGCACTGACTCCAATCGGCAGGAGGGGAGCCCTGACCTCCAGCTGCAGGAGGGGTGTACTGACCCCCATCTGCAGGAGGGGGGCACTGACCCCCAGCTGCAGGAGGGGTGCACTGACCTCCAGCTGCAGGAGGGGTGCACTGACCTCCAGCTGCAAGAGGGGTGCACTGACTCCCACTTGTTGGAGAGGGGCACTGACCCTCACTTTGAGAAGTGCTGAACCTCTGGAAGGGGGGGCACATACTCCCATCGGCAGGAGGGGGGCACCAACTCCCATCTGCAGGAGGGGTGTACTAAGTCAGTGCCCCTCCTGCAGATGGGGCACTGACCCCCATCTACAGGAGGGGTCACTGACCCCCCATCTGCAGGAGAGGGTACTGACCCCCATCTGCAGGAGGGGGGCAAAGCTGCAGGAGGGGTCCTGACTCCCACTTGTTGGAGAGGGGCACTGACTCCCACTTGTTGGAGAGGGGCACTGACCCTGACTTTGAGAAGTGCTGAACCTCTGGAAGTGGGGCAATAACTCCCATCGGCAGGAGGGGGGCACTGACCCCCAGCTGCAGGAGGGGTGCACTGACCTCCAGCTACAGGAGGGGTGCACTGACCTCCAGCTGCAGGAGGGGGGTACTGACCCCCCCACCTGCAGGGGAGGGCACTGACCCCCATCTGCAGGAGGGGGGCACTGACTTTCACTTGTAGGACACTGACCCTGACTGTGAGAAATGCTGAACCCTCTGGAAGTGAAGCACTGACTCCCATTGGCCAGAGGGGGGCACTGACCCCCCATCTGCAGGAGGGGGGCACTGACTCAGTGACTCCCACTTGAGGAGAGGGGCACTGACTCCCACTTGTTTGAGAGGGGCACTGACCCTGACTTCGAGAAGGGGGGCACTAACTCCCATTGGCAGGAGGGGGGTACTGACCCCCCATCTGCAGGAGGGGGGCACTGACTCAGTGACTCCCACTTGAGGAGAGGGGCATTGACTCCCACTTGTTGGAGAGGGGCACTGACTATGACTTTGAGAAGTGCTGAACCTCTGGAAGGGGGGCACTAACTCCCATCTGCAGGAGAGGGCACTGACTACCATCTGCAGGAGGAGCACTGACTCCCACTTGTCGGAGAGGGGCACTGACTCCCATCGGCAGGAGGGGAGCACTGACCTCCAGCTGCAGGAGGGGTGTACTGACCCCCATCTGCAGGAGGGGGGCACTGACCCCCAGCTGCAGGAGGGGTGCACTGACCTCCAGCTACAGGAGGGGTGCACTGACCTCCAGCTACAGGAGGGGTGCACTGACTCCCACTTGTTGGAGAGGGGCACTGACCCTCACTTTGAGAAGTGCTGAACCTCTGGAAGGGGGGCACATACTCCCATCGGCAGGAGGGGGGCACCGACTCCCATCTGCAGGAGGGGTGTACTAAGTCAGTGCAGCTCCTGCAGATGACACTGTACTTACCCCCATCTGCAAGAGGGGCACTGACCCCCATCTGCAGGAGGGGGCACTGACCCCCAATCTGCAGGAGAGTGTACTGACCCCCATCTGCAGGAGGGGACTCCCACTTGTTGGAGAGGGGCACTGACTCCCACTTGTTGGAGAGGGGCACTGACCCTGACTTTGAGAAGTGCTGAACCTCTGGAAGGGGGACAATAACTCTCATTGGCAGGAGGGGGTACTGACCCCCAGCTGCAGGAGGGGGCACTGACCCCCATCTGCAGGAAGGGGCACAGACCCCCATCTGCAGGAGGGGGCACTGACCCCCACTTGTAGGAGAGGGGTACTGACCCTGACTTTGAGTAGGTGCTGAACCCTCTGGAAGGGGGGCACTGACTCCCATTGGCAGGAGGGGGGCACTAAACCCCCATCTGTAGGAGGGGTCACTGACTCCCACTTGTGGGAGTGGGGCACTCCCTGACTCCGAGAAGTGCTGAAGCCTTTTGTGCAATCCAAAAGAATCCAAAAGGAGGAACATCTGCAAATGGCAAAACCCTGTCCTCTTGTGAGAAACTCTTAAACTGCATGTTTGTTTACATGGAAATAAACATGATATTTGTAATATTTGAATGGTTCCTACATGAATATTGTGAAGATGAGGTAAGAGTGAACGCACTGGGGACATGTTGGAAGGTTGTGGAATGAGCTGTAGGGGAGAGCGGGGCACAGTGAGACGGCAGGCACAGTGAGACAAAGCCCGTAGCATCTTCCGTGTACTGTTTAGTACAGGGCTCTACTGTTTACAGATCAACCCTTTTTTGCATGGTACAAAAATTAAGTAAGTGAGAGACTGTCCTATATCCTGAATACCTACGCAGCATATCAAGAGTGGAATTTCAATATTTTGGTTTTTAGCCAGTAAAAGTAAATAATTTTGCAAAATGATTTTTTGTTATAATTCCCAAGAAAAAATTAATGGTATAATGCAAATCAATTGCCAGGGATTCAAACCTTGGTTGTTTGTCTTAGTTTAGTGAGATGACGAACAACAATGCAGGCATCCGGTCCGCAGGATTCAAAAGTTTTATAAACAGAAATGCGTGGGGCACAGTGAGACAGTTTGAAGCGGGGCACAGTGAGCAATCACAAAATACACTCGAAACGACCTGAATGTAATGCATGGCTCACAATTCACTATTAAAAAAAAAACCTGCTATAAACTACTGATTTTAGTGAGTAATATCCACAGGGAAGCATCAAAGAAGAATTTTGATTAGGATGTAACGGGTGCGGCAGGTTAAATAAGTCGTGCATGTGTCCCATGCGATGAAATTTCAAAACATGCTCAAAAAAGGACCTAAAAAATCACCTAGCCAGCTGCTTTTATTAGAATACAGTAGTTTCTGATGCAAAAATTGATAGAACAATTCCGCAGATCCGGATGATTGGCGGTTATGACGGCAGATGCCCTGTCTCACTGTGCCCCGACTGCTGTCTCACTGTGCCCCGACTGCTGTCTCACTGTGCCCCGTCCACGGGGCACAGTGAGACACTTAACGAGCCTGGACATAACTCAAAGTATCTCCAAACCTGTAAAAGGTAGGAACCTGAAACTATGTGACAATATACCCAACGTCATTATTTATAATGTGGACCTGATCTCATTTAACCCGTTGCTGCCAACATTTTGGAAGACTTGAAAATAAAAAAAGTGTCTCACTGTGCCCCGCTCTCCCCTATAGCCATAGTTGGTCATTCGGGAGCGAAAGGGACAGAGAAATTTGGCAACAAAGTCGTTGTCAACCAAGGCCATTTTTCTGTAGTCAATGGCCTATAATAAGATGTTGCTTTTTCATTGCGCAGTTGTCATAGCTGTCAAGAAAAGAAACAAAGCTCCAATGCGAGAATCTTATCTTTCGTGAAAATATTGAAACTAGATGCAACATTGGAAAAGAATTAATCATCCAATACATTGTTATTCTATCAGTCGGGACGTCAGTCGGGACGTCAGTCGGGACGTCAGTCGGGACGTCAGTCGGGACGTCAGTCGGGATGTCAGTTGCGATGTCAGTCATGACGTCAGTCGGAAATGACGTCAGTCAGCAATGTCAGTCCCAATGATGTCAGTGCCAATGATGTCAGTCCCAATGATGTCAGCTTATTTCAGTCAGTGATATCAGTCAATGATGTCAGCTGGTGATGTCAGTTGGTGATGTTAGCCAGTGATGTCAATTATTTCAGTCAGTGATGTCGGTCAGGTGATGTCAGTCCCAATGATGTCAGTCCCAATGATATCAGTTTGTGACATCAGCCAGTGACATCAGCCAGTGATGTCAGTCAGTGATATCTTATTTCAGTCAGTGATATCAGTCACTGATGTCAACTGGTGATGTCAGCCGGTGACTTTAGCCAGTGATGTAAGCAAATCATTTAAGTCTGTTATGTCAGTTGGTGATGTCAGCCGGGGTCAGCAGTAAGTGAAATCAGCCGGTGATGTCAGTCAGTGACTTCAGTCGGTGACATCAGCCGGAGGTGGCAGCCAGCGACATCAGTCAATGGAGTCAGCCAGTGACGTCAGTTGGTGATGTCAGTCAGTATTATCACCTGGTTGGCTGTGAATATCACTGTTTGCAGTCAAAATATCAGGGCCTATGATATTGTAAAAAATACCACCCTTCAAGGGCGATATTTTTTAACAATGGTTATGACATCACCGGCATTTCAGATGCCTGATGACGTCACAAACCAAACAAAAGCCAAAACAATGAGGTTGTGACGACACGACCATTGTTGCTCCATGGTGTGAGTGAGTGAGTGAGTTGGTTTTTTACGTCTCATCAGCACCTGAGTGGGCTATTTAGAGACATACTTGGTTTGTGTCAAGGTTCTTGATTTGTTAAGTCTGTGAGATGTGACAGGTGTTTTTTTTGTTGCTTGTAATGTTTCTCTTGTCTGTGCAAGGAAATGGTTGGTCTGTTGAGCTGTCTCGATTTGTTATTTTGGATGGTTTCTTGTACTCAGAAGCCGTTTCTTTCTTCTTTGGTTGTTGGAGTGACAGTTTTGTCCGTGGAGCACAAGGAGAGGATGGTTGACTTTGTTGAATCTTTTTACTGGGTGGTATGCATAAGTCAGAGTCAGGATATTTCACAGTTTCTCCCGTCTTTGGTCGGTCTGGTGAAGGCGTTGTCCCAAACATATCCTTGAAAAGGTTCTCAAAAAGTTGAATCCTTCTCCGTGGTGACGAATGTAAAACTGGTCTTGGGTAATCTGCGTCTTGGTCAGTTTTGTCCATGTCCTGTTGAACTATGCGCTTGGCTTCAGGAAACGAACATCCTGTGTCAATCTGAAATTGTACAATTTCTTTTTCTCTCTTGAAGACTTTACAGTTGTGGCTAAACGCAGGGTGGTCCCCTCTGCAGTTGACACAATGCGAGGGCCTGAAGCATGGTTTATCTCTCGTGTGAGTGTGATCTCGATCACCACAATTGGCACAAATTGTGAACCGTCTACATGTTGTGCTGATATGTCCATACAATTGGCAATTGAAACAGCGTTTTGGTCGGGGAAAGAGTGGGCAAACTCTGCACTTTTCAAAAGCAACAGGTACTTTCTTGGGTACATTGTTGTTTTTGAATGTCAGTTTTATGGATTCATAACCATTTCGTTGGGACAAACGTTTGAATTGGGTAATGCCATGTTTTTGGAACCACTTCTTCAGTTGAGAGTCCGAGCATGTCTTGCCCTCTTTCGAGAAGATAATGCCTTTGCCTGGTTTTTGGAAAGGTTCAATGGAGACTTGTGTGTTCGCTATTTCTTTGACAAGTGCCAGTTTCTCTTTTTGTGTGTCATTCCGTGGGTGAATGAGAAATGTTCCATTGAATTGACGTTGTATTTTATCTGCTACTGTGTTGTCACAAATGTCTGCAACAATTTCGTACACAGCGATTGCTGATAGGTCCACCAGCGATTTCTCAAGTCCATTTATCACAAGGCAATTTTCATCTTTTGACATGTGTGAGGGGCGGTCAGGGTCAATCAAGTCATCTGATGATGTACTTGTCCGTGGGAATCTTGGTAGTCCAGTCGCAAATTTTTCGATCTCAGCCTGGTTTCCCGCTGAGGGACGCGCACCTTGGTAACCCGGTTGACGTACGATCCGGTTTGGAATCATGGTAAATGACATATTCATTGATATTCCCCTGTAAGGTAGGGGACACACCGTGCATGCGCACTGTCTCATGTTGGCCACTAAGGATAGAGGTCTTCACCTTAGTGTTACCACCCACCGCCACGAGGAGGCCCGAGACCTGCGGGGGCTGTTGCTCCATGGTGACGTCACATTTTTGTAATGGCAGAAAATAGTCTCTCTTTATAATTGAAAATTTGAGGTAAAACCAGGTGATAAAAACAAAACAACCACGCGTCA
Organism: Platynereis dumerilii; assembly: GCA_026936325.1. Taxonomy (NCBI): domain Eukaryota; kingdom Metazoa; phylum Annelida; class Polychaeta; order Phyllodocida; family Nereididae; genus Platynereis; species Platynereis dumerilii. The sequence goes on along the minus strand of JAPTHN010000018.1, from coordinate 5,041,801 downwards.
GGGCACTTCGTACAATATCACTCGCTGTTGTGTGAATTAATATCACTCTCGCCCTGCGGGCTCGAGTGATATTAATTCACACAACAGCGAGTGATATTGTTACTCAGTGACCCTGACTTGGGTTGTTTTGTTATAATGTCAGTCAGTAACATCAGCTGGCGACATCAGCAAGTGATGTCAGACAGTGATGTCCAGTAGCAGTGATGTCAACCGGTAATTTCATCATGTCAGCTGTCAAGGTCAGCCAGTGACATTAGTCAATGACGTAAATGATGATGTTGGCTTGTGATGTCAGCTGGTGATGTCAGCATGTGACATCAGTCAGTGATGTCAGCTTATTTCAGTCAGTGACATCAGTTCACGATTACCCCCAAAGGTGACCCTGAGCCTAGTAATTTAACTAGCCAAAATTCTTTTTGCACAAGTATGTACCCCCACTCCCCCCGTGTGATCTGTCTGATGACCCCACAGCATGCAATAAAACTATTTAAAATTCCCAAGTTCCCACCTAAAAAATTTAATGAATGCTCCGAAGTTTATCCCCGATCCAAGTAACATAATTCATAAAAATAAAATTTTTCATGAGTGGGGGAGACCGGGACACAGTGAGACGGCAGGCACAGTGAGACAAAGCCCGCAGTGTCTAACTGTTACTGTTTACAGAACAACCCTCTTTTGTATAGTACAAAAAGTTAGTGACAGACTGTCCTATATCCTGAATGCTTACACATCATACAGTGGAACTTCAAAATACTGGTTTTTAGCCAGTAAAAGTAAATAATTGTGCCAAATGTCTTTTTGTTATGGTTCCAAATAAAAATGGGATAATGCAAATCAATCACCAGGGATTCAAACGTTGGTGATTTGTTTTAGTTTAGTGAGATGACGATCCACAGTGCAGGCATCCGGTTCACAGAATACTAAATACTATTCACCCCACCACACACAATTTTACTGTGTTTAGGATGACATGATGAGACGATGCCTTACAAAATCGATCAAACCCACCAATAGTAAAGCCTAAAACTAACAAGATAATAACAGCACATTTTCATCCAATTATTGTAAATTTTAATTCTGACTTCTGAGATAGACTCGGAAATGATTACAATAATTGAAGAAATTTTACAATAAAATTGTTCTAATTTGCACATAATTGCAGAAATATTTAGATTTCTAAAATTTCTATGACTAATGTCGAAATATTTACAATTACTACTGAAATTTCATGAGACATCTTGCATATACTATTTAAAACAGGTATTTCTGTGCTACGCAATCTGTGAACATTGTTGGGGGGGGGGGGATTTCATTTTGACTTTTTACAAATTGAAGGAAATCTTTTTTTCACCCAATGTGAGGCCCCCCTGAGGTGTGAGGCCCTAGGCTATAGCCTACTCACTGTACTCAGCCTTATGGGTAATCCAGGCCTGAAAACACAAACCCACTCACTCACTCCCCATAGGTAGGTTGGTGGGTTGGTAGCAAGGTGGACAGTTATTGTCTGAATACCATCACAGTCAAATTTATCAGTAAATTCAATACCTACTTATAGAAGCTTCATGAACCCTGTTATGGAGAATCAGTCCTGCCATTCTTGAAGACTAATATAAAGGCTACTACTGAAATTACATCATTATGGACTCAAAACATAGTTTGGAAATCAAACATAACAAGAATCCAGGGATTCAAAACCGACCTAGCATATTTTCTTTGAAGGTGGTGCCATTGCCCTTTCCACTGAGCAACTGATGTTGTGAAGATCAGAGAAAGAGCTAATTACAATTCAAGTGATTTGGCAAATGTATTGCGGTGCAAAGAGTGCCAGAGTCGATCACAGCAATATTAAGGGTCAATTTCAAAAACATGGTTTTTGTAGTTAGACCTGGTCATAACAACTGTAACCCTGGTTTAGTGAAGTCCCTTTCACCAACTGTGTTTAGTCAAGGACCAGTGACTCTCAAACATTGTTTATATAATAATAACTTACAGACCAGTGATCTCAAACTGTTTTGGTATGGAGAAGGGGCTCTGGACTTTCAGTGAAACAAAAGTTTGTTCAGCACATCAAAATAGAAAAAAAAGCTAGTATCCACCTTCACTAGGTAGGGCATACCATATTGTTAAACTTGTGTAAAAAAAACCTCTTTCTTTGAGAAAAAATTGTTTGTCATTGTTTAAATTTGCGCGCAAAAAAGGTTTGTTGCGGGATAAAATCCATGGTCCCCCTCAGGTATCACCTTAATGATAAGGTCAAGGAAAACCAAGCAAATGTCACTAATGAGGTGGCAGAACAGCACATGGTTTAAGAACTCTTTTTTTCACAAAAACTGGACAGGCAACTATTTAATTTAAGAAATATATCCCAGTCAACCACACTCCCCCCCCTTTCTGTGTTGCCATATCCTATGGCTGTGTTTGACAAATGATCTCAGAAATGGAGAGATTATGTTTGTATCAGTTGAGCTGTTCGCATACTATGTGTTCACTTTCATTGAACAGAAATTCCTTGATCCTGCTCTGCTTAACTAATTGGCTTAGCCAGACCAGGACTTGACTTGGCTCTTTTCTTAATACCACGTCGGTGAAACCGGGCCCAACTGTCAAGTGCAATCTGTGACTGATACACAATCTCTGTTCTGGGCTTCACAAAGCTTATACAACTTGTACAAGGCAATAATGAGTTGATTCACATCATTTTAGATTGGTGGTGAAACGTCTGAATTATTTTTTTTTGGCGGTGAAACATCGCACTACTGCTGGCAGAGAAACATCCCAGCAGCGAAACGTCCTATAATCCTCTCACTGAGTGTCAGTGTCTTACAACTGAACAGGCAGCACAAAAACTGAGAATCAGGTTTTCAGAGCCGGAATTTCATACCCTATGGTCAGGCTATTATATAGGCCCTATAGCCTATTTTACTGAAATAAAAGAGAAAAAGTTCTCAGAAAAGGTGTGAAAATTATATTGCAATTAAGAATGACACCTTGCCCTTGAAAGTTCAATGCATATTACACATTGCATGCTTGCAATTTCACAAGCAAAACACCTCTGCGTGATGTCTAAATGAGAAGTGTACCCTATGGTCAGGCTCTAAAGGCCTAAAAGAATTATCTTATGGTCAGGAAATCCTCATAAAACCCTATCTTTTGAGCGGCACATATGTAGTAGGGCTTCAATGGCAGTCCCCCCCCTGGTAATAATCTTGAACCGTCGTCTATATAACTTACACAGGGCTGGAGTTTCATATTTTTTCCCACTGGCCAGCAGGACTGTAGTAAGGTTAAAAATTTACTAGTCCTTCAGCAAATCTACTGGCCCGCAGAATGCGAACTATTATTCACATTTTGTGAACTATTATTCACATCACCTGATTGCTACATAAATTGAAATGAAGATTCTGGTAATATGAAAACAATCTAGAGGATTTTTTGTTTTTATTACTAGATTATGAAATTTCCAATGCCTGTCAGCTACTTCAAAAGTTTAAACTCATTTGAGCTGTCCTGAGCAGCATCCATGCTACTCAATGAAGTGCAGAGGCTGAGCAGCCTGAGCTGTATTTTCAGACCTCATGTATATAGGCTGGGCTGATGAACTATCCATTTCAATTTAATAGAACAACCATTTATAGATTTATCTATTATTTGATTTCAAACAATGTGCAATAAAAATTTTCCAATTGAATAAAGAATAATTTGATCAAATCACCATTCAAAGAAATCAGAGAAGTTTCACAACATCCACGAGGTGGCAGGTGCTCCACTAGCTCTAATGCTGGACTTCATTAATTAGTACTGAGGCCTGGGCCCACCGTTGGCCTTCACTATAACTCTTGTTGTCCTGAACAGGATTCTGGGAAAATGGTTCCACTCCAGTGGTTCCAAAAGTAAACATCCAGTGTTTTGGGAAGGGCAGGTCCACATTTACATTAACTTGGGAGAGTTCTTTCATTTCATGCTATCAATACCAGCTTTCAAAACTAGTGTGGCTTAATGTTCCCTAATAACCTCTCAACACAAAGCAGACCTCATGAAATTTGTATGTTTTAGGTAAATTCCCTCCATTCACAAGATTGGAATCCTACCCCCCCCCCCCCACCCAAAATGGTAGAGTCCAAGTGGTTACAAGTTGGTGTCACATGACCTGCACCCAGTTCCCTCATTGGTCAGCCTACTTCTACTACTAGGTAAACAGCAAACATGGCAAACATTTGAAGAGGCAAACATTTAGATGTTTCACAGAAAGAACATGAAACTGATGAAATAACAACATACACAGATGTCATTGCTATGCCAGAACTTTCTTTGTGTCACATATAAATGCTCACATGAAAAATTTACACAGTTTGTTGGTCATTTGCCAAGTTTCAGGCCAATCTCATAATTAGTCAAAAGCAGACAACCCACTTTCAATCCCCTTTTCCCTTATCACCCCCCCCCTTTGCCCACCTCTGCCCCCCTCTAAAAACCGCCGATAGGTCGGTTAAAAAGTGAGGGTGGCTCAAAACTTTTTCACAGTACTGTATGACCATACTTATCTTGAATTTTATGATTATAATGCCAGCATGAACAATAACAGGGCCCTATCACTGATAATGCAATAATATTTGGCAAGTTGCCAAATAGTTGGTTTCCTGCATGACATTTAAGGGCATTGCTGCACTTGTGAAAGTTAAAAGTTTGTCAAAATATTTTGTGTTTGGTATTATGTTTTTCATACCAAATTCACTTTATTTTGTGAAATATTAACAATAACAATGTCTTCAGAGGCAAAAAATCACAATTGAGAAAGTTACAGCCCAAAAATCTCAAGGTATAGGTCCCTTATTGGTAAACAATCAGCAGCAATCAACAAGTCACGGTTGAGTGCACACTTGGCTCAGAGCCTTATCTTTGATCTCTGTGATCTTTACTCGCCTGTCGGACCAGTAAGGGGATTAAAACAAGTAGGCCTGACTAATATTTACTCTCCTGGGCAATCAGCCACCGTTAGTCCACACCCCTGTTGACACCCCTGGTAAAGCTATTGGATTGTTATTTATTCATTTCCATAGTATAAAGTAAACAAGATTACATGTACCTGTCAAGCAATGTCCATCTGTTGATCTGACTGCCAAGAACTTCATCCACTCTTTATCTCTCTCCTTCTTGGCCTGGATGCATTCTTCTTCTGTTTTGTACTTCTTAGGAGGCATCCTGATCCTTACAAACACCCAAAACAGCGGTATACTTGCTCAGAATTGAGAGAAACTCTCAAAACAACCTTCTGCTTTGGCTCTGTGTTGCCAATGTTTTGGTTGGTTGCAGCACGTGCTCAGCAGCAGGCTTGTGCGCATGCTTGGGTCACCAGGGGTCAGGCCAGTTCAAACAAGCTGCAAAATCTATAGACGAGTCACCGATGCCAACTTTGAGGGTTGATTACTTGAAGAGGGGGTGTTTCACCAAGAAATTATTTACTGAGGTAGGAGTAGTTGTCATTTGCTAACATGTAATAATGTTAGCAGCAGAAATTACGTGGGGGGGTCTTATTTATGCTCAACATTCAAGTAAATTCACTTTAAGTTGCCATGGTTACGGTTGCCATGGCAACAAAGAATTTTACATATTTTTAAGTACTCTGCCTTACAAAAAATTCATCTCAAGACTGAGCTATCAGAATAATCAGAACTCAATAATTTTCATAATTTGAGGTATTCGGATCCGCAATAAGGCTATTTTCAGACAAAAAATATCTTTCTACAGTGTTTTTCAGGGTTTGCAAACATGGGACTATGGAGCGGTTTCACAATCTTTCATGTTTGAATTGCTGTCCCACAGCCTGTAATCCAAATATAGTTCTGAAAATAGCCTTATTGCGGAAGCGAACTTGTCAGTAAGCAGTATGCCAAAATTCATTATGATGCCTTCAGTGGTTTTTGAGATGAATTTTTTATAAGCACTCAAAGTCACTAAAATTCGCAGTTTTCGGAAAATGGCAAAAAAAGGAAATAAACTCTTAATAATTTTAACTGTAAAGGTAAGATCAGCAAGGTTGTTTACAGGGTTATAATAGGAATTTTTGCATAATTTTAGTTGCATTTGTTGTCTGGACATCTGTATTTATTGAAACTGTCAAAATCAGAATTTCCATTTTCTAAAATATTTTCACCATTTCTCGACCAGCATGTGCCCTTAACCGGATATTGGACTTGAGCCGAATTGGCTACCTTTTTTCCCACTGTGCAATTACATTGTTGTCCTGAGGGGACTGGGCTACTGCTTTTTCCAATTTTTTCCTACATTTTTGTTTTCAACATTTTTTCTGCACACATTTTTCAAAAATCTTTTCCCCGCTTGCATTGCATCACCATGGCAAATACACTGCCTCACTTAAGGAGAATTTTGTAGCTATAACTACACACCAGTTTTTAATACTCTATTTTGCCACAATGAGCATTTCTAGTATTAAATATAATGATAAAAATTGAAAATCTTTTTAGACAAAAAAATATCAGCAATTCCAAAAGGACAGTTAAATCACATTTGTTGAAAAGTTGAAATGAGATTTCTTCCTTGCTTGAATGCAAGAATTGCACGAATTTAGGTACACATAAGTCCTGATATCATCTCCAAGGACCTGAAAATAATTAAAGAATTCAATATTTCTTGCAAATGAGTGACAGAAGTTACAATCATCCCTCTCCTTACTGGCGTGTCCTCCTCCTGTCCGGATTAAATTAGCCTACCAAGTGCATAAATGCAGGACTTAAAGCTCCAATCATCCATTCGTCAATCCATCTTCCAACATTTGAATAACGGTGGCTCCCTTTTCTTGTCCAGAGCACCCTAGAACCAAGGAAAAAACACAGAAATAAGAAAGATGGAAAGGGAGTAAACTACTTACAATGCTTTTATATTAATTGCTATTTTCTTTCTCGTTACAGACTCCAGCCCACACAAGGACGAAACCAGTGAACCACAAACGAGCGATTAGCACCCCTGCTGGCAACATGACCTTATTAGGAAATCTGACCTTTAACCCTGGAGACTACAGCGCCCTCTTGGATGCCCCATCGCCAATTCCGCTGACTTCGGGACTCAAGAGAGATCGTAAGTTAAAGCTAGAATTGTTTAATGAACCATCGAGTGTCTCATTATCTGGACGCCTCTGGCGTGCAGATACTGTCTCACAACGGCCTACTTCCTTGTGTTTTTCAGTTTCCTGTTGGCTGAACATAAGACATAGCGATGTACACAGTAAACCCATCAAACTTACTTTATGTTGCACACACGTGATCCAAGTGACTCAGACTGATATAGCAAACAGATAGTGGATAGATCTACAGATATCACCCGGTGAATTGGTCCTTAACACCGAGAATAGCTGGAAATCTGTGTTGCAATCATGGAAAATTGACTGGATTCTAAATAGGACAATGTACTAGAATTATAACTGATATACTGTCCCTATGGCACACCAGGGAGGGGGGACCAGTCTACCAGAATCTGATATGCTTCAGCGCACACCCGTCATCAACACGCGGTAGCCACCTAGCATGCAAAATACGCACTAATGCTATTGGTTGAGAGAGCTATATAGATTTGCCGGTGTTCAACAACTAGATCATTAGATTGAAACTGGCATGCATAAACAATTTAAAAGGGGGTTAAAGAGCCCTAAAGCTATTGACCAACTTGTGACCGACTTATGCTCACACAGGATGAACTGTTTTACAACCATGGCCTCATTCACACCTCCTTCTGACCTAAAGAATGGCTTTTTGAGGAAGCATACTACACTGGTCCATTTGTTAGACTCGCAGGGCTTGTCTTTAGGGATACTAGGTGTCGTCCAGTTCCGAGTCTACCATCTCCATGGCAACCACAGTAGTAGTACTGTGTATTTACACAAGGTAGCTACACTTTCTTCTTCTTCTTATTGGGAGTTCTCTCCTGTGTTTTGGAGCTCCCCTATTGATAGTTATGATATGGTCAATGATGTCAATCAATGTTAGTCAGCGATGTCAGCCGGGATATCAACCAGTGATATCAACCAGTGATGTCAGCCACTGATGTCAGACGGTGATGTCAGCCACTGATGTCAGCCGGTGATGTCAACAAGTGATGTCAGCCACTGATGTCAGCCACTGATGTCAGCCGGTGATGTCAGCCACTGATGTCAGCCGGTGATGTCAGCCACTGATGTCAACCGGTGATGTCAGCCACTGATGTCAGCCAGTGATGTCAGCCACTGATGTCAGCCATTGCTGTCAGCCACTGATGTCAGCCGGTGATGTCAGCCACTGATGTCAACCGGTGATGGCAGCCACTGATGTCAGCCAGTGATGTCAGCCACTGATGTCAACCAGTGATGTCAGCCACTGATGTCAGCTGGTGATGTCAGTTGGTGATGTCAGCCGGTGATGTCAGCCAGTGATGTCAGCTGGTGATGTCAGCCGGTGATATCAGCCACTGATGTCAGCCGGTGGTCAGCCATTGATGTCAGCCACTGATGTCAGCTGGTGATGTCAGCCACTGATGTCAGCTGGTGATGTCAGCCACTGATGGTAGCCACTGATGTCAGCCACTGATGTCAGCCGGTGATGTCAGCCACCGATGTCAACCAGTGATGTCAGCCGGTGATGTCAGCCGGTGATGTCAGCCACTGATATCAGCTGGTGATGTAAGCCGTTTATGTCAGCCGATGATGTCAGCCACTGATGTCAGCCGGTGGTCAGCCATTGATGTCAGCCACTGATGTCAGCCGGTGATGTCAACCAGTGATGTCAGCCGGTGATGTCAGCCACTGATGTCAGCCGGTGATGTCAGCCACTGATGTCAGCCGGTGATGTCAGCCACTGATGTCAGCCGGTGGTCAGCCATTGATGTCAGCCACTGACGTCAGCTGGTGATGTCAGCCGGTGATGTGAGCCAGTGATGTCAGCCACTGATGTCAGCCACTGATGCCAGCCACTGATGTCAGCCACTGATGTCAGCCGGTTATAGGATGATGTCAGCTGATGAAGTCAGCCAATGATGTCAGCCGGTGATGTCAGCGGATGATGTCAGCCAGTAATGTCAGTCAGTGATGAGCTGAACAAACTGCTGATCGACCCCCTGCTAGTCTTGCATATGGAAATATGCTCCCATCTAGGTTGACAATGTATAGAAACAAAATAAAAAGAATTCTCCCATGATGCATATATGTTTTAATAAAGTAAAGTGTAGTATACATAATCAAATAAAAGTTTTACTTTTAATTTGAAGTTTATAAACTTTATACAGTGTACTTTTAGTAAATGCATGACAGTTACAAGGGTAACTGTCATGGTAAATGTAAGCTGCATATGCATATACACATACACATACAGCAAGATTGTTGGGTAATTTGAAAGAGGTGTGAAAAGGGGTAAATACATTTACTCTGCCCTTGGTCCATTTTTCTAGGCCAATGTGCAATGAAGTAGGGCAATAGCCTCAGGGCTCTTTAACTTCGTTTAAATTATGCTATTGCTTTCTTTCTCGAACATCTCAGGTTTTATTGAAATCATAAAAGTGGGTCTGCTTCATGAAGATGACCTGTATCTACCTTAGCTTAAGATGTCCAAAGCAATGATGAGCTGTGGGTGTGTATCTCCTCTGTCAGCTTAACACAACTATTTCAAGTTGTTAAACACACAACTCCATCACACACAATCAAAAAACTTCATGCATCACTATGTAGCAATTCATTTATTTCTCTCTCTTAAGGCCCATTGGCCACTATGCCCTGATAACTTCTGACTACTGCTATTATAATTCAGCCAACCAGACTACCAGACCAATATTATGTTACAATGTTCAGGTCAATTATCAGCGTCCAGATATGCAAATTGCAATTTGCCTTCTAGTTTGTCAGAGAAAATGCTGATAACTATTTTAAGTCAAGAATTACTTGTTGCACTAGTTGGTTTCGTTGACTGGCCGTAATTAAAACTGACTTAGATTTGTTCAATTAGTCTCTCTCATAGTTTGAATTATCAAATTCTTTGTTTAATCTGGAATTTTGTCAATGCAAAAAAAATAAATACGGTTATAAATATAAAGCTAACATACTACATAGATTGCTGTATTGCCAAATTTTTACAATTTCTCCTTTGTGTTTTTCAGCCGGAACACGTCATGACGTCATAATGATGTTTTCTCCAGACCATCCACGTCCCAGGCCTTCCAAATGGAACGTCAAATCTCCAGTGAGTATTTTAGACTTCAGAGGGCGACACCTGTTATATTGGTGGCGCCACTGGACATTGTCATGTCAATTGAATTTTGAAATGTATGATGTTGATGTCTATTTATAACTAGACACAAAAAAAATTGATTTGGGTCTTTAAAATTAACAATTTGTGATTTGTTTATAATGACAGTACTTTGGAATGCTCCAAGCTACCATTGTAAATCGTGCTAAGTATCATCCTCCTGTTCTAATTAGCCTGGTTTAGATATACAGGACGTATAGCCCCAATCAGCCATCCATCGTTGATAAGTCTCTATCTGGGAGCACTGAATAGTCTATTGCTAGAATCATATTCAACATTTTAGGCCGGGCATATCTGATTTTTAGCTGATAAAAATACCAGTCAGACACCCCTAGGTGTGATAGTCATTGATTCCTTTTCATTGTGATAGTCATTGATTCCTTTTCATTGTGATAGTCATTGATTCCTTTTCATTGTGATAGTCATTGATTCCTTTTCATTGTGATAGTCATTGATTCCTTTTCATTGTGATAGTCATTGATTCCTTTTCATTGTGATAGTCATTGATTCCTTTTCATTGTGATAGTCATTGATTCCTTTTCATTGTGATAGTCATTGATTCCTTTTCATTGTGATAGTCATTGATTCCTTTTCATTGTGATAGTCATTGATTCCTTTTCATTGTGATAGTCATTGATTCCTTTTCATTGTGATAGTCATTGATTCCTTTTCATTGTGATAGTCATTGATTCCTTTTCATTGTGATAGTCATTGATTCCTTTTCATTGTGATAGTCATTGATTCCTTTTCATAATTGGTTTTATTCAGATGCCCGCCGCAAAAGAGAACAGGAGGAACGGGAGCAAAAACGACGAGGAAAAAGAAGACGAACAGGAAGCTCGTCACGTGTCACCCCTCCGCGATTCTAATCAGGGTAAAGCCGTTAAGAGTACGACCCAAACCTCTCAGCCGAGAAGAAATCGGTCGAGGCAAAAAATATCTGAGAGCGAAGAAGCCAAGAAAGTTACTAACAAGGAGACTGAAGAATTGGAGACTTCAACTTCACGCAGACGGTCAGGACGCCTCGCCAAAACCCCTCAAAATACGTCGGTGCAAAATACGTCGGCGAGAAAGGCAGACGTAAATTCAGAAGATGTGGAGGAGCAAATAACTAATTCAAGACGGAAATCGGGACGCCTTCAAAAGTCCGTGATACAGTCGTCAGACGAAGATTCCTTTACAACCCTACCGAGAAGATCAAGAGCGTCTCGGAAGGCTAAAAGCTAAATCTTAATAACACAAATTCAATGCTCTTTGTATAGTCAGAATGAAGCACTGTCTATATATTTTTTAATGCAATTTTCACACATGCTCCTGGATATGTTTTGTATATTATATAAATGCTGAATATTATAGAGCACCGTATATATATTTTTTATGCTCTGACATGCAAAAATAATGAATTTTATATCTTTATCGAAGGATTCTACTAATCATGATTACAATATATATATGATACTAAGGTTGACTTTATATTATAATTCATGATACTAATGGAATTGTGCATTAATGTATGGTGAATGTAGCCGAATACATTCTTAAGATTTTGTACACATTTATGGCAGGAAAACTGGAAAAGCCATGAATTTGAAATGATTTGTTGAAAATTTCTGACAAACTTCGCGAAAATGAGAAGGAAAGTTTAACCAACAGAAACATATTCCCAAAAAATGTATGAAAAGCTGACATATTTTATATATTTTTACATAATCATATAATATAATACTGCATGCCTTTCTAACTGACATTGTATGCTATCATATTAAAGGAACTGTGTGCCAATTTCAATTTGCATAGTAGATATATACACTACATATATAAACGAAAAACATTGCCCCATCTTTCTATCTCTTATCTGTCAAGTATGGACAGTACAGCTCCTTTAGACTGCTGTATAGTATCATGTTGCAACGTAATGATTTGGCATAATAATGTGAAATTACTTTTTGATAATTTGTTAAAATTATGAGAATGATATCAATTGAGATATTTGTACTACCTCCGAGTTATCTTTCCTTACAATCTTTCCTTACAAGTGCCAATAAGCAGACAGTGTGAATTTAAAATAAGAGTTAATCGTTCTCCTTGAATGGATAAATACAGGAGGTAAAGCCCCAATCATCCATCCATCTCCTTGAATGCAATTGCTGTATCAATTCAAATAAAAAAGATTAAGTGAGCTTTGCAAATTCCTGAATATTATGAGTATTATTCTTGAGGAATAAAAATTTATTTATATACTGAAATCATTCTTCATTTGTATTTATTATACTAAAATGATGTTACCATAAAATTAATTGGATAAGAAGAAATGTTTGAATATATTAAAGTGCTATGGACTCCTCATGGCATGTGATTTTCATCAAAAGGTGTGATATTTTGACTGATTTTTCTATTCTTCGAAATTTGTCTATGAGAAATTTCGTTTTGAGATGTCCAATCTCTGAGATTTGTCTATTTTAGAATGTGTCTATCTTCTGTACTTGAGATTTGGTATTCTTTCGGGTATTCTTTTGCTGTTTACATTGACTCGTACACAGTTCAATTACTTCTCGGAATATCGGAATACAGACCATTCAGTGGCATTACTTAGCGCTATGGAAAATAAAGTTCTTGAAAAAGTTGTAAACAATTTGATTACAACTTGTGATTCTCATCAAAATCTGAAGCATGAATGTATATTTTCTCTCCTTTGTAGTTGCAAAAGTTGCAGAGTAATTTGAATGTCACATAATCTTCAGATTGTTCAATTCTTTTATTTGTCATCTTGGTTGCTTTGTTCTGAGCAGGGTGTCTGCCAATCCTGGAAAAGCCTGGAATTTGGTTTCTCATTTTCCAGTCTTTGAAAAACCTGGAAAACCAGCATTTTGAACAAAAAGGCCTGAAAAAGCCTGGAATCTAGTTTGTTTGGAAATGTAAATGGGCCACTGCTAAATGTTCAGCAATTTCTGGCGACAATCGGGGGAAGAAAAAAAACGTGTTCTTAAAAAAAAGTGTGTGTATCATATCGTTAATTGGTCAGTTCATCAACAAATTGGCCTGGAATTTGGTTTCAAAAAAGCTGCAGAAATTTTTTTTTCAAAGCTGGTGCAGAAAAAAAATCTGTTCCTTGATACCTTGTTGTCATGTCCAAAAACACTGGGTGCTGGGTTTGATTTGTCTCCTGTCCTAATTAGGTCCTGTATTCCCATTCTGACCGGGTCACCCAGACTTAGGCCACACATAATTGATCTTTAGCTTCTTGGATCCTAGGGTCGGTCGGTAGGACAAAAGAAAAAAAGGTGAACAATTTTTCCATCGGCAGAAAATTATTGTTTCGGCGGGTCCGCGAAGCTAAGAATCAATCATGTGGACAGCGAGTTTTTTTTGTCGTCAAAAGAGAAAAGTTGTGTTGAGGCGGAGAGAAGTCCAGGAATAAGCATGTAACTTGTGGTCCTTTTGGATGATGTCTATTTGTTTTGCCTCAGATTTTCCAAGGGGGGGGGAGGGTTAGCTCAGTGGTTGTGTGCTGGGCTGCCAATCACTGGGTTCGAATCCAGCTTTTGCCGGCTCACCTGGGTTAGGGTGGGACTGGCACCCCAATTTTTGCAGATCAAACCTAACTTTTTTGCATGTGAGGTTGACATATGAGAGTATATGTGTAAAATTTCAGCTCGTTCTATTAATATTTAGAGGTGGCACATTTCACTTGAAGTTTGTAATGGAAATCCCCGTTGGCGAGACCTGAAAAAAGCATGACTTTCCAAAAATGAGACTTATAATCAATATTAAAAATACCATGGGGGAGGGTTTTGGGAGGGCAGCTTAAGGCCTGGTGAGAATAAGAGCGTGACATGAGGGTGAAAAATAAAGCCTTAAAGGTGTTGATTTTGCATGGAATCATGGTGCATTTTAAAGCACATATTTGTGGCAATAAGTAAGCAAAAAATCAGGGTTAAGTAACCATTTCCAACAGAGATATTGTGATTTTTTCAGTGAAAGACGCAATAATTTAAAATTTAAATCTGTTTTGATTAAGTTCTGTCATAAGCATCGTATAAGTCATACCTAATCAATTTCTGATTCTATTTGCCATGTATGACATTTTTCACTAAGATTCGTCCAGTTTTAAAACCAGATTAAATTTAACATTTTCTAAACAAAGATTTACACATTTCTATCTGATAAAGATGGTCATAAATTGCTCTGTATACAGAGCTTAGTGTACAGCTCAAATTTCTGATAGATACAGCCATTAGTCATGAAGATATTACATGCTGACATTGCATTGAAACTTCAGTTATAGGCGTTAGGGTTGGTACACCTGATGGACATGTACCAAAAAACTTTTAGTTGAACAGCTCATTAAATCATATATTAGAATAATATTAATATACATAAAATAGAATATTATAAAGGGTTTACAGTGGTCCCTGCATTATAAAATTGCCCCTTCCGCAGTCATAAATGGTCTCTTGTGTGGTGAAGAATTTCACAAACAATACCACTAAAGATGTGCGGGAGGAAGGTGGTCAAACAAGATATATTGTAAGTCGGTTTTACAACAGGGGTTCTTATAATGCAGGTGCCACTGGAATCTTCAAAGAGGACAGCTGAGCCAACATGAACAGATTTTTATATTATCAGATTCTTATTATACAAACTCCTCTATTACTTTTATTTGACCATTTTCTTTCATTATGTTGCACATCTCAAGGCTCCATCAGCAATGTCACATGCTAATGGACACATTGCATAAAGACATTCTGTTTTCTGAGTAGACCACCCATTTATAGGTACTTGCACAGAAAGATACAGGACAGCTATGCTTTATGAATTGTAACCACAAGCACAGCCTACCATGGACACTTTCCATAGAACTAATCTTGTACAACCAAGACTGATTTGAGGTTCTGCTAATGTCACTATTTACATGTATAGTAGGCCTACATATAGTAGATACAGATAACTATAGTACATCTAGTAAAGAGAAAATTATTGAATATCATGCACCACAGTCAGGTGATCTCCAGTGCTGAACACCAAAGAACCAGAGAGATCACACATTGCAATGGCAGCTCAGGTCTATAGCAATAACTGTATCGTTAGTACCATCAACCATGAGTTAGAACAATTGGTTCACCGTATGAGGTTTAACAGCTTCGTACATATCCATCATGTTCAGGTTCAGTGTCAGAAGCCTACCTATTGACATAATGATGGGGAAAATGGCAGTGGTGTTGGTGTTGGGACATTTGAACATTATGCCCACCTATATATCATACATGTAATCGTAATTAAATTTTACATTTCATCGTATTTTTTGTGTGGAATTCGGGTCAGTTTGAAAAGGTTTTTCTAAATTTACTTTTTTTGTATAAAGTCAAGCTAAATCCAGTGAACTGGGTGCTGTATTCAGCTACAAGAGACAATTCACCCAGCAGCCAGTGACTAGTTGCACATTTAAGTCACCTTGATAGGCTTAAATATTGTTCCTTAGTTTTGACAGCTTGTTAATTCATTAAAGAATGTTATTTTATAACTTTGAAGTATATTACTGTTACTCTTTTTTTACCCCACTCCTGCAGGTCCAAAAAAATTCTAGAGCCCTTTTGGCACTTTGTGCCATCTGAAATTAGACAGAGGACCCGAGGAGTTTGTCATAGCCCCTCGTCAATGGCAAGCAGTAAAAAGAACCATGAGTTGAAAGCTAGAAAGTTTCTGGTCACATAGAGGTGCAAAACAGAAGGTGTTAGGGTCGGGACAGAGGTGTTAGGGTTGGGACAAGCAACAGTTTTCAACATCAGCTGAAAATCCAAAAATGCAGGAGCATCCATTTTAGTCCTAAACAATTGAGTCACCGAAGAGGAAAAATGTTGCAGTAAAAAGGTACATGTAGCCTTTCTGTGTGTGACTGGATGCCTCATCAAACTTAGTGTTAGGGTCGGGACAACTTCTACAGAGCAAGAAAGTATGATGTAAGGAAGCAGCTATGACATGTTTTCAGGGAAATGAGGTATATTATGCAGTACAGGGGTGCTCAACCTAAGCTGGGAGGGCTCATACTACACATAATGCAAAGAACCAACAGGTACACATAGTTGTTGCACAGAAATTGCTAAAATTCCAATTTTTGGCTTCATTGGCAACTTTGGAGTCCCATAGACACTATTTGACAGGTACACTGAGTATAAACAAAGATTATGTACCCAAGATGTGACGCCACCATTGGGCTCCATGGGAATCCTCATATTGAGACGTCACCTGGGGAGTGGCACACCAACTAATTTCATGGGAGATGCATGACTTTCTGTGCAAAATCAGACCGACAGACCTTAATAGTAGCCCGAATTACAAAATTAAAAAAGCGTTATACAGGGAACAAAATTCCACACCGCTTAGGCTAGATAAAAATTGTTGCCAAAACAAAGCTATTGCTTCTTTTAGCAAGTTAACCTTGATTAAGGATATTTTAACTTCAGAAACAAATTCATTGCTCTGAAAATATTAAAGTTAGAAAGACTGTTTTGATGTCAAAAGATGCGTATTTCAAAAGTCTCCTTTGGGAAATCATTTCATGCTCCTACCATTATTAGTTTCTTCTAGATTAAGCATTAAATTGCCAAAATTTCACATTTTCCACACTTTTTTGAGACTTTTTTGTATTCAGACGTTTGAAGGCTGCTATAAAGTTGGCAAAAAAAATTCAAAAACAAATCCACTTTCAAGAACAATACTCACAGATTCTAGCAATGTAAAAATAATTTTGAGAGCCAATAATTTATGACTTATGTTGAGATAAGTATCAACATGTACAAACTGAGTTATGACGTCAGAATGCCAATTTCTGACAATTTTTGGAGAAATCTTTTCATTCAGAGGTTTAAAGTCTGCTATAAAGTTTGCAAAAAAAATTCAAAAACAAATCCACATTCAAGCACAATACTCACAGGTTCTATAAATGTAAAAATTAATTTTGTGAGCCAATAATTTATAACTTATGTTGAGATTAGTATCAACATGCACAAACTGAGTTATGACGTCAGAATGCCAATTTCTGACAATTTTTTGGAGAAATCTTTTCATTCAGAGGTTTAAAGTCTGCTATAAAGTTTGCAAAATAAATTCAAAACAAATCCACATTCAAGCACAATACTCACAGGTTCTATAAATGTAAAAATTAATTTTGTGAGCCAATAATTAATGACTTATGATGAGATATGTATCAACATGCATAAACTGAGTTATTACGTCAGAATGCTATTTCTGACAATTTTTTGGAGAAATCTTTTCATTGAGAGGTTTAAAGTCTGCTATAAAGTTGGCAAAAAAAATTCAAAACAGATCCACATTCAAGTGCAATACTCACAGATTCTATAAATGTAAAAATTAATTTTGTGATCCAATTATTAATGGTTTATGATGAGATACATTTCAACATGCACTAACTGAGCTATGACCTCAGAATGCCAATTTTTGACAATCTTTTTAGAAATCCCTTCTCTCAGAGGTTTAAAATCTGCTAAGGAGTGTGAGAAAAAATTCAGAAACAAATAAATCTAAAAGGAAAACGAATGCAGATTCCAAAAATTTAAAAATTGTTCAATAGTTGCTGATTTATGATGAGATGGGTTTATTGTACACATATAAACTGCAGTCATGGTGAAGCAAGCCGATTTTAGACATCTTTTTGACACATTCTCTTACTCTAACGCTTAGTCTGCTATAGATTTTAAAAGAAAAAATTTCAAACCAAATTCAAGTGTTGTATAAAATATTTAGCAAATTTCATAATTTTCGGATCCTCTGTTTTTTGAGAACCAAGGTTATAAACTTAGCATGTTTCGCAAAAGAGAAAAAACTCACTGGAAATTTGTGATTTTTTGTGTTTAAATGAACTGTATTTTCGAGCAGAAAAAAAAAAATTCTGAAAAGCAGGGAATAATATTCAAGTAATGAATGAATTATTCCTTTAATTTCATAATTTTCCTATTGATAATTATTGAGTTTCGGGACTATGAACATAAGGATCTTTCATGTGCAAACAAACAGCATTTTTGGTTGCTACAGAAATGCTAGACAAATTCTGAGAAGCAGGTAATAAACTTCAATAGTTGACTGAAATGCTCTCCAAATTTCAGGATGATATTGTGGATACTTTGTGAGTTTCAGATCTCTGAACATGGCATGTTTAAGCATGAAAAGACCAGCAACTGAACAGTGCACAATGTCTTGACGTCATCAAGTGCATGTGCACCAAGCCAGAGTTCTCCATGGCGACAAAGTCGACAGAATAACAAAGAGAACACATAAATAATTTTGACTTTGCTATTATTTATTCTCATGTAGAAACATCCCCATTCACTGTGAATAGTTCTAATATTTTTCATGTTAAACAAAAAGTAAACAAAATCAGTGGTGCCATCTGAGTTTTGGCAGGGAACTAAGTCGATTCCCAAAACCAGCTTGGTGTCACCCATGTGGTATCAACATGCAATTGATAGTCACAGAACCACAACTCCCATGGCCAGGGTTAAGCATACTTTTAATTGACAAAATTGATCAAATTATTTCCTGTATGAGGGGTTAAACATTGCTCAAAATATGCATGACATGCAAAAATTCTCAAAAATGGCCATTTTCTGGAAGTTCAAGATATCAGATATCTGGAACCAATGCTGCGATAGTCCTGAAATTTGAAAGGTTCATTTACACAATAGTTTTCTGCATAACAAAGTGATAAAGGATGCCACACATTTATTTTCTGTGGTTTTATAGCAGATACAATGCCGGCTTCACCTAAAATGCGCAAAAATTTGCACCAGGCCTTAAATACGGCATAATTTTGCATTTTTCCATTTCCCTTCCCTGCACAATGTAATGCCCAATATGACGAAAATGACTCGAAAACGCCTAAATTTAGCAATTTTAGCTCCTTATTGTGGCCTTCCAATATAATTATGTTATCGCAAAATGGATGCCAGTTCTGAACTGCTCTCCCAAAATTTTTTTCGGTCAGTCACAAATTGATTGATCCTCGATTCTAACTAACTGCTTTGGTCAGTCACAAATTGATTGATCCTCGACTCTTAACTAACCCTTTTTGGTCAGTCACAAATTGATTGATCTTCGATTCTAACTAACTGTTTTGGTCAGTCACAAATTGATTGATCCTCGACCCTTAACTAACCCTTTCGGTCAGTCACAAATTGATTGATCCGCGACACTAACTACCCTCTTTTGTCAGTCACAAATTGATTGATCCTCGACTCTAAACTTACCTTTTCAGTCAATCACAAATTGATTGATCCTTTATTCTAACTATCTGCTTTGGTCAGTCACAAATTGATTGATCCTGGACTCTTAACTAACCCTTTCAGTCAGTCACAAATTGATTGATCCTTTATTCTAACTAACTGATTTGGTCATTCACAAATTGATTGATCCTCGATTCTAACTAACTGCTTTGGTCAGTCACAAATTGATTGATCCTGGACTCTTAACTAACCCTTTCAGTCAGTCACAAATTGATTGATCCTTTATTCTAACTAACTGATTTGGTCATTCACAAATTGATTGATCCTCGATTCTAACTAACTGCTTTGGTCAGTCACAAATTGATTGATCCTGGACTCTTAACTAACCCTTTCAGTCAGTCACAAATTGATTGATCCTTTATTCTAACTAACTGATTTGGTCATTCACAAATTGATTGATCCTCGATTCTAACTAACTGCTTTGGTCAGTCACAAATTGATTGATCCTGGACTCTTAACTAACCCTTTCAGTCAGTCACAAATTGATTGATCCTTTATTCTAACTAACTGATTTGGTCATTCACAAATTGATTGATCCTCGATTCTAACTAACTGCTTTGGTCAGTCACAAATTGATTGATCCTCGACTCTTAACTAACCCTTTCGGTCAGTCACAAATTGATTGATCCTCAATTCTAACTAACTGCTTTTGTCAGTCACAAATTGATTGATCCTCGACTCTAAACTTACCTTTTCAGTCAATCACAAATTGATTGATCCTTTATTCTAACTATCTGCTTTGGTCAGTCACAAATTGATTGATCCTGGACTCTTAACTAACCCTTTCAGTCAGTCACAAATTGATTGATCCTTTATTCTAACTAACTGATTTGGTCATTCACAAATTGATTGATCCTCGATTCTAACTAACTGCTTTGGTCAGTCACAAATTGATTGATCCTGGACTCTTAACTAACCCTTTCAGTCAGTCCCAAATTGATTGATCCTTTATTCTAACTAACTGATTTGGTCATTCACAAATTGATTGATCCTCGATTCTAACTAACTGCTTTGGTCAGTCACAAATTGATTGATCCTGGACTCTTAACTAACCCTTTCAGTCAGTCACAAATTGATTGATCCTTTATTCTAACTAACTGATTTGGTCATTCACAAATTGATTGATCCTCGATTCTAACTAACTGCTTTGGTCAGTCACAAATTGATTGATCCTCGACTCTTAACTAACCCTTTCGGTCAGTCACAAATTGATTGATCCTCGATTCTAACCAACTGCTTTGGTCAGTCACAAATTGATTGATCCTCGACTCTTAACTAACCCTTTCGGTCAGTCACAAATTGATTGATCCTCGATTCTAACTAACTGCTTTGGTCAGTCACGAATTGATTGATCCTCGACTCTTAACTAACCCTTTCGGTCAGTCACAAATTGATTGATCCTCGTTTCTAGCAATCTGCTTTGGTCATTCACAAATTGATTGATCCTCGACTCTAAACTTACCTTTTCAGTCAATCACAAATTGATTGATCCTTTATTCTAACTATCTGCTTTGGTCAGTCACAAATTGATTGATCCTGGACTCTTAACTAACCCTTTCAGTCAGTCACAAATTGATTGATCCTTTATTCTAACTAACTGATTTGGTCATTCACAAATTGATTGATCCTCGATTCTAACTAACTGCTTTGGTCAGTCACAAATTGATTGATCCTCGACTCTTAACTAACCCTTTCGGTCAGTCACAAATTGATTGATCCTCGATTCTAACTACCTGCTTCGGTCAGTCACAAATTGACTGATCCTTGATTCTTAACTAACCCTTTCGGTCAGTCACAAATTGATTGATCCTCGATTCTAACTACCTGCTTCGGTCAGTCACAAATTGACTGATCCTTGACTCTTAACTAACCTTTTCGGTCAGTCGCAAATTGATTGATCCTCGATCCTGACTATCTGCTTTGGTCAGTCACAAATTGATTGATCCTCGTTTCTTACTTTCTTCTTTGGTCAGTCACAAATTGATTTATCCTCGACTCTAACTACCTGCTTTGGTCACAAATTGACTGCTCCCTGATTCTGAATAACTCTTTGGATCAGTCACAAATAGTCTGATCCTCATTTCTAAAGAACTGCTTCAGTCAGACAAATATTGATCATTCCTTGATTCTAACTAACCCCTTCGGTCAGTTAAAAATTGCCAGACCTTCGATTCCGGTCAGTCACAAATTTTCAGGCTCATCATAAACTTCTTACATAAAACGACAGCAACAATGCACATATATAGAAAGGTTTTGCAGACTGGTCTAAGTAAACATGTCAATGGGCAACAATCAACAACAGTCTCAACTCTACAAAAGGCAAAATGAATCAACAACAGTCTCAACTCTACAAAAGGCAAAATGTATAAGTAAAAACAGAAGCTCAATCAAACTCTCAAACAGATTTGAGATTTTAGCACAAAAAGACTCAGTACCACCTTGTACAGAACTTATCAGAAATCATCGCTCAAAGACTTTTCTCAAACCAAACAACAATATTCTAAAAACCTGTGTGTGGAATGCTCAAAGTTTGAGACAGAAAACACAAATTGTTAATGACTATAAGGAGGAATATGATCTAGATATCTTTCTTTTCACTGAGACTTGGTTAAAATATGATGATACAGTTGAATTGGCAAATTGGAGCAAAATGGCACATATTCCTTTCTTAGTTTGCCCCGTTTAGGAAGGCCAGGTGGCGGAGTAGGTTGCCTGGTCAGATCTGGCATTCAAGCAATTCAAAAAGATAGCATGAAGACAAAGACCTTTGAACACATGGAAATTCAAGTCCAGTTGGATGGAAAAATTGTTACTATTCTTCTGGTGTACCGACCTGAGCCATCCAACAAAAACAAATACAGTCTTGCAGAATTCTTTACTGAATTCACTAAATTTCTTGGACACTATCAAACATTAAACAATGAAATCATAATCACTGGTGATTTCAACCTTCATGTGAATAAACCAGGTGACAACAAGACTAACCAATTTAACAACATCCTTGAAATGTTTGGTCTTGAGCAACATGTCTCTGCGCCAACACACAAAGATGGTAATACGCTGGACCTTGTTATTACTCGAGAAAAGTCAATATTGAACAAATGTGTGGTTAGTGACCTACTTTCTGATCATAATTGCATTCTGTTTGACATTCCAATGAAGAAAGCAAACAAACCAAAGAAGAAAATCAGTTTCAGGAAAACTAGTAAAATCAATGTCCAAGATTTCAAAAAGGACATTGGGAGACATCTGACTGTAACAGAAAATTTCAATGAACTTATGGGATTCTATGACTCTATGAAAGAGGTTCTGGACAAACATGCTCCCATTAAAACCAGAGAAGTAACTCTGCACACACCCACTGTATTCAACAATGCTGATATCAAGTTTATAAAATCAGCGAAAAGGAAAGCGGAAAGACTATGGAGGAGTCTTTCAAAGAAAAAAGAAATGCATTGAATCTGCAGCTGAGTCACCTGAAATCAGAAAATCTGAGAGTCAAGATCAAAGATTCTAATGGTGATTCAAAGAAATTATTCAAGTTGCTGAACTCAAGTCTGAACAGAAAACAGGAACTACCTCTCCCACCACATACTAATGAAGTTGACTTGGCAAATGATTTCAATAAGTTCTTTGATGAAAAGATTAAAACGCTCAGGTCGAAGTTGGACTCTTCACATAATGATACTGTTAACAACAACGAAACTGCACCTCATACATTCCGTCACTTCATAAGCCTATCTCAGAGTGACGTAAAGAAATTGATCAGGGAAATGCCGATTAAACACTGCCAACTTGATCCTATTCCCACACGGCTTTTGCTCGAATGCATTGATGTTATATCTTCCCATTATAACCAATATTGTCAATAAGTCACTCACACAGGGAGAAATGCCTCTTGAGTTGAAACATGCGGTAGTAAAGCCGCTGTTGAAAAAATGTGGATTGGATCTAATCAAAAAGAATTATAGAACAGTATCCAATCTTTCTTTCCTTGGCAAACTTATTGAGAGTGCTGTTATCAAACAATACACGGACCATCTTAATACAAACAACCTGGACGATGAGAAACAGTCAGCTTACAGAAAATTCCACAGCACTGAAACCCTCCTGACCAAGATCCATAACGATATCATGTTGAACATGAGCAAAGGTGAGGTAACAATGCTCGTACTGCTGGACCTTTCAGCTGCTTTTGACACAATTGATCACAAGATTCTACTGAAACGTTTAGAGAACAGATACGGTGTCCAAGATTCCGCATTGTGCTGGTTCAAATCCTACATATCTGACAGGTCACAGTCAGTGATAATTAATGACAAAACTTCGACCAAACTGCCTCTCAAATTTGGAGTTCCTCAAGGTTCAAAATTAGGACCAATTCTATTTAATTCATACATCGCTCCATTAAGTGAAGTGGCTGCAAAAAATCAAGTCAAAGACCAAAAGTATGCCGATGACGAACAACTTATTCTCTCTTTCAAACCAACTTTCTTAGATCAGAGAAATGCAGTAGTCAAAATGCAAAAGTGCATTACTGAAATCAGGAAATTTCTCCATGAAAATAAGCTTTGTAACAATGGAGAAAAAACTGAACTGCTGTTTATTGGCAGTCAACACCAACTTAATAAACTCCAAGTATCATCAATCCATGTCGACAATGTCAAAATTAATGCAGTCGATAGAAATCTCGGTGTAATCTTTGACAAAAACATTACCATGGAAAAACAAGTCAACAAAATGTGTCGGAATGCCTATTTCAATTTAAGAAATATTTCAAAAATCCAAAAATCATTGGACAAGGAAACCCGCAAAACAGCTGTCAATGCCCTTGTGACTCCTCACCTAGACTATGGAAATGGTCTTCTGTATGGAACACCAAGTCGCTTATTGTATAAACTTCAAGTGGCCCAAAACTCAGCAGTTCGACTCATTGAAAAATTGAAAAAGCATGACAGTGTAAGCCAGCACAGGAAGCAGCTACATTGGCTGCCAATTCCAGCTAGAATACAATTCAAACTCATGTTAACAACTTGGAAAGCAGTAAACGGACAAGCTCCCTTGTATATTCAAGAGATGATTCAGCCAAAATCCGAACGAAACTGTAATCTCAGAAGCAACAACAAAATGCTCTTAAATGAACCAACTTCCTTCAACAAAAACAAATATGAAGACCGAGCCTTTTCGCATGCCGCACCAAAACTGTGGAACCAACTCCCAGAGATTGTCAAGGCTTCTAAAACACTTCAAAGCTTCAAGAGAAATCTTAAAACTTACCTATTTAAGAGTTTCTACAAATAAATTGATCATGCACAAGCGCTAGTGAGCAGTTTACTGGAATTAGCGCTATATAAATGCCTATTATTATTATTATTATTATTAACCCTCCCTCATGGTTTTTGAATGGTAAAAAAATATTGATTCCAAGTCTCATTTTTGGAAAATCGTGCTTTTTTCAGGGGTCGCCAATGGGGATGTACATCATAAACTTCAACGTAAAGCCCAATCATCCGTCCATCCTCTGATTTTGTCAGTTGGAAGACTCACTCTGCAGGCATTTGGTTTAAATCCATCTGCGCTTTGAAAATGATATCAGTAATTGTATTGACAGAGCTGTATATATATATTGTCATTGCATCAGAATGGCTTTTCCTGGCTTATTGTATTAGGCATTTAAGTCCTAATCAATCTGCCGGCACTTGCATCACTCTTTGTGTCTCCTAAAAATAATATAAATATATTAAGAATGATGCAATGAAGAATTTAACAATGGATGGACAGACATCAGCGATGGAAAACCAAAATATTTTATTGTGCAATAAAGTGTTGAAGGCAGCTGGACGGCAGAGTGGGTAAGCTTGCCACATGCTCCACTGAAGGTCTGAACCTCCGTGGGTTCGAACCCCGGGTTGGGAACCCAAAATTTTCAGTGGACCTTCATGAGCAAAATCCCGGCTGGATGTTGTTCGGCTCCTCCCATCTCGTGAATCAGCCCTTGTGAGCGCCCTGAACTGGGCTTAGAGGGCTGCACTTACAATATCTATTGTTCTATCTTGAAAGCTGGTTGAATTATATTTAGGTCTACAAATTATTTCTCTCACACCGATCCCCAATATATCTCGGGTACTGTACATAAATGACATGAATGGATTAACTAGGGTGTCACTGTGTCAGTTACTATACACGTATTACACATTTGTGGGTGGGGCAAATCCATAAATGAATGAGCCCTAAATAGGCTTAATGCTGGAATACATGGGGAGGAGGCTTAGGGGGAATTAAGGTACATTGTACTGGGGACCATTGACCTGATAGTATTGACCAGGTAGGTTAGTGATGAAGAAAATAATGACATTCAAATTCAACTAATAAGGAAAATATCAGAAAGTCTAATAAAACTTTAAACTTTCAGTGGTGGATATTCATAACTTGATGTCTGAAAGTCTATTTTACTGGTGGATATTCATAATTTGATGTTTGAAGGTGGAATATTCATGGCTTGATGTTTGATGGTCTACTGTGACTGGTAGATATTCATAACTTGATGTTTGAAAGTCTATTTTACTGGTGGATATTCATAACTTGGATGTTTGAAGGTCTACTTTGGCGGATGTAGAGTAGCGCGGGGCATGCAGCCCCCCTTAACTTCGAGATGCGATTTGACCTACTTTTTTTGGTCGATTATTTGAATGCTTATGCTGTCAGGAAGGGATCACTTGACTCTACTTATAACTAGTGAAATGAATATCTACCAATTTTAATAAAGGAGTTACGGCCCTTATCGTAAAAAAATTATAATGGCCTTCTTACCCCACCCATCGGGCAAGAAGCCCCCCTATTATAATCCTATGGCAATTTTTTTTGCGAGAGCATTCAGCTTGAAAGTTATTTCTTGGGGTTCTTCTATCATTTTTAAGGCATTCTATTCACTTTTTCTGAATTTTAGAATTTTTATGTTCATGCATTTATTTTTTAATATTTTTTGCCCTTTTTCAATTTCGGCCAAAATTTTTTCTATTTCAATTAGCTATTCTATCAAGATTTAAGGTAATGTAAACATTATTAAATGGTTCCGGAAGCAGCTTCGAGGCCTCAGTGAAGGGGGCCCCATGCCCCATACCATGTGGGGCCTCTCGCCCCGAACCCACATATTTTAATTTGACCTCTATATTTTGAGCTAAAATGCAAAAAAAAAACATGATCCAAATCATATTTATGTGATGGTCATAAAGTGAAGCAATGCAGATATCCATTATACTTTTAAAAATTTCCAAAGTTATTTCTGACAACCATTTTCAAAGAATTAATCAAAGTTACAAAAACCATGCACCTTTTTTTGTTTCTTTAATTACGACTATGGTTTGGTGCTGAATGCCTTGAAAATTTGTGATGTCACCTAAAAAGCTTCTAGCTTCAATCCTATCAATAAGAAAAAGCACCAAAAATGTACGTTTAGATATAACCCTGGGGGGGCTTCTCACCTAACCCGGGCTTCTTGCCCCGACCCACTCTACATAACTTGATGTCTGAAGGTCTATTTTTACTGGTGGATATTCATAATTTGATGTTTGAAGGTCTACTGTGACTGGTGGATGTTCATAACTTGACATTTGAAGGTCTACTTTCAGTGGTGAATATTCATAACTTGATGTTTGATGGTCTACTTTCAGTGGTGGATATTCATAACTTGATGTTTGATGGTCTACTTTTACTGGCAGATATTCATAACTTGACGTTTGAAGGTCTACTTTGACTGGCGGATGTTCATATCTTATTGTTTCAAAACAATTGAATTGTTGCTAATTTTCCCCTAAGATTTATTAGAATTACTTCATTTTTTTACACACAGTTCATTAGTTTTGAAAAATATGTGCACTTATTTCAGGATCTATAAAATTTACAGCCAAGTGTGAATATGGGTTGCATCTGACTATACACATACTATAACCCTAAGGTGAATGCAACCCCCAAGATTAATCAACATATATATAAACAATTAATGACATAAGACAAAATTACTCAAATTTCACAAATATATGCTAAAAGTCAGTTATATTGTGTCAAGTTACCATTACATACATTTGTTTCATGTTAAATAACACTATATTAAATGTTTTCTCCCTAGCTGTGCATTAGGGTGGCCCTTAAAAAAAAAAGTTTGAAATTATTACGGGCCACCCCCTGAAATGATGCCTTTTATGGTAAAAACAGCTTGTGCAAAATTTCATTCAAATCAGTTAACATTTAGAGGTGGCCCACGAGCCTTGAAATTCTTGCATTTCAGTCATGATTTCGTATGTTTGCCGAACCGCGGTATTCTATAACTAAGCCATTTTAAATCATACAACAATATAATTAGATTTTTTGAACAGGGCTGAATGAGAGCTTCATTTTGAATACCAACTTGGATGGTCTATGACAATTCTTCGTGAGCCCCGAAAGACATACCTCAGGAGTTTTTTTCAAAATTGTCTATTTTGATATATGATGTCTCCAAATTCAATCTGGAGGCAATAACTCTTAACCAGACCTTGTAAAATGGATTATCTAAGAGGGCAGCTGCTTGTTCTGATCAATGTTTAAGGAAATTAATGAAAAAAACCCATGTGGTCGGGGGTAGGGATACTTCACAAAGGCCGTGACGATTTTGAAAAATGTACGTAAGGAGTCAATGTGTAAATTGTCAATGTGTTGGTTTTTGACAAAAAAATCACAGCAAGATCTTATTTTCCCATATTCTTTTATCAAAATTTTATGATTTTCCAACAGGACAGTTGGTGATTCTTGTCCCATTGGGCCAGGAGGGTTAACTCTGTGTCAGATTTACGGCATATCTTGTTACATTTTTTTTCACAGATTTGGTACTGATTTGAATCTGGTTGTTCATTACGCCTGACTGGACAGTCACTTGTCAAGTTGTACCATAAAAACTGCTAGACCAGTGAGTGGCATGCAGGTTTTGTTCAGGTCTGCCAAATATTTGCAAGATATTCTGACATGGAATTATTCACATATTATACAAAAAGGTAAATTAATTAACAACGACGTCGTTGCAGGAAAAATTTCAAAGAGTGACTTTGATATAATTCCCTAAGAATGCATTGGGAGAGTGTTGTTAGCTCAGTTAGGGGTGCTCTGGGCTTCCAAACACTGGGTTTGATCTAAAATTGGCAGTCAATTGAACCCATATTCAATTTTTACTGCATTTTCAGTCATGCTCTTCATACTTATCCTGTCCTAATAATTAGCCAACCAGCTGCATAAATGTCGGGTATAAATATATACCTAGTCGTTATATCATTAAAGTATTTTAATCTAAGGCTAAGAATCACTGCATTTGCTCTGTTGCACCCAATAACACTCCATTAATTACCATCTGCCCAAAGAACAAATCATCTGATGTTAAAGAAAAATCAAGCGAATGTGAGGTTTTCAGCAAATTTGCAGTTGAACATTCCAAATATCAAATCATCACAGACCATCCAAGTTGGTACTCAAAATGAAGCTCTAATTGAGACCAGTTCAACCATGCCATTTTTATTGTTGTATCATTTGAATTGGCTAAATAATATAGAACCGCGAGTTGACAAATATTGGGAATTACGCTAGAAACATAAAAACTCCAGGGACGATGGGCCACCTCTAAATATTAACCGATTTGCCTGAAAACTTGCATGCATCATTTTTTCCATAATAGGCATCATTTAAGAGGGTGGCCCATCAATATTTTAAACTTTTATTTTTTACTATGCTTTTAAGGGCCACCCTACTGTGCATGAAAGCATCCTTCTTACCCTTGCAGTTTGCCTGTAACAAGCCATTAGAGTAAGGTTCAATCAGTGTATTTCTTTCAGGGTGGTACTATTGGCTGCAAAAGCCCTGGCTCTATGCCAAGCGATATATGAGCAAGTATGTGTGACTGTTTGTGTACGTCAATGTATGGCACGTTACTGTAGTTTCTTACGTTTTACGTCGCATCAGACATTGAAAATTTCATGTCACTTTTCTGGTCTGCCAAAACATGTTTTCCCTCCAAAATGTTATAACGTTTTTTTGTACACATTCATAAATCTTCTATATATACTAATACAACATCTAGTACCACTTTTTAAGGACAGGAAATTCCCCATATCTATTTTCTTTCCACTTTCAGTAAGTACTATATCCCACTAAGATTTAGGTCTAAATGGCCAAGACCTCCCAACCAACCCTCTAAAATAGGTTTTCCCCCTTTTTTAGTCTAAAACCCTCTTACCCTCTTTTTAATGCAAAAATCCTATTTTTGACAACTTAAAAACCCTCTAAAAATTACCATTAAATGGTTGCTTCATTACTTCCTGTCCTCCGAAATTGTTGAGCTGGTACGACAACCCAGTCAAAACTGGCCAGAATAAAGCTTGAGGAGGATGCTCACTGCTCAACTAATGTTATTGATCATATGCTGTAATTTAGCCTTGAATTTAAAAACTACAGGAAGTGCATTGTAAAACCGTTTCAACTGGAAGTTTTGGCTATAATTGCGTTTTTCTCAATACAGAAATTTTGTTTATTAGGACCCTGATTTTTTGTGAAAACCCTCTAAAAAGGAATGTGGAACCCTGGAACCGACGTTCCTGAGGTTGGGAGGTCTGAAATGCCCATCAAACTTTAAGCCCAATTCCTCTGAAGGGGACATGTAAATAGGGAATGAAAACAGGGAGGGTACATGAGTAACAGAATTCATGTCTTAAAATTGCCTGAAATTATATAACTTGATGTTTTTTTAAAGGTCTGCTTTTACTAGCGGATATTCATAACTTGCTATTTTACACTTTGTTTCTTCCTGATTAAATTTTGTCATCTTCAAAGTTTTCTTTCAAGTGTCAGGTGCTCATGATTTTGCTCTTGAAGGTTTACTGTGTACATGTCTATATGATTAAGACCATTTAGACCATGTTATTGTCCCAATCAGAACAGATAAGTGATGTACCTGTTGTGATAATTGATTTCTGTAGTCCTCTATTGTTGCTTGGCTTGTCGCCTCAACATCCCCTCCCTCTTTCCCTGAAAGCCTTGGCTTGTGGCTTGCTGAACAGTCCACCTTGGCTTGCTGGAAGAGCTCTATATAAGCTTCCTTCAGCTTCAGCCACTAATGCCATCTCTGCAGCTGACTCTGTGCCATCAGTATTACCATAGACACCTAGCAACCACAGACCTTTGGCAGCTGCAGTGGTTACTTATACAACAACCATGGCTTCAGTCAGACACACTCTTTTCACTCTCCTCTTCTTAGGAATTATTTCTTCCTCGCCAGCTATTGACAAAGGCTTCCGATTACTTTTCACAAGCAACAGGAGAAGTCTGAGGAATCACCCAGTGTCCTTCTCCAAACCAAGACCGCCCTGGCTAAATGGCACTTATGTAAGTACTTTCAGTTTCGTAACGTCTTACAAAATGCATTAAATAACAGCTCTTGCGCTTTTCCCTGGGCTTTATTCATTATTTGCAACAATTTCGCTGGGCCTTATTCAATTTCAACATTGTCTCTCTGCTTTATTCATTATTTGCAACAATTTTCCTGGGCCTTAGTCATTATTTGCAACATTTTCCCTGGGTCTTATTCAATTACAACAATGTCTCACTGCTTTATTCATTATTTGCAACAATTTTCCTGGGCCTTATTCATTATTTGCAACATTTTCCCTGGGCCTTATTCAATTACAATATTGTCTCTCTGCTTTATTCATTATTTGCAACAATTTTCCTGGGCCTTATTCATTATTTGCAACATTTTCCCTGGGTATTATTTAATTACAACATTGTCTCTCTGCAATATTCATTATTTGCGACATTATTCTGTGGGCCTTATTCATGAAATTGGGAACATTTTCCCAGGGGCTTATTTAATTAAAACATTGTCTCTTTGCTTTAGTTATTATTTGCAACAATTTCTCTTGGCATTATGCGCTTTTTGCAACAATTTCCTTGGGCCTTATTCAATGACAACAATTATTAATTCTTTGCAAATGCCTTATTCATTACATGTATTTGCAACAATTTTCCCTGGGTCTTATTCCTAATTTGCATCAATTTCCATTGGCCTTGTTCAATTACAGCATTGTCTCTTTGCTTTATTCATTATTTGCAACAATTTCGCTGGGCCTTATTCATTATTTGCAACAAATTATTTCATAATTATTCAATTACAACAGTTTCTGTTTCCCGAAAATTACAGAATGTAAAGCCAAAATTTAATATCCCATGCACTTTTATTCCAGACTGTTGTTTAAGTCACCAAATTATTTTAGGTAGACCGGATATACAAAATTTTTGGCTTCTCGGATCGATTGACCAAACAGATTTTCTGCCTATGAAAAAAAAATTGAACTAACCCACAATTTCTATTAAATAGACATATAATCAAAAATTAAGATTATAGGTTTTTTTTTCCCGTCCCACAGACCAACCCTCCACAAATTGCCACGAGGATGTCCGAGAAGCTAAAGATTAATTATGTTTGGTCTAATCTTGAGGCTTACCTCTCAGACAATGTGGTCTCTGTTGTCTTCAGCTATCCGCAAAATGTTGCATGATTTTGTTTCACTTGATTGCTGTTGTCTATTGAACAAGAGCTGAAGCAGCTCAGCATGCCCAACTGGAAGTTATTCACACATGACACCCCTTTTTTCTCTCTTTTTCTTGGCCAAAAGAGGAGTTATTGTTGGCCAGGGTTATTAAAGGAAAGGTTATATATAATTACTATGGATTTTTGCAAAATCTTGGCCTTGGGATATGTTTTGTATGTTTTGTCATTTCCTAAATCATAAAGAAAATATGGCAATATCTGATTACTAATTGTAGCTGTCAGGTTATGATTAAATTATCATTTAATGTCCCGTAAGGAGACGTCCTTGCTGTGTTTAATTATCCTTACCTCTAAAAAAGGACAGACACTCTTTTTACACGAAAACCCCCCAATGGTCTTGGTCTAAAAACATTTTGTAATGTTATGCAAATTAGTTGTAAAGATCGAGGTGGTGTGAACTTGAAAATCTCAAGCGAGAAAGGTCTTTTAAAATAATGTGCTGCTCTCTGGGGTGTATCTAGTTCCTCCGTGGCCTAATTGGCTAGTGCGCTTCTCAACTGGCTTTGAGGGCGTGGGTTCAAATCTCACCCCGGGAACTCACTTTAGTCCGAGCCCATGGGACATTAAATGGAGGCGGGTTGTATCCAGTGTTCTATGCTGGGGCAACTGAAAGACCCTGGGCACTAAGGTGCTGCAGAGGTGTAAAAAACGAACAAACTGGGGTCTAGAAATGGCCTGTGGGGGGGGGGGGGCATTACATGGAGTGAATATGGGGCGCTCTGCAGCTTTTCCTATCTCTTCCATGTTAATTTTTGGCCTGGGAGGGAGGAGCATGGCCCCCCTAATAAATACGCCACTGGCTGCTCTCTTGGTATAGAACCTTCAAAATCATATTTACAAAGGCAAAATCACAGAAATAATGGTTCACTCTTTGTGAAGTTCATAGGACAGGTCATGCTTGAAAGTAAGTGAAAATGGTGATGTTTTGCCATTGGGTCAATGCCAAACATCCTCAACAATACTGCTTGTGGAAGCATGGATTCTCATCTGATGAGATGAAAACATATCGCATCATTAAATGGCTGATATTTGCGGTACATGTGAGACACATTATTGCCCTTTTTTTTTCTCTTTTTTTTTTATATATATGTAAAATGTCTGCCTTTAGGCCACACATAATTGATCGTTAGCTTCTCGGATCCTCTCAAGGCACTTTTTCTATGGTCGGTCGGTAGGACAAAAAAAAAGGTGAACAATTTTTTTTTTATAATGTCAAAAAAATATTTTATTTTATTTTTCCATCGGCAGGAAATCTGTTGTGTCGGCGGGTCCGCGAAGTTAAGAATCAATTATGTGTGGCCTTATGACACAATATGTTTTCATCTGATTGGATGAGTATCCTTGCTTCCACAAGCAGTTTGGTTGAGGATGCTTAGTATTGATCCAAAGGTGA
This sequence comes from Platynereis dumerilii, assembly GCA_026936325.1. Taxonomy (NCBI): domain Eukaryota; kingdom Metazoa; phylum Annelida; class Polychaeta; order Phyllodocida; family Nereididae; genus Platynereis; species Platynereis dumerilii. Next base: position 5,008,207 of record JAPTHN010000018.1, on the reverse strand, counting down.
AACATCACCCTTTTCACTTCCAAGCAGCACTGTAGAGGTTCTATTTGAATATTCATCGAGAAGATCTCTGTAGATTGGTAGATGGACCGACAGAGCAAACATGGATAGACTGATAGATAGATAGACAGATAGATATGGTACTTGGTGCTCACGAGGGTTGATCGATGAGAAGAAAGAGAGAGCGAGAGTCCTCAACATGTTACGCATTTACCCCATGTGAGGGATTTTTTACTTGCCCAACATAGACCCTGATGCAAGATACCACTAATTTAACGTCTCATCCAAACGACATCCGCCTGGAAATTTGCTCATGAAGGTCCACTGATAATTTTGGATTCCCCACAGGTTCGAACCAATGCAGGAAAAGACCTTCAGCGGAGCAGGCGGGTACCTTAACAACTCAACCACAATGTCTACTCTCTTTAAGTCTCTTATACCTGCAGTTGGAAGGGCACATTAACATGAAACCTGATTGTGTAGCATGTGACCTTAGCCCAGGTACTACCATGGCAAGCAATAATCCATGTGACAAAAACTATAATCTGCAGATTAGACAGGGGGCCAAGGTCCCAAGGATGCATTAGGAGCATGCAATGTGCCTGCAATGTACCTGCATTATGGATTTTGTCTGATTAAGTGCTCTAGCGACTACTATGTGCCTTACTGTACATACCCCTTTGTTTTAACTGACCCCTAATTGACCCCTAATTAACCCCTAATTACCCCCTAATTACCCCTTGATTGACCCCTAATTGACCGGAACCGGAAGTCATTCACTTGACCGGAAGTTTTGGATATATGTTCTTGGATATATGTTCTTGGATATATGTTCTTGGATATATGTTCTTGGATATATGTTCTTGGATATATACATACAGGTACTTATGTACAATGTACATTACTCAGTTCAGATCTTTGTAATCCTCTGATTGATTACATCAAAAAAAGACAGACACTCGGGGTTTCAATTTCAAAATATTTATTGTTCATTCTTCATAATTTCAAAATTTGATCCATTTTTTAAGTTCAGTTGAGGCAGGAATGCCAGGGGGTCTTCCAATAGGAGGTCTTTTAGCCGGAGGTCTTCTAGCTGGAGGTCTTCTTCCAATGTTGCTTTCGGCCTGTTTTTCCATGTCTTCTTCTAGTCTGGACTGTGCTCTTCTCACTGCTGCTTCTGCTGGTATAACAATTTCCATCTTCGGCATATCTTCCTTCTTTCCCTTGTTGTTGGTATCGATTAAGATGAGATTACTCTTTCCGCTCTTCACAATGGTCTTAGGCTTCCCTTCAGCTTGTGCTTTGAAGTGCTCCAGAACTGCCTTGTAATTCGAAGAAGACATGATGTGTTCAGGTGGTTGGTCCCGAATGAAGGATTATCTTCAGTGTCATCCGATATATAGTTTACTCCGCATTCTCTTCGTCATCAGAAGTGTGTGTATCTGTATCATCCTCTGTATCATCCTCTGAATCTTCCTCTGGATCTTCTGTGACAACTCTATTGAATACTGGCTTATACTGTTTTATGGCCATCCTGGCCGCATCAATCCAGTCAAGGTTTTCAATGTCATGGAGCTCTTCCACTTTCTCCATGATTTTTTGGTGAATATGACTGTTCTCACTCAAGTCCATCCAGTTTTTAATGAAATTTGCATACGTTTTCCGAAGATCTCTTGTCAATTCTTTCATGTTGTCCGCAATTGTCTTTTCTCTGGCTTCCTTTTCACTCCGTCCTTCTTCAATGTTTTGTTTTTGTTCTTCTTCCAAATATTGACCCCAATTTCTGCACACTTCCAGTCTTATTGGAGCAAAACATTGGAACTCTGTCTTCATCTTCTTACTGGGATGAAATTGGCTTGTCTGGTAGTATTCCCTTGGTCTTTTGAGTCCTCGTCGCACTCCTTCCTGCTGGTCCCTCACACAAGGCTTTAAATGCTCTTGTAGGTCATCAATGTTGTCTATAGCAGTTCTGCAGTCAATACATGAAATCATGTTGGAATGACTGATGTGGTCAGAATTGTCAACAGCATAAAAAGAACAGTCTGTTGAAGAGCCTTCTGTAGAATTTGCAGCCTTGAACTTGTCTTTTTTGATATCCAAGATATTAGACTGGAAGCGGTCATTTTCATCTGTTGTCTGCTTGAAATCGAGCAATAAATGGCCAAATGGTCTGGATGTTGCACTTTCATATTGCTGTAAAAATTCCTTTACTCTTCTGGGATTTACTTGTCTGGCAAATGTCATGACGGATTGTAGGTCATTTGGATTCTTGAACAATACAACATAGTGACAATTTCGTCTTTGTGTTGGACTTTTGCTGTAGTACAGGTTTTGACAAAGCAATACCACACTCAGAGATCGATGGTGTGAACCCTCATAGAAGATCTCTGTCATGCGAGGATCATCTCCACATGACGTCATCAAATCGTCGATTATTAGAAAATTTGCAATGTTTGGATCAAAGAAGCTAGGATGATCTATGCCATGAGGAATTCCCTTAATAAACTCCACCTTTGGTTTTACTGTAGCCTGAATAATATCGTACATTGGCTGCCATCTTTTATACAGCCACACTATTCTTTGAGGGGATGGACTAACCATAAATTTGTTGTATTGCAAAATATTCTTCACAAGTGTAGTTTTGCCACAGGCAGTTGGTCCATTGAGCAGCATAGTGAAGGGATGTTTCAAAACAAATCTGTCAGTTTCACTTTCACTCCCTTCTTGATGAAGTGTTTTAAAGTTTTTTTCAAAATCTCCAACTGCACACCCATCTTGATGTTTGTTATGCTGGGTCATCATATGACGTTTCAGACTGGAATTTCTTGTGAAAAAAATACCACAAGTTGTACAAGCATTCTCATCCATGACCATTGAGCAATGTACACCACACCGATTGAACTCAAAACAGCAACTGACCTTGGTGGGATATCTGTATCCTTTATATACTGTACAGCAACCAAGCTGACCCCCCTGCACAATAATGGACCTACCCAAACTACGAATGCAGCACCTGACTGCACTTTGCACTGCACTTTGCACTTTGCACTGCACTCTGCACTTTGCACTCTGCACTCTGCACTCTGCACTCTGCACTTTGCACTGCACTCTGCACTTTGCACTTTGCACTCTGCACTGCACTCTGCACTCTGCACTTTGCACTGCACTTTGCACTCTGCACTTTGCACTCTGCACTTTGCACTCTGCACTTTGCACTCTGCACTTTGCACTTTGCACTCTGCACTTTGCACTGCACTCTGCACTTTGCACTCTGCACTGCACTCTGCACTTTGCACTGCACTTTGCACTGCACTTTGCACTCTGCACTTTGCACTTTGCACTCTGCACTTTGCACTCTGCACTCTGCACTGCACTCTGCACTGCACCTTAAAGCACCCATACTGCACTTTACACTCACTTGCAATCACTTTTTAGTAACATTATTCAACAACATTAGGAAATACTCACAAAGATAATAAATTTCAGTTTTCTTTAATCACCGAATTTAAATCACAGATTTTAAATCACGGAATTTAAAACACTGACTGTGAAACAGTTGAGTGATATAACCACATTAAAGATGGATTGATGGTCCATACTCCATAGAAATATAAATGTACTAATGTCCATAAGGTATCCAGGTGTCCTAGAAAGACAGACAATGCAATAGGCATGCAATATTTCGCAAGTATATTTGTGAAACCAAATTGTACAAGTTCAGGGCAGTTTAAACCTAGACCTACATTAACAATTATGATTCTGATTTAAAAATCCTCCAAATATAACTTTTGCTCTGTCTAGTTTGAGGTCAATTTTCATGCTCTACAAAAATACATGTATAAGGTTGACTGATCAATAGTATATGACTAACTGATCTCTGCTATCATAATACTAACTGGTATAGTTCAATACACTTTAGTTGGGCTCAATTTGCCAGGACCATTACACAATACACCTTAAGCCACTAATAACATTCATTATTTCAGCAAAATTGTGACAGTTTCTCATAAAGTATTTCATAGCCAGTCAATTGATCCGGTTATTTAGTTGGCTTGACATACTCTGTATTATGACTCTGTTCAGAGTCATTTGAGTTGATCTACAAAAAATCATTCATGCAGCAATTGTTTAAAACTCACAGCATTCTCACTTGCTACAATGTAATCATTCAAAAGAAGCAACTCCAGAACATATTTTAAGTCATGAGCAGTGAAATGATAATTTGACAGCCCCTCACATTTAGTCCCTATAATTACACATTCTAATATACATTGTCCAGTAAATATGTTTTGCAGCGGTAAATATTTTGTTTAAAACTATTATCTGGCTGATAATTTACCAGCAGTCCAATCTAAGAATATCCAGGGACACAGTTCAATGCATTCCAGGGCTGCATTCCAATGTATTCCAATGCTGCATCCAATACATTCCAATACTCAGTCAAATTCTGCATTCCAATGCTGTATTATCACAAATCCATAATTTACACAATCTTCAAATGATTTCCAGAATTCTTCTGTCAACATGTCTTAAATTGTCCATTAGGCAGTCCACAAGAGAATACAATGTATATGCAGAAATGGTAATTTTAACATGACCAGGCCAATGGACAGATCCATAAAATCCTTATTTTCAACTTATTTCCAAACTTACTTGTCCATTGTTAACATAATTAGCAAATAAGTGACAGGTCCATTTATCAAAGGTTAATGTTTGTTTACATTCAACTCCAAGAGCTCTCACTTTGACAGGTCCACAATAACAAGTGGTGAACATCTTGACATGCTCCAGAAATTCTCCCCAATACACAACTCTGCCACTTCACATGCATGATCAACAGTCCATACAATCACATTGAATACATGTTGCATGAGGAGTGACATGTCCATTTGTCAAGAGTTAATGTTTGTTTACACTGCAACAGCTCTCATTTTGACAATTTTCACTTCTTCTAACATACTTCACAAAATGCAATCGCGAGTCATCTGGGGCAATCCACAGTTCCCTCACTCTGTATACAGCCAGTAAACATTCCAGGTAAGTGATTTCAAGATGGTTTGTAAGTCCGACAGTGATAAAAATTCCATTTCGGCAGATTGACAATGCTTGTTTACCAACTCCACAATTTTTCTGACAGACCATGCCATTCAAGACAGCCTGTGCGCATGCGCGCAGGATGCAATGCATGGTCTGTTGAGTTTGATCTAAAAGAAGCGATGCATGGTCTGTTGAGTGATGAGTCATAGCTCTGTGTTGCAGCAATTCTGGTGATGGCATAATCCTGTTCAGGCATGTTGTGTGATTACAGGCTATTTTTAGACTGAGGGGGGATTCCAATTTAGGACACTCCCCTTTTTGGTGCTATAAAGCAGGGGTTGCTGACAGGGGGCTTCATTCCTGACTGAGTCATAATACAGAGTATGTCAAGCCAACTAAATAACCGGATCAATTGACTGGCTATGGAATACTTTATGAGAAACTGTCACAATTTTGCTGAAATAATGAATGTTATTAGTGGCTTAAGGTGTATTGTGTAATGGTCTGGCAAATTGAGCCCAACTAAAGTGTATTGAACTATACCAGTTAGTATTATGATAGCAGAGATCAGTTAGTCATATACTATTGATCAGTCAACCTTATACATGTATTTTTGTAGAGCATGAAAATTGACCTCAAACTAGACAGAGCAAAAGTTATATTTGGAGGATTTTTAAATCAGAATCATAATTGTTAATGTAGGTCTAGGTTTAAACTGCCCTGAACTTGTACAATTTGGTTTCACAAATATACTTGCGAAATATTGCATGCCTATTGCATTGTCTGTCTTTCTAGGACACCTGGATACCTTATGGACATTAGTACATTTATATTTCTATGGAGTATGGACCATCAATCCATCTTTAATGTGGTTATATCACTCAACTGTTTCACAGTCAGTGTTTTAAATTCCGTGATTTAAAATCTGTGATTTAAATTCGGTGATTAAAGAAAACTGAAATTTATTATCTTTGTGAGTATTTCCTAATGTTGTTGAATAATGTTACTAAAAAGTGATTGCAAGTGAGTGTAAAGTGCAGTATGGGTGCTTTAAGGTGCAGTGCAGAGTGCAGTGCAGAGTGCAGAGTGCAAAGTGCAGAGTGCAAAGTGCAAAGTGCAAAGTGCAAAGTGCAAAGTGCAGAGTGCAAAGTGCAGTGCAAAGTGCAGAGTGCAGAGTGCAGTGCAGAGTGCAAAGTGCAGAGTGCAGTGCAAAGTGCAGAGTGCAAAGTGCAGTGCAAAGTGCAAAGTGCAGAGTGCAAAGTGCAGAGTGCAAAGTGCAGAGTGCAAAGTGCAGAGTGCAAAGTGCAGAGTGCAGAGTGCAGAGTGCAGAGTGCAGTGCAGAGTGCAAAGTGCAAAGTGCAGAGTGCAGTGCAAAGTGCAGTGCAAAGTGCAGAGTGCAGAGTGCAGTGCAGAGTGCAAAGTGCAAAGTGCAAAGTGCAAAGTGCAGTGCAAAGTGCAGTCAGGTGCTGCATTCGTAGTTTGGGTAGGTCCATTATTGTGCAGGGGGGTCAGCTTGGTTGCTGTACAGTATATAAAGGATACAGATATCCCACCAAGGTCAGTTGCTGTTTTGAGTTCAATCGGTGTGGTGTACATTGCTCAATGGTCATGGATGAGAATGCTTGTACAACTTGTGGTATTTTTTTCACAAGAAATTCCAGTCTGAAACGTCATATGATGACCCAGCATAACAAACATCAAGATGGGTGTGCAGTTGGAGATTTTGAAAAAAACTTTAAAACACTTCATCAAGAAGGGAGTGAAAGTGAAACTGACAGATTTGTTTTGAAACATCCCTTCACTATGCTGCTCAATGGACCAACTGCCTGTGGCAAAACTACACTTGTGAAGAATATTTTGCAATACAACAAATTTATGGTTAGTCCATCCCCTCAAAGAATAGTGTGGCTGTATAAAAGATGGCAGCCAATGTACGATATTATTCAGGCTACAGTAAAACCAAAGGTGGAGTTTATTAAGGGAATTCCTCATGGCATAGATCATCCTAGCTTCTTTGATCCAAACATTGCAAATTTTCTAATAATCGACGATTTGATGACGTCATGTGGAGATGATCCTCGCATGACAGAGATCTTCTATGAGGGTTCACACCATCGATCTCTGAGTGTGGTATTGCTTTGTCAAAACCTGTACTACAGCAAAAGTCCAACACAAAGACGAAATTGTCACTATGTTGTATTGTTCAAGAATCCAAATGACCTACAATCCGTCATGACATTTGCCAGACAAGTAAATCCCAGAAGAGTAAAGGAATTTTTACAGCAATATGAAAGTGCAACATCCAGACCATTTGGCCATTTATTGCTCGATTTCAAGCAGACAACAGATGAAAATGACCGCTTCCAGTCTAATATCTTGGATATCAAAAAAGACAAGTTCAAGGCTGCAAATTCTACAGAAGGCTCTTCAACAGACTGTTCTTTTTATGCTGTTGACAATTCTGACCACATCAGTCATTCCAACATGATTTCATGTATTGACTGCAGAACTGCTATAGACAACATTGATGACCTACAAGAGCATTTAAAGCCTTGTGTGAGGGACCAGCAGGAAGGAGTGCGACGAGGACTCAAAAGACCAAGGGAATACTACCAGACAAGCCAATTTCATCCCAGTAAGAAGATGAAGACAGAGTTCCAATGTTTTGCTCCAATAAGACTGGAAGTGTGCAGAAATTGGGGTCAATATTTGGAAGAAGAACAAAAACAAAACATTGAAGAAGGACGGAGTGAAAAGGAAGCCAGAGAAAAGACAATTGCGGACAACATGAAAGAATTGACAAGAGATCTTCGGAAAACGTATGCAAATTTCATTAAAAACTGGATGGACTTGAGTGAGAACAGTCATATTCACCAAAAAATCATGGAGAAAGTGGAAGAGCTCCATGACATTGAAAACCTTGACTGGATTGATGCGGCCAGGATGGCCATAAAACAGTATAAGCCAGTATTCAATAGAGTTGTCACAGAAGATCCAGAGGAAGATTCAGAGGATGATACAGAGGATGATACAGATACACACACTTCTGATGACGAAGAGAATGCGGAGTAAACTATATATCGGATGACACTGAAGATAATCCTTCATTCGGGACCAACCACCTGAACACATCATGTCTTCTTCGAATTACAAGGCAGTTCTGGAGCACTTCAAAGCACAAGCTGAAGGGAAGCCTAAGACCATTGTGAAGAGCGGAAAGAGTAATCTCATCTTAATCGATACCAACAACAAGGGAAAGAAGGAAGATATGCCGAAGATGGAAATTGTTATACCAGCAGAAGCAGCAGTGAGAAGAGCACAGTCCAGACTAGAAGAAGACATGGAAAAACAGGCCGAAAGCAACATTGGAAGAAGACCTCCAGCTAGAAGACCTCCGGCTAAAAGACCTCCTATTGGAAGACCCCCTGGCATTCCTGCCTCAACTGAACTTAAAAAATGGATCAAATTTTGAAATTATGAAGAATGAACAATAAATATTTTGAAATTGAAACCCCGAGTGTCTGTCTTTTTTTGATGTAATCAATCAGAGGATTACAAAGATCTGAACTGAGTAATGTACATTGTACATAAGTACCTGTATGTATATATCCAAGAACATATATCCAAGAACATATATCCAAGAACATATATCCAAGAACATATATCCAAGAACATATATCCAAAACTTCCGGTCAAGTGAATGACTTCCGGTTCCGGTCAATTAGGGGTCAATTTAGGGGTCAATTAGGGGGTAATTAGGGGGTAATTAGGGGGTAATTAGGGGGTAATTAGGGGTCAGTTAAAACAAAGGGGTATGTACAGTAAGGCACATAGTAGTCTAGCGTGGGTTCGTCTTATGATGTAGAAATGTATGGTAGAAATTATGGTGCTGACATTGTCACAACTTTGCTTCGGCATAGATGTGCTAATTGGGAAGACCGTCCACATTGAAGGAGCTTAAAGTAAAGAAAGCGAAAAAAAAAAGGAAGCAATCGACTTGCACCAGACTCTATACAAACAGTTTGCACCTGTAATCCCAAGGTGAGAGAAACAACCTTGACATTGACCTTGTATAAATTTTACCCGAGACGGCCATTAATCTGGGATCAAAGACTTAATCTGTGAGATTAACCGCCTAAACCACGTGACGGCAGCTGATGCAAGCTCCATGGAAGTAGCAAGTTAGTGGTACTAGTAGGTTAATCAGTGCAGCTAAGTGGTGATGTAAGGGTTTTTTTATGTTTTCTCTTTCGTTAAGCAACAACTTTTCATTTTATGGTACCTCTTTTTTTAAACGGGTATTATTTTTTGTCGTTTCATGCAGTTTTTGTTGTAATTAGTACTTTGGCGTGACGTAGAATTGAATTGATGCAACGTGACAAGATTGTCATTGTTTCAATAAAGGGAGGATGTACGAGTAGTAGGTCAAATTATCTGTTGGCCGATTATTAAAATGTTAACCTTCATTAAATGTCTTACAGAGTGCGCATGTCAAGAATAATGTATGGAAACTTCTAAACTTTCTTCAAATGTTGTTCACACATTTATCAGATGCCTAAACTTTCTTCAAATGTTGTTCGCACATTTGTCAGATGTCTAAACTTTCTTCAAATGTTGTTCACACATTTGTCAGATGTCTAGACTTTCTTCAAATGTTGTTCACACATTTGTCAGATGAACTTTCTTCAAATGTTGTTCACACATTTGTCAGACATCTAAACTTTCTTCATATGTTGTTCACACATTTTTCAGATGTCTAAACTTTCCTCAAATGTTGTTCACACTTTTGTCAGTCGTCTAAACTTTCTTCAATGTTGTTCACACATTTGTCAGATTCTAAACTTTAAATGTTGTTCACACATTTATCAGATGTCTAAACTTTCTTAGAATGTTGTTCACTCATTTGTCAGTTGCCCATACTTTCTTCAAATCTTGTATGGTAGTGTAAATTATTGTCTGTGGACCTGTCATGAAGATTAATGAAGTAGCAAAGCAATTTATAGTTTCCCAAGGTCATGCTCAGCACCACTCTTAAAGCAAGTGCAAGGAGCTGACAATTTATGTGATATGTATGTGATATTGTGAGAGTCACACAACTGCTCTGCTTTGTAAATTGGATGAGGATGAAATTAATTAATGCGACATGACACAAATTACTTGATGGCTTGATTTCATGTCAGTGCAGCTGCTGACATCCTGCTGTGTATTAGTATGGAAGTCAAGCAGGTGATGGCCAAGTGGATCAGTTATAACTTATTGGCTCAGGTGTGGCTGTGATAAACTTCAGCTTATGAGGTTATTATTGGTTGAGCTTATGGTTGTGGCTGACACTGATAGATTAATTAATTAGTTTAATAATTATCAATTATTGCCTCCCAAGGGCTCAACTACAAGACGTACAGACTAATTCGTCCATCTATTTCGGTAACATTTTTAAGTCCAAATCAAATCAAATCAATATTTATTTTGTCTCGGCGTTAAGTACAAACAACATTAGCTCAAAGCTATTATGACCGAGGTGTGGAATGTAACAAGTGTATAAGAAGGAAATACATGTACATTGTAGAATAAAAGTATAGGTAATATATATATAAAATTGTAAATTTTTGTTAAGTTAAAACGGACAATAAATACATTAAGATTTTGAGATTGACAAGTTAAAAACCATAAGTTAAAAACATTTTAAAATATAATTGCATTAAAATAATTAATTACTGCCTACAAAAAGTACATTCACATGAGGATTTATTTGTCCATGTACTGATAAGAATTTTGAAAGTTTTGAAATCGGCAGCATTTCTCATTGTTGTTGGCAGTGAATTCCAGATCTTTCCACCACTGTGGCGGAAAGAGTGGAGGCCATACCTAGAAGTTCGGTTTGGCATGGCCTGAATGTTATCACGTCTCCTAAGGTTGTATCGCGAATTCACTTGTGTAAAGATGGAATTGATGTAGGATGGGCTTATTTTATTGTAGGCTTTGTAAACTTCAAGAGCTGTTATTATTACAACAAACCGATTAATGCCCAGGTTTACAGCGCAGTTTCTTGGCATTATAAAACCTCAGCAAATTATCACCCAATTAATTTCATAAGCACCTAATTGACATGATTCCAATCCCAATTTCAGAAGCTTATTGGATGATTGGCTGCTTTGGCTATTTGCAGAACAATTGATATTAAAATGATCGAGATATTTATAGATCTTATGTAAATTTTAATATCATGCCATGGTCCCTGTGATCATTTTGTAACCCAGTGGCAGATACAGGGGGATCTAAGGGGCCCGGGCCCCCCTTAGACGACTGAGATTAATAGTAGCATTTTGAAGAAAATACGCTACTACGCGGGCCAGCGAATGCCGAAACACACCCATGCCCCCTAGATGACCCTGTCTGGATCCGCCACTGTAAGCTGCCAACAAGCAATCAAGTCCCGGGTCCTGGCTCAGTGGGTAGTGTGCTGGCCTCTGGGCTGCTAATCTCTGAGACCCGGGTTCAACTCCTGGCATGGGCATTATGCACCGCCTGTCAGACATATGTCAAGACGTATATTTCCTCCTGTGCTACAACTGCACTTTGCCCAATTTCCAAGGTCTCTGGCTGTCCCATGAAGCCAAGTCATTGCAAAAATACAGGACCTAAAGTCTTGCCACTCAACCGCCCTAACAAGCGCCAATGATGTGTGTGCAACCTCAGATTTTAAAAATAAACTCTATTAAGAGACAGCAATCCAATGAGAGACCACAGAGAGGAATTTGGAATTCTCTTTACTTGTAAAAGTGTTAATTAACTAGAAATGTGAGGCAAGACCCGTTCAATCTTTTCTTCAAATTGCTCTTTATCTTTTCAGATGAGAAATGGACTTGGTCAGTTTGAGATGGGATCTAGAACGCTGAACCACATTTTCGATGGATTCGCAAAGTTGAGCAGCTTTGAATTCCTCAACCCGAACGTGACATTATTCAGCACACGTTTCATCAAGACAAACTTCTTCACAGAATCAAAGAGCAAGGATGATATCGCTCCTTACTTGCTTTTTGATTCTGCTGATCCCCCGTTCGACACGGGAGAGAAGTTCAAGTCCTTGATGAACGGCATTGATAACACTAATATCAACATCTTCAAATTTGTCGATTCGAGGACGAACTATTCTGACTACATGGCGATGAGTGATTTCTGGCAGACTTATAAAATCAACCCATACTCATTGAAAACGTATGGGAGATTAAATCCGGAAGTACCTGGAGGGGATCCTCCGTTCGGATCCATGCTTCCTGTTCCATCAACGTCCCATCCAGTACCAGAATTCGGAACGAAGAACCACATTAGTTTCGTATCTGTGATGAACCCTCTACCGTTCTTTGATAGCATGATAAGGATCATCCGTATTCGCAACTCAAACGCAAGAGATCTCATCTCTGAAATCCCGATCGGACAGATACCTTACATGCATTCGTTTGGGTTATCACAGAGATATGCTATCATCTTAGCCGCCCCTGTCTACATAAGTAACTTTAAAATGGTGCGAACTGCTCAACCAGTGGAGAGCTTAGAGTGGCACCCTGACGAACCAATGACGGTGTATGTCGTCAATATCAAAACGGGCGAATACCAGACGTTAGAGACTATGGCCGTCTTTCCTATGCATCACATCAACTCTTATGAAGAGGGTGATAATATTATAACAGACTTTGTAACTTATCCGGATTTGGAGTTCATCCGCTCTTTGGAGGTTAAAACATTAGAGAGGAGGCGTTTGAGAGACGCTATCAAAATAAACTCTCGTTTGATGAGGTTTACGATTAACTTAAAGAAGAAGAGTGTCAAACCAAGCACTTTCCGGAGCGCCCCTGGCAAAGAATTCATTAACTCCATGGACATGCCTGTGATTAATGAGAACTATCGCCACAAGAAATATTGTTTCACTTACGGCATCACCTTAAAATCTGATTATAAAAATCTAGCAAACAGTTCTTTAATGAAGAAAGACTTGTGTGATGCGAATGACATGGCTTGGCAGCAAGAAAACCACTATCCGTCTGAGCCGTGGTTTATCCCAGCGCCAGATGCCAAAGCCGAAGACGACGGAGTTCTGTTGAGTGTAGTTCTCGATGGAAACGTTAAAAAGTCGTATTTAGGAATTTGGAATGCAACGACCATGGAACCCATGGACAAAGGATATCTTCCATTCTTTATACCTTTTTCATTGCATGGCAGATACTTTGAAGACTTATGAAAAGTCTTTATTGGATCAATTAATGTTACAGTCTGTTACTGTTTAAAAAACTGAAAAATGTGTAAGTCACATATTGCCATTTACGTTTAACAATCATAATTCCACAATTTATTTAATAAAACAATTTTCACATGGAAAATTCTGCATGTACCATATATGTGACATTATGTGTCCTGGGCTACATTTACATATCCTGCTCTGCTTTTTTCCCCTATTGTTATGCATTTATTAAAATGTTACAATTTTTAATAGACCTATTTCACTGAATGGCCTGAACATGGAACCCAAATAACTTTTTTGCAATTCACAATTCTTAACTTCCTTTTTACACACAGGAGATTTATACACTCTAAATCCAAAAACACAACTTTCAAAATTTAAACTGAAATAATGACCAAGTTATAAAGCCTTGAAGTTACATTAAAATGCACTAAAAATACTCCAGCTTGGAGACACCTTGGCTGGACCAATCAGAGGCAAGGGCGGGAAAGCTATTAGCCAATGGGATTTAAGTATTCACCACTTTTCCCCTATTGTTAACTGGGAGAACTATCAGTGAAATTGGTCTATTATTGCAGTAACTTCTACAAGGAAGGTGCAGGCCAGCAAATATACTGAATTATGTACAAAAGACTATTAAATATAAATATTGATATTGTGCCTTTTTGCTGCTGCTAATAGTCTGCCATATATCATTACCAGATATTGCTATGTTTTGTTGTGAAATAAATATGTTATCGAAAGCTTTTTGTTTGTTTTAAATTTTATATAGATCTAGCAAACTCTGAAGTTAATAGAAAAAAAGGAAACCAATTTTTTCAGAACAAGTTACAGATGTCTATACTTCAACCAGATGTTAGAAGAACATGTCGTCAGCCTAAAGCGAAATTGGCCCGAGTCAGACTTAGGCCATTTTTCCTATTTGATACCACAGGAAGGCACTTATGACATACATGTGTTTAAAAAAATTGGATTCCTAAATGAATTACAAGCACCTCAAAACACCCTATTTGATTTTCGTGCAAATGAGCTAAATCCCTTGCACTTAGGCCATTTGGACTTAGGCCAATTTTGTTACGTTATCACTGATTTTAGCGGATATCACCAGTATTTTTCGGTCATAATTGTGAGCATTAATTTTATTAAAGATGTTTCCTCACGTTTCATTCAATAATTTTATGGAAATATGCTTAATAACACAGCTAGACCACAAAACAATTTTGGCCTAAGTCATTTTGGTTGTCAAAACCAAATTAGCCTAAGTCAGTTTTTGGCTGTTTGCCACCAATTGTCAAAAATGGCTAAGCCAATTTTGCTTTAGGCTGACGATGTGTCAGATGGCTATGTATCAACCAGATGTTAACAGAAGATGTCTATACTTCAGCCAGATGGTAACAGATATGTTACTAAGAACTTGTGACAGATGTCTGTACTTCAACCAGATGTTTGCAAACATGTGACAGGTGTCTATAACTCAACCAGATGTCAGCAGAACATGCCATAGATGTGTATACTTCAACCAGATGTCAAGTTGTCAACAGAACATGTGGCAGGTGTCTATACTTCAACCAGATGTCAACAGAACATGTGACAGATGTCTATAGTTCAAACAGATGTTAACAGAACGTGAGACAGATGTCTATACTTCATCTCGATGTTAACCGAACATGCGACAGATGTCTACTTCTCCCAGATGTCAACGGAGCATGTCACAAATTCTGTACTTCAACCAGATGATAAAAGAACATGCGACAGATGTCTATACTTCAACCAGATGTTTGCAGAACATGAGTCAGATGTCTATACTTCAACCAGATGTCAAGTTGTCAACAGAACATGTGACAGATGTCTATATTCAACCAGATGTCAACAGAACATGCAACAGATGTCTATACTTCAACCAGATGTTAACATAACATGCAACAGATGTCTATACTTCAACCAGATGTCAACAGAACTTGCGACAGATGTCTATGCTTCAACCAGATGTTAACAGAACTTGTGACAGATGTCTATACTTCAACCAAACGTCAATAGAACATGTGACAGATGTCTATACTTCAACCAGATGTCAACAGAACATGTGACAGATTTCTATACTTCAACCAGATGTCAACAGAACATGTTACAGATTTCTATACTTCAATCAAATGTCAATAGAACATGTGATTGATGTCTACACTTCAACCAGATGTTAACAGAACATGCAACAGATGTCTATACTTCAACCAGATGTCAACAGAACATGTGACAGATGTCTACACTTCAACCAGATTCAACAGAACTTGCGACAGATGTCTACACTTCAACCAGATGTAAACAGAACTTGTGACAGATGTCTATACTTCAACCAGATGTCAACAGAACATGTGACAGATGTCTATACTTCAACCAGATGTTAACAGAACATGTGACAGATGTCTATATTTCAACCAGATGTTAATAGAACATGTGACAGATGTCTATACTTCAACCAAACGTCAATAGAACATGTGATAGATGTCTACACTTCAACCAGATGTCAACAGAAAATGCGACAGATGTCTACACTTCAACCAGATATCAACAAAACATGCGACAGATGTCTACACTTCAACAAGATGTTAATAGAACATGCGACAGATTTCTATACTTCAACCAGATGTCAACAGAACATGTGAAAGATGTCTATACTTCAACCAGATGTCAACAGAACATGTGACAGATGTCTACACTTCAACCAGATGTCAACAGAACATGCGACAGATGTCTACACTTCAACCAGATGTTAACAGAACATGTGACAGATGTCTATACTTCAACCAGATGTCAACAGAGCATGTGGCAGATGTCTAGGCCTATACTTCAATGAGATGTTAACAAAATATGTGGCAGATGTCTATACTATAACCAGATGTCATCAGAACATGCAACAGATGTCTATACTTCAACCAGATGTCAACAGAACATGTTACAGATGTCTACACTTCAACCAAAAGTCAATAGAACATGTGACAGATGTCTATACTTCAACCAGATGTTAACAGAACATGTGACAGATGTCTATACTTCAACCATATGTCAACAGAACATGCGACAGATGTCTATACTTCATCCAGATGTTAATAGAACATGCGACAGATGTCTACACTTCAACCAGATGTCAACAGAACTTGCGACAGATGTCTATACTTCAACCAAATGTTAACAGAACATGCCACAGATGTCTATACTTCAACCAGATGTCAACAAAACATGCGACAGATGTCTATACTTCAACCAGATGTTAACCGAACATGTGACAGATGTCTATACTTCAACCAGATGTTAACAAAACATGTGACAGATGTCTATACTTCAACCAGATGTAAACAAAACATGTGACAGATGTCTATACTTCAACCAGATGGTTGCAGAACATGTGACAGATGTCTATACTTCAACCCGATGTCAACAGAGCATGTGGCAGATGTGTATACTTCAACGAGATGTTAACAAAATATGTGGCAGATGTCCATACTTCAACCAGGTGTCAACAGAACATGCAACAGATGTCTATACTTCAACCAAAAGTCAATAGAACATGTGACAGATGTCTATATTTCAACCAGATGTTAAAAGAACATGTCACAGATGTCTAAATTTCAACAAGATGTTAATAGAACATGTGACCGATGTCTACACTTCAACCAGATGTCAACAGAACTTGCGACAGATATTTATACTTCAACCAGATGTTAATAGAACATGCAACAGATGTCTATACTTCAACCAGAATGTTAATAGAACATGCGACAGATGTCTGCACTTCAACCAGATGTCAACAGAACTTGCGACAAATGTCTATACTTCAACCAGATGTACACGTGACAGATGTCTATACTTCAACCAGATGTTAACAGAACATGTGACAGATGTCTATATTTCAACCAGATGGAAACAAAACATGTGACAGATGTCTATACTTCAACCAGATGTTAATAGAACATGCAACAGATGTCTATACTTCAACCAGATGTCAACAAAACATGTGACAGATGTCTATACTTCAACCAGATGTTAACAGAACTTGTGACAGATGTCTATACTTCAACCAGATGTCAACAGAACATGTGACAGATGTCTATACTTCAACCAGATGTCAACAGAACATAAGACAGATGTCTATACTTCAACCAGATGTTAACAGAACATGCGACAGAGGTCTACACTTCAACCAGATGTCAACAGAACATGCGACAGATGTCTACACTTCAACCAGATGTCAACAGAACTTGCGACAGAGGTCTATATTTCAACCACATGTTAACAAAACATGTGACAGATGTCTATACTTAAACCAGATGTAAACAAAACATGTGACAGATGTCTACACTTCAACCAGATTGTACCATAACATGTGACAGATTTCTATACTTCAACAAGATGTTAATAGAACATGTGACAGATATCTATGCTTCAACGAGATGTTTGCAGCTGAAACTGACGGACAACACTGTTTTGTTTGTCGTAACAAATCACACTTTAGATGTCATCCAATAATAGAAAGAGACAAACTAATAACATTTAATTTTTCAAATAATTTATTAACATACTGTCTCCTATATCTTCTCAGATCCGTTTTGGCATGCAAATAACAAATAGAAAACCCTGCAATCCGCAGATCTAATCTCGTAGTTTTATAAGGCAACAACGTTATTGTAATACTTGTCATATTAAAATTTCTGACAAACAAAACAATATCAAAGAACTTCAACATATAAGACTGGTTACTCACTGGTTAACCATTCCAATACATTTACAATACAAATGAAATATTCTAATTGCACTCCAGATTAATTTTTACCATGTATCTATCATTTAACTAAAAGGAGAGATTAATTTCAAAAATCTACTTTTTTTTTAGTTACTTATTCTATCAGCCGTTCAGGACCACCTATTTTAACAATTATGGAAAATAAACAAACTTATTTACTTAGCTTCACTTTGAAGAGTATTCCAATATAAGCTATGGTTTGTCACGTCAAGCAGAGGACAGACGTTTGGCCAGATATCTCAGCAACCACAAGCCCCACAGGAGAAATACGCATACCTATGTTTAGCTTACCTCTTTTGTAATATGAATATTACATTTTTGTGATATTTAGGTGCCGTTTTTTGTCCGATATTTGCCAATTTATAAAAAAAGGAAGTCCAATTTTGCACAATGTTGACATTTGTGATGCTACCAATCTGACACACAATGGGTAATGAGTGACGTCACAGAAGTGCAACACAATGCTACCCCAGACTTAGTTCTACTCAAGTTTGTATCGACAGTTCCACAAATCTTATTGCGTTAATTTTTATGGACTGTACAAACAATGCTAAATTTCTGTCCCAATGCTTGACGTGACAAACTGTAATATGATATCACAAGGTCCATAAAGTTCATATTAAGTAATTGTAAATCTAAGATTTTTGCGAGTATTCTTTAAGACTTTTAACTAAGTAGAGCTCTACAGCACTACTTTTTGATTAATCTATCAATTTGCAAATAAATAACTACCACTTCATACCAGCAAAGATCGATTCAGATTCACAAGCTTAAAACAAACAAAAAAACTATCCATTGTAAATTTAGTAATAACTTTAAAGGTTGAAATAATTTCTGTAAAATGAGAATTATTTATTTAATTCTATGCACACTGCATTTATATATTATCCTAGCAATAATAATACTCTTACATGCAATTTCTACGATTACAATGATTGCATCTTATGTTTTGAAGGAAAAAAATGGCTGCCTAAAATTTACCTTTCAAGAAAAGGTCTATTTAATGAACTAGTAGTTTTTTCTTAGTAGTAGAGCAGCTTAGCACAAAACATTGGTATGTGAAAATTGAGATGCAGTCTGTCCCAAAGCGACAAAGGTGCAAACAATACATTTCTAAATTTTCTACGAAAAGCAGTACCTGATTTTAAATGAAAGTTTCCTGCATCAAGAGAATTACATTTTTTCAGTATTTGGCAAAATATAAAAATGTATTCTGCTGATTTGGTTAATTTTGGCCATTTTATGTGCAAAGCCCCTCTACTAAATTAAATGCCAACATTTCTTGTAAAGAGCAAGTTAAAATTTCCAATCGCAAAAATCAAATTACATTTCTTGTACAGAGAATCAACAACAACATTTCAGATACAGGAGTCTGAGTCGGACCCATGGCAGTGAAAGTAGTACGACAAATAAATAAACATTTATCTACATAAATTTTAAAATCTGCATCATCAATAAATTAAGTAATCCAATAAGGACCCTGGATTCGTGGGGGTCTTAGAGTCCATAATAGAGTTTGTAAAACTTTTTGCAGTGTCCTCATTGATTTCTATTCCTAACTTTTCTCCAGCTTGTTTTTGAATAAACGTAGATATTCCCGAAGCTATGAGTTGTATGTTATGTGTGGCTTTATGACACAATATGTTTTCATCTGATTGGATGAGTATCCTTGCTTCCACAAGCAGTTTGGTTGAGGATGCTTAGTATTGATCCAAAGGTGAAACATCACCCTTTTCACTTCCAAGCAGCACTGTAGAGGTTCTATTTGAATATTCATCGAGAAGATCTCTGTAGATTGGTAGATGGACCGACAGAGCAAACATGGATAGACTGATAGATAGATAGACAGATAGATATGGTACTTGGTGCTCACGAGGGTTGATCGATGAGAAGAAAGAGAGAGCGAGAGTCCTCAACATGTTACGCATTTACCCCATGTGAGGGATTTTTTACTTGCCCAACATAGACCCTGATGCAAGATACCACTAATTTAACGTCTCATCCAAACGACATCCGCCTGGAAATTTGCTCATGAAGGTCCACTGATAATTTTGGATTCCCCACAGGTTCGAACCAATGCAGGAAAAGACCTTCAGCGGAGCAGGCGGGTACCTTAACAACTCAACCAGAATGTCTACTCTCTTTAAGTCTCTTATACCTGCAGTTGGAAGGGCACATTAACATGAAACCTGATTGTGTAGCATGTGACCTTAGCCCAGGTACTACCATGGCAAGCAATAATCCATGTGACAAAAACTATAATCTGCAGATTAGACAGGGGGCCAAGGTCCCAAGGATGCATTAGGAGCATGCAATGTGCCTGCAATGTACCTGCATTATGGATTTTGTCTGATTAAGTGCTCTAGCGTGGGTTCGTCTTATGATGTAGAAATGTATGGTAGAAATTATGGTGCTGACATTGTCACAACTTTGCTTCGGCATAGATGTGCTAATTGGGAAGACCTTCCACATTGAAGGAGCTTAAAGAAAAGAAAGCGAAAAAAAGGAAGCAATCGACTTGCACCAGACTCTATACAAACAGTTTGCACCTGTAATCCCAAGGTGAGAGAAACAACCTTGACATTGACCTTGTATAAATTTTACCCGAGACGGCCATTAATCTGGGATCAAAGACTTAATCTGTGAGATTAACCGCCTAAACCACGTGACGGCAGCTGATGCAAGCTCCATGAAGGTAGCAAGTTAGTGGTACTAGTAGGTTAATCAGTGCAGCTAAGTGGTGATGTAAGGTTTTTTTTTTACCCGTTTATCTTTTTTAAGCAACAACTTCTCCTTTTATGGCTGGCTTCTGTTTTTAACTTGTATTATTTTTTGTTGTTTCATGCAGTTTTTGTTGTAATTAGTACTTTGGCGTGACGTAGAATTGAATTGATGCAACGTGACAAGGTTGTCATTGTTTCAACAAAGGGAGGATTTACGAGTAGTAGGTCAAATTATCTGTTGGCCGATTATTAAAATGTTAACCTTCATTAAATGTCTTACAGAGTGCGCATGTCAAGAATAATGAATGGAAACTTCTAAACTTTCTTCAAATGTTGTTCACACATTTATCAGATGTCTAAACTTTCTTCAAATGTTGTTCGCACATTTGTCAGATGTCTAAACTTTCTTCAAATGTTGTTCACACATTTGTCAGATGTCTAAACTTTCTTCAAATGTTGTTCACACATTTGTCAGATGAACTTTCTTCAAATGTTGTTCACACATTTGTCAGACATCTAAACTTTCTTCAAATGTTGTTCACACATTTTTCAGATGTCTAAACTTTCCTCAAATGTTGTTCACACTTTTGTCAGACGTCTAAACTTTCTTCAATGTTGTTCACACATTTGTCAGACTTCTAAACTTTAAATGTTGTTCACACATTTGTCAGATGTCTAAACTTTCTTCAAATGTTGTTCACACATTTGTCAGTTGCCCATGCTTTCTTCAAATCTTGTATGGTAGTGTAAATTATTCTTTGTGGACCTGTCATGAAGATTAATGAAGTAGCAAAGCAATTTATAGTTTCCCAAGGTCATGCTCAGCACCACTCTTAAATCAAGTGCAAGGAGCTGACAATTTATGTGATATGTATGTGATATTGTGAGAGTCACACAACTGCTCTGCTTTGTAAATTGGATGAGGATGAAATTAATTAATGCGACATGACACAAATTACTTGATGGCTTGATTTCATGTCAGTGCAGCTGCTGACATCCTGCTGTGTATTAGTATGGAAGTCAAGCAGGTGATGGCCAAGTGGATCAGTTATAACTTATTGGCTCAGGTGTGGCTGTGATAAACTTCAGCTTATGAGGTTATTATTGGTTGAGCTTATGGTTGTGGCTGACACTGATAGATTAATTAATTAGTTTAATAATTATCAATTATTGCCTCCCAAGGGCTCAACTACAAGACGTACAGACTAATTCGTCCATCTATTTCGGTAACATTTTAAAGTCCAAATCAAATCAAATCAATATTTATTTTGTCTCGGCGTTAAGTACAAACAACATTAGCTCAAAGCTATTATGACCGAGGTGTGGAATGTAACAAGTGTATAAGAAGGAAATACATGTACATTGTAGAATAAAAGTATAGGTAATATATATATAAAATTGTAAATTTTTGTTAAGTTAAAACGGACAATAAATACATTAAGATTTTGAGATTGACAAGTTAAAAACCATAAGTTAAAAACATTTTAAAATATAATTGCATTAAAATAATTAATTACTGCCTACAAAAAGTACATTCACATGAGGATTTATTTGTCCATGTACTGATAAGAATTTTGAAAGTTTTGAAATCGGCAGCATTTCTCATTGTTGTTGGCAGTGAATTCCAGATCTTTCCACCACTGTGGCGGAAAGAGTGGAGGCCATACCTAGAAGTTCGGTTTGGCATGGCCTGAATGTTATCACGTCTCCTAAGGTTGTATCGCGAATTCACTTGTGTAAAGATGGAATTGATGTAGGATGGGCTTATTTTATTGTAGGCTTTGTAAACTTCAAGAGCTGTTATTATTACAACAAACCGATTAATGCCCAGGTTTACAGCGCAGTTTCTTGGCATTATAAAACCTCAGCAAATTATCACCCAATTAATTTCATAAGCACCTAATTGACATGATTCCAATCCCAATTTCAGAAGCTTATTGGATGATTGGCTGCTTTGGCTATTTGCAGAACAATTGATATTAAAATGATCGAGATATTTATAGATCTTATGTAAATTTTAATATCATGCCATGGTCCCTGTGATCATTTTGTAACCCAGTGGCAGATACAGGGGGATCTAAGGGGCCCGGACCCCCCTTAGACGACTGAGATTAATAGTAGCATTTTGAAGAAAATACGCTACTACGCGGGCCAGCGAATGCCGAAACACACCCATGCCCCCCTAGATGACCCTGTCTGGATCCGCCACTGTATCCTGCCAACAAGCAACCAAGTCCCGGGTCCTGGCTCAGTGGGTAGCGTGCTGGCCTCTGGGCTGCTAATCTCTGAGACCCGGGTTCAACTCCTGGCATGGGCATTATGCACCGCCTGTCAGACATATGTCAAGACGTATATTTCCTCCTGTGCTACAACTGCACTTTGCCCAATTTCCAAGGTCTCTGGCTGTCCCATGAAGCCAAGTCATTGCAAAAATACAGGACCTAAAGTCTTGCCACTCAACCGCCCTAACAAGCGCCAATGATGTGTGTGCAACCTCAGATTTTAAAAATAAACTCTATTAAGAGACAGCAATCCAATGAGAGATCACAGAGAGGAATTTGGAATTCTCTTTACTTGTAAAAGTGTTAATTAACTAGAAATGTGAGGCAAGACCCGTTCAATCTTTTCTTCAAATTGCTCTTTATCTTTTCAGATGAGAAATGGACTTGGTCAGTTTGAGATGGGATCTAGAACGCTGAACCACATTTTCGATGGATTCGCAAAGTTGAGCAGCTTTGAATTCCTCAACCCGAACGTGACATTATTCAGCACACGTTTCATCAAGACAAACTTCTTCACAGAATCAAAGAGCAAGGATGATATCGCTCCTTACTTGCTTTTTGATTCTGCTGATCCCCCGTTTGACACGGGAGAGAAGTTCAAGTCCTTGATGAACGGCATTGATAACACTAATATCAACATCTTCAAATTTGTCGATTCGAGGACGAACTATTCTGACTACATGGCGATGAGTGATTTCTGGCAGACTTATAAAATCAACCCATACTCATTGAAAACGTATGGGAGATTAAATCCGGAAGTACCTGGAGGGGATCCTCCGTTCGGATCCATGCTTCCTGTTCCATCAACGTCCCATCCAGTACCAGAATTCGGAACGAAGAACCACATTAGTTTCGTATCTGTGATGAACCCTCTACCGTTCTTTGATAGCATGATAAGGATCATCCGTATTCGCAACTCAAACGCAAGAGATCTCATCTCTGAAATCCCGATCGGACAGATACCTTACATGCATTCGTTTGGGTTATCACAGAGGTATGCTATCATCTTAGCCGCCCCTGTCTACATAAGTAACTTTAAAATGGTGCGGACTGCTCAACCAGTGGAAAGCTTAGAGTGGCACCCTGACGAACCAATGACGGTGTATGTCGTCAATATCAAAACGGGCGAATACCAGACGTTAGAGACTATGGCCGTCTTTCCTATGCATCACATCAACTCTTATGAAGAGGATGATAATATTATAACAGACTTCGTAACTTATCCGGATTTGGAGTTCATCCGCTCTTTGGAGGTTAAAACATTAGAGAGGAGGCGTTTGAGAGACGCTATCAAAATAAACTCTCGTTTGATGAGGTTTACGATTAACTTAAAGAAGAAGAGTGTCAAACCAAGCACTTTCCGGAGCGCCCCTGGCAAAGAATTCATTAACTCCATGGACATGCCTGTGATTAATGAGAACTATCGCCACAAGAAATATTGTTTCACTTACGGCATCACCTTAAAATCTGATTACAAAAATCTAGCTAACAGTTCTTTAGTGAAGAAAGACTTATGTGATGCGAATGACATGGCTTGGCAGCAAGAAAACCACTATCCGTCCGAGCCGTGGTTTATCCCAGCGCCAGATGCCAAAGCCGAAGACGACGGAGTTCTGTTGAGTGTAGTTCTCGATGGAAACGTTAAAAAGTCGTATTTAGGAATTTGGAATGCAACGACCATGGAACCCATGGACAAAGGATATCTTCCATTCTTTATACCTTTTTCATTGCATGGCAGATACTTTGAAGACTTATGAAAAGTCATTATTGGATCAATTAATGTTATAGTCTGTTACTGTTTAAAAAACTGAAAAATGTGTAAGTCACATATTGCCATTTACGTTTAACAATCATAATTCCACAATTTATTTAATAAAACAATTTTCACATGGAAAATTCTGCATGTACCATATATGTGACATTATGTGTCCTGGGCTACATTTACATATCCTGCTCTGCTTTTTTCCCCTATTGTTATGCATTTATTAAAATGTTACAATTTTTAATAGACCTATTTCACTGAATGGCCTAAACATGGAACCCAAATAACTTTTTTGCAATTCACAATTCTTAACTTCCTTTTTACACACAGGAGATTTATACACTCTAAATCCAAAAACACAACTTTCAAAATTTAAACTGAAATAATGACCAAGTTATAAAGCCTTGAAGTTACATTAAAATGCACTAAAAATACTCCAGCTTGGAGACACCTTGGCTGGACCAATCAGAGGCAAGGGCGGGAAAGCTATTAGCCAATGGGATTTAAGTATTCACCACTTTTCCCCTAGTGTTAACTGGGAGAACTATCAGTGAAATTGGTCTATTATTGCAGTAACTTCTACAAGGAAGGTGCAGGCCAGCAAATATACTGAATTATGTACAAAAGACTATTAAATATAAATATTGATATTGTGCCTTTTTGCTGCTGCTAATAGTCTGCCATATATCATTACCAGATATTGCTATGTTTTGTTGTGAAATAAATATGTTATCGAAAGCTTTTTGTTTGTTTTAAATTTTATATAGATCTAGCAAACTCTGAAGTTAATAGAAAAAAAGGAAACCAATTTTTTCGGAACAAGTTACAGATGTCTATACTTCAGCCAGATGTTAGAAGAACATGTCGTCAGCCTAAAGCGAAATTGGCCCGAGTCAGACTTAGGCCATTTTTCCTATTTGATACCACAGGAAGGCACTTATGACATACATGTGTTTAAAAAAATTGGATTCCTAAATGAATTACAAGCACCTCAAAACCCCCTATTTGATTTTCGTGCAAATGAGCTAAATCCCTTGGACTTAGGCCATTTGGACTTAGGCCAATTTTGTTACGGTATCACTGATTTTAGCGGATATCACCAGTATTTTTCGGTCATAATTGTGAGCATTAATTTTATTAAAGATGTTTCCTCACGTTTCATTCAATAATTTTATGGAAATATGCTTAATAACACAGCTAGACCACAAAACAATTTTGGCCTAAGTCATTTTGGTTGTCAAAACCAAATTAGCCTAAGTCAGTTTTTGGCTGTTTGCCACCAATTGTCAAAAATGGCTAAGCCAATTTTGCTTTAGGCTGACGATGTGTCAGATGGCTATGTATCAACCAGATGTTAACAGAAGATGTCTATACTTCAGCCAGATGGTAACAGATATGTTACTAAGAACTTGTGACAGATGTCTGTACTTCAACCAGATGTTTGCAAACATGTGACAGGTGTCTATAACTCAACCAGATGTCAGCAGAACATGCCATAGATGTGTATACTTCAACCAGATGTCAAGTTGTCAACAGAACATGTGACAGGTGTCTATACTTCAACCAGATTCTAACAGAACATGTGAGAGATACATACTTCAATCAGATGCTAGCAGAACGTGGAACAGATGTCTATACTTCATCTCGATGTTAACCGAACATGCGACAGATGTCTACTTCTCCCAGATGTCAACGGAGCATGTCACAAATGTCTGTACTTCAACCAGATGTTAACAGAACATGCGACAGATGTCTATACTTCAACCAGATGTTTGCAGAACATGTGACAGATGTCTATACTTCAACCAGATGTCAAGTTGTCAACAGAACATGTGACAGATGTCTATACTTCAACCAGATGTTAACAGAACATGTGACAGATGTCTATACTTCAACCAGATGTTAACAGAACATGCAACAGATGTCTATGCTTCAACCAGATGTCAACAGAACTTGCGACAGATGTCTATACTTCAACCAGATGTTAACAGAACTTGTGACAGATGTCTATACTTCAACCAAATGTCAATAGAACATGTGACAGATGTCTATACTTCAACCAGATGTCAACAGAACATGTGACAGAGGTCTATACTTCAACCAGATGTCAACAGAACATGTTACAGATGTCTATACTTCAATCAAATGTCAATAGAACATGTGATTGATGTCTACACTTCAACCAGATGACAACAGAACATGCAACAGATGTCTATACTTCAACCAGATGTCAACAGAACATGTGACAGATGTCTACACTTCAACCAGATGTCAACAGAACATGCGACAGATGTCTACACTTCAACCAGATGTAAACAGAACATGTGACAGATGTCTATACTTCAACCAGATGTTAACAGAACATGTGACAGATGTCTATACTTCAACCAGATGTTAACAGAGCATGTGACAGATGTCTATATTTCAACCAGATGTTAATAGAACATGTGACAGATGTCTAGACTTCAACCAAACGTCAATAGAACATGCGACAGATGTCTACACTTCAACCAGATTTCAACAGAACATGCGACAGATGTCTACACTTCAACCAGATGTTAACAAAGCATGTGACAGATGTCTATACTTCAACCAGATGTCAACAGAGCATGTGGCAGATGTCTAGGCCTATACTTCAATGAGATGTTAACAAAATATGTGGCAGATGTCTATACTATAACCAGATGTCATCAGAACATGCAACAGATGTCTATACTTCAACCAGATGTCAACAGAACATGTTACAGATGTCTACACTTCAACCAAAAGTCAATAGAACATGTGACAGATGTCTATACTTCAACCAGATGTTAACAGAACATGTGACAGATGTCTATACTTCAACCATATGTCAACAGAACATGCGACAGATGTCTATACTTCATCCAGATGTTAATAGAACATGCGACAGATGTCTACACTTCAACCAGATGTCAACAGAACTTGCGACAAATGTCTATACTTCAACCAGATGTTAACAGAACATGCCACAGATGTCTATACTTCAACCAGATGTCAACAGAACATGCGACAGATGTCTATACTTCAACCAGATGTTAACCGAACATGTGACAGATGTCTGTACTTCAACCAGATGTTAACAAAACATGTGACAGATGTCTATACTTCAACCAGATGTAAACAAAACATGTGACAGATGTCTATACTTCAACCAGATGGTTGCAAACATGTGACAGATGTCTATACTTCAACCCGATGTCAACAGAGCATGTGGCAGATGTGTATACTTCAACGAGATGTTAACAAAATATGTGGCAGATGTCCATACTTCAACCAGGTGTCAACAGAACATGCAACAGATGTCTATACTTCAACCAAAAGTCAATAGAACATGTGACAGATGTCTATATTTCAACCAGATGTTAAAAGAACATGTCACAGATGTCTAAATTTCAACAAGATGTTAATAGAACATGTGACCGATGTCTACACTTCAACCAGATGTCAACAGAACTTGCGACAGATATTTATACTTCAACCAGATGTTAATAGAACATGCAACAGATGTCTATACTTCAACCAGAATGTTAATAGAACATGCGACAGATGTCTGCACTTCAACCAGATGTCAACAGAACTTGCGACAAATGTCTATACTTCAACCAGATGTACACGTGACAGATGTCTATACTTCAACCAGATGTTAACTGAACATGTGACAGATGTCTGTACTTCAACCAGATGTTAACAAAACATGTGACAGATGTCTATACTTCAACCAGATGGAAACAAAACATGCAACAGATGTCTATACTTCAACCATATGTCAACAAAACATGTGACAGATGTCTATACTTCAACCAGATGTTAACAGAACTTGTGACAGATGTCTATACTTCAACCAGATGTCAACAGAACATGTGACAGATGTCTATACTTCAACCAGATGTCAACAGAACATAAGACAGATGTCTATACTTCAACCAGATGTTAACAGAACATGCGACAGAGGTCTACACTTCAACCAGATGTCAACAGAACATGCGACAGATGTCTACACTTCAACCAGATGTCAACAGAACTTGCGACAGAGGTCTATATTTCAACCACATGTTAACAAAACATGTGACAGATGTCTATACTTAAACCAGATGTAAACAAAACATGTGACAGATGTCTACACTTCAACCAGATTGTACCATAACATGTGACAGATATCTATGCTTCAACGAGATGTTTGCAGCTGAAACTGACGGACAACACTGTTTTGTTTGTCGTAACCAATCACACTTTAGATGTCATCCAATAATAGAAAGAGACAAACTAATAACATTTAATTTTTCAAATAATTTATTAACATACTGTCTCCTATATCTTCTCAGATCCGTTTTGGCATGCAAATAACAAATAGAAAACCCTGCAATCCGCAGATCTAATCTCGTAGTTTTATAAGGCAACAACGTTATTGTAATACTTGTCATATTAAAATTTCTGACAAACAAAACAATATCAAAGAACTTCAACATATAAGACTGGTTACTCACTGGTTAACCATTCCAATACATTTACAATACAAATGAAATATTCTAATTGCACTCCAGATTAAATTTTACCATATATCTATCATTTAACTAAAAGGAGAGATTAATTTCAAAAATCCACTTTTTTTTAGTTACTAATTCTATCAGCCGTTCAGGACCACCTATTTTAACAATTACGGAAAATAAACAAACTTATTTACTTAGCTTCACTTTGAAGAGTATTCCAATATAAGCTATGGTTTGTCACGTCAAGCAGAGGACAGACGTTTGGCCAGATATCTCAGCAACCACAAGCCCCACAGGAGAAATACGCATACCTATGTTTAGCTTACCTCTTTTGTAATATGAATATCACATTTTTGTGATGTTTTGGTGCCGTTTTTTGTCCGATATTTGCCAATTTATAAAAAAAGGAAGTCCAATTTTGCACAATGTTGACATTTGTGATGCTACCAATCTGACACACAATGGGTAATGAGTGACGTCACAGAAGTGCAACACAATGCTACCCCAGACTTAGTTCTACTCAAGTTTGTATCGACAGTTCCACAAATCTTATTGCGTTAATTTTTATGGGCTGTACAAACAATGCTAAATTTCTGTCCCAATGCTTGACGTGACAAACTGTAATATGATATCACAAGGTCCATAAAGTTCATATTAAGTAATTGTAAATCTAAGATGTTTGCGAGTATTCTTTAAGACTTTTAACTAAGCAGAGCTCTACAGCACTACTTTTTGATTAATCTATCAATTTGCAAATAAATAACTACCACTTCATACCAGCAAAGATCGATTCAGATTCACAAGCTTAAAACAAACAAAAAAACTATCCATTGTAAATTTAGTAATAACTTTAAAGGTTGAAATAATTTCTGTAAAATGAGAATTATTTATTTAATTCTATGCACACTGCATTTATATATTATCCTAGCAATAATAATACTCTTACATGCAATTTCTACGATTACAATGATTGCATCTTATGTTTTGAAGGAAAAAAATGGCTGCCTAAAATTTACCTTTCAAGAAAAGGTCTATTTAATGAACTAGTAGTTTTTTCTTAGTAGTAGAGCAGCTTAGCACAAAACATTGGTATGTGAAAATTGAGATGCAGTCTGTCCCAAAGCGACAAAGGTGCAAACAATACACTTCTAAATTTTCTACGAGAAGTAGTACCTGATTAAAAATGAAAGTTTCCTGCATCAAGAGAATTACATTTTTTCAGTATCCTGCTGATTTGGTTAATTTTGGCCATTTTATGTGCAAAGCCCCTCTACTAAATTAAATGCCAACATTTCTTGTAAAGAGCAAGTTAAAATTTCCAATCGCAAAAATCAAATTACATTTCTTGTACAGAGAATCAACAACAACATTTCAGATACAGGAGTCTGAGTCGGACCCATGGCAGTGAAAGTAGTACGACAAATAAATAAACATTTATCTACATAAATTTTAAAATCTGCATCATCAATAAATTAAGTAATCCAACTAGAGTTTCGATCGGGACCGATGCGAAGGGAGAGCTCTCGCATGTCGAGTGGGCGTGGTGTAGTTAGGTTGATGTCACCTTTTCGTCACTGGGAATGAGTATTAAAAGAAATAGTGTGTATCTTTCATTAGATATATTTCAATGTAGCGAACTGTGACTCTGTTGCATATATGCAGCATCAGTAACAAAGCACCCGGGACTAGTTTTTGCACTGTATTTGGCATTTTTCCGAAAGTATATATTGTGACGATCGATGATGTCACGATTGACAGCATGTGTGAAATAAACAAAATAAACACTAGTGCCGACTTCAAAGCCAAAAATCTCGGCTCTCAGAAGTGCTACAGACTCCATTTTACCACCAAAAGAATCGTCATGGACTCACGGATTGATATTTCCACTTTTCAAAGAGATCCGGAGGGTATAAATATCATCGCGGATCGCTTTTTCGTCCGACGCAAATCAGTGAATCCACAGATTTTGAACATTCCCTCCATCTTGGATGATCACATGACCCAGAGCGCAGCAGTGCATGCTGGGAAGGCGCCAAAGTTGATAAATAGAGGTGCCGTGATTGTTTTGAATCAGTCTTTGCTGGACCACTGCTGGGTCAAGACCTCAGGAAAAAGACTCCCCAAGACTTACAGCCATTCAAGTCAAGACAGAAAATGACAGTTCAGCCAGATGAAACAGGACACCTAAGGGTTCCAAAATATGACAGCAACAAATTCCTACCATGAACTGGATATTTTTGAAAAATGCTGGAAAATCTAAAACATCTGCAGAAAGTGCTACCATTTTATGACATTCTGTCATAAAATATCCCACCTAAAATACCCCACCTAATATCCCACCAAATACCCCACCTAAAATACCCCACCTAAAATACCCCACCTAAAATACCCCACCTAAAATACCCCACCTAAAATACCCCACCTAAAATATCCCACCTTAAAATATCCCACCTACTTAAAATATCCCACCTACTTAAAATATCCCACCTACTTAAAATATCCCACCTACTTATAAAACCCCACCTAATACCCCACCCACTCAATATACCCCACCCACTCAAAATACCCCACCCACTCAAAATACCCCACCCACTCAAAATACCCCAACCACTCAAAATACCCCACCCACTCAAAATACCCCACCCACTCAAAATACCCCACCTACTCAAAATACCCCACCTACTCAAAATACCCCACCTACTCAAAATATCCCACCTACTCAAAATATCCCACCTACTCAAAATACCCCACCCACTCAAAATACCCCACCTACTCAAAATACCCCACCTACTCAAAATATCCCACCCATCTAAAATACCCCACTTACTTAAATATCCCACCTAATATCCCACCAACTCAAAATATCCCACCTACTCAAAATATCCCACCTACTAGAATTATGCCCCTCTCAACTGGTGCACAGGCAGAATATTAAGTTGGAAAGCATTAAACCCATGAATTTAAACAAGAAAAGACAATTCAAATCATTTACACACAAGAATTTTCTTCCGGATTTAATTGATGCAAAATTGGAAAACTTATCCATTGTTCAATAAAGAAACATTACCAACAAGCTTGCTAGTTCGTCACAATTGGTGTCAGAAGTGGGATCGCAGGCTGAAGATTCATCTGTCAAGAGCGATCCAGAGAGACGAACCCAAAAGAACATTGAACTTGAAGGAAAAAAAAAAAAAAAAAAAAATTTGCTGAACAATTAAAATGGCTGAAGAAACAAGTAGTAAAGTCACTCAAGGTGCACATGAAGATGGTTTCAATGAGGAAGGAGATCTTATTGATATGTCAGCGGACTCCTACGATTCTAAAGGACTTGGACAAGGCTCCTCCAGGCTTCCAATGAATACTGAAGAAAGGGATTGTCACAGTCCGATGCAGGGAAACAGGAACTGGAACCATGTGAACTCACCGGACAATGAACCTTTGAACTATCCTGACAGAGAGAGTCGCCATGGGCCTTATTCAAGAAACAGCAGCCGACAGCAAAGACAACAAGATTTCCGCAATCCATATAGAAAAACAAGGCCGAATGATGATGGAGTTCCTCCAATGAGCCGTCACCCACAACACAAGCAGGGCTGGAATCCTGATCAAAGACAGTCCCTGACTTCGGAGAGGTGCATTCCACCCATGAGAGAACATCAGCATCAAAGGCAACACTGGAACAGCGACAGTCGGCAACCCAGGACGGATGACTGGTTCTTCGAGAGCCCAGGCAATGAGTACGCAAGGGAGACTGGATTTAATGGATATTATGGCCCAACCTGGAATCACAAAATTTACCCAGATAAATTGAGAGACAATTATTTCGCCCAAAACTTGAGAAATTGCTTTCCCCAAAATGAATCGGTTCAACGTAGGTGGAATGAGAACTCGGCAAGGAGAATGCTAACCTCAGCTCAGCAGGTGAAAATCTCTCTGCCACGTTTCGATGGGAAAGGAAGATGGAAGACTTTTAATAGGCAATTTGAGTCAATTACAGAAGATTGGGCTACAGAACAGAAATTGCATCATCTCTTGGCATGTCTCAGTGGTGATGCTGCCGACTTTGTGTTTGAGTTGGACACCTACTTGAGAGGAGACTATGACCTTCTAGTGAAAGAGCTGGATCAAAGATTCCGAATCAACGAAACTCCCCAAATTTGTGCCAGACAGTTTCACCGTAGGAAACTACAGTCTAGTGAGACAATTAAACAGTTTTCTGCTGATCTGAAAATCCTGGTTCGGAAAGCTTATCCGCAAGGCCTTGATGATGTGGCAAGGGAACAGATGTTGATCAAACAATTTTTTGACGGCCTCAGTGACGAAGACCTAAGATACAACGTCGAATATCTGAAAATGCCCCGAAATCTGGATGAAGCTGTTGATCACGTTTATGAACACGATGAATTTCGCAAGATAAAAAGGGAGAATACAGCCAAAATTAAAATCCAGGCTGTCCAAGACACAAGACCAACATCTACTGCCTCAAATAACCAAACTGATCCTGACAATGAGATAAAGGAAATCAAACAGGCTCTGTTAAAGCTCACCGTTCAGCTGAGTAGCTTGATTTCTGGCCAGGCTCAAACCAAAACAGGAATGCAAGAAAGGAAATGCTACAAATGCGGCCGGTCAGGACATTTCAAGAGAGAATGCCCCGAGTCACAGACTGAGCAGATCCAAAGAGTAACCAGTTGCGCAGACTGCCAAGTGGTAAACCCTGAAAGTGAAGAGATGAATGAGTCCTCTTCGTTAAACTGTTAAAGGTCACATCAATCGACCCTGATGTGGCCTCTAATAAAATTGTACAATTTGAAACATATTCAAACAAAGAAATGGAAGGCGAGTGCTCCACTGGAGGAACACATTCTGAGGAGGAGTTCACAATACAAGGACAAAGGTCGGGTACAAGGGTACAGGGACAATCAGTGTCAGGTACGGAGGTACAGGGACAAGTGTCAAGTATTGGTGAGCTTAGGAAGTCTGATGTTCCGTTGTTGGAGGAAAGCACTCTGAGTCCAAAAAGAGAAATTAAGGTGTCAGCCACGTCAGGGATGGAGCGGGTGGGAAGGCTCCAGGAGGCATCCCTGAGAAAAGTCAACGGAAAAAGTACAGGAATTGGTACTTGTAAAAGAATTTGGGAATCTGTGGAAAAGATTCAAGACAAAGTTGAAGAAATTCAAGAATTCAAGGTTCAGGAGACATTCATTTGCAAGAAGAAGGAAAATAATATCTCACCAGGGTCGGGTGAGTCTGGGAAAAGTGAGAAATTCAACGACGTTTCTGAAGATTCAGAAGATTTCATTAACAGTGAAACAAAGGAGGAAGAATTTCCACCACATAAAAGAATGAAAATGCTGAGAAGACCTAATGAGGAGGCAACCTGCAAGGAGAAGCCATTTATCCGTCAGTACAGCCAGTTCCTTGTCGGTCGAAAATTTGTGGTTCGCACGAATCACACTCCTTCATCTTAACAAGAAGATTGTCTTCTGGACAACTAAATTGCGCTTCCTGAAAGTTTAACACAGAATGGAACATTTAGACTTAGTGGCCTATTCCATAGAATCAGAAGATTGAATTTACGTCTGATAACGAGACATTGGAATTTCACACCCTCCAAAACAGGATCAAAAGAATGTCTTACATCCGATAACATGACATTGGAATTTCACACCCTCCAAAACAGGATCAAAAGAATGTCTGACATCCGATAACATGACATTGGAATTTCACACCCTCCAAAACAGGATCAAAAGAATGTCTTACATCCGATTGATTAACATTGGAATTTCAAGAACATCCCAGAGGGAAGAAAAATATTAGAAGAGGGGAATGTGACGATCGATGATGTCACGATTGACAGCATGTGTGAAATAAACAAAATAAACACTAGTGCCGACTTCAAAGCCAAAAATCTCGGCTCTCAGAAGTGCTACAGACTCCATTTTACCACCAAAAGAATCGTCATGGACTCACGGATTGATATTTCCACTTTTCAAAGAGATCCGGAGGGTATAAATATCATCGCGGATCGCTTTTTCGTCCGACGCAAATCAGTGAATCCACAGATTTTGAACATTCCCTCCATCTTGGATGATCACATGACCCAGAGCGCAGCAGTGCATGCTGGGAAGGCGCCAAAGTTGATAAATAGAGGTGCCGTGATTGTTTTGAATCAGTCTTTGCTGGACCACTGCTGGGTCAAGACCTCAGGAAAAAGACTCCCCAAGACTTACAGCCATTCAAGTCAAGACAGAAAATGACAGTTCAGCCAGATGAAACAGGACACCTAAGGGTTCCAAAATATGACAGCAACAAATTCCTACCATGAACTGGATATTTTTGAAAAATGCTGGAAAATCTAAAACATCTGCAGAAAGTGCTACCATTTTATGACATTCTGTCATAAAATATCCCACTTAAAATACCCCACCTAATATCCCACCAAATACCCCACCTAAAATACCCCACCTAAAATACCCCACCTAAAATACCCCACCTAAAATACCCCACCTAAAATACCCCACCTAAAATATCCCACCTTAAAATATCCCACCTACTTAAAATATCCCACCTACTTAAAATATCCCACCTACTTAAAATATCCCACCTACTTATAAAACCCCACCTAATACCCCACCCACTCAATATACCCCACCCACTCAAAATACCCCACCCACTCAAAATACCCCACCCACTCAAAATACCCCAACCACTCAAAATACCCCACCCACTCAAAATACCCCACCCACTCAAAATACCCCACCTACTCAAAATACCCCACCTACTCAAAATATCCCACCTACTCAAAATATCCCACCTACTCAAAATACCCCACCCACTCAAAATACCCCACCCACTCAAAATACCCCACCTACTCAAAATATCCCACCCATCAAAAATACCCCACTTACTTAAATATCCCACCTAATATCCCACCAACTCAAAATATCCCACCTACTCAAAATATCCCACCTACTAGAATTATGCCCCTCTCAACTGGTGCACAGGCAGAATATTAAGTTGGAAAGCATTAAACCCATGAATTTAAACAAGAAAAGACAATTCAAATCATTTACACACAAGAATTTTCTTCCGGATTTAATTGATGCAAAATTGGAAAACTTATTCATTGTTCAATAAAGAAACATTACCAACAAGCTTGCTAGTTCGTCACAATATATAGAATGGTCTGCATTTGGTCAGCATTTGGTCAGCATTTGGCCTGCATGATGAGAATTTTGGTCTGCATTCTCCTAATCTCCTAGAAAAATTCTTGGTTATTTATGCTCATTACCTTTTTTTTAAACTACCACTTAAAAGACTGAATTTTATTATTTTAAGACAGGGTCTTGTAATCAACTGTGGATTACAGAGAGTGGAAATCATTGATGATGGCTTAAATGCAATTAATAGAAACAACCTCGATTGGATGAAATTCTAGATTATACAGCCTGCAAAACAAAATTTGTATAGCCTTCTTGAAATAAACTTTGTTGATAGGGGTATACATGGGTCTCAAAAACAGATGGGGAGTCAAATGTTGGAATTTAAAGGAAAAATGAATGTCTCATGTCCCATTTTATCGAAGCATAAATGATAAAGAAATGTATCAAATGTTTGTCACTTTTTATTAGTCAATCTGTCAGTGTCTCTCGATTTTTAAGAGGGCCAGTGTCCCTGTGTCACTTTTTAAGAAGGGCAGTGTCCCCATGTCGATTGTTAATTGCCATTGATTATTGAACTTCCTCAACAGCAATAGGTCAGGTGTCATCTTCAAGTGAACTAATCCACTCAATTACAATTAGACAGTTATGTTTTTCCACTTTTCTGAGTTGAATAAAACAAGTTTCCATATTTTTTATTTCGATTTCTTGTAGGCCTATATAGGCCTATAATAAAAAATTCTAATAAATTGTTGTTTTTTTGCAATCTATCATTTTGAAGAAAAATAAAGTCCTGATATTCAGTCATAACTGTCCCCATGTCCCCGGGTGTGACGTCCCCATGTCCCCGGGGGTTAAGTCCCCATGTCCCCGGGGTTACGTCCCGATGTCCCCGGGGGTTACGTCCCGATGTCCCCGGGGGTTACGTCCCCAAGTCCCCGGGGGTTACGTCCCCATGTCCCCGGGGGTTACGTCCCCAAGTCCCGGGGGTTACGTCCCCAAGTCCCCGGGGGTTACGTCCCCATGTCCCCGGGGGTTACGTCCCCATGTCCCCGGGGGTTACGTCCCCATGTCCCCGGGGGTTACGTCCCCATGACCCCGGGGGTTACGTCCCCATGTCCCCGGGGGTTACGTCCCCAAGTCCCCGGGGGTTACGTCCCCATGTCCCCGGGGGTTACGTCCCCATGTCCCCGGGGGTTACGTCCCCATGACCCCGGGGGGTTACGTCCCCATGTCCCCGGGGGTTATGTCCCGGGGGTTACGTCCCCATGTCCCCGGGGTTACGTCCCCATGACCCCAGGGGTTACGTCCCCATGTCCCCGGGGGGTTACGTCCCCATGTCCCCGGGGGTTACGTCCCCATGTCCCCGGGGGTTACGTCCCCATGTCCCCGGGGTTACGTCCCCATGACCCCAGGGGTTACGTCCCCATGTCCCCGGGGGTTAAGTCCCCAAGTCCCCGGGGGTTACGTCCCCATGTCCCCGGGGGTTACGTCCCCATGTCCCGGGGGTTACGTCCCCATGTCCCCGGGGGTTACGTCCCCATGACCCCGGGGGTTACGTCCCCATGTCCCCGGGGGTTACGTCCCCAAGTCCCCGGGGGTTACGTCCCCAAGTCCCCGGGGGATACGTCCCCATGTCCCCGGGGGTTACGTCCCCATGTCCCCGGGGGTTATGTCCCCATGTCCCCGGGGTTACGTCCCCATGACCCGGGGGTTACGTCCCCATGTCCCCGGGGGTTACGTCCCCATGACCCCCGGAGTTACGTCCCCATGTCCCCGGGGGTTACGGCCCCATGTCCCCGGGGATTACGGCCCCATGTCCCCGGGGGTTACGTCCCCATGTCCCCTAGGGTTACATCCCCATGTCCCGGGGGTTACGTCCTATGTCCCCGGGGTTACGTCCCATGTCCCCGGGGGTTAAGTCCCCATGTCCCCGGGGGTTACGTCCCCATGTCCCCGAGGGTTACGTCCCCATGTCCCTGGGGGTTACGTCCCCATGTCCCCAGGGGTTACGTCCCCGGGGGTTACATCCCCATGTCCCGGGGGTTACGTCCCCATGTCCTCAATTGTTACATCCCCATGTCCCGGGGGTTACGTCCCCATGTCCCCTGGGGTTATATCCCCGGGGGTTACGTCCCCATGTCCCCGGGGTTTACGTCCCCATGTCCCCGGGGGTTACGTCCCCATGTCCCCGGGGGTTACGTCCCCATGTCCCCGGGGGTTACGTCCCCATGTCCCGGGGGTTACGTCCCCATGTCCCCGGGGGTTACGTCCCCATGTCCCCGGGGGTTACGTCTCCATGTCCCCGGGGTTACGTCCCCATGTCCCCGGGGATTACGTCCCCATGTCCCCGGGGGTTACGTCCCCATGTCCCCGGGGTTACGTCCCCATGTCCCCGGGGGTTACGTCCCCATGTCCCCGGGGGTTACGTCCCCATGTCCCCGGGGGTTACGTCCCAATGTCACCGGGGGTTACGTCCCCATGTCCCCGGGGGTGTGTCCCCATGTCCCCGGGGGTATGTCCCCGGGGGTATGTCCCCGGGGGTATGTCCCCGGGGGTATGTCCCCGGGGGTATGGCCCCGGGGGTATGTCCCCGGGGGTATGTCCCCGGGGGTATGTCACCATGTACCCGGGGGTAAATGGTCGCCCCCTCCTTAGTATATATTAAATGGTCGCCCCCTTATCCTATCTATCTATTTATGTATCTATCTATGTATCTATCTATGTATCTATGTATCTATCTATCTTGTTATCTTAGCACCTTAGTAGATATTAAATGGTTGGCCCCTTATTCTTAGGAGATATTAAATGGTCGCCCCATTAAATGGTCACCCCCTTATCTATCTATCTGGCAAAACAACATACACATAGAACTCGCATGTGTTCCGCTTGCGACACAAATTCTAGTTTTGTTTTCAATGTGCAGTCCCCCCCCCCCCTGTCCTAAGCCCACTCTGCCCATTATTTGCAATGTCGGAGAAACTTTTCTTGGACAAGAGGAGTGACCATTGGTCAGGCTGTCATTGCACATGCCACATTAACAACAACCACTTACAAATGCAACCATTGGTTAGGCAAGATCCTTGTGCCTAAATTGACAGCAGTTCAATAATCCAAATAGGCATGTAGTGCGTGTTTACTTGACTAGAAAACAACCTGTCAATTTCAGCTGCAATCATTAGGGGAAAGCTATCGCTCTCCCAATAAGGACCCTGGATTCGTGGGGGTTTTAGAGTCCATAATAGAGTTTGTAAAACTTTTTGCAGTGTCTTCATTGATTTCTATTCCTAACTTTTCTCCGGCTTGTTTTTGAATAAACGTAGATATTCCCGAAGCTATGAGTTGTATGTTATGTGTGGCCTTATGACACAATATGTTTTCATCTGATTGGATGAGTATCCTTGCTTCCACAAGCAGTTTGGTTGAGGATGCTTAGTATTGATCCAAAGGTGAAACATCACCCTTTTCACTTCCAAGCAGCACTGTAGAGGTTCTATTTGAATATTCATCGAGAAGATCTCTGTAGATTGGTAGATGGACCGACAGAGCAAACATGGATAGACTGATAGATAGATAGACAGATAGATATGGTACTTGGTGCTCACGAGGGTTGATCGATGAGAAGAAAGAGAGAGCGAGAGTCCTCAACATGTTACGCATTTACCCCATGTGAGGGATTTTTTACTTGCCCAACATAGACCCTGATGCAAGATACCACTAATTTAACGTCTCATCCAAACGACATCCGCCTGGAAATTTGCTCATGAAGGTCCACTGATAATTTTGGATTCCCCACAGGTTCGAACCAATGCAGGAAAAGACCTTCAGCGGAGCAGGCGGGTACCTTAACAACTCAACCACAATGTCTACTCTCTTTAAGTCTCTTATACCTGCAGTTGGAAGGGCACATTAACATGAAACCTGATTGTGTAGCATGTGACCTTAGCCCAGGTACTACCATGGCAAGCAATAATCCATGTGACAAAAACTATAATCTGCAGATTAGACAGGGGGCCAAGGTCCCAAGGATGCATTAGGAGCATGCAATGTGCCTGCAATGTACCTGCATTATGGATTTTGTCTGATTAAGTGCTCTAGCGTGGGTTCGTCTTATGATGTAGAAATGTATGGTAGAAATTATGGTGCTGACATTGTCACAACTTTGCTTCGGCATAGATGTGCTAATTGGGAAGACCGTCCACATTGAAGGAGCTTAAAGTAAAGAAAGCGAAAAAAAAAAGGAAGCA
The DNA here is from genome assembly GCA_026936325.1 of Platynereis dumerilii. NCBI lineage: Eukaryota > Metazoa > Annelida > Polychaeta > Phyllodocida > Nereididae > Platynereis > Platynereis dumerilii. The sequence continues at coordinate 4,967,457 of JAPTHN010000018.1, read as the reverse complement.
ATCGACTTGCACCAGACTCTATACAAACAGTTTGCACCTGTAATCCCAAGGTGAGAGAAACAACCTTGACATTGACCTTGTATAAATTTTACCCGAGACGGCCATTAATCTGGGATCAAAGACTTAATCTGTGAGATTAACCGCCTAAACCACGTGACGGCAGCTGATGCAAGCTCCATGAAGGTAGCAAGTTAGTGGTACTAGTAGGTTAATCAGTGCAGCTAAGTGGTGATGTAAGGGTTTTTTTTTACCCGTTTATCTTTTTTAAGCAACAACTTCTCCTTTTATGGCTGGCTTCTGTTTTTAACTTGTATTATTTTTTGTCGTTTCATGCAGTTTTTGTTGTAATTAGTACTTTGGCGTGACGTAGAATTGAATTGATGCAACGTGACAAGATTGTCATTGTTTCAATAAAGGGAGGATGTACGAGTAGTAGGTCAAATTATCTGTTGGCCGATTATTAAAATGTTAACCTTCATTAAATGTCTTACAGAGTGCGCATGTCAAGAATAATGTATGGAAACTTCTAAACTTTCTTCAAATGTTGTTCACACATTTATCAGATGTCTAAACTTTCTTCAAATGTTGTTCGCACATTTGTCAGATGTCTAAACTTTCTTCAAATGTTGTTCACACATTGGTCAGATGTCTAGACTTTCTTCAAATGTTGTTCACACATTTGTCAGATGAACTTTCTTCAAATGTTGTTCACACATTTGTCAGACATCTAAACTTTCTTCATATGTTGTTCACACATTTTTCAGATGTCTAAACTTTCCTCAAATGTTGTTCACACATTTGTCAGACGTCTAAACTTTCTTCAATGTTGTTCACACATTTGTCAGATTCTAAACTTTAAATGTTGTTCACACATTTATCAGACGTCTAAACTTTCTTCAAATGTTGTTCACTCATTTGTCAGTTGCCCATACTTTCTTCAAATCTTGTATGGTAGTGTAAATTATTCTTTGTGGACCTGTCATGAAGATTAATGAAGTAGCAAAGCAATTTATAGTTTCCCAAGGTCATGCTCAGCACCACTCTTAAATCAAGTGCAAGGAGCTGACAATTTATGTGATATGTATGTGATATTGTGAGAGTCACACAACTGCTCTGCTTTGTAAATTGGATGAGGATGAAATTAATTAATGCGACATGACACAAATTACTTGATGGCTTGATTTCATGTCAGTGCAGCTGCTGACATCCTGCTGTGTATTAGTATGGAAGTCAAGCAGGTGATGGCCAAGTGGATCAGTTATAACTTATTGGCTCAGGTGTGGCTGTGATAAACTTCAGCTTATGAGGTTATTATTGGTTGAGCTTATGGTTGTGGCTGACACTGATAGATTAATTAATTAGTTTAATAATTATCAATTGTCTCCCAAGGGCTCAACTACAAGACGTACAGACTAATTCGTCCATCTATTTCGGTAACATTTTTAAGTCCAAATCAAATCAAATCAATATTTATTTTGTCTCGGCGTTAAGTACAAACAACATTAGCTCAAAGCTATTATGACCGAGGTGTGTAATGTAACAAGTGTATAAGAAGGAAATACATGTACATTGTAGAATAAAAGTATAGGTAATATATATATAAAATTGTAAATTTTTGTTAAGTTAAAACGGACAATAAATACATTAAGATTTTGAGATTGACAAGTTAAAAACCATAAGTTAAAAACATTTTAAAATATAATTGCATTAAAATAATTAATTACTGCCTACAAAAAGTACATTCACATGAGGATTTATTTGTCCATGTACTGATAAGAATTTTGAAAGTTTTGAAATCGGCAGCATTTCTCATTGTTGTTGGCAGTGAATTCCAGATCTTTCCACCACTGTGGCGGAAAGAGTGGAGGCCATACCTAGAAGTTCGGTTTGGCATGGCCTGAATGTTATCACGTCTCCTAAGGTTGTATCGCGAATTCACTTGTGTAAAGATGGAATTGATGTAGGATGGGCTTATTTTATTGTAGGCTTTGTAAACTTCAAGAGCTGTTATTATTACAACAAACTGATTAATGCCCAGGTTTACAGCGCAGTTTCTTGGCATTATAAAACCTCAGCAAATTATCACCCAATTAATTTCATAAGCACCTAATTGACATGATTCCAATCCCAATTTCAGAAGCTTATTGGATGATTGGCTGCTTTGGCTATTTGCAGAACAATTGATATTAAAATGATCGAGATATTTATAGATCTTATGTAAATTTTAATATCATGCCATGGTCCCTGTGATCATTTTGTAACCCAGTGGCAGATACAGGGGGATCTAAGGGGCCCGGGCCCCCCTTAGACGACTGAGATTAATATTAGCATTTTGAAGAAAATACGCTACTACGCGGGCCAGCGAATGCCGAAACACACCCATGCCCCCCTAGATGACCCTGTCTGGATCCGCCACTGTATCCTGCCAACAAGCAACCAAGTCCCGGGTCCTGGCTCAGTGGGTAGCGTGCTGGCCTCTGGGCTGCTAATCTCTGAGACCCGGGTTCAACTCCTGGCATGGGCATTATGCACCGCCTGTCAGACATATGTCAAGACGTATATTTCCTCCTGTGCTACAACTGCACTTTGCCCAATTTCCAAGGTCTCTGGCTGTCCCATGAAGCCAAGTCATTGCAAAAATACAGGACCTAAAGTCTTGCCACTCAACCGCCCTAACAAGCGCCAATGATGTGTGTGCAACCTCAGATTTTAAAAATAAACTCTATTAAGAGACAGCAATCCAATGAGAGACCACAGAGAGGAATTTGGAATTCTCTTTATTTGTAAAAGTGTTAATTAACTAGAAATGTGAGGCAAGACCCGTTCAATCTTTTCTTCAAATTGCTCTTTATCTTTTCAGATGAGAAATGGACTTGGTCAGTTTGAGATGGGATCTAGAACGCTGAACCACATTTTCGATGGATTCGCAAAGTTGAGCAGCTTTGAATTCCTCAACCCGAACGTGACATTATTCAGCACACGTTTCATCAAGACAAACTTCTTCACAGAATCAAAGAGCAAGGATGATATTGCTCCTTGCTTTTTGATTCTGCTGATCCTCCGTTTGACACGGGAGAGAAGTTCAAGTCCTTGATGAACGGCATTGATAACACTAATATCAACATCTTCAAATTTGTCGATTCGAGGACGAACTATTCTGACTATATGGCGATGTGTGACTTCTGGCAGACTTATAAAATCAACCCATACTCATTGAAAACGTATGGGAGATTAAATCCGGAAGTACCTGGAGGGGATCCTCCGTTCGGATCCATGCTTCCTGTTCCATCAACGTCCCATCCAGTACCAGAATTCGGAACGAAGAACCACATTAGTTTCGTATCTGTGATGAACCCTCTACCGTTCTTTGATAGCATGATAAGGATCATCCGTATTCGCAACTCAAACGCAAGAGATCTCATCTCTGAAATCCCGATCGGACAGATACCTTACATGCATTCGTTTGGGTTATCACAGAGGTATGCTATCATCTTAGCCGCCCCTGTCTACATAAGTAACTTTAAAATGGTGCGGACTGCTCAACCAGTGGAGAGCTTAGAATGGCACACTGACGAACCAATGACGATATTTGTCGTCAATATCAAAACAGGCGAATACCAGACGTTAGAGACTATGGCCGTCTTCCCTATGCATCACATCAACTCTTATGAAGAGGATGATAATATTATAACAGACTTTGTAACTTATCCGGATTTGGAGTTCATCCGCTCTTTGGAGGTTAAAACATTAGAGAGGAGGCGTTTGAGAGACGCTATCAAAATAAACTCTCGTTTGATGAGGTTTACGATTAACTTAAAGAAGAAGAGTGTCAAACCAAGCACTTTCCGGAGCGCCCCTGGCAAAGAATTCATTAACTCCATGGACATGCCTGTGATTAATGAGAACTATCGCCACAAGAAATATTGTTTCACTTACGGCATCACCTTAAAATCTGATTACAAAAATCTAGCTAACAGTTCTTTAGTGAAGAAAGACTTATGTGATGCGAATGACATCGCTTGGCAGCAAGAAAACCACTATCCGTCCGAGCCGTGGTTTATCCCAGCGCCAGATGCCAAAGCCGAAGACGACGGAGTTCTGTTGAGTGTAGTTCTCGATGGAAACGTTAAAAAGTCGTATTTAGGAATTTGGAATGCAACGACCATGGAACCCATGGACAAAGGATATCTTCCATTCTTTATAACTTTTTCATTGCATGGCAGATACTTTGAAGACTTATGAAAAGTCATTATTGGATCAATTAATGTTATAGTCTGTTACTGTTTAAAAAACTGAAAAATGTGTAAGTCACATATTGCCATTTACGTTTAACAATCATAATTCCACAATTTATTTAATAAAACAATTTTCACATGGAAAATTCTGCATGTACCATATATGTGACATTATGTGTCCTGGGCTACATTTACATATCCTGCTCTGCTTTTTTCCCCTATTGTTATGCATTTATTAAAATGTTACAATTTTTAATAGACCTATTTCACTGAATGGCCTGAACATGGAACCCAAATAACAATTTTGCAATTCAACAATTCTTAACTTGCTTTTCACACACAGGAGATTTATACACTCTAAATCCAAAAACACAACTTTCAAAATTTAAACTGAAATAATGACCAAGTTTTAAAGCCTTGAAGTTACATTAAAATGCACTAAAAATACTCCAGCTTGGAGACACCTTGGCTGGACCAATCAGAGGCAAGGGCGGGAAAGCTATTAGCCAATGGGATTTAAGTATTCACCACTTTTCCCCTATTGTTAACTGGGAGAACTATCAGTGAAATTGGTCTATTGTTGCAGTAACTTCTACAAGGAAGGTGCAGGCCAGCAAATATACTGAATTATGTACAAAAGACTATTAAATATAAATATTGATATTGTGCCTTTTTGCTGCTGCTAATAGTCTGCCATATATCATTACCAGATATTGCTATGTTTTGTTGTGAAATAAATATGTTATCGAAAGCTTTTTGTTTGTTTTAAATTTTATATAGATCTAGCAAACTCTGAAGTTAATAGAAAAAAAGGAAACCAATTTTTTCAGAACAAGTTACAGATGTCTATACTTCAACCAGATGTTAGAAGAACATGTCGTCAGCCTAAAGCGAAATTGGCCCGAGTCAGACTTAGGCCATTTTTCCTATTTGATACCACAGGAAGGCACTTATGACATACATGTGTTTAAAAAAATTGGATTCCTAAATGAATTACAAGCACCTCAAAACCCCCTATTTGATTTTCGTGCAAATGAGCTAAATCCCTTGCACTTAGGCCATTTGGACTTAGGCCAATTTTGTTACGGTATCACTGATTTTAGCGGATATCACCAGTATTTTTCGGTCATAATTGTGAGCATTAATTTTATTAAAGATGTTTCCTCACGTTTCATTCAATAATTTTATGGAAATATGCTTAATAACACAGCTAGACCACAAAACAATTTTGGCCTAAGTCATTTTGGTTGTCAAAACCAAATTAGCCTAAGTCAGTTTTTGGCTGTTTGCCAACAATTGTCAAAAATGACTAAGCCAATTTTGCTTTAGGCTGACGATGTGTCAGATGGCTATGTATCAACCAGATGTTAACAGAAGATGTCTATACTTCAGCCAGATGGTAACAGATATGTTACTAAGAACTTGTGACGGATGTCTGTACTTCAACCAGATGTTTGCAAACATGTGACAGGTGTCTATAACTCAACCAGATGTCAGCAGAACATGCCATAGATGTGTATACTTCAACCAGATGTCAAGTTGTCAACAGAACATGTGACAGGTGTCTATACTTCAACCAGATTCTAACAGAACATGTGAGAGATACATACTTCAATCAGATGCTAGCAGAACGTGGAACAGATGTCTATACTTCATCTCGATGTTAACCGAACATGCGACAGATGTCTACTTCTCCCAGATGTCAACGGAACATGTTACAAATGTCTGTACTTCAACCAGATGTTAACAGAACATGCGACAGATGTCTATACTTCAACCAGATGTTTGCAGAACATGTGACAGATGTCTATACTTCAACCAGATGTTAATAGAACATGTGACAGATGTCTATACTTCAACCAGATGTCAACAGAACATGCAACAGATGTCTATACTTCAACCAGATGTTAACAGAACATGCAACAGATGTCTATGCTTCAACCAGATGTCAACAGAACATGCGACAGATGTCTATGCTTCAACCAGATGTTAACAGAACTTGTGACAGATGTCTATACTTCAACCAAACGTCAATAGAACATGTGACAGATGTCTATACTTCAACCAGATGTCAACAGAACATGTGACAGATTTCTATACTTCAACCAGATGTCAACAGAACATGTTACAGATGTCTATACTTCAATCAAATGTCAATAGAACATGTGATTGATGTCTACACTTCAACCAGATGACAACAGAACATGCAACAGATGTCTATACTTCAACCAGATGTCAACAGAACATGTGACAGATGTCTACACTTCAACCAGATGTCAACAGAACTTGCGACAGATGTCTACACTTCAACCAGATGTAAACAGAACTTGTGACAGATGTCTATACTTCAACCAAACATCAATAGAAGATGTGACAGATGTCTATACTTCAACCAGATGTCAACAAAACATGTGACAGCGGTCTATAAGTCAACCAGATGTCAACAGAACATGTTACAGATGTCTATACTTCAATCAAATGTCAATAGAACATGTGATTGATGTCTACACTTCAACCAGATGTTAACAGAACATGCAACAGATGTCTATACTTCAACCAGATGTCAACAGAACATGTGACAGATGTCTACACTTCAACCAGATGTCAACAGAACATGCGACAGATGTCTACACTTCAACCAGATGTAAACAGAACATGTGACAGAGGTCTATACTTCAACCAGATGTCAACAGAACATGTGACAGATGTCTATACTTCAACCAGATGTTAACAGAACATGTGACAGATGTCTATGCATCAACCAGATGTTAATAGAACGTGTGACAGATGTCTATACTTCAACCAAACGTCAATAGAACGTGTGATAGATGTCTACACTTCAACAAGATGTCAACAGAAAATGCGACAGATGTCTACACTTCAACCAGATATCAACAAAACATGCGACAGATGTCTACACTTCAACAAGATGTTAATAGAACATGGGACAGATTTCTATACTTCAACCAGATGTCAACAGAACATGTGAAAGATGTCTATACTTCAACCATATGTCAACAGAACATGCGACAGATGTCTACACTTCAACCAGATGTCAACAGAACATGCGACAGATGTCTACACTTCAACCAGATGTTAACAGAACATGTTACAAATGTCTATACTTCAACCAGATGTCAACAGAGCATGTGGCAGATGTCTAGGCCTATACTTCAATGAGATGTTAACAAAATATGTGGCAGATGTCTATACTATAACCAGATGTCATCAGAACATGCAACAGATGTCTATACTTCAACCAGATGTCAACAGAACATGTTACAGATGTCTATACTTCAACCAGAAGTCAATAGAACATGTGACAGATGTCTATACTTCAACCAGATGTTAACAGAACATGTGACAGATGTCTATACTTTAACCATATGTCAACAGAACATGCGACAGATGTCTATACTTCAACCAGATGTTAATAGAACATGCGACAGATGTCTACACTTCAACCAGATGTCAACAGAACTTGCGACAGATGTCTATACTTCAACCAAATGTTAACAGAACATGCCACAGATGTCTATACTTCAACCAGATGTCAACAGAACATGCAACAGATGTCTATACTTCAACCAGATGTTAACCGAACATGTGACAGATGTCTGTACTTCAACCAGATGTTAACAAAACATGTGACAGATGTCTATACTTCAACCAGATGTAAACAAAACATGTGACAGATGTCTATACTTCAACCAGATGTTTGCAAACATTTGACAGATGTCTATACTTCAACCCGATGTCAACAGAGCATGTGGCAGATGTGTATACTTCAACGAGATGTTAACAAAATATGTGGCAGATGTCCATACTTCAACCAGGTGTCAACAGAACATGCAACAGATGTCTATACTTCAACCAAAAGTCAATAGAACATGTGACAGATGTCTATATTTCAACCAGATGTTAAAAGAACATGTCACAGATGTCTAAATTTCAACAAGATGTTAATAGAACATGTGACCGATGTCTACACTTCGACCAGATGTCAACAGAACTTGCGACAGATATTTATACTTCAACCAGATGTTAATAGAACATGCAACAGATGTCTATACTTCAACCAGAATGTTAATAGAACATGCGACAGATGTCTGCACTTCAACCAGATGTCAACAGAACTTGCGACAAATGTCTATACTTCAACCAGATGTACACGTGACAGATGTCTATACTTCAACCAGATGTTAACTGAACATGTGACAGATGTCTATACTTCAACCAAATGGAAACAAAACATGTGACAGATGTCTATACTTCAACCAGATGGAAACAAAACGTGGAACAGATGTCTATACTTCAACCATATGTCAACAAAACATGTGACAGATGTCTATACTTCAACCAGATGTTAACAGAACTTGTGACAGATGTCTATACTTCAACCAGATGTCAACAGAACATGTGACAGATGTCTATACTTCAACCAGATGTCAACAGAACATAAGACAGATGTCTATACTTCAACCAGATGTTAACAGAACATGCGACAGAGGTCTACACTTCAACCAGATGTCAACAGAACATGCGACAGATGTCCACACTTCAACCAGATGTCAACAGAACTTGCGAGAGGTCTATATTTCAACCACATGTTAACAAAACATGTGACAGATGTCTATACTTCAACCAGATGTAAACAAAACATGTGACAGATGTCTACACTTCAACCAGATTGTACCATAACATGTGACAGATTTCTATACTTCAACAAGATGTTACCAGAACATGTGACAGATATCTATGCTTCAACGAGATGTTTGCAGCTGAAACTGACGGACAACACTGTTTTGTTTGTCGTAACAAATCACACTTTAGATGTCATCCAATAATAGAAAGAGACAAACTAATAACATTTAATTTTTCAAATAATTTATTAACATACTGTCTCCTATATCTTCTCAGATCCGTTTTGGCATGCAAATAACAAATAGAAAACCCTGCAATCCGCAGATCTAATCTCGTAGTTTTATAAGGCAACAACGTTATTGTAATACTTGTCATATTAAAATTTCTGACAAACAAAACAATATCAAAGAACTTCAACATATAAGACTGGTTACTCACTGGTTAACCATTCCAATACATTTACAATACAAATGAAATATTCTAATTGCACTCCAGATTAAATTTTACCATATATCTATCATTTAACTAAAAGGAGAGATTAATTTGAAAAATCCACTTTTTTTTTAGTTACTTATTCTATCAGCCGTTCAGGACCACCTATTTTAACAATTACGGAAAATAAACAAACTTATTTACTTAGCTTCACTTTGAAGAGTATTCCAATATAAGCTATGGTTTGTCACGTCAAGCAGAGGACAGACGTTTGGCCAGATATCTCAGCAACCACAAGCCCCACAGGAGAAATACGCATACCTATGTTTAGCTTACCTCTTTTGTAATATGAATATCACATTTTTGTGATGTTTTGGTGCCGTTTTTTGTCCGATATTTGCCAATTTATAAAAAAAGGAAGTCCAATTTTGCACAATGTTGACATTTGTGATGCTACCAATCTGACACACAATGGGTAATGAGTGACGTCACAGAAGTGCAACACAATGCTACCCCAGACTTAGTTCTACTCAAGTTTGTATCAGCAGTTCCACAAATCTTATTGCGTTTATTTTTATGGGCTGTACAAACAATGCTAAATTTCTGTCCCAATGCTTGACGTGACAAACTGTAATATGATATCACAAGGTCCATAAAGTTCATATTAAGTAATTGTAAATCTAAGATTTTTGCGAGTATTCTTTAAGACTTTTAACTAAGTAGAGCTCTACAGCACTACTTTTTGATTAATCTATCAATTTGCAAATAAATAACTACCACTTCATACCAGCAAAGATCGATTCAGATTCACAAGCTTAAAAGAAAAAAACTATCCATTGTAAATTTAGTAATAACTTTAAAGGTTGAAATAATTTCTGTAAAATGAGAATTATTTATTTAATTCTATGCACACTGCATTTATATATTATCCTAGCAATAATAATACTCTTACATGCAATTTCTACGATTACAATGATTGCATCTTATGTTTTGAAGGAAAAAAATGGCTGCCTAAAATTTACCTTTCAAGAAAAGGTCTATTTAATGAACTAGTATTTTTTTCTAAGTAGTAGAGCAGCTTAGCACAAAACATTGGTATGTGAAAATTGAGATGCAGTCTGTCCCAAAGCGACAAAGGTGCAAACAATACACTTCTAAATTTTCTACGAAAAGCAGTACCTGATTTTAAATGAAAGTTTCCTGCATCAAGAGAATTACATTTTTTCAGTATTTGGCAAAATATAAAAATGTATTCTGCTGATTTGGTTAATTTTGGCCATTTTATGTGCAAAGCCCCTCTACTAAATTAAATGCCAACATTTCTTGTAAAGAGCAAGTTAAAATTTCCAATCGCAAAAATCAAATTACATTTCTTGTACAGAGAATCAACAACAACATTTCAGATACAGGAGTCTGAGTCGGACCCATGGCAGTGAAAGTAGTACGACAAATAAATAAACATTTATCTACATAAATTTTAAAATCTGCATCATCAATAAATTAAGTAATCCAATAAGGACCCTGGATTCGTGGGGGTCTTAGAGTCCATAATAGAGTTTGTAAAACTTTTTGCAGTGTCCTCATTGATTTCTATTCCTAACTTTTCTCCTGCTTGTTTTTGAATAAACGTAGATATTCCCGAAGCTATGAGTTGTATTAACCATGATGGCATGAAGCTCGTCAACCAGACCTGAAATTGAAATACTATATTTTGTACTGGGTAATAATATATCATTTCACACAAGAGTTATTATGACTCCAGAGTCCCAATAACTCAGCAGACCTTAACACGATGCCACTACTCCCTTTAAAATTAACAAACAGAATGGGATGGAGGGATGATTGGGGCTTTACAATCTGTATTTATGCACTTGGTAGGTTAATTAGGACAGGGGGAGGACACGGCAATGAGGCGAAGGATGATTGAAACAGCAGTCCAACATAGGCCCAGGTGACCCTGCAAGAGCTGGATTCGAACCCTGGACCCAGCGATTGGCAGCCCAGCACGCTACCTCCCCCCTAACAAACGGAATGGGACAAATTCACATGAAGGAACCTTGAACCTCAACCAACTTCTGTAGGTAACAGCCGTAAAATATTCCAAACACTAGAAAAATAACCACAAATAAAGTGGCTGCCTTATTACATGTCATGGTGTACTTATCAATCAATTTAACATTTAAACATATAATTCACCTGTATTTGATGTCTAAAACAGCCATTTGAGCGCTCCGACCAGCCGAGGGTAGACACGGCCTCCTTGGCATAACTGGACGCAGAGGGGACCAACAGACTCATGGCGGACGGCATGTGACTCCCCTTTTCCGCCACTAATAACGGGACTAACGTCTGAATCGTGATTCCTTGTTCTTTGTACTCATCATTAAGGGCAGACGCAAAGTAGTCCATGAAACTCTGAAGACAGAAAACAAAATGTGTTAAAATTTGAAAGTTATATGCTTTCTTCCAACTTCAAGTCATGCTTTGATCATGTTGATTCGTCTGGTTTGGTTACAGTGGTCCCTGCGTTATAAGACCGCCCCTCAAGTGGCCATCAAGCAGTCTCTCGTGGGGGTGCAGTCTCTCATTGGGGTTCAACATGCACTAAAAATACTACTTAGAGCATGAGGAAGGCGGTCACATAAGGCAAGTTGGTCTTACAACAGGGGGTTTTACAACACAGGTACCACTGTATAACGATGATAACAGAAGATTTTGAGTTGAAATAATTTGTTTAACAACCAACCTTGCATGCGCCGAATACTGCTCTTTTTCCTTCTGACATCCCAGCTGTGGTTGGAACAAGTGTCACTACTGCACCTTTACCCCTAGAAATAAACAGAACTTTCATAAAATAATTTGAAGTTTGAAAAGTTACATCTATGTGCAAAGAAAGTTGTGGTTGGCAAGCCAGTGTTCTACCAACTGAGCTTGCGCCCTTTCTCCCCAGTCAAATTATTTCCCAGGAGAACCCTGTTAAGACCAAAATGTAACTAGAATTAGTGTGGGGATTTAATGGATCGCTCAATGCTGTCCCACAGGCACTCAATGATTGCCTATTGGACATGACATTTGCATACACAAGAAAAATATGTTTACTGAGAATTTGAGTTTAATAGAGGCAGCTGTGACTGTGTAATTTTTGCATTTCAGTCTGTCAAGTTTCAGCATGGACGGCCGTCATGCAAATTCAGACAAAAACTGTACCAAAACATCACAAAGATGGAATCTATAGACAACCATCTGACTCCTATCCACCCGACTCCTATCCAACAAACTCTAATCCACCCAACTCCAATCACCCGACTCCTTTCCATCCACCCGACTCTTATCCACCCGACTCCTGTCCACCCGACTCCTATCCACCTTGCCCACCCGACTCTTGTTCACCAAACTCCTATCCACCCGACTCCTATCCCCCGACTCTCATCCATCTGACTCTTATCCATCCGACTCCTATGCACTATCCATCCGACTCCTATGCACTATCCACCCGACTCCTATACACCTGACTCCTATGCACTATCCACCCGACTCCTATCCACTATCCACGGACTCCTATCCACTATCCACCAGACTCCTATCCACCCAACTTCTATTCATCCAACCACTGCCAGGCAAGCTGTGGCATGGACATGATAGATGACAGATTCTGAAGTGCATTCCACCACACAATTTGTCTACGCACCACGCATCACGACGTTCGGACAAGTTCAAAACATACATCGCTGGTAGATCTGACGATCTACTGGTGATCAAAGATTTTTTAGCAGTATATAAATTGTTTATGCTTTATCAGAAAATTGGTGTGTTATTCTGTGGGATTTTTACATTTCTGCATTGATGAAGCCGTAAAAAATACCATTTGTTGCCACAAATAGAATGCAATGAATGTCAATATGTCCATGTAATCTGCCAACAGTGGGCGTTGATACCATTTAATGAAGCAATTAAAATTTAAGTGTCTCCAATTAATTATAATATAATACACCTACCAACTCAGCCACACCTAATATCAATGTCATGACAGGCTTAATTGAATTCTTAAAATCCTAAAATATACATGGATCATGACAGTTTCGCAAAACAAATCAATTCAGACTCAGTAACACTAATTAGTCGTAATTATATATAGCATTTTTCATCGTACAATTCTTATAATTACTGCAATTATTTAATATTGTGTAAAGCGTCCATGCGAATCATCGTGCTTACCTTTCTACCATTCCAGGCAAAAATAAATGAGTCATCTAAAAAGAAATATACCACTTATAAGTTATCATAAAGCTCTTATAATATCTTAAGCCTTCAAAATTAAGTTATCATTTACAGTGAATAATACACCAGTATATGAACTAAACTTAACTGTAGTGTAACAGTGTCTTACAAAGTCATTAAATTAAAGCAACAATTTCATTATTCAGGCAAAATAATAGAAAGCATTTTTGAAGCGAATTAATTGATAGAAATATACATAACAAATTGACAATACAGCCCGGCAGCCTTCTGTGCTTAGTAATATACAGCATTTGACAACATACTGGGTACATGGTCACATGCACGCCTACTGCATTGTACCGGAAATGGATGGATTGATGATTGGGGCTTCACATCCTGTATATATGGCATTTTATGCACTATGACATGAGGCTAATTAGGACAGGAGGAGGACACAGCAATGTATCGAAAATGGAGAATGTGCAATTGTGCATTTTATAAAAATTTTTATAATTTTCACACAAAACAAGTTTGTCATTTTACCCACACATTTGCAAGTATGTTTTATAGCTCAGAAGAGTTGATCAACAAAGTGAGATATATATACATATTATACATGTAGGGGTCCACGACATGTCACATTTACTCCATGTGAGGGATCTTTTACTGACCATGAACACATTGCACAGAACAACAAAAGACAGCATACAAAAATTTAAATATAAAGATATAGCTTGATCCAAGGGAGATTAACATTATTATAATTACTAATTTTCTACTGTGTCAGTGTGTCTGTTTGCATGTTTGTACGTTCAAGGCATTTGTGTAGGGTTTGGAAGGTTCAGAAGGTTTAGAATAAGCAAAGTTTCAAACAAGCAGTCTATAATAAATACAGAAATTGCAGTGCTTTCAATAACTTATTCAGACTTTTAAATAATTGCATGTGTTTAATTCTTACCAATGTTGTTCTGACCAAGGTGTAATGTAGAATTTGGTTAACTTTCTGAAACAAAAAATACAAATGTGAAAACAAAATGGAACGAATCTTACCATGACTGTTCTTAGGACGCTGTGGTGAAGGAAGCCGAGCATCACCTAAAAGCAGAAGAATTAGGAAGCAGAAGAATTAAGAATGTCACTCGATTTGGTCCATATGAAATATCATGAACAACCCAAGCCAATGAAATCACATCCAATCAAATCCAATGATTCCAATACCATCCATTCCCAGCTAATCCAATTCAACCCCATTCAATCCCAGCCAACCGGGTGAACCCCATTCAATCCCATCCAATCAAATTCAATCCAGCCAATCCAATGATTCCAATCCACTCCAACCAATCCAATCCAACCAATCTCATCCAATCCCATTCCAACAGATCCAATACCAGACCGCCCAAACAACTCTCTAAAATTGGGTTTTCACCCTTTTTTAGCCTAAAATCGTCTTACCCTAATTTTAATGCAAAAACCCTATTTTTTGAAAACCCTATAAAAAGAATTACCATTAAACGGTTATTTCCTTAGTTTCTGTTCTCCGACATTGTTCAGCTGGTATGACAACTCGGTCAAAACTGCCCAGAATAAAGCTTGAGGAGAATTCTCACTGCTCAACTACTGTTATTGATCAGATGCTGTAATCTAGCCTTGAATTTAAAAACTACAGGAAGTGCATTGAAAAAACCATTTCAACTTGAAGTTTCGGCTATAATTGCCTTTATCTCAATACAGAAATTTTGTTTATTAGGACCCAGATTTTTTTTGTGAAAACCCTCTAAAAAGGAATGCGGAACCCTGGAACCGACGTTCCTGAGGTTGGGAGGTCTGCAATAACTTCCACTCCCACCCACAAGATGACCATAAAATCGAAATAATCACCTGTTGATCCAAGTCAGTGAAGTCTTCGTCATGAGTACCAGTAATATCGAGATTATTCACTGCAAAAAAGCAGTGTTCAGTCCTTTTAAAATAATAACAACTCTTCATTTTGTTTACAATTTGAATATCAAAAATTCTGAGTGCAATTTAATGGCCTACTGCCAACAGACTTTCATCAAATAACATTTCATTGCATTAAGGTGGCTCGCTACTCATGAGAAATGGTAGTTAGCGCACATTGACGCGCAGCCAGGCAGGCCCTATCTGTCGTGACGTCACCACAGCAGCTCAGCTCTGCTGAGACATTTTCAGCATCATTTTAAATTCTGAAAATTTTATGCGGCGGCTGCTTCATTTGACATTTGAGCCACTTCTCTAAGGGCTAGAGACTTCTCGTTTGAAGCATTAGATGCGCTATGAAGAATACTATAAACCAACGGACTTTCAGCTTTCTGCTTTAAGAAAAAAATTTCTACAGGCGATTTTCCGCAAGCATGTTTAATTTCGCAAAAATGACTCTGTTATATAAATAAATCTATATATCAATTTCAAGGCCCGTTGGAAGCCTTGTCAATATTATTACATTGTGCCTCACTTAATTTGGAAACAGATGACAAAGAAATAGAAAATTCTATCTCGTCTTTTTTTTTTAGCGCTATGATTCATAAAAAGATTTTAAAATTTTAAATCGAAACTTTTGTTCCGAACCCCCAGAAAAGTTCTTTAAACTAAATATATCTATCTGGAATTTTAATAAGCTTTTCCATAGAACTGTCCTCTTTAATTCCATGCTTCATTAAATAACATAGGATGAATGGCCACTGAATGACAGGGAAAACTTCACAGTAAAAAAATTAAGAAAAAAATTGAGTTTTTCAAGTTTACGTGGACTGACTTTCTTTTACATAACCTCAAATATTTTGAAAGAAAGGCTGGTAGGGACCACTTTCGTTTATATATCCTTGCTATAAACTATATTTTGGATCATTTTAAACTATTTTTAAGAGATCCTATCTTGGAAAGTTCACGAGTATCGAGCCACCTTAATTATATATTTTTGAATGTCTCGTCTATGAGAATTTTTTTCAGATTTTCAAGACAGACCGTTAAGCTATCTAATAGCCGGGCGTTGGTGGTTTAAAATACATTGGAATATTTAAAGTTGCTCTGCATGATAAAATCCTTTGTAAAATATAGTCGGCATTGCAAGCACTATGATATAACCTTGTGATTATAAAACTTTCTGATTAATTTCTGAAATGACTTAATTGATTATATGAATTTTTTAGTTGTTTGTATTATTTTTCCAGTTAGTTTCTCCCTACTCCAGCACATCCATTACACCCAGGAAACTTTGTTACTGAAGAGATCCATTAGTGATGACGTCACAATGACCATTGTTAAAAATATATAGCTACAACTTAACTAATTCTGACAATGGTGATGACGTCACAAAGTTGATTGCTCTCAAGGCTGGCTGTTTTTTCCGTGCGTACCGGAAATAAATCTAGGGGTCATTTAGTGCATTTGGGGGATCATTTGAGCAAGAAATAATATCTCAAAAGAGAAGAAATTTTGTAAACTGGCCAGTGTTGCCATGAATCTCCCCACGATACACAATAAAACGTGAAAATTAGACAAACTTTTTTTGGAAACCTGACCTATCATTCGGGGTAACTTTAATCACTGAATCTATCAATAAACTGTTTGAACACTTGGCAAAAATCTGGAGAAAATGGGACTTTTAAATGAATAAAAAAAGATTGAAGTAAATATTAAACCAAGCCTAAGCATCAAATGCCGTCTACTCACCTAATATTCCCACCTCTCTGTCTCCAACTTGTTCTTCCACTTGTTCATAAATGTTTCGACAATTTGAAAAATCTATCTTTGCCACTGCGGTTTCAACTTTATATTTTTCCTCTGAAATAAGAAAATAAATTATTCAGCCATTGGCTATGAAATATTTGCTGGTATTATCTGATTATGTGAAGATATCAGATCTTGGCTGCTGTTTTGGTATTATTTCTTACCTAGATAAGTACCGATTGCTCGACATTGTTCGTGAGATGCAGGAATCATGAAAATATTGAGACCACCTGAGGCCAGCTCCGTGCAGTACGCCTCGCCTATGCCGACTTCTGGAGCTGTCACCACTAGAAAAAAAAAGAATTTAAGATAAATTGTTAAATTGATTTTGTCTTGTGAATAAGCGTTTTAATATATATAAAGTTTTATTAGACATCTGAATATCAAGAAGATACATGTGTCCGCAAAAAATAGGAAAAAATACAACAATAAAAGAAATCAAAAACTATTCTACATCTATAAGAAATTTACACAATGAAAGTCAAATCTTAGGTAGTTTACAATAATGGTCCCAGTTCATCGAATTAAAAATGCAAATATATCAATTATAAATTAAAAATGCAAATATATCAAAATACAAGTGTCCAATGTCATTCAAATACAAGTCATGTCCATGTCACAAGAAAATGTCTCAAGGAGTTGTTCAGGCAAGCATGAACAGCGGCAACCGCTCGATTACGTCCATGCTATAGGCTGAGTATAGCGCCAGTCAGTCAGCTCAGGCAAACATTGCTGAGTCAATAATCGCAGTTATCACACAATAATTTCACAAAATGCCACAAGACAATTGTTGGCTTGGTGGACAGAGAGGCTTTCAGCTACAAAGTACTATTTTTATTTATCATAATTATTCCCGAGATACTCTTGTTACTTCATTACTTTATTTAGGTAGGTCCCTAAGGCTTGTATGATTTCGGGCCTTTTGTCTGAAAGAATTGATATGAATTGCTGGGTTTTATCAAGATTATTATAGTTAGGGATCAGACTGCTAACTTTATGTGAAAGCTCATGCCTAGGGACAGCGTTATTATAGCAAGTTAGGAGGCAATGGATTTCATCCTCTACTTCACCTGTGTCACATTTATCACATTTTCTTTCCTCTATTGGGGTTTTTGGAATATCATGTCTGCCTGTTTCTATTCTCAGATTATGAGAGCTTACTCTAAATCTTGCTATATTGCAGTATGTTTTCTTAGAGAGATTTAGATTTAGATAGGGTTCCAGACAGTAACTGGTCTTAAACAATTTATATGAGCGCAGCTTGGGAAATTTATCTGAATCATGTATATCATTTAAAATTCTGCTCTGCTCTGTGCTATACAGTTGATATTTTACTTCCTTTATCGACGAGTTGGGTTCAGAGGTTTCCCAATCAATAATGTTTGCTTCAGTCATTATTTTCCCTATTTTGCTGTACCAACCATTGTGACCATTATTGTATAGTTTTTCTTGTATTAAAAGGCATTTATTCAGGATGTCTTGACCTGGTAGATTTTTAATTCTTGCCCAGTAGGTTACTGAGGCTATTTGTTGTCTTACTTTAAGGGGGAATCTACCTGTCTCTGCATATACTGCTAGCGTTGGTGTTTGGCGTCTTACACTAAGGATGTGTTTAAGATACCCTATCTGTATTTTCTCACTTTCAGCGATTTCCATTGTACTGGACCAGAAGGTACTGTTGTACTCTAGGATAGGTAGTATATAACTGTCAAACATTTTAATAGCTAAGGACGGGGGTATATAACCTAAGGAGGGTCTCATTTTTCCATGTAGAGCAAAAAGTGCCTTTTGGGCTTGGGTAGCTATGTAGTCTGGCATCTCTTTGTGAATATTTCTATGTGAGCTGATAGTGTGGCCCAGGTATTTGAACCTGTCAACCTTTTCAATTATCTGATTATCATATAGGAAGTGAGAGTTACTCTTGGTGCCAATCTGCATCACTTTAGTCTTTGAGGTATTTACGATAAGGTGCCATTTGCAGCAAAAGTTATGCAGCATATCAATGCTATTTTGCAGACCTTCAGCAGATTCCGATATCAGGACTATGTCATCTGCGTATAGTAAATGTGTAAAAACTGTACCATCTATGTCTATTCCATCTGCAATATTTAAGTATCCTGGGAGATCAGATAAGAATTCATTAAATAATTTCGGGCTTAAAATACCACCCTGAAGAACTCCAAATATACTGTCTATTGGAGTGCTTAAATTTCCATGCTGTTGTACCTTAGCTTGGGCTTTTTCAAACATACTCATGATTATTTTGAGCATTTTCGAACCCATTTGTTTCTTACTTAATTTGTAGTAGAGGGCATTTCTGTTAATATAATCAAAGGCCTTTGTGAAGTCCACAAAGCATAAATATACAGGTTTCTTTTTGGATTGTTGATGGCTAACAATAGTGTCTAATACAAATACACAGTCTGTTGTTCCGCGAGAGGGCGTGAAACCAAATTGAAAAGGGTCATCTAGGGCCATGGCATCATTTTTAAAGTAAAGTCTGGCATTTAGGATAGAGTCAAATGTTTTGGCCATTGCAACTGTTATGGTTATTTTTCTATAATTGTCTGGATTGGAACAATCACCTTTTTTATGGAGAGCATTTATAAGCCCTTCTGCCCACTGCGTGGGGTATTCACCTTTATCAAAGATATAGTTAAAGATAGCACAGAAAGGAACTGTTAGCTCATCTGCTACATATTTGTAAAACTCTCCACTTATTCCATCTATCCCTGCTGCTTTATTGTTTTTAAGTTTATTCAGGTGTGATGCTACCTCAGTTTCTGCAATCTTACTATCACATATTCTCATACTTATTGTGTCAGGAACCTCATTTGTTAGGATTATTTGGTCTACTTTACTGTTTATTTGTGACATGTGTTCTTGATCAAAGTGGGGACATATTGGCGGGTGCATTTGTTTTGTGAAGTATTCATGAAAAGTGTCTATGTCTGGTTGTATGGATGTTTTTGTTTGTGTATTGGTGAGTTTATTCCAGAGTTTCCAGCACTCTGTTTGATTACTATTCTGTAGTCTATCCAGTTCATTCCTATTTGATTTTTGATGTAATCTTTTCTTACACTCTTGATGTAATCTTTTCTTACACTTTAATAAGGTGACACAGGTAACAGCTAGACACTGCCAGCTACCCATGAATAGATACTTACCAGCCCATGTGCCAAACTTCTTCACCAGATTAGGCTTGACCAGTTTAGCCACCCCATACTGCTTAAACGCACTGGTGACTTGCCAGCCCATAAATATACCCTTAACAACAGTGAAGCCAAGTCCTATTAAAGTCAAGTAATCTCTGGCTGACAGCTGCTTAAAATCCAAAGTTTTCAAGTTTGTAAGTAAAGGAGATACCTCTCTCCAAATACTCTCAATACTATCCACCCAATTTTCCCCTAACCCCGCCATTCTGAGCTTAAATTAGCAACTTTTCACATTTGACATTTGTTTGACATGAGTTTTTGTGTGCAGTGCGCAGGCTTGACCTTTTACTTGTGAGGCATGACTGCAAGTTACCAAATTTCTTTAAATCTTAATTATGCCATATTTACGCGCTAAAATTGATTGAAGTTGATTTAATTCAATAGCTTTTAACTATAATTAATTTTAAGAAGTAAAATTATGGTGTGAAATAAAGCAACAGTAGCTAAATTAAATCGATAAATGTCCCAAAAATTCGTGAACGAATCATGCACATAGCGCCATTTCAGAGCGAGATATTTTTGGCAAGAGGGAACATGTGGATTCCACGTTTTCACTGAAATTGATTATTTAGGTGAGTTATTTATCGTCATAACTTGTCAAGAACGGTAAAACTAAAGTTTCTGATTGATGATTGAGGTATATCAAAGGTGGTTCTTTTTAGAATCGTTCTCAAACATGACTCATTTTGAGGCTGAAGTGAAGTGGGGCTTCAACCCGCATGGACATGTGATGTGATAACTTAAACTTGGCATGTTCAATGGTCCAATATGTTTCAATGGCATTGCGTCATCGATTGCAATTAGGGTTTGTTACGTAATACTGGGCTTCATAAGTCCACACCAATCAATCCCAAATCGACAGTTTGTTTAACCAACTGTAGGTACAACATGTTGATAATTGCCCCCAGACAACTACTTGGGGTAGCAATGATAGCACTTTTTGAATAAAGATTATAAATTAATTTTTCTTTTTGTAGATATCTTCCTTCTGGTCCCTCATTGACAAAACAAGTGGCCAAAGTGACCTTTCTTGTGCAGGTTTGTCTCCATATGGGTATCTCTACCAAAAAGCTAGAGTCCCAATTTGGCCAAAAATGGACAAAAAGTGATCCAGCTATGTACTGCCTTAATATGAGACATGTCACTGAAATAAAGGTATAGGAATATTCTCCTAGTTGTTTGCAATGAAACCCAGTCGTTTTTTAGTCTATAATGTTAATATAACTCGAAATATAAAATTTTAAGGTTCAGAAATTGAGGTTGAAAATTGACAAAATTCACCACAGGAATTACAATTACTTTCAAAAGCATCCAATCATGATACTTAAACCAATTTAGCATGTTTAGACCCTTTAGTGTCCCATTTTCAATGATTTAGTATCCTGCAAGGTCAGTGGCATATTTTATTATAGGGGGTCGGGGTGTGTAAATGCATTGATTCAATGGCAACATGCACTAACGTTCACTCACTAAAAGTGGATTTTCTCCTCTCTACCACCACCTATCTTCACACACGAAACGGCAAAATGTTCCCAATAATATTCTCTAAATCCATGTGCTACAATGAAGGTGGTATAGAGCGGTTTTGGGCCAAAATAGGTAAAACGAAACATTCAAATCGATCTTTAACAAACAAAATAAATGTCTACCGTGACTAAAGTGTGTTATACCACAGCCTAACAACCTTAGCTATCCATTCCATATCTTTCCTGGACAAATTATGAGGTTTTTCTGTGAAAAAACAGCCGTGATTTGACTTCAGTTTTTCCAAGATTGCAGGATCAGCTTTTGGGCAGGCTGAGAGAAAAACGACGACAGCGCACCTAGTGGGTTCTAGCATTGCTACTTGGGGGTTATTTTTAGCCTGGTGTGATCAGTGTCACTTGCCTTATTTGGAAATGCTGTATTTTTGCTTGATTTAAAAACACAAGTGATTGTTTCACCATAAAGCAACAAATGAATTATAACATTAATTGGTGGTTGAACACTGTAGTGTAGTCTAGACGTATTTTAGACAGACGTTTGGTTTAACACTGTTTAATGTGTAATTGTGTATATGGGTATGTTATGAGCTATTATGATTTTTAATCTTTTAGCTATTTACACAGGAAAAAAAACTGAAAAGAGATAAGACAATATTACTATATGTGCTTGCTGTTACCACAAAAATCCAAAATTAGCACAGCCAATTAATTTTTGACTGATCAATTTTAGAAAACTTTTTTTTGTTTTCAGAATTCCTGGAATAATTAACCACAATGAGGCGTGCGAGGGTGAAAGTCGCACCCAATTTGGGTAGGAAACTAGGTCGCAGTGCACCTACTCCTGCGGCGCCTGCTAAACCTGTTGAAGATGTTGCCGCTACTTCATTGACATCCCCTGTTGCGAAAACAAATTCTGAAGCAGAAGCATCGCCAGTGGTCGGCTCAGTTGTAAAGGAGTCACTGCGTCACGGAATTGAACAGAGGTCAAGAAGAGACAGTACAACAACAAAGGATATTGTGTCTCCTGTGGCTGATTCAAATGCTCCGTTAAAATCACCTCGTGTCACAGCAGGCAAAGCCACTGTCAAAGATGTCACGCAATCCAATGAAGATACTAGCAAGGACGCTGAAGCTAGTACAAGTAGTGCGACCACTTCGATGACCGCACTGAAAAATCCCAAAGACAAAAAGAATGATGAGACTGATACTGGATCAATTAAGAAACCAACGGACACAAAAAAAGAGCCATCAAAACCAGGATTAACCAGACGAAGCCGATTCACGAAGGCTAAACCGAACATTGTTGAAAGCAGAAGTCGACCGAGATTAAATTCAGTCGGGGAAACATCAACGGAGCGAAGAACCAGATTGAACTCCGTCAGCGAAACATCAACAGAAAGAAGAGCAAGATTAAATTCAGTCGGCGAAACATCAACGGAACGAAGAGCCAGGTTGAACTCTGTCGGCGATTCTGATGCAGAGAACTCTAAGCAGCTGACTCCTGCAATCCTGAGTCCGAAACCCGTACCAATTCCCCCTATGCCAAAGATAACTAGTGCCGAAAGGTTTGTGTGTTTATTTTAAAATCATGTCAAGAAATTGTAAGGGGTGTGAAATTCTGAAATGCTAACTGTTGCATGAATGTTCTTTTCAGTGCCATTTCTTTACTCATAACCTTTTAGTAGCTTTGCTAGTGTAAAATCAAACAGAACCACCCTGAAAATTGACTATACACTGTATTGCTGTTTTAGGAGGGATACGTATATGATGTAGCCCTGCTCGTATTTAATCTATACTTCCCAGTACTTGTTGACACAACATGTTTTATTGATTTTATTGATAGCGTTATGTTCCATGTATTGAACTTTAGACTGCTGCTATTTCTATTAGTGCACTAAAACAACTAATGCACTTTACAATCAATGAGGCATGAGTGTTCAAAATAAGAAAATAGTGTGTTGATTAACTGATCCATTTGCACTGATCCATGAGCTTGGATGGGGTGGGGGAGGGGGGGGGGGGGGTTAGCTCAGTTGGTTGCACACCTGGCTGCCAGTCACTGGGTCCTGCATTTGATTCTTGCTCTACAGCGTCTCTGGCTGGTTGACCTGAACTTAAATCATCCTTCGCCTGATTGCTGTGGCCTCGTTCGGGGGGAGGGTTGGTCTAGTGGTAGCATGCTGGGGTGCCAATCGGTCCAGGGTTCGAATCTTGCTCTTGCCGGGTCACCTAGGCCTATGTTGGCCGGCTGTTTCAATCATCCTTCACCTCATTGCCGTGTCCTCCCCCTGCCCTAATTAGCCCACAAGTGCATAAATTCAGGACGTAAAACCCCAAACATCCATCTATCTACTGTGGCCTCGTCCTCTCCTAATTGTTCATCCTGCTTTTATAAATCAGTCAATTTTTAAAATAAAAATCATTAAAAATCGCACTTCTTATTGGTTATCATAATAGAGAAGTTTACTGTTCAACAGTGTTGTATATTTTAACACCAACTACTGTAATGATCAGTGTTATCTGAATTATGTATGAAAATTTAGGAAGATATTTTTGCTCATTATTTAATGTTGAATTTCAGTGAGATTCCCCTAGAAAAGTCTGTAGAGGACGAAGAGGAGGATGAAATAGAGAAGGAGAAAGAAAATGTCAAGCAGATCCAGACGGCGGAGAAGGCGTCGCAAGAGAAACAGGAAAAACCAAAAGAAAAAGGCGAAAAGAAGCCGAGGAAGAGAACCAAGAGGGAGATACTGGATGTGAGTAGAGACTAAAATGATTTGTGCTTGATGCAAGTGACGGACAGACATTATTTATTTCCATAATTACTTATTCACTCTCACATACATGCATACAGTTAATTGAGTGATGATAATTTACACGATTTTCAGAATTGTCAATCTTTATGGACATTTTAACCCCACAAATTTGACACTAAACACATTGAAAGAAGGGAAATTTCACACTTGACTTTTGAGCTGGAAATATTTGTTGTTGGTATTGCTTTTAGAACAATATTTTCAGGAAAAAGGTCTGAAATTCTGGTAGTAAAATAAAAAAATGTGCCTAACTCATTTTGGTACTTGGCTTGTTCTGTAACAAAGTAAATGCGGATAAATTTGTTGAGTCTCCAACCAGATTGTTCGATTGAATTTTTTTACCAAGGTTAAAATTTTTAACATTAATGACTGATTCGATATCTCCTTCCCTAACACTAAACCAAACTCCCTGGCACTCTTGCTTGTTTTCACTGGTACCCTTTATTGATTGACGCAATCCTAATTTCTTTTTATTTTGTTTCAGCCGGAATATAAACGACAACAAAGAAAGTGCATCATGCTGCATGAACCCATCGACCGAACAAAGCTCACGATACGAGATTTAATCTACATGAACCCAAGCCGCAACCCTATGAAGTAAGTTTATGAATTTTTGGAAAAATAAACTTAAGTCTCAGCATGCTAGAATTGAAATAGTTTCTAGATTTTGGTTTTAAGCAAAATAGATTGAATTTAGTATTCTGTGAAGTTTTAAGTTATTCTTGTCGCAGCAAGTCTGTCATATCATTTATTCGTTTTGAAAAATAATATTTTGAAAGAAAATTTCCTATTCATTGAAATATTTGTGAAGAATAGGATCTATAACATCTGTCATACTATTGACAGTGTTTCGCCTACTATACTGTACATGCAGTACAGCATAAGCGATCGAGAATAAATTTCTATCAATTTTGATTTAAATATCTTCTTTTTTTTTACTTTCAGGAAGAGTGAAAAGGAAAAGAAGAAAGACAATGAAGAAATTGTTATCAAAGACAAAGAAAAAGAAGCGGAAGAAGATGAAAATAAAGATGCCGCAGCTGATGAAAATGTAAGAAGATGGTTTGAGAAATTAATTATGTTCTTTGTGTTGTCCTGAAAGTTAAAGTGTGAGACATACTAAAAAAAATGAGTAGGAATCAATTATTGAGCAACATGGGCCCGCGAGTGCCTAAACGACGCCCCTAGACCTACTTAGTCTGGATCCGCCACTGATGGCCCATCATCCTATTATTCCTTTGTCCTCCTGTCCTCATTAATCTACCAAGTACACAAATACAGGACATAAAGGCCCAGTTATCCTTCCATCCCATCATCATCTCTATATCTATCTTCTAGTTAACAAAAATTACAAAAAAAACATTTTTATTGCAGGCTGAGAAACCTCCAGAGGCTGATGAAAATGCCAACGACGTCACAACAATAGAGGATGACGAAGAAGAGGAGGCCATGCCTGTACCCCAGGTGACGATAGGGGCGGACGGAGAGATCATTGTCAATGAGCAGAGGTAGGAATCAGCCGAATTATGATTATATGGTTTTCGTCACTGCTTGATTGTTTTATTTAGGTTTTGGAATCTTGATAAATTAAAAAAACATGGCTAGATGTTAGATGGCCATTTCAGTCAACTTTCAGCTTATCGCGATGTCCCCCTTGTCAAATGGCATTCCGTAGTGCATAAATACAGGAAATAAAACCCCATTTAACCATGTGGATTAAATCTACATTTTGTCAATTGGTTTTCTTTGGAGTATTAGTACAAATAAGACCAAAGGTCCTGTCCATCAAAAATGTTTTTGGAATTACTGCTGCCGAATATTTCTTTCATATGTATCCATTAACCTCAATGTTTTCTTCATATTTCAGTTTGGTGATCGACAACCCCAAGAACAAGGACACCACTAAGGACATGGAGTTGGTGCAAGAGTCCGACACTTCCGGAAAATGGGGATACGGGAAGACGTACAGGTGCAGGACGTGGACACTGAGTGGTGAGTGAGAAAGAGATTTTGGTTCTCTTATGATTACGACAATTGAAGGCTTCAGCTGTGTCTAAATATGTGTTATTTGTCTATCTTTGAAATAGATTCTGTAAAACATGGGTCCTAAAGATTTTATATACAAGGCCAAGCCAAGCACATGACAGACGTAGTTCATAAAAGAGGTTTTGCTACACATTTACAATTTTAGAGGTCCTGCGCACATACAGGTTGCCGTGGCAATAATGTCATCAGGTGGCACCTTTTCAAGTGCATTGAGTAGATGTATACATGTAACAAAGTGTCTCTAGAGATTAATCCAGACTTAATTACTCGATACATAATTTTTGTTTCTTTATTCCAGAAACTAAGAAATTCTACCTGGCTCTCAGTACAGTCGGAACTGATTTCACTCTGATGGCACGGGTATTCCCTTCTCGGACTAGGGTCGAATTGAAGGTAGGTGCAGCTCTATCGTACATTTCTGTCATTCTTGTTCCATGAATCATTTCATGTATTTTATACCTACCAGTTGACAAATTTTATATTTTGCTAAATTAAGATTTCAAGTTGAAATATTTTTTGCTTTTCAGAGGAAGTTCAAGAGGGAAGAGACGATCAACAGGTTTCTGATAGATGAAGCTGTCAGTAAGTAAATTAAAACTTCAATATTAATCATTTTGTGCCGGCATCTGGATTTAGTGTGTCTGAATGTTATGACCCTCAGTAAGCTCCTCGCTCAATTGAATTATGTTTTTGTATTTGAAATAATGGTCTCTCTCTATTGTTCAAAACCTAATTTGAAAGAATTTACACATTATTGTAGTTTATAGATTTGTTTTCTTTGCTGTCAAGTCCAAGAAGCAAATGCAGATAAATTATTTGTATAGTAAATAAAAAACATCGATTAAGATCTTGAATGTGGTTCCAAAAAAGCTACGGAAAATGTCTCCAATCACGTCCATGGCCACTTCTGAGAGGGCTACATCTGTAGTTTTGGAGACATGACTGAAAAACTTTACGTAATGCTCGTATTGATTGAATTTGCAGAAGAAAGAGTGAGGTTCGACCAGGACTTCATGGATGAGCTGATCGCCCTCGACAAAGCGGACACGGAAGAAAGAGAAAGGATCGAGAAGGAGAAGGAAGAGAAGAAGCAGAGGAAGAAGGAGAGGGTGGTAAGATAGCCACCTTATTTTTAGCTTATAGACAATCTAATGGAGTGATATACCGGGTCCCCACCGGAATAGGGAAAATGGAAAATGGTGAAAAAAAATTCCTACTGGAAAAATTCGGGGACTTTGAAATTTAATTCAGGGAAAACGCAGGGAATTTGGTTGTATATGTGTTAATGAATGAAACAAGCCCTCTATTTTATGCAAAAGTCTGTAAAAGTCGTAGTTTTTGGTTTCCGACTAGCTGCAAAAAAACTGCAATAAGCCCGAATCAGGGACAAAATCGGGTGAAGCAGGGAAAAGGTCAAGGAAAATACAGGTTATTTGCTCGCAAAATCTCAGTGGGTACCCTGAATATATAAAAATAATGGCATCAGTGACTACATGTATGTGGTAGCTTTCGAAGAATTTGGATAGTCTTTTGTGCTTTTTGGCATACTGATGTACTAATAATGACTGTAGTGGTCACAGAATAGTGTTCTTGAATTTGTAGGTCTCTTGTTCATTTCTCAGGCTAAAATTGACGAAGATGGAGTGAAGGAAAAAAAGGAGAAGAAGGAAAAGTCAGAAAAGAAGGAACGAAAACCCCGACAAAGGAAGAAGAAGGCTGAACAGAAAGGAAGAGAAGAATGAAGAGGTGAATGAAGAAGAGGCTGCTGAGAATGAGGCTCAAGTGGAAGGGATGGAAGGCGTTGATGATGTTGTTGCTACGGAAACGGGTGAAACATCGGAAAAGAAAGAGCCGGCAAAGAAACCCAAAAAGAAACCTCAAGCAACAAAGAGGAAAGCAAGAGGTGTGCGGGGCAAGAAGTCAAGGGCAAAGAGAGGTAAGTAACTATATTTGTGAGGGTTCAACAACTTAAAATAATTCATTTATAATCTAGGTAAAGGGCCAACTAAATTTTGCAAGAATACAAACTTGAAATCTGAAATCATTGTCTATGTGACATCATTCAGTTTGGCCATAGTAAATCAAATTGCCTCTTTGACAGTCTCTTTCCTGTCATATGGGTTTAGTCTCTATCGTTAGCAGAAGTTTTACCTGTGCTATTAACTAGGGCTGCACAATTAATCGCAAATTTATTGTTATCGCGATATCAAGTAGGGCGATAATGTTATCACACAAAAGGGCGATAAATAAAAAATGTCTGCATTTATGCCCAAGAATTGGAATTTCTTTTCATGAAATTCAAACTTTTTGCTACAATTTTGGAGTATACAGGTAAATATCTTGCTTGTGAATTTATCGCATAATTTATCGACATCGCGATATGAGACATAGTTATCGCATATCGCATCTCAGCCTATTATCGTGCAGCCCTACTATTAACTCGCCCTCTGACTGATTTTCATACTGCCATTGTAGCGAGCAAAAATGTATTATTGCTTCGGATTCTTTAATAGTTCTCATGATGGATGGCAGGTGGCTCAGTGGATTGTCAACTTAATGCATGCCTGCCATCTGTTGGCCTGTATGTTGTATTGTGTAGATGAAGCTGATGAACGCCTGAAATAATGTCTATGTTGTATAAACTAAGCCTCCATTCAATTAATGATGAATGTGATAAAGTTTTAACTAAGAGCATGCAATATATTTTGAAATTTTGGTCAATACAAGCTTCAAATTGGCCGTTTGTTAGACATCAGAAAATGTAGGCGGGTACTCTTAAAAAAAATCCTGAACTTCTGCAATGGTGATCCTCCTAAGAGGACTTCACATTATTTCGGGAATTCTTGTCTCACCGACATGACAACTCGCAAAAATAACAACTCACAGACATGAAGGACTCACAGACATGAAACTGGTAGACATGACAACTCACAGACAACAAAAAGTTCTAGTAGACACGACAAAGTTCTCCTATACGTGAAAACTTGTTTACGTGACAACACATGGACACGACAGCTCACAGTTAATTTTTTCTCCCCCTTGCCAAACTGATGGAGGGATCTTTCACTTACCAATCTTGGTCACTGGTACTAGGGTTTTATCTCATGATATTTCGCTAAAATCCTTTTACCTAAACAAGTGTTCTTCTTCTTTGCAGCTAAACTGATGTACGATGACTCGACCAGTGACGAAGAGGACCCAGATTTGTTTGACGTTCCGGAGGCCGAGGAGGAAGTTGAAGTCCTGTCCGCTGATGAAACTCCAGAGTGAGTAGTTTTGAGAGCAAAGAATTGTTAATACATCATAGAAATTATTTTAACTTTAATTTTCTGGAGAAGAGGCATGCTAACTTCACTATTAACATGTGATTAAGGTATTAATCTAGACTTAGTGAGGCGAATCAGTGCCGCAGATTGCTTTGATGTGATAATTTGCGATCTTAAAGGCGGCTATCAGAATTGATTTCCTTTTAGCTAAATCTCACAATCAGTGCTCTGGATAGGTCACCTCGACCTATATAGGACCTTGGTTTCAATCATACTTCGCCTCAGTGCTGTGTCCTCTTCCTTTCGCAATTAGCCTACCAAGTGCATGAATACTGGACGTAAAGCCCCAATCATCAATCCATCCCCAGAATGATGAATTCCATTATGTAGCACAGTACAAAGTGAAAATATGTGATTTTAATTTGGTTTCTTTCAGACTTGGAGAGATCAGAGAAGAAAGCAACGAACCATTTATTCCTCATCCTCCCGAGAGCGCAGGCACGGAAGTAAGTGGATTCCTGAATAGGATTCACGCGAAACCTACTCGTTCCGGAAGGACCGTTCGCACTCCGAAAATGCTCGGAGTGACTGAAGTGGATCAGGAGGAAGAAGAGGAGGAGGAAGTATCGCCGAAGATAAGACGGAAGAGCGTCAAAATTATCGAGTCAGATGATGAGAGCGAAAAGGAGGCCGTGAATAAAAAGGATAATGAGGATAAGGGAGAAAGTGCGAGTGCTGAGAAAGATGGTGACAAGACGGAGAAAGAAAGTGCAAAAACTGTTGAGAAACAAAACACCAAATCTAAGAACGCTGCTAAAAACAAAAGTCCGAAAAAGAAAGGCCCTGGGCAAGTAAAGAAGGGAAAAAAACAGATTTCTAAAGGAGCCGAAGAAAATGAAGAGAGTTTGAATTTGTGTAATGCTGGTACGAATGCACAAAGTCAGGCTCCTTCGAGTACTGCAGTTAGTGAAGTTATGAAAGTTTCTAGTGACTCTAACAAAGAGTTAGACTCGGAAAAATCGAAAGAAAGCAGCATAGATAAAGTTGACATTGCTGGTACCTCTTCGAAAAGTGTAATAGACAATGAAGCATTACAAACATCACAAGAGGAATCGAAAGAATGTGAGGCGCCATCTGCAGCCGCGAATACTTCTTTCGCGAAAGAGTTACTACTCAATACAATGACGTGGTCGGAGATTATGGATGAAGCTAAAATAGACGGCGTTAACGTGGACGAAATTTCTAACGATCAAGAGAAAATGGAGGATGTTATGAATAGTAGTGGTGCTAGTATCGAAAAGTCGCTAAGTGTTGATGTAAGTCAAGAATCTGTGCATACGTCGCAAAATGGAAATGCTGCAAACAGTGAAAAGAACACTGATGTTAGCGCGACAATCGAGTCGCCTACGAAAAAGGCCGATTCTGCTAGTAATGCAGCGACCCCTAGTGGCACAAGAGCTTCTCGGAGACGGAAGATTGCTCCGAAGCTTCCCACGGGACCTCGTGTAAAAAAAGGGGAGACTAGCACCACAGACATTGCCAACGAACCTATTACGAAACCAGCTACCCTCGATGGACCAAATAAGTCAACTAATGAAGTCTCTAATGTTAGTGATGTGAATTTAACTGACACAGAATCGCATAGTGCAATTAATGAAAACACCAGGTCAACTACTAGTAATGTTACAACTGCGACAGCTGTAGCAACTATTGATTCGACTCCAAAAGAAATTAGCAACTCAAATGACTGTAATGACCTGAATAAGGTCACAGATGTTGTACATGTTGCTGACAGAAGTAGTGAAAAAGTTAATGAGAGTGAAAAGAGCGCAAATGATGATGTTTGTGGAAATGATGATGTTGTAAATGATATTTCTACAAATGATGTTGTAAATGATGATGTTGGTACAAATGATGATAATGTCACCAATGATGACAATGATGAAAGTAATCAGGTTGATGAACAGTGTGATGATGACGATGCAAATGATGATGATGATGTTGTGATGTGTGATGATGCAAATGATGACATTGAGGATGATGATGCAAATGATGATGTAAATGATGATGATGATGTAAATGATGCTGATGATGATGACACTGCAAATGATGAAAGTATGATGGAAGTTGATGATGCTCAATGTCATGCAAATGATGATGTTGGCAAAAATGATGATGTTGTTGATATAACTGATGACAATGATGATGATGAGGAAGAGAGTGTCATCGTCATAAGCCCAATTGACGCTCCTCAGAATTCAGAATTGTCACAAAACGACCCTCCGAATAACTCCGCCACTTCAGGATTTGAACCCGGGTCTCTGGTGTTTGTGACCAGTGACCCTACTATCGATGAAAATGGCGTGGAAATTCCCGGTGCTATCCATGTGTACCTAGTTTCTGAATCAGGAGACCTTGATGACAATGCTGTGAATTTAGGAAGCATGCCATCCGATTCGGCTAATAATTCCGAGGACTTGGCGAAATTGTTGCAGAACGCTTCGACGGGACTTGCTGGCAACTTAAATCTGCCAATTTCCGGCACTTCTGATTCAGAAATGAGTGACTCTAACGAATTAAACGCCAAGAAATCTTAACATTAACAGAAATTAGGATTTTTAAATTGTTATAGTTGATGATATTTGACTGTGATTGAATGTTAAGTTGTGTTTGAGATGAAGTGAAAATGCCTTGAGTTTAATTAATATTACAAAATCAATGTTGATCAAATGATTGTAATCAGAATATATATTGTAATTATGATGATATAAATTATGTGTGTGATTTGAGAAATTCTGAGTTTAAATATGTATGTTGGTATCAATCAGTTGGTGGATCAGAAAGTTTTTGTAATTCCAAGAATATAATTCCTGAAAATTATTGGACCATGTAATTTAAATTATTTCTGTTTCTTTTTTAAATTGTTACAATTATTGGTACAAGGCTTTCTAAGCGTGATGTTTGTTTTGTTATTTGATTTTTTTGTGTTCAAGAAAGTTTTGAAATCCAATTTCGTGATTATTTTAGTATTAAAGGTTTACTCATAATATTTATTTTAATTTATAGCAGTGTCTACAATTATTCTTGTTCTGCTTCGCAACCCTGATCAGCTGATGGAAGCTAAATATTATGTAAGCCAGGAATTTAAATATTGAAAAATCATGCTATTTCTTTATGATTATTTAACCTTATAAAATTGACTTTATATCTTTCTCGCATTGTCTCATCTTGTTTAATAATAATCTTCTCTAATAATTCTGTACTATTAACTGTATTCTGTAATCACCACAATTTAACCAAAGTTACCTATTTTCCGCACAGTATTAGAATCGGATGTAAAAGATAGATTGCTCAATGTTAATGTTTCCGAAAATATCTATGCTAATCATTGTCCTACTCTGCTTTTATGAAAACCTTAGTATTTATTTAATATCTTGTTTAATAGTATTGAAAATAAGTAGTTCAGAATCCTAAAGTGTAGCAATTAATTTAACCGATTGTCGCAAAATTGTGATTTCATTATTTTTGATAAATATAGAAATTTGAATGTATATAACTATTATATTCATCTAAGTCACTATAGTAGGTTATTACAACACATGTGATTATGCATCGTGTACCAATGTAACAAAATAATCATGTTTGTTTGTTTGTTTGTAAATTTATTATTGGCTCCAGAAAAAGCCGAGGCTTATCTAGCTGGGGCCTTTGATGCCAAAAGATATGTATACATAAAAAATTTTAAATGAAGTGTGATATATAATAATAGACATAAAATTTAGTATTGGATTTAGAAAAAGAAAAAAGGTAGTATTAATGACAAAATTGAAATACGGTTAGGTAATAAGTACTTATTTGGCCAGATTTTAACATATTTTTAAAATACCCAAGCTAGTTCCACCAATACCATTGACAATGTCTTTAATTGCAACTGTCATTTAGATCTGTTAAGTTTTGACTCTAAAATTGTTTTCGCATTTATATTTTGGTTTCTTTTTTCTTGCCTGTGCAATGTGTATATTAATTTATGTAACCGACACAGGTGTGTTTTTTTAGTTGTAATTCATTTATGAATACCTGCATAGTGTACTTGTATACATTGCTATGATTTGAAATACATCATGTAACAGCAATCGGACATGCGTCTTCTTTTGAACAAAAGAAAGTTACGATTGATATTAATTTGGTTTAATGATGTGGCGACTTCTAACAGCTGGTAAAAGCCGGTATATATAAAATGGATATAGATTGGAGATGAAAAAAATTTTACGAGTTTGGATAATTGTACCGTTGCTGCATACTAAAATTCCATGAGCCACGTGGCAAATTTTGAGTGAAATGGCTACATGTGTGGCTAATTTACAGCCAAAATATGCAATTTTTTAGCCACTTGGAGGGTGCATTTATTTTAGCTAAATAAATGCAAATGTGGCTAATGGCCAGAAAAAGCATTTTAAACTATAAGTCGGCAGCTAGGGTCAATCTTACAAAATATTTCTCATACTGTTGAGGGAAGTTCTGTGTGATTCAACAGCCTCACAGTGAATGTACAAGACCAGAACTAGAGGTCGTTTGGAGACTGAATGATTAACTACACAAGCTGCAAATGATTCTCACTGCTGTAGGCCTATAGACAGGCATTGATGACACGCAAATCCGTACGCCACGCAAATATGCGTACGACGAAAACAATGTGGATGCAATAGTGTGCAATGATGACAGAACGATCGCAATGATCGCTCCCTATACTAGTATAGGGCGATCAATAAGCTAGCAGCATCTTGACCAATAGACTGCAACGTTGCATATTGAAAGCCAACATTCACTTTCTGATTAGA
This sequence comes from Platynereis dumerilii, assembly GCA_026936325.1. Classification (NCBI taxonomy): domain Eukaryota; kingdom Metazoa; phylum Annelida; class Polychaeta; order Phyllodocida; family Nereididae; genus Platynereis; species Platynereis dumerilii. Next base: position 4,932,516 of record JAPTHN010000018.1, on the reverse strand, counting down.
ATGTCTTCAATTTCATTTATCTGAAATTTATAACATCAGTAATAACTTATAAAGTCTTAGCAAGTAATAGCAACTGCCAAGCAAAATTCTCATAAGGCTACAGCACATTGCAGACTTGCACAAAAAGCAAGTTCTCCCGAATTGCTGCAAATTAATTCTGTGAGTGGAAAAACTACCCAGCAATAATGGCTGCAAAACTGGCTCCTATTAAATTTAATTTGCAAATATCGACAGACAAGTTTAACAACAGTCATTATTTAGGCAGTTAGGTTTTATTCTTCATTGAAAAAGGTAGCAAAATGTTACATGTAAAATGTCAATAATTGTATATATTTATAGCTATTAAATTAAACATTCCCTTATTATAAAACAGATAAATCACCAAGCTCAATTTAAGAGACATTAATCTCCCACACCACTGCTTTTTATTCATTAACCACCATTCATTATTCATTGATGCCATTTAATATAATTAATTATTATGTACAAAAGTTAACTGTGTAACAAAATTGTGAATTATTATTTTGCTGAAGCATTGTTATCCTGAAGCTAAGCCATCCTTTCCCAAAAAAAATTAAAAAATTTGCGCAGCACTCAAAAGGTCATTTAATACTTAACCAGGCAATAATTTGGCAAAATAGTGTACAATGTATAGCTATAAATCATTCAACAACATAATTATAAATAATCAAAGCATTCATTTGAGAATCATAGAAATTGTATAATCAAATTAGTGTGATATAAACCTTTAGAATCAATAAAGTAATCAATAAAGTGAAATAGCTGATGTTAAAGGACTAAATATGCTATTAATGCAACATGCATATTCGCTAGATGAATCAGAAAGTATATAAATGACAATATTCTAAATACAATGCAATCTTGGCAAAAATATGAAATCACAGCAGCTGAGCTACTTATTTGGGATAATATATCTTTAAAATATTCAACATGTTTCAAATGCATGTATAATGTTTGGCTTGCTGACCCTGTGATATTTAAAGGTCCTTTAAACCAGTAATATTCACAAAGACTGACCATGTATTAAAATACATAATAAATTGCCATAGATACTGGAACTCAATCTGATTTGTAATTCATTTTAAATTAAATCTGAAGAAAATGGACCATAACAGATATTCGACACAGACTTTTTTTTCTTGAATAGAGCCTACAGTAAAATATTTCATGATTAAAGGCAATATGTGTAAAATTTAGTGTATATTTGGAAGAGATCAAAAAATTATGAATTAAGGGGGAAAATTGTGCATTCTCAAAGAGATCTTAGTGTCATAAAACATTGAATCAATTGGATAAATTTAAGGGTTGGAATGTTTTCACACAGAGATCTTCTTGGAGATCATAATTTATAGTTACCATGGTTACTTCTTTGACATTCATTCGGATAATTATAACAAAATTCTAAGACTAAGCCTATCTAGTTTCTAACTACACATCACATACGGAATCACATTTTGCAGTTCTTTAAACATTGTTAAACTTTAAACAATCTCAGTCAAAACAATAATTGGTGTCTCACAAACACTCATAAATTAATTGTTAACTCATATTCGAGAGTCGTAGAACATAATACAAATCTCACAATAGTCGTTCAATCTCACAATTCTTACAACAAATGTACAACCAGCATTTTAAATGCATTCATTTACAATAACCATTCCAACAATATCAACAACACATTAACATTAATCCAACATTGGATTCACAATAAAACCATTTACAAAATCTCATCAATACAAACAATTCAGAAACAAGTGTGTTGAGTTTCTGTAGAAATAATATCATTATAATTTCAATCACACCAAGTTACAAAACTCTTCACTTTGCTTAGTGTTAGCATAAACTGATAAAGTCTCTGTACTATCTTTTCCATTGAAATAAAAGGCAACGGAAGTAAATACTTCATTTGGTTCAACAGTAGGCCTAAATGATTTGTCGTACACATGTTACCATAATTATCATGTATATAATCGTATTGTACACCTTGTATCATATGCATATTAATCTCAAATATTACATCTTATAAAACTAGTCACATTAAATTGACCTGGACACATAGTATAAGAACAAATCTTGTATAAATTCTTATGATTGTAAAATATACACAGTATCATGTACAGTTAAATTATTTCATACATTTTAACTTGTTATTCAAGTATAATTCAAGTATACTGGTCTTTGCTGCTGATGTAAACTTGTTTTGTGCATAAATATTGAAATACAATATTACAAACTTCATGTACAACATTTGCTTTGCATAGTCCTACACATACAATACTATAGATCTATAGACCAGTCTATAGACTGATAGTAAAATAATAATTCTGGTATCTCGATGATTAAATTTGAGTATACGGGTCGTTGCTGCTGATGTAAACTTTAAATAACTAACATTTACACAATTTACATGGTACAATTTGACTGTAAAAATTTATAGAAAAAAGTTTTCATGAATGCGAATTATCACTTTGTATGATCAATGATATGGATTGCATTAATTGTAAAAATGATGGTCTTCGCTGTGTGATGTAAACTGCTTTTGAGTACAAAATTGTCAATGCCATCGATATTCTAAATAATTTCAGATGTAAATGACAAATTCATGATTTAAGGCACTTGTAGTTAGGGGTTGGCATTATCACTTTGTCTTGGTCTTCACGTTTGGAAGGCCAGTTTCGGCCAATTGGACAGCCAGTAATTTGCAGCAGTAATAATGTTACGATTGAAAAGTTGTCAAAGTAGAAGAGTACAGACTTCGGAGACAGTTCTACTTTTCCCCTTCTAGTCAGGCCGATGACATTCCTCCCGACAGATCAATGGGGATTCCCATAGGGGGCGTCCCCATCACATGACCATTTTGGATCAGCCTCTTTCTCGGCACGGAGTCAAGTCCTCGTGTCGAACTGAAAGTGTCTTTTGTGTCGTGGGTCGCTCCTAGTTCTTCAGCGAGGCCCCAGAGGGAGCTACCGTTGTCTTCCGGAGAATCGAGACTCCTCACGTAAGATAAAAGGGCGTTTCCAATCCCCGACGCTGCGATTAAGAGATTGTCCGTTTCGCATCCACTCAAATCATCAGCCATGGACATATTTGCGGGGAAAGCTCTGTCGAGGCGACTGAGGATATCTTTAATGTCTTCGTCCCCTTCTTGATCTTGACTGTTATCCGGCAACTCGGGAAGAGAGAAGTGTGTCCTCCCGAGACTCCCGTCTATCGATCCCAAAGTTAAGTCTTCTAAGTTCACTGAACGACCTCCTGGAGTTTTGAGGCGATTGATATTTGGAAATAGCGGTTGAACCTCCGGAGTTGTTGCGATGTGAACTTCAGGTTCCGTATATTCGTAGACAGGAGCTTGTTGGTATTCTTCGGGGACTTGAACCTTTTTCAAGTTGTGTAGTTTTGTCGGGATGTTCTGCGATATCGGATTGAATGGTTTTCTTTCCACGGGCTTGTGTAGGATGTTCTTCAAACGATCTAGTTGTTGCTGAAGAGCTTTGTTGTGAGCTTCCATTATGTTGTTCTTTGTGTTCAGAGTTTGATTCTGGACCTCGAGCCATTCAATGTCCGATTCTTGCGAGTTTACAGAATCATCATCTTGATCGCCTCTCAAATGTTTCGTTTTGAACGCTCGTATCAAGTTCTTATTCTCCTTCTCCAGATGCACAATGATACTCTCCAATTCTTGTCGTTCGGGGTCGCCAAATCCTGTACTCCTGGGAGAATTGTACATGCGATCCACTTCACTTTCTCTGTCCCACAACTCAGCTGCATTTCTTTCGGAGAAATCACTCGCAGTGTCGCTGACAAGATCCACAGGAACTTTAGGAGGGTTCTCGCCACCGTAGACAGGAAGGTAGCGCAGTTTCTTCTGTTTCTGGCTTCTGCGGTACAGATTGTTACGAATCGTCTTGACGAAAGCTTTCGTGTTTTCTTTTGAGGTCGTAGCCACACAATACTCCTGGGTGGGGTGCTTCAGTTTGTGCTTCTTACTCACTTGACCTCTAAAGAAACAATTCTGACACAACTCGTAATTGAAGCACTTTAAGCAACGATATCTCAGGCCAACGATTGGGTACGCTTTGCAAACGCTGCACTTGAAATCATGCTGGACGGATTGAGCGATAATGATTCGATGCATCGTAGGTAGCCACACCAAAGTTTGGGGTTCTTTCAGCAACCAATTTAAGAACACATCATTGCACACTCCTGTGGGGTTAAACGACCCCTTGAAACAACTGTCAACAGCAGCTTCAACGTTCATCCCTCCGAACGAGGTACTTTCCCCAAGAATGTCAATGATTCTCACAAAGTATTGGAACAATAACGTTAACTGGGTCCGACTGATTTCTCCCCGAATATCTGCAGCTTGTTGGAAAATCCACTTGTACTTCTCGACCAGTCTTGCATTACACAGGGCAACGAGGCATGTTTTGACGGCAAGGGCTGGTAAATGACCCGTTCGATGTTTGTCATACAACGCCGTCAACCAGTTGAGGCAGAGTTCAGCTAGCTGTTCGCTCGTTAAATCAGTGTAATCTTTAACTTCTGAGAATGATGTGTCTTTCAGCGTGAGCAAATCTTGTAGAAAATATGACAGCGCGGCAAAATCAAGCGTCGGCAGTTTGCTGAGGCCGTGCCTTTCACACACATTCGCAACACTACTCAGGCTAATTTTGTTCAACCCAAGTCGCTCTTGCAGCAATATCAACTTGGAGGCTGTTCTGTAGGCTGCATAGCAAATGTCATCTAGGGACCTCAGCTCTTCGTATATCTTGACAACATAGGGGTGGTCCCATTGGGTCCTGCCGACCTTGTGGTTCATGTAGTAGGGCACCCCGTCTGAAGTTTCCGCCCGCTCCCAGCCCTGCATGACCCTGTTGTAGGTTGCTGTGTCCGCCTGCATCTTCAATCAACTGTTTTCCCACATGTAAATGCCTCGATCTTTGCTGCAAGCTGTGTTTAAACAGCGTAAACACACAAGTTTGAGCGGGTATTTTCAACCGTTTGATTTCGCCGGAAGTTGATCTTGTCGCCGAAACTTTTTTTCCGCCAGGATCGCCTCGGTCAAAAATTCAGCAAAAGCGCCACCTCGCGTAAATTCAACACAACATCAAAATTGACATTTTCTGATTAATGTCCACTTTAGGATGAAATCAATGCTTATTCCTGGACTATTAGGGCAGTTCAGGCATGTCTGGAGTAACATAAAGCTTCAAGAAATCCTCTGATGTCAGTTAGTCGCCCAACTTTACACCATGAGGAACAACAGAGTGATCCAAGCAGCTTTTATCCTGATGGTGACAGTGATGGTTTCTCTGAATATTCGCCTTTTGATTGGAAATAGAGAACAAGGTATTTATATCTTTCATTTAATCAAACAATACAACAACTCAATTGAAAAACAACATACCCCCATTGTTTACCTGTCAGCAAACACAAGTTGTAAAGCTGTGAATGGCTAATTGCAATTTACACCAGCTGACAAGTATGATGCACAAGGGGGGGGGGGGGCAAAAGGGGGATGGGTAGGGGGTTTCTGGTAAGGATCCATTAAATGCTATAGCATGAGTCAATGAAGTAATGTGATAATAATTTTGTTTAATAGTTTCAAATCATTAGTCAGATTAGAGAAAGATATATATATATATATATGGTATGTTTATTGTTAAAATGATTGTAGATGACGTAAGAATAAGAATAAATTTAATTTTGACTCGATTTAAATTTACAAATAACATTAGTTAACATGAGCTACTACTGGAGTATAAGGTAATAAAAACAAAACAATAGCAAGATGTAGAACTACAGAACTTAAGTATAGGCCTACTGAGCTAAGTTAAGTTTACCCGATCACTCTTTAACCAATTTGAAACTCTAGTAGTAATTGAACAGTTGTCATATCATTAAATAATAAAAATAAAACCTGTATAACTCGTCACTATAAGGTTGTAGAGTGAATACATTTACTGGGCCTATATTTATTGTATTTCGTATTGACTAATATGTCATTTTTTGTGGGACTTAAAACTTCAAGCCATGACATTAAACCAGCTTAATATTCAATGGAAAAGGATTTAAGTTTAAATACAATGTCTCTATAATACTCGATCCCCAGGCATACTATTGTAGTATGCTACATGTATACCGTATGATTTATTATATGATAATTGATATAGTCCATGCCCTGGGAGTCATTTGTGTGACCGAGAGAGGGAGAGCGTTTGACTTCATATTCTGTTACTATATGGTCTGGCCTTCAAAAAAATCAGGGTAGACATCTGGCGGCATGGCAGGTTAGGAGAAATCCAAGATGGCGGCCAATATGGCCGCCAAAACAAGAAAAATGGGTTAAATTGCTCACAGTAACACTACAGAGGCGTGTAATACATCAAAATAGGGCTTTTCTGGGATGCTGAATCCGAATATGTACAAGTAAAACCTCTTACTACTTTTTCTGCTGAGATATTCAAGATGGCTGCCAAATCAAGCTAAAATGGCTGCCGTGAATGGAAAAACACCTATTTTACTAAACAACACACACTGCCCAGGCATATGTTACATCAAAATAGGGGTTTTCAAGGTTGCTGAGTTCAATAATGCACAAATAAAACCTCTAGCTCCCTTCTAATTTGAGAAATCCAAGATGACCACTGATATGGCAGCCACAAAGTCCTGGAAAAACAAGTTTGTTGCCCCAAACAGCACCTAATAAGGGTTACAAGGATGCAGCAAAATAAGGTTTTTCCAGGCTCCAGAGTTAAAATAAGCATGCATGATAATTCTTGCATTTTTTTATTTTTAGTAATTCAAATTGGCTTATGGTATTACTGCTATGAAGGTCTGAAAAAATACATAAGTTGCCCACAATACACACCGTTTAGGGTGTAATGCATCAATACGGCAGATTTTAGGGTTGCTGTATCCATGCAAATTCTTTATATTTTCTCAATTGTTAGATGGCTGCAATTAAATAGAACCAGTGTAGATACCTGTTCAGAGGTGTCTCAGTAAAGTTGTGAAAAAAAAAGACACAACTGAGATAGGGCAACATCATTTTCAAAGACAGACAAAATATCACCTGCATCATTTAGGCCTTAGTTTATCTTTTTGGGGGGAACTATAGCTGGACACACACCTATTAAGAGAGAAAGAACAAGAGAAATTGTTTTTATTTTGGTCACATTTTCACATTCTGAATTCGTAGTACGAAAAACTACGTGAATGACCAGGATAACTCGATCGTAACTATTCGCCAAGTTGGTCGACGTGAGGCACTATTCCAACTTCAAAATCCCAAAATGAATACATAAGAGTCTCAGTTATGTACTCCATGCAGTTTTTTTCCCTGGCATACAACCAATTGCATGGTTCCTGTGGCACTATTCCTCACCAGATCCTCACTTTGAGATCTATCCCAATAACGGGCTACTGAGTGTCCACATCTGCCATTATTATTTCCCTTACAAAAATAATCATTTGGTATCAGAATGTCACTTACAGAAAAAGTTATTCATATTCTTTGGGCATTTAGCAAGTGCCATTAAGACCACAAATCTGCTCAAATTTGCAAGCTGTTCAGGCAAACAATTAATTAAGCAAAATCAAAGTAACTCACATGAAATTGCTTACCTTTCACGTGTGCAAGAACCACACTAAATCTAAAGGGGCATTTGGTAATGAATTTCCTCATTAAGATATTCCGCTAATCAAATGGTCTGTGGATACTTTGACAATTGTATAGTGTCAAAATTTGAATCATGAAGTTCACAAAAATCCTGTGATTCCTTGTCTAAGAGTCTTAGAGCTAAAATACAGTACAACCCGAAATAAAGTACGATTACCCCGGCAGGAAGGAAGAAGCAGCCACTACTTTACCCTCTCACACCTTTTGACTACCTCTGAATCACTTCCTTCTTTTACGTACTTGAAACTACCTTTTAAAATTACATTAAAATCATATTTAAACAACACCAATTTAAACTCAATCACCCCCATTGTGTTTGATTTACTTGATATTTTGCACCTCTGCTAATTGCAGTTACATTAGTAGCTGTCTAAATAGAGTAATATGGGCTAAGGTTGTTGTAAGGAGTCAAAGGGAGTTGTAAGGAGATTGGGGGTGGAGAGGAGAAAAGATGGCAAAATAGTTCTGCACCATCTTGGATTTATCGCAAACACTATTATAGTCCCAAGGTCAACATGGTCTATAAAGAGTTATGTGAAGTCAGTGACACTCTTTCAAAGACGGATATTCATGGATTCACAGCTACATTGCTTCTAGCAAAAATATTCCTCTTCACAACTGGACTTTATCATAAAGGTGTGTTTTCCAAAGCTTCATTGAAGCCGCAGACATCAAAATAGGGGTTTTCAAGGTTGCTGAGTTCAATAATGCACAAATGAAACCTCTAGCTCCCTTCTAATTTGAGAAATCCAAGATGGCCACTGACATGGCGGCCACAAAGTCCTAGAAAACACCTAAGTTGCCTCCTAACACTGACAATGTGTGATATAAAAAATAAGTGTATTTAGGATCACTCAGTCCAACTTTGTGCATGAAACCTCTTAAAATTTTCCATTTTGAGACTTTCAAGACGGCTGCCATTTGAACCCCTGAAAAGGAAACCTATTTTGCTCACAACAAACACTTATATGTGATACAGCAAAACGGGCATTTTCTGGCAGGCTGAATACAATCGCAAACGGGAAACTTCTTGCTCTTTCCATTTTTGCCTGGGCAGTGTTTGTTGTTCAGTAAAATAGTCTTTTTCCTTTCATGGCAGCCATTTTAGCTTGATTTGGCAGCCATCTTGAATATCTCAACAGAAAAAGTAGTAAAAGTTTTTATTTGTACATATTTGGATTCAGCATCCCAGAAAACCCCTATTTTGATGTATTACACGCCTCTGTAGTGTTACTGTGAGCAATTTAACCCATTTTTCTTGTTTCGGCGGCCATATTGGCCGCCATCTTGGATTTCTCCTAACCTGCCATGCCGCCAGATGTCTACCCTGATTTTTTTTGAAGGCCAGACCATATAGTAACAGAATATGAAGTCAAACGCTCTCCCTCTCTCGGTCACACAAATGACCCCCAGGGCAAGGACTAATAGGGATGGACATCGTTTCACGATATATCGGTTAAACCATATCGATCATTTGATACAATAATCGAAATCGAATGATTAGCAATATTGTATTGAACCGATACTGCCTCAACTGCATTATTTTGCTTGAAAAATGTATTAATTTGCTCAGTTTAGGTTTAAAATGTCACCAAATGTTGAGAAATACATGAGATTGTTGCCACTTCAGATTCCTGTCTCACGCAAGATCTCATTTTGAGAGGCAAAATGTGAGTTTCGCTGCATAAATTTTCAGTAAAATTAGTTTATGGCAAAATTTCTGTATCGCGATACGTATCGAAAACCGAAAATGAGTATCGACGATATGTATCGTATCGAACTTTGCAAGCAATGTCCACCCCTAATCAATAATAATTGAGCTACGTGTAATTCAAATTCTGCTCAATGATTTTATAAACACCATACAATACATGTAGCCTACATGTTGTTTATAGAATCTACACATAATATAAATTCACTGTATTCAGAACATGTCCAATTCCAGCACTTGTCATTCCACGGCAAACCATGACCATGATACTGTATCCTTCTGAGGTACTGGGAATCAAAATTCTTGCACAAACAATTCTGTTTGCTCAATTGATTAATGTATTGATGCTTAGACCTGGGGTCTGTCTGTGTGTGTATTTAACCCCATGTTGATGTTCCAATCTTCTGTATTCGTTGCAATTAACACTGTTTGTCATACTCTGTCAAATCAATAGCCAATCCTCAGTGGGAGATATTTCAAACAGTAGATATTGACTTAAAGCATATTATGAATATATGATGCTTGTAATTTTGGTTTTAATCAAGAACGACAATTATAGCTCTCATTAACAGTGGATGAACATTACTGTATCACACAGATGAGCTACGATAGCTTATAATGTGACCTTCTTCACAACTGCCTCCTGGAAGTCCTGCCAATGTTTGGTTTGCTCAGTGGCGTATTTAGTGGGGGGTATTGGGCCATGTACCCCCCCCCCCCCGCCCCAAAATTAACATGGGAAAGAGATAGGAAAAGCCGCTGAACGTCCCGTATTGACCCCATGTTATGGCCCCCCTTAGGCCATTTCTAGATAAGCCACTGGGTTTGCTCTGTCCTGCTCCCTCCAAACTGATACATTTGCAAACCCACCCAGCTGGAACCTCAGTATAGATGGCTGATATACCAGAAATGGCCCATTTTCTTTACTCTGGTTTCTCTTCATCCACGAATAAATCTTTCGCCTTTTACTAAAGATTTCCGTGGGGAGGAACAATACAATGAGTCTATAGACAAATTTTTGAAGCTTCACTCACAAGTGAAGCAATATCCAATCAAAAGAAGAATCTTGAAGTTTAACGATTAATGTCATAATGGGTCATTTCCTAGGTATTATCTGTCAGCACTGTGGCTCGACATCTTGAATAATGGGACCAACAGAGGTCACACAGTTATCTGGCAAAGAGCACTCTCTTTGGTAGTCCTTGCACATGTTGAAAATTGTGTTCCTGAGGCTTTTAATTGGTATTAATGAAATGTTTAAAAATGGGCAACTTCAAATATCTTGATCAAGAAAAGACAACCGTAGAATATGGATAAACTTTTGGTCAGCTGTATAGAAGCTTGATTCTTCAGGTCTAAAATATTCCCGAGAAGCCTGAGCACCTTCACAATTGGCAACTCTATAAAAGAATAAGAATAAGAATACATTTTATTTAGTCTCGAAAAAGTACAAAGGAATAACATTAGCACAGACGAGCTAGTATTCGAGTGACTTTAAAACAATATAAACACTAACAAAAGGCACTACAACTTACAACTAGTATTACAATTAATCAACTAAACTACATCTACCACTGCAAGAAAAATGAAGATAAATTAAATAATAAAATACATTGATAAGATAATATGGTTGTTAACACTCTACATTCTAAGACATAGTAACATGCATCATATACAAGAATAAGAAAATCACAGAGTGCAATCCACACCTATACTTTAAATTCTTAAAAAATCATTTATCATTCTTATCAAATCATGTATCAAGATTTTAATGCATTTAATTCATGCATTTAAATCATGATTTGATTTTTGCTTGATTTAAAAAGAATTGCCAACTGGGCCGACCCTAAGCAACCTTTTAGAGTGTAGCATTAGAGGAATTCTAATAATTTGTTAATTCCATATGAAAGTATTAATTGCTGTGTCATGCCTGTCTTGCAACTGATATAGAACTACTGGACCAGGTAACATGGGTAAGGGACCCAGCCAGCTGGAACCCCCAGTATAGATGTCGCCACGATTACCAGTCAACCAGGCGACAGACAACCAGGCGACATGACTACCAACTGGGCGACAACCATCCAGGCGACACACCACTACCAGCCAGGTGACAAGTTTTGACCAGCCAGGCGACAACAAGTACCAACTAGGTGACAGATATTTCAAGTTACTTACCAACTAGGTGACACGCATTCCCGAATCCAGGCGACAAACTTTAATTCCAGGATTCAGAGTTCTCTCTGGTGTCTGGTCCATTCCAGAAGACTGCAGGATGTTGACAAAATTTCTGAGATTCCACATTTAAAGCCAGGGGGCGCCGAGGATCGTTTTGCTTTTCTGGCTTGGAATTTATTGTTTGCACTGATACAAAACTGCACTTATGAATAAAAAACACTTTATTTCATTGAAATATTGAGATTCAGGACCTTTTAAATACATTTTGACTGAAAGTTGATAAAGATAATTGAGATCTAAGGAGCTCTAAAATCATCCACAGGGTGGCAGGGCAGCATGGTTCATGAGCGAAAATCTGTCACCCAGTTTTGGAGGTTTTTGCTGTCTGGAACATGACTTAAAACTTGTCGCCTAGTGCATTAAAAGTGCTTGTCGCCTAGTGCAAAAGCTTGTCGCCTGGCTAGAAGTGTTTGTCGCCTGGATGGAAGTACTTTGTCGCCTGGATGGAAGTGTCTGTCGCCTGGATGGAAGTGATAAGTGATTCTAAAATTTTCTGTAGCCTAGTTGGTAGTGGTATGGTGTCGCCTGGTTGTCTGTCGCCTGGTTGACCACACACCTGGCGCCACATGTACCATCTGTGACATAGCTTGTCCTAGAAACAGTAGCTTGTCCAAAGGACCAACAAGAATTGATTAAATATAAATTTATGTAAATCTGAATTAATTTTCAGTAAAATGTTGAGTTAGTAAATATCCTTATCAATCATGTACTTGTGATTGAGATACAAAATGTCATATGATGAGTTTGTTTTGGTTAACCAAAATTTTAATAATTTTTGTACCTCAACTAGAAATTCCCAAGCCAAAGTGGTTTATATACCAGAAATGGCGGTCTGTTCTTCACTCTGGTTTCTCTTCATCCACGAATAAATCTTTCGCCTTTTACTAAAGATTTCCGTGGGGAGGAACAATACAATGAGTCTATAGACAAATTTTTGAAGCTTCACTCACAAGTGAAGCAATATCCAATCAAATGTAGCATCTACAAGTTCCAAAGTATTGCGGCATGACTGATGGGGCTGGGTTTTCAAGTCTTGCTTTGTTTTGTAACTTTGAAGCAGTGAATTCATACCTCTTGTAAAGTAAGTTCAATTGTGTACCTAGAAAAATTGACATGGGGAAACTCATGAACAAGAATATTTTTTCCCGAAAGAAAAAAGAGATTTTAAATTACACCAGATCGGGCCCTTTTTGATATTGATTTTATTGCCCGCGATCCCGCAATTGGGCTTCCTATTCCGCTACACTCTGGTCCGCATCTTTTGTTACGAGGCCAGTCTCCAATCTACTGATATGAAGTTCCACGACCTGATTTTCCAATTTTGGCCCTAGGCCTCTTGCTGGAAGGTCTCTATTCGTCAGAGTGACTAAGGCTTTTAACATCAAAGGGCTATGGTGTTGCCTAAAAAACTCATTCATAAGTTTGTGTTTTTACATGTAAATGGTTTTATCAGCCTTTGTATAATAATTAACTATTTTATTCAATGAATTATTTAATATTAAATTTCCTTTTTTCAGATGACCTAGAATTTGAAGTGAACTGCCGGCGTGTATTCCAAGGATATGCTGAGGCTGTAAGTTATTAATAAGGAATTAATTAAACTTTTAAAATATACATGTTTAATTCGAAAAAGGTAGAGTTAGTCATAAATAGATCTTGTGTGTTTTTTAAAATCTTCTCAAAGACTAATGCATGGTTTTACAATTCCAAAAGGGGGAACATCCGCGGATTCTACCAAAATATAGAAATTAGAAAAACTATTAGTTTCAGATATCAATTAATATTAAATCCCCATCAGCTGATCAGAAGATGAATACTAGGCCTATTGGTGTTCTAGGTAATTTATGCATTTTAAACTGGCCAGCAGAGCCTTGCAATGTACAAAATATATAAAATGTTGACTATTAACAGTATTTTACGGCATCAAAATTAATATTGATTGTTCAAATTTTTTCCTGGAAATAATTGTCTTATTATGTTACCCGAAACACGAAATCAATTTCTAAAATGTTACAAGTGGCAAGGAAATAAAAAGCTCCTCTAGAACATAATTGATTGGTTATTTTGTTAAATCAAATTTGGGGCACACCTGCCGACGTTCCCCCTTTATCTAATAGGACCAGTACTCCGTGAATCGGCTAATAGTTCTACTAATTGTAATTCTCTTTCCAATGAAATGTTTCTTTTCCACAGAAAAATAAATCGAATGGCCCCTGGGTAAGCTTAACATATATGTGTGTAGTTGAATATGACATTGTTATGATTGTAATATTCAAATTTATGCATTTTTACCTTACAATTCCCTACATCATGTTCCTTGTTGACTAGAACCGTTGGCTGTTGTCTTTCATATAATTTGACTTCTATCATCTAAGTCTTGTTTTTTTTTGTTGCTTTTTAGTGTTTTCATAATTCAAAATTTGATGCTTTTGACATGTTTGATACTGTTATTTAATACAAATTTATATTAAACATATTTGTTAAAATATCTGGATAGTTGAGGGGGAGGGTTGGTCTAGTGGTAGCGTGTTGGACTGCCAATCGCTGCGTCCAGCTCTTGCCTTGTCAGTTGGGCCTATGTTGGACGGCTGTTTCAATCATCCTTCGCCTCATTGCCGTTTCCTCCCCCTGTCCTAATTAGCCTACCAAGTGCATAAATACAGGACATAAAGTCCCAATCATCCATCCATCCAAGCTTTCTTGAAATGTTGTGAATGGTTAGCTCAGTTGGTAGCTGACTGGGCTACAAATGACTAGGTCCCAGGTTTGATCCCCACTCTGGCTGGGCCACCGGGACTTATGTTGGACAGCAGTTTCAGTCATCCTTCACCTCATTGGTGTGTCCTTTCTCGTACTAATTAGCCTACAAAGTGCCCTACCAACTAGGCTAACAAGGACATGAAAACAGATTTGAAGTGTTTCTTTTTCTACGTCCAATGTTGATAAAAAATTACCTTGGTTGGGAGGCTTTCATCTGCGTGTCAAGTAGACTTCCTCAGTACTGATGTTGTGGCAGTGCAGGACGTAAAGCCCCAATCATCCATCCATGAAATGTGCAACTTATAAGCAAGTATAGGAGTAAGGACACACAGTTAAGGGCTTTGTAAATAAGGACACACGGTTAAGGACATTTTATTGTACTATTAGTAAGCATTTTCATGATCATCAAAACAAAAGTGAGTTTCAACTGAAATCTAGTGGGGCAGTCATAGCAAAGGGAGTGTATGACAATCACATCAGATCACTCCATGCTCATTAGTCAACCCTTGTTAGTGACCAGAACTGCACATACCGACCTATGTACCCACCCAGTACCCTACCATGTGATAGACTCTTTTGCGTTAAATTGCTAATTTGCACTCTTTTAAGCATTGTGGTAGCCCTGGTGGGAGGTCACGGAAGATGCCATTAAAATTGCACAGTTTGGTTTATTATAAGGAAAAAAGTACAGAAAGAAAATAAGAAAAGAATGGAAATTTGTCACTCGGAGGAAGTCAGCTGTTTTATTTGCCCCAGTTACCACACTGTATTATTGTGGTGATACTTCAAGTTGCCATCAGTAGACCTTTCTCTTGACCATGTTAACAATTGACATGGACGGTGATGGACCCATCACTATATTTAGGCTTTTCAAAATCTGGCCCATCTTTATTACCAAAAATTACCGAGGTCACCCCTAAAGAGGAGGGACATATATATATACTAAACCGGCGTGTTGGACAGCGCGAAGGCCCAATCACTTGGTCCAAGGGTTCGATTCCTGCTGCGGCTGACCTGGATTATACTTCCGAGTCTTTGCTGTGTCCTCCTCCTGTCCTTATTAGCCTACAAAAGCATCAATACAGGACATAAAGCCAGTGGCGTAACTGGGGGGTCTTGAACGAGGGGGGGGGGGCAGCTGGGGGCACGTGATTCTCTGGGGGGGCACCCTCAATACTAACTGTACTAGCATTCACCCGTGATAAAGGATATACTTTGGCAGTGTGGAGAATGAGTGAATGAATGAAGCAATGTTGGTATAGATCTATGTATCTATGTATATATCTATCTATCAATCTGTCAATGTATGTGGATTTATCGAAATTTTCCTGATCCATGCCCACAGGCCAATAAGTAATTTCATAACTCACAGTGAAATAACAAGGGCTCAATGGGCAGTTCAAGGATGTCAGCCATTCTGAAGTGGGCATTTGTGGCCAGCTTGGATGCCTCAACACGTTCCCGATTCATACCCACAGGCCAATATCTGTACCAAATTTCATAACTCTAAGCGAAATATTTAGATCACAATGGGCAGTTCAAGAAATGAAGAAAGATGGCTGGCAAAATGGCCGCCATCTTGGATTTCTCAACATTTTCCCGATCGATACCCACAGGTCAATACCTGTACCAAATTTTATAACTCTTAAGTGAACTATTAAGGTCACATTGGGCAGTTCAAGAAATGAAGAAAGATAGCTTCCAAAATGGCCGCCATCTTGGATTTCTCAACATGTTCCTGGTCCATACCCACAGGCAAATACCTATGGCAAATGTCAAAACCGTAAGTGAAATATTAAGGTCACAATGGGCAGTTCAAGAAATGAGGAGAGATTGCTGCCAAAATGGCCACCACGTAATGGCCACCAGCTTGGATTTCTCAACATGTTCCTGATCGATACCCACAGGCCCATACCAAATTGCATAACTGTAAGTGAAATATTGAGATCACAATGGGCAGTTCAAGAATGAAGAAAGATGGCTGCCAAAAGGGCCGCCACAGAATGGCCGCCATCTAGCATTTCTCAATATGTTCCAGATCAATACCCACAGGCCAATACCTGCACCAAATTTTATAACTCTAAGCGAAATATTAAGGTCACAATGGGCAGTTAAAAAAATGAAGAAAAATGGCTGCCAAAATGGCTGTCATCTTGGATTTCTCAACATGTTGCTGATCCATACCCACAGGCAAAGGTACCTGTGCCAAATGTCATGAGTGTAAGTGAAATATTAAGGTAACAATGGGCAGTTCAAGAAATGAAGAAAGATGGCGGCCAAAATGGTCACCACAAAATGGCCGCCATCTTGGATTTCTCAACATGTTCCAGATCAATACCCACAGGCCAATACCTGTACCAAATTTTATAACTCTATGCAAAATATTAAGGTCACAATGGGCAGTTAAAAAAATGAAGAAAGATGGCTGCCGAAATGGCTGCCATCTTGGATTTCTCAACAATACCTGTGCCAAATGTCATAAGTGTAAGTGAAATATTAAGGTCACAATGGGCAGTTGAACAATGAAGAAAGATGGCTACCAAAATGGCCGCCATCTTGGATTTCCAAAATGGCCGCCATCTTGGATTTCTCAACATGTTCCTGATCGATACCCACAGGCCAATGCCTGTACCAAATTTTTTAACTGTAAGTGAAATATTAAGGTCACAATGGGCAGTTCAAGAATGAAGAAAGATGGCTGCCAAAATGGCCGCCACAAAACGGCCGCCATCTTGGATTTCTCGACAACTTGCAAAATTATACCCATAGCCCCATACCTGTACCAAATTTCATAACTGTAAGTCGAAAAATGAGAAAGCCTTATGAGCATGAGTGAGTGTAAAAACTGCCACACAAGATGGCCACGCAGAATACTATTATAGGATGTTTTAGCCAGAGTTGGCAAGTTCATATCGGGGGCACGTGACCTGGGGGGGCACAGGTCCAATATGGGGGGCACGTGCCCCCTGTGCCCCCCCCCCCCCATAGGGACGCCACTGCATAAAGCCTCAATGATACTATTTTTGCATTTATCATTTTGTTCATGTTGTCTTAATTTATTGTTTTATGATTTAGAAATTTCTTTTAACAGCTTTTAAATCAACCCCAAGCATGATTAAATCGGATTAATAAACAAACTTTATATGTGTATCAATATTTGTTACTACTATTGTAGTATTTCATAATTGTTTATTTTGTGTTTCCCGGTGTTTATGTTTTGTAGAAATAGTCATCCCTCAGTTGAACAGTCTTGAGATTGTAAGCTGACTTTGTCAAAACAGTATGTAGCATGCGGCATACCCTCGGTCTACGCTACACAGTCGTGATATTAATAGTTATACATTGTATGTCATGGTTACGCAGCATGAAATGTTGAAATGTTCATGGAACGGTTAACCTCAGCATGATTGTGTTGATTTTGTTATAGCTCCGAAGTTGCTTGCATTGGGTTTGTTATATTGCGTTTGTTATATTGAATGACAATTGTGTAACATTAGTCCGACAAAATCGGACTGAAAACGAAGTTGCTGGAGAGTGGAGAGAGAAACGCCCGCATTTTTCGGTCTAGTTTGACATGTTTAACATTGCATTGTTCAGTTGTTTTTGCAAATTGATACATTGTGAAAAAGTTGGCATTATTCGGCATCAATTCAAGAAATAGACAGCACTGATTAGACAAGCTTATTTTGACCGCCATTGCAAATTAGCCTCATCAAAAAAGCAGGACATAAAGCCCAAATCATCCATCCATTTGACTAAGTAAAGTTTTAACCCTTACCGGACTAAAGGGACATTTATGTGCATCCCCAGCTTACTACCTGTAGGGCCATTTGTGTCCCTAAAATCTGCTGTTGTCCCTGATGACGTCACAATAGCAGGATTTTTTTTTTTAGACTGATCAGTCCAGTAAGGGTTAAAAATACACCTGCTGAATCAGCAAATCGGAAAACTAAATTTCAAGACATTTTATTATTTTAGGCTGCGATAAAACATTGTTAAATTTACAGGGAAATTCATAAATGTCAGGGAATGGCTGACATAATTATGGTTATAAAATATCTATAAGCCTTTAAACAGCCATGCATGTTCCAGAGCTGGCATGGGCGACCTATATTAATAAATTTGTTTTATCAGCATGTTATGCTTTGATATTACATGATTTACTCTTTACCATTTCATCGTAAAGAAAAAAGGGGTTTTGCAAGCTTTTGTTGTAATCCAGGCAGATGCTATACCCTCGGTTTTTTGGTTAATTTTGCAATTAACTGTATTAGCCATATTACTGTGTCTAGTGACCATTTAGCTTGATTTCATAGAAGCACGGCAGTAAATAGTGAATCTGTGATAAAATTAAGACTCTTTTGAGTTAATGTTATGCACTTGAGTTATAGGTACGTCATAAGTGACTGAGTATTAGGATATTTACATTAATTTCCATCAACTCATCTTTCAAAGTAGTGTTGTCTGCTAAATTGAATGGTACTCTTAATTGAGAAATGAAATTTCATATTGTTCGAATGCATAGATGCCTGCCATGGTAACCTGTCATTGTAAATTTTGGCTTTAATTTTGCATTGTGTTTTATGATTGTGTTAAGAATTTTTAGATTAATTTATTGCTCAACTAATTACTACTTTTAACCTTGTAACCACAGTAAATTTACATTTCTCTTTTAGATAGAATTTTTAATAAATGTGCGTCCTTTTAAAATTTGTCGCTTAACAGCACTTTGATTAATTTGTGACTAACTGCAATTGTTCTAATTAAAAACCAATATAATTTGCTCAGTGTGTTTTGTTTATGCATTTGATTTTTAACGCTGTAATTTTTTGTTGCAGAGACCCGTAAATCTCTCCGAAACCTGGTGGCAATGGCGGGAACTAAACACTTCAAAAGCAAGAGCTCTGGGATATTATCGTGGTCGGAAAGGTATGATACACCTCAAAAAATTATGCGTTCATTAATATAGAACAAAAATTTCATTATGTTGGGCAAGTGAAAGATCCCTGATCGTCCTCATGTGGATCCGTCAGCGTCAACGATGATTCCTCAGTCCAGATCCTTGCAGAACAAGCCTGTGCCGTCGACCAGCTCGATCCTGCTGCTGTAAGGGAAGGATTGACGAAGGCCACACAAGATTCACAGTCGGCCTCAGGGGACGTGGCAAAGGCAGAAGCTCAGATTGCTTTGGAGTGTTATGAAGCTATGCAAAAAGCAATTGACGGTTGAATTTGTAAAAGGAATATTTTTAAGAATAACTACATCAAGAGATATTTGCGATGAAAGGGAATGCCGTGTTATGTATGAAATTTGCGTTGACTGGACAGGACTGGGATGTAGGATAAATGTGTAACATGGCGAGGGGTCTCTCCCATCTAATCTTGAAATCAACCCTTGTGAAGTTGTGGGAGCCCAGAGCTGGGCTTAGAGGCCTGCACCTACTATATAATCTATCCATCTACCGGCTCTTTAGCCGTTTCAACTTATATAGTATATATACGAATAGCTGTGTCAGACCGACATAATGATTGTGACTTCAATGAGTTAACACCAGAGTGCCCCTTATTCCCAAAAGTGGAATCTTTTACTCACCTCAGCATAGAACACTGAGCAGGCCTGCAACGGTACAAGTTGTAGTATACTTTTGGTGTTATGTTGAGTGCACCTGACAGAATGTAGTTCCAGGAGTGGGATTTAAACCTGCAACCTGGGAGCCACCGCTTACATGACCATTGACCAATTGCTCTCTATCATTAATAGTGATGCAGACCGGACCGCCTTGGACCGGTCCGGTCTGCGGTCCAGCCCTGGACCGCCAAAATACCGGATCACCTACAAAAAACCGGTCCAGTGTTGGACCGGACCGGTCAAGTGCCGGTCCGGACCGGTCCAGTGATTTTTCATGTAATGAAGAATTTTGTCATCTCTAAAAATGAAATTTATGTCAAATAGCATGTTTTCACCCTCATTTTATCATAATTTTTGAAATGGCGATGGACCGCTTCTGGACCGGTCCAGGAACAAAATCGGACCACCTTATCCTGGACCAGACCAGGACCGGACCACTTTTGTAAATACCGGACCACCCTCTAAAAGGTGGTCCGGTCTGCATCACTAATCATTAACAATTTTGTGATTGTTTTTTATTAAAAAACAATAATTTAAGCGTTCAGACCAGACTCTTATTGATGTGTAGAAAAAGGTATCTTCATGTTCTTTGAGTTCTTATAATGACATTGTTGTGTGCTCTACTTTGTAGGTTTTCTGACAATTGGCGTACCTTCCATAAAGCGAGAAAACGGAATGCAATATTTGATGAAAACGATATCATCCCTCATCGATAAAACCACTAGTCACGACAAGGCAGAGACAATAGTTCTAATATATTTGTGCGATTTGGACCAAGAATACAACAAAGAGGTCTTGGCCGAAGTCTCCAGCAAATATCTTGCCTACGTTGATATGGGATTCTTACATATTTTACAAGTAAGTGAGAGGAAGAAAGACAATATTTTCTTTGTTTGTAGTTTGTAGTGTAGATGGCGTTGTGGAAATTTGATAGTTTTTAATTCAGTAATTTTAAAATAATCATCGAAATTGCTAATTAGTAAAACTCTTAATTTGTGAATGTTCAGGCACAAAAAATGTTATACAAGAAAGTTAGATAATCATAACAGGAGAATCTAAAACTACATTTGTATCTCGTCACATTTCACTATTTGTTGAAATTTAACCCCGTCCGAACTTCCTTTATATGTGGTTGCATATTTGTGTTTTAGTTGTAGTCATTAACACACAATGTATTTTCTTAAAAGCGGTGCTAATTGCATTTCTAAATTGCATTTCTAAATTCCAAAATATTTCATCGTCAAATATTTCTGTTAATGCATCATTCCCTGATTGACATCTTTTTCCATCTATCTTCCAGGCATCCCTTGAGGTCTATCCAGCGTTAGTTGGCCTCAAATTAAACTTCAAAGACTCTCCAGAGCGGGTCCAGTGGCGAGCGAAACAAGTGGTTGATTTCTCGTTCATGTTCCAATACAGCGCCAATCTCTCGTCTTATTACATCCAATTGGAGGACGACGTCG
The DNA here is from genome assembly GCA_026936325.1 of Platynereis dumerilii. Taxonomy (NCBI): domain Eukaryota; kingdom Metazoa; phylum Annelida; class Polychaeta; order Phyllodocida; family Nereididae; genus Platynereis; species Platynereis dumerilii. The sequence continues at coordinate 4,911,017 of JAPTHN010000018.1, read as the reverse complement.
TAGCAGCGCCCTCTTTTGTCCCCGCTATTAGAGACTACATTCGCAAACAAAAGACCCACTGGGCGGTCTTAGAGTTCTCGGAGCTAGGGTTCATCGGGAAGTTGTTTAGGTCGACCGATTTACCGAAATTAACCAAATTCATGATGACCTTCTATGAAGAGCAGCCTGTTGATTGGTTAATAAGGTAAGCGAAATAGTTTTGTTGTTGTTGAGAAAGATACATTTTCTAAATCTCAAAGATAACAGGAGGTCCAAAGCTGGCATGTCTACAGCGTTGGTTATAATAGGCCCATAGGGGAATGAGAAAGACTAAGTAATTGACAATTGCTAAATACATTTTTGTCAGGCGCTGAGTCTTTTATTTGTGCACATACCGGTAACTTGAATTGAGAAAATGATCAAACATGAAAAGTCAGAAATTATTCTGAGAATTTCGAAAATTTTAAAACATTCATTCTCCACATCTCATATGAATAAACTCTTCCACCACATAAATCGATTACGTAAAACATTCTGCTGAATAACAATTATAAAGTGAGCTAAGTTAATGATATGACATACTTCAAATTGAGTTGATATTAATGTTTCCTAATAATATTTATTCCAGATATTACAGAATGGCAATGACGCAAACAAAGATTTTATTGCGGAAACCGACGTTATTTCAACACTTTGGATTAACGTCATCCTTCGATACTAGCAAGCAGAATAAGTTACAAGACAGATTCTTCGATAGCGGAGATAAAAAATGGCGCAGTGACGATCCCCCTGGTGGTGTGTTTACGAACCTTCATGCGTATAAAGGTCACACGCCCGATTTAGCGTACGGCTCAGGGTCCGGATATTTTTGGGCGAAGGAGCCGAAAGAGGGTAACGCTATATATATTGTTTTTGATAGTGCGGAGAAATTAGATCGCGTCGTCATAGAAACGGGTCACCCGGAACATAAAGACGACTTTCTGCGTCATGGAACTCTGGAGGTGAGCCCCAAATTGTTACGAGTCGACGGGCAAAAAGTTACGTGTGCCGATTGGCGAGTGATAGGCCAGACGACCCAAGGCATCATAGACGCTAAAGATTTAAGACAAAAATTAGCAGGGCGACGTACCAAGTGTCTAAAAGTGACAATTACAAGTTACCAGTCCCAGTGGATAGTGTTCAATCAAGTTGCAGTATTTACCGCCAAAGATCCAGAGGTGGAAACCAAGAAAACGAGTTGATTTGTGAAAAAATAGTATTGTGATATTCAGGTAGTAGTCAAAAGATTGTAAGAAGGTATGAAAAAAAAATTCCAAAGGTTTTGCTACTGATATACATGCACATGTATGATATGCACCACATTTGTAAATATTAAGGGTTAAGTGATATTCACAGGTGAAGCAGCACTCGATAGTAGAGAAAGAGTAAAAAATCCAAGATTCCAATTTGCCATGGTTGCAAAATCTCTTATATAAATACAGTATTGCTAGGGTGCCAGGGAGGAAGGTGTGCCCTTTTGATCTTCAAGAAAATAAGTTATTACTCATAATTTTGGCAGAAATTTGTAAGTTTATATTCAAAGTTAATATTGAAATTTGATTAAAATTTGTCACGCGAATTAGATTTCCTTCTTGCCTGCACCCCATATCCTGCCGGCAACATTGCAGTATAGCTAGGAGATTAATCAGGAAAAAAGTTGAAAAGTCTTAAAGGTAGATTTTTCAAGATAGGATCGAGTGTCGAGTCCTAAACGGACTTATTGAAAGGGATACTTGTTATCTTTTAGTATTAGCTACAGTGTAGCTGTTTACAACACCATCAATCGTTCATCTTGACAAATTCCATGACATTACATATTTTTGATTGTGCATTGCGGGTCAGTTTTGAACATCATGATAAATCAGATTTTTTATGATTTTCATATATGTATTTGCAATTTATATTGACGTATTATCATTGACGAGAAAACCATTTGTGAATTATCAAATATATATATCAAATTTTGAGACACTTTTGCGAGATTTGGACATTTTATTTGTGATGTTAAGTAGGGTAATCATGTTATAAAATTATCAAAAAAGCTCACCAACATTTATTTTAAAAAAATCTAATAACATATTATGATATTATCGCACTTTGTTGAAAATTGGTCCTATTAAATTCTGATCAAAAACCCATTAATGTATAGACAATACATATCCGTATTACATTTATTGTATGGTTAATTCCTTTACATGTATATGGCAGCTTTTTTTGCTGTTATAATAATTACATTTCGCCAACTCTCTTTTGAGTATGATACGTGGTCTATGAGATTCTTTCACATTGTGTTTGTGTCACATGTAAAAATGACGACTTATTTTGTGCAGAAATATTTTTGGATATTTTTTCCTGCTTAAAATAGACAAAATTGAGTTATATTGAGACATACATACAATTATTTGTGAACTCCAGAAGGGTGTCGTATGAATTTTGTCTTGTTGATCTTTGAATATTATTTCCCAGCTTAACAAGAATCCGCGGATTCAAAACCGACCTAGCGCAATGAAATTGAAGGTGCCACTGCCATTGCTTAAACCACTGAGCAACTGATATTGGAAGATAGGAGAAGTAGTTGATTGGAAGATGCTAGACTATTAGTATAGAATCAATGCAGTTTGAACAGATTTCTAAAAAAAAGGAAAGATTGCTGCCAAAATGGCCACCATCTTGGATTTCTCGACATGTTCCTCATCCATACCCACAGGCCAATACCTGTACCAAATTTCATAACTGTAAGTGAAATATTAAGGTCACAATGGGCAGTTCAAGAATGAAGAAAGATGGCAGCCAAAATGGCTGCCACAAAGTGGCTGCCATCTTGGATTTCTCAACATGTTCCCGACTGATACCCACAGCCCCATACCTGTTCCAAATTTCATAACTCTAAGCGAAAATATTGAGGTCACGATGGGCATTTCAAGAAATCAAGAAAGATGGCTGCCAAAATGGCCGCCATCTTGGATTTCTCAACATGTTCCTGATCCATACCCTCAGGCCCATACCTGTACCAAATTTCATAACTCTAAGCGAAATATTGAGGTCACTATGAGCAGTTCAATAAATAAAAAAAGATGGCTGCCAATATGGCCACCACAAAATGGCCGCCATCTTGGATTTCTCAACATGTTCCCAATTCATACCAAGAGTCCCATACCTGTACGAAATTTCATAACTGTAAGTGAAATATTAAGGTCACAATGGGCAGTTCAAGAATGAAGAAAGATGGCTGCCAAAATGGCCGCCACAAAATGGCCACCATCTTGGATTTCTCAACATGTTCCCAATCCATACCCAAAGTCCCATACCTGTACCAAATTTCATAACTGTAAGTGAAATAGTAAGGTCACAATGGGCAGTTCAAGAATGAAGAAAGATGGCTACCAAAATGGCCACCACAAAATGGCAGCCATCTTGGATTTCTCGACATGTTCCCAATCCATACCCAAAGTCCCATACCTGTACCAAATTTCATAACTGTAAGTGAAATATTAAGATCACAATGGGCAGTTCAAGAATGAAGAAAGATGGCTGCCAAAATGGCCGCCACAAAATGGCAGCCATCTTGGATTTCTCGACATGTCCCCGATCCATGCCCATAGTACCACAACTGTACCAAATTTCATTACTCTAAGTTCAAAACTAAGGTCACAAATGGACACATACACATGTTGACAAGAAATGTTTACATATGGACATATGGACACATGGACATGGTTTACATGAGTCCCCTTTCACTACCCAACCCCCTCTAATAACCGACGTTAGGTCGGTTAAAAAGGAGGAAATCAAGAAATCTTTGGGACGTACATAAGATTATTTGTGAACTCTAGTTGTACTGTATGTTTGTGGGTATATTTATTCAACATTTCGAAAACAGGATATTCAGATAAACAACAGCCGTTAAATTTTTTAGGTAATTTTCTAATATTTTTATAATAGCAGATGTGGAAATTACTTTAAATTCGATGTTTTTCTTGTTACTGCCTCAAGCCCCTGGCTTACTCTAAGATTGCAAGTTTTTTACGACCCAAAAACAAAATTCATTATTTGATAGTATTACTTATTGTTGTATCTGTAATTGTTCATAGGAATATTTTATGCCAGGTTCGTCAATTTTAACTGGCAAATTTGTGTCACATCAGGATAAGCGAGTCATTTATTTACTGAATGTTCCTATTTTCTTACTGTGTCAAATATGGTTAGGGCTTTATTAGACGATCAATGGCAATCATATACTATAAAAATGATTTAATTACACCATTTATTTTGTGATTGAATTGTAAAATCATTGGACAATCTTGCTACCAGTAAGGAAATATATGGAAAAGATTTTTGGAGAATTGAATTTGCTAATACGTGTAGGACTAGAAATTGTGAATGAAGTCCAAAAAAAATTTAATCGAATACCGTAGAACGGGGTAAAGTTGGCAATTGGGGGTGAAGTTGGCACGCTATATTTTTGACCCATTTAATGGAATTAATGTCAACTTTCCTCACAGACACAGGTATCTTTGGCAAAGTTGTCATACGTATCAGTAAGGAAAAGTTGGAATTTCTGCCATTAAGTGGGTCAAAATAGCTTGCCAACTTTACCCCGGATGGCCAACTTTACCCCGTTTTACGGTAGCTTATATAGGTGATTGAATGAGTGTGAGTAGAGAGTGCTCTTAAAATATCTACTAATTTGTTCTTTTATTACGTGGTTAGTACATGACATCATCATGGTAATTACTAATTAGTTACTTTATTATTCAGTTATGTCATTTAATTATTTATATAATAAGAATGTTTTAATCTTAATATAAAGAAAATTGTCATCATCTCATTGTTAATATTTAATGAAAATATAATTTATAACCCGTATCATATAACTTCCATAAACAAGAAATAACATATTATGCAAAGTTTAACTGTGGATGGATTATAATTTTAAAATGTTAGATATTATTTAATAATTGCTTTGATGTGCCAAACAATATAAGACAGATTTTACTTAATTATATGGAAGCAACATGCTTTTAAATTATATACATGTGTTTCATGCAGATTGTGAAAATAATTGGATATTTTAAAAGTTGTTTATTTGCTCACATATTCAGCATCATATCAGTTTAAATGATTTCATTCCATCCCCAACAAGGTACCCCGCAAAAATCGAGGCAGCTGCCAGCCTATGTCCGTGCAGTTAAAATGCCTCTTGCTTTTATTACAGAGTCACTATGTAGTAGGGAATTTCATTTATCAAATATAATTAACTTATTTACTACTATTTTGTTATTTAATATAATATTTTGCACGTGAAACAGGTTTGTTATGAATAACTTTAAAAATGTAGTATTAATGATTTATAAAGAATATTTTAAGATGTAACTGCATGAAAATAAAAGTTTTAAAACTGAACTTAAAAAAGACAATTAAATTGAAATAATTCCTTCCACTGTCATTGCAAATTTATCTGTCCGAGGTATTAGAATTTTTTAAAGTGCCATTTTGAATTTGAATTTATTCAGTATTAAAGTTGCTCATGCCAATTACGGAATTGATAAATATTTTAAAAGCTTGTTAATAAGGTTGTATACAAAGTTGAAAGTTGTACATGTTTTGAACGTTATAATTACATTTGCAGAATAGTAGTGGCATTGGATATGATTTAAACATTTACTGTTGTTATTATATTATCAATATTTTATTGGACTTAATTGAATATTATATGTAGTACTTAATTGTACTTTATATTTATATCATATCTGCCTTTGTAATATATTTATTGTATTATATTATGTTCATTTGACATTCCGTAATTATCATATATTTCAATTGTGTGTCAGGGAAGAGCGAACTTACTGCATAAGAAATAGTCATGAATTTTCTTTTACCTCTCTTTGAAATTATTTAATAATTATTTATGATATTTGTTCCTAATAATATGCTTCATTGTATTTTAAGCAGTTTTCTAGCTTATTGGACCACTGCCCTAGAATGTGTCTTGATAAAAAACATTTTACACATAATTATGTGCAGTTTGACTACTATAGTATTATTATCATCCCGAAAAACTTCCACAATTATTCAAAATCATGTTAACCCTTGTAGCCGCAATGGGGGCCTCGGAGGCCCCCCTGGGACTTTTGGCTTCAATATCTCGCACAATATTTGGTCAATCGCGTTGCAGATTTCATGTAATCCTAGTCCAAGTAATTGTAAACAACATCCAGACGTTGTGAATTTATTGATATTGAACATGGTCACTGGCGATAGTTTGAACGTTTTTCCGACACAAAGCCGCAATGGGGGCCTCTTATGCCCCCCACCCTTGTGCATGTCTTATAAGTTGTAGAAAAAAACTGCAACTGTGCTACAACTTATTAGAGATCAGATTATTATATGGTCAATAGTCACTTTTGTATGTTTGGAGAACTGATATTTGTTTGTCAGTCCATTGCAACACAGTTGAAATTATATATATTTGCATTTTTGGTAAAATTCTGATTAATTTACTTAAAAAGGGACAACTTTGACCTTTTAGTGATCTTAAACCTACAAAAATGGATTCAGCATAATGAAAAACTCCTTCAGTGATGATTTTGTAAATGTAGCTGGTATGATTGAAGTGCAGGACCTTCATTCTCAGAAAAAAAACTGGCCCGAAATGGGCACCTGAAGGAATGGATCTTGCTAGGCGAGGGCCAAAATGGCCATTTTCAGTGCTCCTTTTCTCATCTCTTGACATTTTTATGGCACAAAATGGTTTATAATGAAATCAGAAGACAATCCCAATACTTTACAGAATAGTTTGGTGTCAAAATAACTTGAAAAATACTGAATATTCCAAAATTGTATCAAATGGACAAAATTGCGAAAATTTAATGAAATAATGATGGCCCTATCGTATTTTTATCAATGAGATTTCATTTTCCCCCAATTTCACCACCACTATCCTCTATTTTGACTTCATTTAATACACTGATATTACTTTTGAAGAAATTTTTTTAAACCACTGTTTATTTGAGGCTTGTGAAAGGGAGGCCCCCATTGCGGCTTTGCGTACTCAAAATTGGTTGCGGCTACAAGGGTTAAACATGTCAATGTTAAAGTCCTGGAAGCCCTTATTTCCAAATTCCCAGTATGGCCTACGAGGTTGTTGCTTGGCGTGTTTTTGTTGCTCAATTGAATTGTTATAGGGTTTAGATTTTTTGTTATTAAGAAATTGTTATAATTTGATATACAACATATTTATTCATTATGATCATCATATGCAGCGATTGGTTAGGGCCTAACAAACAATGATAACGTGACTAGGTCAAACTCTTTGTGAAAACCATCTTTAATTTTGTTGTAACATTATGTGAAGAAATTTATATAGGCCTAGTTTGATGGAGATATTTATTCATTCGAATATGATCATGATAAATGAAAATTTGATTAATAAGTTTAACTAAACTTGGTCAAATGCTTTTGAAAATCATGTTAAATTTATTGAACATGATATTTAGCCAATCAAGTCCAGGATGAAAATTTTACTGTTTTATGGTAGTCCAGTAAATTTGCCCTATGACCCCAAAAAAATTGCAAGAAATTGTTTTATTGCATTTTCTCACAGTGTAGAGTCATAAGAACAACATACTAAAAGTCTGCCAAAATTGGGTCAGCCGAAGTGGGTTAATTAGGTCATCAAAAATTGGGCCGTTAATTAGCCAAAATGTTGGAAATAGTAGTCTATTAGAAGCTTATAAAAGCATGTTTTGGGGTATGAATGATGTTTTATGGTTAATTTTGGTACTCTGGTGTGGCCTGAGGCAGACTCAGCCTGGTGTCACCTTGGCACCCTCAGGTAACCTTTTTATTGGCCAAAAACAAAATGGCCGCCAACCGTTAACAAAAATGACCATAACTTCCTTGATATTTGTGTTAGAATGCTGATTTCAGTGTCTATACCTATGTTTTTAGGGTCAAGCAATGCATTTTAACCTTGAAATTGTTAATAGCTCCTTTCCAATTCATGATATACCCTCAATATTGGCAAAATACTAATTGTTAATTGATCCTTTACAATTCATAATACACCTAAAATATATGCAAGGTATTGGTGAATGGATGAACTATGGCGAGTTGGTTGGGAAGGCTAAACAACATTTCACATGCACAACTTCATGATAATTTCCCCATGAAAGCTATTAGCATATCTTCAGTAAAAAAAAAAAAATTATATATAGCAATGCAATGCATTGAAAATGTCAATTCTTAGGTATCCGACTCAAAATGATAAACTAGTAATAACTAGCATGAAAGTTGAATTGAAATCTGTGTGTTAGTCAATTGCAAAATATATCAAGTCCTTCCAAGTTTGATTATGTACACAGAAGTTTAAAAAGTAACCATAACAGTGTAATAACAATTACCATACCCACAAAACCCACAATGATTTAATATATCTGCACATGCTGCAAAATATTAAATTCTGTATTCGCAAAAACCCATGACCATGTTGAAGTTCTTCATATATGCCTGTGTACCAAAATTTTGCAATGTGTCAACAACATGTATGGCTCTGCAATTGAAATTACATCCTTTAAAAGTTTCTACTCTGGTGATTTAATTTGCTCCTTGTCGTCTCTTCATGACAATTGTGGAAAATTGTGGAAAGTCAAACATGACATTCTGTGATCGATTATGACTTCATCTGCACTGGATATTCTCCACAGGAGAAATTGAAAGTACATACATGTATTTTCAAGATTGTTTGCATGCAGTTGAACACAATTATTTGAAGAATAAAGGCTTTTTGTGCAGGTTGTAATGTTATCAATTTCATAGCACTATAGGCTTTTGCAATAGCCACATTTTTCAATGGCACTTCATTTAATAGGGACCTCTGACTTCCACTTTCTGTAAAAGATTAGATAAAACATCATCAACATTGATGTTGCAGAATTCCTCAAATATTGCTGCATGCTTTTCATCACTGTCTCGTGTTTTGGATTGGATTGCAATATTCAGGATGTGCAGCGGCTCATTACAGGCCTGAAAAAAATATTATTTACGAATTAACACTGAAATCATGAACTGCTAATTGGGAAAACCAAACCTAGATAATATTGTATTTCTGACTAACTCTAGGGATCCGTTGCTGTCTTAGTCGTATCTTCAAGGTGATCATCTTCCCTTTCTTCTTTCTTGCAAGTAAATATTAATTTGTGTGTGCACTTGATTCTGTTCCATGGTTCCATTCTTATGATTTCCTTTTCATTACTAATAGCCATAGGACCTGGATCTTCAGTTGCAATGAGCTGTTCATTATCATTATCTTTCATGTTATATCGTGGAGATATTGACTGATCTAGGCTATCTGTTCTTGTGGATGAACATGGCAATTGGTGCACGGGTCTGGCATCAGTCGATTTTATTTGGCCATGCCCTTACATCACTGGCTTTTCTTGGCCCATGAAAATACAGATCCTCTGGCTTTGAATAACAAGAAGAAAATCATGAGAATGAAATGACGGAACCGAGTCAGTATCACACATAAAATGATATTTAGTGGCAAGAAAGAAGATTTTCTCTCAAATAATGTCAACAGGCAAGACCTAATTCGCCTAACTTCCCGATATATGACTTCAAGCGACTTCCATGTGATTCAAGCTGAAGGAGAATCTGATTGGACAGCACCAATGGCAGATCTCAAGGTGATAAAGCAGATGCTCGGAGCTGATGTGCGCACCAACACCCTATTCCCGTATGCTTCACTTTGTGTAACATGACTTCCAGGGTATTGGAAAGAAGACAGTGGTACCCAAATTGATGAATGGAGATTGTACCCTAACAGAAGGCCAAGGAGTTTTACCACAAAAAGTCATTTTGTTGCTGAAAGCAATGGATGCAAAGCTATGGTTGCACTGTTTATAGGCAGGTTGGGAGATGGTCTTCATTCGCTGTGATACAATATCTTATGTACGAAAGTGACTGCTGCCAAAAACTATCTTGCAGGAGCAATTGTCACCTACATCCTCAGCTGCATGTTATCACTCTCTGAGGAGCAACCACCAGGTGATGATATGCATGGCTATGATGAAGGCATGAATGCTACGTAATGGGAACATTTGGGAATTTTAGGCAAGGCAATTGTCTCATGCAGAAACAAATGAATCAATTAACCATGCATCCCTGATATGACGGATGCGAATCCTGCTCGAGAAGCACTTCAAAGTTATTCATTTGAATATCTTCTAGCTGCGAGGTTTTTCAGACACAACTGCAGCAAACTGCTTTTTATTCTGTATGTGGGCCATGCCAGGTGTAATCTATGACAACATGGACAAATCCAATTTCAAAGTGGCACTTCGTCTGAGGAAGAAAGTGTCAAGGAAAAGTGGGCAGTCACTGGCCAGTTGTATGTTTGGATAATTACTCATGTCATATCACAGTGACATCTGTATGAACTATGAATACCACTTGGATAAACATCACACAAGTTGATATGTTTGAAAAGATTCGTTTGACTTGTAAATTGAGTATCAACAGGCCTATTATGAATAAAAAAAGTCGACCATTTCTAATATCTTGTAATGATGTTGTATACACTCTTCCTGTGACTTGAGTATAATAGATTTAAACCCTCTTGCCATTTTTAAAATGTTTTGTTATAAATTGCCACTTTGTATTTAAAGAACAGCTTTCATGGTGGAATTCCCAGGAAGCATTTTTGTGATTGCAAAATTACGCTTAGATTTTGCCTCTATCACCCCGAACTAGCTCATTTATTTATCAATATTTTGCTAATATTGAGGGTATATCATAAATTGGAAAGGAGCTATTAACAATTTCATGGTTTAAATGCATTGCTTGACCCTAAAAACATAGGTATAGACACTGAAATCAGCATTCTATCACAAATATCAAGGAAGTTATGGTCATTTTTGTTAACGGTTGGCGGCCATTTTGTTTTTGGCCAATAAAAAGGTTACCTGAGGATGCCAAGGTGATACCAGGCTGAATCTGCCTCATGACACAACAGAGTACCAAAATTAACCATAAAACATCATTCATACCGAAAAAAACATGCTTTTATAACCTGCTAATAGACTAATATTTCCAACAATTTGGCTAATTAGCGGCCCAATTTTTGATGACCTAATTAACCCACTTTGGCTGACCCAATTTTGGCAGACTTTTAGTATGTTGTTCTTATGACTCTATACTGTGAGAAAATGCAATAAAACAATTTCTTGCAATTTTTTTGGGGTCAGGGCATGTTATGACATAAATTGACTGGACTATGGGGTGAAAGAATTTGTGTGTGTTTATAAAATGTATCAATGCAAAGTTCTACATGCATACCACTGTATCATTATGTGTATGATGCTGTTTATTGCAAAAACCTATTAAAAAATTGAAATGAGAATTAAACGAGTCTGTATTTATGTTGTTGACAAGAAAAGCCCATTTGGTATAATGAGTATAAATAGGGGTGGTGAAACTATGACCTGGATAGCACAAAGATTTAATGAAAAGAAGACAAGCACATATGTACGTGGCCTAATGGTTAGAGTGCCCGCGCTTGAATCCGGTTAGGCTCTCAGGAACTGGGTGCGACTCCTGCTCCTCGCACTACATGCACAGCAGGGTGATATGGCGGCAAATCCCTCTGAATTGAAGACGTAAAACCCCCAATCATTAATCATTAATATATAACTTTGATTTGAACCCCATGAAAAAATTAAATGCACCAAGACCAAGTTGCTAAAATCCCTATCATCCTGGTATCACAAATCAATCGGATCATCTTTAGTGAAGCATTCTAGATGCACTAAAAGTGACACAAATTGAAATCACCATCATCGATTCATCATATAATTCTGAAGTCACTACCATCCCAAATGGAACATACTAAAATCACTACCATCCCAAATGGAACATACTAAAATCACTACCATCCCAAATGGAACATTTTAAAAACACTACCATCTTAAATGGAACATTCTAAATTCACTACCGGTCTACCGAGCGCAGTCTGCTGTAAGCAGGCAAGCGAGTAAGGCTGCAGATTGACAAAATTCAAGTTGAACTGGGTATCGAATTGGGATTGAGGGCCTTTCACATCCGCGTTGCTACCTATCAGTTCCACGCTCATATCAGCAGAACACAGCAGGACCAAGCTTGGCTGCTTCAAAAATGCATGTAAGCGAGGACGTGAAATAGAGCACCAATTCCGAAATGTAGCCTGCTCGCTTACGCTAGTACGCTACAATACAGCAGGCTACTAAGCCTGACTACCAGTACCGTCCAAAACAAAGCATTCCAAAATCACTACCATCTTTAATGAAACATTCTAAAATTACCACTATTTTAAATTGTAATCCCAAATAAAGTTACTGTCATCTATTTTAAATGACTTAAATGTCACCCAAATGAAGCATGCAAAAATTGCTTCCATCTTAACAAAGGTTAGGACTACATACTAATTAATAATTACTAGAAATATCCATCAGGGCAGCAAAAAGATAGTAAAGTAAAAATCTAATCTCATGGATTATTTTACCGCAATAAGTAATCTTGATGATCAGAATAAAGCATGCAATAAGCAATTTGTCCACAAGGTTTTCCAAAAATTACTTCATAAGCAAATTCTCCTCATTCAGATTTTGAAGGTCATGCAATCTAAATTTAGACTTTCATTATCTTGGTGCTCTGATTTCAAGTCTTCAAGGACCGGAAATATGGAGTAGCTGGAGAAAGTGAGAAACTTGAATTTCGTAGATCTATAGATCCCAATGAAACGTAAGTTCTGAGTAGCTCGAATGAAATGAGAAGTACTGATTATAATTATATAAGCCTAATATATCTTACGTCTACCGGAAGAAACTAGGTGCTTCTTATGATTCGATTTTCCTTTATAGCAGGGCAAAATTACTATGAGGATATTTCCTATCAATTAAGTACTCACACACTGCCATCCAGAATGAAACTAATATTCAAACCACTACCACTCCAAAACTACCATCCTAAATGAAACATTCTAAATTCACTACCATCCCAAATGAAACATTCTAAAATCACTATCATCCTAAATGAAACATTCTAAAATAACTACCATCCTAAATGAAACATTCTAAAATCACTACCATCCTAAATGAAACATTCTTAACACTACCATCCTAAATGAAACAATCTCAACACTACCATCCTAAAGGAAACAATCTTAACACTACCATCCTAAATGAAACATTCTAACACTACCATCCTAAATGAAACAATCTTAACACTACCATCCTAAATGAAACATTCTAAAATAAGTGCCATCCAAAATGAAACATTCTAAAATCACTATCATCTTAAATGAAACATTTTAAAATCACTACCATCCTAAATGAAACATTCTAAAATCACTACCATCCTAAAACAAACTTGTTAAACCACTACCATCCTACATGAAACTTGTAGAATCACTACCATCCTAAATGAAATGTTTAAAATCACTACCATCCTAAATGAAACATTCTAGAATCACAATCATCCTAAATGAAACATTCTAAAATCACTAGCATCCTAAAAGAAACATTCTAAAATAACTACCATCCAAAATGACACATTCTAAAATCACTACCATCCTAAATGGACCATTTTAAAATCACTACCATCCTAAATGAAACATTTCAAAATCACTATCATCCTAAATGAAACATTCTAAAATCACTATCATCCCAAATGAAACATTCTAAATTCACTATCATCCCAAATGAAACATTCTAAAATCACTAGCATCCTAAAAGAAACATTCTAAAATAACTACCATCCTACATGAAACATTTTAAAATCACTACCATCCTAAAGGAAGCATTTTAAAATCACTATCATCCTTAATGAAACATTCTAAAATCACTAGCATCTTAAAAGAAACATTCTAAAATAACTACCATGCTAAAGGAAACATTTTAAAATCACTATCATCCTAAATGAAACATTCTGAATTCACTACCATGCTAAATGAAACATTCTAAAATCACTATCATCCTAAATGAAACATTCTGAAATCACTATCATCCTAAATGAAACATTCTAAAATCACTACCATCCTAAATGAAACATTTTAAAATCACTACCATCCTAAATGAAACATTCTAAAATCACTATCATCCTAAATGAAACATTCTAAAATCACTACCATCCCAAATGAAACATTCTAAAATCACTATCATCCTAAATGAAACATTCTAAAATCACTACCATCCTAAATGAAACATTCTAAAATCATTACCATCCTGAATGAAACACTGAAATGACTATTATCCTCATGGAATGTGCACAAAATGGACATTTATTTCAACAGATTATACCATGTGCTTGTAAAGCCACAATAATATGCCACAAGCATATTCCTACCAAATTGCCTTGCATATAAATGGAGCATCAAATCTCATTGTACGCAAATCTGAACCATCACCGTACCCACATCATGTGCCCTATCCAATGGGCTCCATAAGGTAGGCTTGAATATTTCTGTAAAACTGTGCACTAGCATTCACAGCAGCTATTCTTAAACAAATATTACTACCACATCCATGTGCTTATTGCTGACACCATAAAAGCCACAGGAATTCACTAATATGCAAAACAATAATTTAAATTCAGAAAAGTTATTTTTAAAACTTTTCCTGGGATATGAATTAAGAGGCCATTTTTCAAAACAATTTCCTAGATGAAGATTTGAAAATTTTGCTGTTAAAAAAAATGTATCATTTTAATAGTTTAAACTCAGTACATTAACAGAAACAATAAATATCTAGAATATGTATCACAGTCAGTATTTTGCTTGCATGTTGTGAGTAAAGTAAACAATAATTTGTCATCTGAGCATCAACTTGACAGTCATGACTTAGTAAAGCAGTGAGCAGTAAGGCACAATTAAAATCATCAGGTCCTGGTCATGAGTGAATCTCAAACCTTACCCAGTTACCCTATATAAATGTGTGAGTGAATGCACAAATATACATCAAAATTATTCTTTATACTCAATAAATGTCGCATTCAGAGGCCTTGTATCATGTAAGCAAACTTGTTCAACAGCTGAGCCAGAGATATTGCAAATGATCACAGGAATGCTTCCTTCACTTTTTATCACTATGTTTACGGCAGAGTCCAATTTCAGCACCATGCCCCCAGTTACATCATTCTCCATGGTGCTTGTGACGATGGGTGAATTGACGACCCCTTCTGAGTTCACTGTGATAACTGGTAGTAACTTCGCCCCTGGAAAGAAATAATGAAGTGCTCAATGAGTTCAAAAAGTGTCATTTTGTTTGTTGTCCACAGGCCAAACAAAATTAATTTCAATATTATTTGGAAAAGGTCAGTCAAAACTTGGTCAAAATACTTATTTAGCAGAATTCTATTAACATTTTACTTAGTTTTTTCCTGATGAAACACAACTCCGTAATCCATAAGATATTGGTGTTGCCTTTTGTAGACCAACTTAAAAAAATGTAATTGTTTCGTGTGACCAAGTTCTTATTCCTAAATTTTTCACTTAACAACAATTTGAAGTAAGAGTCTAAAAGTCTTAAAGTTAAATGATATACACTGTATATATATATACATTTTTCGTATTCCTGTTAAAAGACTCCTCCGACTTTTCATTAACCTAAAGCCTTACCAGTTGCATACCGAATTATTACAGATGAATGGAAAATTGCATGTGACACTTAATTCCATCCAGGAGGCTTCTCTGTAATTAATTCGGCTGCTTATAAACCAAGATTCAGAAAACCAATTTAAAAGAACATTTTCTTACCAGGTTGCTGAGGAGGCTTGTCAAAGACGCCGTCCACATCAGTGAGAAAAACAACTTTCTTCGGGGAGTACACTTCGCATAGGCGCTGAAATAAAGACATTTAAGAATCTGATGATCTTCGCACCAGTGACATCTTAAAAATAATATGTGGATCATAACATCTAATAGTGAAGTTGACCGACAGCTGATTTGGAAAGAATCTCTCAGAAAACCTGAATGGACACACTGATTCAACGTCTGACAGAAAATTGAAAATAGGAATCAAAGATTACATTAGGCTACTCAACAATCCATCTATTTGAATAAATGAATAGGGCTTATATTTATTGCCAGAAAGAAAACGTTACTGAGTAGGAAGTACTGACTCACTACTCTGTATATAAGGCTTAAAAATCGAAATTGAATAATGTTTTATTTTTTCAATGAATTACCTTGATTATTGTGTCACCACTCAGAACGCAACAATGTTGGGAATTGTCTAAGACACAGTCTCCGTGCAGAATAGGAACATAACCATTAGTGAGAAGGTCGTCAATTGCCTCTATACCATCTGTGATAACTTTCTTTGAGTCTGTTCTCCAAAACCCGCATGCCTGAAATCCATACAAAATATACATAAAAATCTAAGATAAATTTCAGCTACCCAAATATGACATTTAACAATACAATTGATAGCCGACATAACCTGACTCAAAACGGCAGGCTTGAAACATGCCGGAAAATGTTTCAACAAGATAGAAATTAAACTTGACATTATAATATAAATATGGTTGTGCTTTGTAATTTATAAGTATTTTTTTTTACCTGCATACCAACAGCAGGCACTTCTTCTTGAACAAGGCATTCTGTGACAATATGGTTTAGCTGAAAATTGAATTAAAAATCACAATTAAGCACTCAACATAATGTGAACTAATAGGCCTACATTAATCGCTTAAAAAATAACTGGTAACTAGGGCTGCACGATAATAGGCTAGCTAGCTGAGATACGATATGCGATAACTATGTTTCATATCGCGATGACGATAAATCATGCGATAAATTCACATTAAAGATTTACTTAAAAACTCCAAAATTTAAGCAAAAAGTTTGAATTTCATGAAAAGAAATTCCAATTCTCGGGCAAAAATGCAGACATTTTTCATAATTTATTTATTGCCCCTTTGTGCGATAACATTGTCGCCCTACTTGATATCGCAATAACGATAAATTTGCAATTAATCGTGCAGCCCTACTGGTAACTACACAAGGCTATAGATATATATACATTGCTAACTTCGTTCGTCAAAATAAATTGAATTATGACCCATCATCTGAACAGAAAGCCTGAATTTCTCAAATTTAAATTTCATTATGGTAGAACTAAGACTACATTAATTGTCTTCATTAATTGCTGTATTACATAAAGTGAAAACTTACTTTAGTGACAGAAACTCTTGTCTTGCAGAAACCTTCCCTGAGATGGGAGAGACTTTTTCCAGGTATACCTCTTTTATTGACCCCATACTCAGCAGCTTGGTGGTGTCCAAATGATCTGCAATTTAGAAGTGTGATAAACTATGCACACATAGCAACAGCTGTCATCAAATTGTTGCAAACAATTTAATGCCAGATTATGCCCATGCAGACATGACTAGTCATAGGGGTTACGGCTATATAGGAGCTTAACAAATAGGAAGGAAAAAAATTCTATCAGACATCAAGACCATGAATCCATGATGAAGACTATGGTGTATATGACCAGAGTATCATCATTCATTTATACAATTATGTGAAAACAACAGCAGTGACAGTGTGACAAACTTTCACTTAAATCAGGCCCTATGATTTATCACACTGCACTGCTGTATCAGCCTGTATGAGTATGACTAGTAGCCTATTGACTACCCAATATGGTATCTCAAAGATATGCAGCCTGCACTTCACAGCCTCAGAAGAATCTAGTTTGAGTAATGACATATTCTTTGTTATGTTGACCACTAAATATTTTGAAAATTACCCTGCTCCATGAACAATAACACAGTTGACATTGTTGTCATTCAGCTTTTTGACAAGCTTGGCAGCAGTCTTGATGTCATCTAATTTGGCAGTTTCTAGTTTATCCTTTTCAGTAATGGCTGCCCCTCCTAGTTTGATGATCAAATCGAGATTATTGCGTCCTTGCAGGGTGCTAACAGGAGACCTGTCACTTTTGACAGCAGCTGTCATGTTGCATGTGCTCTGGGGTCCAATTATCGCTCATGTCAACAAAGTCACGTGACAGGCCGCGTGACGTCACGGCGCGCTGGATCCTGGGAATCCTGGGAAGAGCAACAAGAAATCGATGATCTGACGTAAAGAATTCATTAACATCACATTTTAAGCAAAATCTCTGACACAGGAAGACTTCCAGCAGGTATGTAAGTTAAGATTGTGGTCTACCGGAATATGGGGTTGAATTTGGAGGGCCATTTTGATTTAGTTTGGGAGAGCGACTCGATTTTAGGGCGGTGTAGATTTTGGTGTTTTGGCAGGTGGCTGGAAAATGACATGATTGCTGTTTGGCCTGCAAGCTCCTGCACTGCCAGCTGCCAGAGCAGGCAATGTCAGCATTTGGTATCTGGCAGCTTGGAGCAGGCTGATCAATAGCTGTGTATGTATTCACTCTATACTGGAGGTTTGTTGTGTCAAGAAGAATGGTATGAAATTTAGTATAAATATCAGTCTGATTTAAAATTAAATAGTTTGTGTATTTTGAATGGTTATTTACAATACACAGTCACAGTAATTTGACTGTTTATCCTCA
This sequence comes from Platynereis dumerilii, assembly GCA_026936325.1. Taxonomy (NCBI): domain Eukaryota; kingdom Metazoa; phylum Annelida; class Polychaeta; order Phyllodocida; family Nereididae; genus Platynereis; species Platynereis dumerilii. The sequence continues at coordinate 4,892,427 of JAPTHN010000018.1, read as the reverse complement.
GACCCCTGACTCTGCAGAGCACATCAGTTAGCATCACATATAAATTAGGTGTGCCTCATCTCATATGTCAGGTCGGGTTCACATCCTGCTAATTCGGCACTCCGCAGCTGTTAACAATTTATATGTACACAATGCTCTAGCCTAGATCGTGTTTATTGTTGAGTCTCATTTGATATCAAAGTCAGTCAATAGTATATACTTTTATCAATATTTTTAATTTACCGATTAGAAAAAGAGCCTGTTATGTTGTTTTTTTTAGATTTTACATAAACGTATGATTTTGTGACTGTTGTATAATATTGTATTTTAATGACATTATTAAATACTTCAATTTTTACTAAATTGTTGTGTTTCATGTTATTTTCTTTATTGATTTCAGAAAACATGACTTCGAAAACGGTGAAGCTGCGAGGGCCTCACTAACGTGATTCCAAGATGACGTGACAAATAAAGTTAGTTTTAACCCGCAATGGGTTAGTGACTGAGGTTCACTGAAATGCCACGGATCTTGGCCGAAAAGCAATAGAAGAATAACAAGCCAGGATGGACGCGATGCATAAGTATTTCTGTCCCCGGCTTTTGGACTATCTGGTGATAGTTGGGTCGAGGCACCCGAACCGCAACAATTCAGTTGCGCAGACCCCAGAAATGTTAAGACGTTACCCGCTGGAGGACCACAAGGACTTCCCGCTGGCCCCGGATGTCGTCTTCTTCTGCCAGCCAGAGGGGTGCATCAGCATCGGGCCCAAGCGGATGTCGTTAAGAGAAACCACAAGTTTCGTATTCACGCTAACAGAGAAGGACACTGGGAAAACACGTTACGGGATCTGCGTCAACTTCTTCCGGCCGATTGAACGCCGTGTCAGCGACAAGCGGCAACATCATGAACGCTCCCCCTCACCTTACGCTGCCGAGCGCAGTAATTTGAACGTCGCAGTTCGCGACACCCCCCTAAGGTCGCCTCGAACCCAGCGAAAACAAAAGACTGCCGGGCGCATTCGCAATAACACATTGACGTCATTATGTATCATAAGTCATCATCCATTCTTCAGCACTTTCCGCGAATGCCTCTTCATCCTCAAAAAGTTAATAGAATCCTGCAACGAGCGATGCAGTAGTCGGAGAACTGGTGCTTCTAGGAGTTCCCGAAATCTGTAAGTACTGCAAAGTTTATTCAATTTGATTTGTTGTTGACTTTATTTGTTGTGTCTATGAAATTTGTTTCATTTTGTTATTTTGGTGAAATTTTGTGTTTTGACTGTACGTTGCTGTGTGATTGTATGTATGTACACCTTTGATAATAATCACAGACATTACAATTGCTCACAATACTGAGCTGCCCTATTCCATATGCCTTAGTGTTTTCCAATTTTCAAGTGAACACTGTCCAGAGTGTATACATGTAGTTCAAACAATAACACTTAACAGGCCAGTATTGTTCCTGATTGTACTCATGTCTGTGGCCTAATTACTGCAGAATAGAATCTTGTATCATTCATTCAAACTGTACTTTACTTAGATAAATAAATGTTTATTCTGGACTAGCAGACAAGGGACAAATAAGTTAAATAGTGAAAAATTCCAACACCCTATGATACTACCCAAACATTGTCTCATGTCAGTGACTATTTAATGTATTATTTGACTTTTTTTGCTACATTTATCAAAACAAGTTAAAAAGTTTCCCGGCCTCTTTTTACTGTTTTTGCTGAACACTGCTGAAGCGTGATAGTTACAGCACAACAATGTTGAATGTTCTATTTTCATTTGTTGTCTAATGCTTAGGGTTAGCTGCTTCACAGTCTATGTTTCGTGATAACATTTTGGAAAAGGTCTTTTAAGTTATGCAATTGACAGTAGATTATGATAGTTTTCAGATAAGGTGAATTTCATGATCTAAGACATCAGGAATCTATGATACAAGAGTTCAACTAGAACACGTAGAACACTGAGAACTCAATGACCCTTGATCGGATGATAAAACTTTGATTTGTTTGCAAATAATGCCAAATATGTCAAGTCTGCTTCTTTTCGCAATATCATTGTAACAAGTGGATCTAAACAAACTCAGGTTCACTTGAAACACTTCAGATATACAGTTTAGTGGCTGAGTGTGTCATAGATATGGGTTTATGTAGCATATTATGAATACTTGAACAGTGCCACAAAAACTAGGGTAAACTTACTCCCTAACTATAAGGTTGACTGAGCACTTCCAATGAATGAAGACATTTTTCTGCTAAAGTATTTGTTACTTGAATCCTATCACATAAATTTGAGTGATGATTTGACACCAACATTGTGAAGCTTTTCTGAGTAATAGATTGGTTCAAATAGGCAATCTACATTTCCAAGAAATTGGAAAAATGTGTCAAAAGGTCAATGAAATGAGCAACCAGCCATATCAGTTCATGACTCCATGATGAAATTCCCATTTGTGATTTTATACATTTTTGCAAAAGTCATAGCCAATATATTGATTCTTCCACTGTTCATGCTGTTACAGACTTATGGTCGAGCGAATTTAGTAATTACGACTCATAGATGCACTTATTGATTTTATTCTGTCTTAAGGGTCAGCAAAACCTTAAAAGACTTGTCAAAACACATAGATGTCAAGTGCCATCAGAAATTGAAGTCCCTCAATATATGCTGTTGCATTATAGAGCTCTGTATAGTGGAGCAAATAAGTGAGGCTATTGCTTTAAACAATTATAATATAAGAATATTGATTTAAAGGAATATTATAAATGCCAATTTTTCTGCGAGAATATATGTCTTTTTAGCACTGTTCTGTTTAGCATAAGCCTATTGAGGTTAATTATAATTTAAAAATATTTTAATGTATCAATATCTCTCTGAACATTGGTGATTTATCTAGAATTACGTTTGTGGTTTCCTAAATTAGTATACGCCATTTACTTGTAATCCTTCTTTGAATGTCATGTTCAATATAGTTTTGGCAGATCATGTACATGTATAATATGTGATATAGGAAGCAACTAATTAAATTACCAGTATACATTATAATAATGGCATAATTGAATTATTTGGTCCAATTAGCAGGTATCACCCATTCACCATCCATTCAAAATCAACCTATTCTTAATCAGCAGCAATAGACAATACATATTCTGTGGGACATCTGCCATTATCTTAGCAGCATGCTTAGAACTCCAATTAGCAAATGCAGTGCTATTGTGTCAATTGTAAAGCAGGGGTGGTACTGGATGCTAATGACTATTGATTGGTTATTGATTAATCTGGTTAATTTAGTAGTAATTTACTCAATTAATGGCCTAGATGTATAAGATCAGCAGGAGAATATAGAAAGAACGGTTATATATAGCTAGTGAGAGAATTCCCTAACATATTATTTTATACACTCCTTTTGCATTATTCCACAAATGTAATTGTTTTGCCTAATGTCTGAAGTTGATTTTTCTGAAAACCTGGTTATTTAATATTTATGATTCTTGCTCTATAGATCTATCTATCTGTGTTACATATTTGTTAATCCTTGTAAATTTATTATCTTGCCCGATTCGCTCATTTCAAATACAGGATCTAGCCTATATATGTGACAAGGATTACTGAGTGTTCTAGAATATATATCTATTTACAATACCGGTATATACAATGTTATAATGCTAATGTATAATAATATAAATAATATAAACTATATACTTGTGTTTTTATTGACCTCAAGTCCTCAATAACTCATTGACCTTATTGATTGATTGACATTTTGAAAGATCAATATGTTTTCTGAAATATTTAGATTTTGTCAATACATTGTATCAAGATTTTGACAATTTTGCATCATGTGTATATAAATTCGAGCTTGTTTTCATTTTGTTGACCTTATTTAGTGAGTGACTTTTGACGAATCAATCTGTTTTGGTTTTCTCAATGATCACCTTGAGCCAAGCTAGCCTAGGGGCTCAATGACAAGTGTATATTTTGAGTTACCAAATCATTTGACCTTGTTGAATTGGGGTTATCAGTCAGGGAAATTACCAGCATATGAGGACAATTGCAATTCCAGCAAAGTCCTGGCCGTGACAGGATGATTGAGTGTGTGGGGTTGATCAGTTGGGTTACAGAAGAAAGTCTGATCTCTTTGCAGCCATCCTCACCACACAGCAGCATGTCAGTTGCGGGACTTAATTCTATCCAATTTCACGAAATACTGCCAAGTCACCAGCAGCTGAAGACAGTTTCCCAACTTCTCTGGAGACTTCGGATCCTTTTCTTCATTATGTAATGAATAGGTCTGCCAAAATTCATCGAGTTAGTTGACACTGTGATACAACTTCATACCAAGTTTGGAAGTGATAGTTGCAGTAGTTCTTTTTAAATAGCCAGTCAAAGATGATTTTGAGCACTGCCAAAGTCATGGCTAGGCCATGACACTGTGAGAGTGTCATGGGAGGGTGATGACAGTGCTAGGGTGATTGTCATGTTGGGCTGAGGACATTGATTGTCATCAGCTGGTGATAATTTCCCTGACTGGTTATTTTCAATATTTTTAACAAGAAATTATCAAAATGTATAATTATTACTATAATATATTATTGCAAATTGTTTGAACGGAAATTTGAAATTAATTAATTTTTTAATCTCAGTCATTAAGGCTTAACGTTCACATAAATGATATTATATCAATACCATAGTATAGAATGTACATATGTCTGAAAGTGTTGATGTTTTGACACACTTCCACAAATGTACACTAAGCCTATAGCACTGTATAGTTCATGGCTTTAGGCCAAATTTGCAAAGATCAGGAAATTGCTTATTTAGGTATATTTCTATTCAGATACAATAATGATACATATTTCAAAGGTCCACTTGCTTAAGGTTAAATAATAAATAATTATGTTTCGATTGTGATAGAAAATAAATCTATACATACATGTTGCGATTTAAACTTTGATCTGAATGCTCTATCTTGTATTGGCATAGGTCTTGAACTCTCGACACATTATATAGACCATTAGACCTATATAAAGGCTAAAGGCAATGCAGTCAGACAAATAATTGAACACACCAGCAACTTTTGGTCTGGAGGCAATGTTATGTAGTTTTTGCTGAGTTAAGCACTTTTAAAATTCATGTTTGCATCTAGATGAGCATAATATCGTGACATGTATGTAATACAGATAAGGTTAATGGTGAAATGTGTTAAGTTCATTGGAAATATATCATCTATCTATGCATTTATGATCTTTTTGATCTTCAATCTACAAAGTGTATGTGAACACAAAATTGCTTAGTTCAGCAAAAAGGAACAAATATGCCTTTCAATGTTAAATGTCCTTATTGCCAAAATCCTAAGATATTAATTACTGAATGGTTCCATTTGAGGTTTTGTGTGTCAATTTATCATTAAGTGAAAAAAAAATAGAAAGAAGGAAAATTAATCAATGATAGAATATTTGATAGATTATATGTTGTTTTCTGAAAATGAGTGTTTCAGTTAGTATATGGAACAGTGGAATGTGGTTCTGTAAAACTTGATAGCTTTAATAATTATGGAATATTTTGAATGCTCCCAAAAAGACATATATGGATCTGCCATATTTAAAAAAATTCATTGCAGTATGAAAGATGTAATTAAAGTTCACATCTTTGTGTTTTGAGAATGTGTCAAATATATTTTTGTACGCCGCATTGCCAACTTGGCCTTCAGTGTGTTCAGGAGGCCTATTTAGCATGTTTAGACATTAAACTATACTTGTATGCCATTCATGGTCAATTTGTGTCTTTATTTCCATTTTGCATGATGCGGCAAGATTTACGAAAGGAATGTTTAAATGGATAAAGAAAATGCTTTCAACAACAATTTGTAAAACTGCTGAAAGGTCACAGGGCTAAGGACACTCATTGAGTGCTTACTTTTGAGTTCTAATTGTGAAATTCTCATTTCATCAATCGACCCTCTTGATCACTAGAAACTTGTTTCCTCTAGAGGAGGAGGATTACTGCCGTTGGAAGTGCTCTGGGCTGCCTGTCAATGGGTCTCGGGTTTAATTTCATCTCTAGTTGAGTTAGATATGATTATCAGTCATCCTTTTCATCATCACTGTGGCCCACTCCTGCGTTACTAAGCCTATCAGAGTGCATAAATAAAGGATGTATAGCCCCAACCATCTATCCTTCTCCTATTTAACGTTGACCTACATGAGGCTTTCTCCTTACTTTGCTGTCACTGCTGTGTCTGAACAGGCTTTTCTAGTGCATTGTATTTTGACGATAGACAATACTACTCTTGACTTGTCTCAACTATTCACAAGTTCACAACCTTATGAAATCCTAATTTTCTTTTTACAGAGATACAGTATGGAGCATGCTCTCTGGCATCAACCCTTGTGACGCCACAGCCAACCTCATTATGCACGAAGTCCGAGAGATTGAGACGTGGATCTTGCGACTCTTGAGCGCCCCCGTTCCCGTGCCTGGCAAGACCAGGGTCGAGGTCAGTACAAATTTCATTTTCAATTCCATACAAGTTTGCTAATAGTTTTGCGAGTTATTTTGTGTATTTTGGTTTGTGATTGTTGATAGTCTGTAACTCATTCTGTATGTAAGTAAAACGGGTGATGTTTTGCCATTGGGTCAGTGCTAAACATCCTCAACCAAACTGCTTGTGGAAGCAAGGATACTCATCTTCTGAGAGAAGAAAACGTATACTTTAACCTCTACGTAACTCTTTGAGTGCAGTGAAGAAAATTGGCAGTCATTTGTATCCCACATACCTCAAATATCTTTATGACCCAATATATTTTCATCTCATCGGGTGAGAATTCTCGCTTCCACAAGCAGTTTGGTTGAGGATGTTTAACATTGACCCAGAGGCAACAAAACATCATCCGTTTCTCTTACTTACAAGTGGAGCTGTATATTTCTTGAGCTAAAGTTCCATTTTGGTTTATGTTGAAAATGAAATGAAATATTGTGTTGTTGAGGCTTGCTATCGTAAAGATCTGTGTGGCACAGTGTCTGCGTTTTACCTTCAAGTTCAAAATCCTGAGCTCTGTTAACTCAGGAGGTTGCTCCTTGAGTCATTGTTATTTTTGCTTTTTGGTATAATCAGTTTTTCTGTTGCACTTTCGTCAAGTGGTCTAAGTCTGAGTTATCTGGCTATTGGTATATGAAGGGAAAAACACGAATGTATGTTTCAATTATAAACTTTTTAAAAATAGTTGTGACAGTTTTATAAAGGCTGAAAGATGAATATGTTTTTCTGTCTGTGGTAAATATTCCTGAAAAGCTCTTCCCATTCCAAATAATATTTGCAGTCTATATGTAATATGTCGACTGATATTTAGATCTGATATATATCTTTTAGTTGCTATATTTTTACCACACAATCTGTTGATATGTCGTGAAAGAGAAAAAGCGAAATACAAATGTCTGACTGCTATGCTGCCAAATAGTTGCGTCAGATTGTAACTGTCAAATGTACATTTATATATGTTGTTAACAGACTTCCCATGTTATGTATGGGGTGAAGTCATGTATGACAATTTATGCCAATATTTTTTTAACGCCCACATAACATGCACAATGTCACAGTTACTAAGTATGTTAGTATTCAGTTATTGTTAAGAATATAATAAGTTCAATGATGTTGTCAAATAAATACATTCTGAGTCTGAGTCTGATGTTAACCTGTGGCCTGACCACCTGGATTTATGTCTTATGTCGGACAGCAGTTTCAATCATCCTTTGCCTCATTGCTGTTATGTGCCCTTCTCGTGACCTAACTGCCTTCCAAGTGCATAAAAACAGGACGTAAAGCCTCAATCATCCATCCATCTCCTTGCTTTGTCCTTCTGTCCTAATTAGTCGCCTTAGAGCATAAATACAGGAAGTAAAGCCGCAATCTTCCATCTATCGATGTATTATAGGAAATATCTCAACAAAAAGGTTATATTATAATACGTACCAAAACCATGAAAACATATAACCGTAAGATTGATGAAAATTCTCATTTTTGAAAAGGGAAAAAAAACAGACAACAATGTATGTAAAGCAAAGTCACTTTAAACTTGTATGATTGAATTGCTGCCCCTATGCTGAACATGCAAAAATGATCATTTATAGTCAATCGCTATGTCATTGGTATGTTGGCTAATTGATGGGTTGTACAACCTTGGTGTTCATATTTCATGAACAACATATTTCTTCTCTCGCAAATATGCATATGTGATTAGGTTTGATTCCTAATGGAGAAGCAATTTAGTGGGCGGTTATAAGCAACGTTCTAGTCCCAGCTGCTTGCCAGTTGATTGAGCTCTATGTTGCTTTGGCGGCCGCTCCAAATGTGTCTATGCCTGGCAAGTAAAAGATCCCACATGTTATGATCAAGGGCTTCAAAATCAAGAGTCAGTGTTGAAATTTGAATTTAAGGAGGAGTCAGAGTCGAAAATTAATCTGGAGTTTCCTGAATCTGAACTGTATTCAAAATTAGATTTTTTAAGGTATTCTTGGATCAAATGATATAGAAACATTGTGGAATTCTAACCACTTGATATTTTTTTTTGCCAATTAATGCCTTTAATAGTAGTCAGAATTCAGGTGGCCAAAGGAGTCGAGAGTCATTTTTTGGGAAGCATAAGGAGTCGGGAGTCTGCTTGCTATGAAACTCCGAAGCCCTGGTTATGATGTTAAAGAAATTTTGCGATCCTGTAAATGCTGTTGAAAAAATATTGTAGAATTAAAATTAATTTGATTAGGTATATAGTACAAACCCAGAGATTGTAAACAGTTAAAGAAAACCTTGTTTACATTTATTTTGCTATATTTATGACTGATAGATTATTTGGTCGGAAATTATGGCCTTGTAAATTTCGTTATCAGTCAGACACAATAATGTGACACAACACACTGTGTCTGTCGATAACCTAATGATATTTTTGTGCTAGACTTGTAAAAACAGAATATCAAGCAATGTATGATTGCGATAAGCTGTAGATAGGCAAATTTAATATTTTTATTTTGTTGTTCAGAAATTTTTTAGAGAAAGTCGATTTTTAGGATTAAAGCGAAAAGCATCTGGCCGATTTTAATAAACGATAGCACCTTGTCCTTGAATTGTGGAACTTAAATGAAGCAGTTTATTTTTTAGAAGTAATTCTCATATATATAAATTGATTTATGTTTATGGACAAAAATAAAAAAGATATGAACAATTAAAAAGGGTGTATGTATGTTCTCATAATTGTTGAGGGGGGAGGGTTGGTCTAGTGGTAGTGTGCTGGACTGCCAATCGCTGGGTCCAGGGTTCGAAACCAGCTCTTGCTGGGTCACCTGGGCCTGTTGGATGTCTGGCTGTTTCAGTCAACCTTCACCTCATTGCTCTGTCCTCCTCCTGTCCTAATTACCCTACCAAGTGCAAACATATAGGACGTAAAGCCCCAAACATCCATCCATCTCATAATTGGTGATATTGTTAATTGGTGAATGTAATGACACAGTTTTGCCAATTTTATAGATTGGGGGTCCCAGGTTCAATTCCTGCTATGGGTGGCCACTGACAAAGTCATCTGGACTTATGTCAGACAGCACTTCCAATTATCCTTTGCCTCATTGCGGTGTCATCCTCCTGTCCTAATACCTTACCAGGAGCATAAGTGCAGGACATAGGCCCCAACCATCCATTCATCCTATAGTGATGTCATCCGTTAAAGCTCAGCTTCACTGGTTTGTAACCTTTAGATTCATTCAAAAACTCAATTTCGGACTCTGTCAGGTCAACCGAACAGATATTGCTTAATGTAGTGTAAAACCAAATTTTGTTTGTATCTATGCAATATTGCTACAACTGGTGCAATGACTGATTGTGAATATATTCCCTTTTTGCATGTAAACATCATGTGTAAACATTTCATTACGAAACTAATATCTAAAATTGTACATGCTCGGTCTTTATTGTCAGTTGGGCCATTGCTGAAAATGAAGTGAACATCAAAACTATGACTAGAAATAATTATATTGCAATCGTACGATGGTGTAAAAAGCTTGCGAACAGTTGTACATGATTAGATTCTAGGCACGTCGATGTTAATGCCCTTGATGTATCGATAAATAGTATACGTAGATAGAGAAACAGAGAGATCGAATATATGTCTCTGGATGGATGGATAGGTAGATAGATAGATAGATAGATAAGATTGATTGATGATTGATTGATTTATTGATCAAATGATAGATAGACAGAAAGATAGATTCATGAAGAGTCGAAGATGGATGGATAAAGAGATGGAAAGTAAGGACAAGCAAAAAGACGAATATCAGTAATACCAGAATAGATCTATATTGGCTTTTAAATACCTCATAAATCTGAAACGTCTGAAGTGCAAATACGGTGTTCAGGATTCTGCACTAGGCTGGTTCAAGTCATACATTTCTCAAAGATCTCAGTCAGTGATAATTAATGAAAAAACATCAACAAAACTGCCTCTCAAATTTGGAGTCCCTCAAGGTTCAAAATTAGGACCAACCCTATTCAATTCATATATCACTCCATTAAGTGATGTAGCTGCCAAAAATCAAGTCGATGATCAAAAATATGCTGATGACGAGCAACTTTTCCTCTCTTTCAAACCAACATTCTTGGAACAGAGAAATGCAGTAGAAAGGATGGTGAAGTGTGTTGCTGAGATTAGGAACTTTCTTCATGAAAATAAGCTCTGCAACAATGGAGAAAAAACAGAACTATTGTTCATCGGCAGTCCACATCAACTCAATAAACTCCAAATATCTTCAATCAATGTGGACAATGTAAAAATTACTGCAGCTGACCATGTTAGAAATCTTGGCGTAATCTTCGACAAAAACATGTCCATGGAAAAACAAATCAACAAAATGTGTCGGAATGCCTATTTCAACCTGAGAAATATATCAAAAATTAGGAAGTCATTGGACAAGGAAGTTTGCAAAACTGCAGTTAACGCTCTTGTCACTCCTCACCTAGACTATGGAAATGGTCTTCTATATGGTACATCAAGTCATTTGATAAAGAAACTTCAAGTGGCCCAAAACTCAGCAGTTCGACTCATTAAAAAATTGAAAAAGCATGACAGTGTAAGCCAGCATAGGAAGCAGCTACATTGGCTGCCAATTCCAGCTAGAATACAATTCAAACTCATGTTAACAACTTGGAAAGCACTAAATGGGCAAGCTCCCTTGTATATTCAAAATCTGATCCAGTCAAAACCCAAACAAAACTGTAATCTAAGAAGCAACAACAAAGTTCTCTTAAAAGAACCAAGTTCTTGCAATAAAAACAAATTTGAAGACAGAGCTTTTTCGCATGCTGCTCCAAAACTTTGGAACAAACTCCCAGATATTGTCAAGGCCTCGACAACACTTGAATGTTTCAAGAGAAATCTCAAAACTTGTCTGTTTAAGACTTTCTACAAATAAAGCTGTCATACACAAGCGCTAGTGAGCAGTTTACTGGAATTAGCGCTATATAAATGTCTATTATTATTATTATTATTAATCTAATTTCCAATGTTACTGTCATTCCAAATTTAAGTCTATGGAGCTTAAGAAATATTTTTTACAAACAATGTACCACTACATTATCAAAGTTTTTAATCGAGGTCCCTTTATGAAATTAATGCCGCTGTATAAAATTGAGCAGGAACCACTATTCAAGTGGATACGGTATGTCATACTTGTATGTAAATATGATTACAGAGTATATGTCCCTATGCCCAAAGCAGGAAATAGAACACAGTTCTGCGAATCAACATCATTTCATCAATCCAGTGCCATGGAGCTGGAGCAATTCAGTGTTTGACCTCTCATAGACTCATACATGATATACAGTGTAACAGTGATATGTTGTGTTCAGTGTATTATATTCATTTGGACGTACCAACCGTTACTACTATTTATGCAATTTATGACAAATAAATATCATGTTAGTGGATATGTAGCATGTTTCTAACCTGTGTTTCATGACGTTCTTTAGTCATTTTTGACATATATATGATATATATATATATATATATATAAAAGAAAAAATTATATGTAGGCTTATAGCATACTTCGTGTTTTCCCAAAATTTATTGCTCACTTTTCCAAAAAACAAAATTTTTTTGGCGTTCTTGAGTTTCCAGTTTCTGAAGTTCAGAAAATTGCAATTAAAAACTTATAAATATGTGCTTTAATATTGTATTGTAAAATCACAGAAAACCAAATCAAACATTATGAATAATTTAATCAAGTAATTTCTGATTGATCATAAGGCGGCGACATTGTCATGAATTTTTAACGACTGATGAAATGCAAAAATTTAAGAAAAAATGTTTTAACAATCATCAGATCATGACTTGAGCGCTATTGAATATTCATGATCTTCTATATTTAGTAATTTACAATCTACTCCATTGCATATGTATATATTTCGCTGCCCTGGATCATGGCTTGATGTAATGGCATTATTGATTGGATGATCTTTATGTTGAAAAGCATAACTAAGTCAACCATGCATTGTATAACATATAAATATTATGTATAATTTTGAATTCATGTGAATGTATAATGTGTAGTGACTTATCAGCATTTTGTAATTTTCATACCCTGGTAATTTGTAGTTTTCAAAATGTTGAGTGACATTCAATCTGACAATCTTGATTTTTTGTGTGCGAATGATTATCATTTGGCATTATTAAGCTTGTATTTTGACATGATTCTTGTCATTTCTTGATCTCTCCGGGTCACAGATACTTTCGTTGCCGTGTTTTCAATCATCCTCCGCCTAAATGCTGTGTCCTCCTCCTTTCTAATTAGTGTATCAAATACCAATTGCATAAATACAGTAGATAATAATCCAATTTACCCCCGATGCTTGGTATTTTATTATGGCAGCTCATCATTACATCTCCCAGTTGGATGTGCTAAACCTTACCACATAGGTCTAGAACCTGGATACTTTTGCAATGCGCAATGTCAATATATAACGATTGCATTTTTTAAAAATAGACCTTTTATATTGACTGACTGTAAAAACTATTATGGATTTCATTTATCCATTATTCCTTAATTAGTGTTTGATTTATTTTAATTCCATAGCCAATTTATAATGGTCACTGTATTGACACACAAAATTATCATGCATGGATTGGCACATATAAACTATGAATAGGCTGCTAATAATTAATTATTTCGTTGCCAAAATGTTGCCTGTGTCTGAGACACAATGTTCGAGTTAATTAGTTATGCAAGATGTATTAGTTGTTATTATTATACTATGTAGGTGAATCACCTTGCTGTTAAGAGTCATGACTCATGTCCATGAATAGCAATTAGCCTCTAAGCAATATTACTATAGAGAGTAAATGGATATATCTTATTTTCCACTGTATATAGTGTATACTATAGTATTCTACATTTACTGAAACTGCTGAATAGCAATTTATCATGTTATGAAATTGCCTTATTTTGATGTTGTTGAATTTAATTGATGTTGATTGATATATATATATATGCATATGTATTTTTGATTGAAGAATTTTTATTCCAACAAGTCAGCAAATAGAGCGCATGTCATGGGAATATTTTGTCTGTAGTGACATTACATATACTGAAAATACACCCCAAGAAGGGACCGAACCCCCACAAGAAACTGCTTCATGACTGCAAAATGGTTGACTTATAAAATATTCTGTTGTTCTGCATTTTGAGTATACATCAATTGCAGAACAGGTTAAAAAACAAGCAGATCCGTCTAGTAGAAACCAGTGAATTATGTAAAAATAGTATTCGTAAAAATAGCTCAATTTGGTGCTTAATCGGACGTAAAACACGAACTCACTCACATGTAGATGTGCATCTGTTGATGTAAATAAAAAATTTGAAACTAAAAGCATCCTAGTTGAAGTTGTTCTAGTGCACATATACACAGCGCCATAAAAAACGCAACATCGCAAAATGGCTAAAAAATGGTACTTTCTCTCATTATATCACAATGAAATTTGGCAAAACTTAGCTGTTGCTATCAGGTATATTCACAAAAATTTACAGATTTCTCAGAGCAAAACTCTTGTGTCAAATTAAGTCGTCGTGGCTATTGTTGAAAATGCAAGTCACAAAATTTCAAGATCCTGTGATCAATAATTATTATCGCCCATGCTATGCTATGCATAGGGCGATTATGCTTTAGTGCTGAAATCTACTGAAGGGGTGAAACAACCAATGCTGTGGCCTCAACCAGCCCACTCTGGAAGTTCTTATCATATGCATAACACATTGATACCATTGTAGATGTGCACAACGGTTGGTATTTTCAGTTTAATTCAATATTAGAAAATTTACTATTATCAGTTTTAGACGCTATCAAGGTCCAGAAAGCCTGCATTGTGGTGGCCATTTTCCCTTCCACAGGGTGAGTTTTAGTACACAGAATGGCCACTGCAAGCAGCAACTCATTCACATACATTACATAAGAGGGCAGCACCTGCAAGTCCTTTGCCAGTTCCTCCCTTTGCACCACATTCTATTTCTGGGAAACTCAGCAATTCCTGCATCTCAGTATAGTTCATGCATCTTTCCAACTAATTATACAGGTAGCACGGGCTTATATTGTATCTATTTCATATTATTCTATTCCCTTCCCTCCAATCTACGGGCAACTTACTATATATTATATAAATCTGTTTTATATTTATGTAAATAAAATACTGGTTATAATATACACTCATGTAAACAAAAGATAGACATATAGATAGATAGATAGATAGATAGATAGATAGATAGATGCATGGATAGACGGATTGGCAGACAGATAGGATAGATGGATGGGATATACAGTAGGGTAGGATAGATGGATAGTATAAACGGATAGGATAAACAGACAGGATAGATAGATAGATAGATGGAGGAATGGATTGACAGATGGATTGATGGATATGTGGGTTGACAGACGGACAGGATAGACGGATGGGATAAACAGATAGGATAAACGGATAGGATAAACAGATGGGATAAACAGGTAGGATAAACGGGATAAATGGATAGGATATACGGATGGGGTAAACGGATAGGATAAACGGATGGGATAAACGAACGGGATAAACGGATAGGATAAACGGATAGGATAAATAGAAACTTAGATAGATAGATGAATGAATGGATTGACGGATTGATTGAATGATAGATAGACGGATGGATAGACAGATTGACAGACAGATAGGATAGATGGATAGGATAGATGGCTGGGATAAACAGATAGGATAGATGGATAGTATAAACGGATAGGATAAACAGACAGGATAGATAGATAGATGGAGGAATGGATTGACGGATGGCTTAATGGATAGATGGGTTGACAGACGGATAGGATAGACGGATAGGATAAACAGATAGGATAAACAGATAGGATAAACAGATAGGATAAACAGGTAGGATAAACAGGTAGGATAAACAGGTAGGATAAACAGGTAGGATAAACGGGATAAACGGATAGGATAAACGGATTGGATAAACGGCTGGGATAAACAAATGGGATAAACGGATAGGATAAATGGATAGGATACACGGATAGGATAAACGGATAGGATAAACGGATAGGATAAATGGGATAACGGATAGGATAAATGGATAGGATAAACGGATAGGAGAACGGGTAGGATAAACAGGTAGGATAAATGGATAGGATAAACGGATATGTTAAACGGATAGGATAACAGATAGGATAAACGGATAGGATAAACAGATAGGATAAACGGATAGGATAAACAGATAGGATAAACAGATAGGATAAACAGGATAAATGGGATGAACCAATGCTTATGGGGTACTGGATAAACGGATAGGATAAATGGATAGAATAACGGATAGGATTAATGGATAGGATAAATGGATAGGATAAACGGATAGGATAAACGGATAGGATAAACAGATAGGATAAACAGATAGGATAAACAGGATAAATGGGATGAACCAATGCTTATGGGGTACAGGATAACGGATAGGATAAACCGATAGGATAAACGGATGGGATAAATGGATAGGATAAATAGATGGGATAAACAGATAGGATAAACGGATAGGATGAATGGATAGGATAAACAGATAGGATAAACGGATAGGATATATGGGTAGGATAAACGGATAGGATAAATGGGATAAATGGGATAAATGGGATAAATGGGATTAACGGGATAATGGATAGGATAAATGGATATGTTAAACGGATAGGGTCAACGGATAGGGTAGCGGATAGGATAAATGGATAGGATAAACGGATAGGATAAACAAATAGGATAAATAGATAAGATAAACAGGATAAATGGGATGAACCAGTGCTTATGGGGTACTGGATAAACGGATAGGATAAACGGATAGGATAAACAGATAGGATAAATAGATAGGATAAATGGATAGGATAAACGGGATAAACAGGATAACGGGTAGGTTACACGGATAGGATAAACGGATAGGATAAACAGATATGATAAACGGAGAGGATAAATGGATAGGATAAATGGATAGGATAAACGAACGGGATAAACTGGCTAACGGATAGGATAAACATAGGATAAAACATGCGGGGCATGGGCGATGCTGTGCCATTATATGTGCTTGTTTCAATAAGTTTGCTGTTCATTCCACATTTTGTTTGATTAGTCAGGATAGTTTACAATTTTAGTTGCTTCATGGAGTGGAATAAAGTGATATTTGACCAAACCAAAATTAAAGATGATGAAAATATATATTTTTTAGTGTCAATGCTGACTTCCCCCCTACAGAAGCTTTTTGTCAAAATCCTAAAAAAAATGTTTTATTACAATTTTTTAGAGTTTTGTTATGGAATGATTTTCTGTGTCTTTTTTTCTATCTTGGATATAAATAACAACCCCATTGTTCATTTGTTTGGGTTCATATGCTTCACTTCCAGATACTCAAGCCTGTATTTGAGTTTTTCATACAAAATCTGCTTTGTCCTCAAATTTTTTTTACACAGTTCGTGGGACAGCTTTTTGAAGCCTTGTGCATGTTGTGCGAAAATTTTATAAGATTATTCCCATCCAACAAGCCACAAAACCAATATTTCCATTGTCTCATTTTCCAGTGAAGCACTGTCCGTGAATTGGTGTTTCAGACAGACCTTGCTATAAAATGAGTAGTGTGTAGTGAAAAGTCAACCATATTTCACGATTTTTCCCACAAAATTTTGCTCTTAAGTTCATACTTGAGGTCTATGCCAAATTTAATAATTATTGAGCAACCAGAACTTAGAATATTTTGTTGTTTAACGATGTTGCGTTTTTAATGGCGCTCAGTGTATACACAATACATAAATTCTCAAATATTAAGGCACTCAGAAACATAGAGATGAGTAGTTATGGAAAGAGATATGTATGTATCTAGCTTAATTTATTGACAAAAGGGAGACATTTGTCTATTACATATTGAAAATGATGTTAGGCAAGACACAATACTTCCTTTTAGACTCTTTAATTTACTTTCCTCCTCTCCTACTTTCCTACTCTCCTACTTTCCTCTTCTACTTTCCTCACCTACTTTCCTCTCCTACTTTCCTCTCCTACTTTCCTCTCCTACTTTCCTCTCCTACTTTCCTCTCCTACTTTCCTCTCCTACTTTCCTCTCCTGCTCTTCGCCTCTCCTACCATGTTGCCTACATTTCTTATTCCAATCCACAATATTCCCCATTTGCATCTGCCCGTATTTCATTATTTCATGCATAGCCTTGGCAATTCCACAGACGAATATACAGTCCCATGATGTCTGTGGCACTCTGTGGCAGTCCGCCATGTATTGATATCTATACCTCTGGAGCTTCCGACCTGTTCCAAGCAATATTCTGGTCAATATGTGTCGAGATAATGGGAGTTCCGCAATGTTTTTTGCCCCTGAAATACCATCTATATGTATATCACATGGTCTGATAGATATTTGAGGTATGGGATATTGGATATTTTGTCCTTTTTGTGCTGAATTGTGATATATTTGGTATGTACAGACTGCAGTCAAACTTCTGTTTTATGGATTGTTAGAAATGATGATGATTTTAACTGTTGAATGATGGAATCAAAACATAGAAGTTTTCATTGGACTTTCACAAAAATAATTCCTTGTGCAGTGTCAATGGAAGGCATACAGGTGTCTATCTTGCTCCTTCAATATTAGTAACTCTCTTCTCACTCTTTTGAAACCTATCTATTGGGTATTTGCTCCAGTGGCCAGTCTTTGTGAAAATCAAAAATTCTATGGAGCAGGCCCTATTTCCACCAATTTTAGCATGTTTCAAGTTATAATTTTTTGGCCCGAACTGCCGGACTTGTGCTACAGGCAGGCAATCTCTGCAAAGACTGGTCCACCCTTTGACTAAGCATTTTAATTTGGCATAGATGAAGGTCTAAATAAGGTCCTTTCATCAAGGCCGTATCATGCTTTATGGTTATTATATACTCCTGGGAAAATGAATTTTTTTGTGTCCTTTTTCCTTTTTTCCATTTATTGTATTCAGCCAATCATTTGACCTTCATTGCCTTCGATTGTTGATATCAATGCTTTTGTTATTGGCAGTCATATGATGCGATGATTTGATGAAATGGATCTGACTGCTATCCTTGTGTATAGTGTATATATGTTTGTATATATTATTATATGGAAATAAAATTTAAATTGTACTGATCAGGCCAGATGTTGCCTGTTGCCCAAGCTATTGGGCAATGTATTGAAATTGCTAAAGAAATAACTATTGATATAAGTGATATAGAAAAGGGTTCGCATAGACAATATACTTTTGAAACCTATATGTTGCAGGAAGGATGTAGGTGTTTCAATGTTGAGATTTGTGAAAAGTGGTCAACAAAGCAATTTAAAAGGGATATATTTAAATTATCGATAGCACAACCCACACATCATTGAAAATTTCAATGTAAATGTTTAGCATGTCTAAACTGTAACCTATAGCATAAATTTAATATATGGGTCATTCTCAAATTTCGGGACAATTTGCGTCACTCTAGCTCCCTTACATTAATATGAATGCGATAAATATCTGAAGCGTCATTCTGCATCTGTTATTCATATTTCTACTTAGAACCACTGCATTTGGAGCAAAAAGTCATTCATTAGACTTTTTTTAATGCATTATGTCCAGAAATCCGTGCAAAATCAATGGTTTTTCCCTGTCACTGGACCTGACATGACAAAATCAAGTGTTCATTTTCCTCCTAATATACCATTATTTTCAAAGTTTCTTTGCACGATTCATGGGAATATAAACTTGAACTTATATTTAGTTCATATTCAATTTTTTTGGGGTATAATTTCATTGATTAAATTGATACAATAGTCGTGTCACTAATTTATGTCAATTTTTTTGTCCCCTCCGTTACTTGCCATAGCTCTGTTCGTTATTGTTTTTTATGAGCTATTTTCACTGAATATCATCAGACGCATGTGCGCCATAGTACCACTGCCTTGCAAACTTCATAAAACATGTATTCAATAAATTATGACATAATGTTCATAAAAAATGTTTTTGGTCCCACTAAAATGTCCCCTCCGTTTCCTTCATTTCCAAGCTTACCAATGATAATTTTACAGAGCGATTTCATGTATATGTTGCTGAGGGTGGCAGGTTTTAATATTCTGCAATTATTTTGTCTAATCTCCAAACTAAAAAGCAGTAATGAGCAAAAAGCAAAAAATTGTTCCCCTCCGTTACCGTCCACTCCGTTACCAGATCATGAGCAAGAAATCGACATTCGGACCAAAAAATCTACTGATACGAGATGAAGTACTTCTGAAAATAATAGTTACATCAATCTTTTATCATTTTTCCTTTTGTTGCTGTTCCTACAGTTGGTGTTTTACATCAAAATTCCCCTCCGTTACCACATTGTCCCCTCCGTTACAGGACAATTTTCCTATACCCGTTGTCCCGAAATTTGAGAATGGCCCATATATTATGTGAACAGAAAGAGCCTAGGTGTCTGTTTGTCCAATAAAACAAAAGTCTTATATAGTTCTGTCGGAATGTGTCATATAGATGTCTGAATATGAATTGTAGTTAGTACATGTAAGATTAGTGACACATGTAAAATGTATTGTAATTTGTAAATGAAATGACAAAATAAAAAGCAAATTTTACACGGGGTACGCCAATTAAATGTAAATGCTCCAATTCAAAATTTCAAGTTCATTTTACAGACGCACACTAAACTGAATATGTTTTGAGTTTTGACTTTCAATAATCTGCATTTTTCACATAGGGCTATATGAATCTTATATTTATGAAGATCTTCAGGCCAGTTTGTCAAATAAATTGCAATTATTGGTCATAATTCACTTACACAATAACACCAAACTAAATAATTAATGCCTCCTGCAAGTTAGTTCCTGCTGAAATATCATTTTGCAAGTCATCAAAACCCGTTCAAATATCTGAGATGGAATTTACCCATTGGTTTACAGAACAGAGTCATAATAGTTATAGGTCCTGCTGAAATATCATCTCATGAATCATCAAAACCCATAGTGGTTTCTAAACAATTTAAATTTTCAGGTTTTTCACACCAATTGGTCTCACAGAACAGAATCTTACCCATCTTTTTCCCTATCAGTAAATTGCGAATTATATTTAGCTTTTTCTTCACATTTCCAGGTGACAGTGTTACCCCAAGAGCTTCACGCCCCCCTGGTGTTCGCCCTGCCGGACCACACTCGCTTCTCATTGGTCGATTTCCCCCTGCATCTTCCGTTGGAACTCCTTGGGGTGGAGACGTGTCTGAGGGTCCTGATGCTCATCCTTCTAGAACACAAGGTTGGTTTCTTTGAATTATGGAATTATTTTGGAATGTTTTGGATGATTGGAATGTTTTGAATGATTTGAATGTTTGAATTATTGGAATGTTTTGAATGATTGGAATGTTTTGAAGTTTCGAAACATTTTGAATGTTTCTTTGCCAAAAGAATCTTTGGTAATTCTATCAGCTTTGGAATGTTTTGGATGATTTTAATGTCTGTGACAGTTTGAATGTTTCTGAGTGCCGTTATCAGGTTTGGTGTGATAGCAACATTTTGAAGCTTTGGAACATTTGGAATGTTTCTGTACTGAAAGAATATTTCGTAATTCTATCAGCTTTGGAATGTTTTGGATGATTAGATTGGCTGAATCCATTTAAATGTTTCTGTGGATTATGAGTAATCATGGTTGGAGTGATTGGAACATTTGAAGTTTTGGAACGTTTTGAATATTTCTTTACTTAATTTTCCAAAGATGATGAAATTGCTTATATATCTTTAACTTAAAGATATATAAGCAATTTCATCATCTTTGGAATGCTTGTGATGATTGGAATGTCCAAAACTGTTTAAAAGATTCTTTAGATTATAATGTTTAACTAGGTTTTGAATGATTGGAACATTTTGAATGTTTCTTAATATTTCATATAATCAGGTTTAGAAAGTTCTGCCGATGCTTGGAGCGTTTTGAATGTTTTTCAAGAATATTTTTGATCTTTACAATGTTTTGGATGATTGAAGTGATTGGATGTTGGAATGTTCGGATTATTAGGTGTTGGATTGTTGCAATATCTTTAAGTTTAGAATGTTTCAACAGATTGAACGCAAATAATTTTAATCTCTTGTGCATTTGAGAGAGATCAGACATTTCAAAGAGTGAATTGTAACATTTCAAATTTACTAAATCTTTTCATTCTATCAATTCCGAAGCTGATGTGAAGGTCTGTGTGAAACACATCCACTTGTTTTAGCCTTCGAGGACAATTCCAGTCAAAATGCAAATGAGAAAAAGACCTTTTGTGACCTACTATCATTCCTAGCTCCATCTCTGTAATTCTGGCATGTCACTGGCCACTAAGCTGTGTTTTGTGTTGGTCTAATTACTTTGTTTTGACATTACTGGCCACAAAGGTGAACAAACTTGTGGGGCTACGGCTGATGTGAAAGTTTTTTGTGATCTGATGAAAGCAATGTTATTCTCTAGTCTTCAGCAAATCAAAACTGACAAATTTTGGGCACCAGAGCTCAGAAAAGCATGGGTTCTATAAGATTTATGGTGTTTTGCAAGGCTTCAAACATTGTGAAATGACAAACATTGATTTTGTAAGCTTTTTTATCATGTTTACGCGAAACAAATTGGATATATGTTGATGTATGCGCACACATCACTCATCAGAACATGGATATTCAATATGCAATGAATTTGCTATGTTATTGAATGAGTGGTTGCGGAAAGCTGTTTTGTCAGCATACATGATTCATTGTTGTAGTTTGATGAATGAGGCGAGAAAAAACTTTAATTGTATACTCCGAGAATGAATTATGGCGGACTGATGAAGGAGTTAATGAAACATTGATGAATGAATGCTTACACAAAATAGTGAATGCAGGTAATTGGAGAATGAATTCATGTAAATATATGAGACTTGTGATTGAATGCATGAAAAGTGCTGCATGAATGCCCTGAAAACTGATGAATGAATGTCTGATAATGGAATGAGTACATAAAAATGTAATTGAACGCATTTATAAAACTAAAAAAAATCACATCTAGTCTCCGAACATGGACGTCATCTTGGAGTTTACTTGTGCATTTGATATTGTATGATAGGAGTCTTAGGATAATGAATGCATATTAAACAATGGATGGACGTCATTGAATTAATGGATTGTTATTAGATTATATGTGTGCTGTGGATAACAATCAAATACAGATAAGGAATTCATGGCTTCTCTATCAATACAACATATATGAAGGAAGGAAACCGAAATGAATTTGCATACTTTTGACTATTGACTATGAAATTTTCTTAAATTAGACATGATCAAATATAGCTTTTTCATCCAGGCACATCTTACTAATGTCAAAATATGGGCTGTTTTTTGGAAAATTCCTTGAAGTTCTATGAGAAATATATGGAGCTTGTCGTTATTGACATATATGTGTATTTTCAGGCAAAATGACATATTTGTGCTTCGCAGACTTAAGTGAAAGTGATTTATTTGTTTGAGCTGTTGTAAAGACAAAATTAGAATTGCACATTAGATTTGTTCTGAGCATTTTGTTCGAAGTCTTTTTCATCTTAAATGTATCCTAAAGTTACAACTTATGGCTAATACATTTTTACTTAAAAATCGAAAAAGTTAGACGAGTAATTTGACTCATGCCATCGTACTTATTTATTGATTGTCCATTCTCCAGTGCACTTAATGAGTCAAATTAACAATCTTGGTACATCCGAATGCTTCTCATACATTACATATTGGTAATTTGACATGAGTCATAATTGTTTATGTACATCAATTGATCTGTCTCTGTATGAGTCATGTTCATAATCTATTCTTATTCATTCACATTGACGAAATCATTATCATGCTATCTCTTATTCTGCATAAATGACTCAGTGGTCAGTCAACTGGCCATTGTTAATCATGTTAATTATGAGTAACAATCAATTGATGATGGGCCACTGGTAGTGATGGAATATGTGTAGTATAATGTGTAACACTTAATTTCCCTTGCTAAGGCTTTAGGTATCTACTTGTGTATCTCTTTATCATGGTTATGCAAAGCTACAACTCAATATAAATGGCTTCTCAGTATGATCAGATGAGTCATTGATGCTATGGTCCACTATGGGACTTGCTACAGATGTGTCATAGATATACCAGATCTGATCAGTACTCGACTGCTCATGAATAGTAGCCTATTGAATACATATGAATTTCATGATGTGTTTAATCTATAGGCACTGTTTTTTATTGTGTGACTTGCTGATTAAATGTTTATGAGTCAGTTTTGCCGAATTCATTATGTTCTATGGAATTATTTGGTCCTTCCATTGGAGATCTTCGGTGCCAGAGGAGTTCATACGAGAGGGCGTTACCATCAAATATTGGGTGCATACAAGCTTAGTTTCCGGAGGCAAAAGCCATTAATGTGAGCCTTCCTAAGTTCCAATTTGATAGAATAAACAAGAATGATTCGAAATAAGAAATGGACAGGAATAGAAGAGAATAGAAATTTGATATTGTGTTCCAAATTAGATAAAGTTAGCCTGTAAATCATATTATAGTGTTCTTCTTTTGCTCTTGGGTGCAATTCCCAGGTTGTTAGTTGTCTAATTGACCATATGTGTCTGAGTCTGAGAATAGAAGCACTTTACATGAGAAAGAGCAACTTGTCCTTCTGTCATATTCTGGCTTTGTGAGTCTTGTTTCACCCACGCTTGCCGCAAGGCATGCAATGCATGCAAGCTCCACTTTAGCCTCTACAAAATATGACATTGTGTATGTTCTGAAAAGAAAAAGGAAAGAGAAAGAATGACTGGCACACAAGTTGACAACTTAAATGTAAATTTAAGCAAATGTGACGTCCGCAGGCTTTCCCAAAGCCCATTTAGCCAAATTTACAGGAGTGTTTTTGTCTTGCCTCCAAGCAACTAAAAGTGGATTGTTGATGTAAGCAAGAAAAGTGAAAGGCAATATATCTGCTACAGTGCTACCATCATTTACCATTGGACGGCTCTTTCAATCATTATTTGCCTCATTGCTGTGTCAGAGTGTCCTCCTCCTGTCTTAATAATAATTAGCCTACCGGTGCATAAATACAGGATGTAAAAGCCGCAATTGTCCATTCATACAACCATCATTTACCAACCTCTAGACAGTTTAGAGTTCATTTTTGGAGAATCATGCCACCAATTAAAATGTACAGCTTTTTTCGACATTTTTCATCTGACTTGCAAGAAAATGGAATCTTGCATGTTTCATCTACTTTATTTCTTCATCATTATACAGGACCAACCAAAATCTAATCTGTTACCAATTTGGAACCTTTGCAACATTCTATTGGAATCTAGCCCCTTCATCTTGTTCTTGTGAGAAGCTGTTGAAGTCATGTACATTTTAAAAGTATTTGGCGTACAATTGCAGATTCTCTGGAATCCTGAAACTCATACTTTTCACAAGAATCTCTTCAGATTTTGACCATATTTTGGCTTTTCAGTGGTGTTTTCACTCTCCCATGTTTACCTTGTAAGCCACCATATGGTCGCTCACTAAAAAATTCATGACCTTCGGACATGACATTTCCGACGACAGGCCAGCACGTTGCGAAGATGTTCAGTGAAAGTCCGGTTCTAAATAATTCTGGTCTGATTAGCAGACATTTTTTGGCCAAATAGTTTTTTTTTTTGTTGGACATCTGAGTAATGTGAGTCACATCTATTATCTGCAGGTAGATGATAAATTTTTCATCTTTCTATTTGTCTATCTACTTCCAAGTAGACTACCTCTATCTATCTCTTTCTCTCTATCTACCTTTCTATCTATTTCTTCTGGATCACAGGAGGTACCACTCGGATGGTCTCTTTTACAAACTTGATATTTTGTCTTTAAAAATTATATATTTTTTCTTATTTATGAAATGATGTGCTCATCTTCCTTTCAAATTGATAGATTATGTTAGTTTATCTTCTATCCATCTATCCTTCTGTCAGCGATGCTGTTTACATGTAGAGAATACAAGATATGACATAATATATATGCAACATATGTGTTGAACACTTTGTTGTAAGTACCATATGGCCCCAATGTATTTGTATAGGCTGCTGACATTCAGGTGATGGACAATGGTATAGCACTCTTTGTTATCTAGAGCTGTTGGGAGTATTCGCATTGACACTGCAGCCTTCAGCTCTTCGCTGTTACCTTCGCAGTTTGGTTGGCAGTTTTGGTTGGCAGTTTGGTTGGCATCTCAGTTGGCAGTTGGCTGTTTCTCCGGCTCTGGTGGTGAGAAGAAATATCCGATTGTCATCAGGTCTTGTTGCTAAGCATCGGTTGCCAGGCAACGGGTGCATAATGTGCTGACCTGCAGTGAGCATTCCCAGCCTGCAGCCTCCGAAGCAAGTGATGAAGATGCTACCTTAAAGCTATATATGTGTCTCGTCTGCCTCCTTCACTTACTTCTCAGTATTGTTATGGATATCTTCAGTGCATATGATAAATTGCAGACGCATTGTCCTATAATGATACCAGTGAAAGTAACTGAGGAGACTATTGCAAGAAAGCAAAAAAATTACCAATGAAATCCATGATAAATTACATCATTCTGCATGCATGTATGATTGTATATCTCTTTATCTTTAAATCCATCTGTCTGGAACTATCTAGACTATTTCTGGTTTGACTATTAATCTATCTATGTGTCTATCCTTTTTCATTGGCGAGGGTGTGGGCTGGTATCCAGCTCATGCCAGGTCACCTGAGCATTCTTTGGAAGGCAGTTCAATCATCCTTCGTCTCATGGCCGTGTCCTCTTCCTGTCCTAATTAGTCTACCAAGTGCATTAATACAGGACGTAAAGTACTAAAGTCCTAATCATCCTTCCATCCTTCTTCGTAGCTTCTCTATCATTGGAATCTGCTGTGTACTGCGGAAGGTATGACATATCAGATATATTCCAATCACCCAGTTTTTCGTGTGCATTGTATTTTTGTACGCTGGCTTTGGGCCCTGGTCAGTATAACACAAGCTATTGGTATTGACTATGTATCTTGTTTGGCTGTGTTACCCGATGTATCTCTATCCATCCGTTTAATAGGTAGATAATCGATATAGATGTGGCTAGTGTAGCCCTCTAAGCCCAGTTCTTGGCACTCACAAGGATTGATTGATGAGATTGGGGAGAGAGCGGGAGTCGTATCATCTAGATAGCATTCTTTTTTCGATTGGCACTTCTTCCTACCTTGAATATTGAATAGACTTTTCGCTTATGGCTTTGAGAGAACTTTCTCAATTAAATAACAAGGCCAGCACGAACTAGATTTGGATGGAAAATGTTTCGGACAAAAGATCGTTGTTGTAGTGGAACTTGGCGAGGATGTGACTGTCTTTCACTTAAAAGAAGACGTGACATTGTGACAATTTAGGTTGCCAATTTCCTCGCCTTTACTTGAAAGGATGTTAATTTCCTGTGAAGTAAATGACTGTGCGGTCTGCACCTTTGCAACCACTTCACACCGTCATCAATGAAATTTTGTGTGGTGACATTTTTGTGTCATTCTGTTGAAGATTTTCTTAGATTCAGAAGAGTGATTACTGAGGTTTTGATATGGCACCAGTTTGTTCCTTTTCCCAAGACAAAGAGTGCTTTAATTGAATGAGATATCTATAGATTACGCTAATGGGGATTGAAGTCAGCAATTTCGATGATCTATTTCTTGCAGAAATGCTGATGTTGACAATGAGACATGATTTATTTGTCTGTCATGTATGATTTCTACATAAAAGTATTATATGACTTGATAAAGAGAATCTCCTTGAGTTATATCTCCTAAGCAATCATACTGACCTGGCAGTATTTCTTCTTGTGAATTGCAAAACTTTCCACCTGTGCAATGAATAGACACGCAGACTATTCCATCTGATATATTATGACAAAATTGCTTTTAGTATGTTGTTGTCTTGGAAAGTCTTTGAATTATCACTTATTTTGCAAAAGGAGTTTGAATGCGACCACTGATTGATTCGGTAGATACTACATCTCCTGCTCCTGAAGGTAAAATTCACTGGATATATTCGGCATTGTTAGCCAAATTTAGGTGTTTATCACTTGTTTTAGAACTCTTTTTTTTTTACTTTACTAGTCTACTACTTGCCTCTATTCTGTATCATCCTGACTGTGTCCTAAAATAAAGCCGAAAGGGCAGGTGTACAAATATAGCAGCAGATGTTTCTGAAGCACTTCTGCTATATTGTGAAAGTCTTAAATCTCAGCTGTGTCCGATTGACCTTTTCGGCCTTGAGGGAGGTTCTCAGGCCCTCGGAGGGTTCAGTCAACATCAGTGACCTTTGAATCCATTTGTCTCCATTTGTGGACCTCACTTCTCAGTCTCCGAAGGTTCATGTAGCCCGCCTAATGTTCCTGTATGTCCCTGTAGGTCCCTGTAGGGTCTCTTGTCTGTCCCTGTAGGATCTATATGTCCCTGTATGTCCCTTGAGGTCCATGTGTGTCCATTGAGGTCCTTTCTGGTGTATGTGTCCTCACCGGATGTCACGTGTCCACTCTGAGGACATTAGTTGCCATGGCAACCGACTTCCTTCTTGGCGTAAAAAGGCGATTGAGAATGTCTCTGAAGAGTCTTGCAGAAAGTCGCTTGATGGCGAGTGGCTGTGTGAACTCTCAAACGCAATTTATCACTTGTCTTGTCAAAACAAGCTGCGAAGGGGAAAAGAGGTGGTGCATGCTAACAAGATGGGTTTTCTGCGTAGTTCTTTGTTGAAGTTCATGCTCTATGTTTGAGGACCGCGTTCCAAAAAAGGAGTGAACACTGAATAGACTGCAAGGGTCTGTGATTTGGCCTATACTATTCTCAGTTACTGCAAGGGTCTGTGATTTGGCCTAATACTATTCACAGTTACTGCAAGGGTCTGTGATTTGGCCTCTGCTTTTCATTGTTACCAGTCAGGGAAATTATCACCAGCTGATGACAATCAATGTCCTCAGCCCCACATGACAATCACCCTAGCACTGTCATCACCCTCCCATGACACTCTCACAGTGTCATGGCCTAGCCATGACTTTGGCAGTGCTCAAAATCATCTTTGACTGGCTATTTAAAAAGAACTACTGCAACTATCACTTCCAAACTTGGTATAAAGTTGTATCACAGTGTCAACTAACTCTATGAATTTTGGCAGACCTATCCATTACATAATGAGGAAAAGAACCCGAAGGCTCCAGAGAAATTAGGAAATTGTCATCAGCTGCTGATGACTTTGCAGTATTTCGTGAAATTGGATAGAATTAAGTCCCGCAACTGACATGCTGCTGTGTGGTGAGGATGGCTGCAAAGAGTTCAGACTTTCTTCTGATACCCAACTGATCAACCCCACACACTCAATCATCCTGTCAGGGCCAGGACTTGGCTGGAATTGCAATTGTCATCATATGCTGGTAATTTCCCTGACTGGTTACTGCAAGGTTCATTTTGTGGAATGCTGAGAATAGAAGTCCTTGTGTCATTGTGGTCAAGGCTCTACGATAATATTGGTTTGCTAACTTGAATGTGGCAAGTATGACAACCACTGAGCAGAAAAAGGGACTTGGTGCCATTTTATTTCAATGACACTTGATTTGCGCTGAGCGGTCGAATTGAGATAAAAGTCTGATTATCAAATGTTCCATATCGCTTTAGAATCATTTGATGATGTTTAATTTTATTCATGGAGTCGTTCTTAGCGACAACTTGCATGTACCATACTTGTCTACTTTAATCACTACTAATCAGGCTTTGAAACACTGGAGCTTGGTATGATAAAACAATAAGGAAATAGTAACTGATTACATGATATTATTTGATAAGTGGTTGTTGATCTCTTGACATTCTGTGCTATTGTTGTAATTGGTTACCATGGTAACCTGATCTGATTACGAGTTTATGACACTCCATCTGTCTAATCAATTAGCAGCTGATAAGAATTAGATGATTCAGATATTAATCTTCTCAAAGGTAGAAGAGCTGTGAAATTACCAACAAGGCAATGACAAGCCACAGCCTAATTATTAAAGGAAATTGGGAATTTGTGCCACACCATTTAAACCTTCATCATTCATTTAGTATAATCCTGATTAATATTTAAACTTGATAGATGCCTGCAAAATTGATAGACACTTGATTATCAGCGATTAGGCTTAATTGATAAAATGGGACATTAAAATGTTATTAATGTAATGATAACAGCGTATTGCGTCGTAAATATTCCATGATTATTTTAGCCATCTCCATTCTACATGTTAACGGTACTAATTGATGTGAAATATGGATGTGGGAAAGAGAAAGGGAGGACATTTTAAAGTAGGAACTTCAAAAGGAATTGTTTGGTGAAGATGTGTGCTATTATTGTACATCTACCAACATTTGAACGTTTTTATTATGACAAAAAAAAAAAGAAAAAATTCACCTGGCTCGAGACTGTTCCTCAAGTAATTGCAAGTGCACTTTCTTGAATATGAACATGTAGAACCCCTTCTTTAGCTTCAGACAACTTATAACCAGTCAGAGATGTAATACATAGTTCAAAATAACAGGACTTAAATAGAAAATTCTCCAAAACGTCACATTCAGGAGATGGCGCATATTGCTCAATGAGTCTTGGAGGTCACGAAGCCCTGCAGCTTCAGGAGAAAGATTGGCAAGGAGGAATTGTAATAAGGAAGAAGACTTACTTGACCTGTTTTGTCAAATAGGGCTAGTCCATGTACTAGATCTTGGCCGAGGAACTGAAGGTTTAATAACTATATTGCAACAAAAAAAAAGTTGCGACGATGATGTTCCATGTGCTTGACAGATATAATTCTAACATGCATGAAATGTATTAAAGTACTCAATTGTGAAATTGATGTTCAAAATTTGAGGTGAAGACAATGACAATGTCCAGTCTCAGTGACTGTATGTCTGTCGAAACAAAGTTACAGATTTCTTGTCAAATCCAGTATTTCGTAGATCTGTCAAGAGTCTGTATCTCCTTCGGCCTCCAAATACTAGAGAAGTTTCAAAGGGAATTCAAAGGGAATACTATATCTTTCACTCGGAATACAAACAGATTTGTTATTAAAAATGTGGAAAACAAATGACATCGTTTATTGCTTCTTTTTTTACTTTTAATTCCCACATACATAAATTTGTCAAAATAGACCGAATGACTTTGGAGAATTTTAATGAAATTCTAAATCAGTAGTTTGATCATATCTGATGTCTATTACAATGAGATAAATCTGCTGTTATTAATAAGGATATTGCATGTCCAATAATAACAGCATGGTAGCTTGAACAATTTTGCAATTTCTGTAGAGTCGGGTGACATTTTGGTTATTATATTCTGAATTCAATATAGACCTCCCACCAACTTGCAATAACCAATTAACCATTGATGTGGTGTGGGTCTAATTTGTGTGATGCATTGGAAACTGTGCTAAATCTGCTAATATATTAGCAAATGATAGCAGCAAATCTATTTATTAACTCTCTCACAGAACATGTGAGTAACAAACCACCATTGATGTTTTATCCGTTCTCAGGTTGTGTGTTGCAATATTGCCTATTTAGCAGTAAGCCATCCAGGTTGTTGGACTAATTAGACCAGGAGTGCACCTGTCTCTCTGCTAAATGAGGTTCCCTAATTGCTTTCCAGAACCTGTCACTGGCAACTTTGTGGTTTATTCTCAATAGCAAACCAGGTGCAATATTTGACATTATTTACAAGTATTGTTTGATTTGACACTGGCAATGTTGTTTTGATGGTAGTAATAATGGTAGCGCAGCACTACTGGCGCTCCTCTCTAAGGCGTAGGCCTATTATTATTGCTTTCGAGGTTTCGATTTATGAGCAAGAAGCATCCATGACATGTGAACCGGAATCATTACCCGCATGTGTTGGATGTTTACTTGCCCAGCATAGTCACAATGATATGAAGAATGGCCAGATTTACTGAATCATTTACACCTCATTACTGCAACATCCAGCTCAGATGAACCCGGATGTTTTTCATGAAAGACTACAGAAAAAGCGTTTACTAACAGTAATCAACCGGGGTCCTTCTTTATTACCTGTTCTTGTTACATTTATAAGGACTCCTCATTTAATTACAGGATCTGTAAGTATCCGTAATTGTAAAGATATAAGTATCTTGTATAGTTGTATAATAATGTGGTTTTCTATTCCAAGTAAGTTTTCCCCTAATTATAGCTTTAAATAATTCTCGTTAGTATGATGATACAGTTCTTCCTTGCTCTTATTGCAGTATCCGGTTTAGTGGCAGCCATTCTATGTATTTTTGTCCTTTGTAGATACTCTTACTACTATTAGTAACTCTATCGGAGTCCGGAATAATAGCCTTTTTTGTTGAATTATTCCTTAACGATTCTTTGAAAATCTTTCCGAAAGAAGTGAGGTAAAGGTCAAGAAGTTAAGCCAGTTATCTGATATTTGTCTTTGTGACTTTGTGTCATCTTATAATTAGGTAGGATAAATTTAGAATAAGTTTCATGGCACTTTCTGTTAATGAGCTGTCTCAGAGAAAACCAGGCGGAATGCCCATATAGGTGGAGGATGGTCCGAGCCGGATCTGGATGAAATTTTCACCATGTGCCCTTCAAATACATTAATGAAGCACAGTGAAGTCCGTTTTTCCATAAATTCAAATTTTCCCTAATTTTAACCCCTTTTAAAAAAGCATGTCAAAAAAGACTGAAATTCATTTAACATGGGCTTCAATGGGAAAACAGCCCAACTTCAGCTCACTAAAAACCCATTTGCCAGCGGGTGGCCAGAAAAGCTGTCGATTGGTGATGCTTATATATGACTTGAATGTCTGAAATCCACTTTCCGTTCACTGGGCATTTTCCTTATTTGCCTTATATGAGCATTTTAAGATATTTAAGGGTGGGGTGAAAGCACAGTAAAGGCCTCAATTGCGTTTTGATGAGATAAAAGTAAATCTAGGGTCCTAGAAACCAATTTCTGGCATAAAGAAGAAACAGTGCCGTATTTAAGCTTGATCAACAAGTAAATCTGAGAAATTTAGGCATTTTTCATGAGCATACAACTAAAACCATGCTCTGGGCAGACCTTTAAAGTGGGTATAATCTGTCAATTTTAGCATGTAACCAGTGGCCCTTTTTCTGAAGCACTGTCTATTGCAGCAATGCTGTAGCCTAATATTTAGTTCACAATCTGCCTGTGACATTATCTGTTTACTGTACCTCCCTGGCCTTCTGTAGGGACCATTGGCTGACTTTTCAATGTGATGATTATGGCAGCCATGACGTCCAAAGGAAAGGTCTGCTTGTAACCATATTTTTGCAAATTTACAGTCAGGGGTTCAAAAGGCTGGCTGGAGGGTATTTTTATGCAATAATTATCTGAATTTGGTGCCATTGGCTAGATATGATATTGGTTTAATGAATTTCAGGAAAAAAATTCCAATGGCCACTGATGATTGTAAGATACAAGAAGCTTTAATGGCTAAAATCGATGTCCGTCCATTACGTCCACAACCAATTTTTTGGTAATTTAAATGAATTAAAGACCAGGTAAAACGTCAACTGACATGGAAATGCATGTCTATCTCTCTCTACCTATGTATGCAACTGAAAAATTAAAAAACACAATGACTTTAACTAATACACTGGACACCAGGCTAAAAAGTGTAAATGTCCGTCCATTACGTCCACAAAAGTGTTCAGATTAGTCTGAGGACTGATGTTTGGAGGTCTGGTATGTCACAAATAAAGCAGGGATACCATGTTTAGTGACAAATTTCGATTATTTTAGTGAATGCTGACAAGGCTCAAAAGTTGAATTTGTCACAGTACATGCAAACTGTCCATATCACATCAGCGAAAACGGTCGAAAAGCCAATGGTCCATTTCAGCAGAAAAACCTAGATTTTCATGGAACTTTCATAATATAGTTCATAGAAGCCCAGCTAATACCTGTCCTAATTTATCAGACAAACATAATTCTGTATTCTATACATTAGTAGCTTCAAATTGATGTACTACACTTGCACTTCTTATGAAAATAATTCTTAGGTCATAGGGCCAAATATTGAGGCGCTTACTGTGCAGTCACCCGGTGGCAGATTTCATGGATTTTGTAGGAAAATGCAAAAATACGAAAAGTGCCATATCTCGGCTTAAAATGGACTTACTTTAACAATTTTGGTGTCCAAATATACATTTTTGCCAATTCCGCACTCATCTGAGTGGTTACTTTTATGATTAAAGGTCAAGGTCATTGTGAAATTTCAAGGTCAAATTCATTTTTTCCCCATTTTTTGTCTGATTTTGTAATACATGCTATGTTTACAAGCACAACAGGCAAATTTAGACACAACTTGATGGTACAGGGGGATGGGGAATTTTCTAAGCTACATTTTGGTACTTTATACAGTTCGAAAACTTGCAAATATGACCTCAATATGGGAATTTTTGTATTTACGGAAATGTATACATTTTGAAAATAAGAGTCAACATATTTTGTGCTGTTGTGTGCTGATGAGAGGCACACATTCTGAAACTGAACTTGATTTGTTAATGTGTCTTTGACAACAATAAGACAACTTTTGTGAAAAAATTTGTCATTTCAAGAAATATTGTATTTTCGGCTGCCATTATTGAAAATTTGATTTTTTGGAATATCTTTGGAACTAAGGCTGATAATGGAAAAATTATTTCGCCAATACCCACATTTTCAGGGTCAAGGACTCTCATGAAGCCATTTTTAACATCATAGGTCATGTGATAATACTCTAGTTGAGGGTTTGAAAGATGCCGGTTACAGAAATTCATGCTTTTTTGGAATATCTCTGAAACTGAGACAGATAATGGAAAAAGTATTTCACTCTTCACCATATTTTCAGAGTCAAGGACTATTGTAATACATTTTAGACATCACATATGAAGTAACAATGCTATAACAGGTTTGACAAGCAGCATAAAGAACATCTTGTTTTGTCCTTCAAAAATACCAGAATTGTTTTTATTTTTTGTTTGCAAATCGTTTACTTAGCTAAGCCACTTTTGTTATGATATAGCCATGCATTTGCTATGCATGATGTCACATCAATCAACTGCAGCGAAACTCGTATGTTTACGCAAGACAAACTATCAATATTCAAAACAAGGTTTGGCCTGAAATTCAGAAGAATCAGGAGGTTGTTTTCTGTCTGATTTCTTTTAAAATAATGTCTTATGTTTTTAATTGCCTCTCAATAGCCGAAGCTGGTGCTAATGGGGATGTAAAACAATAACTCACTTTGTCTTTTAAAGATGATGCTGTGCAATTTTTCGTTACCATACAACGCTGTTTTCTTTTTTGCCGTTTCGCTGAATCTGTCATTGTGTTTTAAGGGAAACTATCATTTGAATGACAAGTTTTGTGTCAAAACGCAGGTTATTCATAAAAGTTTTGCTCCTCCAAAGGTCATTCCAAATTCTGCCATGCACACATATTTTATTAGAGGATTGGCCAGTGTCACCCTAAAATTGAGTGGAGGGTAAGTTGTGCTCCTTTTTTTGTTTCGGGGCAATTGGCCTTAAAAATCATAGCTCACTCAGTCTGACTATAAAAAGATATCAAAATACAATATATAGACTAGAATCGAAGTTTCAATGCAATCAGAACTGTTAGAAACATGGTAGCATATATATTTTTGATAAAGTAGGTCAATTATATTACAGTTGTTCCACTTAGTTTATTGAAAGAAAAACCTCGTATTTTACCTTGTTTTTCAGATAGGTCTTGTGTTCCTGTTTTTGGTTTATGATAGATACTTTACATGCCCATACTTACTGAACGCTAATGACATAACTAAGGGGGAAAATAAAAATGCCACAAAACTTTAATTATTTCTTTTTGGATGGTAGCATAAATATATGTTCTTTGCATCTAATTAATTTCTTCTTATATTCAGGAATGGCATAAAATACTGACAAGCAGGGGCAGAGTTCCTGGGGGGATGATCAATCATATGAATATTCCTCCCCTCCCAAGAATTTCAAATTATTGCTACTTGGTGTTGACAATAA
Organism: Platynereis dumerilii; assembly: GCA_026936325.1. NCBI lineage: Eukaryota > Metazoa > Annelida > Polychaeta > Phyllodocida > Nereididae > Platynereis > Platynereis dumerilii. The sequence goes on along the minus strand of JAPTHN010000018.1, from coordinate 4,856,809 downwards.
TCAGTTATGTTTAGCATTTTTTTCCATGATACCACTTGTATGTCATGTGGAATATATACAATTCTCAGAACATACTTTTTGTCATCTAAAATATATTGGCTTTTGGCCTCTAAACTACAGTGGCCCCAAAATCTACTGCAGAGACATTTGGCATGCTAGACTTCGCGCAAAGTTTCGCGTTTGCCGAAATCACCCCCCCCCCCTACAAAAATGAAAAATCACCGCCCCTGCTGAAAAGAATGTATAATCCCCCACAACATTGAAGTTAATGCTAATGACATGCAAATGAGGTCACCCCAGGTCACAGGATAGTTGTCAGCTAAAAACTCCCTACACAGGCTTGCCCTTTCCCTACAGTCTTCACCTACCCTTCTTTCACCCTTTTCTTCCTCTGATGACATCACAAATTGATGTTTCCCTTGAGCACTGTTTATTGCCTCTGTCTCCACCAGACCTTCATTTATGCAAATGACCTGCTGGCTGAGAACTGTTTCTCATTTATTGTCTGCCATTTCCCAGTTCTAGTTATATAATTATAATGTATTCTAAATGAAAAATAAAATCCTGTATCATACCCTTCCCATAACTGACCCCAACCCAAATGGCACAGCCACAAAATGATTTTACCAAAGAAAATTGGTCATAAAAATCAATTAACTATGCTAAATTAAATCTAACACCACAAGTATTAGATATCCCTGCCAACCACTGTGAGTCAAAGGGAAATTATCTTACGGTCAACATGACAGCGGCAATAATATCAGGGGGGGGGGGTTGGAGTTTTTTAAGTAGTTTCTTGAAAAGTTTTGGTGAAATAAATAAATTGTGCTTTAGCAGTCTTGCAACAAATAATTTATGGTGTTGCTTGAATATTTGGGGGAACAGCAAGCTGAAAACAAATAACTATGCTTGCTTTTGAAGTGAAATAGATCATTTCTCCCTGAGGGCAACTCCAAGAATATCGTGGTCACTCAATAAAAGATTGAGAAATACGTTCAAATGTCAGTCCATAATGCATCATGTTTTCAACAATAATATTGAATATCTCAGTGCAGCTTTTCTCAGCATTATATCTGGTCATGGTGCATATAATAATAATGATGTTGGCACAATTTGTACACATGGGTGACATTACCCTCTTTACATTGTTCTTCATTTCATTTCACCCCAACACTAAGGCACAATTTAACACATGACACAACCCACCACAGTCTCTCCATATGTATGTTTACAGTGAATTCAATTCATTGAATGTTTCTTTTTTTATTCAAGTGTAATGATATATCTCTGCTTTTGGGCCGCATGAAACGAAGATGTTATCCTATCTGAAAATCTGGAATTTGCAGCACCTTACAAGTTTCAATTTTGATCACAGTATTTTAAAGTCTTATTCTATTCTGGCCTTTATGATAAAATGAATTTTAATTAAGGCTAAATCATGAAGTAGTTAAGGTGACTTAATTAACTTTTGATATTAATTATAAACATGACAAAATGTAGAGAAAAGTATGTGTCGACAATGGTCTGCAGCCTCCTCAGTAGACCAAATATCATCATTGAATTTCTGCTTGTAAAGGACAAAGGACTGTACCACAACACTGCCACCTTGGTGTTAATTATACTCAATGATAATGACATCACTAGTATTGTAGCTTACTGACGATTTAATAAAAAAAAAGGAGTAAAATATTCCTTATGCAATAATGGCTTCATAATGCACATGTATGTCTCCTTGCTGCTGATTACATCACAATCATTAGGGCTACATTGTTTAGTCTCACTGTGGTGAAAAAATTGAATTGGATTAGCCTTATAGCAGTGGTCATCCTTCCAAAATGATCATGCTGCAACCTGTTGATTAAAAAATTTCATTACCCTGTAGTGGGGTCCCAAATAGTTATCCTGAGACATCCAGATTTTTGGAAGGGAAATCAAAATTTGTAAGACCATTCAATTTATTTTCACAATGAAACAATTCTCTAGCCATCCTGGTTGAAGTGAAGAATGCTAAATTCTGAATACGAATCGGGAACGCCCCCCTTCAGTGTATAGAGGGTCAGTCAAGAGGTTAAATATTAACAGGAAATTGACGCATATTCTAAAATTTAAAGATATATAAAAATTCATTGCAAATACTCCAGTGCCTAGACTAATCAAAGGTACAGGTGGAAGTTTATCCTTCAATAGGAAGGTTTTTACCCCACACTGAATTTTTCAGGATGTACTTTTCCCTGAAATTAACAGATTGTGTGATAGCACATAATTTTTACATTAGTTCATTGCACTGTACAGGCTTCATAAGCTCTAGAAGACAGTTTAAGATTTCAATACAAAAACAAATATGTTGTGAGTTGAATGCAGTTAAGATAGTCCCAATTTGGTTTCTTATATGCCCTGAGCTGGAGCTGAGAATAATTCAAGGACTCAGTGAGCATTTTTGAACAGTCAATCACAGCCCGATTCACATTGTTTTCACAGCCCCATTCACATCGTTTTAAGAAATATTGGTCTCTCAAGGCTTTTCCATGTATCAGTTGACAAGTGGTTGTCTCAATAGTAACCATCACAGTACAGTAACTGCAGAGTTGCACTGCAGTTCATTGATGTGAAATCATGCACAGCAAATGCTTACATCATAAAAAAGTGGCTTTGCTTTGCTAAATACACAATTTGTAAAGAAAATCTGTCTTGCATTTTGGAAATGCCACATTTCAAGCCTGTTATAGCATAGTATTTTTACTTGAGAAGTAATGTCTAAAATGGTATCACAATAGTCTTGACTCTGAAAATATGGCAATGGGTGACATATTTTTTCCATTATCTGTCTCAGTTCCAGAGATGTTCCAAAAAGCGTTGAATTCCTTCAACGGACACCTTTCAAACCATCTAATAGAGTATTGTCACATGACCTATGATGTCACAAATGGCTTCATGAGAGTCCTTGACCCTGAAAATGTGGGTATTGGTGAAATAATTTTTCCATTATCAGCCTTAGCTCCAAAGATATTCCAAAAAATCAATTTTTCAATAATGGCAGCCGAAAATACAATATTTCTTGAAATGACAAATTTTTTTTGCAAAAGATGTCTTATTATTGTCAAAGACACATTAACAAATCAAGTTCAGTTTCAGAATGTGTGCCTCTCATCAGAACACAACAGCACAAAATATGTTGACTCTTATTTTCAAAATGTATGCATTTCCGTAAATACAAAAATTCCCATATTGAGGTCATATTTGCAAGTTTTCGAACTGTATAAAGTACCAAAATGTAGCTTAGAAAATTCCCCATCCCCCTGTACCATCAAGTTGTGTCTAAATTTGCCTGTTGTGCTTGTAAACATAGCATGTATTACAAAATCAGACAAAAAATGGGGAAAAAATGAATTTGACCTTGAAATTTCACAATGACCTTGACCTTTAATCATAAAAGTAACCACTCAGATGAGTGCGGAATTGGCAAAAATGTATATTTGGACACCAAAATTGTTAAAGTAAGTCCATTTTAAGCCGAGATATGGCACTTTTCGTATTTTTGCATTTTCCTACAAAATCCATGAAATCTGCCACCCTTAAATATCTTAAAATGCTCATATCAGGCACATAAGGAAAATGCCCAGCGAACGGAAAGTGGATTTCAGACATTCAAGTCATATATAAGCATCACCAATCGACAGCTTTTCTAGCCACCCGCTGGCAAATGGGTTTTTAGTGAGCTGAAGTTGGGCTGTTTTCCCATTGAAGCCCATGTTAAATGAATTTCAGTCTTTTTTGACATGCTTTTTTAAAAGGGGTTAAAATTAGGGAAAATTTGAATTTATGGAAAAACGGACTTCACTGTGCTTCATTAATGTATTTGAAGGGCACATGGTGAAAATTTCATCCAGATCCGGCTCGGACCATCCTCCACCACCCGCCTGGTTTTCTCAGAGACAGCTCATTAAGTACTGACTTGTGTGATAGATTAATCACCTCAGGAAGTTTTGCTTAATTAATTAATGCTTGACATTGCTTGTTTTAGTGATTCTTGGTAAAGCCTGAATTCAATGAGTCTTTGTCAGAGTATAATATTATTATTATGGCATATAATTAGGTGTCAATCTTACTTATCGATGGTGAAAGTGCAAAACCTCGTATGTCAAAATTTTGCTATTTTTAGATTTTTGGTGGAATGACTATTTTAATATCCAATACACGTTGTCAGTTGATTACCTTGCCAGTTTGCTATTTTTGGAAGCTGTAACACACCGGTAACTGAATGATTTCACCAAACCTTGTATGTCGATAGGTTTCAAAAAGTGAAAGTGCAAAACCTTGTAACTCAAATCAGAACTTTGAAGCACATATTGTGGGATATTTCAACTTTTTTTGAAATACAATTACTGTGTTACTTTTTTATGACTCCCAGCAAGTTTCCTGATTAAAAAAATTTTACCTCCCTATATTTGTTTTGGTGATGTAGGCTATTGAAAAAGAGAGTGCACGAAAATTTGAAAAAATTGTCATTTTCCTCATTCTTGCCATTGTAGCCACTCAATAAAATTTGTTATTGCAATCTGTCATAGGCAAATTGTCATTTTCACTGTATATACATAGATTGAAAGTATATTCAATGCTGCAATTTGCTTTAAAGTGTGATAAATGATCTAGTAACAAGGTTTTGCATGGGTAGAAAGTGAAAGTGCAAAACCTTGTAAGTCGACATTTTCAATCACATCTGATGGTAACATCAATGCAAGGGGTAATCGACCTCTGACAAAAAATTTGCTACAACAGGGCGTCACTTTCTATGTATCTAGTTGGCCATAACTCACTTATTAATAAACATTACCATAAAAAAAGACACTTGACAGTTTTTTTCAATTTCTGAAAAACAGCTTTTTTTTACTTACGAGGTTTTGCACTTTCACCATCGTTATGTTCTGTGATTAGTGTCAAAATGATGATGATGTCAATCATACATCTGATAAGTATTCTTAACTATAATCAATTATCACATATCCCATAGAAATGGTCGTAATGCTCTTGAAGGTTCCCAGAAAATTTTTATTATAGGTTAGGCCTGTTATAGAAAATAGTTATTTCAGTTTTGTCATGTATGTCATTGTCGTTGGCCTTCTGATGAAAATCTGATTCAAACTTCCTTCCTGACTACTATCCTTTGTTTGAATCAAGGAATAACCTTGCGACCATCATTTCAGATTTGTATATCTGCCGTATCAGGAATTCTGCGCGTCGGCGAATTGGCTTTACATATATTACACACATATATATTACTAAATTGATTCACAATTTGGCTGCATTAACCTCAATATAAGGAAAGTCAGAGCAGGTGCCTCACTAATGAGATATGGAATATAACCTTTCAACTCATAGAAATGCATCACTTGCTGATAGCTGCTGATGAAGCCTTTCAGTCAAGGTAGATTTTCTTTGGGTCCTATCTGTCACCATCCATATTCTTCTTGTCCCTTCTTGTCAGTGCCTAACAGAATAATGGCATATGGCTGGATATAGTAATGGACTATTGTGGTATAAGATGGATATTCATCTGCTATCTGTCCAATAGTGTTCATCTGGGATTGCACTGTCTTGATGAAACTGGTTTGAAGCTAACTCAGCTTGTGTGACACTACAAGAGGCATATTATGTAAAGAAGAGATGACAAGGTTGTGAGTCCACTTCAGGGTGCCCGGTGCTCTTAAGCATGGGGTCTTTAACTGTCTAAGTAAAAGTATGGTGTATAGTACAAGGACTGGCCAATTTAGCAGTTTGACATCTAATTCAAATGAGCCAGTCAGGATGATACAGTGTAGTCATAACAATTGCCTCGGCTGAGGTTTGAAAGTTACCGAACCCAAAGGCCTTAATCATATAAGGCACCAACTGTCTGATAATTTCTAACAATGTCTTTTCACTCTTTTGTACTACAATGTACTCTCTCCAATCTGTTAACATGTCTTGTGATTTTATCATTTAAGATCGATACCATTTGTTTCGTCTTTTGCAAGTTTTGTTCCTTCGCTAATCGATGCTTTTAATTCCTTTGAAAGCATTGAAACTCACTGTTCCTGAAGTTTTCTTCAGTTAAAACTTGAGTGATTTTTCTTCTGGACTTCCTGTTGTTTACAATTGACAGCCTTGTTTTCATGACTATGCATAATTTACTGGAGAGTCTGTTGGAGAATTTGTTCAAAATTGAGTTCCGAAATTCTCACACACTGCCACACCCGCTGAGTCCTTGTCGATGGAGTATTTGATTTCACAGCTTGAAGCTTTGAAGTGACAACAAAGGGTTTGAATCTAGCTCTTTCCGGGTCACCTGGGCCTATGTTGGACAGCAGTTTCAATCATCCATTGACTCATTGCTGTGTCCCCCTCCTGTCCTGATTAACCTACCAAGTGCATAAATACAGGACATATAGTCCCAATCATCCTTCCATCCATGCATCTATAAGTTAATAAAACGGATAATGATATAACATAATGGATAATGATATAATGCCAAAATCACTGGATATTTCTCTTAAGAGAACTTAGAGCGACATTTTGCTCTGTCTCACAACTCTCATCAGTATGCATGCAGTATATTTGCTTCAGCGGGACTTGCCAAGTTGCAAAGTAAACTCATGGTGTAATGAAGACGAATACTGGTTGTGCTGGCGGCACGTATGTCATTGTTTGAATTGTGTCCTCTCCGTATTGTTTGCCATGCTCTTGTGTGGAGTCCCATACAACTGGTCTATGGCTGGGATTACTATTACAGATCTATGTAGATATGATCTGTAGATATATGACTGATGTGACAATGATGAATTGATACAGATTGATGGATTCGTAATGTATTATGTGTATTCATAAGCGCAATGTATTCTATGCAACGCATTGGCTAATATGCATGCAAGATCATTAGCTCATTACGTATTCTTATTTTCTTACATACAACTTGGTGTATGTAACCTTGTCTGCATTCTTATGTATTATTGTATGGGTATTACTCTATTAGCAAATGGATGATTGGGGCTCTATGTCCTGTATTCTTGCACTCAGTCCCCTCCTGCCCTAATTAACTGGTGTGTCGTCAGCTAGGCGACACCAACTAGACCACAGCATACCACTACCAACTAGGTGACAGAAATTTTAGAAATCATACAGCAGTACCAAGGCGACAATGAGTTCTTTCCAGGCGACAGGCAATACATTTTATGCGATCGTTTCCAATAAATTGATGATTGCAGAATTTAAGTTTATGAGCCAACCAAATGTCCGATCAGCTGGTTATTGTATAGATATTTGTGTCGCCTAGATAGTAGTGGTGTGTCACCTGGCTAGTACTGATGTCGCCTGGTTGACTGTCGCCTGGTTGACTGGCAATCCTAATTGAAATGGCTGTCCAACATTGGCCTAGGTGACCCCTCTGTACCGGGTATCGAATGGTGGGGGCTAAGAACCAGCGATTGATACCCCAGGGCTGCAAATGTCTGCGAAGTTAAATTGATAACTAAGGTTTTTATTTTTCAAGTAATAGGCTGACCTTGTTGAGTATTAAAACGACCTTCTGTAAGATGTATAGCAAGGATCAACAATATGTCTGGCATTATTTATACACTCCAAAAGAAAGAGAACCGGTGAAAAGGCTGCCTTCTGCAGAGAAGTAGCTAAATTTTCTTGCGATTTAAATAAATCAAAGAAAATCGTTGTCGTCGAGTTATTTTTCAACCCATTTAAATCCCAATGTAAAACCAAAATTGATGTGGTCATCTATTAATTTTCAATCCATAATTAGAATGTCTTTTTCCCTTCTCCTGTTATATTTTAGGCCAATGTGAATATTTTTGTTTTATCAATCTAAATTTGTGTCTTTTGTGTTCATGAAAGATAATTCAATATATATTTAAGATTTTCTGACTGATTATCTCTCTACCTATGTACTTGGGAGTGAGAGGAGTCCTCATAATTTTACTCATTTGCCATACATGTGTAAGATCTTTTACTTGTCTGGCTTGGACATGGCATGTGCTATGATGGATTACCACCTTGATTGATGTCTTAAATGTAATTTGATTGTGATTATTACGACACGGAAAACCAAAAAAAATCATGTTGCACGTGACAGATGTGACAAATGTGACAGCATTCATGTTGCAACCTTCAGTTTCAAGGAATCACCTTGCATTCAATGATTTCATGCATTCCAAGGCGACAATGCTTTTTTTTGTGCTAATTTTTGCTTGTCCCAAAGAAATGCTGCCATTGCCGGAGGTTTAGGAACTTCAGATGGAGGCGGTTGCATTCTCAAATTAGCCGCTACACTTTCATCCGTCCTTGAAATGTGGCTTTTTAAGCGGCTTCCACCAATTTATAATTTGAAGAAGAAATTGGAAAAGAAGTGGAACAAGTATGCCAATGTCACATGTTAAACATGAGCTAAGGATATCTAAGGACACCGTAAATGAAATTGGGATTAAACTAAAAATAGAAAGAAGAATGACTTGTGAGTAACGCAATTAACAAAATATTTCTCATAGTTAACAAAATGTGTTATTACTGTCATATGTATTTGACTATCCGTGAGAATAAGAATAAATGCACCCGTTCTCTGCTTAAAGGGACAGTCTCACACAGTGTGGGACGCTCAGTGTAGACAACTACATTGTATGCCACTCACATTCTACATCTATCATCACCTTTCGGAAAATGCTGGAATACATCAGAAAATGCAGAAAACACATTCAGCATTTGTCATCATCATGACACAGAACGTCGGACTCGGAGAACATGGCAAAACTTCGGAAAACGTTGGAAAATTCTGACAAACGCTTTTAATATTCTACGGAATATGTGACCGTCTGTCATTTGTTGTGATAGGCAGAAAGGACAGAATAAAGCTAGGGTGAAGCTAAGCTCAAGCCAAGCAAAAGGCCATAGAGAATGATCTGAACATAGAGAATGAGGGAAAAACTGTTTGCCGCATTACTAGCATGATTCTTCTGCATCAAAGGCTAACGTGTTCTGCATTCGTGGGCTGTTCAGTGTTTATACAAACTACAAAGCAGCATACGCCCTATTCATTGCCTTTATGCGTTGTATGGGCAGTATGGCACAATCTATAGCCACAATCTGCTATGCATGATATATATATATATATGTTGTAGGACATATATGAGAGTTAAGCAGCCACATAAGGAGACCAGCTGCTTTATGTGGAGACGAGAGCTCTGGGACGTGAAGACCACTCAATTACTTTCACCGTGTGTGCATTTTGCCGCATAAATGTCTACTGTTTTCAGAAGGTTTTCTTTAGATGTCTGAGGAAAGGCTGTCAAAGGGCCCATTTTACTGTAACTCAACTTGTGGAAGTAACTTGGAAGTTGTCTTCTTTTTTTTAGTCTTTAATGAACAGATGTATGTGACATTTTTTGTTGACAAATTAGTGTTTCGTTTCAACTGTATGTTCATTATCTTCTTCTTTCTCTAAGACATTCTAATTGTGTACCGGTATGTGAAAAGCACAATTCTGAACAGGAAGAAAATACTCTTCTTCTCAGAAGAAAGTGAAGAAAACGTCACTAACCGAAGCTTCCGAAATCTCTTTCACCGATTTATAGCCGAAGATTCTTCCTTAGTCAGCGAAGTGTCTTAACTCGCCTGAAGCATTCTCTATCACTACTAGTCCCCTCTATTCTGGCTGGAACTTGCGGGAAGACCTACTTAGTTTTCTGGTCTTGTTGGCTGCATTAGCCCTTTCGCAGTGCCATGCATAAAGAAGTGGGGGGCTTCAAAGGACTGTGCGCTAAGAGAAATGCCTCGGCTCACTGCTGTAGAGTCTTGTGGAGTCTTATGGATTGGTGAAGACTATTCTTGAATTTGACTCATGGCTATCATTGGTCGTAGCAATATGTTTTCCAGTTCTCTTTATCGATTAAAGATAAATCCAATTACAAAGGCCATTTTGAGATGAAATTCAAGAAGACAATGGCAATTTACTTCAGTCGAGTGTTTGATACGTTTTGCATGTCTCTGACCGAGTCATGTATAAATAAGATGATGCAACAACAAAAGGCCATCAGGTGACTCTGCAGTGAATCGCCATAACCGGCTATTTAATAGCTTGAAATGAAGTACAGTGATTAAGATATTGCTGTTAGTCACTATAAGTCATACATGATTGAGAAAAAGTGGTGTTGTGGAAATGTACTTGTTTTTTCTGCTGCTACATGTATCAATTTGTGTGGGCATATTTTTGTTATCTTTTCAATCTAATTCTGTATGTATTTCCATAAATTTAGGTGTATTTTTGTTTTCGTCACAGAGAGATACATCATGCAAACAGACATTTCTAATGAGAAATGTCTTCGTTGTCTTCTCTGAATTTTAATCTGTAATCTTTTCATTCATATCCTTGAATATCATGTTATGTCTGCTATTTTTGAAAGCCTTCATCTCATCCTGCTTATATTTAGAAGTACAAATGTCAAATGATAATGTGTTGCTCTAAATATGAAAGAGTTAGATACATTGATGAACAAACACACTCCCAGATAAATGCTTTGACAAATAGGCAGATAGATCAATTAGATCATAGATAGATGGATGGATAGATACGATTGATAGATAGATACTGCTTTATAGATCTTTGAGAAATGCAGATTTATTTAACCAGATCAGATAGATTAGCTGATGTATGTGTAGATAGATAGCTAGATTGATATAAATATTGTGTTTCTAAACTTTTGAATAACTGAAGATAGATATTTAGACGTTTCACATTAACAAATTGCATTCCTGTGTCGTGTCTTCTCTATAAGACTCACGCAGTCAAAAAAATTGTATTCTTCTGAACGGATTAGCAAAAGTCCCTCTGCAGACCTATTAGTTTGGGATTCTGGAGAGGCAGTGCGGTTGTTTTGCAATTCACGGAGGAGAGATTAGGAGAAGTCCCTGAAATTCCGTCCGTATTTCGCGTAGTCAGAAGTTGGCCGACTTCCACTCCATCACATGTCAACGGAAGCTAGGGCATGCTGAAGGGATGCTGTCTAAAGGGGCTGGAAGAAATCACTCGCTTTTGTAGAACATGTAGAAAGTGGCAGCGTTCGCTGTCTTAATGCTGTGTTATATCATTTTGCAGCTGCTCTTTCTCCCTTCATTTAGTCTTCAAGGAGAAATGTGCTGTTTTTGCACAAAACTGAAAGGAATGATTAGAAATTGTGCAGTTTAAGCAAGAACGATGAAATTGATCGCGTGATGGTAGGCGTAATGCCTGGCGTACATTGTTTTCGCTTACTTACGAGACATCAGAATACAATTTATGGAACCATCTGAGTCCTCATGCTTCTGATGTCATCGGAATCCTCAGATGCGCCGCACCTGCTTCAATATATATGAAGAAATAAGTGTCTTTTTGCATTTCTTGCAATTAGCTTCATATATATTTATTTTACAGTGTCAGTCTATGATGTTGGTGGTTCCAAGCACTTATCACATGAAATAAATATATGCACCAGAAAGCTAAGTGACTTCCACTAAAGAGATCGATCCTCGGTAAATGATTTTGAACTAGTACAGCATTCAGATTTCTGAAAATTCTAACAATTATGTCTGTCACTTTGCATTCAAAAGGGTAACGAACTCTTTCTGAAAATTGTTCAAAGGTATCCCAGTTTACGGTATAGGCCCAGTGAGTTATCCTCTTCAATCTCTTGTCCCTTTACTCAACATCACATTGATCAGTGAAAGAAAATTTCTACCATAGATTTGTTATGGTATGAATAATGGTGTAGATATGTGTATTTGCCTTCTTTCTGAACTGCCTTTCTAATATTGTTGATGTATTAATGGTTTTGCATTTGGTATACATTGTATTTCCATTTTCCACAGACTTTGTTATTTATTTGCTTGCTCAGCAATCCAGACAGTACTTGAAACCAATTTGTTGAGATTTTTCCCGGGGGGGGGGGGGGGTACTTCGCGGACTTTTTGGTAGGGATGCGCCACCGCGATTTTGAAAACCAGAACCATTTTAATCCGGAAACCGACCAAAACCACAAACCATTTTAATCTTTAGTAAAAATATCCACAACCAAATTAATCTTTATGATTTTTATACCATTGAAATCGTCTTTTCAAGCCGATTCTAACGGTACCAAACATGTTGGGGGTGCAAAAAGGGCAACCAAATTAATCTGAATTCCTAAAAAACCAAGACCATTTTAATCCTAGAAGGTCAAAAAACCAAAACCATCCAGCGGAGCCTCTATATACACCCTTTCATAGTGAGTACCCCCCCCGGGAGATTTTTATATCAGCAAATATATTGCAAACGATTATGTCTGAATCTGCCTGGATTACGTTGACTCCTATTGCTGCCAAATCGTGTGCATTTTGTACGTGGGAGTTTTCGGTGCATAAGACATATGAATGGAGACCGACCATATATTATTACCGCTGCTTCAATTCTAATTCCGACTTGCAAGCCCTTTAAGCCTTTAAGCTAGAAACGTCTCAAATCTTTGTCTGAAATCTTCTACCTCCTCCTATTTCTCCTTTATCTTGCTGCAATATCTGCCTACGAGGCATTTCGGTTGACGGCAGATGTCATCTGTAACTTAATCCATCAATTTTCCTCTCTTGTCTCGTTCTTGAAGATGGCGGACATTAATTGTGGCTGAAAACAGGAGCAGTCACGCCATCTCGATCTAGCAGGCAGAATTTAATCATCATACTCTCTAAACGACTGTTTTCGAGTATATTGTATTACTCGGGACTTCCATGAGCAGATGAGGGATGGATGAGAATTATGTGTATAAAAAATACCATGCAAAGCATGTAAAGCCTCAGCTAGAGAAATAAACATTGCTTAAAATTTTAATAATATGGTGTGTAAAATAAGATGTTACGAGTATCACTATCCACTGAAAAGTAATACATTTACTAATGTATAGATTTATCTAAGCAGTTATCAAATTTAAGTTAATTAACTCCATTGGAAGAGGATATAAGTAACTTAGATCAACATAGCTTTGGCTTCTGATCAGCGTTCAATGGCAATCAAATCTACATAAGATGTGACAATACACTGTGCACTGATTTCCATTGACTATTGACATTGATTGCCATTGACAGGTCTAATTGATTGTCATTGATCATTGATTGCCAGGTCAATTCAGTTTTATCTGCCTGGAGCCCTAGTGTGAAGGTACTGAACTACAGCACTTGCCTACCAGTGCTGCCACCTCCTGGAATCTCTGACACTTGATGGTGACCTCATGGGTGATTGTGACGTCATGGCAACAAAATTAGCCAAGTGTCATCAGAAGTTGGGGAATGGTGGACGGAGAAAGTCTGTGAAAATGGCCTGTATTAGCAAATATAGGCACTCAACACGGTCCGAATACAACCCTGTCTCGTGTGTACGGGTAAATAAAGGAACAGTAGGAGTTTGGTAGGTTCATTTGTCAGATTAACAGAGAAATCATTGGTGATAGGTTGTCAGACCAAAAACTGCCTGCCGGTGACAGTTTTGCGACTCAGTTCCATTAAATATTTTAATGATTTTATGAGAATTCTTGAGATAAATTTGGTTGCAGGAACCTTATGGAAGCTTTCACTAATTCTTTCTGAATCTATGTCTGTCTCGTAGCTGTCTGTGTCCTCCTTTAGGTGTACCTAAAAACATTGATACTAAAAATACACAGCATGAAGCCTCATTCGTTCATTCATTCATCCATCTATCCTTTCCAAGTCTTTGTCCTCTGAAATCAGGTCCGGTTTCTTTGGTATAGGCCTACATCAATCTGTGCACTTTGGCATCAAATTAAGTATAGTTAATTGAAATGTACTTCTTGTCTCATCCTGTTCTGCCAAACAGATTGATGCTGGTGCTTGGAGGTTAGTCTTAATCGACTGTCGTTGCTAACATGCAATTCCTTCGCAGAAACACGATTTAGATGTTTCTATGGCAACGGTTCTAGGAAGCCATATAATCTCCAAGTGCTAATACATCAGAGTTCTTATGTATCTGTATGTTAGATTATGTATGGTCCTCTTAAGCATGTTAAGGAGTTGTATTAATTTGGAGTTAGTGCCACAGGAAATTAATGTGAACCAGTGCATTTGATTGGTAGTCCATTTCCAGATTCCCGGGTAAATGAAGATACGAAGGCTCTATTTAGGTCTATTTGATGTTGGCGATATGTTAGCAACCAAGCTCACTAAATGGCATGTTTGGAACCAAACTCATTACCCACTACATCTTCAGCAGCCAAATTCATTGCCTAAAACTGTTGCAACCAAACTGCATGATATCTTAACCCTTGTAGCCGCAACCAATTTTGAGTACGCAAAGCCGCAATGGGGGCCTCTGAGGCCCCCTCCCTTTCTCAAGCCTCAAATATACAGTGGTTCAAAAAATTTACTTCAAATATAGTATTGGTATCTATTTAATCATACTCTATCTCTGTAACTTTGTTGTTTATCATTTTTCTTATCCATTTCTTTCACAATCACCACAAAATTTGCTACAGGTCAACAAAATGCCATTCTCCCTTGAAATAAGCTCTGTTATCCTTCAAAACGCTCTAATTCCTTAGCAAATCTGCCTTATTTCACACCTTCTTCACGGAAAAACAACCTTCAAAATGATCGCGCTCTTCCATCAGTGCTTCTCATACCCCCTGCTTCACTCACTCAGCCTATGTGCTTCGGAGGGGCAGTCCAATAGAAAGAACAGCCTGCAACCTAACTCATTTGCATAATCACAAGAGCACCTGCGACGAGTCAAATAAAGTCATGAAACTTTAAAGCACTTATATTTTATGCCCCTTGCTTATTTGTGTTTACAATAGTGTCAAGTTCAACTGACCTAATCTCAAAAAGTGTTTGTATACTTATACACATCTTTATGTTACTGGATAAAACAGATGATTCCGAATGTCTTCCTTTTTCTTTGGTAAGTATTAATATTTACTGAAACATACAAATCATTTCAGAAAAAAGATCATGTTCATGCTTGCTATAGATGGCGCCACATGGTGCATCTTAGGCCTTCCCCATAGTGAATTTTTTGCATACTTGCAATGCAAGGGCAAATGGATAGATCTACATATCTACATACATACATATATTAATAGATAATTGATGGACACATATACCTATACATACATACATACATCTAGGTAGACAGATTAGTAGACATAGATGGCTTGATAGATAGGTAAATACATACACAGCCATATACACAGCTAATTAGTCTGTCCCGCCAATTACATTGAAATCCCCCCCCCCCCTTACAACGTACAACTGAAGCCACCGTTTCATATTCGCGCAGCGAATTGAGCCCAAGACAGGACTCACAAATATGGCCAGTAATGCTCTCAACATCAACAGTCCACAGCAGCGAATAACGTCATGTCGGTCCAGCTTCTTATCGATTTACTTTCATATTTAACAAAACCAAACAAATTCACAAGTGCCTTACAAATTCAATTTCCTTCATTTATATTCTCTGTGCTTATCCTCTTCATGGAATAGTTCATTATCCCATTCAAACGATAAATTGCTGCCTTTCATACATTTCATATCAAATAAAACTCAAACTTACTCTAACGCAACGACTCCTACAACAACGTTGAAGTGCTGAGCGCATTTCATGGCCTTGCCATCTACATATTAAACGCAAACGCCAAACTCTTCATATGTCACAAATCTATTTCCAGCGGGTATTCAAGTATTAAATTAAGTCAAAATGGAGGATAGTGGCAGTGAAATTGGAAAAAAATGAAATCTTATTGATAAAAATATGATATCAAGATTTCATTAAATTTTCGCACTTTTGTCCATTTTGATGCATTTTTGGAATATTCAGTATTTTTAAGTTATTTTGAGACCAAATTATTCTTTAAAGTATTGGGATTGTCTTTTTATGTCATTATAAACCATTTTGTGCCCTAAAAATGTCAAGAGATGAGAAAAGAAGCACTAAAAATGGCCATTTTGGCCCTCGCTCTGCAAGATCCATCCCTTCGGTGTCCATTTCGGGCCAGTTTTTTTCTGAGAATGAAGGGCCTGCACTTCTATCATACCAGCTACATTTACAAAATCATCACTGTAGGAGTTTTTGATGATGCTGAATTCATTTTTGTAGGTTTAAGATCACTGAAAGGTCAATTTTGTCCCTTTTTAGGTAAATTAATCAGAATTTTACTCGAAATGCTAATATATATAATTTTAATTGTGTTAAAATGGACTGACAGACTTATATCAGCCCTCCAAACATACAAAAGTGACTGTATTGACCATAATCTGATCTGTAATAAGTGGCAGCACAGTTGCAGTATTTTTCTAAAACTCATATGACATGCACAAGGGTGGGGGCCTACGAGGCCCCCATTGCGGCTTTGTGATGGAAAAATGCTCAAACTATCGTCAGTGACCATGTTCAATATCAATCAATTCGCAACGTCTGGATGTTGTTTACGATTAGTTGGACTAGGATTACATGAAATCTGCAACGTGATTGACCAAATATTGTGCGAGATATTAAAGCAAAAAGTCCCAGGGGGGCCTCCGAGGCCCCCATTGCGGCTACAAGGGTTAAAGTTCACAATCAAAACTGAGTTTAAATAACATATCAGCTTGCGCCTGAAATTTTTGCAGCAGAACTCAGAATCTACAATTTAAGAAATTGTATTCAGCATTACCACTGTATTTAGTTTAAATGTGGAATTTCTTCGGTTTCTGACCTAAATAATGAGTTATTTTTTGTCCACCACCCTCAGATGTAAGCATTCGTAAAATACAAAGTTAGCCGATATCAGTTTACTCCTAAAATGGTGAGATGCCATTGGATTCCGGGTGTTACTGCTCCCCATAAATACTGTCCTTGATGGTGGCTCTTTAAGCTGGATGTTATGTGCATTGGGTGACACTCATGAGCCATGTCCCTGCTGGATATCATTTGGATCAGATTAACTTGATGGTTATTCATCGGCACATGAAAGACTCCACATGCCAGCCATGGCTGTTGGGGAGATGTATGTGTGTTTGATGTACTGAACTCCCCCGGTGGCCCTCGATGGCAGCTTTAAAGTATCCAAAAGCTTTAAAGTATCAGGCAACTTTAAAGCATCTGACAGCGTTAAAGTATCCGGCTTTCAGCCTCTTGGGATCTAGGGACATACCAATGTCTGCAGGCCCAATTTTGCAATAAAATCCAGATTTATCTTTGAGACACTAAAGATTTTGAAGTATTTGATAGAAATATCCTAGTGCTTATAAAAATCATCAAATTCAGGTCAGCATTTCTTTCCGAAGTTCCATAATCTCAATTTATGTAGAAAACTTACGTTTTCAAAGTTCAAACTTTAATAAATAAATTGACCGAAATAACTCTTAATTAGGTGAAGTTCAGTTAATCCTCAAATGTGTTTAAAATCATTGTTACAAATGACCGGCACGGCAGATTAGATAACTTTGTCCTTGACTCAACGCTGATGGCAATTTAATTAAATTGATTGGCATTGATGGAGCCTATTGCGAATGCCATCATCTATTTTGGCCTTGACTGGTCATTGTTTCAGCAACCCAAGTGTCAGGCGATGTGATGTTCAACCAATATCACTGATTGTGGCTTATGGATTACATCAGCTCTTGGACAGCCAATCAGAGCGAAGAGCACATAACCCAAGGTCATGTGACAAGTTTCAGCCAATCGAATTTCAGAATATTGCGCACAATATCTTTCTGATTACTGGAGGTCACAGTACCATAACTGATACTTATGATGTCAGATTCCATTGTGGTCATCTGGTATATTGAATGGACAATTTGATCATGCTGTCAGATTTTTGGTCTAATGTATGGGTTGTTCTTGATTGTATTGTGCGGTCGGGAAAGCACATCAGAATTCTGATTATTTTGCCCACACAGTCACTGTTCGTTCAAAATAAAAAAAGTCTGTTTCAGGCACTTGAAGTTTTTCTCTTTGGCTTATTAAATAAGCCAAATAAGTTATTCTTTCACAGAAAGGATAACTCGTATTTAAGACCTTGGTCAAAGGTCTTATCTTGTACTGAGCTTGCTACATGCCAAAAAAATATCCGTATTGGACTAAATTAATTGTCTCATCTTATCGCAAGTTTGCATGTACTTTGTAAAGTGAGGTTTCTGCAATAAGTCCACAGACATTACTAGCTGTACCCCATTGATAACAAATGTGTATAGTAAATAGCAATAGTCAACAAACTGAAATTGTATGTAAGACCTTGTAAGATGTCATAAGGATATATTCTGAAATCTCTCTTAGGTAAAGTTTCCTCGAGATGTTTGAAGGATATCCTTAATGAGGTCACATTAAATTGGAAGAAGGCAATTTGGAACTTTATAAGGCTAGCAATTGCTTTTGTGACCTTAGTGCTGAAGGTTAACAAGCTTGATTAGCTCATTTAACCAGCAAAATCGTTTAACAAGCTGAATCGTTTGAGGAAGGGCCTTTCAAATGGTGACAACTGCAATATAATTATTTATAATCATAGTTTTTATGTTCATTTATATTTAGTGTAGATATAGTTATTGGTGACATTTTCTACCCTGTGGTACTCCGTATCACATTTTACGGTGTACTCGATACGAGTTATTGCAACTACATTTACAGAAGATGGTTATTTTTATCTCTGTGCCTCATTAATTTGTCAATAGATGATTATCTCTGTCTCTAGCAATGACGTACTACAGCTCAAGGTCTTCCTGGGCGGTTCGTAGTTTGTGTTTGGTGAATGACAAATCCCTGATGACATCAAGATTGTAGAGAATCCGGTTGCTGGATTCTTGTGTGTGATTACCATCAAGTTGCTCACAGTTTGCGTCATAATGACCAGATATCAAGTTAATAATTAGGAAAACTTATAATTCTCCTCTTTGTGACATAAGTAATTACGTATAAATATATCACCATTATCTTTTGGCACTGGTGTCTCAGTCTAAGGCATATATTGTTGTATATCTGCTTTGCTGAGAGCAACATCGGAACTGGATATCAGTTATATTTCTGCAAATATTCAATTATTTTGGCTGGTATGGACATATGCCTTATGCCTTCCGTCTTGGTTTATGGTAGCTGATAGTATTAACTTGGGTAAAAACTAAAAGGTCCACACTGTAATTGACCTTCCGTACACTCATACATTTGTATGGATAATGCAGCTACACATGCTTCAGCTTCAGAATATGTCAATTGTTTGCACTCTTCCATTTTTGGTCAGAATATGGTTTCTCACTGTTCTATCTTTTTCCAACTTCGAATAAAACCGAGGTCTATCGTTTAAAAACATTGCTGAAAAGAATTCCTGTAAAGGATTGCAGGCAACACGGGAGAGGTTACTCGTAAACAGGAAGTGTGAAAATTACACTACCCTCCAAAAGTTTGAATACACAGGAAAAGGTGCGATTTCTTTCAAAAATAACTCAGCTTTAACACAACTTTTGTTTTATACTTACATCAAACAATATGGAAATTCACATTCAGGGCATAAGGTGTCCATATTTCACGGTTTTTGATCATTTTGGTATAAATTTATTTAAATTTCTCTATATCCCATTTTTTCATTTTTTATAAACAGCTATAAAAGCACTGTTATCTTCCATATTTAAGACATTTTATAATTTTTTACACATTTCCACTGGTTTGTGATGATTTTACAAGTAGTTTCAGACCAGAAAATGGCCGTTAAAAATCTGACAAAAATACTGATTTTGGCTATTTTTGGGTCAAAACAATGCTGAAACAGCTTAAATAAAATAATTTTCACCAGAGAAGATACATTTTATTATTATACTTCATGTTGACCCGAAATTATCTGAATTTTGCATTTTTGAGTAGTCAGTGTCAAATTTTTAAACGGTCTTTTCGGGGTCTAAAATAACTGTTACGATCACGTTTCAACTCTGGAAACGCTTAAATATGATTAAATTTCATAAACCTAAAAGATAACTCGGCTGTGACAATTTTCTAAAAAATTCCAAAATTTGGGATATCGAAAAAGGCCATATATTTAACCCAAAATGACCTAAAACGACAAAATAAAGACAACTTATGACTTAAATGTGACTTGTTTCATTGTATGGCGTAAATACTATTTATACTAAAAAAAAAATTCCATTCAAAATCAAGTATTTTTAGAAGAAACTGCGCTTATCCAGGTGTATTCAAACTTTTGGAGGGTAGTGTACTTCCTGCGTGTCACCGCATGAGGTCAGCGTAATTCTTTGATGAATTCAATTATGGGGCGTCGCAAGCCTAATTCTATTATGCAGCTACACGTCTCAGAAAGCTTATGTATACTTGCTCATGAAATGCATATCATGCTATAGCGTGTAGTTCTTTCATAATGCATTATCGCAGTATAAAGAGTTTTCAGAATACATGAGATATATCAATCTCTCAGCGAGAAGCCTTCTATCGCAAAGTTGCAAGGAGGCCATGCTACTAAAGCGTGTTTCTTATTGATTTATTTGCCTCTGTAGTCTGTAGCAGTGTCTGTTCTGCTTATCCTGATGATCTTTTAAGGTCTGGCCATGGGGTAAAACTTTGTCTCAGAAAACTAAAGCAAGTTTACGAAGGGCTGTTGCCCTGTGTCATAAACAGAGACCGATGGGTGTTTTGTCAACATGACTGTGATTGGTCTATTCCAGAGTGTAAACTAAGCGATATCGGGATAGTACTTGTCTGAATGTCTGTGATAAAACAAGCTTTAACAAACGTTTTGAATGCACCACAAAGCCCCAATAGCTCAGTCAGTAGAGCGCTCGCCTCACAAGCAAGGGATCCGGGTTCAATCCCCAGGCTGGCCATCATGTCATGTCCATGACGTCGTCGTTCGCATCAGACGTAAATTGGAGGTGCCTTGGGCCCATATGGAAACAAGCCACTGACTTAGCATGGCTACCCACCTTAAATAAAAGTATCTTTACCTTTACCTTTTCCTTTTACCGGCCACATTTAGTCGTACAGTGTATTGCAGAAGTTATATATTAATTATTACAATGGAAGAATTCAATCTTATTTTCTAATTTATTTCTTACATGAAAAATTAGATTATTACTTTGGAGCTGTTTTAATATTCGTCACATTATGCAGTAAGAGGGACACAGTTGCAGAAAATTAAATCACCAACAAGGAAGTAATAAGAAATTTTACATCCCAAGTGATTCTGCACCTGCTGTGATATTAAAATATGTTTGCTTAGATTGTATGGACACATAGAATTGGCATGGAATTGAATATTATATCTGAAGTTTTTCTGTTCTCATATTTTTCTCTAACAATCGCGCAACTGTGGAAACTTTCTGGTGTGAAATAAAAATATTATCAAACTTTTTCTGATACTTCTGTTATGAACAACAGCACAATGTGGCGCGTGACATAGAATGAAGTCAAACTTGTTTTGAAGAAAATATTTTGCGGTGTATTGAGGATAGTTACAAAAGATGAAATTCTGTTACTGGGAGCGAAACTTTTCGCAATGTTTGTCTTCTGAAAACCCATTACTTGAATAAATTGACTTCTGTAAAATAAAATGGCTCATATTCATTTTTCTGTTGGCTGATTTAATGTAATTATGCTTGAATATGTGGTGCGGAAAGTAAAGACTGATTTTTTGGTTTGAGATCTTAGTTTTAGACAAAAGGGATAAAAAAATTGGGAATAACTTTGTCCTGGAACAAGGCAAAGAACAACTGGCCTTTGTTTACAATTGTCATAAACTTGATTATTCTGATTAGTATTTATCAACAGTATCAAGATTTTATGGTAATTCTAGGGAATGGCTGATATTCTGAAGTGGTCTGTCTATTTGTTCTGTTGTCGGTTGTCAGCGGCGTCAAGTTTATGAGAGGTTACGGGACGAAGAATGCAAATTTGTGAATGTTGTTTTGTTGGAGTGATTGTATGGATGAGAGTATGGAAATACTTTAAACTGATGACATGCCACCTATGAATTTAGATATACGATATGTATATTTGTGCATCCATACCTGTTATTTAAAAAAAAAAATTATCTGTCATATCATATCGTTTAATTCAGCTACTGTGACAGTAGCAGAAAATATTGGGGAAAACTTAGGAAAATTGTTTTGCTATTATGGTCGTCAGTTACTTTGTAATGTTTGTGTTGTGACGGCATAAACAAATGCTCTGAAAGACTGCTTGTAATGTCAGGAAAATTAAAAACATGGAGGAGTTCTGAGGGAAGTTTGAGTCTTATCATCTGCCTGAATTTCCCAAGGCTCTTTACTCATGTTTAATTGGTGTCAAAACTTCTTGTGACAATTTACTTATGACTGCCTCTTTTGTATGTTTCAGATCATTCTGCAGTCTAGAGATTACAATGCCCTGTCCATGAGTGTGATGGCCTTTGTTGCCATGCTGTATCCGCTTGAATACATGTTCCCTGTCATCCCCCTGCTGCCCACTTGCATGAGCTCCGCTGAACAGGTATGGATTCAAATTTATTTATCTTTTTCTGAGAAAAATATTATCGATAATTATGTAACTTTAGCCTTGACAGGCTATTTACTGGTATTTAGGCGCCTACGGATTTGCAAAAAGCACAGGTTTTAAATGTCAAACTGAAATTTGATGTTAATTTAGTTGTCAGGTAATTTTGACATTTTTATGAATGAAGCGCCCACATTTGTTATTTGGATATTTAAATTTGCGTTGTTCGAATAGCTGAAGAATAAAAATGATGATATTATATTTAATAATGAAAATTACAGATGTGATTGTTATATTTTGTCATTTACTTGATTTTGTACTGTAATTCTCTGTATAGATCTATCTGATTGTTTGCTTGGTTTGAAACTATATAGTCATTGTAAGGTTGCCTTGATAAAGTTTGTTGAATAGGCCACCATCACAAGAAATAGTGTAAAACAAGCAATTGTAAGAGTAAAAATATATCTGTTTTTCAACCGATGAATTGTTAAAATATGTCTTTTTTAACAACCGATGAATTGTCCTAATTAGCCTACCCAGTGCATAAATACAGGACGTAAAGCCCCAAATTGGCCCCAATCATCCATCCATCCATCAACAGATGAATTAATCCTCTAGTAAGTTCCGCCTATCTTCAACACTATATCCTCTTCTTCCAGATCCTCCTCGCCCCCACCCCGTTCATCATAGGGGTGCCAGCCAGCTTCCTCATGTACAAGGCCAACTTCAGTCTTCCTGATGATGTCTGGCTCGTCGATTTGGACTCCAATAAGGTATGTTGAATTAATTATGCATGCCTTTCGTCTTTTTGCTGTTGTGTTATTGGTTGAAGGAGGTATTGAGTTGTGGAAGGTTTGCCCTACACATTGAAACATTGGTAAGAGAAATTATTAAAATAGTTCTGATATCTATTTGTTGGTGAAGAGCCTTTTCCTGGCAATTCAAGTGTAAAGTCGTAACCTCCGATGTGAAGTATGTTGCTCATGCACTATGTGCCTTTAAAAATCGTCCAGAAAGACAATTTGTTCTCCACGTTTATTTTTCCTTCAAGGCAATCAAGATGATAGTTTCCAACATATCTCTAGAAAATTTCTTTAAACATAGGCCTACTTTTATTTTTATTAAATAAATCATTCACTGATGCAACACTTACAATAGTATATATATACATTTTATTAGACATTCAAATATCAGAAATGATACATATGTCTGGCACTGGCACACAACATAGGCTAACTAATAAAAACATAAAATACACAATAGTGTACAAAATTTATCAATACTTTCAAACAATTTCTAATAAATTATAAGGCTTTGCTCAAATTGGAATGAGTTCTCTCTGATGACAGTGATGTTTAATGCAAGTAACTGTTTCTTGACCCAGTAAATTGTGACCTGACCTAAGCTGACCCAGTTACCTGGTTAGAGGTCAGTGACCTGGGAAGAAGGGTATAAATAAACCCCAAACCCCAACTGCTGCAGCTTTGCAGCAATTGCATCATGAACTGCAGTGTTTACATCTCTTCAGATCTATACATCCATTCAATCTAACACTACACAATGATGGTTGACTTGTGAGGAATAATATATTGACCATATTGATAAAACAACTTGATGTAAAGGCAGAAAAAGACACCATGGGGATTATTTTAATTTTGAACCTCAGAAGTCAGGAAGTTACAGTTACTGGTTTCTAAGATGTAATATTGTAATAGTTTCACTAGTGGATTATGTAACAAGTCATACTGAGATGTCATATTTCTAAATTTTGGTTCTGAAAGCATCAAATCTTCTCTTCAATGAAAAATTTAATACACTGTAATTGTCATCAATCTGGAGATATATCTACACTCAAGATGCTCAAGATGAGGTGTTTCACGTTTGATAAGCTGCCATTGGATGATTCAAGGTTGCATTTGTCTGCTTACAATAAAGTTTAAAATCTTATTAACCTTGAACTTCTTCATGGAAATTAGCTACTGTAACATTAGAATGGAAGGAGTCAAAGTGACTATCTTCTGGATGGCGTTATCTTGTTTGCTCCTTCACATTACCTCATCCAAATCTGATGCTACTGATGGTGCCTCTGGTTTAGAAACAGTTATAGAAGTTAAAGATGGCCAACGGCATGAACTAACTTCTCCTAACTTCCCTGAGTGCTGTAAGGCTGCGAAATATGTCCTGAAGAAATCTGCTGATGAAGATAAACATTTGAAATTGATATTTACTGATCTGGATCTGTCTCCATTTAGTGAGCTGTTAATTTACGGAATAAAAGAAAAAGGCTCAGAAAGAGTACTGATTGATAAAGCGAGATATTTCTACAGCTGGATTCACCCCGTGGTTGTCTATGATGGATATGCTATTGAGATTGACTACAAACCAGCTGAAATTGGAGAAGTTTCTAACAAATACATTGGATTCAAGGCAATTTATTGGTTAGATGATGATGCGTGGGAACGCAATAAACCGCTAACTATATGTCCATCGATCGGTGATGCTTTGCCAAGTAATAGGATTAGTATTGAACCTTTTAAATTGCATGACCCTCAGCATTATGAAATGAGGTGTATATGGCAGATTAAACCTGTGCCTGATAGTGACATGGATGTGTATGTTAATGTAGAACATCTATCTGGCATGAATGCTACTGTTAAAGTCATTAAAGGAGTGATATCCACTGGTAAAATATTGCTGACAGAGACCAGTATAGACTCATCACACACTTACTCATCTAAAGATGGCTTATACATTGAACTGATCAAACCTACTGGTCAAGGGAGGTTTACTTTTTCTTACGGAGTTCGTAAAGTATTAGAAAAAGATGCAGCAGATGAAGAGTCAGATGTTTGCGAATTGAAAGTTGATGGAAAATCAATCAAAGGCTTCCTATGCCAAGAGCAGAATGAAGACATTTGTATACCAACTGAAAACAAATGCAATAGAATCAGGGATTGTCGTAGTGGCTTTGACGAAAGTGTGGAGGTTTGCAATATATCGACCACTTCTCAGCCAATGGAATCGACTAGACCACCCAAGCTTGCTGAACCTATATTTGACCCTGTACTGCCTACAGTCAAACCAGTAAATGACCGAATGTCTGACCAGGCAGTTGACCCAGTATCTGGACCAGTATTTCCCCCAGTAGCTGATTTTGTAGCCAGCCCAGTAGCTGGCGCAGCAGCATTGTCTGATGAATGTGTAAAGAAGAGATGCAATGACGGCAGATGCCCTGAGAACATCTTCCAATATTGCCCGGAAGACGAATGTCCTGTCGGCTCTAGAAGATGTGAAGGAACATTGCTCTGTGTACAAGGACCATTTGAAAAATGTCCCGATGATGGATGCAATGATTTTGAAACTGAGTGTGAAGATGGTTCTTGTGTATTTTACTTCGACGACTGCCCCTCGGGATGTAGAAAGATGGATAAGAAGTGTGCAAACGGAAAATGTGTCGGACATCATGAGCGCTGTCCTGAGGAAGCGTGTCCAGATTACAAACCTTTCAGATGTGATAATAAGTGTTTGTACGAAAGTTCGAAATGCAACCAAATAAAAGAATGCACGTCAGGGGAAGATGAATATGACTGTCCTAAATTTGGTAGTCTGAGTGGAAATTGGAAGAAGTTCATGTTATTTATGCTGATACTTCTCCCTGTTATGATATGTCTAGGGATCATATTTAGGAAAAAATGTGTACGGAGAGATAGACTAGGTCGGGTTATTGAAGGCCCAGGTGCTCCGGTAAGACAAACTGGGCAACATACTTCTAATCTGATAAATCGTCATCCTAACATTACTGGGTTCACCCCTAGTGCTATGCCACAAGGCAATAGAAATCAACCTCATATAGCTCCTAATACAGTTATAACCAACCCTTCTGGCCCTTATAACTTTTCTCATAACTCTCCACCTTACCAGACCAATCCTAATTACCCCCCACATGGCCCTCCGCCATTTTCTGCCCCAACTACCCCTCCTTATTCACCCCCAGCTGGTCCACCCACTGCTCCACCCCCTTATGACTTTCAAAATAATCAAGACGGTAGCAAAACCACACCGTCTTCCCCTCCTCCTCCTTATCCCTCCACATAAAGTATCTCTTTAATTTAATTTCTGTATGCTTTTATCTCTCTTGAAAAAGTCATCATGGCACTTTCCTACTTGGGAGTGGCAAAATGTATTCTGCCCTGGTAATCATGTTAATGTTCAATATATATTGTTTCCATTTGCTACACCAAAGTGGATGACATTTTCATTTGTAAATCCCTCAGAAAGATCTCTACTCCAATTTGGTGCTGCCAAGGTAGAAGCATTTGTTAATTGTTATCTCAGGATTTTATCAACTCAGGACTATATTGACTTTTAAGTTGTAAAGTAAATGTATAATTTATAAGTGGCTTGTGAATTTGGCTTCGGCATTTCTGAGTGTGTGCCCCTTTCAATCATCTGCGAGACCATTAAATTTGTGTTTGTACCACTCAATTGTGTTGTTCTTTGCTGAAAATGTGAAATAAAGTTTAATACTTGCCTACTGTTGTGGCTTGTGTGTTGCTGTTGCTACTGTGTTTTGAGTTAATTTGGAAAAGCTACTTGTATGGATATGGTAGTTGTGTAGTTGGTTGGGATAACCGTTTGTCCAGACAATGTACAATATCCAATTATCCATCTAGCTTTAGCACCTCGACCAATTTGTCAAATCCAGGACTGAGACTGTAAGTGCTGTGTTTTGGCTCTGTAACACAATGATCAGCATTTCTGCCTGGTGCGCAGTGGATGCGGGTTCAAACCCCCGCTCCGGCCATGTCCAGACGTTATCACTAATGATTGGTATGATTGCCGTTCAGTATGGTGAGTGCCTGTGAGCAGATTTATCTGGAATGGGCACTATATAAATTCATACTGTATTATTACATTGGTCCACATTATTCTGTTAAGCCTGTTGCCAACCTTTTTAGCAAGTCATAACGGTTTTCCGCGATATATTTGGTAATTGGGATGATATACCCTCAAAGAGAATTGGCTGTATAATGCTTTTCACCTTTCTCTCTCTCAGTGCCATTTATTTATTTCTGCCAATCTTGCTAATCTTGTTTGCCACAATTGCTGACACCGATAATCCAGAGCTTAAATAGAGAAGTTATGGTATAAGATTAATGCATGTCACTGCATAATCTGGAGCAGGCAATGTCAGCCATGACCTGTCATTACTGAGAACTGCTCAACTCCGGCTGTGCATAGTGCCAGACTCCTCAACTCTACCAGTGTCACACAGAGGATTGTTTGGCATTTACTCTATATGCTCGTTCTTTCACTTTCCCTGCATGGACTCCTGATTCGTTGTTATTGAAACCATACGGAGCTCCACTTATGTCAGTGTCTGAACCGCACCATACTATATCACAGACCACACCACCACAAGTCCGCCATTAACTACCCACATGAAAGATTTATAAATACGATGATAGATTGGGTTTGTTGTATTGGTGACTCCTGAAGCTTTCGCCTATGTGAACCATGGCTTTCCCGCCATTGGATAATACTATGATATTACATCATTAATCTTGATGTGGCGCTTGTGGACGATGGAAGAGAGACTTCTGAGAGGACCCATGATGCGGAAAATTGATCCGAGTATGATATCAATATCACGCCTCGGCAGGCTTGACTCGGCTTAGTCTGCGTCTGTCTGCGTCGGTGGGGCTTGTGTGCCTGTTTGCTGTTTTTGTAGTACTTTGTACTGTGCACTGTGTACTGTTAGGTCTTCTCTGGAATTTCTCCATCCCCTTGGTATTTGTGCTTCCTGTTTGCTTCTTCCTGTAGGCTCTTGTTGTGTACTGTTGGCAAACATTGGTATATGAACTCCATATTAAGTTTGTTTGCGTGCGGAATTAAGGTTTTGTCCAATAGATTGCTGGCATTAGTTGCTTTGGAGGCTGGTTTGCTCAATCATAATGCTGAGAATTTGATGACATTCATGGTTGGACTTGCTATCTCAACTGGGGAGTGTGGACCTAAGTGGACCTTCCTTGAAAGCTTTGATTCCTTAGGGTTACTGCTATGAAGACGATGTGTATCTCTCTGACAATTGCTTGTCAATTTCTGCACAATTATAAATGTGTTCTCATTCCAGATTTTGCAAAGCTTATGTATAAGCAATATGGTAGGCCTAAGCTATGATAAATTAAAAGACTGATAGCCTGATTTTGGAAATAAATCTGACTGCAATTCTTATTCTAATCAAATCCATGAGGTGTGCTTCAGTATATGTTCAGCAGAAGTGTAGGAATTTGCCTAGTGATATATATACTGGTCTATCCCTTGTCCTTGTGGTATACCATTTCCACAGGATTGATATGCTAATTCTGCATATGTTCGGGAAGTAGTAACTTTTCTTAGAAAGATAGCAATCCCATGATTAGGAATATAATAAATCTGCCAAAAACGGTTTGAGTAAGCAAGATTTGCTGGATACATATATGTTGTTAGTATTTGCTTAAATTGAGCCACTGCCTTCACTTCCTGGTCTTATCAGGAGTCCTTGAGGCACCCCCTTGATAAGAATTGTGCTGATCAATAATTCTGCTCCTAGATTGTTATGGGAAGGAATAAAGATTTTGACAGATAAAATGTCCATATATATGGTTAGTTTAACTTCATGCCAGATAGCAGTTCTGTTTGTGCCTGATGACTATTCCATTGGCCATTCTGAAGGGTAGATGATAGTTATTTAGGCCTACTCCACATTTTCTGAGCTATTTCCGTTAGTAAAAACGCTTCCAGGGACACAAATCGACATTATGAAAGAAAGTCTGTGAACTTCAAGAAAAATTACAGGAATTGATGATCAAATGGTCAAGAACTGCTAGAAAAAAGCTCTGTACTGGCACGGTGCTGCATTATGATATTTGACCTTATCCAGCCTTACCGTCTTTAGCGGAAAGGACAAGACATAGTACGCTTTTGCAGTAACTATTACTAACCAGTGTTATAAGGCCCAAGCTGCCTATACCAACTGTGGTCTCAGTTATTAAGAGGTCATGCAGCTGCCGTATTGATAAAAGGTCCCTCACGAGTCACGAGCCTTGATCCTGAGGTCAATAAGGGCAAATTGCCAGGGACATCTGGTGGATATTGACAGAAACGATTAAGTAGACGTCCTGCATGACAAAAGGTCGTATGTCAAGCTGAGAGGGTAAATATGCGGTCAATATGATTCTGAGAATATTATGATGTAAAAGCGATGAAATACGCCACAGAATTATATGCGGATATGCCCTAGTTTGGTAATGATATGCATTGCCATGTAGATTCCAAGACTTAAAAGGAGATCTGCCTTCTCTTAGGTGTCTTGAAATTTTTAGACAATTAAAATTTTTCCTTAAGGTGGCTCGATACTCGTGAACTTTCCAAGATAGGATTTCTTAAAAATAGTTTAGAATGATCCAAAATATAGTTTATAGCAAGGATATGTAAAAAATGTGGTCGCAACCAGCCTTTTTTTCAAAATATTTGAGGTTATGTACAAGAAAGTCAGTCCACGCAATCCTGAAAAACTAAATTTTTTTCTTAACTTTTTTACTGTGAAGTTTGCCCTGCCATTCAGTGGTCATGCATCCCATATTATGCAATGAAGCATGAAATTAAAGAAGACACTTTCAGGGAAAAGCTGATAACAATTTAAAAGAGATATGTTTAGTTTAAAGGGCGCTCCAAGGGGTTCGGAATAAAAATATTGATTTTGACAATTTTAACTTTTTTCATAAATCATGGCGCTAAAAAAATTGGCTAGATAGGATTTCTCATTTCTTTGTCATTTATTTCCAAATATTGTGAGGAACAATAAAATGCATAAGAGAAGGTTTGCTACCGCGATGGATTTTGATATAAAAATTTATTTGTATTTCAAAGTCATTTTTGAGAAATTAGACCTGCTTGCCGAAAATTGCCTGTAAAAATATTCTATTGGGACTATAAATCTGAAACTATGTGGGATTGCAGTCCTCTTCACAGCGCATCTAATGCTTTAAACCAGAAGTCTCTAACCCTAATAGAAGTGGCGCAAATGGCAAATGAAGTGGCTGTCGCACGGAATTATAAAAAGACAAAAATGCTGCCCACAGAGCTCTGCAGGTTGCTGTTGCTATGGTGACGTCGCCGTTGCTTGGCCACGAGTAGCGAGCCACCTTAAGATATTGGTCATTCCATCCTGTGCTCCTTCGAAGGAATCTGAATTCAGTTTGCACAAACATGTTTACGATAAAAGTTGACCGACATGTTGCATTTGAGCAGCTTATGGACACATTAAGTACTCTAGAGTCAATGATGGTAAATCCGTCCAGGAGGGTAAATCCGTCCACCCCCTAATATAGGTATATAATTAAAATTTTTACAGTTGTGTGAGTTGTAAAAGCAAGAGAAACTCGTTTTCAATTAATTTTGCCGTTTTTATGGTGTTGACAACATTTTAAACTAGAATGAGCGCTCAGAGATCGCATACCTCAGCCTGCCTTCAAATTAAGACTGAAGCTGAACACAACTTTCTAATTCATGATATCCTTTATCAATAATCAAGTAATTTATAAAACATTTAATTTTAGTAAAATTTATTGTATATATTTTTTTGTAAAGGGTTTCCATAAACTGTTTTCAATGGGCCCATTGGAGCTATTAATGGACATGGCAGTCTATCTATCTATCTATCTATCTATCTATCTATCTATCCGTTTATCTATCCGTTTATCTAACCATCTTTCTCCCCGGGCACTCACTTTAGTCCGAGCCCATGGGACTTTAAATGGAGGCGGGTTGTATCCAGAGTATTCTATACTGAGGCAACTGAAAGACCCTGGGCATCCCTGAATTAATAGGGTATGTGCCAGACTCTCAGTCTTCTCATCTCATCATCATATGGCGGTCGCCTGCCTCGATATAGCACACTAAGGTGCTGCAGAGGCGTAAAACACAAACAAACAAACCATCTTTCCTGTTTATGTCTCTATCCATCTGTCTGGTTGTTTAAAATATTTTTTAAAGAATTATTTGTCCTTTTTTTCCTGCAAAGTATGAAGTAAAATGACCTTCAAATGATAATTTAGTTTCTATGTAATTGATATGTCTGTTGAAAAATGAAAAAGATCTGAAGCCAAGATTAATTGGATAAGCAGTCATTAATTGCATTTGATGATGATTACACTGACCAACACCAATCAAGAAGCAATGACAATCTGTAGAATTCTCTTATTAACTGGATTCAATCAAGTTCACAATTGCTGAACAGACTGTAGAAATATATAAGTGGTAAAATGACATGTATACCATTAAAGTGCATGTAGTGCACTGTAGAGGCCTAATTTCGAATTTCTTTAACTGTAGCCCCAACAATTCTCCAATTATCACCAAAATTTAATCAGGTATTGTGTAGTACAAATTAACACATTGTGCCAAAGGAAATCTAATTCCATTGAGAATTGTAGGCAGGAGTCGATTAACAAACACACAAACCCACAAGCAGAGATCCCAGAAAATGCCCACCCCTACAATACTCCGCCTGCAGGCTGAGTAATGATATTCAGGTCCATTTAAAAGTTGAAGACAAAAAACAATGAAATCCTGTGACGTCATCATAGCCATTTTCTGATAACACTTAGTTGGTCTTCTAGGCCTATTCCCATCAAAATCAAAATATATTGAAGGTTAAAAATTGATGCATGGGGTCGTTTACTTTTATTATTCTTATAGGGTTTCTTAAATAACTGAATTCCAACATTTGGAAGGGAGAAACAATGGAAATAAAAGTGGACGGATTTACCATCATTATTTTAAAACTGGCTTGACTGAGTGATTGTAAATCCGTCCACCCACTTCAAATGGTCTTTAAAAGTACTTTTATAACCAATATCGTTTATAAATGGCTAAAAACCGATAAAAGAAATTATATTGAGCAATTATAACCCTTGATTGGGTTAAAACGTTTTTTTAAATTGTGATTGAGGTAGTAAATTGAAATGCTTGATAGTTAAATTGACCTCTCTTATTTGATTCTTCTATTTTAAGTGCAATCAGCACCCCAATGTTCTAATATTGACAGAAAATCCTTTGTGACAGTTAATATATCGCAAAACTTTTAAAAATCACAAGATATAATAGGTATGTGCTGCATAATACCCTGTGGACGGATTTACCATCCTTGCTGGACGGATTTAGAAGCATCCTGGACGGATTTAGATGCCCTAACCTTTAATGTTTGTTGCCATGGTTTCAGCAAAACTTATTTGAATATTTTACTTTTTTGGCTGCTAGTGGTAGTACGGAATATGCCCCTTCCAATGTGCTAATTTATATTTTTGTATCTTATACCACTTTCCTTAAAATACAGTTATGGCCAAAAGTGGACGGATTTACCCTCCTTGACTCTACCTCTCTATTACCAGTATTACGTTATTACAGACTCAGTATTTGATAAGTGCCGATGGTGGCAGGAAGGTTCAGGCATAACGGTACACTCGTGGTGCTTCCAGAAGCCATACTCTTTAATAATTTATCCTTCCCCGGGTGTCAAACAAGGTGGCTCCCTGGTACCTCTGGTATTTAATACTGCTTGTCAACAATCTTTCATGAGGTGGGGACAACCCCTGGGGATGCTGTGTTAGACGCTGACTAATGTCCCTTCTAATCGCCTCCCAAATATTGGGAGACTCCAGTGAGGTGGGACAAATTGGTTGTCATGGGAACGGCAGTGGTCTGCAGCTTGTTACCATGACAACAGCAGTGTGGTGGCACTACCGGTAGCCCTGGTGTTGGCAGCCTTAGCATGCTCAGTCAGGAAGTTGCTGTAAAGGTCTTGATTTAGATCTAGCTGTGTGGTGTAGATCTCGCTGTTGATCTTGCTGTGCAGATTCGGCTGTTGATTGCGCTGTAGATCTTGCTGGTTGCCATTTACTGCGAAGTACACTGTATGGCCGTGTTCGTGGACAACCGCTGTCAAATTTAGTGTGAAAGTTCTAAGCTTTCCATAGTCATTGTGTATTGTTTATTGCATTATACTACAAAGCTTAAGTTCAGCACTCCATGAATGTATAAGCTGTGGTCTTGGCTTGGGAATGTAAAAGTCTGCAAAGAATGTACATCAAATTTGCAGTTGACATTCACTTAAATATTCCAAGAACTTCCAGATTAAGTTTACTTTGCTTTTAGTCCTTGCACTTGCTTTTGAATTGTTCTCAGTTGGATAAAACTTGATGCTAAAATTCCTGAAGATGCTATTGTGTAATTTTCTCTTAACTAATCTAATTGTATATCGAAGTAGCTGCTCTTGCAGTGATTAGAATCCTGCATAATTTCCATAGAATTTCCAATATAGTTTCTGATAGAAGAAAGTACTTCAGAGCCAAATCTACTTTCCTGCTGAATTCTTTGAAGTTGGTTACTGTAGGACTGGGGACTTTCTCCCTTAATAAGATAAGAAAGCCTCAGATAAAGAAGAAAAAGGTCAAGAGGACTTGGTATAGATGCGTCATACTCTCGCAGTAGCACTCGGTGCACCCAAAAACATCAAGGAAGTGGGTTAATTCAGGCTTTGTTATCAACTTATCGTGTCTGATTAGTTTCTCTTGTTTCAAGTCTTGTTGCCAGTTGTTGGTATCAGGTGAAAGATGGATGCAAAGAGATTTGGGTAAAAATACTAATCTTGTTGAAAAACTAGAGCTTAGAAGAAGAAATGTAGGACAACTGCATACATTCAATATTCTATGTACACTCTTATTTTCCCCTTCATTTGACGCTTTGCTTGCTGCCTTCTCCCCTCGTTGCTTCTCTCTACTCATCGCTTCTTCTCTCTATTAGGCGGAGTTGGGCAAATTCCAACATAGGCTTTATAACAAGTTCCTGATGCTGTGATCGTGTTGTTGGCACTTTTGCAAAAAAATAGATCTGGGAAGATAGGACTACTTGTTAAGTGTGGTAATTTTTTCAGAAATGTTATTGTTCTCCCTAGTTCAAAGTCTGAGACATAAATAAATGATAATTCCACACTAGACAGTTGGCTAACAACTGCCTTTGTTGTTTTATGTTACCACATTTTTAAACTCTTTTTATCTCCAGACATTTTGATGGATTAGGTTGATAAAGCTTGGTGGCAGAATGGACTTTTGATGTTGTCCCTCTGAAGATTTTGATTGCATAACCATGTTTGAATCAGTGATTCACTTAGCTGGTCAATGGCCATCCCTTGATTTGGACCACAGAGCAGGGCAGCAAGCCCAGCAAAGGCTGCCGTTTTAGTTGTATCGAATATTCCTGAATTCCCTGAGGCCCACGTCTCCAAGTTTTTGTCAAAGGACCACGTTGTGACTGATGTCAGCAAGGCTGTGATTGCTTGCAGAGACGTATTTGCCTTGTATCGTAGGCAAAATCAGAAACAAACTTATTTAGTAGGTTGACTGAATTTGTTTTGTACTTCCTACCAAGAGCCATATATTCACACACATAATATTATAATATAGGGCTAGGTCTCATAGGGGATCCTTGTGGTACAACATTGCCAACATTACTTCTTCCCCTAATATTATTCGACAATCATGGTCTGCCCAAAGCTAGTGGAGGATTATGATTTTTTAATGTCTCCATTACACATTTATTTGGGTGTATTTTGAAAGAATGAGTTAATTTTGTATCTCTGTTGAATCTCCGGAACCTCGCATCTTGCATCTTGTTTACCATTCTGAATCTCTTCCTGTCCTCTTGATTCATATCGGGATTTGTTCCGATCATAATTCCATTTTCGTTCTAATTAAGAGAACAAATACCTGTCACAATTCATAGTTAACTGGTTGAAATTTTGACGTTAGTCTAATTAGGAATCTCGGATAATAACGTAAGAATTTTAGATAGTTCCTTTGTCTCTTGAGTGTTTAATGGAGAAATTAATGAAGAGATTGATGAGAAATGTTGAAGAGGAAATCTTGGAATTGGATCAAATTTGAGAAATGACAGTTCTGGGTATTTTGGTCTTTTAGAAAAAGACGTTAAAAGTGATGAATCATTACTTAAAATTTATTTATTCAGTAGTGTCTTGGTGATAAAATATGTATTTGTCGTTTGCAAGGAGGTTCGTCTGAAGGCACAAAATTTTAGTAATTCTGTCGATGGTATAAAACTGCAATGAAAACTGGGATATACAATCTTAAAATTGATCTACAATGTACTTAATATTTAGTAGTTGATGAACAGCTTGAAAAGTAATAAATTCATTTTGGTGTCTCTAATTCTCCTATCTTTTCATTTACTTGGTATTTTAGTTGTTTTTGGATTGACATACAATATTGAGAAAGCGAAATTTAAAAAATTTAGCTTAAATCTTTTGTGGTGTTCTGTGAGGTTTGGTGAAAATTAATTTGCTTTTGAAGCGTTATACTCTATGGATGCACAGTATGATTTATAACATACCATTCGTAATATTTCATACCCAATACTTGATAGACAAAACACACCAGCAAACAGAATGACCTTGTTCAACTCCAGTGCACTCAATCCAAACATGACTTTGTAGGCCATGAGCCTCAATATATACTATTGATAATTAGATATATATTCTGTTTTGCTTATGCATAATGTTATGGCCAGTGGACAGCTAATCAATAGATCAAAAGTGGAGCACGCTGTATAAATATCCAAACTCTGACCTTCTCGTGTATATGCATATATATGCATATGTATGAGTTCTGTTTTGAAGTTGCTTTGTGAAAATGTGAATATTCATAATAAGCAAAAATACCGGTAGAGCAGACATGGCTGTGTTGATTAGCAGCAACAACATGGCTTAGAGGGCTGCACCATAAATTAACCTTCTGCCTCCGCCATAAATTGCAAATTATTCTTGTAATGACATAAAAACAGATTTACGCATATTCCGTTTGTCAAACATCAAGCATGCCATAAGGCGATTTCTGCGTATATCTATGAAGATATTTTGTGTTTCATGTGCATAATAGGATTTGGCTTTCATAATAAACATGCAAGATTTGGAAATAAAACAACAAAATGTGAATTTTATATGACCTTTTTTTCTATTTTGATCTTTTTGTACATTTTAAAACCTTTCACAACTCAATACCTGTCAATGTGAGCCATTGATTTCCAGTAAAATTTAAAGGTTAAACGAGCTTACCTGTTAAGTGAAGTTTAACCTGGATTCTGTTGATCTTCCGATAGTCCCAGGAGAGTTTATACGAGAGAGCGCCGCCTATTGTCAATATTGAAAGTGACCTACTTGGAATTTGATATTAAGGGTGGGAGAGGAGGGCGTATAAACTCTCCTGGGACTATCGGAAGATCAACAGAATCCAGGTTAAACTTCACTTAACAGGTAAGCTCGTTTAACCTTTAAATTCTGTCTCACTTCCAAGTCCCAGGATCCCTTATACGAGAGGTTTAAAGAACCAAATTCCAAGAGGGAGGAAAAAAGGAAAAAGAAGGAAACCAAGCCAGAACAGGAAGGCTGCCTGGTTGTGTGTATCTGGCCCAAGCATGCGGCCGTATACCACTGTTCATACATTACCCAGCCTACTTCGGGTTGGTCTGCACCACTGCCCCCCCCCCCTTTTTAAGCAGAGGCATTTGTGGATTTATTTCACTTGTTAAACCTGACGTCTCCCTGAAGCCCATTAATGGAATTCTTAGGCTCACTGTCAAGAGCACTATTAATAGTTTATTAATTTAATTATATATATAATGTATTATATTATATATTTCAAACTTTCCCCGTTGACCCATTGGTAGTCATGTCCGTGGTCAGTAGGATATATTCATTTCCATTGCGATGAAGTACTCTGAGGGCAAAGCATGTTATCCCGAACTATGAGGTTATTTATTGGTCAAGAAAGGCCTGTAACGGCCAATTTCAAAACAAACATACACTGTTATGCAGGCAAATACACCTCAGCCATACTGGAGGAAAGTGGTAGTTGTGAAAAGGTGACCATGAGGGTTCAGAACGACTTTATCATGATTTAAGTATGAATGGCAACCTATGGCTGATTAACAATTCATGCTATGTGCGCAGGGAGAAACTTCTCCTCATGAATGCATGCTGTGTGGGGAGTGTGGCCCTGTTCAGATGAGCAAAAGATATGACTCCTGATGCTGTAATATGCCATGCATTATTTTATGCCTATATTTAATGGTTTTACCTAAGTTGTTCAAGTAACCGCAATGATATAATGTCAGTCAGTGCAGGAAATGAAGTGGTTTATCCGGCTGATAAGTACATGTGTCCCAAGACCCATAAAGAAGTATCCACGGACTTGGCGTATCGTGTGATATATCTATACATATATGGTATATCTCTGATGCTGGCAATATATATAGTCGGCAACGACAAATTTAAATACACCACGAACGTTCCCATGTGCCATGTCATAGCATGGAAATATAGCTGTATATATATGTGGCAATTGGATTTCAATTAAATTACAAATTACAATGTTCCAA
The DNA here is from genome assembly GCA_026936325.1 of Platynereis dumerilii. Classification (NCBI taxonomy): domain Eukaryota; kingdom Metazoa; phylum Annelida; class Polychaeta; order Phyllodocida; family Nereididae; genus Platynereis; species Platynereis dumerilii. Next base: position 4,818,831 of record JAPTHN010000018.1, on the reverse strand, counting down.
GTGCACAATTATAGTTTGTGCAATCGTGATAGGTGCAATACCTTAGCAATGACAGAAGTGATAACTATTCTGATGAGCATTTTTGCATGGAGTGTGGTCGGTGAGTGCTGATAAAGTAGAATATGTGAATCCTGTGTGGCAGTCAAAGGGCTACTGATACCAGCCAATATAGATACTAGCCTGTCGAAACTGATAAGTTTGCCCCAGAGCAGACTTTATAAACAAAGCAACCTGTAAATTTGGTGAGTTTCTTTTAAAAGTATAATATTATTATATGTGACTTGATGACTTACAGCGTACAGCTGCGGTTACAGTGAAGCCATGATAGTAGGCCTATGTTTATGCGAAGGAGGAACTTTCTTAAGGGTGTGTGAGCTTCCCTGGTCAATTGTTAAAAACACCACTAAGGACGTCCTTACACAATCTTTTTTAAAAAGAGAGTGAGACGATAATACTGAACCAAGTTAGCAGCAATCGATTAATATATATACGTGGGTGAACTATAAGTGAACCATTCCTTGGGTTCAAAGAATATGGCAGAACTACCATAAGGCAGCGTAAATGTGCCAGTAAAGTGAATGGCCTAATTGCCCTCCAAGTAAAAGCTGATGGCGATGCAATTGCATGGTCGACGCCAATACAAGTTGCATGGATCTTGTGAGGTTCAATGATTCGCTGTTGAATCATTTGCTGTTGAAGGCTGGTGTGAGCTAGTAAGGCAAGTGCTATGAAAGAATAGTATGATAAATATATATAAAGCCTGTGCAGTAGGAACAAGAATGCACCATAGGTGCGGAGTCCCCACATATTTCATCCGTTTAATAGACAATTAAAGTCATGAATGTGTACCTTGGTGAGAGCCATTCAAAACCTATGATGTTTTTGGCAGGTGATATGAACTGTAACCCGCAGTGAGTGTTTTGTCTTGGACTAAGTAATTCCCATGTGAATGAGTGGGAGGAGCCCAGTGGACATAGTAATTCCAATGTGCATTGATGGGAGAGCCACCATGACTGCAGTTTGCACCATGACTGCAGTTCGTTGTCATTTATGATTGTCCCTACCAAATTGACATAGTAACAACGTGGTTTGCATGTATATATACGTGTACAATTTGTACATATATTACTGGTTCAGTGTTGCGATGGTGTGGACCCGAGATGTTGCGATGGTGTGGACCCGAGATGTTGCGATGGTGTGGACACGAGATCCAAGAAGTGATTCATGCCGGGGAGCTACGGATGGACATGAGGTTGTTGTGCAGTTGACAACATCAACAGTGCAGTGTGCTGCTGAGGTAAACCGGCAGCTCCATAAAAGCACATGTGACAGGAAAGATTTCATACTGGAAAAGCAAGAGTGGGACAAATTATTCATTGTGGCTACATCAATTTGAAGTACATGTAGGAGCAGGCTGTTTTTCGCCCCGATATTTAGGTGTCAAAAGCTTCGCCACCGAAAACAAATGACAATAGGCGGCGCTCTCTCGTATAAGGGATCCTGGGACTTGGAAGTGAGACAGAATCTACGATCACATAGGTACCACTGCCAAGGCTGAGATAAAAAGATTATTGACCAGTTATATTTTGCTATTGTTGTCTTGATTGGACAGATTGTTTTTCGTAATCTTGTAATCGTGTTTTGTAAAATATCTTTCATGTTTCTTTTATTTATCATTGACAATTTGGACTGAATTATATTTTTCTAACACTCAAAACGATCAGAAATTTGCTCTGTCATTTCGTTTGAAAAATTGCAATGTAATGTTGGAAAAGTATTTGGAAGTGTTTTGTCTTTTGCTTTTGATTGTGGTGAAATGACGCAAAATAAATTTTAAATGAGGTTTTTGTTCATGTCTCTGTCTTGAAGACATTTGGGATAATATATATATTATAAAACATGTGTCCGACAGTGTGTGACAATGGTCTTTATAATCATTCGTAAAATAATGTATTAAAGAATTCTTTGATCATATTTTTCCAGATCAATATGCCGACGGGGTGTGAATCGTTGCCTCCTTTGCCCGAACCTGAAGGAACAGTCCTAAAAAACCATCTAAAACAGGTATAGTAAATTCTTATGAAAATTTTGTCTCTGTATATGTCCATCCTAATTGTGTTGCAAATTCAGTTTAATATGATTCCAGAAACTGCACTGTTGAACTAGTACTACATTGTTAGTTATTAGGAGACTGCACTCGAATGATAGTAAAATACAATTAGAATAGATCGATAGTTTGTGTACTTATAAAAGCACTGGACACGATGATACACTATTTATGATTTATGTAGTGAAAATACTTCAAAATAGTGCGTCTGTTCTAACACATGTAAATCTACTATTGGAACGATGTACTGTCAATCTTTTTTGTGATGTTTCCGTGACTGATTTTGATATTTAAGTCATAGTTATTAGAATAGAAATGTTCTCAAATTAGTCTGTATAGTTTACTGTCTAGATTTGCACACTTGATTTCTGTTGTATTAGAGAGGTTTTGCTATGTTTACGTATGACGTCATGTGTACATTGGTGACTCCCTTATTAACAACAAATGTTTCCTCCTTTTCCCCTTCTCATTCCATCTTACCTCATTTTTCCATGTCACTCTCTCACAATGTGGCGGAGTATTTCACAATTTTAACTGAAATATTAATTTTTGCACCGTTTAAAAGAAAGCAGACTTGGTTGGTAAAACGATTTTCTCAATAAATTGCAAGAGTAGCTGGAAGTCGCGGTTTACATTAATCTTGCGAATAGTAATATACATTTAAGTGATACTTTTGTTCGTTTATTTATTATCTATATGTTTCATTTTCCAAAAAAAAGATAATTTAAAAAAGAATCGGGGATTGTTATCTTAATTTCTTTGGTTTTTCGTGATGATTTTGTTGATGTTTTTGACGATATGTACTGAAGAGATGCAAACTTTCATTCTTTTGCTTGTGTGGATATATTATTTGTAATATTTGTCAAGAAATTTTGCCGATTGTTAAATTATTAGGCCCTGTCAAGTTTTTTTAAATTATCATTCACTCATTATACTGGGAATTAATCAAAATAGTTTTAGAAGATCATCAAATTTATAAAGTTTTAGCAATCTGGCGAACTTTGCAAGTTGAATTGGTATTTCATTCATTATATTTTAATTTAAATACTCTTAAGTACTTAATTTACCCAGTAAAAAACAAAACTCAGTACATATCGTCACTTATTGCTTTTTATTGCTTTTCAATTTTTTTTACGAGAGTTTTTTTTCTGTTTATTTCATTGATAGATAATTGATCTTGGGTCTCTTTGGTATGAGTACATGTTAACCAGCGACCAAGGCATTGTAAGTCTTGGTTTGAAAAGTTTCACTTCTGAATCTTCGATTAAGATTGCTTGGGTTTGAAGTCTTATGTAGGTTTATGGTATGAATTAATACTCAATTTAATCCCAACTTAATGCATAGTAACCCTTTATTGGCCTTTGAGCATGTTGAAAATTACTAAAGTTAAAATTCAAGGTTATGGTTTGCCATCCTGAACCTAGTAATATTTCTAAAATTTAGTGATACTAAAGCTTTTACTAAATTTTAAGCACACTTTCTCTTGTAGTGAATATGTTGTAGGATTATCATTTACTCAATATATACTGGCATGGGATTTTGGCATTTTTCTAAAATTTGTACATGTCAATTACCTTCGAACCCAGATAACATTTTAAAATCAGTATGTGAAAATTAATTATCTATAGTGAGCATTTCGTCATTGTTTGATATAAACCAAGGTAATCTAAATATGGGTTCGATGATATGGTTTTTGGCTTTCCTAAATTTTTCATAATATTTTTTTAACGGTATTTTCCTAAGATTAAACTTTGCATGAAAAAAAAAAGTTCCTCTTTTTCCAATATAGATAAGTTACCATCTTGTTATTAAAAATACTTTGTAATTTATAAATCTCTTAAATTGTCACCCTTAAGATAAGCACCTTTCTAATATAAAATATGTATATAGACTTGAAGCTACATAACAATTAATGCATTGCCTCACACATGCAATGGTCACCCTATTATCGAAACCCTCAAGATAATTGATTGTATGTTATAACAAATAACAATATTGCGGTGCGCAGGTATAATGAAGCTTGTTGCACAATTTACAGCTATAGTATAGTTCACTTCATTCACAGTGGAATCTGGTTGTTTGGAATGTGTGGTATGGTATGGTTTGCACTTTGGGGTGATATAGTGTGGTGGCTTAGGGAAATTACCGTTACCGGGCGGATAAAAGCATGAAACTTGGCATAATGATTGCTTTGGACCTTCTTGTCAAAATTGGGGTGGGAGCCCAAAAATCGGAGTTAATTAAATGGGTCAAATCCAAGATGGCGTCCAAGATGGCCGCCGAAAAAGAAAATAGCTTATATCTCGGCAACTAATCAACCTAGAAGCATGCTGTTTGATTCTATACCTAGGTTTTTGGGGTCACAGAATCTATTTAACATATCAGAATAAGTGTCAGATACTTAGATCACCTGTGGCTGACATACATGGTGTGATCTTCATCTTTTTTGCGACAAAACCTTTAAAATATTCTGTCACATGATTTATCTCCTTTCATATAATTTATCAATTCTGTACAATGATGAGAAAGGCAAGAGATACTGGCAAAGGCAAAGAGATAATTACATTACTATATATAACTGGAACTGACTGGAGCTGTAGTCTTGTAGACATATGCATTTGACATGTGTAATCCATTTGTCGGCGTTATTTCAGCGCCAACAATTTGATGAACAAAAATCACGGAGTGAAATGCAAGAACTTCGAACTTGTTGGTCTACTGAATTTATTTCATACGTGTATAATGTAGTCAGTACATTCAATGACATTGTGGAAGTTCGTAAATCATCTGAATTTGGGCTGTTCAGGGGTTATGAACACAATTTTGATTTTAACTCTTCCAAACCACTGAGATCAAATGAGATTCTTGGTTTGTTAGAAATGATCATTCCACTTTCCTATTAATGTAATCTACACCCTGAATGTCGATCATCTGCTCCCTTTAAGGCTGAATAACCTAATAATCATGTGATGAATGCAACTATGCATGTGTGGCAATTGTGTGCATGTATTTGAAATAATGGTTGTGCACAATGATGTTTATCTCTCTTTTTACTTGCGGGTCAGGTCATTCTGCCACATCATCAGACTTCTGGATATTTTCAATCAACCTTTCAGCGAATTGGCTGAAAACATAGTTGTTGTTGTATGTGTTAAAGGATGACCTTCCAGAAAATTTCGTTTTAACTGGTCAATTAGAAAAATAGATGATTTCACTAGTTTTTCATCTATTAGTTTAGTCAAAACTATGTTCTTTGCACAATAACACAATTAATACTCAACCAAGAGCTCTGAGATCTATGCAAAGTTATGAGAGTAGACACTTATTATCCTGCAAAAATATTAATGTAGTTATGGCCTTGTTACTTTTTATCCTAATAGTCATAGAAAGAAAGGGATAATGCAGAGAGGGAGGATCTGTGAGAGGGATGATCTGAGAGAGAGAGGCCAGCAGAGATGGAGGAGGCAAGGAGGCTTGAGCTTGAGAGGAAGTAGAGATATTTTAGAAGGCAGGAAGGAGGCAGAGAGAAACAGAGAGAGAGCTAACTAAAGAGATGGAGAATGTGGGAGCTTTCAAAAGAAGGCAGGGAGTTAAGCATCCCCTGGGGAAGAACTTTTTCTTCATGGTGGAGGCAAGGGCCAGAAATCAAGAAACAGAAAGGGAGAAGTCAAGAGAGAATGAGGAGGCAGAGGCAGAGGAAGCCAAAGCTATTGGAGGATAGAAGTGTAACTTTGCATGGGAGAGCCAAGAGTAGGAGAGTGGGCAGTTTAAGAGGAGGCATAAGAAGGGGGGGCAGACTGAGAGAGGGAGGATAGAGCAGCTGTTTGAATGAGGCAATGAAGAGAATGAGGGGGACCAGAAGCAATCAGGGGGAATGCTTCGACAAGAAGTAACAAGAACCATTGACATGAGGCACACAAAGATGAGACACAGGTTATATCAAGAAGGAGGCTATACTAGAGCTAGGTGCTAGGCAGAAAGCAGTAAAGGAGAAGATAGAGACACAGAAGGCACAGAGGGAAGAGTAATACCTAGGGCTGGAGGAGGCTGAGAAAGTGAGAAGGTGAGAGATATTGGAGGCAAAAGCTTCCTTGTTTGGTGGAGGCAAGAGATAGGGAGGAAGCAGAAAGGGAGGAGGTGAAGAGGAAGGAAGCAAAAGCCAGGTAAGAGGTAGAGAGGGAGAATAGAGGATGTATCAGGAAGGAAGCAAGAGCTGGAAGAGGCAGAAATGAGGAATAGGCCCTAAAGCAAGTAGGAGGCATAGGGAGAGGTTACTGGAAGGAGAGCAGCAAGACATGGGCCACAGCGCAAAACAGTTATACAGAGCTATCTGGACGAAGAATTAAAGAGCAGGATAATTAAGACATTATACAGGGAGGCAGCAAAGAGAAAACATACTATTGCTGAGATCTGCTGTATTATGTTGTGTGTCCACAGATTTGGTCTGGAATATCAGTGTTAGATTTGACATAATGTCATTCCTTCATTTTTAAATCACATTTTCATGATAGTATGAGTGACTATGACACGTCTTGCATTCTGTGGCAGAATAAGTGTTGTGGGTTGCCCAGAATAGCTTGAAATACATCTCAGGTCATCTGGTTAACATTGGCTCCTGGGGGTCCAAAGCAGCCTTCAGACCCCCAGCCTCATTTTGCCTCCCTTCTGAAAAAATCCTAGTTATGTCCCTGAGAATAAGACTGGACAGTTTTTGTAATGGATGAAATATGCTTCAAAAGTGACTATTAATCATGCATACAGGTTGCACAATGGCTCCCATACTGGCCACATGTGAGATGGGCCTTCCTCCTGCAGATAAAGCTAAGAAGCATGAATGATCTGACAAGCCAACAATATACTGTCAAGAGGGACAAGAGACAAAAAAAAAAGATGCTGAGAAGCTATCCTCTGCTAAGTCAGCCTGCAATGATACTCATTTGAGTCTGAACTTTTGATACTAATCCATCATTTGGACATGCAAATGTGAATTTGACAAAAATTAAATCTAAGATTAACACACATATTAAATCAGTTGAATGAAATGACATATTAAAAGCAGGTTAATCAAAATTCAATATTGATAACTGTTAAGTCATTTTAAAACCTAGATCGTTGTGGACTAGACCTTAAATGTTCAGCTTAGTCTCTCTTACATTTATACCATTGAATAAGAACAGATTCAGATAGTTTCTTTATTGAACTCAGGCACTTTCATATGTGAGACAGAACAATTCTTTTTTTTATTTTTATTTATCTTCACTGAACCATGGAACAGTTGCATGATAATGTCATTATTATTTGGCATTCATAATTTACTCTTGTACCGTATTCATCACATGGTCTCCCAGGGTGGAATTTGGTCAGCCTCTGATCAGTATAAAATGTCTAACCGACTTTGTATGGAGGAAAATGGAAAACCGAAGCAGCTTGTGTGTGGCTGAAGTATGTGAAATGCTGGTGAAGTGTAGCTGTAAAGGAATTTGCTCAAACTACAAATGTTCACAAGTTGATTAGCGAATCTTCTTGCATTGTGAAAGTACCAATAATCCAATATGCTAAACAAACTTTTGACATTATATAAAACGTGTGATTCATTGCCCATTTTATATAGAAACTTAAAAAAGACTTCAATTTTAGCGTGGGGAAGATTTCTATTAATAATCTAATTGTGTATTGAATTTCCCAGCTTCGTAAAAGTGTTATGATTGAATTTTTTCGTATTCTTTGTTGCTTATGTCATGTACCCCTATCAAATGTCATCAAATCAATTTGGGACCATCATTTTTGGATTCCTTGGCTATAAAAACCTAGGAAATGATGTATTGCACAAGCAGATAGCTTTATTATTGGCCAATCCATGAGCAAAAACGTTTTTGGCGGCCATCTTGGACGCCATCTTGAATTTGACCCACTAAATTAACTCCAATTTTTGGGCTCCCACCCCAAAATCGTTCTTTGGGTTGGTGAGAAGCCACATGCCAAGTTTCATGCTTTTATCCACCCGGTAACGGTATGATTCAATATTGACCGTAAGCCACCCTACTAATAGTACATAATCCGTCCTACAATTAATCCTTTGACTCATTAATAATAGTTTTGGTTTGGTTGAACTGGTTCCTAACCCCACACATTTATTTGTGATTTCAGATGCATTTAGATAGTTGTAACATCAAATTTGGAATGTTGGGGAGCGCAGTAAACTTAAACAAATTTTTTGTTTGTGATTTAATTTCCAATCTAGGCACTAGCAAGTATGAGCATGACGCCTCAGCCAATCAAAAACCTCGATTCATTGGCTGAAAATCCGGAATTGAATCCAGAATTGTGGAAACGGAGAGAGAGCTTCTCGTCTGCGACCGGATTCAACCCCCTCATCTATGGAAATGATGTGGATTCCGTTGACGTGGCGACCAGGGTTGCTATGGTAAGGAATCATTGCTATCTTGTAGTAGTTCTTAGTAGCGTATATGGATGGCTTCTTAATAGTTGTGTGGCAAAGTTTGGTATAAATATATTTGCAGTATATAAGCACTGTCTTCCTACTTTCAATATAATGTTTGAAGAGAAGATTTTGAGGTAGTAACTGAATCTAGTCTAACATGAAATGAAGTAGATTTGATCTTGGTCTTATTATTATTTTTACCCAGAGAATCTACCCAAGACTAATCCCTCCATCATCGCATATTATCATAAAATTTTTCGTCAAAGCGTCACTGCCAATCAGCGTGCAGTATTTCTCTCCACTTCACAACTTGCACCTCTCACCCTTACAGAAATGTGCGATTCGATATAGCCCATTAAGGTGCTGCAGAGGCGTAAAACACAAAAGAAATGTGCGAAACATTGAAATCGTCCTCATTTGCATAACATGCGTGAAAGCCTGTTCAGTGTTCATTGGTCAGCTTTGTGGGCGTGTCTGACTAAATCACTGAAGGCTTTGCTAAAGTGATTATGTTTTATATGTCAATGAACTCATTGAGAACAATACCTTTGGCAGCAAGACTCTTTTAGTTCTGGCATATGGTACCAGTTGTTCTTTAGGGCACTTTGAATATCTGCATCAAAGCATTAAAGAGAACAATGATTTATGTTAAGTGACATGTCACTGTTCTGTCTTCAAAAAATTGGAAGTTGTTTCCAAAAAGTTTATTAACCAATGACAAATCTCTTTCCTAATTCAAATGAGCTGGAAAATTGGTCAATTTGAAATGAAGCCGAACCGGCGAACCTGTCATAATATGTTTTTTAATGTCTTGTATCGAGGGGCAAAATTTCCCTAAAAAATTGTGAAATTTAATTGGAGAATGATCCCTTTCCGAAAGAAATACTCCCAAATTCAATTAACAATTTTTTTGTCTCTTTCAAATTGCTTCAATGTTTTACATTCAGAATAAAGATGATTAAATGATTCAATCACGGAGAACCTAAAACATGTGTCAGTTTCGGCTTTTTTTGCTTGTTTCTGACCAAATGATAATCAATCAATGTCCTTTTATCTTTCAGGTACGTTTCTTCAACTCCCCAAATGTCCTGGGCAACTTCACGGAGCACACGCGGACACTCAGACTCTACCCCCGACCCGTTGTCGCTTTCCAACTCAACAGCTTCATGAAGTCCCGTCCTGTCAAGACTGCGTTTACACATCGACTGGCTAGAACTCAGGTCTGTTGCTCTTGCTCTTATGTCTACTTATGAGATCTAGGAGGTTTCATTGCGATCAAAATATGTTACAGATTTACCCCGTGTGAGGGATGTTTTACTTGCCCAAAACAGACACTGATGCAAGGGGACACCAATCAAATGTCTCATCTGAATGACAATGAATATACAGCTAAGATTTGGCCCTTAAAGATCCATTGAAAATATTTGGAGGTTCAGATCCTGCGATCCTGGGGTTTGAAGGCAAAGACCTTCGGTGCCGCATGCCAGGGCTGTAATTTAGCTGCCCAAATATTTAGAGAATACTAAGAATAGAATAGATGCTAACTGGCAAGATATATCTTATGTAATCTTTGGCTGGAGGATTGTCACTTGTTCAACACGTAATAATAAGTATACATTACATGCATATGTTTTGTACATGACACTTTAAGGAAATTTAAGGTGTCTGTTTTCTTCCGTAAAGATGTTGTGGGTCACCTTTTTCTCAGTCGATATCTACAATGTCTGAAATGTGTCAGCTGCTGTAACAACATTTTTCCACTTCGTAACTTGTCTCCATTATTCCACAAGACTAAACACAGCTTGCTCTTATAACGCTGCCTCAGTGGTTGAATTGATCTGAAGGCATTTTTCATCACCTAATGGAGTGTCCACACCGACTCTAACCATCTCACATTCTCGGTGTTACTTCAATCTGTACATTTGTTAAGTAGGTCTGCCCCTAAAAGGGTCCCCCGCTTCTATTCACAGATTAGCTGCAGCTGTATCTGTTGCTATGCCAACCAGAAGTGTTGCAAAGGATTATGGGAAGTGTGGTTTCCAAGTTAGGCTTCCAAGTTTGGGCGTGAAGAGTTGATCTTTCACAGCTGGTTTCATGATTCTGGTTTATTTTTCACAATTTTTCTTGCCGTGTTGAGATTAGTCATTTCATAAATTTTGATTGATTTGTATCTTATCATGTTATGTTTAGTCATAAGATTTAAATTTCATTTTTATCATGAGTAACTCTCAGCAACTGCTCTTGCCAGATTTAGAGCTTTCATGAGATTTAAATTAAAAGTAGCATTAGTCTAATTGCAAGTTTTCCACATGATTTTAAGTTTTGTGCCAGGACTGTCTTCTATTTTGACATAATTATGGTTCCTGCTATGAAGGTCTCTATTTTTCATGTATTGATAAATGATAATATTATTATATTCAGACATCTGTCCAGTTTGATGTCGTTAAGTAGAGAAGTACACATAGTGTTGGAATTATTTTTCTACTGAGACCCAACACTTAGTAGTAGCAGGAAGCACTTTCTAGTGAATTTGCTGCCTTATCATTTCGTCATTACCTCTGTCTGTGGCAGCTGGTTTTAACAACAGACTATGCCTCTGACAAATAGGTTTAAGAAAAAAAAAATATATATATAATATACAAAATCTCAGCACCTGGACCTAGATTGTGCGGCTGCTAACAATTAACCTTGGAAGCGCGGATGCTGAGAACATTTCCCTGCTATGAAAATCTAATTCCATCTATAGTAGACAGAATCATGCTATCTGCTCATGAAGACATCCTATTGGAACTATAAGAGAAGTCCTAACTTATTTTCCCCAGAATGGCTGAGACATTAACAATGTGATGAAAGGGAACTTCAGATGTAAATTGGGCAATTCCAGCCTCCATCAATGGACCATTATGTTACTTAGCTTCTGTTGAGGTCTGACAATGAGTTGTTAGCCTCATTATGATATCTTGGGAAAGCCATTACTTCGCATCAGATTTAAATGGAAACACAAGAAATTCACGGGATGGGAGCAAGCCTCGTTTGACTTCGCGACTTAAGTTACTAAAATGTAGCAGATTGGAATCAAATGGGCGAAAAGCAAGACCATTTTTTGCCTGAAATCAGTGAAATGGCCTCGAGATAGCAGTAAGAACACTTAGAACAGAAAGCTTCATTTGAGTCAATGACTAGTTTGCATTGCACCAGAAGATTGTTGTTCTGTTTTCAAAGACTCAAGAGACATCTGATTTGAAATTAAACCACATGAATGGATATGCTTTGGCTTTTACAAGAAATTTTGAAGACTGGTGCAGGCCTCATTTGACTGTGTTACTTAAATTACCAAAATGTGGCCAATTTGATTCAAATGGGGTAAGACAAGAAATTTAGCCCTGAAACATCCTCATGAGACTGAAGTGAGCCTCATTTAAGGGCACGACAATATTTTAGTAGTTAGTTGTTCTTCTTTCAAAACAACATAATATATTTGTCACTGTCAAATTAACCAAAAAACAATCTATTCTCCCCTCTCTAGATACAATTTATGTTTTAGTCCAGGTTGATATCTAGCTTCCGAAAAGGCATCTGCTTGAACATTTTTTGTAAGTTTTAAATAGTGAATATTTAATATAGTTAGGATGAAGTCAATATTTTCTACAAGTAGTTCAGGTTTAATAGTTTCAAAAGATTTGAAAGAGTTTCTGACTTATTTATTAGAATTTATTCTAATTTCATTTTTAGCCATTATGCTAATTTTATTTTTACAGCTGGTAATATAACAGCTGCCTCTCATTTGTTTTTTGAAAATAGATTTTAGTTTTAATTTTCAATGGCTGAAAATTTACTAAATTCAGTAGCTGGCCACAGTGTGTATAATGGGCATTTTACAAATCAATTTTAAATATTAGTAAATTTCAAATTTAATGTCTTTGTCATTCATTTGGGCTACTGACCTGAAGGTTATTCACATTGGGGGAGATACATGCATGTCCACTGCAAGCATAAACATTATAGTGCTCTCTATGCACTGGGACACTGTGGGTCAGCATTTATTAGCCCTATTCCTGCTGAGTAATTACATAGTCGGTGCTAGGAAAAGTGTCAATGCCATAGCAAGTATATCATCCATCATATCAGTCTTGCGGTATGAGCTAGAAATATTATTGTAGATGGTAATAATTAAGAGTCTTGAAAGTTAGGACATGTTACAAAACTTGTGACATCTCTGTCAGATCATTAATCCATCACACTCTGCCATCTCTACATCTCTACAATTTTATGCTGCAGCGAAATTTCTCTTCAGTTCTTTTGATCTGGCTTAAGGATCATTAAGATGTGAAATAATTCAAATTCTTTCAAAATGATTAAAGTCAGTCTCAGTCTCTCAGAATCAGTAAGAAAGGAATCACATTGACATGCAAAGACAGGTTTACTCTTCTCTGTCGTAAAGCCGTTAGAAGGAACTGCAAGATGTTCTTTCTTGTTCTAAACTGAATTGTAACATTTGTGTTCTTTCTAAACTAGTGAAGCCATTGCTAATGAATAAAAAGCTTCTGATGGTGTTTTTGCCGTCTTAGTTAGGATATGCACATCTTTACTGTAAACTTGAATTTTAAGTTGAAAAGGCAGGAAAAAAGATGAGGAAGAGAAAGAGATTAGCAGCTGTAGGGCAGATAAACCTGAAGAAGATGCTGTCATGTAACATCATATTACTAAGTTCTTTTAAAAACTTCATTAAGTAAGTAATTTTTGCTTTAAAAATCGTCCTTCTTACTTGATGCAAGATTGCCTGAGGCTCATACGATGTAGGTCCACATCAGAATCTAGGCTTGCCTATGGTTGCCAACGGTTGCCATGGCAACATTCTTATGGAAGACATCATTTATTGGCAGCTTCTGAGAGGCAGGAAATTAGAGCGCGCATGGCAAGAGCAGTGAGGGGGGTCTGTGATTAGACTCCATATTGCTTCCATTGCAGTCCCTCAAAAGAATAAATTAATGGCTCCAGACTGAGTCCAGGGGGCTGTGGTGCTTGACTTGGCGCCATGTGTGGTAGACTGGTGACTGCGGTACTTGACTTGATTGACTATGGAAAACAGCTTTGACCAACAGAAAAAGAGGGCAATGTGTGCATAGATAGACAGATATACAGACCGGCAGATACAGATAGATAGATAGATCGAACGGCAGAAAAAGAGGGCAATTGATGAGCAGACATTTCAGATTCAGATTGAAGATAGAGTAGTACAGAAAGACAGTAACGCTCTACAGATGGCTGCCAACATGGACATGCAACTGATGGATAAGTTGAAATTGAGCGACTGACGGATCGATTGGTAGATACCAGATAGGTAGAGAAAAATAAATCAGGAGGACTTTGTTGGTGGCCTGACCCAACTGGTAGCAAGCACCAATCTATCAACCTGTTTAATAAATGGCACTAAATGGAATAGAATCAGGAAGAAAATTAACGTGAAAAAGATGATGAGAAAAAAAGTCACAAAAGCTATTTTTCACAGGTGGACTTGTCCCTGCACAAATTTTCACAAAAGTTATTCCACATAAATAGAACAGCCAATATTAACATGGCTGTGACTTGTTTGAAAACGGCAGTTTTAATCAAAGATTTCAATTCCCATAGCCAAGAAATACAATTTCGATATTTTACTCTCACTTTTAATTGAATGACACTTTGTTATTTTGGTTTGTTTACGTGGCTTGATCAAGTTCGAGAATGAGTGGGATGTATTCTGTATCATATTACTCATTATTTTAAACAAATCTGTTCTTAAGCTCTTCCAAATACACATGCATGAGTCCATGCAGAATTGTTTATGTTCAAGCCTTATGAAATGAACTAGGCAGGCTGCTTGACAGAATTGCCAAATGTCATAAGACTGAAATTGGCCTGAAGCACATAAATATGAACTTTCTTGGCATTTTGTTTTGAAATGTTTTGATATTAGGACCTATTGCAAAATGCCAACAAGAAATTGAGCTATTTTAAAACAAAAAAATTCCCCACTGGTGAAATGTTCCGAGTCGTAGTATAAGGAAAACATGAAGGATTTCCTGCCAAGTGTATGATTTATATGATATTCAGAAGGAAGAAGGTTTTAGGATTGTGAAAATGAATTATTGACAATAAAAGTGAAAATGAAACACCAAATTGTGTGCTACTGGAAAACTGTGTCTATGCTGGACAAGTAAAATACCCTTCTGATTGGTTGAATCTGTAACATATTTCAGTCATTGTATTAATCTACCCTCTTCAATGGCAAGAACTCGCTTCTGAGTGGCACTACAGGACTTCATGTTTCTTCACTGAAATATTATTATCAACCGTGCCTCTTTTCTTTTCCAGGCTGTGGAATTCTTCGTAGAATGGGCATTGAGTCCAACGAATGTCGCTTTCCTGCGAGTGCAAACAGGCGTCTTTGACCCCCTGTTAGTGGGCGACAAAGCAAAATGGTTTTCCAACGGTCTTCAGAAGATCGACTTCAGAGTGTATGACGAAGCTGCGTCTACCCTTGGTGCTGCCGTTTCAACTTATTTGAACAAGAAGGAGGAGGATGATAACCCTACTGGTGCGTATTTGAAAATATTTTTGAGTATGATACGATATTCTTAAGTTTCTTGGAAGTATTTGTCTGTACAAATCTTCATGATTTATATTATAACTTTGTTACTTTCCAGACGAGAGTGGGAGTGACAGTGATGGAGCGGAGAGCACCAGTTCGTCCTACTCGTCTCTTTCTGACTTTGTGATCGACATGCAAAACAGTGATATTAACGGGGACACTCCAGGTTTGTCTTGGTCTCTCTTGCATCCCTTGAAAGTAGTCGTAGTTAATTGTGCAGTTAGATCCAAAATTGTCCATGCCTTAAATTATTCATGATAGTTGATGGTCATTTCAATCAATTGTTGGGTGTTTGATCCTGGCCTTTTGGCCTTTTGGGGGTACGGGGATTAACTCAGTCGGTAGTGCTCTGGGCTGGCAATCGCTGGGTCCCGAGTTTGATTCCAGCTTGGTATCACATGGATTTAGGCCTGTGTTGGACAGCAGTTTCAGTCATCTTTTGCTGTTTAATAAATACGGGGCACAAGGCCCTTATCATCTGTTCATACTGGTCTTTTGGGAATCCATAAAAGGTATAAAATATGGAGACAACAAAGATCTTTGCGTTTTAGAACTCGCAGTGATATTTGAAAGCATAAAATTACGCCACTCCAGATGACAATTTTGTTTAATGAGGAGAACTTGGGGGGAAAATAGTGGTTATTTTCCACAAGACTATAAATGGATAATTTTGGATCTGACTGTGGTAAATGTGTTTAAAGTTTGTTTTGTACTCACCAGTGACAACGTGTTCTTAGCATTCTAGTAACATGTCACAGATTGTGTAAACCTACATTCTTGTAAAATGCGACCCCAAAATTCATGTTTGGAGCGATTCGTATCATTATGTGGAAATGGGGTTTTGACATGAGAAATGGTATGTTTAACAATTAATTTGGTGTATGGGGTATTACATTATGTTAACAATATATTTTGTTAAATATTTTTGTTGGGAAATAAATAATGCAACTTGTTTTGAAGTTGATAAATGAGTCAGGTACTGTATTCGGCATCTATATGCATGGTTGAAGTTTTTAAATTTTTTAAATATTTAATCTTATTTATATATATATATTAAAATGTACAAAATATTTTTTTATACTGGCTGGGATTTTGGTTAACCAATAGTTGTTCTATTTAACCATTTATAATACTTATGTTTTAGTTATTATAATTTTAGGCATTACATTGTACTATTATATTAGATTTCTAACTACCCTATTTGTTGGTACTAGAAAGTTTGCATTTGTTGGCTCTAGTTACTACATTATTGTATTTTATTACATATAGATCTATTTCAAAATTTTATAATTTTTTCCCACTTGAAACATTGTGGCCATTTGTTTAGACGTTCATAGCATTTAGCAAGTGTGGGACTGACATTAAATGCATTTAACGCAGCAGCATGTGTATGTAAGAACAAAGGAAGTTTTACCTCCAGGGGTCGCTGTGATCAAGTCAGTTTACCGTTGTTGTGAACTAACTTAAAGTGGCGACCTCTGTTGATCAGGAATAGTTGGTTTGAAAATTGAGACCACTGCTCCTGTTGATTCTGCTGGAAGTCTTAGCACCCTCCAAGAACAGTCTAATGATCCAATATCAAAAATTCTATCCTCGAAGAATGGCCACAGTGATTTATAAGGGTGAATAGTTATATTCATATGTACGTATTAGTCAATTCTGCTGTAGGGCTTGTGTACTTGGGAGATAATACTTCTCTTGAGTACTCAGGGATAGAGAATCCAACCTGCTCCGCATTAATTTGCTTGTTATTATTTTGCATGGTGGCTTGCTACGACCCTTTTTGCTCATCTTTCTCTCTCTGCCCCTGACAGAGACTTACTGTTATTCAACAGTGACATATTCAGACGACCAGGTGCTGACGGTGGACGAGTCTAGGGTCTACAGTCCTCCCAGTAAACTCCATGTTCCCGACATGCCAATATCCAACAGCGATTCGGCGCTGTCGGCCCCCGACAGTGAGGTTGACTCATCAGCGTCATCTAGTCCGATGTACGCGGAAGAACCGGAGAGGGCCAAGCCGGACCCCGACGATCCTGAAGCAGTGGCCATTGCTAGACAGGTGGGTATCAGACTGCTCAAGAACTTGAAATTGAATTCTGTATGATTTCTCAAGCATTAAAAGTGTTATCAACAATAAATCATTTCACTTAGCAAATTTTCCATGCGATGATTTATGCAAATATTCTAAGAAAGCAGCGGGAAGGTGTATTATTCCATGCAACTAAGGTCTAATTTCCACTTGCACGGGAGCTATCCAACTTTTCTCAAGAATGACCGCCTCAGCAGAAGGCTTTAGAAGTCCTTGAGAGAAGGACGAAAGATCCATGTGAGTGGAAATTAGCCCTTTTTACATTGAGAAATGTACCTTATAAATTTCCAAAGGTCAGGATCTCACATACATAGTTATAGCATGAACTTAGTTTATGAAGGAAATGTACGACCCTTGCTATGTGTATGTAAATGATGATGTTTCTTGCATGGTTGCATCAGTTAATAAATGTTTTCATAAAATTTTGTCCATATGCTTTCAGTGTGAAGGAGAACACTTCCGATATGACAACGTCCCATCATCTCCTGCGAGATCAGGCTCACCATTGAGGCGCCAAGATGCGGACCAATCCACAGCAACTGGGCGGGAGAGTCCGTTCAGACATGGAGGATCCGGTCCGTACAGTCCAAAGACGGAGGGGCTGCACAGTCCCAAAGCGTCCGTGGAGACGTATCCACAAGAATACAGCCCAAGGAGATTGCCACAGAGTCCCAAGTCATTACAGAGACAACAGACAGGTCCAGGGGCCTCTCCAGGGGTGATCCCAGGGGCCTCTCCAGGTCATAGGTATGAACCAGGTCCTCCTCCATCTTCCCGTGGTGTTGGGTTACCCCCTCGGCAGCCTCCAGAGGGCGCACCGATGCACGGAACGTCTTCTCCGTTGCACGGCGCTCCCGTGCACACCACCTCTCCCGTGCACCCTCGGCTGCGCATGGGGTGAGCATGTTAACGCACGCTTTATGCCATACACTAACAGTCAGATAACATGAGGTGTAATCTATGCACTCTTCTGCTCACAAGAGGGCTCTGCAGTCAAGTTATACCCACTATGTAATGACTTCACACATTCTATTCCTGTCTCGAATAATTCCTATGACCTGCTGTCCTGTTAGCCTACCACAGTGTTAAAATGCAGGACGTAAAGCCCCGAAATACGTTACATAAATCCTCATACATCTATTCATTCCAATTCGACATTATTTTGCCAATCTTTTGGTGGTGATGTCAAACAGGATATTAACTTGATTGCAGTGTTCTGGACACACAAGAGTGCTTTATTACTTAAGGGTACGTGGGTTTAAAATATATACAGAGCAGTACAATATTATTTTATCATGGTTTAACTCTTTATATTGGGTAGATTTATACTTAAAAAGCTTGCTGTGCATGCATAAACGATATTTCTTAGCCATTTTGGCACAAAATATTTACATTTTACCTTTCTAATTACCCTTAGATCTTCATAAAAAGTTTAACGGAAACATGGAGTTATACTTAAAACACGCTGTTATTAACTGCATTAAGCATATCTTGCGCCTTAAATATATATGCTTTGGTTTGATAAACTTTTTGAATTATAGATCTGACTGTTGGTGGATGGTCCTTCTGTTACTTTGTGATTATTTTAATCTCATGATTCTTTACTCTAATTAGAATGAATTTGAGTCAATTATCAGGTAGTGAGTGCTTGTTCAAGTTTCAAATTTTCCTAATTGCTTGTAATTTCTTCATTCAAGTTCATTGATCTCTTTAAATTAGTCTTCAGTTATATTAAACGAAACTTTCTTTGATTGTTAATTACTTTCAATTAATGCTTTAATCTTAGAATCTTAGAAGCAGGGTTAGAGGCTTACAGAATTTATATTGAGTTACGATTTAGAAATTTGTTGGATTATTTAATGACATTTATCAATTCAAAATATTTATTCAATTAAATTATTTATCAATTTCACTCATTTGACAAAATTGTCGAAATTATTACTGATTTACCATTTGAGGTAGAAAATTTGTAGCAGATTATTTACATAGTGCTTAGTTAAACAACTTTATGACATAGTAATAATATAGTTTTGGTGACGGGTTTCCCATTCATTAATTAACACACCTTTTTTCATGCACACTATTTTAGCCTTTTCACTTTGCTTCACAATTTAACACTAATATTATCCCAAAAAATAATGTTTACATACATTTTAATTAATACTTAATTCAATTTACATATTAAGAATTATGATATTTCTGAAGTGAATATGAAATCCATTCTCCGAATAATCTTTATGAAGTGTTTCTACAATTTAGATTAACGACACTATCTGTAACACAACACATAATATTGCAAATCCTGTAAATTCACTGCAACCAAAATAATATTATCACTGTCATTTGAAAATAAGCGGTGCCCAAAATTGACTTATGACGACCATAATAATTAAAAAATACAATATAATAATACATCCAAATAACCATGTACTGTTATTCCACTTTTACAGATTATTTAGCCTACTTTGTAAAACATACATCTTTCACAGTGATTATCTGTCTAACTCAGCATTTCGACCGGATTAAATTGAATTGGCCATAATTTTTGTGTGTATCTTTTTTCAGCCGACCGGACAGCAAGGGGAAGATCCCTCCCCCAGTGCCCCCTCCTCCTCAGTCTCCATCACTAAGGAGCACGGACTCTGCGTATTCATCTGGAGTTACTCGCACACCCACGCCACCTGGTGGTGTTCTACCGAGAAGGGCGGAGTCAATGAAGGTTCACCCCTCTCAACCCCCTGTTGCTAAGACGCCTCGACCGGCGAGTATTGACGTACCTACTGCAACTGATAGAAGGGTAGGTGTTATTCTCAGTTCACTAATGTTTTGAATATTATTATAGTCATTTAAATGTGTGTAAATGTGTGAATGGATGATGAAGTAATTCGAGTGGAAGGATTAAGTTCCTGCACTCATCAATAATTATTAGTGTTTTGACTTGGTCGAGAAAATTATGTACTAAACTTGAACACTACATTTTGGTAGGTTATCTGACTTTGAAAAAATCATCGAACTGAGATGTTTAAGATGAGTTGAATCAAAAACACCCAAGTTCATTACCATTAAGATAGGCCTAAATATTATGGTAAAGCCAAAGTAGCCTAACATTATCCTGAAGTCCTCAACCGTGTGTAATTGTGAATTCTATGAATGGATGATAAAGTGGAACAGATTAAGTTCCGGCACTCATCAATTAGTATTTTGACCTTGCCTTGGTCGAGAAAGTTATCTACTAAAGTTGTCTGAGTCTGACTGCTTCCTTAGATTAGTAGTATTGTAGAATGAGATTGGATGCATTTAGCAATGGCATCCAATTAAAAAGGTTGGAAATCCTCTGAACAAAAAAAAATATTCGCATTGCAGGCTGCTGGAGAGGAAGATGACGGGGATAAGTCGCCGTCAATAATTTCAGAAATCAGTTCTGAGTTGAAAGACTATGCACAGACAGCTTCTAATACTTTGTCAGAACTTCTTGGTAAGTTGGAGATATTTTTATGCGTATTCATACAATTATATTGCAATTATTATACTTTTGGAGATTGGTTTTATCTCGGGAGCCATATAAAGCATGGATTTGCCTTTGACAGTGCCAGTTATAATGTGATGTTACCGCTATTAGGCCCATTTAAGAGAACAACTTTTCTTTTGAGCTCAGGCTGGAAATAAGGTTTCTCTTTGTGCCTGCTATGTTGACTTTCAATATAGATTTTTGACTCGACAACACAGTAATTAAAGATTTGAAGAAAACCAAAAATTCAAGAATTTTTGATAAAAGAGCTGTCAAGGGTGAATTCAATGCTATTATTGCTTGCATTTGAAGATTTGGGTTCTATGACCTCCTGTCTATGATTCTTGTATTATGCATTAACTTGGAACTGTTATATTTCTCACATATGTTACTATCTGCTTAGCAGGTTAGGTGATTGGTAACTTTTGCCAAGATGAGTTGATAATAATTTGAAAATGGGACTTTGATTTGCTGGTCTGCCTTGGCTTATCTTTTCATTGCTCGTGCAAGTCAAATGCGCTACAGAGGAAGAAGTAGAATTATTCATGTAATGTTTTTTTGAAAGTTGAAACAAAATGCTGTATCTATCTATGTAGAAAGCATCAATTAATACAACATTTATAAAAATTTGATGTTGTATAGTGTATACATGTAATTTTAAGCAATGGATAAGGACCAGTAATTGTATTTTTTCTAAATTTGAAAACAATTGATACTGATATATTATGCACTTGATTAGGCATAGCGGCTGGTAATACTGGTAAATATCATTGTGTATAGAAGTGACACTGACACTAGTTTTTGCATATTAGCCAAATATTGACGCAGCATGATCACGCACTTAGAAATGTATTGTAAAGATGCACAGACAGTCGTATAGCTAGTTCATATACTGACAATTAGCCTAATATTATAGCCTAAGGGGTTTCCTGTTTAGTCAAGATGCGTTGCCTAATTTTGAAAGAAAATTATTATTCTACTTGCAAAAACTGTAAAGGTACAACTTTGCAAATTGTCGCACTAAAAGACAATTTAAGCCAGTGATCGGTTTAGTCTTAAATATGTATGGTTAATTGGTTATTCAGAAATTTAATGGTGGAATAGAAATATGGGAGATAAAACGTTAATAGTGCTCACAGTAGTAATAACATTATAGAAGTATTGATATATAACTGCACGCATTTGTCGTGGTGTAAAATTATAGGTAGGATTACTGATAACACATTTGAGGTTTTGCTATAGGTTCAATGTTCGTACCGGTACTTGCCTTTTGTGAAAATCTTAAAATAAGGTCCTGAAAACTAACCATCAAGAGGTCCCCAAATTTGACATAGACCATGAATGCAATGTGACAAGTTTTTGAAACATCCAAATTTGATAATGGTATTATGGATCTGTCTCTTCATCTTTTTTAAAAATTCTTTAGAAGTATTTGCACTAACATGCCTGTTGCAAAACCTCATGGATGTAGTCAGTTGGCTTAGCTTTAGTGTTAGTGGACAGCACGTAGCTGATAACATGACGTTTATGAAGCACTGCAAATTGCACTTGGCTTTGAGGTGGTTGGTGCGGTTGGAGCGTTTGTCTAACATTGTCATTTATTGGCTAAATTGCTGAAAATATATTTAGTTCAACCTGACGCTCTATTGTAATTATATATACTTTCATGCACTGTTATTATTTTGAAAATTGTCTTTTGAGAATTGGTTTTGAGATTTAGCAAAAAGATCAAAAAGGAGGAATTGTTGCACGGAGAATTTTTTTGAATTGAAAAAAATTCATTTCACAATGTACACACAATGTTATATAATATTATTATCTTTTAACGCCATATCTGTATGTTTCTAATGACAACCTAGCTAACTGGCTGATTGATTCGCGTTAGTAACCGATCATTTCGAGTTTGGAATGCTTTGATTTTGATTAAACGTTTTTTTCTATTGAGTGTTTCATTTACTGAATTCTTAATTGATTCAGTGTTAATCTCTTTTAACGAGGGTGATATCTGACACTTTGGTTTGTGTGCGTTTTTGCTAGCCTTGCCATCCTGGGTGACCGAGCACTTGCCTACCAGTCCAACGCTCCCTCCTGCTCCTTCAGGCCCTCCCGTTGGAGCCCCTGGATCCACGCGGACGGCTGCTGGGCCCGTGGCTCCTGGTCCTGTACCTCCTGTGGCTCCACCTTATGGTGGTGGTCATGCTGGCGGTGCTCCTGCAAATGCAGGTCCGCAGGGGGGTCCGTACGGGCCTCCTCGCAGCCACATTTCAGGACAGGCGCCCCCTATGGGGCATCCAGGAGTCGCGGGACCAGCAGGGCCATCGCATGTAAAAGGCGGACCAGTCGGAACGGGCGGGCCGGGGGTCAGTGCGGGTGGCTTAATGAAAGGTGCCAACAACTCGAGTGTTTCACACGCCCCCCACATAGGGGCGCCACCAGCTTCTCGCCCCACGGACATGGCGTCGGCGCTCCCAGGGTCCCCTTCGACTATGTCAGACAGCAGTAGGTGGTTGGCTCGCCAGGCCAGTGCGGACCTAGCCTCCAGTCTTGTTCTCCCTTCCCCAACTTCCACTACTGCTGCCTTAAAGTCCACTCTTCAGCATGGAATAGATTGGTTCAGTGAGCAGCCCTGCTTTTTGTATCTCTCTCTTTCTTAGCTCCCCTGACCCTCCCTTCCCAGGTGTTCCCCGATAGTTGTCATTCCGTCATTTCCGTGATCTCCTTACCTCGTGTTAGCTGTTTACCCTTCTCGAGTCATTTCTTGACTTCTTTGGCTTCTATCCTTTGCATTCGATCCAACCCTCAGCTCACGTTCCAGCCGTTATCTACAAATGATAAGTCCATAACATGAATCAGTAACACTTTAGTAGCACTTATATCAGTACAGCTATAAGCACCAAAAAAGACGCTAGGACACCTTTTTGCTAATTTATACTTATATCGATATCATGCTTAGGGTTGGTTTTCCAAAATTTTCTGATTTTAGATTGCCCTACACCAGTAGTTATAGAGTCCCCTCACCTCCAACCCAGTTTTATTCCTCCCATACCCAATTTATTACACCTTTTCAACCCTACTCCTGTAGACACTACGTTAGCTTTGTGTAGAATTAGGCAAAAGCATGATTTTCATGTTTCCATTTGAGGAAATAGTTTAGATGCATTGCATTACCTCCAAAAGCTTCATCAGTCCCACATTTATTACATATTTCAATTCAATAGTATACGAGGTTTTGTTAACATTCATTCAGCAAAATCGATTTCATTTTATCCTGATTTTTAGATTGCCACTTGTTTTAAACCAAGTATTCAATGTCACGTAGGATACCATTAATAATTGTAGAGTGATGTTTACATAGTAAACCTAGATGGCTTAGCTCTATAAAATTTTTCTCATCCCTCCTTTATTTTGTGATGATATGAAAAAAATCTGAGTAACAAGATTTTTCCCCTTCGCTCCGAAGATACATTCATGACAATATTTTTCCCCTCCCTCCTTAATTTTGTGATGATTAACTTAGATACATTCAGGACAATTTTCCATGTGTTGATTTCCCTCAAATGACGAAAGAGTTTTTCTGACAAAGTCCTTGCTTTCCCTCCTGTTCTTGATGGCTGTCCTCAGTGTCCTGTCAATCTGAACTAAGTTTTGAAAGATTCGGAAGCCTCTTTTTGGTTTTGGATTCCAAAGCTGAATCTGGAATGTTTGCATTTAAGATTTTTATGCCATTCGCTGTTCAGTTTAGAATGTTTATGGGTCATCAGCCAAATTTCATCAAAATAACTTCTGCCATCTTTTTGCGGCATCCAAGAAGCTTCAAATTTCTGCTATTGGTTGCATGCATTTTGCAAATTGTTATAAACCAGCATTTCCGAACTAACAATGCTATAGTGCCGTAAAATATTTGAAATTTTATCTTCATTTATGAATTTTAAGAGGCTTCTGTACTTTCTAACTCTCGACAGTGTTCCCCTATGTTTGTTCAACTGGAGGCTAAATAGATATTTTTAAGATCGTTGTGTCGTTCAATTTTTGAGTGTTCATTGATCGCTTCAAGTCATTTGACAGTCTTGAGTATTTTTTACGTTTTCTTAAGTTTTTCTTTCCAGCATTTTCAATGCCATTTTACGATTTTAAACACCATTTGAACTACCAACGCCATATGGTTTACTACAACTGTGCGTCAAAAGCGTTCTTTAGCATTTCTGACAACTAAACGACGCTTTTGGTTCACTCCTCAAATCCCAGTTTCTCCATTTTCTTCATAAATTTAACGAGATTTTTAAAACTCACATGTGTACATTGTCTCCCTTGCAAGCTCTCGATTTTTGATCTTGTCCGTGCTTGGTGTAAATCTATTGTAAATTCATTGTGTGTGGTGATTTTTGTACTAGCTATACACATTTGTATCTAGCACTTCTATTCATTGAGTAAATTGTGATCTAGTCAGGTTTAAGAATAGGAATCGGCGAAAATTTTTAGAGTAAAAATGCTTTTAATATCTAACATTGCTATGCTAAGCTATGGAGTAACTCGTATTGAGATAATGAACTTACACTTGTCGATTGTTGACTACATTGTTTATGATGTATGTATTTAGTAAAGTAAATAAATTGTACAGAAGACTGCCAGAAGTTACAGAACAGTGATAATGTCATATACTGCCTTATGAAGATCGTGCAATTTATGGATAGCCATGATATTATTAATTAAATGAGTAACTCTGAGCATGATGCCATGATGTCTTGTAGTAGTCATTCAAATGTTAGATCCTATCTATCTATAGCCTTTTCCGTGTGGTTGTACTTGTTGTTATCTGTTGGCAAATATTTTCAGTCTCTTCACATCAACTTTCAGGCAGCAATACCAAAACCCCAAAGAATACAAAACCATTTGCACCATTGGGTAAGTCAAAGCTTTCTTAATTGCGTAGATTATTGCATAGATTATTTTAATAGTTTACTGCAGAAGCCATAAGCATAGACTCAGAAGAGGTTAAGGACGTCACCACTCACCATGCTATTTCAATGCTTCTCCTGACCATTAACCACATCAGCATTGGTCAATGCATCTTCCATGTTGCTAATGAAAATTGCATATTTTGCCCGAAAATTAGCCTGAAATGTATGCATTTCACTCAAAATTGGCTGTTTTGGCAAATTTCAATATCGCTCCTGGGAAAAGAACTGTGCTATGTATTACACAGGTGTGATACAGGTAAAGCATGACATGCTCCGACATTTCTGAGTCTGCTTGTGGCTGCTACAATAAAATAAGTTTAATATTTCTGTGTTTTTTATCATTTTCTCATGAGACTTCTTATCTCCAACAGGCAACCGGATAGCACTGGTGGAGAAGTCGGGTTTGGTGAAGCACGCAACATCTCGGAAACCTACGAAAGAATTCCATCGACAGCCGTCCGTGGAAGCCAAGCAGAACACTCACAGGTGTGTGGATTTGATTTAGGTCTACTCTAACATAATTCCTGTCAAATAGTTTTAAAATTTACATTCTCGTCGATAGTTGACAATATGGTTGATTGGACATTTTGGTTTAAAATGGCAGGTTTTTTTAAATCAAAATTTCCACTTAAGACAATAATGTAGACGTCACATCAGAGAACTCTGATAAAGTCAGTCACATGTGTACTCCTTCAACCCTAATAATCATCTTAACACTAAGAACATAATCAGGCGTTTGTTAATTATTATCTTATCGACAGATGGTCATGATTAATCATTAGCCTCAATTGTTTAGTTATCTTAAGAAACAATGCTGGTATAATTTTCATTGTGCAACCTATGCATTCTGGAGTGTCAGCAGTCACAAGTCGGAGCACTGTAAAAAACTTGCTTGTTGCATTTGACACATATTGTAGTGGAGAGCGGGGCACAGTGAGACACTTTTTTTATTTTCAAGTGTTCCAAAATGTCGGCAGTAATGAGTTAAATGTGATCAGGTCCACATTATTGATAATGACATTGGGTATATGGTCCAGTAGTTTCAGGTTCCTACCTTTTACTGGTTTTGAGTAATTTTGAGTTACGTCCATGCTCGTTAAGTGTCTCACTGTGCCCCATGGGCGGGGTACAGTGAGACAGCAGGCAGGGCACAGTGAGACAGGGAACCTGCTGCCATAACCACCGACCCTCAGGACCTACGGAATTGTTCTATCAATTGTTGCTACAGAAGCTACTGTACTCTAATAAAGGCAGCTGACTAGGTGATTTTTTAGGTCCTTGTTTGAGCATGTTTTGAAACTTCATCACACAGGACACATGCACGACTTATTTAACCTGCTGCACCAAAATTCTTTCTGATGCTTCTCTTTGGACATGACTCACTAAAATCAGTAGTTTACAGCTGGAATTTTGTTTTTAATAGTGAATTGTGAGCTATGCATTATATTCAAGTCGTTTCGAGTATATTTTGTGATGTCTCACTGTGCCCCGCCTCAAACTATCTCATTGTGCCCCACGCAGCTCTCTTTACAAAATTTTTGAATCCTGCGGACCAGATGCTTGCGATGTGGTTCATCATCTCACTAAATTAAGACAAATAATCACGGTTTGAATCCCTGGCAATTGATTTGCATTTTACCATTTTTCTTGGGAGTTATAACAAAAAGCCGTTATCAAAATTATTTAATTTTTCTGGCTAAAAACCAAAATATTGAAATTCCACTCCCGATATGCTGTGTAGGCATTCAGGATATAGGACAGTCTTTCACTTACCTACTTTTTGTTCTATACAAGAGAGGGTTGATCTGTAAACAGTACCAGCTAGACGCTACGGGCTTTGTCTCACTGTCCTGCCGTCTGACTGTGCTTCGCTCTCCCCTACATGGAAGAGGGACTGCTACAAGAAGTAATGTTGTTTTTAAAACTTCAATTCACTTTCTATGGTTACAGCGAAAACCAGCAGTTCTTAAAGGACATAGTGAACAGCGTGATGGAAGGCCAAGGGGTCGGGTTCTGGAAACTAAACAGGGTAAAGAAACTGATGGAGGACGAGAACTACCGGAACTTTGTGGTTTCTCGGCTCAACAAGAACCTGGACAGGAAACTCAGCGATGAGGACATGCATATAGAGGATGTGGTAAGTAGACTTAACATCTATAATGAAATTTCATTGTGAGAACATATGTGGGAGTTGTATTGAAGACAGTAAAGATTTCAAGATCTATGGCATGAAAATATGATTAATTTGCTTGACGATCAATTACGTTGACTTTTATGGATTTTTTGTTTAAAAATTGATAAAATAAGTAAAGTTTTCTGTATTTATAATCAAGCTCATTCTGAAGGTTTGCTGCAGCAAATCTTTTAGTCTTTTTCTATTGTGGATTTTAAAATTACATTTCAACACTATTTGGTTCAATTTTATCCCTTAGAGCATATCGTCAGTACAAAATGATATGATTAAATGCAGTACTTGGCACTAATATATCTGATTTTCATAGTTTTCATAATCTGATCAACCGATATCATCTCCCTTTGCAGGGTGTTAGCAAAGCTGTTTTCAAAGGTATGCAGACCCTGGGCAAAGCTATTGTCACTGGGTTGGAGTTCACATACCACAACCAAGGAGTGGGAGGCATGTCCTCAGCGATCATGTTGATGGAGATCTTGCACACGCACTTCTGGGAGAAGGACAGCTTCGGCAGTGGCAAGAGTGATACTAGCAATCCCCAGTCTTTGGTGAGTACACAGTCTCTGAATATTATTGAAAATTTTTATACGTTTTTCAAAAGTTTCACTGTTTATGTATAGATGAGTATAGTAAGTGTAGATTGATGGTCATGGTAGCCTATTTTTAATTTGTAAAGGGGAAACATTTCTATGCTGATAAGATGATCTGCTGTGTAGTTTATTCAACTGAAGCAAGGGCATTAGGGCAAGGATAATATTATGAATTGGAGATACTATGTATAACATTATTGATATGCCCTGATTGGATATTGACATTTTATAAGAGATGAATCTGAAATGGAGTGATTTAGAAGCTTGTATGATCTGATATGGTGACTTAAGTGAAGTATGAGTCTCGCTCTTTGGTGAGGTATTGTTTCATCAATCAATGCTATCCGGCCGAACCTCCCCTTTGACTGAATTAGGGACAGTTTTATACAAGTATTCCCACAAGGTTGAAGTGATTGATAAAATCCATTAATTGAAATGCAAATACTCTATTTCAGGCGAGTTCACCGTTTGGCAGCCGGGAGTCATTATCCTCCTTAGCGGCAGATAGCACGACGGGGAAACCAGCAGAGGGCACTTCAAAACCACAAAACCGCAATGTGCAAGACGCTGACCCCATGGTGCCCTCTTTGGGTAAGTCAACACATCAACTTGGTTATCATAAATTGTCTTTATTTGTAAAGTTTTATCTTTGAATCTTTACATCCTTGTACATGTACATATTAAGGATTTTGCATCCAGTTCGTATTTTTGACTTTTTATACATATAGCCTTTGAAATTTTTGTCTCTTGTGACAATTTTTGCATCTAAATTATCTATTAGAATAGTATAATTATAAAAATATCTTGTTTAGCAAAACTTCAGTGATTTGCCTTACTATGATGAGGTTAGACTGATGTATAGATTACAAGGTTATGCTTCTCTGCAAAGCTTTAGACTTATGTGCTATGATTTTGTTAATTCATAACAAAATTGCTACTGTCAATCAAAACTATCAATCGCCCTTGCAAATCGGCCAAAAAATGGAAGCTTGCTGGCGCCTGCCCAAACTTTAGTTGCCCCTGAAGTTTGAAAGCATTGCTTAACTTTCCTACAGCTGCTATTCTCTTTATTGCTTGTAATTTACTGCTTAATTACCTATTTTCTTTTCTCTGTTATCAGCTGTTTCTTTAGTTTCTCTGATTAATGTGTATTTGTTTGATTAGAAGTGCTATCTTCTCTATGCTTGGTATAAGTCAATGCATCTGCCTACTTGGTACATTTGTTTCGACGACATTTTGCTAAATAATCTGGGTGCTGAGGCGCGGCTGACTGCTAAATCTCAGTACTTGCCTGTACTTTCAAAAAATGTGGCTTCATTGATTATTTCATTATCTCCTTGAAGGTGTGATAATTAGAAAAGCCTGTCAATTTTTTGTACTTCCGGAAAAAAGGTTTTGCCCACTAAATGGTGTCTTTATCTATTCTTGCACAGCATCATAACAATCATCATATTTTCTTCCAAATTGTGACACATTCCAATATCAAAATGCCTTCCTAATCAAACAAATACTGAATAACTATCTGTGTTGACTCTTTAAAGAACCATCTTGCCATTAGCTTGAAATTGCTGCTATGTGCTTCGGTGGCAAGATTGCTCTTTAAATTTGCAATTCATTAAATCATTCTTTATTTCATTTCTGTTCATTTCTCTCATTAAACTAACTT
Organism: Platynereis dumerilii; assembly: GCA_026936325.1. Classification (NCBI taxonomy): domain Eukaryota; kingdom Metazoa; phylum Annelida; class Polychaeta; order Phyllodocida; family Nereididae; genus Platynereis; species Platynereis dumerilii. The sequence goes on along the minus strand of JAPTHN010000018.1, from coordinate 4,788,646 downwards.
TAACATTTTGGAAATATATATTCTTTCCTTGAGATTAACACTCAGTGCGGCTTGTGTATAAATTTTCTGTTGCGTTTTATCTATTATGTTGTATTTATTTTCATGTGCAGAACTTTTAATTTCAAGGATATTTGATTAATTTGCAAAAAATGCTTGTAAAATTTCAGACAAATCTAACAGTGAGTGATTCTTAGTTTAAGAATGAAATTGATTTTTTTGTTCTAATGGACAATCAATGTTCGTGATTTGAGTTTTGACTTTAATCTAAGAAGTTTTGGCTTTGGTATTGATCTGTTTTTGGTGAAGGCTATTTCAAGATCTGAATGTTTCACTCTGAATGCGAAGAGACAGCTTATCTCATCACTATGTCTGCATGTTATAAATTGATATCATGCATTTAATGAATGGCCTCTTATCCTGTGTCTAGTCTAGGGTTGCGTACCTTTCCTGAAAATTCAACTCGAGCCGTTTTCCATACTTTTGAAAGCGATACCGGTTTGGTTTTGAAACCAAAAACCATGCTCAACAGAGCTTTAATTGTGAAAGAAAATTTTGTTAAATTGAGGCTCATTTGTTCTATTAGTATTAACCAGATAGAAAATTATGAGAACAGAATATCCCTGACACAAGAATAACAGTGCCATTGCAATATTTATCATTTTCAAAGTGAAACAAAGAGCTAAGCATGATATAATCAACCACAGGCGCTGATATTCATCCGACGTAGTTGGAGGAATCATTTGTGATAGATTAGCTTCTTGAGTTCGGTACCCATCCCTACCTGTGTTATTGACTAAAAACTGGTCACAAACATGAATGGATTTGTTTGTCTCTTTGCATTCAATCACTTTTAAAACCTAGCACATTTCCCCATCAACATTATGTTGTCATGTCTTCATTCATTAACATTAACTTGACTCTACATCATTCTTGAGAAGTTGATGAAGTATCACATTAACACCAAATTTTTTGCCACCATAAATTGGATATGCAATACTATAGTGCATGAGTAATTGAGCATTTTGACTTGCATTTGACTTGTTTAACTGTGATAGTTCATCTGCATCATGAACCATTTTCCAATTTCATATTTCTAAATTCTGAATATTCTCAATATTTTGTTTTTGTGGTACTATGGAACTTTTTCATGTACTTTTGTGAGTTGAATTGTGACCTTGACCTATTTCCATGACCTACTTTTGTATGTGCGTTGTGACCTTTGACCTCTTGACCTGACAGGTGCCTCTCCTCCTCCTCCTACTCAACCACAAGGGTGGCGGTCTGACTCAAATTCAAAAGCGAGCCCCCCTCTAAGTAGCGACCCCTCCCTGTCTAGCGGAAGTACAGAAGCAGGCAAGTGGCTCCCTCTGTAGTCGTTCTATAGCTACCAGGCCGTAGAAAGCAGCCGTAAATTGAAAATTTGCTTGCCACTTTAGTTTTGCACAGCAAAATTGGCAAATTTTTTGTTCCGAGCTTGCATCATCACTAAAATATGTAAAATATTAATTATTACTTTGGTTTTAAAAGTAGAGTCCAGCTCACCAATTGATGTCTCCCACGAATCATTTATAAATGTTGTAGAACACAAGAAATAAACATTAGAAGATACTCACCAATTAAAATTCCCAGAATAACTTATAGGTTCATTCAGTTTGCGTAGAGATAGACTCAGATAGTATGACAACCTGAAAAATAGAAGGTTTGGTGATTTCAGAGTTGTTCGATGGAGTCTGATAATTCATGCTTGTGCACTATCAAATTAACTACAGCTAAGACAAAAATAATTCACATTGCCTTTTTGCCAGCTTTTGCATGTTAATATTAATCAAAATTGCATGTGGGTCATTCTGTGTCAGATCAACAAGTGGTTTCCACCAACCCATCTGCGAATTAGCCGAAAAAAGTATATGTTGTTTTATGTCTCAAAGGATGAACTTCCTGAAAATTTCAGCTTAATCAGTCTATTTTTCACGATTTGACAAAGAATTGAAAATTGCTGATTTTATCAGTTTTTCGGACATCGGTTTGACCACAATTACACATTTTGCTCAATAAATATGTTAATAATCCACCTAGAACATTGAAATTCGGAATCTACACTCACTGGACAATGGAAGAGGTCCGTGGGTTAACACTTAGTGCCTTGTTAAAACGACAATGCAGCTATGGCCTTGTTAAACTACCCCCTCGAAAATTAATGTTCAGTACAATAAAATTCATATCTCCATGGGGTATACCGGGTATAAATATGAGACTCCTAGGATATATTCTGCATATGTATGGTCAAATAATACTTGAAAATTGGAGATGTGTTCAGCCTCATTTTTTTAATAAAAATTTTAAAAAAATATTCTATGTCTTTGGCTAAGTCAAATGCAAAACTAGCTATATCTCAAGGGGTATAGGTAGCATTCCCCTCAAATTTTCTAATTATCTTTCATGTCTGTGGGGTATAATACAGGGAAGAATTCAGGAACATGTACAGCTTACTTTGGGTTCTTTGGAATTTTGAATATTTTTATACCTGTAACAGTAATGCTACTGGTAAGTAGCCTCTCTGCAAAGGGTATTTTAGAGACAGCCTTTAAACTTCTCAGATATATTCGTCATAAGTATTGTCAAATATTTCTTGAAAATTTGAGATGTGGTCAGCCTCGTTTGTTGAATTTTTGAAAAATATCCTGTGTCTTAGGCTAAGCCAAAAGCAAAACTAGCTATATCTCAAAGGGTATTGGTGGCAAACCCCCGAAACTTTCTCATTATATTTCATATCTGTAGGGAATACTACAGGAAAGAATTCAGGAAGATGTTCAGTTTACTTTCGGTTCTGCAGAATTTTGAATATTAAATAGATCTTTAATGGTAGTGCAACTGGCGAGTGGTCCTTCTGCAAAGGGTATTTTAGAGACCGCCTTTAAGCTTCTTAGATATAATCTTCATATGTATGGTCAAATAATACTTGAAAATTGTCGATGTGTTCAGCCTCGTTTTTTTAATATAAATTTTTGAAAAATATTCTATATGTTAGGCTAAGTCAATAACAAATCCAGCAAAACATCAATGGGTATAGGGGACACATCCCTGAAAATTTCCGGGAGTCTTGCATGTTTGTAGGGTATAATACAGGAAAGAATTCGGGAAGATGTTCAGCTTACTTTTGGTTTTGCAGAATTTTACCAGTTGCACTATTGTTACAGATATTAAAATATTCAAAAATTCCGTAGAACCGAAAGTAAGCTGAACATGTTCCTGAATTCTTTCCTGTATTATACCCTACATACATGAAATATAATAAAAAAGTTTCAGGCATATGCCACCTATACCCCTTGAGATTTAGCTAATTTTGCTATGGACTTAGCCAAATACATAGAATATTTTTCAAAAATTTATATTAAAAAAATGAGGCTGAACACATCTCCAATTATCAAGTATTATTTGAGCATACATATGCAGAATATATCCAAGGAGTTTCATATTTATACACGGTATACCCCATGGAGATATGAATTTTATTGTACTGAACATTAATTTTCGAGGGGGTAGTTTAACAAGGCCATAGCTGCATTGCCGTTTTATCAAGGCTCTAGGTGTCAACCCACGGACCTCTGCCATTGTCCAGTTAGTGTAGATTCCGAATTTCAATGTTCTAGGTGGATTATTAACATATTTATTGAGCAAAAAGTGTAATTGTGGTCAAACCGATGTCCGAAAAACTGGAAAATCAGCAATTTTCAAACCTCTGCCAAATCCTGGAAAATTGACCGAATAGGCTGAAATTTTCAGAAAGTTCATTCTTTGAGATCACAAACAGTCTATGATTTTTTCAGCCAATTCGCAGATGGGTTGGTGGAAAATTTGATGATTTGACACGGAATGACCCATGTGTACTAATTATGATATATTGCATCATACGAGTGTAAAATGATGTGACTATCACTGTGTTGTTTTTGAAGAATTTGGGATATTCTGTTTATTGAATGTAGTTGTGACAGTTATTGTGATGGAAATAACAGTATCGAGTTGTGTTTGGCCTCTATAGATCTTATGTACAAAATATATTGTGTCTTTATGTGTGAAGTTATGTTTTGACATATTGTATGCCCTATTCAAGAAAATGTTGATATGTTGGTCTAAATTAATTTTGTATGAAGTAGATACCTTGTGAGACTGTTCATTGGAATATGTGAATTTTGAAGTTAAATGTTTAGATCTTGTAGAGTAAAATCTTCTATAAGCAGCAAAATCCTAAATGTTGGAAAGCAAACACTTTGCAGTGCCTCATTTGTCACAAGTTTGTGAAAGTTCCGTATATTTTTTACCCCCTTAGGATCACCGGTTATTGTCAATGGAGACGAGTACGAGAACATTGAACTCCGGAAGTCAAGTGACGTGAATCGCTATGACAACTGGCAGGCCCAGGTGCAGCAGCGTAACGGTAACCACGGCAACCGGAGTAGCAGTGGAACGAATCGGAAAGGGGACGTCGATAAGAACGACAACAAGAAGTCACAGACCCAAGAGTTCTTAGAATTAAGTCGGAACATTGCTAATCTGGCATTGGGCCACACGACGAGCAGCTCGGACAGCGAGAAGGCTCCGAAAGATAGTTCTGGGTACGTCAGCGAGAGCGGAGGAGACATGCTGCGCGACCTGGTGGTTAACAAAGACCTCTCGCAACAGTCTTCGCGGAAGAAGGACCTCCCAAGATACAGCAGTCTCGACTCGGACGTCTCGGAAGGATCGACCTTAGTAAGTACTACTTCAGATATACTGGACCCTGAGCAGAAGAGACTGAGAATTAACCACCATACGTTACGAGCGACAGCATCTGACACTGAAGCAGAATTATTATCGGTGAGTGCTCCCCCCAAATAAGTTCTCCCCATCCAAAATTTCCTTCTTATCCATGTCTCAGTCCATATTTTCTATCTACGAAATTTTCCAACTGATTTTGTTAAAGTTTGTTAAGCATGAAGTTTGAAGTGTTTCGCAGTGTTTGAAATAAGGTACAGTCTCTGTCAATAGATCTGTCCAAAAATTATTATTAGGATGTATAAAACGTTTCTGTCGTCCTAGCCTGCCAACATGCATAAATACGGGACAGGATGTAAAACCCTAGTCATGTACTCTGGCAATTTAATTTTTATGGACTCCAATTGGACGCTGTCATGTGGTGTACGTGTAGCATTTTATACTGAGTCATTAGTCATGATCAAGATTCTAAAAATTAAGACTAACATGGTCATAATTCTTTACTACAGCTGAAAAGTTGACCTGTGAGAAATTGAGTGAACTTGGTGGTACTTATTTCAAACACTGGCCTGATTGACGAGTGAATGTCCATTTCCGGCCAATGCTTGCAGCCTGAATTTTGATTTCAACATTGTATGTGTGATTGTGTGTGTGAGCATGAAATATTTCATCTACAAAAAACAATTCCTGTTTCTCAATTGTAAATACTTTTACCCTTCCGTGTCCCTATCCATTTGATATTTCCATTTTGCTATCCTTAAACGATTTTGATAATTGAAATTTTTGATGAAATTTAATAACATGTGAGTTGTGTGAACTACTGACTTGAGGTGAGTACAATTTTATTTGGTAGCCAGAGGTTGTACGCTTGTATTTAAAGATAGGAAAATTTTTTTGTACTTCTCAAAAACTAAGTTATCAAAATATTATTTTTATACATCACTCGTTTCTAGATTATAGATCTATAGCTATGTTTTAATAAAGGTTTGCAGGTTTTCAAAAACTTCAGAAAATTCAATGCATTGTTTTATCCATTTATGCAATGTATTATGACTTATGAGACAATTCTTTGAGTTCTGACATACTACATGCAGGCATACACCTCTGTGTTAGGTTAAGGGTAGCATGAAACGGGAGATTAGATCATATTCTAGATCATTTCTCCAGTTTATATTAGTTTAAATTTGACATGAGTATGGTCACGTTCCTCCTGGGGTAAGACTTCTCTAAGGTAAGAATTTATCTTATATCTTAACTTGGCATGCATAACTTTATCCTCATTTTTAGATGTGTCTGTGAATTCATGATTTATAGTTCCTTATTATAGTTCCAGTGATGTGATTGTCTAAGTATTATATATTCCTTATTTTGTTTTTGTGTACATGTTTTGACAAGCTAAATTTTCATATTATTAAAATTTTCAGTAAATTGTATGAAATTTCTCCATTTAATACAGGAGAATAATGAAAAGTTGTTGTTTTAAAAATATGCTATCGTGAAAAAGCACATTATTCTTTAGTTTTCCTGTTAATGTTAAAGTCTTTGTATCTTGAGATGTTATTTTATTTCATCCCCATAGTCCCATACCAATTAAGATAATAGATAAGGCAATAACTGTATTCGTTATATTTTTATTTTCTGCACAATGTATGTTTAGGTGGTTGGTAAAACATGGGTGCATTGGTGTTATGAAAATAGCTTTAGATTGGTCTTAATGGAGTTTTATCAAGTTTAAAAGTTACTCCCACGTTCCGTCTTGAAAGTTTTACTTCGTTTGATTGACTGGAAGTCTGGAACTTAGAACTAGTGAATATTTAAAGTTTCGAGTTTCAATAGTGGAGACATAGTATCTCATAGGGGTGAATTTTCCTCTTGGTTTCATTTCATATACCTGGACATACATAATATGTATAATATATATTAGACAATAATTTGAGAATATTGTTCGTTAGCAGGAGAGGATGTGCAGAATGACAAAACTCAAAGGTCATTTGAGCTCTAGTTACGATATTTCTGAATAGAAATTATTTTACGATGCACTCATGTTTTAGTCCCACATTTTAGTTATAGATTTTAGCTTCCCTCTCAAACCTATAAAATGCCACTGTGTAAAATTCCTCGCTGTAAATTACACTCACTATAGTCTATATATAGTCTGTAGCACATAATTAGTACATAAAAATGACCAATATACTAACATTATTACACTTTCATTCACTCAACAGATGAACTTTGCTCGTAAGAAACGAAGCAACAGTATATTGAGCGTGAAGAGCCATTTGAGTACCGGATACCGGTATCATGGCGGCAAAATGTGGAACCTGAACGTACCGGTGAGTCCGGATTCATCCCGGATGTATCTGTTTGAGATGTTGATCGGCAAAGAGCGGTCGTGGCTGTGGGACCAGATGCAGTTCTGGGAGGATGTCTTCTTGGATGCGGTCGCCCAAGAGAGGGACATCATTGGCATGGACCAAGGGCCCGGCGAGATGATGGACAGGTGAGGAGTTGTTTCAAGATGCTTCAAATTTAAGGATTTGAATCTTGTAGAACCATCTGAAAAAAGTAAAGAGAAGTACTTTGTATGAATTGTACATTAACGATATTCAGATTGAGTGCCAAAGCTAAGGCATCATAGGCATACAAATAACAGTCACTGACACTAAACAGACCAATTTTTAAAGGATCTCACATTTGATTACAGGGAGATTTTAAAAAACTGAGCAAACACACTTGAAATCTTTGTAGAATACTTTGACGATTGCTCACAACAAAAATATACGGCTGAAAAGCTTTCGAGGTCCATCCAGACACTTGAAATCTGTTTACAGTATACACCATTAAGTTTTAACTCAACGGTGTGCATTTCACCACTAGTACTAGTAGTATTACAGCCAGTGAATGGCCCTGTAAAGAAACATAACATTGATTTGCAGCGTTTTAACTGGCAACACTTGAAGAACTATTCTCATTTTGCTTTCAGGTACAACTCTCTGAGTGACTCGGACAAGAAGCGCTTGGAGCAGGACGAAGACCGTTTGCTAGGAGTCCTCCTGTACAGCATGATCGCCTTCATGGTAATGATGAGGGTCAGCAAGAACGAGATACGCAGGAAAGTGCGGCGGATGCTGGGCAAGAGCCACATTGGGCTGGCCTACAGCTACGACATTAATACTCTTCTGGATCAAATCAATAACTTGGTGAGTGGCAATTGAGATTTTGGCATTTTGGGAGTTTACAGAATCAGATTACATTAAAATTGACATGAGTATTAGACGGTTCTTATAATGTCGATTTATATGAAGACAAACATGTATCAGCCTCTTCATGTTATAAAAGAAATATCTGAAACCATTGTGGAACTGTAGAGCTGATGTCTTATAGATTGTTGTCTATCTTAGTATCTGGACAGATATGCACTGAATTTATTACAAAATTTCATTTTCTTACATGGTTTCTGTACCAAGCATGTATTTAGTTGTACATGTAGCAGAAAATATTTTGGAAATTTTCTGCAAAAAATTTAATGAAGTGTATGATGAATTTGTGAAAGTTGAGCAATACTTCAGATAATTTTGTAGCTCCACACCTTTCTATTGCTACTTGTTTTTGTGTGCCTATGTTTACTAAGATAAACCACTTCTCTCATGCAGATAAACCATTTCTCTCATTTCAGCATGGCAATGATATAGACTTAAAGCCCATGCCAAGTCGCCTCATGCAGAAGCACTCCTTCACGGTGCACTGGGGCCCTGACAACACGGGGGACATGCTCTTCATGGAGGTCTGTGACGACTGCATTATATTGCGCATCGTCTCAGGCGCCATCTGTGACAGGTATGTGCGGTTGCTATGGCAACACCTGTAACTATGGTAACTGCAAGGTCACTACGACACCTAGTGTGGAAGTTACAAACTGCCAAAAAAAATTGCATATTTTTAATGTGTTTGCTTCTCAAAATACATATGTAATACGATTGGCCAAGAATGACAAATTCACTATTTGAAGTATTTACCCTTAGATTTCCAAGTATACTGTAAGCTGCGCATCTGATAATTTGTAAATCAGTATTATATAGCTGTCACTATTATCTTTTTTCAGGTGGTGGTATGAAAAACTAGTCAATATGACTTACTGTCCAAAAACTAAAGTCTTGTGTCTCTGGCGGAAAAACGGAGATAAGACACAGCTCAATAAATTTTACACCAAGAAGGTAAGGGGAGTGAAATAAGTGTAGATTTAAATCAAACAAATTGATTATCGAGATAAAGTAAAATATTTAGTGGTTATTTTAGAATGTAATTTATTGTTATCCCGTCTTTTTTCAGTGTAAGGATCTGTACTTCTGTGTGAAAGAAGCAATGGAGAGGGCAGCCGCTAGAAATAGTGGAAAAGTGCCAGGTATACTTTTAAGACAATGCTGAATTTTGAAGTGGTGTAAATTTTTGAACAACTATGCACTAAAATATCAAACTTATCATATGACCATTGACCAGAATAAATTTTCTATCCTGGTTCCATTCATAGTTTTATCAAGTTATGGACTACTTCGTGTTGTGACCAGAGCATGCAACTGGTCTGAAACATCTGCTTTATATATCTCATACAAAATGTGTTCCTCAGAAAGTCGTAAATCAAAACTTGTCTCAAACTGTTAGCCGTCAGCCTAATGCGAAACTCTTCATAATTTATCTAAACTGTATAATGACACTAAAAAGCTAATTAGCAAATTCCCTTGTTTTGTATCATTTATAACTTTTGAGACATATATTAAAATGTTGCATAAATTTGTTGACAAAATAAACAAGTTCTGAGTTCTGTTGATTTTAGGTCCAGAACTGGGAGGGGAATTCCCGGTGCAGGACATGCGGACGGGCCAAGGGGGGTTATTGCAAGTGTGCATGGAAGGTATAGGACTACTCTTCGCCAATAGCAAGGTCAGTACACGCCTCATAATCACCTAATTAGCACATCATATTATATTCGATTTACACTCTTGACTTATATATATATCTACACTGCTTTCTCTTGTAATACAACAATTTGTATATCTGCAATCTGTACTACAGTTTGTCAACAATTTGTTTCAACTCAACAATTTGTCTCAACAATTTGTACATATTGAACAACAACGTGGAATGTATTTTTGTGCCTGAGACTGAACTATATACACCCTGAGAGTACAAGTATATGGTCTGTGTGTTTATTATATAATCAATTTCATGGTTAGAATTTATGGAAGTCTCGGAATCAAACATTTGAAACTCAGGATCATGAAACAGCCTATTCAGAAAAAATACACCTAAATGTATCCCTCTAATAGCCCTAAATTCTATATATCTCAATTTATCAAAATTTGCCATTCTAGTCAATCTACGTTAAATGACTGAATTTTGAAAGTATGTTCAACTGGTCTTTCAAAAGCCTTGCTTTTGCTTTTTGTATAATTTGTTACTTTTAAAAATTTAGGGGCATCAAACATGCTCGTTTGAAAAGCTTTGAAGCTCAAAAGTCACTCAATAAGAAGTGAATTAGATAAATAATAAACCCACAGTCGACCATACACTCTGTACTTGTATTATACATCACTTTTGAAATTTGTTGTGTCACTTTTTTGCGCAATTTCTGGTCTTAATGCGGTCCTCTATTTTTCTGGTAAATTTGTAGGATGATAGGGTTGGTAACAGTTTCAGATTCATCACTTAATTAGTCTTTAAATGAAGTTTTTTTTTATACATTACATTTTGAAAAGTTATAGACTTATTCAAATGATTAAATGTTCACTTGGAATGCTTTAGTTTAGCCTTACATTGCCGACATTGCCGGTTTGCATGAACAGAGATTTGATAGATCAAATAAGTATTACTCATTAGGGATAACTCACGAGTGTTACTGTTTTAGAAACAAACAAAAAACTTAACATTTTTTAAAAAGGTGGCTGTTTTTATTTTCCTGATTTGACTATTTTGAAATTTTTGTTTTGACACAATTTTTAGGTAGTCGTTCGTATGAACGTCTACCTTTTGTAATCACTCAATGGACAAATGGAAAAAAGCCCGCGAAAATCGGAAATTCGAAATACCGTAATGCACATTTGCCTCAGAAATTGCGTGCAGAGCCAGCAACCATCGAAAAAGCCTCTTGAGGCAGTCATATACCTGAAAGGACTAAATTACAATCACAATTACGATCGAGGAACTTTATTCCACGCAGTCTTTTAGTTTTTAATGACACGGCTTGCTTGAAGCTAGCCGCACTTAATCCGCAGGAAGTTGAGCGGCGCTAGGTTGATGGAAGATCGCCTTCACCACGCGAATTGTAGTTCACCGCATTTCCGCTAGGTGGCTGACAACGTCATGGAGGCAATGTTTTCTACATAATCCGCTTGGGGCGCCAGGTTGCGTCACGAATGTCAACAAGTGAAAATGGCCTGCCGTGGCCGAAAATCGGCAAAAAACGGCCCCAAAACATGGCGAAAATGTGATATTCATATTACGACAGAGCCAAGCTACGCATAGGTATGTGTATTTCTACTGTAACCCTTCTGGTTGCTGAGATATCTGGCCAAACGTCTGTCCTCTGCTTCACATGACAGAGGATATGCGAAACCACTCAAATATCGCCCACCTGACGATCGTCCATGCTATAAGCTTGCCTTTTGCAGTGTACATATGTATCTAATTACAGAAAGAGTCTAACAATGCTAATTGCACTTTTGGAAGTTGCTGTCACCCTCAGTTTATCTAATTTCCATTGTGGGACTGCACTTGAGATTCAATAGATCATCTGTGAATCAAGTGTCAAAGCTGATTGCACTTCGCAGTACAGCTTTGATGTCCATTGACCTCATGCTGATACTTTTCAGTGTCATTACAATTATATGGTACTACAACAAGAGCAAAGTAGAATATTCATATCTCAACACTGTCAACAGTAAACATAAAGGTTTTAAAATATTTCTTAGACAGGTTGACTTAGGCAACCAAAAGCCAACCATATATGTGTCAGCTGATAATAGCAGCTGAGAACTACAGCAATTCTGTGTCTGTCATTGAGTGCAGTATGTGGCTGCTTTGAGTTATACAATTTCAATCAATGATCAATCAATGATGCCAGTCAATGAATGATGTCAATGCCAATCAATGATGCAAATCAATGATGCCAATCAATGACGCCAATCAATGATGCCAGTCAATGATGCCAGTCAATGGTGTCAGTCAATGGTGTCAGTCAATGGTGTCAGTAGGTGAAGTCAGTCAGTGATATCAATCAATGATATCAGGCAGTGATTTTAATCCATAATGTCAGTCAGTGACATCAGTCAATTATGTCAGTAATTGATGTCAATGATGTAAATCAATGATGTCAGTCGCTAGTGTAAGTTGATGATGTCAATCATTGATATCAGTCATATATCAGTCAGTGATGTCAGTCAATGATGTCAGTCAGTGATGTCCGTCAATGATGTCAGTCAATGATGTCAGTCAATGATGTCCGTCAATGATGTCCGTCAATGATGTCCGTCAATGATGTCCGTCAATGATGTCAGTCAATGATGTCAGTCAGTGATGTCCGTCAATGATGTCAGTCAATGATGTCAGTCAATGATGTCAGTCAATGATGTCAGTCAATGATGTCAGTCAATGATGTCCGTCAATGATGTCCGTCAATGATGTCCGTCAATGATGTCAGTCAATGATTTCCGTCAATGATGTCAGTCAATGATGTAAGTCAATGATGTCAGTCAGTGATGTCCGTCAATGATGTCAGTCAATGATGTCAGTCAATGATGTCAGTCAAAATGCTGTGATACTGTGTTTATTGTATGTTTTTACGAATGAGCTTCAAGAAATAACAGCTTTATATATATAGTCACTCCTTCATTATACAATTGATTCACGGACCCCTTACGCTACTCCGACCAAACTACTCGTTGCCCAGTTATGAAAACTGGGAAGGAGCTTTTCTGTATTCTCTACAATGTCCTTAATTTACCTAAATCTTATTGCTGAGATTTGACAGAAGATGTCCACAAAATCATGAAATGAACTCTAGTGCTTCGTCATCTTGACGTACGCTCTGATAGGAGATCGACTTTCCGGGCAAAAAATTTGGTTTTTCGGGATGCGTATTTCTAAAATGCGCATGGGGCCCGAATTTGCGGACCGACGGTACGAATCGTGTATCGATCTAGTGTATCGATGATACGTATCGTATCGAATGTCGGCAACGATATAGAGCCCTAGTCTCCAGTACAGGTGTAATATAGAGGAGTTTTTGCTATCACACACTCCATGTTTATCAATAATCACTGAACCTTCAATATAATACCAAAACGACTACCTTTGAATCCCTGGATTCTTGTTTTCTTTTTACCTTTTATTTTAATATTTTTGCCTGATTTATATGAAAATATTAAAAAGATTGTGTTGAGCACATAGATAGATAGGTTCTCCCACAAATGTAAAATTAGTATCTAAAACTGGTGAAAGCCTTTAAAGTTAGGATATAATTTCGATTAATTCGGATGATCTTATGATGTATGACTTCATAATGGCCTTATCTTATATCCTTAAAATTATAAAATGTTTTGTATTTAAGATTAAATGATTTGCCTGCTTTTAAATGATAAAATCACCATTTGCTGAGATGTGCTTTCTTAGATACTTTGAAGACACTGCACTAGTAGCTGCTAGATTAAGACTTAGAAGTAGCCAGCCGTAGAAAATACTTTGTAATGAAATAAAACCACAAGCATGCCTATGTGATTGAGCACTGAGATGTATGTGTGTAGTAGAAAATGCGGGAATTTGCTTAAAATGACAATTTCAAGCAAGTTTTCGCCCATTTCGTGGTACACTTGGACTGTGCAGAATCGCAGTCAATGTGGGAATGCTATATATATATATAATTGCTAGGCTTTATCTGTAGATGTTTGTTTCTATTGTTAAATATATATATATGCACCATTGTTGATTGTCTTCACACATGTACGAAATCTGTCAGGGGTCAACGACCTCTTGTTCACATGTGTCAAAGCAACGTCACTGAGAAGATTTAGACCAATGGATATTTATGAATGTTCATACATCATAAGAGATATATATTTAAGCCATTAGATCGTAATAGATGTTGAATTAGCTGTTACTGGTCACATCTGTGTAAGAATACCTTCAACAAGGCATACATTTAGTTATTTACATATGTATCGCCATTCTAACGAAGCTGTAACAAGCGCTACAATAGTACTACACAGCCACGATATGGCTACACCACACTGATGATGCTAGTGCGTCACTGTGCCATATGATACTACAACTACTACTACTATTAGTCTATTAGTACCTGGCGTGTACTCTTAAACAGTACAAAAACGTTATACGTCATACAACACATCGCACCAAGATTAATTACAGTATATTAGTATTATAATGATTAGTCGATTACAGATAACTCTGTCAGTCTTTTTGTCATGTGGCATGCTTGTCAAACGCAAGTCTCGCACCCGCTAATTGATGTGATGATCGTGAGTTGTGCAGTTGTGATGATGTTGTGTCTGTGATGATGATGATGTGATGATGATGATGCATGTGCACGATCTCCACTGTCGCTCGCAAGTGATGCCTTGCTGCTGTATCGTATCCACCGCTAACTGCTGCTATTGCTAAAAACTGATGCTGTATCTTAAGAAATGTTTATTTTTTTTCCGATTCTGTAAAAAAACACCTTATTAAAATCACCTAGCTGTCCGTCACATTCATGTGGATCACTCGTGTGGATAAATGTTCACTATGACGGTTCTTTCGAGTCGAGCCGTAGAAACGCTTGTTGGTCTCGTGACTCATATTGTCTCGACTCATGTGACTCATTTTCATTTTGTGAGCCTGCTGTCCACTTTTAAAATCGCCCTCCTAACTCATTTGAAACCTCTCACTCATTTCAAAGTCATTCATTCACTCATTGACTCCTTATGTGTGATAAAAAATACACCCCACAAATTTCATTCACCTCACAAATTTTCATTCTCTCCACCAATTTCATTATATCCACCCTCTCTCTCTCGTTTTTAAGTCGTTTACTCGGGCTCCACTGGTATATCACATAGATATTAGGGTAGACTTAATGGTGATTGGCTACCGGCTCCAACCCCGTGAGCCAATCATCTTTTCACGACCACCTCGAAAGTTCAACATCAATCCAACCACGGCTTATCGTCGCCATGACGATACTTGTCTCGTTTTCCAGCAGCTATTTGGTTGATGCGGTCGACCTGGTGAAATTTTTGACAATTTTATATACATTTCCTTTTTGAAATTAATGTTTCCCTTCGTCGTTTTTGTATATTGAAACCCTTTGACTTCCAATATTTTATAATCTTATTATTTCTTCATTGACACAAAGTACAAACCCCGTATTGAACCTGAAATCATGTAAAATTCAATTCTGAAATTTCGTAAATTGGCACCTGAAAAAGGTTTCCCCAGAAGTTACGTCGAGGGTAATATTCTAATTTGAATATTCAAATTTGAAAAGCTGCTGCAGTATTAACAGATGTGCTACCCTAGTACTATTGGCTGTATCAGAGTTATACCTTACTATGCGCTGATCCACCTAGCAAATAACTCAAAATAACTCGTAATTATTGGAAATTTGTGAATTTTTTCAACAAAAATGTGTAAACAATATGATATTTATAGGCCTTGTGGCTGTTACAACTTTAGATCCTTTCCAGCTCAGAGTGAGCTCGTTACGATTCAGAAGAATTGAAATTGAGGTATCTCTCAAATTCTTAAATGTGCTATCTAATATTCTTCTATATTTTATGGAATATAAAAATATGAATAAAAAACTGGAGTGATTTGCTACTTGTTCAGCGACCGTGTGTGTATATTTTTTCATTTGGAATGGACCTTTCTGGTACAGCATCTTTTACTAGCTCAGAACTTTTGAGATGGTCTATGTGAAAAAAAAAATCTGAAAAAATGATGAAATGATGACAACACCGCACTTTAAATATGATTTCCCCTCAATTGTCTTTAGTACTTCGTACTCTGTACAATATAGTGGTACTCTATTATGTACTCTGATAGTACCATGGTGTAAATATACACACAAATAGATGCAAACGATGTAGAAACTAATTAAAAACCAATTAGCTGCAGAGTAGTGTGTTAGACCGATTGATTCGCTGAAATTGATTCAATTGAACGGAACGAAAGAGCAGGAGGCGTCACTTTGGGGGTGAAAAGTGAGAGTCGTACCCCGAGGCTTGCAAATCCGCAAACGGGACCAGCCAGACCCCCTGGTCGAAGTAACAAACCAAGTAACGATTATGTGTGATGATTTAGAATTGATGATAAACCTATTTCTCTCTCTCTCTCTTTTTCTCCATGCTACATTGCCGGCCTGGTATTATCACGTACAGGAGTTGGAGGTATTCAATTAAAATAATCCTCATAATTCAGTGGCTGCACCGTTCTTGCATATCTATATATATATATATCTATATATATTGGTTATTGGTATTACCATATCATCACGATATGTAATTCTAGCTGTCAGTGATTCGAAGGTGGCCATCTCTCAAGTTCTGTTTTACTGTTGTTGCTTGTGTTAACGCATGCATCCCCCAGTTAATATTTTTGACCAACAAAAGAAGACAATATATAAGTGTTCATAAAGGTTTCGCAAAAAAGAAAAACCAGAAAATACCCTTAAATTTGTTACCCTTCCCTTACGCACTGCCTCTTCTCATTTCGCACCTTCTATTGATATTGTTTCGTGTAACTATGGCAACCAATTTAAATGTAACCTTGGCAACCACTTGTGTAAATGTTGCAAACAATCTTATATTTATATATTTGTATATATATATTGATGTAATACTCCCGCGATTTTATTTTCTCCAGTTGATTGAAATTAAATAGAGTTAGGAAGTCCTTACTTAATAGGCCTTCTCGAAGGAAATTCAACCAACTAGGCCTCAATTATTTTCCTCTTTGTCCAAATTTTTTGCGATAGACCTTCAACAACATCTTCAATTTTTGCGCCATTTTGTGCCAAATTGCGCCCCTAATTGCTTCCATGTCATACAATACAAAACCTTAAGAGATGGAACTCGACCTATTAGTGTAAACCTCTGGTATCTTTTCTGTTATGGTGAATTTTCGTTTAACTTTTTTCCGTGTATAATTTTAAGGAGTGCTTCAAAATACAACTCGTTTAAGACCGTGCAGGTTATAACCATCATATATGATACTATGTACCATATTATATACCATATTATATTGGCAATCTGTGGTGACTTTGTTTCGGATTAGGTTTATTAATTGTGCTTCCATGGCAGCTCTGCAAAATTGTTGTTTCTCGTTGGCTTATGGTTTTTGGTTCCATTTAAATTCCATGCTGTGCAGGGTTTTGGCACAATTTTTGTACAACGCTCAACGCGCGGTAGTTTTAAAGGAGTTGCGAAAATATTTTGACATTTTTATATATCAAGCTATCAAGCCGGAGGTGCAGGCAGCTCTATAAATAACATTTCAAGATTACAACTTGCAATTTTGCAACTACGTATCTTCAACTGTATTGTATCTGTTCGACCGTTGCCATTGTACTTTGTACAGTATACTAATTTTAAGAGACATCTGTTTTTGATTGAACTGTTAGGATATGAATGCATATTTGCATATATATATATACATACATTATATTAAGACGCATACTTTTGCATATATTATATATATATATTAAGCTTTTTTTGCCAACTTGAACACAAGTGGTCCGGCTGCTTTCTTTGATTCCCGGACGTGTGACAACTGGTTGCAGCTCACGCCTTCATTTTTGATGTTTCAGTTATTTATAGAGCTAGGTCGTATCAAGAAATGTTTCACCCTCAAAGGCGGAATATTTGTTCTAGAGGAAGTTGGTAAGATAACTGAAAATCATAGTTTCTTCATTTTACTAATACCCTCTCTGACCCTTACCCGCAAAAGATAACGATAAAGTTCTAAGAAATCCTAGTGTTGTTTTTCTGATGCGTGCCAAACCCAGTGGTGTACAACTTCTTTTTCGTTTTGTTTGATTTCGTTGTTCCAACCCACACGTACTCCTCAAAACATTTGCTTTGCTGTGTTTTATTTTTTTTCCGTTATTTATTTTAACTTCCGTCACTGTTTGTCTTTACTTTGGAGATGGCCAAAAAATATATCGGGGACTCATAAGTCCTCGAGCATGTTCTTGCAGTAAACATGGATGTCAAATTCAGAAAAACTCTTTGTTCTGGACATATTAATCAGAAGCTTATCTATTTACGATCACAGGGGCTTTTTTAGATGAATCTCACAATGGTATTTTACCATTTTTGGTACATTTGACACCCTGACAAACTCGAAATACCACCAATTTCAGAGTCGTGATGATTTAATTGATCTTGCTTCAGGGTAATTGACTAATTGTGAATGTTATGTCTTATGGAAATTGTCTAAAATTCTCCAAAATCCTGAAAAATAACCTCCATGTTTGCTGAAGTTTCATTTTCAATTGCATGACAAGAAATCCTTGGCAGTGTCGGCCTGGAATTGCGGACACACAAAATTTAAAATGGAAAAAAAATTGCAAATTGTGCAGAATTTGGGAACTATGGCACTGTCAGGGGAACTTCCCAGTTTAATATTTTAACAATCGAAATCTGGTATCAGTTAATTTTTCCGGGTGAGAGATTGTCTCATCTTTGAATGTTACAGAAACCTACTTCTCTTCAGGGCTATGCTAAGAATGCCTAAGATCCTAGGATTGAATGAAAGATCGCAAAGAAAGGTTGTTGTTGATACTTGGAACATTTGAATGCACTCACCGAAAACATAATCATTAGTTATGTTAGTTTTTGTTGACGATTTCATACGATCAATTGGTTGTATCATTGAGTTACTATCATGCGAGTGACTCGGGAGTGAGAGAGAATGAGTTCTAAATAATCAGAATCAATAAAAGGGATATTATGATCTGAATTTGGGAAACATCTATGCTCTCCTATTTCCAACTCGTGAACAATCTTGTTTCTGTGCATTAGAAGTTTAAAATCATTAGACACAGTATGACACACCTAATAATCATCTATGACAAATTACTGATGTTTTGTTTAGAATTGAATTGTTTTTTAATTAAAATAAAGTGGTTTTAGCTCCCAAGACGACTGCAAATCTCGGGCTAACTCAAGTTGTGCATCTTATTTGATGGGTATTATTTTATCTACAACAATATAGGTGCTACATCCTGTAAGTAGACTTTTGTCTTATGGTAGATTAGCCGACTGTTAGAGCAATGCTATGCTATAGAACAGTGTGAAAAGTGAAAAAAATATTTTGCAAAAAAATCATTACAAAATTTAATTGGCAATACATGTATAATTATTCACTAATTATTCACTAATTATACAATTGGTGATTTGTTAGTAACATTCAGAGGTGAGCCTTCCTCATCCCTTTTAAATCTTCATTGTCCTTGTTGACCTTTTATCAGACATTTTCTCTTCATTCATAAAATACGAAATATATTTAACATTGTAAACACGACTTATTCAATATCCAATTATCCAAAGAAGCATGCATATACTGAGTAAATCCATTGTTTTACGCTCTCAATCTGTTGTAAATTATCAATGTAAGCATGCCTAGATATTTTTGCTAGATATGATGATGATGTCACAAATGCATGGTGCCATAACTGTATCAATTATACTTTCTTTTTGCCTCTTTTCTTCCCACGCAGATCCCAAAACTAGGAAAGTAACTCAGCGGAAATTCAGGTCAAACATGGTAAGTCGTCTAAAGACAAATCACAATTCCAAGAATCTAAAATGTCTTAACAATGTAAGGAGGGCACACTCTCTGCGAGCACTCACGTTTCAGGAATTAAATTATTGACTTTCTATGCACTTAAATGTCATTTACATTCATATGATTTTGATGTTGTTTGTAATGAACTATAGTCAATATATTGTACGAGTAATTGATAGATTTTTGATGAATTTAGTTTTTGTGTGTCTACACCACGTCACCATTACATGTCGCACAAATATGCATGATCCCATAATACATTATTTTGTAAAAAAAAAAAAAAAGGGATAAGCATTATATTAGTGCTGATTTTTGTTGACCCTAACTGACCAAATGCAGTTGGTGACTAAATTGCTCAAATCCCTAAAATAGCAAGAAACGGACAAGAATTCTCGTGGATGAAAATACTGATTATTTGCTTATGGAGGAGGTCTTCAAGTTTTAGGCAATTCAACATAGACATCTGTCTTTTGGCTCACATATTTGCTCCCAAGGTGAAGATTTGCCTCCTTTTATATTTAATTTCACTTTTTCTTTTGGGGGAAATGATAAAGCCTTTAAAGGGCATATTTATTGGTTCTTGGGTGGTATCCAACATTTTGTGCCAGTGGCCTCCCCAGAATGAATAAACGATAGGATTGGCTTATAATATTCACAGAACTTTGTTCGCACCTTTTCAGCCAAATCTGTTGCTTAAAACATTTCACGTCTGATGTTGGATTGTAAGTCATACCGGGTAAGAGCAATTTAGTTTCCAACTGTTAATGTCCCTGGTGACTGTGCTGTATTGTAGTATTATGTAGTATTAGTACTGAGTAGATAGTTGTTTTGTTCTTTATTTTTGCCGTTATTCTTGCACTCCCGTTTGTATCCATTCATATAGGCCAATACTGTAGCGCTTGCATTTCACCGAATGGTCACCAAACACCCTGGGTTATACAGACCCCCGAGTCGAGGGGTGTCGCGGCGCAATTCGGAAGTCAGTAGCTCAGGGGTGACGGAAGACGCGAGCGTTGACACGACGGACAGTCCGAAAGAAGGATTGCTGACCCCCGAAACGACGAGGAAAAGCATCCAACTGGATGACGACCCTGTGCAACCCGATGAGAACTCAAACTTGGCCTCTTCCGAGTTGAAAGACACTATAATCAAACTCGAAGGCACCCCAAAGACTAACAAAGACACTGAAAAGTGGGTGCAGTCAATAAGAGTTCATATCACAGCCCCCGAAGAAGAGAGTGGCTTGACCAACAGCAAATCGCAAAAATCATCTCTAGAAGACGAAGGATTTCCCCAGGACGACCAACCCATGCCAGCAGACCCATAACCTCCCTCATTTGTGCGTGATTTTTATTTTGTTTTTGATTTTATTTTTAATTGTATTAAATTGTTCATTTATTTATCACAGTTCATTGTGGTTTATCACAATTTAATGTCAAATGCATGTCTATGTCTTGCGCACCATTCAGCTCCCATTTGAACACCTTAATCCTTAATGTTACGATTTTTAGGAAGCTATCATTTAATGAAAATGTTTAAAATTTTATATGGCACGAATGTACTTCTGAAATATTTTTCAAAATTGGAAAGATTTACCAACAGGCTACTTCAATGGCAATTCATGTTTAAAGTTTTATTATTAATTTTAGCATGTTGATGGCCGTGATATAGTAGCCTAGATATATAGTAGGCCTGTTTTATTTAATATTTTTGAGCTTCAGGGATGTCCCATAGCAGCATGTACAATAGATTCACTAAAAATATATATATTGATATAATTTTTATGCCTGAAACCTGCAGCTTTTCATGATGTTTAAGATGTTATGATGTTTAACCTGATCTAAAGCTAATTAGCCAATTAGACCTAGTGTATTAAACAGTCAGGATGTTGCTTTTTGCTTGCAGGCAGACCAGATTTGCTACGCAGTTCTTTGTGTCTTCTCTTACATCGCAGCAGGAATGGAAAAACAGAAGAAGCGCGCAGAGAATGCTAGGAACGAACGCATCTATAAAACCTTGTAGCCAGGGCTGAGCAATTATTCACACTCTGTCAACGAATTAAATTCCAAAAGTTGAAACAAATTTAATTAGGACTTCCATGTTACACAAGTATTGTCGATATTTTGACTCTCTCTCCAAGTGCTGTTTATCATCATAATACGACTATTATACGTAATAATGTAATAGACTATTCATAGTATTTGACAGTTGACTTGTTATGTAGGTCAGTTGGACTGTTTCTAATGTTGCCAATTTTTCTTGTCGCATTGCTGCAATGCATTTGTGTTTACTGATGAGTTAATTGATAAAGATATTGATAAATTAATTGATATACGATGACTTTAAGATACAACTTTATTCTCGGGATTTTGTCTGTCCTTGTGATGGTGGTCTGTAGAGATAGGAAATGGACGACATGCGACGATTGTGCACTGTGCTGTCTGTTGGTCCAAAAGATGTTTATTGCATCCACTTGGTGAAGTGATTATAATCAGTATTTGCAAACTTTCAAATGAAAATAAAGTCATTTCAAAGCTGACGATTATGCAAACTACTCAGAATGGCTGGATGAGATTTTAGATTTAAGATCATCGCATGAAGACAGACAGTACAAGTTGCCAATTTGAAGCATTCTCCATTAAGATGTTTTTTGATGCCTTGTTAATTCTCAACTCCAGTGACACTTTTGATGGTGACACTTCAGTGAAACTCTTGTGAAACTTGTGAAAAAGGTGGAACCGTGTCCGTTTTTGTTGATCATGACTTGAATGTGATCATGTGACCATGTGACCTTGACCTCACAACCCCTGTTTGACCCGACCTCCAGTGACCTTTGAACTTTGACCTTGAAACAAGTTGCCGCCATATTTACCACTACTCCCCTAAGAGAACTTTAAGCTAACAACCTCGTCACTTGAAAAAACACTTATGCTGTTGACAATGGTATATATTATATATATATTATATATTACTTCAAAGTTGTACATTATACATGTATTGTGTGATTTATAATTAAACTATTTTTCCATGACGACAAATAAATTATTATTTTTATGCAGTCTGTGTTAATTGCTCAGCCTCTGTTGACCAAGGTATTGTAGTTTGTGAAGAATATCCATATATATATATTGTCCAGTAATATTTTGATCTATTCATAGAACTTATAACAATCCAGTCATATGTATACGTAATGATTTGTTTAATGTAATAATGTGGTGCTTTTGAATTATTCCAACAGATGTATTATAAACGTTACTTTTGTCTTATTATTTGACAATTCTATGTGCAATTCCTTCTTTGTGATATCCATATTATCTACAATATTAATAGTTCAAACTCGTACATTCCAAATTATAATTCCAATGCGTTGTGGATATTTTTAAGCATACATTCATAATTTACAATGGAGGATTTAGGCCATACTCCATTTATAAACTTGAAGAAATCATTTGAATCTCGAACTACTATTTTAACGTTTTTAATTGCTTTGTAACGTATACTACAATAACGTGAAGATAGTTATCGTAAACCAATCAGGTTGAAGAACTTGTTCGATAATCTGCAGCAGCAACTGGTTGTAAATTTATTTTCTGCAGCAACTATGGTTGTAAATTAATTAGTGAACAATTGTGTGTTCTAAGTTCATTTGTTGAGTGTAAACTCATAATACACAAACTGTTTAATGCTTTTTCTGTGATTTGCCTTTTAAAACTTGCATATTCTCATTAAGATTAAACTTATATTGTGTTAATGTTCAATGTAACAATTCAATTAGCCTTTGAATTAATTATGCAACAGGGTACGTTATAAAATCCTGAGGCATACAATCTTGTAAAAACATTTTTTAGGTTGTGATTCTTTTAGCAGTTCTATTGTGTACAGTTGTGATTATTTTCATGTTTTTTTTAATACGGTTATTTCTATTCAATGTGTGTTAAGGTCCTCAATCTCTATTAATAGAAATAGAATTCCCGATGTAATGCCAAATCTCGTAAATCTCTGAAGGATGTATAGAATTTCTTTTTAATTGAATGGTGAAATTTATAATTATGTTTTTCTGCATATTGAGGTTTTATGAGAGGATGTTAGTATAAAAACTTTTTATCGGGGAAATTGGTAATTTTTAACGATGAAAAAACATTGGAGAATCTTTTAAAATTCATATTAGATGTATCACACTCTGATAGGTAAAATCTTTAAATCCTAATTAAATTTATAAATTCTAGATACTGGAAAGAAAATTAATAATATATCTGGAGTGACACACCGTCAATTTCTTGAAGTATTGACGGAATTTAGCAGTAAAGTACAGCTGACAATCTTCTTACTGAACCTCAATTTGAAATATATTTTTATAGAGCTCTGTGAATATGGTTTCCTTTTTATGTTGACTTTCTGTATTGATGTGTTTATGACAGATTGATGTAAATTACAAAACTCATCCACTATTTTTCTATACATTCTGCTTTTACAGTGATGGTGAAATTGTATATGACTTGTTCCAGTATTTGAAGAGTGTGAAATTTTCATTTTAAATTAGTGAATTTTTGGAGAACTTCCGTGCGAAATTATACGTTTATGCATTCTCCTTAATTGATATTTTACTTGTACATTATGTCAAAATTATAATTAAAAGCCAATTATGACTGGATCTATCAGTGAATCTGTAAATAATTTACAAATGCATTATATTAATTAATATATATTATATATACAGCTATATATAGATATCTATGTTTGCCATTAATGTGACGGTTAAGAAATGAAGTATATATATATATGATATTCAATGGAACAATTTGCTGCGATGTGCGATGGTGCGATTATAATTTTACGAAACTTATTTTGTGTTACGATGCATGTAATTTTAACTGACTTAACTGTGAACTTAAATATATATGCATTCAATGACAACTCTTTTTTGCGCTGGCTCTGCCATGTTGACCAATTTGATGCTGAATAAGGGTATTTTTCCGATTCCTTGCATTCCGTGCGATCCTTGCAAATAATCGTTAGTAGTTAACTGTTGATTATTTGTAGCAACCTAGATAACTAGTACTCAATCCAATGGCTAGTGATTAAGACAATGTTGATGCTTTTTGAGTATACACTGTAGATGTTATCGCCATGGTTACTGATGGTTCACTCAATGCTGAACATGCTTCTTTGATTTAAGTTACATGGTGTACTGCCCAGTTTTGAATCCTCGGATTCTTGTTGCGACAAATTACATCTTCAGTCATTGGACAATTATCATTTTTCAAAAAACTTATTAAATTGTCTGATTACAAAATATTGTGTTTGTACTGAAATTAGAGGAATTTCGAAGGTTTTTGGAGAGCTAAATAACATATCTCAACCTAAGTTCTTATTTATTGTTACAGAAGCATTATTAAGGCATTCAGTGCATCATCAATAAACCAGTAAGTATCAATACGATTATGTGTGTTGAACAAGTTATAGCAGATACATAGGCAAAATAATAAAGTTAAAAGTTGTATATATATACATGATAATTTTCGAGTAGACTGTGTTTCAAGTCACAGTATTAGATTCGCATCAGGTGGCTATAATTATGCTATTGAAATGAGACAAGTAAGCAATAGGATTTTCACATTATGTTGTCTCGTCAGATGTAATCAATGGTGATAGAAATTAAACAAAAGAAAGTTGTTAAAAATTGTTATTAAAAAGTGATTAATTTAAAAGAACATGTTAATTTATGAAATGTTAATTTAAAAGGTGATATAATATTATAATTTATAAGTAAAGCATTGTTAATTTCTATTGCTCAGAACAGTCGGAAGAAGTGTTATGGCTTGTGAAGTTATGATAATTACGCTAATTAAATGCATGATGTTATTAGTTTGAAATTGAAGCACAAAGCAAGTAGTTAGGTAGACTTATAGAATGACAAATTGGTTGTATCTTTTCTAAAAGATATTTTTACTGCGTTTGTGTCGGCTACTGCATGGAGCATGAATATTGTACCCTCAACAAAAAGTAGGACCATATATTATATTGTGCTACCCTATATCAGTCTGAGAACTCAATGCTTTCTAATTATTTTAAGGTACAACTTGTAAATTGTGCCTTGTGATTGGATCGTAACATTTTTTAAGAAGATACAAACTTATGGCAAGTATCGGCATGATCAAAATTAGTTTTTATGGACTTCGAACTTTTGAGTAGCGCCGTAATGAAAGCACAATTGAATAAACAGAATTATCGCAGATAGAGAAGATTCCTTTACATTGCCTCCTGGTGGAAATGTCATTTACATGAATATAATTGTTTCATTAGAAGGCAAATATTATGAAATAAAAAGGGAACAATAAATATTAACAACAATATGCAAGTCTTTGCTGTCATTCTTATTCATATTTCACAGATATTCTCTTATGATTTTCCGAAATTATTGGTAATGTGGCCTAGTGGTAAAGGCTTCTGCAATCGTTTGTGGTGGTCATGGATAAGATTCCTCATAGCACTGTTAATTAACTTTTGTACATCGGATCAATGGTGGCTTAGAATACTGTTAGTTTTCTTAGATTTTTGAAGTTGTTTCATCAACTTGAGGGGAGTTAACAATAGGCCTAATCAAGATTCTGAGCTTAGAACATCCTCAGTTCTGACTTCTGAGTGTAGGGAAATAATAGTGTCAATGTGATAGTGGCAATATTGCCTCAGAATGTGGCTTGAATAGACGGAGGATAGACTATGAACCTTGTCATTCTGGGATGATACTCTTAACTCCACCTAGTGGAAGGATGGACATATGATTGGGAATTATTGGGAATTTTGTTATGCACTAAAGTAATAATGAGACAAAGGATGAAACTGGTGTCCATCATGGGGCCAAGTGACCCCGCCAAAGCTGTGATGGACCTTGGTACCCGTAATAGGAAGGTCCGAACACTTGGAGCACTACCAATTGAGCTCAGTCCCTGGAACCCCTAGAACTCTGCATTGTATGAGGAACGAGATGACTAAAATTTTATGTCATCGGGAGTGAGGTGCTTGTCAAGAGAGGATAATAGGAGGGAGTACCCGGAGTAGTGAAGATCAGGTCTTAGAAAAAGGAGAGTTGCACGGACATTGCATGGACTCCCATGGAGTGAGGAATGGGTGGGGAGGGAGGACGTATAGAGATAGAGGAAATTTGAAAAGATAAGCAAATTAAGCAGGCTGTTAGTGTACTATAACATGTCTTGAAAAGGGGGAGACAAGACCAATATGGAGGAGGCAGGGTGCTGAGTGTAGGAGAAGGTAAAGCTAGTACAAGGGAGGAGATACAGAGGGGGGAAAGAAGAACTCTTGACAAGAAGGCAATAGTAGAGAGAAGGGCACAAAGGGAGGGACACAAAGGAGATCACTGGAATGAACATCAACAATGAAACCTGATTTAATTAACCAAACAAAGAACCATCAATTTCGTATATGCATTATGCAATGTAAGTGAGACGTCTGCTGACCGACACAAAAGAAGTTGACTAATTCGAAACGAACAAAATGTATAAGAGGGTCGACTCAGGGTCGTGTTAATAGGTATACATTTTAGGGAGTAGGCAAGAGCTGGCGGTCGTGGCAGAAAAGGAGAATGCACAACCGCAAAAAGGAAGTATAGATAGAGAGAGAGATATGACAGAGAGGGGGGCAAGGCAAGCTTTGTGGGAAGTAGGCATAGACTAGAGAGAGGGGTGACTGGAGATTAAAGAGACATTATAGACGAGCTAGGGAGTAGAAAAAATGGAAGAATGCAAAGAAGGAGGACGCAGAGATTGAGGGGTGACTGAAAAGGAAGGAGACAAAATACACAAAGCAAGAACTTGGGAGGAGGACAGAGAGAGGCCTCAATCTCTGCCTCCTTCTTCTTGACATTCTCCCATTTTACCTCATGTTTTTTTTTTCACTCCCCCCTCTCCGCTCCCCTCTTTGCTTTCTGTCTTTGTACCTCTACCCTATCTCTTGCTTTGTCCATCTTTACCTCTCCATTCTCCCATTCTGCCATCTGAGTGTCTGGGTTCACTCCGGTGACTGGAAAGAAAGGAGACAAGGATGGCCAAAACAGGAGTCAGCAAGAGGCAGTAAGGTAGAATGTAGAGAAGGGGAAGACAGAGAAGGGGGTGAAACAGAAACACACGTGGTAAAATGGGAGAATGCGGAGGAGAAGCAGGCAGAAATTTAGGTGACTGGAAAGGAAGGAGATAATGATGGACGAAGCAAGAGCTTGGAAGGAGGCAAGAGGGTACATTGTAGTATGTTGAAAGAAGGGCAGTGAAAGGAGTGAAACAGAAACTCAGAAGTCAGAATGAAAGAATGCAGGAGGAGTATATAATTTCTTCCTGCAGTTCTGCAAAAAACTGCAGAATTCCGCAGTTTCATAAAAATCTGCAGAATTCTGCAGTTTCAAAACAATCTGCAGGAAGCTGCAGAATTCTGCAGTTCTGCAGCTAACTGCATGATTTCTGAACTTCTGTTACTTCCTCCAGTGTATTGCATCTGTACAGTTCAGACCTCTTTGACATTGGGCTTGCCGCTACCAAGGAAACATTGATTTGGGGGGTTGGTTTGGGGGGTTGTGGTTTGAGAATTCTGCAGTTCTATAAAAACTGCAGAATTCTGCAAAAAACTGCAGAATTCTGCAAAAAACTGCAGAATTCTGCAAAAAACTGCAGAATTCTGCAGTTTCAAAAAAATCTGCAGGAAGCTGCAGAATTCTGCAGTTCTGTAGCAAATTCTGCATTTCTACAAGGTAGCAGTTTGTGGAATGACATTTTTGCGAGCACACAGATCGCCGAAAAAAGTGCCGTACGGCAAAAAGAAACAACGACGGACAAAGACTGACTGCTGTATTAAATAGACCTGGTTGCAGAGTACCTGAAACTTTTTTCGGAATGAAATTTGGTTGAGAATTGACCGAGCAGAGAGGCAAAACGTCCATGGAAGTTTATTTTGATAGAGCAGTTTGTAAAATGACATTTTTGCGATCCCACTTGTTTCCTCACAGTCCTCATTCTTGTATAGGTATTCATGGAGCTGCAGAACTGCAGAATTCTGCAGTTTCCTACAGAACTGCAGAATTCATTGCAGAACTGCAGAATTCTGCAGCTTCCTGCAGAATTCTGCAGTTTCCTACAGAACTGCAGAATTTTTTGCAGAACTGCAGAATTCTGCAGTTTCCTACAGAACTGCAGAATTTTTTTGCAGAACTGCAGAATTCTGCAGTTTTCTGCAGAATTCTGCAGTTTCTATTGCAGAATATGCAGGTGCAGGAAGAAATTTAAGTGTACTGGAAAGCAGAGAATGAGGTGAGGGTACTGGGATAGAGGGGTGACTGGAAAGGAAGAAGACAAAGATCGACGAAGCAAGAGCCAGGAAGGAGGCAGAAAGATAGTTCTAAGCAGAAAGGGGGAACAGAGAGTGGGGTGAAACAGAAACTCAGAAAACAGAATGGGAGAAAGGACAAAGCAAGAGATAGGGAGGATGCAGAGAGGTAGAATGTAGAAAGGGGGAGCAGAGAAGGGTGGGAGTGAAACAGAAACTAAGAACGGAAAAAAAATGGGAGAATTCAGAGGAGGACGCAGAGACTGAGAGATGACTGGAAAGGAAGGAGACAAGGATTGCCAAAACAAGAGTCAGGGAGAGGCAGTAATAGGGATGGACACCGTTTGCCAAGTTCGATACGACACGTACAGGCGATACTTTTTTCCATAAAGGTTACATTCGTGATTATTGGGATTTTCTTGCTTAATAAAGTAATTTTTGTCATTTTTACATGTAGAAGGTAGGAATGGATCGAACCAAAAGTGTATGTCGTCGATTTCGGTTATCAAACCGGCGGAAAGAACCGGTAAGGCAGATATACCGTGAACCGGTGTCCATCCCTAGGCAGTAAGGTAGAATGCAGAGAGGGGGAGTACATGGAGTAGCGAGAGGGGGGTGAAACACACATACACAAGGTAAAATGGAATAATGTAAGGGAGAAGAAGGAAGCGAATGAGGGGTGACTGGAGAGGAAGGAGACAAGGAAGTTCAAAGCAGAGCGAGAGAAGGGGGAGGGGGAGGAAGAAAAGAAGAATGCAGAAAAGGGGAGCAGAGAGAGGGGGAGGGAAAAAGAAACCCAGGCAGAATGGGAGAATGCAGAGAAGGAGGAGGTTGGGGAGGATGAATGGAAGGGAAGGAGACAGGGATTGACGAAGCAAAAGCTAGGGAGGAGGCAGAAAGGTAGAATGTAGAAAGGGGAGCAGTGAGGTGGGGTTGAAATAGAAACTCACAAGGTAAAATGGAAGAATGTGGAGAAGAAGGCAGAGATTGAGGAAAGACTGGAAAGGAAGACAAGGAAGTTCAAAGCAGAGCGAGAGAAGGGGGAGGAAGAAAAGAAGAACGCAGAAAGGGGAGCGGAGAGAGGTGGGAAGGAAAAAGAAACCCAGGCAGAATGGGAGAATGCAGAGAAGGAGGAGGTTGGGGAGGGGGGGGGTGAATGGAAGGGAAGGAGACAGGGATTGACGAAGCAAGAGCTAGGGAGGAGGCAGAAAGGTAAAATGTAGAAAGGGGAGCAGTGAGGTGGGGTTGAAATAGAAACTCACAAGGTAAAATGGAAGAATGTGGAGAAGAAGGCAGAGATTGAGGAAAGACTGGAAAGGAAGACAAGGAAGTTCAAAGCAGAGCGAGAGAAGGGGGAGGAAGAAAAGAAGAACGCAGAAAGGGGAGCATAGAGAGGCAGTGTAATGTATTTTATTTGGGTTTTACTGTATGTAGCAGCCAGTCAGAGCACCTATCTATTAATATCTTGGCAGCTTGCCCCACCAACTCCATCCTCGTATTAGGGAATGGAATGCTGTTGGTTGGGCAGGATCCAAGAGGCAAAGGCCTCTGATTGGTTGCAGCCCCAATGATCTGGAGGGAGCCTAGCTCTCTCTGGGCAGTTACTTGTTGGTCTTGGAACAAGGAATAAATGAATCTACTGCATCTATGAGTTGATCATCTTTTCACTTATATCTTAGTTAATAACCCAGGAATCAAAATATCACAATATGGTGGATATAAGTCGATAAATGTCGCTTGCGAACATCAAGATCATGTAACAACCTTTTCGTCGAACTATCTGGTTTATGCTTCTTTGTACAAACCATCCATAGATCTGAATTTGGAGTTGATGGACATGTCTACTGAACCCATCACCTTCCAATTACCCCAATCCATCGTCAACACTGCTCTGCTAAGGTCACATGAGCAGAAAGACCAAAGCAAATACTCTAAGGCTCTACATATGTTTAATGTCTCGTCTACCCGTTCCTCTAGCGCTATGGCAGAATTTCTTGATATGTTTGATATGTCGTCTAGCACATCAATATAGGTTATTACTACCTCTATTTTGATTTTACTAAACCTTGTCTTTGTTGGTGCTATGATTGCCCTTCTTATAAAAGTTCGGCAACTGCAGGTACTAATTGCTGCTGCTACAGCAATAGTGCCTGCCAATGCACTAACATTCACTTTACCAACGACTACGGCAATTGCCCGAACGTATTTTACCTTCTCTGACGAAGATAAATTTGTCTTCCTCTTAGTTCTAATGTTCATTTGTCACCTCGCTTTGGTAATTCTTGTTTACCATTTTCGTACCATTGGCTTACGTCTGGTGCAACAATTTTCTCCTTGTGAAAAGTTGCACCAGCGTTTATGCATAACCTTCTGGTCGGGCCATGACTACTTAGCCGTTCCGTTGGCAATTCTGCCAGCCAACGTTGACCTAGGCGACTTGGCCACCCGACTTGAGCTGCGTGCAGTCGCCCTGCACATTTGGTCTTCCCAACGTTTGCGTTTTCAGTGGATTAATTCCACCTACACTACGCCGTTTGGGGACTTCTCACTGCCTTTGGTTACCTCGCTTGGGATTCTGCAGGCCTACCGCCTTCGTAGAATCCTTGCTTCTAACCATTTATGCCAAATTATGCACTCTCAGTGCTCGGGTTCTGCTATACTTGCAGAATGGTCTAATCGGTCAGGCATATATGAACCAATTAGGACCAACAAAACCCAAGAGGAGCCTACTTCTCCTCCCCTTTACCCCTCCCTACGTCAACAATCTTCAGCCCCGTCTATGCCACACATTAACGTATCTTTGACTTAGCATAAATAATTCAAAATTCTTTCAAAATTTTAATATGAGTTGAGAACAGGTCCTCATTCATCATTTATATTATATTATTGTTTGCAGTGCAGTTTGTGTCCTATGCATTATTTTTTAATGATTATATATATTTCTTTCACGTCTGTTATTAATCAGACATGTTAAGTACATATTACGCTATCTGTCGTAACAATTTTTTTTTCATACTTTTTATTAGTCCAATGTACTGATAATGCTTATTATCATCAAACTGATGACCTATTATTTTTGGGATAATTTCTCCCATCTGATTGTATTTACATCCTAATGTTATCATATTCAATTGTTGCTATATTCAATTGTTGCTATGTGAAAATGTTATTTCAATTCTTATACTGATTATTGTGTGAATTGTGCAATTTAATGTTATTTCACATCTTGTACTGATTATTATGTGAATAATGCTATTTCATGTTGTTTTACATCTTATACTGCTTATTATGCTAACTAAATTCTAGAAATACAATTTGTATTTCGTGGTAATTTTCTTATTGGTATATCATTTACTTACTAGAAATACAATCTGTATTTTATGGTAACTGTATTTTTATTACTCGCACATGATTATGTAATGGTATTATTATTGGTATACTTATGTATCCTTATTACAACAAATTTTTTTTGCTGTTTCATGATGGACATGGTGTCTTGAGTTTCTACAGCTAAACTTATGTTTATATATATTATGTTATACTTCGTGTTATTGTGTGCTGTGCATAATTCGAAAAGCAGTTATTCTACTTCATTCAAAAATTTCATAGAATTTTTTTATACCTAAAGCATGTAATGCAATATCTAAATTTATTAATTAAAGAAGTAACTTTGAGAAAATTTTCCTGTAATTCAAAATTATTAAGTTTTAAATTATTTAGCAAAATTTTCTAATATACCTAAAGCATGTAATGTATTTTATTTGGGTTTTACTGTATGTAGCAGCCAGTCAGAGCACCTATCTATTAATATCTTGGCAGCTTGCCCCACCAACTCCATCCTCGTATTAGGGAATGGAATGCTGTTGGTTGGGCAGGATCCAAGAGGCAAAGGCCTCTGAGTGGTTGCAGCCCCAATGATCTGGAGGGAGCCTAGCTCTCTCTGGGCAGTTACTTGTTGGTCTTGGAACAAGGAATAAATGAATCTACTGCATCTATGAGTTGATCATCTTTTCACTTATATCTTAAATAATAACCCAGGAATCAAAATATCACAGCAGTACATTTAAATTTCTTCCTGCACCTGCATATTCTGCAATAAATTCTGCAGTTTGGGAGTGAAATTGCAGAATTCTGCAATTCTGCAATAAATTCTGCAGTTTGGGAGGAAACTGCAGAATTCTGCAATAAAATTTCAACACAACAACAGCTGCAGAGTTCAAAGTGAACTGCTATGGACTTCTTCTTCAATCTTCTTCTTCTTTTGGTGTGCATTCTACGGGTCGCCACTCTTGTGGGGAGCAGCACTTGCATGTTTTGTTTTCTTGTGGATTGGTCATCGTTCTACCACTCTGCTCGGCCAATTCTTAATCAAATTTCATTCTGAAAAAAGTTACGGGTGGTACCCTGCAACCAGGTCTATTGACTGAAGTTGACAGTGTTTGTCTGTCGTTGTTTCTTTTTTCCGTACGACACGTTTTTCGGCGATCGGTCAGCTCGCAAAAATGTATTTTGCGAGCTGACCGATTGCCGAAAAAAGTGCCGTACGGCAAAAAGAAACAACGACGGACAAACACTGTCACTTCAGTCAATAGACCTGGTTGCAGGGTACCCGCAACTTTTTTCAAAGTGAAATTTGGTTGATAATTGACCGAGTAGAGTGGCAAAACGTCCATGGCAGTTTATTTTGAAGCAGCAGCTTGTAATATCATTTTACAACCTGCTGTATCAAAATAAACCTCCTTCAGGTCTCAGGATATACTGGATCTTGGGTGACTATACCAGGGATATACTGCCTCCAATCCTCCATCCATGGTATAACTGGTTCAGGGTATCCAGCTGTCCTCATTTTGAAAAAAGAACTGCTCCTTGGGGGGGGGGGAACCGAATGGTACGTACCAGTGGGATACAGGTATCCCACTACAGGGGCTCACCAGGAAAGAGGGTTTACCAAAACCCCCAACCAATCCCAAACCGCCCAAAACCAACATTTCCTTTGTAGTGGCAAGACCCAAGTAAATGAGGTCTGAACTTTGCAGATGCATTGCAATAAGCTGGAGGAAGTAACAGAGGTTCGGAAATCATGCAGGGAGCTGGAGAACTGAAGAATTCTGCAGCTTCTTGCATATTTTTTTTTTGAAACTGCAGAATTCTGCACTTTTTTTTTGAAACTGCAGAATTCTGCACTTTTTTGCAGAACTGCAGAATTCTGCACTTTTTTTGCAGAACTGCAGAATTCTGCACTTTTTTTGGAAACTGCAGAATTCTGCACTTTTTTTATTTTGCAACTGCAGAATGCTTCAGCTTCTGACAGAACTGCATAAAACCTACCAGGCTGCATGTCTCCTACAGAATTACATATTTTCCTGAAAAAACTTTTCAGAAAGGCTGCAGTGACAGAGGACTACCAAAAATAACGTGCAAGCACTTTAACAGCTGCTTGTAGATAGACTTAGTATCTATCTATCTATCTATCTATCTATCTATCTATCTATCTATCTATCTATCTATCTATCTATCTATCTACATGTATATCCTCCCTCCCTCCCTCCCTCCCTCCCTCCCTCCCTTTTTTCCTTCCTACTTTCCTTCCTTTTTTTCCCCTTCATTCCTTCCTTCATTCCTTCCTTCATTCCTCCCTTCATTCATAACTTCATTCATACCTTCCTTTCTTCATCCCTTCCTTAATTCTTTCTATTGAATCTGCAAACACTGGATCTGACTGCTGCTGTTGGTGCTGGTTTCACTGCAGTCATTTGAAATTTGCGCCAAAAACGAACATTTTGGTTTCGTAAATAAAAAGTTTAATGTCACAGAAGTTTACCAAAAGTTGATGGAAGCAAGATAATATTCTATTGAGACTGTATACTAAGTTTCAAAGTGATAGGTGAAATAGTGCGGCCTCCTGTATGGTCAGAACCTTACAAAAAATGTCTTGTGTAATACAGGCTGCAAGCAGCTGTAAAAACCCTGATCCCCCAAACAACAACTCCCCCTAAACCAATGTTTCCTTGGTAGCGGCAAGCCCCATGTCAAAGAGGTCTGAACTATGAAGATGCATTGCAATAAACTACAGGAAGTAACAGTGGTTCAGAAATCATGCAGGGAGCTTCTTGCATACTTTTTTTCTGAAACTGCAGAATTCTGCACTTTTTTTTTTAAACTGCAGAATTCTGCAATTTTTTTGCCGAATTCTGCAATTTCTTTGGAAACTGCAGAATTCTGCAGTTTTTTTGCAGAACTGCAGAATTCTGCACTTTTTTTGGAGACTGCAGAATTCTGCACTTTTTTTCTGCAGAACTTCAGAACTGCTGAAAGAAATTATGCACTCCTCGAGAGAGGGGGGAGGGAAAAAGAAACCCAGGCAGAATGGGAGAATGCAGAGAAGGAAGAGGTTGCGGGGGATGAATGGAAGGGAAGGAGACAGAGATTGAACAGGAGCTAGGGAGGAGGCAGAAAGGCATAATTTAGAAAGAGGAGCAGACAGGGCCGGATTTGGATAAGGATGGGCCCTAGGCCAAGGCACTTGGGGGGGGCCCTTTACTATGCGAGGCCCAACGGGCCAAAGCCCAGTAGGCCGGGGGTCTGGGGGCCGCTGTAGGCCGCCAGAAGCTGAAGGTTTTTAGGTAGCTGGAAATGAATTCTGAGCAGTTTTAAGGGTCTTATCTATAATAATGTGAGTTCCAAACAAGATATTTTCCTGATAATATTTATCATTTCACAGACCATATAAATTAACAGTTAAAATTGCTAGAAACTACACAGCCAAAATTTGAAGATGTCAGCCAACAAGTGAATTTTTGGGTTGAAACTTACAAGTGTTAAATAATGTAGGGAAAGTAACATTTACCTGGAAACCATTGATTTAAAGAAGTTTCTTTTTTTTCCAATGAAAATAAGTCAATCATATTGAGTGTCGATGTTAAGCAACAGGGCAGATTCAATTGCCAGCAAAGATAGTGAATTTAATTTTTCCTGGCGAATTGTCGATCTCAAGTGACTTTTCACTCTTGTGAGAGTAGAAAATGATCTCTCACCCTCACAATTTGCCACAGGGATGGTCAGAAAAATCCTACTTTGTAGGGCCCTCTGACTTTGAAGGGCTCACAGTGCCGCTCACTGATTTGGAGGCCCCCCTCCATCTAGCGTCTATAAGAGCCTGCTGGCTTTGCTGCTTTGGAGGACCCACTGACTCAAGAGGGATCCTCCATTTTGCACTAGTTTATTTGACGTACAAGCTTTTGTCTGCAAGGGCCCTCTAGTTTTGCCTCTTTGGGGGGCCTGATTACTTTGGAGGGCCCACTGACTCAGAAGGGGCCCCTCCATCTTGCATTTATTTGACGCACAAAACATGTGTCTACAAGGGCCAGCTAGTTTTGCCACTTTGGGGGGGGGGGCTGATGACTTTGGAGGGCCCACTGACTCAGGAGGGCCCCCTTCATCTAGCTTACCGACCCAGGGGGGGCCCCTTCATCTAGCTTAGTGGCTCTGGAGGGGCCCCCTCCGTCTCTCATTTCTTGCACACACTAAGTGTGCATCCACAAGGGCCCACTGGTTTTGCTGCATTGTGGGGCCCAAAGACTTTGTGGGTTGCACTGACTCAGGAGGGTCCCCCCTCCATTTGGCATTTCTTGTGTGCACTAAGCTTGTGCCTACTAGGGCCTACTGGTTTTGCTGCCTAAGAGGACCCACTAACTCAGGAAGGGCCTCGTTCATCTAGCGTTTCTTTTACACACCAAGCATCATTTAAAAGGGCCCACTGGTTTTGCCGCTTAGGGGCCCAATGACTTTGGGGGCCCACCGACTTTGGGGGCCCACTGACTTTGGAGGGCCCTCTCCATGTGTTTCTACTGGGGGCCACTGACTGCAACTATGTTCAATTTCTGTGCAAGTGCAATATATATACGCGACATATGTGCACCGCGCGTACGCGTGAATTTGGATGCAGTGGGCCCCCCAAAGGCAGTGGGCCCTAGGCCGATGGCCTACTCGGCCTATTGGGAAATCCGGCACTGGGAGCAGAGAGAGGGGAGTGAAACAGAAACACACACGGTAAAACGGGAGAATGCGGAGGAGGAGAAGGCAGAGGTTGAGGAATGACTGGAAAGGAAGAAGACAAGGAAATACAAAGCAGAACGATAGGGGGGAGGCAGAAAGATAGAACACAGATAGGGAGCGAAGAGGGGATAAAAGATAAGTCAGAATTCAGAGGAGGAGGCACCATATCTTATTCTCACAGATCACAACACAAACTTGTATAGGTATAGGTATAGGTATAGGTATAGGTAGTACTGGTCGCAGGCTTCTAGCCTCTTTGACCAGATCATCGTCGTTGTGGTTATGGCTTATGTGATAGTCCTGCGATGATGATGAGTATATACAATGATGAATAACTGATGCAGACTGCTCAGGCAGTGCCAATTCTTCTTTAAACTCAGGTCTGCTAAGGCAGGCCTTATAATTTTATAGTCTTATTTGGAACTGCTCAGGCAGTCCCCATACAAACAAGTATTTACAGTATTTACAGTATTTACAGTGTGTCATTGCAAAATGATTATATCTGAATATTTACCCAGATAATTTTAATAAATCTTGTTTCAGCTAGAAGGGCTGGCCCTCATAATGTACAGGAATGACTGAGGAGCTGTGCATGTTTTATAAAAAAAATATTGGCGGTCGGATGGTCCAACGCGCCCCGAGGTCCAACGTGCCCCATTCTCCCCTACATTGGACGATTTTGCTAACAGCTTCGCAAACTTTTACAAAACGGCAAGGATGAACTTGGTGTGTGCATATTTTGTGTTTTTTCTTAATCTTAGGCCTATACATGTCACCCGTCAATTCTGTAATAATTTCTGAACGGTATCTAAAAACGATCTTCAAGTTCAATAATTTTCATATTTACCTGATGCGTCTCGGAGTCAAACTGCATTATTCCGCATGCCATGAACTTGATGATCGCAGACGCAGTCATGTGAGATGATGAGTGTCCCAGTAGCGAGGCTCTGGATGGGGGAATATGGGGGACAGGGAACTCAAAAGTAAAATGATCAAGGACAAGGGACTGGGAATTCAAAAGTAAAATTGCCAAGGGACAGGGGGACATAAAACTCCATTCAGCGCTGAGGGACAGGGAACTCAAAAGTACCATTAGTAAAATTGCAAAGGGACAGGGAACTCAAAAGTAAAATGGCCAAGGGACAGGGGGACACAAAACCCCATCCAGAGCCTCAGTAGCTAGGTTGTCTAAGACTCAAAGTGTCTCCCCGACCCAGAGTCCGGAATCAACCTGCTTAGCTGCTTAGAGAGTCATGCCGCTTACCAGGTACTCCGGAATTTGACTGGAAATCACATAGGCATGGCAATATTGATTCCATCATTCAAGGATCAAGTCATTCAGCCAGTGCCATTGGCCCATTCGGCATTCTCTTGTTCATCATCATGCCTTCAGTGTTCAGGGAGACCCAAGCATAGGTATCGGTCTATGGACCCAAGGCTTGACAAATTCTGACGTAGTAACTCAGTTTGTGCATGTTGATGCGTATCTCATCATTAGTCATTAATTATTGGCTCACAAAATTAATTTTTACATTTCTAGAATCTGTGAGTATTGTGCTTGAATTTGGATTTGTTTTTGAATTTTTTTTGCCAACTTTATATCAGACTTTAAACCTCTGAATGCAAAAAAGTCACAAAAAAGTGTCCAAGATGTCAATTTTTTGGCAATTTAATGATTAATCTAGAAGAAACTGATAATGGTAGGAGCATGAAATGATTTCCCAAAGGAGTCTTGTGAAATACGCATCTTTTGACATCAGCACCGTCTTTCTAACTTTAATATTTTCAGAGCAATGGATTTGTAACTAAAGTGAAAATATGCTTTATCAAAATTCACTTGCTGAAAGAAGCAATAGCTTTGTTTTGGCAACAGTTTTTATCTAGCCTAAGCAGTGTGGAATTTTGTTCCCTGCATTAAGCTTTTTTAATTTTGTAATTCGGACTACTATTAAGGTCTGTAGGTCCGATTTTGCACAGAAAGTCATGCATCTCCCATGAAATTAGTTGGTGTGCCACTCCCCAGGTGACGTCTCAATATGAGGATTCCCATGGAGTCCAATGGTGGCGTCACATCTTGGGTACATAATCTTTGGTACGAGCAAAGATTATGTACCCAAGATGTGACGCTACCATTGGGCTCCATGGGAATCCTCATATTGAGACGTCACCTGGGGAGTGGCACACCAACTAATTTCATGGGAGATGCATGACTTTCTGTGCAAAATCAGACCGACAGACCTTAATAGTAGCCCGAATTACAAAATTTAAAAAGCGTAATACAGGGAACAAAATTCCACACCGCTTAGGCTAGATAAAAATTGTTGCCAAAACAAAGCTATTGCTTCTTTTAGCAAGTTAACCTTGATTAAGGATATTTTAACTTCATAAACAAATTCATTGCTCTGAAAATATTAAAGTTAGAAAGACTGTTTTGATGTCAAAAGATGCGTATTTCAAAAGTCTCCTTTGGGAAATCATTTCATGCTCCTACCATTATTAGTTTCTTCTAGATTAAGCATTAAATTGCCAAAAAATTCACATTTTCCACACTTTTTTTGAGACTTTTTTGTATTCAGACGTTTGAAGGCTGCTATAAAGTTGGCAAAAAAAATTCAAAAACAAATCCACATTCAAGAACAATACTCACAGATTCTAGCAATGTAAAAATTAATTTTGGGAGCCAATAATTTATGACTTATGTTGAGATAAGTATCAACATGTACAAACTGAGTTATGACGTCAGAATGCCAATTTCTGACAATTTTTGGAGAAATCTTTTCATTCAGAGGTTTAAAGTCTGCTATAAAGTTTGCAAAATAAATTCAAAAACAAATCCACATTCAAGCACAATACTCACAGGTTCTATAAATGTAAAAATTAATTTTGTGAGCCAATAATTAATGACTTATGATGAGATATGTATCAACATGCATAAACTGAGTTATTACGTCAGAATGCTATTTCTGACAATTTTTTGGAGAAATCTTTTCATTGAGAGGTTTAAAGTCTGCTATAAAGTTGGCAAAAAAAATTCAAAACAAATCCACATTCAAGTGCAATACTCACAGATTCTATAAATGTAAAAATTAATTTTGTGATCCAAGAATTAATGGTTTATGATGAGATACATTTCAACATGCACTAACTGAGCTATGACCTCAGAATGCCAATTTTTGACAATCTTTTTAGAAATCCCTTCTCTCAGAGGTTTAAAATCTGCTAAGGAGTGTGAGAAAAAATTAAAAAACAAATGAATCTAAAAGGAAAACGAATGCAGATTCCAAAAATGTAAAAATTGTTCAATAGTTGCTGATTTATGATGAGATGGGTTTATTGTACACATATAAACTGCAGTCATGGTGAAGCAAGCCGATTTTAGACATCTTTTTGACACATTCTCTTACTCTAACGCTTAGTCTGCTATAGATTTTAAAAGAAAAAATTTCAAACGAAATTCAAGTGTTGTATAAAATATTTAGCAAATTTCATAATTTTCGGATCCTCTGTTTTTTGAGAACCAAGGTTATAAACTTAGCATGTTTCGCAAAAGAGAAAAAACTCACTGGAAATTTGTGATTTTTTGTGTTTAAATGAACTGTATTTTCGAGCAGAAAAAAAAAAAATCTGAAAAGCAGGGAATAATATTCAAGTAATGAATGAATTATTCCTTTAATTTCATAATTTTCCTATTGATAATTATTGAGTTTCGGGACTATGAACATAAGGATCTTTCATGTGCAAACAAACAGCATTTTTGGTTGCTACAGAAATGCTAGACAAATTCTGAGAAGCAGGTAATAAACTTCAATAGTTGACTGAAATGCTCTCCAAATTTCAGGATGATATTGTGGATACTTTGTGAGTTTCAGATCTCTGAACATGGCATGTTTAAGCATGAAAAGACCAGCAACTGAACAGTGCACAATGTCTTGACGTCATCAAGTGCATGTGCACCAAGCCAGAGTTCTCCATGGCGACAAAGTTGACAGAATAACAAAGAGAACACAAAAATAATTTTGACTTTGCTATTATTTATTCTCATGTAGAAACATCCCCATTCACTGTGAATAGTTCTAATATTTTTCATGTTAAACAAAAAGTAAACAAAATCAGTGGTGCCATCTGAGTTTTGGCAGGGAACTAAGTCGATTCCCAAAACCAGCTTGGTGTCACCACATGGAGGAAGCCAAGCCGTTTTTGGGAATCAACTTAGTTCGCGCCCAAAACTCAGGTGGCAGCACTGGTTTTTGCTTATTTTTTGTTAGATGTGAAAAATATCAAAAGTACCCACACTAAATATGATTGTTTCTTTACACAAACAAATAATACTGAAACGAAATTATTGTACTTGCTGGATCAGGTTATCAAACTGCACTAAACGACCGTGGCGTAACGAAAGTTGAAACGGCTCGTTAGGAGGCAATGACGTCATAAAGGTGATCTGCCTGCCAGGTCTGGGTGGCGCGAAAATATGCTGGTAGGCAGACCTGCCATGCTGGCTGCCAGCCTTCTGCTATGGCAGTGTGTAGGCCCTTGTCAACATTTAGGACAATACTCTATCATTCTGTCCTTTAATTAATGTGTGTTACGTTGCTAATTTCAATATTTTTAAATATAGGGCCTATTAATCATTTTATTGGCATGCTCATACCAGAAAAGAAAGGCCTTGAGAAAGAACAAGAGAAAAAACGTAATGTATATTTAGCTACTATCTTAAAGAATTAGGGCTAAATTAAATAATAGTACAGTTTAATCAACAAACACGTACTGTATTTATTTTGACAAACCAACAAAGTAAACGAAACCATCAACAACAACAAAAACACCAAAGAGGCCAGGGGTAATTATTCGTTTTGCTTAACATTTTTAATACCTCGACAATCATATTGATATTTTGTGCATCAAATAAAGAACATAAATAAGTAGGAGCAATATCATTTATACACTTGAAAA
The DNA here is from genome assembly GCA_026936325.1 of Platynereis dumerilii. NCBI lineage: Eukaryota > Metazoa > Annelida > Polychaeta > Phyllodocida > Nereididae > Platynereis > Platynereis dumerilii. Next base: position 4,746,724 of record JAPTHN010000018.1, on the reverse strand, counting down.
TACACTCCAAGCTTCCCCCCCCCCCGGATATTGATTGGTCTCCCCTTACAAGATGTTGAGGAGCAAGGCTGTATTTCAAAATCAGTAATGTTTGGAAATAGAAAAAAAAAGTTGCTTGATATTCATTCATCCATCCTAGATTTCTTTACTTACATGAAATCCTTTTTTGATTGACATAGCTAATAAAAATTCCTTTTAATTGCTATGACACAATAAGTTTGAATTCATGTGTTTTTTCAATGATTCCTTGACTGGTGCATCCGCACAGTGAATAGCATAATCTAGACCTATATTTTAGGTTGGACAGCTGAAATAATTTTTTTTAGTAAATATCTTTTGAAAGGAATTTGTTCATTCTCATGAATTTAGAAATTTTGCAATAGAGACCTAGATCAGCAGAGCAGAGCTCAGTATCCATCCAATCTTTTCTTGTGCAATTGCTGCGTCAATGATGAGCACGGCGTGGCGCCGTTAATATCGGCTGTAGAATTTTCTAGCTGGTGTCATTGTCTTGGAAATTTAATATCCTACATTTTGAGCCAAGGTTGGACTCTGTACGACCATTCGTTCTTTGTGAAAAGTCCGTCCGAAGCACTCGAAGTCAATGTCCGAACTTTTGTTGTCATGTTCTTTTTCCTGTCATTCTCTAAAAATCTGCCTTGATAAAAATATTTCTAGTGTTCAACATGTTTTCTAATGGTAAAATCTAGATTTTTCAATTTTTTTTTAGATTTTTCAAAGCCACAAATCCCCCCAAAATCATGCCCCAAAGATTCTGTTAATTTCACTCAAGAAAAGATGGCGATGGCCCAGACCTGTGTGTTCCAGACCTATAGAGACCATACATTGCATATTGAAAATGTATACACGCATTGGCATACTCAGAGGTTCAATAAGCAATATGAATATTCATAAGTATTTCATTTATTTTTTATTTAGATCATAAGTCCTCCACCCTCCTCCCCATCTCTAAGTCGCGCACCAGTGCACTGGCCAGTGTTCATAGAGATCACTGGCTCTGGCTGACATGACGTCATGAAGCTATTGAGGCATGTCTATTAGTTTCGCGCCCACTTCACAGGTGGCGTCATGTTATGATGATTCCCATGGAGCCCTATGGTGGCGTCACATCTTGGGTACTACCAATATCCTCACCCAGAGTACCTTTCGACTGTCATTAAGATATGGAGTTGGCCCCTGCCTGAAGGGCAGAGGCAAGTGTGACAGCCAAAAGGACTAGGGAGGGCAACAGGGGGGGAAATAAAAAACTATAACACACCCAGCGCATCTGTGTTACCATCACAGGCAAAGCACCCGCTAACCCAAGACTTAACCTCCTTGTCACGCCTACGAGAAGAGAGTGACGTCATTCCAGTCTCGCGGAATCTCGCTGAGGATATACCAATATCCTCACCCAGAGTACCTTTCGACTGTCATTAAGATATGGAGTTGGCCCCTGCCTTACGTATATTTTCTAAGTTTAGGCCAATCCATCATTTACAATAATAATCTAAAATCAATCCCCTCCAAACCTCACAAAATGGCGAAACAAATGGCAAAATTACAAATTTACAATATGTATTCAATGTAATCCAAATATAAACATCCCAATAATGACAGTCGAATATAAACACCTTAATGACAGTCGAATATAAACATCTCAATAATGACTGTCGAAAGGTACTCTGGGTGATATCCAAAATTACCAGACATAATATATAACATGATAACATAACCTCCACACATGATATATTGAAATATGGAATGTATTTCATAAATACATAGCCACCACAAATTTGAGGCATAAGAGACAGTCGATTGGTACGAAGTGAGTCACTGGTATCCAGAGACATGGAAGATCAAGCAATATAACATAAACATTCCAGACAAAAGGAAAAACTGGATAAATTACCAAGACCATACAGAATATAGAACCAATTGAAAAGTGAGATACACAATTCCAAACCAACCATATGTAAGTGGAATTACAGATATGACACAAAACAGTCCTTAGAGAAATCTCGGCATATTTAGGCACTGAAATCCAGAGCCGCGGAGCCGAATAACATGAATAAGATTGGATGGAATCCGAACCATTGAGCTTTAGATAAGGCTCATATATGCTAAAATGGCAAGACCGTCACCCTCTCTCAGGCAAATCAAAGGTACCACATTATATGTTAATAATATAATGTAACACATCACGTCTCAACATGATTTGCAGAACCAAACCAAATAAATTGCCCCTCAACTAAAAAATTGCACCGTCGCAATATAAATAGGCACTCGCAACACCCCGTATTACATAATTTTGCCACCTTCATGGAAACAACAAGAGTCCAGTACAGCCAAAGGCATAAGAAATTGCCAACTGTCTGGAGTACAATAGTACTTGAAACAGTCCAAACGTCAAAGAGCAAATACCCCTGACAAGTTTGTACGGTCATGACAACCATCCCGTGTCAGATCATTGGGGTGAATATTGGAAAACACCATGACTACGCATGTGCTACCACTGCAAACCACAGCCAGACAACCAGCCTATGGACCAACAGAATTGATGGCTCATCCAGCCTCAAAAACCAGACAAAATGGATCTCTCATGGTCTCAGATACCAAATTTGTGTAATTTTGGCTAAAATATCCATCAGCATTCGTTCCAGGGCGAGATCAAGGCATAAGAAATTGCCCTCACCCTAGAGCCAAAATGGCTGCAGACTTCCAACATGGCCTCAGACGCCATCAAACTTAAAACACCAAAATCGGCCTCAGACGCCGTCATCCATAATTATTAAGGGCCTCAGACGCCCAAACAACATTTGAACAAACAAAACAACAAAATCTCGGCCTCAGTTGCCGGTTTTAAAACTCGATTATGAAAGATTAAAATTCGCGTTTCACCAGACGCGTCTTCCCGGCTGCATACGAGAAGAGAGTGACGTCATTCCAGTCTCGCGGAATCTCGCTGAGGATAATAATCTTTGGTGTCACCCATGTGGTACGAGCGAGCAGACTTCCCACGTGTCTGGTGATAAATCGTCTGCTCTTTGCGGTGGCAGCACTGTCTTTAATGACGCCTCCTGGCTGAGAAAATACGTTTGGTCACCTGCCGGAAATCTACGTCATCACTTTGATTCTTTCAGAAATGTGTGAGGTTTTTAGAAAAATTGTTGTTTATGGACAATTTAAGGCGAAAATCATGAAGAAATGAGTGTGAACTTGGCAGCAGCAGCTGATGAACAATCTTCTGAAGCTACTTTTCATTTGGTGAGTTGTCAAAGAAGTCTGGGTCACTTGAACATCAACATTGAACAATCAATTTTCAACTTGAAATTGAACTCATTCCTCCACTGATTCAGGCAATTTCAGCTTCATTGCACATTTTAATTTATGTTTTTTGGAAAATACTCGTGAGGCTCTGCATAGGGGGGGGATATTGGGGAATTCAAAGTAAAAAAACAAGGGAAGAGACTGTCTGTGTTGGACACATTACAGTTGTCTAACGGGTAAATGTTAATGTGGGACATACCGTCGGTTGGCCTGAATATGAATTTGGGAATTCCGGAGATTTTGGTATCAATATCATGTCTGTATCTCCCTTAGTTCAAGATACAGGGGTATTTTTGCGTTTTTTTCTTATTGTTGAAAACGTGATTTCTAAAAATAAAATGGCCCGGGGGGCCTGGGTTTTTTTCATCTAATCTGCAAAATTTTGGTATTACAGTCTGTCTCATTTCTAGAGCGCACGGTCGTCGTCAAAAATCTGACGAAAAAAAGAACCAAAACATCACAAAAATGTGATAAATAAATTACAAATTTGCTCTTCTATCCGTGAGTATGCATATTTCTACAGTGTGACTTGTAGATGCAGAGCAATCAGGCCAAAAACCAGTTTGCATGTTGTGAGACAAACTGTACATGGTTTCTAAGACTTAAAGGCCTCATTAGAATTGTGGAGCAGGACTTTTCAAACATTGTTGAAAAAGGGCCAGTCCTACTCTACACGGTTGATTTGGTTGCTCTATAATAAAAATGACCTGCCAAGACTTCTATCCCTTTGGACAATATAGATGAGATCTGGTTGTAATGTTTTTTCAGAACCATTATGAAGACTTTATCAGGAAGCACCTACGGCACTATGGATATTTCTGTGAAGGTAAATTTTGAATATTTATTCTTTTTTCACAAAATTGGCCCAGGTTGTGACAAACCCTATTTTACAGGGTCACATCTGGAGCTTTGAGCTAGTGCTAAATGATTGGTCAGATGTTGAACTTCTGTCTGTGTAGTTTAACTTACAATACTGCAGGCGGAGTAAAAATATCTAATTCCATGCTCCTAGAATGAGATGTTCTGCAGGACTTAACAGGATCATGGACTGCCTAAATTCCAGGTTTGAAAGGACTCCCAGTAGATCATTTAATATTATAAACAACAACTTAACATTCACAAAAACTATGACTTAATTTTGGCCTGACAGACTCCCTGATAATTTCAGCCGATTTGAAGTGCTACCATTGCTAAAGAAGTAGGCCAACTGGAAAACAAAAGTTTTATGTTTTAATTTAATCTGTTAAGAACATGTGTTTAAATTTACAGAAACTAGACCGCTTAGTTAAGGTCAATGCTATATGATGCACCAATTAACAGCACTGATTGTTTTAAATGAGGTCTGAATCTGTGGCTCATCGTGAATGTATTGTAAACTCTTAAAGAGTCAAACAATCAGTTGCGGACAACCTCACTGCACTGACACTGTGATGGCATTGATGTCATTGAATGGGGCATTGATTTCTTTGGTCACTTGGAGCCCTTAATCTGTTGTTATTCAATGAGAAATCAATTCAAGACAACTCTTCCAATAAATCATTTCATTGCAGCTAATTTTGTAAACTGTGATGTCAATGATGTGAACTTGTTTTGTTGTGACTTGTTGATAAAAATAGACTCCCAAGACCTTCACTATTGTGTTTTGCTCTGAAATGTCATTAAGTATTGAATTTCTCACAAACAATTCCTGTTGACCAGCCTGTTAGTGAGTCAATAGGGACTCCTGAGGTCACTCCTGTCAGCTCCGGTAAACCCCGGTTAAATGATTTTCAAAAGGTCACTGAAATGAGACTATGAGGCCTCCAGTTTTCCAGCCTGCATTTGATCTAATCTAGTTCTTTCACTTTGCTTTTTATTGTCGCTTTAGTGAGAGCTATTATCAATTTATTATCAATTTATTATTAACCTTTAAGTATCAGTGCTTAAATAAATGATATATTTTTAAAGTTAAGATCATTAGATGGCTTATTGTTTTATCTCTTGAGGTTACAACCTTTATGTGTGAATTCCAAGTCATATCTAATTATGTATATTTACTATATTTTTAATGTCCCGAGAATCAGGGCTAGAAAAAATGTGAATTTTCAGGCAATTTGATTAAGTACGACAAAATTTCCCACGAATGGTCGCGAATCAAGCGACTACTTCCAAGTCAGAAATTTGGACCTTTCTTCAAAAATTTCCAGTGAGATTTAGAGTTTTCCAGGCAATGACATGCCCGAATTCCCTACTTTTTCCAGCCATGCCGAGAATCCAATATAAGCCAACGTGTCAGTGATAACATCTGAGTCTAACCCTTTCTCTTCAGCGTAGAGACTTGATTATCTTAGGCCACACATAATTGATTCTTAGCTTCGCGGACCCGCCGACACAATAGATACACTGCCGATGGAAAAAAAAAATTGAAAAAAAAAAAAATTTTTTTTTTTGACATTATAAAAAATTTTTTTTTTACCTTTTTTTTTTTTGTCCTACCGACCGACCCTAGAAAAAGTGCCTTGAGAGGATCCGAGAAGCTAAAGATCAATTATGTGTGGCCTTAGCTGCCATCAAACTCATCTTTGAGGTAATGCAAAGTTTGCATGCTGCTATCTCCAAGCAATCATGTATTCCGCCTCTTATTGCCTTCTTATTGGTCTGTTCAATTGAATCTCTAGTTGTAATGTAGGCCAATGGAGGAATCATCATCTTTTCATATTAATGCCTTCGTCAAGGTTCCTTTAATTATGGTCTGTTTATTTCTGTAGCCATGGCATTGGCACAATTCATAAGATGTTGACAGGTCCAATTATCAGTCAATTGATTCTTGGATGCTTGTTGAAATTGTGTTAAATCTTGTTTACATCAAAACTAGATAAGTTAAATGTTTGCAAAGTATTGACTTCCTTCTGCGAAGTTCTGCCAGAAAGAACTTAGATGTGTTTATTATGGGTATAAGTTATGATACAATAATATGCAGAGTGACAAATGCCAATGATGACAGTGTGGTAAACACCACAATAATGACAGCAGTGGGACAAATGAGACACAGCGTGACAAGCAGTCTGACAAATAAGTTGGAGTGTGATATATACAAGATGCAGTGTCACCAAAAAGATGCAGTGTGATAAACAAGATGCAGTGTGACAAACGTGCACAATAAAGTGTGACAAACAAGATGCAGTGTGACAAACAAGATGCAGTGTGAAAAACAAAATGCAGTGTGACAAACAAGGTGCAGTGTGACAAACAAGTCACAGTGCGACAAACAAGATGTAGTGTGACAAACAAGATGCTGTGTGATGGAAAAGATGCAGTGTGACAAACAAGATGCAGTGTGACAAACAAGATGCAGTGTGACAAACAAGATGCAGTGTGACAAACAAGATGCAGTGTGACAAACAAGATGCAGTGTGACAAACAAGATGCAGTGTGACAAACAAGATGCAGTGTGACAAACAAGATGCAGTGTGACAAACAAGATGCAGTGTGACAAACAAGATGCAGTGTGATACAAGATGCAGTGTGACAAACAAGATGCAGTGTGACAAACAAGATGCAGTGTGACAAACAAGATGCAGTGTGACAAACAAGATGTAGTGTGACATACAATATGCAGTGTGACAGAAAATATGCAGTGTGACAAACAAGATGCAGTGTGAGCAGTGAGACAAACAAGATGCAATGTGACATAGAGATGCAGTGTGACAGACAGTATGTAGTGTGACAAACAAGATGCATTGTGACAAACAAGATGCAGTGTGACATACAAGATGCAGTGTGACATACAAGATGCAGTGTGACAAACAAGGTGCAGTGTGACAAACAAGTCACAGTGCGACAAACAAGATGTAGTGTACATGTATACACTATACAGTTTGACAATCATTGACAATGCGGTGTATACCATATTTGGTCATAAATTTAATCTTTTCTTAATACTGATCTAACTGACAGTTGTAAACCTTTTGACCAGTATAGTACTAACCTTACCATAAATTGGCATAATCACTTCTACATGTTAATTACTAAAACACAGAGGTCGTAAAATGAACCTTTAGTGGTTAATTAAAACCACATGCAAGTTGTAGCAGCACTGTGATTTGGTTATTTGCTGCTGAATAATCAATGGATTAATTTGTCTGGGTCACTGGGGTTTAGGGAATCAATTATTGAATTGTACCTCAGCTGCTGAGGGAGGCTGATGCACTGTGAAGAACTAGATTGCACCCCAGAGATTTGGAAAAGATTTCAGAAGCAGCAGAACTGCTTAGCAATCAGATTTTGTCTTCCGAAGCTACATTTCTCACAATCTTGGTTTCATCTTGTACTTTGCATAGTATTGCAAGAATGTAGACCACCTGAGCAAGAGACTTGTTTGAATTGTTTACTTCCAAAATTACCTTTAAGAAAGATCAGTAAATAGTATCTGAAAAACAGGAGATAAAAAACAAAACAGTTTTTGCGTAAGCCTTCAGACAATATCATTCTGAGAATCTGTTGAAAAGACAAAATATGAATCGTTTTTCGCTATACGTAGATTAATGCTATACTTTAAAATATACCTTAAGTTCTTAAATTTTTAATGGATCCCTTCCGCTGGTACCATCAATTAAACAATGATCAACAATACATAATGTACACCACTTGGCATGGGCTCATCCTTGAAGTGGCCATCTGGGAGTATAGTGCCAACCAGGTAGTGCCACCCAGTATTGGCACTACTTACTAATGCCCATGAATGGGAGTGATGCCCATTGTTGGCCATAGAAAGGTCCTGGGCTGGCCTGTGGCACTGCCTGGCAGGGTGGGTGCATTGAAAGTGATGTTAATTATTGAATGCAAATCAATAGGTTTCCTCGTGGGCTTAGAGCCGGCGTATTGACTATTTTGGCACACGGCATGGATTGGGATATTTCTCATGGATAACAACAACAGTGAACTGAAAGTGTCAGAATACTCCGAATAGGATGGCAGTGGATTTACGACTAGATACAGAGGATGAATTATGAACATACTCAGCACTCAACAAGTATCTTGTACTAATGTAGGCTTGATGTGGAGTTGTGAACTTGAGATGTACTGTAGCCAATTAGTCTGAGACTCAGCAGCCTATACCCTATGGATGTATATTTGGATGACTCAGTTGAACTGCTCATTAGTTTAATTGGTTTGCTGTAGCACTAGGCCAGTAGTGTATCCTTTGAGAATGGATGGAGTCGCAATGGCCTGTTGAGTTATTGAGCCTCTAAAAACTTATTGGATATACCTGGTGATGTGAAGGGTACCTTACAAAGCACTGATGCTATTATATTATGTCACATAAGGGACTCATGAGTCTTTTAGATGTTTTATCACCAAACTTTCTGGAGTTGGATTGTTAACCCATAAAAAGTCTTACACTGGATTTACTAGCGATCCACGTTACGTCTTTGTCGAAACGGTCATCTCTTGAGTGAAAACTTTAATCAATCCAGCTGCTTGTCGGGCCAGTCTATTATCTTCTAGACACTATAAAGCTATCAAGGAATACTTTTATTTCGAATTATTTGAAATCCGATTTCTCTAGAGACACATTGGATTATTACAAATTTCTCTTTAGGTCTTTCTTGGATTATTTTTCTTGAAAAAAAATGTTGAAAATGGATGTGATTGTATGAACATGACCAGGGAAATTTTATCTCTTGAATTCAGCATTATGAGCAGTCAACCCAATGTAAATGAACGAGGACTCCTAAGCATGTGGCCCTGGGAAGTTAGTCTCTCCTTTTGGGACGGATTTTCTGCCAAAGAAAGGAGGTCTCCGGGTGGTCTAGCTGCTATAGGTAATATCATAATTTTATGACATTGCATTTGCGTCAATTGATGATTACTTTAAAATTTACACTTTGTATCTCAGAGCTTTTGTATGTGTAGTACGCGTTGATGAAGCATTTTCAATTGTCGGAGCAACATACGGTTGGGATAGTGAAATAAAGCACGAATGTTGGGTCAGCATTTCTATCGAAGAATGTACAACATTGCCAGTTTTGAGTGAGATTTTGTCGACAGCTGATCGGCCTATCAAAGTTATCTGTCGGCGAAAATGGTGTGCACATCATTTGTGACTCAGTTCATTAATAACTTGGTTACTGCAATTTCAAGAAGTATGAGTTTCTGCTAAAGGCCAGTAAACGTGGCAAATGCGCTTCATGTGATTGGTTGATACACTGAATTTCGTACTATAAAACTAATTTGAATACCACAAAACGTTTATCCAGTCCAGTTGACATGTTTAGTGATAGCTTAATTTACATACCAAACTCTGCTGGTCACTGGATCAGAATTATTAAGTTTTCAGTTTTTCTGAAACTTTTTCACAGTTCAACATACAGATTCAGAGGACGATTTATTGCTTATTGACCAATTAGACAAGCTTAAAATGCTACGTAGATAGTGAGAGAACTATTCATAAAAACTCATACTAAATTAATCTGCAGTAAACAATAAGTAAAATTTTCCTTCAAAGAGGCTGTAAATAGCCAAAACACCCTGTTTACTTAAGTAAAAATTATATTGGTAAAAGCCATAAACCCACTATTGGTTTGATCTTAATCTTACACACATAAAACAAGTTTCTGCAAATCTGCATCTTGGGATCAGCCTGATTTACTTTATCAAAGTTTTAAAAGAGGTCAATCTCCCGAACAGTAACTCACTTCGACATGATATTGCATTTATTATGAATGACTGAGAATTGAAATTAATTTTCTGTCACGGCTGGTATTGATGCGGCTTGATGCTCAATTTGATGTACTGTGGTGTGTACGATACTCTAATACAGTACTTGAAATCTGGATTGGGTCCCATTGATTGAAAATCTTATAGTGCTGCCACGGTGCCCCTGTAGGTTTTTTCGGATATCAGAAGCATGCTCAGACAACTTGGTGGTCGCTTGTTTAAAAAAACTACTATAGGCCTAAGCCAGGCAAGTAAAAGATCCCTCTCATGGGGTAAATGTGTAACATGTTGAGGACTCTCGCTCTCTCTCCCATGTCATTAAACAATCGTTGTTGGCTCTCAGAACTGGGCTTAGAGGGCTGCACTAACCATATCTATCTAGTAGTAGATATTTTCTACCTCTATCTTATAATCTGTCTATCATTTATTCTAGACATTAATGAATCCATTAAAATCTCACTCGATGTGTACTATTTTGCCCTAAGTAACATAGATTTACACTATATAAAATTGTGTATAGGCCTAACCATTTAAATCTGGCACAGTCAGTCACTTTATTCCCTAGGGAATTAATGTTGCATCAACTTCAAAGAAAGGATGCTATCATTGCAATGTTATTGTGGTGGTGTTATTGAAACATCACCACGTAAACAAACAATGAGCTAGTGACTGCTAGGGACCTACTGACAAGTTGCATGACTGAGCATCAATTGTGAGTTAATCTTATTCATGAGGAAATTAGAGGCTGGGAAAAATAATCCTTTCAAGCATTGAACTAAGTTGGCCTGGATAATGTGACACAATGGAATAGCTATACTTGTTAGGTTGTAAAATGGAGCACTTGACTCCGGGTAGGGAATGAAGTACATGTATACTGGACTCCGGAGAAGGGTGTATTGATCGGAGTAGGAAATGGAGTATACTTGACTCCGGAGCAGGAAATGGAGTATTCTTGACTCCAGAGTAGGGAGTATTGACCGGAGTAGGAAATAGAGTATACCTGACTCCGGAGTAGGAAATGGAGTATTCTTGACTCCAGAGTAGGGAGTATTGACCGGAGTAGGAAATAGAGTATACCTGACTCCGGAGTAGGAAATGGAGTATTCTTGACTCCAGAGTAGGGAGTATTGACCGAAGTAGGAAATAGAGTATACTTGACTTGGAGCTTTGGTTGATGGCTTTTCTGATACCACTATTACATGGCCTCGTCCCTTCTTAACAATGAAATAGCTGAGGCGTAATGGTAGGGCTACACAAGCTGCTAAAGTGTCAAATCTGTAAATCTGCCTTTACGGAATTACCCATTAGTTCGACTTCATCTTAAAATTCAGGTTGTGTCAAAAGTTGTTTTATAAGGTCCTGATCAATGGTAAACGGTAATTATGATTCGATTGGTAGATTTTATGGTAATCCCCGAGCCCTGAATATAATGTTTCTTCAAATTGTCTTGAAGGTGGCCAATGAAATAACAAAGATGCATAACTTTAGACTTTATAATAACATAAAATGCTTTAAATTTATAAATCTTGAATGTCTCCATTGCTACGTCTTCTTGGTATTAACGTTGTATCCCCCCTATCACTTTTGTATGGGTTTTTCGTTGATGATTCAAAGAGTTTCTTTATGTAATTAATTTAGCCTCTCCTGGCTCTCCGTGTAACAGGTGCTATTTGAATGGATAAGGTCGATTTCCCATTTAAAGTTTTAAATACTAACTTCACAAGTTCCATACCTTCAGCTAGATTGTTATTGTGACCATTTTACCTTGCAGACTTCTCAATAAGTTCTTTACGATTCAATCCATTCCTTTCAAAGTTAATTTTCCTTGTAGATTTTTGGTTATTGTCCTCTCAAGGTTCTTCTATGATGTTTTAGGAATTTTATAGATTAAACCATTAACCTTATGGTGTAGCTTCATCCTTGGCATTCCTTGCCCTTGCTCAGAAAGGAGTTTTTCTTTCTCAATGGCATGATTTCTATAGCTCTTTTTCAACCGCCAATTTCAGCTTTATTAATATTTTACGAGTTTTCACCTGACCAACTACAATGGTGTTTCCGTGACTTTGTATGCTGAGATAACAGCCAGCCTTGGTCTGTTTTTCCAATTAATCTAATATTCTCTTGTAGTTTTTTTTCCAAAATTTAATATTTAATATGGACCCAAATCACAAACAGCTTACTGTTATCATTAGCAATTTTTTCCTATGGAGACTGGAGTTAGGAGTTAAACATTAACTTGAATAACCAAATAAAAAGTTTAGAGCAATGTCCAATATTTATCGAAATCCGAATCTATACCAGGTAAAGTAATTGTTGCATGTAGAAGTCGAACTAGATGGTCCTGTTTAATCCCTTTATGCTCAGCACTGATATAATATATTATACCACTTATGCATTCATTCAATGTTTCAAAACAGTAACTTTCAAAAACTTTTTTGAAAAAAATAATATTCTTTGGTCAATGGCTGCTGCTGTGCATTAAATTTAACTTTTACTTTTCTTGAGCAGCTAATTAAGAAAAAAAAGCACTTGTTTACAAAATCACCCACAGCCTATAAAATACATGACATATATGTATAAAGTCATAAATGTCATCATTTATATTTCATGCTCAACTTGTGTTCCTGCCATTACCTATGCTTCTGTTTCGGTTGTTTTTGACAGGGTAATAAATTATTAATTGCTCATAACTCATCAGGCTAAACGGTCAATTGTTTTTGTGATTTTTGCATGATGTGTATCAGTCGATGCTATATTTCATCATGTCATGAATGATGTTATAATTCCTTTCGTTCACTGTACAACTAAAGTAGGCTGTCGTAGCCTGGATTTTTGCATGACGTATGTATACAATATTTGAAAAAGAAACAATCTATACTTCACCACAGAGTGACGCAGTAGGATGATTAGTTGCTGTGTATAAGGCAGTGGCCTTTCTGGACACAACTTTGTTCTTCATTTATATATTTTTCCTCTGGTCTCATGAGTAAGGATTCCAATTTCTCCGTTCATTCATAATGTTTGGAATAAGCAGAGTGATGTACATTTGAGTCACAGCAAAAATATGACTCTGCAACAGGCAAATGAATTCTCATACATTGCACTTCCTATCTGAATTTGCTTTGGAATGAACCATAATTATTTGGAATGGATCTTCCCTCTAGTTGGCTAAAAGTTCCATGATGGCTAGCAGTGTGCCTAATCAAAATTAGGTCTCAGCATGATTATTTTAATCTGTGAAGAACTGGTCATTGACTGGGCTAACAGTTCTGTATGTTAACGCCCAGCTGCAAACAGTGCATTTTAAAACTAAACCGACATAAACATATGATAAACAATTCTATAAATTTATATTTTGCAATAATTGCAACTTTAATGTGTATCTCTTAAGAACTGTATCAGATTCACTATGAAGTCTAGGTTAGTTGTCGCAATCAACTGACAAAAATGAAAGTTAGAACCACAAAATCGGTGTCTAACTCCCACTAAGATCTTCTCTTGTAATTAATGAATTTAATTTATTTGTTTGATTTTAATTAATTGCAGACAAAAACCCTTCAGACAGAAGGTTCAGGGAATGGCAGAAGAGACAGGAGGAGTCAGATTCCGACTCAGATGCTAGAGACAAAGGTCAGTGGTGAAAATATGTTTAAAAATAATGATTGTCAATGTTCTAAGTTGTGTTATTCCTTTCTTGGTGTTTTGAGTATCGGGTTATGTTTTACTAAAATGCAGTGATGTGATGGACAATTTTTTTTTTTAGACATGACAGTATTGATTGAAATTTAGTGGCTCATTTAATGATTGTCATGTTTTAGTTGTCTTACAGTCTTAGACCTATCCCAATGGGAACTTCTGCGTTGCAATAGTGTGACAAGGTTGTGGCATAATTGCAATTTTGTTGAAAATTATGTTGAATTGTACGGTAGAAATCATCAAGAAATGACAATGCATAATGTTGTTTTGTTGTGAATGTACCTACTACGTAATGGCTTTCGGTTTTCCCGGACTTGGCTTGGTTATGCATTGCCAAAATAGTGTCAATCCTGAGTCTACAATTGTAGTGCTGTCTGAGTCTCTGAATCATGTCCATTTAATTGTGAAGGAGTTTCTCATGAGCTTCATTCTGTCATCAAACCTATTGAGGAAATTCTTTAATGGGTCATGTAATGTTAAAGTTAATGTCTGTAGAATGATAAAGATATTATATTCAATGTAATCTCTTCAAATCAATCATTGATATTAATGATTTGGTCAAGTACCTACACTGCATGTATATAGGCCTATGCAAAGATTTACTCAAATGTCTATGCAAATGTAATAGATAATCTGCACAGCAAAATATATTGATTAGATTAAATATAGCTGTCAATATCATCAATATCACTAATCTCTTGCTTGGCAATGCTAGCACATGATATGGAGACCCCACAAGAATTAACAGCTAAGCAAACTTGGACTTTGATTTGATATGATTTGCTAACAAGGAGTAGAGCTGCAAGTTTAGACAAGATTAGTGTGGATTATCAGGCTGTGGGGACTACACTAGAGTTCAATATCAGCTGTGTTTTCCAGTCAGTGATTATGAGTAAGAAAGATTATGTGTTGTGAATTATATTATGGTTTATCTTGGAAACATAATGTGAATGTGTGGCCAGATACATTTATAGCTTTTCATAAGGATACACCGATGTGCTGGGATTTATATGTAAAAGTACCAACCAGAAGTTAATTGATGAGATGTCAAGAGGATACCCGATGGATACTGGAATAAATGAACATCGCTGTTTGACTTTGTGACCAATACACTGTCTATGTGGTGCTGGGAAATATTCTAAGATCTCAGAACTTGTACAAAGTGAAAAAATCTAATGGACTACCAAGTTACCAACCTCAAGCTGACTGTACATACAGAAACAGAATGCTTAAACATTACTGAAGTCATAATCAGCCGCAGACAGAACAAAATTTGACTTATCTCGTTGTATGTTATCTCTTTGAGCTGATGTAATTAAATGTCACAGGCTTCTAATCTTCAAACTCAAGACACTTGAGACGTTGCCGAAGTTTCGCAGAAAAACCGATAAGATTTTGACGGCTCGGATTTTTGTCCTAGAGAGATATATAGTGTCTGTAAGGACTACTACATCTGGATTTCCATAAATTAACTGAACTACCAGTTATTTTCCAAAATGGCGAGCGATCCTGGAGGATACCAATACGCTACCAAGGGTCGTGGATTTGCCAGCATTTCCAATCTGGTACCAGCTACGAAGGTTTACGACTCTCAAAATGTCATGTCAAGTCGAACAGAGGAGAATAACATGAACATTTGCAATGTCAATTCTGGCCGCAAATCTCCATTGTCAGAGAAAAATGTTCGATTACCTTACAAGAATTGGAAAACCAAACCGAATAAATCCCTAAATGGTCAAATTGGAGCTGGTAACCAGGACGAATTCCAGCTGATTTATGATGTTGTTAATAATTGTGAATTCTGGCAAAATTCAGGTTTGTACTGTGCCTTATTTTTGTGTGTGTAATGTGTATGTGGGTCAAAATTTGATAAGTCTGAAATTCTTGTCTCCAGCGTTTAACGATAATTCATGATGGCAGGAAGACCAATAAAGGACCTCTTGTTGTCATTTGTCATAGACAAGGATATTAGCAAAACTTCCAACACAAAAAATATGTGGCAGAATATTTTTATCCCATCCAAAAATAGCATTGAAGTGGCCAACCCCCCTGAAAATGGCCTGTCTCCACCAACTTTTTCTTTGAAAGATTGCATCACAAAACTAGTATGGGATTCTGACACAATTAAACTCTTCCATACATGGAGACTTGACTGTCAGTCTTCTAAAATCTGGTCACCAATAGCTGAAATAATATTCTGTATCAGAGCAGGAGGTTGTTGTGTCAGTGTCTCCAATATTGCGTCATTAGCATCACACCGGATTTGTTTCTTAATAAAAAATAAAGGGACACACATTCTGAGAGAAAACCTTGTGTCTGATGTTGTCTGAGAACCCAAGAAAATAACTGAACTATCTGTAGCTCTGTATCATTTATGTAAACCAAAATATTAGAGTATTTCTGTCGGCATGTCAGTTGTCCTATCTCAATTTGTCATTAGCAAACACCTTGCTACTCTATTTTGACCGCATATTTCTGGACCAAAATCACTGTGAACATGTTTCTGGTGTTCATAAGGTCATTGCATGCACATATTGCCAGACTGCCAGTTTTGCTCTGGTCCCTACAAAGATTTTTGCTGTAATTATCATTAGCATCACGCTGTCATTAGCATCATGTCAAAAATGGCTTATTGCCTTTATCTCACTAAAATTTTGTTGTAGGTGACCGGAATTGAAATCAGTTGAATATGTATTATCAATAAATGTTTCAACAGACTATTACATAACATTTTTACATTTTCCTTGCATCTGACATGCTTAGTATGAAGTTTGATTCTTCTCTGAAACTACTAACCAAATATGGGATGCCAGCAACATTTTACCATTGTCTAGCATCTGAAATATGGTTAAGCAAAGACATAGGGCACTGGAGGGAGTAGTGGAGATCATCTTTATTATTCAGAATCCAAACTATTGATGAAAAGATTATTTTTGTTTGTTTTTGTAAATTTCTGGTTCAAGGATTTGTTCTATCTCAATAACTATTGGTCATAGAGACCTGAAATATAGCTCATTGTGTGCAGAATAGCCACTTTCCTATTTGTTGGTAATACATTATTCAGCTCTAAATGGTACAGATTTCAAGTTCTAGGCATGATGCTAATGACACACATATTTGGTGTTTGAATTGATCAAAATGCAGTTTCTCAAAAATAATTGCCATTAGAGACCTGGAACTTGCACAAAATTTGCCAGCCATTTCCCAATCATTGGCAATAGATTGTTTAGCCCCAAATGGTCAGGATTTTTTAGTCAGAAGTGTGATTTTAATGACAGTCGAAAAACATTACAGCTATGTTTATCACCTCAGTACAGATCAGCAGGGCATTGGGACCCTTGGACATGAAAGCGCAGTGATAGCTGATTGTTTGACCTACCCAATGCAAACTTTAAAAGGCATTTCTGGAGCGAAAAATTTTCAAAATTTTTTCAGCTGAAATTTCAAGGTTTTCAAATTTTGACCCATGTATTAAAGTAATGTACAATCATTCTTTAAAATTTATAACATGTCTCTTTTTTAAAATTAATTACTTAAATGCAGGTATAGAGCCTTAGGGGTGGTTCTCCCTGGAATGGTCAAATGCAGGGTGTGTATGGCACTGTCAGGGTCCCCACCGGACAGGGAAAACAGGGAAAACAGGGAAAATGGTGAAAAAAAATTCCCTGCAGGGAAAACTCAGGGAATTTGATTTTTGACCTGAAATTCAGGGAAAACGCAGGAATTCGGTTCCGCGTGTGGTAATGCACGAAAAAAGCCCTCTATTTGAAGCAAAAATCCGTACAGGTCATTGTTTTTGGTTTCCGATTAGCGACGATATTGCCGCGATAACACAACGCTAAGCCCGAATAAGGTCAGGGAAAATGTCCGTTGAAACTAGCCCCAGCAACGTGGCTACTCTTCTGATGGCTAACATGTCGTAGCCACAGTTCCTACGAATCCAAAAATCGTAATCAATTCAACGGCGCCACTTACGGACATTTCGCTCCACAGATCTCTTGAAGGGCCTGTTAGGAGTTGATTGCCATCAAAAACGGCTATATTGGAGGGTTAAGTCCTTCAAAATCAGTGGGGAATACCTTCGAGACTGATCGTCTGGCTCCCAGATCGACATTGTTGACGCGTCATGGCGATGACGTCACGGTCACGTGATCAATGCAGGAGCGTCGTGGCCCCCTAGTGGACAAAAAAATAATGCTGTTTTGGCCAATAAAACTTATTTTACTTAAAAGCTTGCCTTCCAAACAACTTTATTAGTACAATTTGCTCCTTATTCACTGACTACTTCCATTTCTATAACTGTATTGAGGTTATTTTCTTGCTGTCAGTGCCTTTCATTGAATTCACACTAGGGGGAGCTTCTGAGTAAGAAAAGAGAAACACAGGCTGTTCGGCAGCATACCCTTGACATTCAACTGGTTTTAAGTTGCACTTTCTTTTTATAGACAGGCAGATAGTTTTTATTTATCCATGAACAGGAATTAATATGAGGCCTAGGCTATACAGTATACAGGCACTGGCGACACTTTGCCAAGTCAAGGTGCTCTGCTATCGCAAGCGTAAATTAATTCTATAAATGAATATAATCTTATTTTTTAATCTATTTATATTCTGTTCAATTTTGGGGATTGACATCAACAAAAATATAAATAAATAAGAGGAGATGGTAACTACAAATACTACAAAGCACAATAGGTGCCACTGGAAGTTCGCAGTCAGGAAACACAGGTCTGGGCCATTGGCATCTTTTCTTGGATGCAGTTGCAAAATCTTCAAGCTAGACCTAATGTTTTGGTGATGTCTTGTTTTGTTTATTTTATAAAAACCAAAAGCAGTCGCAATGAATCGCATTAACCTCAAGAAAACATATATACTTTAAATATATTGATCAGGGGGCATTCAGGCCACTGGTTCGAGGAGAGTATAATTTCTTTCTGCAGTTCTGTAGTTCTGCAGTTCTGTAGTTCTGCAGCAATTATGCAGAAAGCTGCAGAATTCAGTAGGTAGGAAGCTGCAAAATTTCACAAATTATGCAGCCACCTGCAGAATTCTGCAGTCTCCTAAACAATTCTGCAGGAAGCTGCAGAATTCTGCAGTTCTGCAGTCAGCTGCAGATTTTTTTGGTGGTCCTCTGTCACTGCAGCATTTCTGAAAGTTTCTGCAGCAGAATCTGCAGTTCTGTAGGAATTATGCAGCTTGGGAGGTTTTATGAAATTCTGCAGGAAGCTGCAGAATTCTGCAGGAAGCTGCAGAATTCTGTAGGAAGCTGCAGAATTTCACAAATTCTGCAGTCAGCTGCGGAATTTCACCAATTCTGCAGGTACTTGCAGAATTCTGCGGTTTCTTAAAAAATTCTGCAGGAAGCTGCAGAATTCTGCAGTTCTGCAGCTCCCTGCAGGATTTTTGAAGCTCTGTTACTTCATTCAGCCTATTGCAATGCATCTGCAAAGTTCAGACCTCTTTGATAAGGTCATGCTGCTACCCGGGAAACGTTGGTTTGGGGGCTTAGTGGTTTGGGGGTCGGGTGGGGGGGGGGGGTGGGGTTTTTGGTGCTCGTCTGGCCCAGCAGCGTTTCTGAAAATATTTTGTAGCAGAACATTACTGAGTTATGCAGCTTGGGAAGTTTTATGCGCCTATGCAGTTAGCTGCAGAATTCTGCAGGAAGCTGCAGGAAGCTGCAGAATTCTGTAAGAAGCTGCAGAATTTCACAAATTCTGCAGCCACCTGCAGAATTTCACCAATTCTGCAGGTTCCTGCAGAATTCTGCAGTTTCTTAAAAAATTCTGCAGGAAGCTGCAGAATTCTGCAGTTCTGCAGCTCCCAGCAGGAATTTTGAAGCTCTGTTCCTTTATTCAGCTTATTGATCTGCAAATTCAGACCTCTTTGACAAGGGTCTTAACACTACCCAGGAAATGTTGGTTTGGGGGGTCGGGGTTCGGGGGTCGGGTCAGGGGTTTTGGTGCTCATCCATCCCTGCAGCGTTTCTGAAAAGTTTCTGCAGCGAAATCTGTAATTCTGTAGGAGTTATGCAGCTTGGGAGGTTTTATGCACTTATGCTGTAGGAAGCTGCAGAATTTCAAAAATTCTGCAGCCACCCGCAGAATTTCACCAATTCTGCAGCTGCCTGTAGAATTCTGCAGTTTCTTAAAAAATTCTGCGGGAAGCTGCAGAATTCTGCAGTTCTGCAGCTCCCTGCAGGATTTTTGAAGCTCTGTTACTTCATTCAGCCTATTGCAATGCATCTGCAAAGTTCAGACCTCTTTGATAAGGTCTTGCTGCTACCTGGGAAACGTTGGTTTGGGGGCGTAGTGCTTTGGGGGTCGGTGGGGGGGTCGGGGTTTTTGGTGCTCGTCTGGCCCAGTGCTCAGCGTTTCTGAAAAAATTTATGCAACTAGCTGCAAAATTCTGCAGGAAGCTGCAGAATTCTGCAGGAAACTGCAGAATTTCAAAATTCTGCAGCCACCTGCAGAATTTCTCCAATTCTGCAGCTCCCTGCAGAATTTTTGATGCTCTGTTACTTCATTCAGCTTATTGCAATGCATCTGCAAAGTTCAGACCTCTTTGACAAGGTCTTGCCGCTACCCAGAAAAATTGGTTTGGGGGTGTAGCGGTTTGGGGGTCGGGTGGGGGCTCGGGGCCTTTGGTGCTCGTCTGGCCCAGCATCGTTTCTGAAAATATTCTGCAGCAGAATATTTAAGTCTGTAGGAGTTATGCAGCTTGGGAGGTTTTACGCACTTATGCAGTTAGCTGCAGAATTCTGCAGGAAACTGTAGAATTTCAAAAATTCTGCAGCCACCTGCAGAATTTCACCAATTCTGCAGGTTCCTGCAGAATTCTGCAGTTTCTTAAAAAATTCTGCAGGAAGCTGCAGAATTCTGCAGTTCTGCAGCTCCCTGCAGGATTTCTGAACCTCTGTTACTTGCTTCATCTTATTGCAATGCATCTGCAAAGTTCAGACCTCTTTGACAAGGGTCTTAACACTACCCAGGAAATGTTGGTTTGGGGGGTCGGGGTTCGGGCCATGGAGTGTTGCGGATGTGTTGCGGTATTGCTGAAAAACTGCTGCAGAACTGCTGAATTGATAGGGCCTACAGAAATGATGCAGAACTATTGCAAAATTGCTACAAAACTTCTGCAGAACTTTAGCTGGAGTAGCTGCAGTATTGCTTCATGGTATACATGCAGACCTCCCGCAGAATTGCAGCAGAAGTTACGCCGAATTGCTGCAAATTGCTGCAGAATTGCTGCAGAACTGCTGTAGAAGTACTGCTAAACATTCAAAGATCTGCTGCAGAAGTGCTGCGGAAGTACTGCAAAATTGCTACCGAATTGCTGCTGGAGTGCAGCTAAACTGCTGCAGTATTGCTGCAGCATTGCTGCATGGTATACAGTTCTAAGTGCTTCAGAACTACCGCAGAACGGTTGCAGAATTGCAGCAGAACTTATGCAGAATTGCTGCAAAACTGATGCAGAACTGCTGCAGGAGTACTGCTAAACTGTTTCAGAACTGCTGCAGGAGTACTGCTGAAATGCTGCAGATCTGTTGCAGAAGTGCTGCAGAACTACTGCAAAATTGCTGCAGAACTGCTTGAGGGTATGCAGAAGTGCTGCAGAATTGCTGCATGGTATGCAGAAGCGCTGCAGAAGTGGTCCACAATTGCTGCATGGTTTGCAGACTGGTAATGATATTGCCGAAGTACTGCTGCAGAAGTGCTGCAGAATTGGTGCAGAACTACTACAAAATAACCCCCAAAATTGCTCCAATATTGCTGCAAAACTTCCACAGAACCACTTAAAAATCGCTGCAAAACTACTGCAGAACTGACGTAGAACTGTAAATTGCCGCAGAATTGCAGCAGATCTTCTGCAGGATTGTTGCAGAATAAACACAGAGTTGCAAAAGTGTTGCAGAACTGATGCAGGAGTGCTGAAACTGCTGTAGAAGTGCCCCCAGAATTACTGCAAAAATGGCTGTAGAAGTGCTGCAGAACTGGTACCTGTAGATTGCTGCATGGCATGCAGAATTGCTGCAGAACTTGTAAAGACTGCTGCATGTTATGCAGTGGTGCTGCAGATGCATTGTGGTATTGCTGCAAAAATGCTGCACAACTGTTCAATTGATACAGAATTAATGCAGAACTAGTGCAAAATGTTTTAAAATTGCTGCAAAATTTCTGCAGAACTACTTCAAAAATTGCCCAAGAATTGCAGCTAAACAGCTGCATGTAGAAGAGCTGCAGAAGTGCAGCAGAATCGCTGCGGAAATGCTGCATAGTGAGTAAGCACAGATGTACTGCATAACTGAGGCAGAATTATTGCAGAAAATGCTGCAGTACTTATGCATAAGAGCTGCAGAACTGATGCAGAACTGATGCAAAACTGATGCAGGACTACTGCAAAGTTGTTACAAAATTGCTGCAGTTCTGGATCGGTTCTGCAGCACTTATGCATACTATGCAGCAATTTTTGCAACAATTTTGCATTAGTTCGGCAGCATATCAATGCAGATCTGCAGCAGTTAAGCAGCACTCCTACAGCAGTTCTGCAACAATTTTGCAGTTCTGCAGCAATTCTATGGCAATTCTGCAACTGTTCTACAGCTGTTTTACAACAGTTCTGCAACAAGTTTGCAGCAATTCTGCGGCAATTTGGCAACAAACATGCAGCAGTTCTGCAGCAATGCCACAACAACTGCGCAAAAATTTCACAGCAATTCTGTGGTAATTCTACAGCAGCCAAGCCCAAATTCTGCAGCATTGCAACAGCAGTTCTGCAGCAATTCTGCAGCAGATCTACAGAAACTCCATATAAGTTCTGCAGCTATTCTTCAGCAGTTGTGCAGTAACCATGCAGCAATTCTGCAACAAACATGAGCAGTTCTGTAGCAATTCTACAGCTGTTCTGTAAAAATTCTGCAGCAATTCGGCAAGCAGCAATCTGGCAGCTGTTCTGAAACATTCACTCACCAATTAATTACTATTATGCATCAACCATGCAGCAATTCTGCAGTTCTGCAAAAACCATGCAGCAATTATGCAGCTGCTCTACAGCAATTCTGCAGTAGTTCTACAACAATTCTGCAGTAGTTCTACAGCAATTCTGTATTAGTTATGCAGCTATCCTGCAGCAGTTCTGCAGCACCATGCAGCAATTCTGCAGTTCTGCAACAACCAACCACAGTTCTGTGGCAATTCTGAAGCAGTTCTGCAGCAATTCTGCAGCAATCTTGTAGCAGTTCTGAAGCATTCATGCACCAATTACACATCGACATGCATTAATTCTGCAGTTCTGCAACAACCATGCAGTTTTATAGAAATTTTGTAGTATTTCTGTAGCAATTTTACGGCATTTCAGCAAGTCCACCGCAATTAATTCTGCAGGAGTTCTGCAGCAATCTTGCAGAAGTTCTGCGGCATTCATGCAGCAATTCTGCATCAACCATGCAGCAATTCTGCAGCTCTGCCGGAGTTCTTAAGCATCTCTGTATTAGTTCTGCAGCTATTCTGCAGCAGTTCCGCAGCAATTCTGCGGCAATTCTACAGCAACTGTGCAGCAGTTCTACAGTTCTACAACAACCATGCAGCAATTTTGTAGCAATTCTAAATATATAATATATATGTGATTCTGTTGCTGCACAACTGCAGAATTGTTGTTAAATTGTTGCAGACTTATGCAGTAGAAGTTTGGTTCTGCAGCAATTCTCTTGTGGTTATGTAAAAATTCTGTGTTGTTAACTTGTTATACAATATCAATATGCAATAATTGTGTTGGGGTTCTGCGGCGGTTCTTCAGCATTCTGCAGTGGTTCTATAGCAGTACTGCAGTGATCCTGCAGCAATTCTGCAGCGATCCTGCAGCAATTCTGCAGGAGTTATTCAACACTTATTGTGCAGTAATGTTGTGATAATTCTGAAGTAATTGTGCAGCAATTCTGTGCAAGTTCTCAAGCAATACCACAGAAATCCTGTAGAAATTCTGCAGTGGTTATGCATTAATACTGCAGCTGTTCGGTAGCAATTCTTGAGGAGTTATATATCGTAATTCTGCAGCAAAGTTGGTGCCAGAACAGCTGCAAAATTGCCATTAAATCACTGCAGAATTGCTGTCAAATGTCTGCAGAATTGCTGCAGAATACAGCAGTAATTCCTGCTGCCTTCCTGCTGCAGTTTTGCTGCAATTCTGCAGCAGTACTCTTCAGGCAGTTATGCAGTATACTGCAGCTATATAGCAGGCTGCTGTACTAATGCATAACTACTGCAGGATTCTGCAGTAGTTATGCATTAGTGTTGTATTTCTTCAGAATTGTCACAGCATTGTCACTGATTGTTGTAGAACTGCTACAGAATTGCTGTAGTATTGTCGCAGAACTGCTGAAAAATTTCTGCATTAATGAGTTCTGTAGCAATTTTATAGCAGAGTTACTGCCAGAATCTCTGCAGAATTGCTTTTAAATTTCTGCAGAACTGCTGCAGAATACTGCACTAATTCCTATTGTATTTCTGCAGCATTTCTGCAGCATTTCTGCAGCATTTCTGCAGCATTTCTGCAGCATTTCTGCAGCATTTCTGCAGCATTTCTGCAGCATTTCTGCAGCAGTTCTGGAGCAGTTCTGGAGCAATCCTGCTGCACCAATTCTGTTGAATGTAAATCCTCATTGGCGAGACCTGAAAAACACGATTTTCCAAAAATGAGACTTAGAATCAATACATGAAGTCCACCGTGACGGAATTACGAAAAATAGTGGAAATTATGAATTCAATTTGTTGCAGGGAAAAATACACTCTACATAGGGTATTGAAATATTTTTTTTTATGTTGCTGTGTCACTCAGCTGAAATTAGAACATAAATTTGAGGGAAAAATTAATAAGGGTTATAAAATAAGGGTGGCAGAAAACACCGTGACGGAATTACGCTGCTTGCTACCCCCTTTCTAGCAACACGCGAAACACATTAAATCTCTGTGAATCATACATTAACACATCATCGGTTGTCCTCAAGTACTGCGCTTGACATATTGGTTGTTCATTTAAGCCACTATCTGCGTTAATAGAATGATTTTGTCTTTCAATTTTACCCTGTTGAATGTCATTGTGACGGAATTACGAGCAACGTGACGGAATTACCAAAATGGCTCCCCATATATTAAACCCTACAGATCCTCAAATATTTACCAAACTTTTCATAATTTATTGTGAAAAATATGTGTCACATAATTGCAGTGTCTTTTTACAAGAATAAGCCACTCAACAAAAATAGATTTTTGATATAAGTTATTTTTCAATCACTTTTATGACAGAACATACTATTATTAAAAAAATCTCAACTAATCACCAGTACATCAAAAAGAACAATTCTGATATGAATATAATAATGCTTTTGAAAACTTTAAAATTTTTTGTAACAATGACAATGAACAATATTAATCATGCAGTACGTAAACTCATGAATGCAACAACATCAAGAAAACGCTTTTTTTGTAACATTTTAACTCCTTCCATTAAATTGACTTGATTTGCGAGCATGTTTATTTATAAACATCTGAACTCACAAACAGTGCAGCTTAAGTTTGTGAAGCTGTGGAAAAAATACATGGTCTTTTCACTGATTTGGACCAGATTTTATTAAGCCAACTTTACCTTGACCATGCAGGAGAAATTTGGAATTAACTTAGGAATAAACACATTTACAACCATACATATTTTAATGAAATGGTCCACAATAATTTCAGGAATTTATCTTTATAGGGATGATTATTAACGCTTATGAACTTATGATGCAACACTTTGGGACAAAGGTGTGGCAGACATAAGTAAAAACACCAAATCAATCAAAAACCCTCACACAATGCAGTAAAAATGTGTCAATGTCTCCACATTCCAAATACTGGACTCTGATAAAGATTTGAGTACATACCACTATGATATGTTTGCAATGGTTATAATTTTTGCTTTTTGAACAAGTTGTACCTAGGTGACATCATTCAGCCAGATCTTGACTGTTTCTAAACAGATAGGATAGTTCCGAAGAAAATTGCCGTATTCTTAATTAGTACCCTAGATAGTAAGTAACAGTATAATGAATGTTTAATTTGCTCAATATACGTCAATATGGCAAGTCAGATTTTACTGGTGATATGAATGCCATGTAGTGTAAGTCTATCAGGAAGATTTTGTTACACATATGGAAATACAGGTCCCGTGAACATGTAGGTTGCCTACGCAGGTACAGGACTATGTACAGGTATACAGGATACGTAGATGTGTAACAAATCTCTAACTATGAAAATGTTGCTTTCCTCTCAAGGAGCATGTAGGGCAAAGAAATCATGCAATTTGGTTTTAGGGGCCATTAAATGGAAACTAGAGGTCCTGTGAGGAGGGCGGCCATTTACGTATGTATATATGTTACAGCATTCTGACTTTCTTCCAAGGTGGACCTGCAGAACTAAGTGGAGCATGCTAAAAAGTTGTGTTTTGGCAAACGCTGTCACTCCATTTTCAGTACTGGTGAAACTGTTAATAAAAGAGAGGGTTAATTGGAGGGAAATTGTCAATGAACAAATTACAGATTACGTGTATATTGTATTGGACTTCCCCATGGCCTAAAGGTTAAGAGTGCTTGTTTTTGCAAACACTTGTGAAGAGGTCATGGGTTTGAATTCCACTCCTTGAACACAGTGTATCCAAACTCCATGAGACATGAAATGGAGGCGTGTTGTGTTAAGTGTTTCTTGCTTTAGCAACTGAAAAACACTGGACATTCTTGAATGTGCTGGGTGTGTGCTGGACAGCCAGTTATGTGATAATTTCATCTTGAAATGGCAATCACCAACACTGGAAAAAACAACTTTGAGAAACATTCCCTTTGTCTCTTTCATATGCACCATTCAATGGTCTTTCAAGCTGTATCATTATAGTTCTATGACTTACCACAAATCTCAAATCTCATGCCACATTGTGATAAAAAAATATATAGTTTCCGATTATTTGTGCACATCTTCTGCATGCTTACAGTATCTCAACTGCTCTACATCTTGCTCTTGACAACTACTCCTTCTGCGTCTGTACCTCACCTGCTATTTACCGTTGTATCCTCTTGCCTAGAGAATAATTTCTGCTAATAAGATCTAGCTAATCCCTCTCTAAAAGTTAGGCCTAACCCTTTCAATTCCACTGCTTGAAGTCAGATATAATTAAAATATATTCTGAAATAAAGTTCCACATTCGCCATTTGCGCAACCCGCGTGTTCTTGTTGAGCTCTAAAATGTGCATGATACTATTATATCTCATTAGTTCTTAAGGTGTTCCACATAAGCCTTTGCATTTTCTTTAAGTCTTTTCCTCTTTATCTCTTTGTTCCACATCTGATTTTGATGACATTCTGTAAAGAAAACACTGATGTAATTTCGTCAAGTAGCATTCGTAATTCCGTCACGGGCCATTGTAATTCCGTCACGGCGCTATTTTTAGAATTTAACACCAATTATGATGAAAGTAATTAGTGCTATCTAAAGTGACATGTATTAAGAAAGAACAAACAAAGTTTTGTGCTATTATCTTGATTCATTGCTGAAGGAGAAAAACTTTTTCAAGTTTTTCGTGACGGAATTACGAGAACTGTTTCCGAGAAAGCTTCAAAACTTAAAAGGAAAGCCGTTGGTTTATTGAAAAATTCAGAATTTTTCACAGCAGATGGGAAAATTATAATCTTATGAATACAAGCTTTAAAATGATGTATCATACGTCCATGTGGTTTAATAATTACCTTCAAAAATCTCCCACCATAGCGAGCCTCCTCATCCAAAAAAAGAAGCTAGTCGGTATTTGATATTATCATCAAAACTATTTTTCTCCGTCTTCACACAAGAATTCTGGATGGAAAAATTCTAAATAGGCGCCACCTCATGATCGGTCAAAATGTCAGCTATCTGGTCATATACATTGTGATGGCGCTACTAGAATTTTGAAAAATGAGCAAAAGGTTGACATTCTCATGGATTTAATGAATATCCCCATGGTTTTTGAATGCTCAAAAAAATATTGATTCTAAGTCTCATTTTCTGAAAATCATGCATTTGTCAGGGCTCGCCAATGGGGATTTACAACATAAAGTTCAAGTGAAATGTGCCACCTCTAAATATTTATAGAATGAGCTGAAAATTAATGTTCATACATACTCTCATATACCAACCTCACCTCCAAAAAAAGAAAGGTTTGATCCGCTAACATTGGGGCGCCAGTCCCACCCCAGTCTACATTTAAATATCAATGCTTCATTAATTTTATAGGCCAAAAGTGAGAATGACCCTCCTTGGCCACCGAGATAAGACTTAAGAGAAGATAGGTTTGAAATTCAGGAGATACGACCCATTAGATATGCTCTTCAGTGCCCTAGCCAACAGGCCACCTTATATTAACAATATATACACCGAATAACAAAAGGATTGAAGATGAGGAAGTAACTCCAATCAATGAAACACTTCACACTGACACCGCAGCATGAAACAACAACCAAAACACTAGGTTTACCATCTTATCCCTGTGATTTGACAAAATATAAGCCTATTTTCAAATTTGACATTTGTGAACCAGATCCATCAGAAGCTGAATATAGGAAATAAAAGATAACACAGGAATTTTATGAAAATTCATAAGTCACAGCTGCAATTTATAAAGTTAATGATACAACAGTATTTCCAATATTCATCAATATGCTGATACGTCCACGAAAACCAAGAACACTTTTTTTTTTTCAAGAAATATGACATTTTTTGTTGCCAAAACCATCTTCATTAATTACCAATCGCAAACAGCTTGAAACTGAAATATTTGCTTACCAACAATAGGCCTTACCCATGAAAATAGATTCGTCTGGTTAGGCCTGCTATGATCTCATGCTTATCAGTTACTAATAGCAAGTGTAATACTCAGATCTCAAATAGATTATGTTTAGGATGTCCAGCTATTCAAATGTCTATATAAAGTTGTATATAAAAAATTTCATGTATACATGACAATAAATTCTTATTGTATCGTATCGTATATCTTCAAACTGTAGACCTCCCACGTAGTTGCCTGGAACAAAAATATGAATAGAACTTATTTACAATATCAAAAAAAGCTTTTGAGTTGTTAAAATAATCTTGCATTCGTGTGACACAGTTTGGTTGTGCGCCACAGTCATCGTAATGCTGCTTGGCTTGTGTTATACCACTTTGATTTTAGTGAGAGTTGGACAGTTCATATGGGGGGCACCGATATGGGCATGAACCCCCCCCCCCTCCAAGGGACGCCATTGTGAGAGGTCGTTTTGTTCAATAACATGCGGCAATATAAGATGGGTAACTTTGGGCCATGACTTATCCTGTAAGTAATTCAACTTAATCCACCAATTCAACCAATGGCAATCAACAAATCATAGTGTTTGACAATGAATGATGAATTATGAACTTACTTCTATTAGAAGAAGGGTAATGGCAATTAATTTTCCATGCTACTAACTTTTAACCTCAACAGAACGTTACAATAGGAATGTTACCTTATGACAACTCAGGATCACCATTTATACTGACTCATTTCCATCACTTTTTCCGAGAGTCATTCGCATCCTATATGTCAGCAGTATAAATCGCTCTCGCTCTTTCCAAAAGCAGCTGAATCATTCTGGCCACTCACAAAGCTGCTGAAATTTGGAATATTATAATAAAATTAAACACTTTTTGAAGACCAGCATGATTATAATTATATCAAGGTTGCATAATGTAAATGCATTATCTCCTACCCCAACAAGAAGTCCAGCATCACATTTAAGAAAATATTCAGGGCTATTCCATTTAAAAACCTGGGAGGGGGGTGGTCAGGTTGATTAATTTTTCGTAAGATGGATGTAGGGATCGGCGGAAATTCGCTTCAGATGTATGGTGGGATGCAAAAGAAATCGCTTTAGATGTACGGGGGTGCATTATCGCTCCATGAAGGCTTACGCATTGTAATAATAAAATTTTTATTTGATGCATGTGGGGTGGGTAAAAAATTTGCATTTAATGCATGGGGAGGGGGGGGGTCGAAAATAATTCACTTTAGATGCATGAGGGGGGTCAAAAATGTAACCTGACCACCCCACCCCCAGGTTTTTAAATGGAATAGCCCTCAGAAAATTCAGGTTATCAAAGCAATTTTTAAAAATAAATAATTCAATAATATATACAAGTATTGCACAGTAGCAAGTGCAATTTCAGTTTTTATGTAAGCTTCTATGAAATTGTTCTATTGAATTTCAGGAGTCAATGCCTGGGCAAAAGCTGAATTTAAAATGTGTTCCTTTGAACAACAAAACTGAACGTTGAAAGGGCGACTGAATTAGTTTAAGTCTGAGAAAAAATAAATTTTCAAAAGAATGCTAAGGCCACACCAAATTGAATTTATGAATGACGGAATCGCCGCTTCTAAAATTGGGAAATTCAAATTTAACTCAAAAGTTCTACCCCTTTTGAATTTTGTTTCACTGCATCAAAAGACAGAGAATTTCCTCTAATAATATTCCAAAAATAACAGCATGAATCCCTGTAGAAGTTAATCCTTTCAAAGTCAAACATTTGTAAGGCTCAAAACTTTCCAAACAACCCTCGTACGACGTACATACATTAATGATTATTCATAGGCTATGGAGTCAAATTATACTGAGATGGCAATTAAATCATCTTGAATGATGGAAAGATGATTGGGGCTTTGCATACTACATTTTTGCACTTGGTAGGCTAATTCAGACAGGAGGAGGACACCGCAATGTGAAGGATGATTGAAACAGCCGTCCAACACAAGCCAGGTGACCCGGTAAGAGCTAGATTCAAACCCTAGACCCAGCAATTGGCAGCCCAGCAGGCTACCGCTGGACCAACCCTCTCCCCATCATCTTGAATGAACTTCAGACTATTCTGACATACTTTGAACCCCACTTATCACGATTTCAGCCCGCCAGTCAAGTACTATTGAGCCTTAGCTTAATGTCAATATTGAGGTGACCTTTTAAGTAAAGCTGACAGTGACAGAGAGCCTGCTCTGAGGTGCAATTAGCAAGTACCTCACAATACAATATGCAATCAAATCCAATTGAAAACACATTAATTGAATCATATGATGGGTACTGCATGAGAGTGGAAACAGACACAATTGATGTGAAACCGTAAATTTATTACTTGAACAAATTAACGATAAAATTCTAATCATTGTGGAAGCATGCCTCATAAATATTTGTAACGGCAAGAGTGTGTCTGTAGTAGACTCTGTACCAGTAGGTCATTAGAGCTACTGGTCAAGCAGGACACCTGGCAAATATAACAAAGTTTGTTATTTGTGTTAAAACATTCACGCTCTTGAAGTCTTCAAGCTGGATGAAAGAGTTAAGTTGTATGTTAATCTTTTAAAATCTCGCTCGCCCGAAATTTATGGCTTTTTGCAAATTAAAAATAAACTTTTTTTTTTTAATTCCCTCACTTGCATTTGACCTTTAAAAAATTAATTTTATTTACAAAAGAAATAAATAACTAACTCGCTTGCTCCAATTTCCCCCAAAAATATCAGTCATCCATAAAATCAATTTGGTGTGGCCTAATAATAAAACAGTACTCACATTTTGAAAATTTCAATTACCTCATTAATTTACCTCATTTTCAAAGTTTTTAGAATATTTTGCAACCCTCTTCACCACAATGCTGCGTGTAGGCCTATATCGGATTTGTCCATGATAAAAGGTATTGTTCCGGAGTGAAAACTTTTATGGTCTGAAGAACGAGCACACATCATCATCCTGAAACATAGATGCAATCAGTGAGGTAGTGAGAAATTCGAAGTGTCTTACTTTGCAGAAGTTTCCTCAAGAATTTCATGAGAACCAGAGATAATTTTAAATTTGCCTTCTAAATATCTTAGGCCTATAGGCTACATTATTCTAAATTGAACTTGTTGGGACGGGAGGAGGGCATGGCACTGAAGCGAAGGATGATTGAAACAGTCATCCCAAGTCAAACATAGTAAGCCAAGGTGACCCAGCAAGAGCTGGATTCGAATCCCGGATGGATGGATGGATTATTGGGCTTTACGTCCTGTATTTATGCACTTGTGAGGCTAATTAGCACAGGAGGAGGACCCGACAATGAGGCGAACGATGATTGAAACAGTTCAGCATAAAATGAGCATTCGTAAATGAGCACTCGTAAATTATATGGTAAAATAAAACACATTATCAGAATAGAATTTCAAAATCTGGATAATATATATATTGAAATTCTTCCTAATGCACAAATGTAATATGTTGAGTCATGTTTATTGCCTGTAGGCATGTACTGCCTTATTACCTTTCAGCATTCTGACTGAACTCTTTTTTGGAACCATCTTCACCGGCGGCAACTGGAGGATCATTTTGACATTTTCCTCCACCTTATTTGCATTCCCTTGCATCAGCATAAATCTTCCCACCTCCTTCACAAAGCAGCTGAAATTTTGAAAAAATTTTTTTTTAATATTTGTAAGAATCATAAATTATATATATATATCAAAATTGTACAATGTAAATGCATCACCCGTTTCCTGGAATTAAAACAAGAATCCGCGGATTCAAAGCTAGCCATTTGGTTTGATATTAAAGGGGCAGTGATTAACATGGAATGGGTTGATAGCAATTTTGACCTAATCTATAGTATATCCATACTGAAAACAAGTAAATAACAATTTGAAGAATGTAAATAATATCATGAAATCCTCAAAATAAAAGGCAACTAGGAAGCTTCTTGTAACTTGAAGGGGAAAGAATAGAATACAATGAAATAAGACAGATAGATAAATAGCTAGTAAGATAGATAGGCGCATGGACTTGAAAGAGGGAGCTTCCGTCTGAACAGGAAGGAATATGCATGACAGATAGGAAGAACAGGCAGAGATTATAAGTTGAGATGATATGAACTCCATCATTTTAATGCAAGTGAAGTACAATTAAAGGAATAAACCCATTTCACTGAGTGGCCTGAACATTGGCCCCAAACAACTTTTTGTTAAAACAGTGATTCTTAACTTGCTTTCCACATGAAGCAGACATAGCACTTTAATTCCAGTTCCAGAAACACAACTTTCAAAATTTAACCTAAAGGAGTGACCAAGTTGTGAAGCCTTAAAGTTATATTGAAATTCACTAAACATACTCCAGATTGTCTCTTGGCTAGACCAATCAGAGGCATGGTCGGGAAATCTATCAGCCAATGGGATTGAAGGATTCAAGCACTACTTTTCCCCTGGTGTTAACTGATAGAATTTTCATGAAGCTAAAACTATGGGGCCCTTCTTTTTAAACAAATCAATTGTTGATGTGGTAAAATAGGAAACAAAATGCATGAACGCCGTAATTTCACACAATTAAAACACACATTTTAGAGGGAAAAGAAAGTTGTACAATTAAAGTTTTATGCCAGGCCAAATTTGGGAAAATTTAAATCAAAATGATTTTAATAACTGTTATGTTTTCATCAATAAAGTCATGGCACTAAATGATTATGTTCACTGTTACGTTCTAAAAATAACATGCAAGCACTTCAAGAGGTGCTTGTAGATAGAATATCTAGCTATTTCCTATTTGCACATCTGATCTTCTGTAAGGATCTATCTATCTATCTATCCATAGGTTAATTGCATTTCAAGTTCACACCTTGCCCTATTGACACAGGAATATCTAATTACACTCCTGAAAGGTAATTTGGCTATATTGCTGTTAGACCTGTTAGGGAATGAACTCAAGATACTGCTAGCCTTATCCACCAGAGGGCCATTCTGAATACATACAGTGGACAGTGCTGCCACCTAGCCTGTTCTTGGTTCACATGTTTATTGTTTTTTGTTTACAGTGTTTACTGTTTACATGGTTTATGGTTTTCAGAATCCCATACACTAATCACCCATTCCAATAGCTACGCCTATGGCTAGCTAAAAATTGAAATCCAGCATCCCATGATTCCCATCCTAGAAAATATGCAGAAAATTTGGATATTATATTGCTAGTTTCCATTTTCCATAAGAAACATGTCAGCAATTGAAAATATCAAATAAAGCAAAGCCAGCTTTAATTATACTTTCTGAGATCCAAACTGACACCTATATAGCATCTGCCCTGGTGATTTAGGCCTACTTCCATTACAGGGGTTGTTTTATTGCAAAAGGCCTTATTGCAAAAGACACCAAAAAATGCCTGGGCTTTAGCTGGCCATTCGCCAGTTAACAAAATGATTCTTCAATCTCAATCTGGCTAAAAGAAATTCTGAAAATACGGATTGGCTAAGATTTTGAAAATTTTAACCAATGTGACTTAAGCATCTTTTTAGCCAGCTAATGCCTAGAATTGTGCCTTCAGTGACAAGGGGTAAAATGCCCTCATCCCCATGCCCTACAGGCTATAGTATGGGCCTAGCTGTTATCCGTACAATTTAACAAAATTTGTCATTGCTGGTTTCACTTTGTTTATCTTGAATGTGACAACGTTAGACAATTTTAATTTGACATCGTTTTGAAATAAAAAATTACATTATTTTTTTTACTGGCGGCGTCACTGACAGTGTTAATGTCTGTGAATGTGATCAGTAAAATTCAACATTTGTTTGTGTTTTGATAGTGACCCCCACTATTACCAAAAGTCTCCCCACTCCTCTGATGGTAAATGTGACTCAGTGTAAGGGGCCAACCAGACGACAGTTGGGGGGGGGCGCAATGAATTTAACAACCTGGACATTTTTTTTTTCATATGTGTTGCATAGACGAAAAAAATTTTCCACATGTGCATGAGTCACAAACTTTTTTTATCACAATTTCAACATTTCGGTACCCTACTCCCTAGGCCTAGGTGGAAGCTATTAAACTTTAAAAAATGTCCATGTGCTGAACAAACTTTTTTTTCAGTGTCAAGACTCAAGTGGGAAATGAACTTGTCTCTTTTTTTTCACCAAAACCACCCCCCCCCAAAAAAAAAGGTCAGCCCTAAACTTTTCAGTAAATTGTCTGGTAGTCTATTATGTGTCCAGCCTTACCAGTCGGGGGTATTAAAAAGCTGTCACAAGTCTTGACAAAAATGCAACAAGCACAGTGACAGACTGTCAGTATACTGTCAGTGTCCTGCACTGTCATTAACAATGTTGACCATGTTGTCATTGTTGCAAGTCAGCAACTGTCAAAAAACGTCACATTGGCAAATGTCCCAAAATTTGTATACAAGTTCTCTGTGGTTGCTCATGTAGCATGCAATACAATCTAGAACTGTTCATAACATCATTCTATGCTTAAAACCAGTTGAAAAACGTCCGAAAATGCACTTACCAAGCTTAAAAACATGTCGCCTGTCAACTTTTCTTGATCCCACTTCGCGCCAAAATGAACATGCGAGAAGGGAATTCCGACGATGACGTCATGGCGCCGTGACGCTTGGGAGAATTTGTTATCAAAATGGATTTCCGGCTCAACTGAAGCAGAAACGATCTGGATACCGTCTATTTCGCTTGTCGAAGATACTATGGTGGCTATTCTACTAGATAAGGTCAAGTATCGTAGACGGCATGAGCCTCATTGTCTTATTTTGCCACATCTTCGTCGGCAATAATTGATCGCCACTTTTTGGGTGCGTCGGAACAGTAGCCCCGTTCGGGCAGGAGCTAGTTGAAACAGGGAAAATTCAGGGAAAATACAGGGAATTTGCTCGCCAAATTTCAGTGGGTACCCTGACTGTGTTGTCTTTTTGTCTGGATCTGAGATGGTCTTCAGAGTAGATCAGTAGCAACACCTATCCGCTATCCCCATAGTGTTCGTCTAAACAGAGAATTGATTAGAGAAGACGAATGCCAAAAAATTCAGACACACATAGGCCTAGAGGTTGTGTTGTAAATTCTCCAATATTGCAGAAAAAAAGATTATAATTATTTCCATTTTCTTTATTTGTTGAAAATTTCAAGTTTTTACAAAAGGTTTCTTCAATTAATGTGACTAATATTTGCAGTCGAGTGCAGTGAGGGACTCTATGAGTCTATCACAATATACACCAGCTAATTGCTATAACACTACTTATTAGGTTCTACAATATACATAAAATGTTTCATGACACAGAACTAATTAATTAAGTTCAGCTACATCTTCTGGGTTTTACGCTCTTCACTCAGGGTGTGCATGCCCTTGATGGTCTTCTTCTTCCTGGTGCGGGTCACCTACAAGATAAAAAAGTGAATTTTAAATGTTATGTCATTGGTTTTTCCAACCAAACCATGTCAGCTCAAAATAATATCAATAAATGAACCATTGGCAAGTTTGGGCACTTGCATTGACTAATAAGCGGTGCTTATATTAGATAAGTACACTGGTGAAAATCAAAAACCCCGAAGATAAATCTGGCCCATACGGCACTGACAGACTTCAGTCATGTGATGTTTTGCCATTGGGTTACGATTATAATGATAACAATTTATTTTATTTAGGCCTGAAATAATTGATCTTTAGCTTTTCGGATCTTCTGAAGGAACTTTTTCAAGGGTCGTTTGGTAGTACGAAAAAAAAAACAAGAATCCGAGGATTCAAACCCTGGGTTCTGTTGGGAATTAGCAATTAAGCATAAGATCCGTGGATACAAGATTGCGAAGTGCAATCAGCTTTGAAACCTGTCAGATTGACTTCAAGTGCTGTTTCTCAATGGCAATTTGGTAAACTGAGGGTGAAAAAACGCTTTAGAACTTGCAGAATTGCAATTAGCATTGTTAGACTGCTTCCGAGAATATATGCACTGCAAAAAGCAATTGATTGCCAAATGCATTATAGGCCTTCCTTGAATCGCATGGACGATCATCACGTGGGCGACATTATAATGCAAAGTCAGCTTGAAAACAGCCCCTCAAGACTCAAACGATCTATTACACAACAAACTACTAAAAAAAAAAACAAAAAAAAATTTTTTTTTTTCAAATTAAAAAAAACAAAAACAAAACCACAACAAACCATCCCCAATTCCACAACGCATTTTAGTTCACCTCTATATGAACACAAAATGGCCCACTTGACCACATCCACGCCTATATTAAGGTCAGTTGATCCGAGAAGCTAAAATCATAAAAATCTGGCCTAGTCATGGCTCAGTAAGAACAGTGGCTGTCTGCCTGCTTGCACCACCTTGGCTGGGGTCAATGTTATTTCAAAGGGATGACCAGGATGACGGTGTCAGTCTCCTACTCATACAAATTTGATTAAGTAAATCTTGATTCTTTGGTGTATTAACGGAAATTGCCATATATTTGTGTGATGCATGATTCAAATGATCCCTCCCTACGTATGCAAAACAACACTCACTTGGATGGTGATCTTGTGACTCATGGTCATGTGACTCATGGTCATGTGACTCATGGTCATGTGACTCATGGTCATGTGACTCATGGTCATGTGACTCATGGTCATGTTCCCCATGGTCATGTGACTCATGGTCATGTTCCCCATGGTCATGTTCCTCCTCTTTGGCAGGTTCCTCCATGCTAGTGGTCTCGTGGTTTGGCTCTGGTTCAGTTGTGGGTTGAGCTGTTGTTTCATCTGCTTTCTCTTCCTTGTGTTTTTCTGTCAATATTAATTTCAAGGAGTCTTAAATCTTAATTTAAACTTGGTATAAGTTGATCACATTATTATTGTGGAAACCAACTAACAACATGACATTGTGCGACTGCAATTAATCATTGCATCATGTGCAATAAGTATATAATTATTACATGGATTGCTTTGTATTGACCCGAGTATTCTCCCTGCCTGTCCATATTTTCCCGAGGGCCGCCAGGCCCAATTCAAAAAGTTTGCAGATTTGCATTTGTGGAAGTTGTGATCAGAGTTTGGTGATTTGTGTTTGTGGAAGTCAAATTTTGTTGCGTTGCCTGGCACTGTTCAAAACTCCTTTATCAAAACTACCTTGCCAAAACTTTTATCAAAACTCCTTCATCAACACTCCCTTGTGAGTTGTCAAAACTCCTTTATCAAAACTCCTTTATTGATCCCTTAGCTTTGTGAGCAAAGAACTTTTCAAAATGAGATGTTATTTTGCCTCATGTTCAATTTCAAAATCAAGCAATTGGTACAGTGTCACTGCAACATGTACAATTGCAATCCTGCAATACACAAGCGAGATTATGCACGGAGATATCATCAATGCAGGTTTCGAATATGATATCACAATTTCCAACCCATGTTCATGATATATTGTTATTATTGAAAAAAGGTACCGTTTTCTGTATGTGGATGTCTTTGATGTTCCTCATGCGACCCATGCATTTCTGGAGCTTCCTCCATTGGCCGTTCCTCTGTGGTGTGCTCCGATGGTTTATTCATCCCTGGTTTATCTTTCGGCATGTCATTTCCACTGTGGTGGCGAGGTTCTTTCTTTTTTTCTGTAATATGGGGTAAAATGGAAAAACAAAAAATGTTTATGTGAAACATGTGCCATCAATTGACTGTCTTTACTCTTTAGCAGCTAAAGTGTTAGACAAAAAAAAAGTATATCTGCACCTGCTTTATAAAGAGAAAAACACACATGATTACTGTTCCGGGGCTCTGGAATTTATTAGGGAGGGTCCATTTTGGAGAAATGGTCAGGAAATGGTATTCAGCAATTTTATTGACCTGGCATAGTATTTTGGGCTTCCTCTGTATATACCCCCACCTTTTAGGTTATGGTATGCAAACACTTGAATGCATCCCCTTCAAAACTTTCAACATAATTGTATTACTTGAATGTTTTGTCTGTTTCATAAAAATATTCTATCTATATACCCAGGACCATGAGTTACATTAAGATTTTACAATGCCTAAGATACAACAAGCGCTGCATGGTGAGCAGTTTACTGGAACAAGCACTATACAAATTCTTCATATTATTTATTATTATTAGATAGGATGATGAATGTTGTTACCAGGTGGGAGTTGTGACTCCAGAGGCCCCAGTTCAGTCAGCTGAAGAAGTATGTGTGATGCAGGCAAAAGCTCCTGCAGCTAAAATCTCAGACTCCAAAAAGGTTAATTTCACTCATATTATTAGATAGCAGTTACCATATATTGCCCTACCTTTAGTGCTGTTGCATGCAGGTCTTTCACAGATGAAGAAGTTGGCCATGTCTGATTTTGCCATCCCGAATGCCAAGTGGTTGTCCACCTTTTGCAGGACCAACTCAACAGCAGGTTTCTTCGTTGCATGGCCCTTGATAGGCACTGGTTGGATATTCTCCCTGACAGGACTTCTTGGGGCTTTATTAAGCTGGCGTTTTGTTCTGAAATGAGTTGCAAATACCACTACTAGTCCAGTAGCATTGTAGGAATAGCAGTTGAGCTTGGTTTGTTCATTAGGCCACACATAATTGATCTTTAGCTTCTCAGATCCTCTCAAGGCACTTTTTCTAGGGTCGGTCGGTAGGATAAAAAAAAAAAATTTATGTAAAAAAAAAAATAATTTTTTTCAATTTTTTTTTTCCATCGGCAGGAAATCTATTGTGTTGGCGGGTCTGCGAAGCTAAGAATCAATTATGTGTGGCCTTAGCTTCAAGAGTTGGTGAAGGGACTGTGCCAAAGCATTTGGGGCAAAGAAGGGCTTTTCCTGTGTAAAGTTGCCCTGAATGATAAACCCCTTTGCCAAATATTGTGGTTTCATGCCCAATATAATATAAACTTATGGTAAATAATATTTTTGACTTATTTGAAGTATCTCTTTCATTAAAAAATTCTTTAGTTATTTTCGACAGTCTTTCGAGACAGTTCCTCCGTCTTCCAGGACTTTCATTGTTCATGACATCACAATGACCAAATGTTGCCTAAAAAAGCTGAGAAATCGTACTTGCCCCGGAATTGAGGAGTGGCATTATTTTAGCCCCTGGCGGTTTATTGCAATCATGAAATACTGATTATGAATTAATTCTAAAAAAAAAGTGTGCTTCAGACTAACTTCTCAAAGTCTTTTAGCATTGCAATCAATTTGCCGAACTGACAAGGTTACATTCCTCAAGTGTCAAGACACAAGAAATTAATTTCATCATTAAATGCAATGAAATATATGTGTTTTGTCGTCAATGGCTATTATTGAATACTTAAAATGCATAACATGGATGCATTGCATACTGCATAGTGTGAGGGACGAGAGAAAGAGAGAGAGAGAGAAAATAATTTATTTTGCCACACTGGCACATTAAAATATTCATAATATAAAACATAATATAAATATAAATGGCAGGGATACCTCGAAACTATGGATATAGCCGAGGTGAGGCACCCCGTTTGCTGTTGCCTACGTTATGGGGAAGAGGAAGATGCCTTTAAGGCAACCAACTATTTGCCGCTAGCAAGATGCCCACCTGTAATAATTTAGTGGGACTGTGGGAGGTCCCGGGTATGACAACTAGACAAATGAATTATAGCTGGAATGCCAAATTTGAAGTGGTCAGATATTAAGCATGCAATCACAAATTCTTATAAAGGAAATCCTCAGTTCTCACCTCCTTTTCTCAAACTTGACCATTTTGTCCGTGTTGCCCCAAAACCATCTGTTCATCCGCAATCTTGCATTTGTCCAGAAATGACATGATTCACAGTCTGAAGTGGAACGTACACATGATATATTTATTATATTACGATGTAGTGTAGGGGCAATTCCGTAAAGTCCGATTACAGATTTGACACTTTAGCAGCTTGTATAGCCCTGCCATTACACATCAAGTATTTCATTGTTAAACAGGGATTTTAGGGTCACAGTAGGCAGTTCAAGGATGGTGGCCATTTTGTGGTGGCCATTTTGGTGGCCATCTTGGATTTCTCAATGTGTTCCCGATCCACACCCACAGACCAATACCTGTACCAAATTTCATAACTATAACAGGGTACCCACTGAAATTTGGCGAGCAAATTCCCTGTATTTTCCCTGAATTTTCCCTGTTTCACCAGACATTTTCCCTGACCTTATTCGGGCTTAGCGTTGTGTTATCGCGGCAATATCGTCGCTAATCGGAAACCAAAAACAATTACTTTTGCTTCAAATAGAGGGCTTTTTTCACGCATTACCACATGTAAAACCAAATTCCCTGTATTTTCCTTGAATTTCAGGTCAAATTTCAAATTCCCTGAATTTTCCCTGCAGGGAATTTTTTTTCACCATTTTCCCTGTTTTCCCTGTTTTCCCTGTCCGGTGGGGACCCTGTATAAGTGAAATACTAAGGACACAAATGGACATTTACACAAATCTTAACCGGGACAACGCCGACACTGATGACGACGACAATCAAGTGACGACAATAGCTCATCGTTTTCAAAGAAAACAGACAAGCTAAAATGCACACCTTTTAACACAGCTTGAAAACTAACTTCTAATAGAGCAGGCCTTGAAAATTTGCTGAGATTTTTAAAACTGAATAACCAGTGCTAGGACAAACATTGAGAATCGGCTGCATCAGGCCACATTCAGTGAGACTGCTTCAACAACCAAAATCACAACCAATGCAAATGGAGCCAGAACCATCTATCTCATTGTGTTGATTTTTATGGACTGTACAAACAATGCTAAATTTGTGTTTCAATGCCAGACAGGACTCACTGAAGCCCTGCTGTTTAGAGATAACGTCTTATAAATAATTCCTCCCACAAGTAACTCCCATTTCAGTTGATATCACTGAATCTCCTTTCACACTAATGGTTATTGCCTACAAAATATCAACATAAATTTAGCGCAAAAGTAACCTCAACTTTTGATGACAAGCTTCCTCTCCAATGAGTCCCAATGTCTGCAAAACTGCAGCCATAAGTAGTTGTTACTGTTCTGGTTAAGGCAGGGGCGGATTCAGAAAATGTCACACAGGGTGGTTTATGAATTGAGATGTACTAAAAATATTGGGTTTGCGACATTGTCCCAAATTTCAAGATCTAGATTTAATACCATTTCAAATTAAATTGCCTGGAATCATTAATTTTAAGAGTTGCAATTTAATCAGCTGCCCAAATTGTTCAGCCTTTTTGCTCGAATGTTACTGCTTCCCTAATTTTTGGGGGAAAACCGCCCCCCTGCCCCCCTCCCATACGCCTATGCCAACCCCCCCCCTCTAAATTCGCTACTTACTGTAAGGTAAATTGATCGATTGCTTACCTTTGAATATATGGTGGTCGGCCATCTCCCATGTTAGTCTGTGTAAGAATAGGGGGTCAGTGACAGAGACCAGCTGTGATTCCAAAGTGTGGCAGAGTGTCAAGGCTTCTTTTCTTGATGCTGTGAACGTGCTGATGCGATAACACTTGTCCTTGTAGTAGAAGAAGTTTTCCGGGCATGGCGGC
This sequence comes from Platynereis dumerilii, assembly GCA_026936325.1. NCBI lineage: Eukaryota > Metazoa > Annelida > Polychaeta > Phyllodocida > Nereididae > Platynereis > Platynereis dumerilii. The sequence continues at coordinate 4,704,654 of JAPTHN010000018.1, read as the reverse complement.
ACTGAAATTGATATTAAAATGAATTTCTTTTAAGTTGTCTGGTAGTCAAGCGAAATACTTTTGGTCATCGATTATCTAAGAATACAATCCGAAAATATGTGTGTTAGAAACTAAGAATGTGATCAATAAAACCTGTGATTTTTATGAAACTTTCCTTTAAAATAAAAAACATGAATTTCAAGTTGATAGGAAGCGTGAGTTGTCACCAAGTTTCTTCAGAATTATAAATTTGTGTACAACACCCATGGAGTAATTAGGCGAAACTTAAATGATATTTAGATTCTCTGATCTCTTAAGGCACTTTTTTTGGTGTTGGTAATCTATATTTTTTGTGATGTCAATTAATCAAAGTGGGCAGAAAATATGTAGGGTCAATCGATCCGAGAAGCTAAATATTAAATCAAATATGCCTGGCCCAATTGATAGGCTATATATTTATTGATATACAATGCTGCTCTCTCACCACTTTTTTTCAGCAAGGATACAACTTTTTTCATCATATCCTCTTTACTGTGGTCACCTTTCTTCTTAATTGACAGTTGGTACTCCCCATCTAGGCCATTTTTCTTCTCTTTCTCAAGCTCATTCATTCTTTCCATCTGCAAATATTTCATTCAATATAAATAAATAGGAGTTAAGAATTAACTTAAGAATGGGGACACTAATTTTTCACACGGCAGCCTGCCCTCCATTGTATAATGTTTGCATTCCTGTGACACAGTATCAGTCTTCATCGCAGGATCCTTTAGAAAATTCAATACACTTAAAAGTTGCAAAACTAGATGGGGTGCACGGATATCCGGCAAGGTATCCGGTCGGATATTGGAATTTGCAGGATATCTGGTATCCGGCAGAATTGGGTGTCAGAACCAGAGATCTGGGTCATTATTCTGGGATGCTCAAAAATATGTGAAAAGCTAAAAAAAGCTACAAGAACACAGTCAAAAACACAATGTGATAAAAATTTTAATTCAGTTGCAGAACATAATGAAAAACATTCCATCGGAGGAACAGTCCTCCTGCCGGACAGATATCTCTCAGCTCTCAGAAAAAAACATTCAAAATCAACTGCTAATGCTGAAAAACTCAGTTTTGCATATATTTTGTATATTATCCGGTTCCAACCAGTAATGGGCACAATTCAGCTATGTGCAATTCAATTCAATTCAATTCAATTGGGCATCAGTGCCAATTCAATTCAATTCACTTGTTTTTTGGAATGAGGTCAATTCAATTCAATTCAATTCATAGGGGTAGTCAATTCAATTCAATTCAATTCATTTTGTCGCGTAAATTACTGGTTTTAGTGAAAAATTTTGTAAAGTAAAAAATATTTTACAAATTTGTTACTATTTGCAAAATGTTGAAAAATGTTGTAAAGTAAAAAAAAAAAAAACAGTAAGCATCAGACTTTGTTCTTTGATATGTTAACATAAATCTATTATAAACATGATTAAGATTATTTGGACAAGTGAGAATCCAAAATGTCCAATGTCTTCCATTCAACAGAAATATTACAGAATACACATCACATGGCGGCCATTTGTGATTTTCACACCTTTGGGCGTAAATCAAAACATCAAAATTAACAGGCTAAAAAGCACCTTACCTTTGAAGATACAGCATTATTTCTTTCGCTATTGTATTCCTGGTCATATCAATGACATACCTATGTTTTTAAATTTTGTCTCTAGCTCTATTTCATCCATCATTAGAGCCATTTCCGTTTTCACCTTTTTTGGATAAATCGGCAAACTTATGGAAATCAAACCATAGTGAATACTTGATAGGCTAACCCTCAAATTTAAAGGAAAATCTGAATATTGTACCCTGATCGACAATTTTTCTTAATTTCAAATGGTGACCATTGTCCAATCAGCATTCAGTGAAAGTTTTATGGCTTTGTGGCATTGATTTCGTTGCAGAGTTATTGTCTTTTTACCACAATAACTTATTTTCTGCTCAATTTTCAGTGATCAAACTACCTGTATAACATGTCAGATAATTTTGTCTGACGAATAATGTTGTTAGCTGAACGAAAAACCCGTTTCTTTACCTTTAATGAATTTTTATTGTATTTAATTATCACCTGGTTTGCCTTTCCAAGCTTTGATTTAGGCCTAGGCCTTTTCAACGAATTCTTGGTACTAGGGGAATTTATGGAAATGAAGTAAGACTGACAGATGGCTCTTGACATTCTGCGTTTTGTGGGCCTAAAATTAATAAAATGGTTATTGTAGCACAATTAGAACTAATAAAAGGGTACATCTCAATTAATCAGAAAGCAGTATTCACATCTAATCACATTTCCACATGTTATTATTATCACAGCATAATTAAGTTATTATTATCAATGAAAACATTTTAATGCACTTTTAGAAAAAAAAATCATCAAAATTTAAATAATTTTAACTGAAACGTTCATTAATAAGTAATTATTCTTTTGCAAAGATTAAAAAAGTAGTATGATGCAAAAAACAAAAGTATATTCTCACTTGATTGCAATTGGTAGGACCAAGCTTACTACAGTTTATTCTTTGAAGTGTATTAAATAATTTCAATTGCACTTCGCATTTTGGTCATTGTTTTAATCAATTTGACCATTTCAATTTGTCATGAATCAATGGTCAATATGGAAGCCACTTACTAATAAGTGAAAACATATAGAACTTTGTAGATCTACAGCAGCAAGCAAAATGTTTTTCATAATGACAAGATAGTATGAAGATACTTTTAACTATACTATGTCAATAATCCTTCAAAGGTTCAGACTCTCACTATAAATTCATCAATGTTGGAGCTTTTTCTTCATGAGGGACGATCAATTATATATTTTGGTTGAATTGAAAATGAATTGAATTAAAACCTCAATTCAAAGCCTATCTCAATTCAATTCAATTCATTGCATTTTTCCAACATGGTCAATTCAATTCAATTCAATTCATCAACTTTTGAAATTTTGAATTAATTCGAATTAATTCAATTCATGAATTGAATTGTGCCCATCACTGATGGAACTATCCGGTTCCTATCCGATATCCGGCAGTAGGTGTTGGCGAATTATCTGGTATCTGGCTATTTTATATTTATATATAGATTTTTTTGTTTTATATATATATATATAGATTTTTTTTTACAACTGCATATCAAACAGTGATACATGTGTCTTTCAAACAGATAAAACACAAAATGAAGTAAACAAAAGACAATACTTAACGCGATTCATAGCGTATTTTACGCAATTCAATAGTGTTCAACAGTCAGTTTTTAAGAGTCCATTCTAAGATATCATGACGTTAGTGTGTGCATCCTCCCATAGCAGGGTTTGTTTACACTTAAGCCCCTTTCACACAGCCAAGAGTAACCCAAGAGTACCCTGGCAAGAGCAAAATTCAGTAATCACAAATTAACTCCCAGAGTATAGCTTTTCTCTCCCAGAGTGAAAAGTTTGCTCCCAGAGTGAAAATTAACACTCCCAGAGCAAAAGTTGATGCTCCCAGAGCAAATATTTCACTCCCAGATCATCTCCATTCTCACAGAAAATTTTAAACCGTTCAAAATTATCCGAGAGTTTTCCATGAGTGTGACAATGATCTGGGAGCATCTTTTGTGACTCTGTGAGTGAAATTTTCACTCTTGAGAGTGGAAAACTACACTCTGGGAGTGAATTCACGAATTCTGATAGTTTGCTCTTGCCAACACACTCTTGCCAAAGTCTTGTCTATGTGAATGGGGCTTTTTTCACCTTTTTTTTTTTTGTCCTACCGACCGACCCTAGAAAAAGTGCCTTGAGAGGATCCGAGAAGCTAAAAATCAATTATGTGTGGCCTAAAACACTGCCCATGTGGTCAGGGTACGACAGGGTAGGCTTACCCAAGGCAACACTGAGAGGTGAGGATGAGTGCGTGTGACTTACCTCCTCCGGTGGGTGGAAGCTTGTCAAGATTGGTTTGGCGTGGAACGCAGGCTCTTCAATTTCATACTCTTCAATGGCCGTCGTTAAATCGTCAAGCCAAGTTGACCACATGTCCGCTACGGAAATAATACAACAGCACACTCCGTGACTCGCAAGACTTTTAGTAGTGCATGATCAGATTCCTGCATATATGTCTTGCTTTGATTTTTTTTTGCCACTTATCAAAATAACTTACTCTCTTGCTTAGTCACAGCTTAGTCACTGCCTTATTTATTAATAAATTATAATGAGCATTTTTTAGATTTTCTACTGTAAGAAGATACTTTTTATCCAGTCAAACGATCTTGTAGTTGAAGACTGCAGACTACTTACCATCACCTTCACCATCACCGAACATGTCAGAGCCATCATCGAACATGTCCAAGCCATCATCGAAGTTCATGAGGTCATCTCCCACTTCTCCATATGGGACTTCTTCTTCTTTTTCTGTCATTCCTTCTCCGTTGGCAGTTGTTTCCTTTTCTTTTTCTTCTATTTCTCTTTCTATTTCATTTTCTATTTCATCTGTTATTTCATCTTCTATTTCATCTGTTATTTCATCTGTTATTTCATCTTCTATTTCATCTTCTATTTCATCTTCTATTTCTTCTGCTGTTTCTTCTTCTTCTCCCTCTCCTCCATCGTTCTTTAACAAGGAATCTTTGTCCTTAGTTGGTTCGGGGGATCCTTGTCCTACTTGGTTGTCACCTGAGTCTGTTTTCAAACCTTCGTTCGTCCTCAATATGACATCATCATATGGCACGGTGGAATCGGTGCTCTCTCGTTTGGCAGGTTCTTTGGTGTCGCTATCTTCTTTGAAGTTGACCAACATCGGAGAAGCTGAAACCAAGTTGAGGCAGAAGAGAGTCAACACACAGCTCGCTATTACACCCCTCATTGCGTACATCATTTGATTAAGCAACCATAAATGAATGGTGATAGTCCGTCCGTGTCCAGCAATGTCCGGGGTAGCAATGCCAGTGAAACTTCTCAAATGCCAAAGGGCCTCGCTCGTTATTAAGGAAATAGCCGCAACAAGTGCATGGGGGGGGGGGCAGCTATTGCAGAAATATTACCTTAATAAAATATGTATCAATTTACACCAATCACCTCCTCCATATTATGAAAGCCTGTTGTTTATTGGCTTTTCAAATCCTGACAGTTGGTGGAACCGTACAATAGTGCCAACAATCAATAAGTGACATAAATTTCAAGTAAAACAATTCAAAGTGATGGGTTTATAACTTTTAGATATAATTATGTTAATAAGAGGCATATTTGTTGCTATTTATCACAAGAGTACCCCCCCCCCCCAAATAATATCTGGTTTTTCAAATTGGATGCCAAAATGATCATGTTACAATAGTGTCAGGGCATAACAGGAGATTTCAATGCAAAGGAAATATTGATATTAGTGTGTCATTCTTAACCATGTACATTCTCATATCATTATAACTAATTGGCAAAATGATATGTTAGTTTTTGGAAAATGTTAAAAAAAATCTTCAGATCCTCCTTGTCAGACTCAAAAATTGATTAGTTCCACTTGTAAGTAATAGCAGGGTCACATGGGACATACAATACATGTTTATTCCTATAATCAACTTTTTTTAGAGACCTTCCCCAAAAAAATCATAATGATTACACACTAAACCTACAGCATGATACGTGTTATATCGGTTTACTTCCGAGCTGCAGGTTTTTTTTCTTTTTGTTTTTTATCGATTTTGGGATTAAAATTTTTGGTTGGTAACTAACCTCGAGATATATTTTTTTAGTTCAATGACATATTAGTTCGATAATGTTTCCAGTTATTCCTTCTCAAAAACGAATTGTTACTTTCACAAAGAGTGATTTGTTTTTGCAAGAATTAGGATTAGTTAGGAGAGAAAAAATTTTGAATATTTTAGGTTTTTGTTATACATTATACAGTTCAGTGTCATTTATTTTTAAATACTTTTCTGTTTCGATGAAGGAAGGTTCAGTGAACCCATTTTAAAATTATATCACTCAAATATTCTTCATTTATTTTCAGATCTCAAAACCCAAGAAGATGCCCTTAAAACCACCCAACTTGTATACAGCTACCAGTCTGAGTCTGGTAAAATGGTAAGCTATCTTTAAATGTTATCACTTGGAAATTTTCTGAATTTAATTGGAACTGCAGATATATTCATGCTTGTCATTGAGTTATTCATCCCTGTCAGGCTGTCATTGAACTTTTGAGCAATCATTTCAGGTTAGTCAAAGTCTAGTCAAAGGATGATAATCTAATAGTTACAAAAGCTCAAAAAAACTCTATATAATCTACAGCCCTGAGATTCTTCTAAATTAACTCTGAGTCCGACATACTAAAAATACCTTTGGTTTATGTTTCATTATAGGTGCCAAAACTACGAGAGCCCCGACAGCTCTATGGATTCAACAGTTCGGACATGGGACCTCAACAACTGGCCAGATGGTAAAATATCATAATTACGTAATGTTCCGTGGTTATGCAGTAGCTTAATATGCCTATTTCAGGCCTCCCAGATGAACAGACAGGTTCAACTAAAATTTTAACCCTTACCGGACTGAAGGGACATTCACGTGCATCGTTAGCTAGCTGCCTGAGGGACTATTTATGTCCCTCAAAAACCTGCTTATGACGTCACAATCGTCCTGGGTGATTGTTTTGTTTGAACAGCCTAGTCCGGAAAGGGTTAAACATGTTGAACTGAGAAATTGAAGCACTAAAAATTAAGAGAAACTATCTTCGGTAACAATTTTTGAAATGCCATTCTTGGTATTTTATAATGTTTTGACATTTTGAAGTCTTTTTTGGTATCAGGGCAGTCTTAACTGAAACATTAAAATACTATTTTCATTATATAATCCTTAGCTTCCTTTCTTTTAATTGCATATTTCCCCCTCTAGGCCTGCAGAACTTCAAGTGATAAATGAAAGGATCAAACACATTTCCTATATCCCTGATGTTCCGGAACCATTCAACAAACATGGTAAGTTTATATATATTGTCTAGTTCTTTTTGCTGGTATTCTCTTTTAAAAGATATTGTAAAACGTAAAATGAACATTTGTAAACTCGTATTTTTAAGTGAGGAAAGTCAATGAAATATACAATTTTGTATTTTGCAATTAGAATTTAATTTAAATGGTTTGATATTAATTTTAATACTTTCTTTTGAAGCACGCCCATTCATTGGTAATATATTTTTTGAAAATAATTTTGCTAAATGAATGTATGCCATTTCTTTTCTCAAATTCTTATTGGGGGAATATCTAACGTCTACACTGAAGAAAGCTTGCATTTTTTATTTTGTGAAACTCACAAAGGTGTTCAAAACTCTCTTATCTCAGCTAATCTATCCATATCTTGACCTATTATGTTCACTTTCTGTGAATTTCTGTGTCAGCTGAGGTAACTGAATCTCTCATCCAACATGTATCCCATATATAAATCCACTCATCTGAATTTGTCTTCTAAAAGACTTTCACTTCTCAGCAAACTGCATTATGCCTATGATATATCACAACTATACCTACCGTATCTATAACTCTTCTGATTATATAACTTTCAGAAGTCACCAAGACCAAGCTGGTCTAACATTCTATGTTTGTGAAACGTATGATCTGGTCACATTGTGTGAACATTTGTGACCTGCTCCACCAAAATGAGTTCAAAGTTGGCAATCCCTATTTTCCAGAAACCCGCAAAATGTGTCAAAAGGTCACATTTTGATGTTTTTTAGCTCTTGGTACCACGTTTTAGAAAAAGCCCCATTCTTTGAATATTATAGACCATTTTACCCAAAAACAGGTTTTAAATTGTCTAAATTGGGTGTATTTCTTGATTTACTTCTTTTATTGCAATGGCAGGAAATTCAAATGCAATTTTCTCAAAGTTCAATGTTCCGTATTATCAGTGTTTGAGGTTCGCCATATCTTTGGATTGGATGGAGATATCAAGACATATCAAACATCATTTTAAAGCCCAATTCCAGTAGGACATTTCATTTTCACAAATGAAGATGATAGGAGGCCGACTTAGAACCCATTTTGGTGGAGCAGGTCACATTTATGCCCTCCTGAGTGAGACCTAAAGTTGATTTTATTATGAAACTGTCAACAAAACAGCCAGTCACTTTTAAGAATACAGCAATAAGTTTCCTCTACTGCTTCAAAAATAATGAGAAAAAGGTGGTTGGACCAGTTTTAAAATTAATTCAGCCTGGATTCCACACTAAGCCTAGTTAGCAAAAGGATTACCTGGTGGCAATGCCAAAATCTTTTTTACAGACCTACATAAAATGGATGATAAATGTATTGTTCTATTAATGGCAGATATGCTAGCTATAAAAGTTAAAGACAGCCTGGAGTAACATGGAACAAAAACAGTTTTTTCATTCGATGATTTCACATATTTCAGCGGGCATGGAGAAATCACCACTGTGTCGAAGTGCCTTAGGGGAGGGAAGAACAGTCTACCACTATGAACCTATTGGGACGTTTGTAAGCTATGTTTTGTATAAACCCCAAAAATGTCCAAAATAAAACCAGATTTAAGTAAATAATCTTATGCTTTATTTCAAGTATTGCTCAGATATTTGCCTAATGATACATAATCCTTTTACAGTGAAAGTCAAAAGAACTAATTTATCTGCAGAATGATATGGACATTAGTGAGTCATCTCTGTTGGGTAATAGATACTTTAGCATGACCTTGGTGATTTTACAGCCAATTAAAAGGCCAGTCAGGTTGTTATGAGCCAATCAAATGCTTTGGAAATTATATGATGTCCTCATGCTCCTCATCCACTTAAGTTTTGCTTGAATCAATCCTTTTGACCTTCGCTGTGAAACTTCTTTACCATTGCTGGAATTTCATTATGTTTGAGCCACTGGCCAGCAGGACTAGTGAGGTCTAAAGTCTACTTGTCCTTCGCCAAATCTACTGGCCCGCAAAATGCGGAATATTATCAACATTCTAAAATTGTCTATTCTTGGCCAAAAATTTCTAGTAAAATTTCAATTAATTTAAAATGATAATATACATGTATCTTTGAAATTTTACCCTTCGCATAAGGAACTATTACTCAGTCTCAGCCAATAACATTCTCACTACCCCACATTCCAGTTTCTGAGGTCTCGGGTGGGAGGCAACAGAGGAGGCTGTAGTCAAGTTGGAGTGACGTTAGAAGATTCCTCCGACAAAACTTTGCTTTTTGAGTCCCGTTTTGAAAGTGCCAACCTCGCCAAAGCTGTTCAAATGTGAGTAAAGATTCACTTTTTAACTCATTGATGATTTTCACTCATTCTCCACTCGTTATGAATGAAGAATACTGTTTTATGAATTAATTATTTTCTACATGGAAATCCAATTTTTTTTTTTTCTCTTTGCAGCACCACTTATGAATATGAACTCTGGCTTCGGAATGACTTATACACAAATAAACACACACAGTGGTTCTATTTTCAAGTCAAAAATGTACGGCCAAATGCGACTTATAGGTTCACCATTGTTAATCTCATGAAGGTGGGTGATACTTTCATAATTTGAATCAACAGAGTATGTAGCTTGAGTCCATTTCAAAGGACAAGTGTTGATAGTAAATGATGAAAATTAATTGTTGCATGATACCTTTTTTCAGCCTGACAGTTTGTACAACCACGGCATGCGACCGTTGATGTACAGCGAAAGAAATGCAGAAGAAAATGCCATTGGATGGGTCAGGGCCGGCAGCAGCATTAAGTATTATCGCAATAACGTCAAGTAAGTTGAATCATTTTCCAATATATGAATATGAATTTATTTAGTAGAGCCACTCGACTCCAGATATATATAGAAGCAAGTGTAACTGAGGACTGAATGAAGAAATTCCGATTTACAATTCATTGTTAATGCTGTGGAGACTTTACAGACTGGAGATCATTTTTCCATTACTTTTCTGTCATATTCACGAACAATCACAGGTTGTTGAATGGTAATACAATGCTCATATTTTTGGTGGTCGACATGTGAAATTGTGACAAGAGGAGACTAAATTGATTCAGAGAAGCAAAACACTTGAAATGAAGAGTATTTTTCTTTTGCATCACAGTTTTGTGTATGTTGTTGTGATTATCTCAAGGTTGGTTAGATTGCTACGCCATAAAATGGCTGAGAATTAGTCATAAATTAATAGGTGTTTTGTAATTTGCATTTCTATAACTTTTCACAGGTACACATTAGGAAAGAGTGAGAAGAACTACTACTCCTTGACGTGGACCATTCAATTCCAACACGACAAGGACACTGTTTACTTTGCACATTGTTATCCTTACACATACAGCGACTTACAGGTACATTTTTCATTGCAATCATTTGGTGTTGCCTAGATTATAAATTGGCTAATTTTTCACTTCTAAGAAGGAAGGTTGGCCTAAGGAAACCAGATCTATTTTAAATAAAAACTGATTTTCTGAAGCGCAGCCAATATCATTAAAAGTTTTTTCAGAAATGCGAATTATCTTTGTGTAATACTATAAATGAACAGATGCCACTTCATTTTTTTGGTGTGTGGTACACAAAATATCAGTGTCATCAGTCAGAAATCTCAATTACTATGTTTGTCTTAGGGTTGAGAGGTCACGGAAGGTTGGTGCTTAGAAACTAGTTTCAGATCGCTTGTGACTTGTGATTGCTAAGCCTGACACATCTCATTCCTGAAACAATGTCTTCAATATTGAACTCATGTCTTTTACATACTGTGCAAAACATGAGACAAGATGTTAATTCTTTTCTATATCTTCAGGACTACATCAGTGACATCGTTCAGGACCCGATTAAATCCAAGCTTTGCAAACAGAGAGTATTATGTCGATCTCTAGCAGGGAATATGGTGTACTTGTTGAACATCACTGCGCCTTCCAAAAACGGGGAGGAAAATAAGGTATGTTTGGACAACTGACGACAGTAAAGGGTTCAGAATGATTTGTATGGAATAAAAGTCCAGCAAATTTCCTGGGGTAAATGTGTAACATGTTGAGGACTCCCAATCTCTCTCCCATCTCATCAATCAACCGTCATTAGTGCCAGTACTGGGCTTAGAGGGCTATCTATCTATTTATCTATTATAAATAAAATTTCAATATTTTCTCGGTGGAACTTTGTGAGCTTGTAATATATCATCAAGTCCATCATTTTATTTGTTCAAAACACAAATGTATCTTGTTTCAGAATAAGAAAGCTGTAATCATCACATCCCGAGTTCACCCTGGAGAAAGTAACGCAAGTTGGATGATGAAAGGATTCTTGGACTACCTGCTAGGGAATTCCCCAGATGCCAGGGTAAGTATATGACTAACTGACAACGTAATAAGTCAGGATATAAATAAAAGTTTTACACATCATATTATGATTCATATGCGTTGAAAGAACTTTCTTTGCAACGATTTTTGGACCAAAGAACTCGCTGGGATGTTCATTTTAAAACGGGTCTCCGGCAAGCTAGACGAGCAAAATTATAATTTGATCCAATAAAATATTTGTGAAGGTAGCCAAACTGTTATGTTAAAGTGGCATGAGATTTCAGAGCTTTACAAAGTCTAAAAAAAAATTAGAGTGATATTAATAAATTATATATTTATCTGACAATTGAATTTCAGTTATTACGAGACACCTTCATCTTCAAAGTGGTCCCAATGCTAAACCCTGATGGCGTCATTGTGGGGAATTACCGCTGCTCTTTAGCGGGAAGAGATCTCAACAGAAACTACAAAAGTGTTCTCAAGGATTCATTTCCTACTATCTATCACACAAGACTCATGATTCAAAAGTGAGTATATGCGTATGCACTGCTACACAGCTGTTTGTGACTGCAGACATTTCCAGATAGATTCAATATTTAGGATGATTTAGACTCGTGGGGGGGAAACTCTGGGGGGACACATGCAACAAATGTTAATGCCTGCTATCCCTGTGGGCACACTTTGGGGGAGATCACCAATCATGTTTTTACCGGACATTTAGGCAGGTCTGCCGCACAGATCTGTTGTCAGACTGAAAGAATTCCTGCCAGATTTGGTCTTACCTGATTCTTGGATTGGTGTGGAAAACTATCATGTAGGGTTTTTTTTCAAACCTTAATTTGGAATGGTATGTTACTCTTCAGGGGCAAATACTTCAATATGGCATCTTTGATATGTTGTGTTTCAATAATGTTCACCAAAATTCCTTTAAAGAAATTATAGGCGTACCATTTTACAGTGCCGCCTGTAAGTAAGTGAAACGCATGATATTGTGCCATTGCATCAATGTTAAACATCCTTAATCAAAATGCTTGTGGAAGGACGAATTCTCATCCGATGAGAGGAAAACATTTTGGGTCATAAAGGCAGATATGTGAGGCATGCGGGATAAAAATAGCAGCCAATTTTCTTTGCTGTAGTTGGAGTTAGGTATGGGTCAAAGTCTTTGATAAGTAAGTGAAACGCAGGCCCAATGTTAAAAGATAGGGAAGGGTGGTTCACTTACTTATCAAAGACTTTGACCCATACCTAACTCCGACTACAGCGAAGAAAATGGGCTGCTATTTTTATCCCACTTGCCTCACACATCGGCCTTTATGACCCACTTTGTTTCCCTTTCATCCAATGAAAATTCATGCCTCCACAAGCAGTTAGGCTGAGGATGTTTACCGTTGATGCAATGGCACAATGTCATGCGTTTCACATACTTACAGGAGGCACTGTATGTCAACAATGAACAATGTTATATCATTATCCTAGGGTGCTTGAAGAGAGGGAAGTAGCTGTCTACTGCGATCTCCATGGTCATAGTCGCAAACAGAATGTCTTCATCTACGGCTGTGAAAACCGAGGCAACCCCCAGCGCAGACTTAGGGAGAGAATATTCCCACTGATGCTTCATCGCAATGCTCCCGAAAAGGTTGGCGTCTTTTGTATGTTAAAGCTACAGAAAGTCTAAATCAAAAGTTTGATAGATTGGTAGTAAGAAGGGAGATTACTTATCTGTTGGTGATTCAGAATGTTAGCATTCTTTTTGAGAACTTAGTTCTGTCACCATGATCCATATTAATTAAACTTAAGTTACTCTGTAGACAATTCAATTCAATTCAATTTGTTTCTCACCATATATAATGGTATGGAGCCACAAAAGCAAAACATAAATTGAAAACATATATCAATAGCATTCAATCAATATTGTCACCTTAGGTCAAATAAAAATGTTCCTTCCATCTTTCTGTATATATGTTACATTATACTCCTTTTCATGTATTCAAGTTCTCTAAAAATCTTTTTCCAGTTTGTGTATGACTGCTGTAAGTTCAAAGTCCAGAAGAGCAAAGATGGAACTGGAAGAATAGTCATGTGGAATTTGGGCATTATGAACAGTTACACGATGGAGGTTTGTGTTATCTTTAAAATTTGCAAATGTTCAAGCTGAATATACAGTGATTGGTGATGACAAAAACTTATTACTGTACTGAAAGAATGTCGAGATATACATGTATAGAAAATTTTAGTTCGCTTCAGGTTACAGATTTAGTTCTGTCAAAAGAGTTTTATTCCATGTTTTTGAATAAAAGAGTTGTCTGTTTCTAAGCCAGATCAGAGCCATCATAGGCTTATATGGCAGTTTATGATGTCTTGGGTGTCATAAGATGTGTTATGATTTTTCTTCTTTTTCCCCACAAAGGCAACCTTTGCTGGGTCAACGGTAGGGAAACGGAAAGGCACGCACTTCCACACGGGAGACCTGGAGGCCATGGGATACCACTTCTGTGACACTTTGCTGGACTACTGTGATCCTGACCCTACTAAGGTTTCTCTTTACTTCATCAAATCATCATTAACACAACAACAATTTGTTGCATATTTTTTCCTAATAAGACTAATTATGGCTTTTATCTAGCATAACTTTTATTATATAGGAGTTGATATATCTCTGGTTCTAAGGCCACATATAATTGATTCTTAGCTTCGCGGACCCGCCGACACAATAGGTTTCCTGTCAATGGAAAAAAAAAATGAAAAAAAATAATATTTTTTTTTGACATTAATATAAAAAAAAAATTGTTCACTTTTTTTTTTTATCCTACCGACTGACCCTAGAAAAAGTGCCTTGGGAGGATCCGAGAAGCTAAAGATCAATTATGTGTAGCCTAATGGATGGACTCTATCAGACTATTAATACTCTTGTACTGGTCTGAACTGTTGGCTATGTACGCTGTACAGTGTTCAGGTTTCTATGAACAGTTTTCTCAGGTAGATGTGTTTAATTTCTCTATTTCATGACGACTCAATGGAATTTCATTGGAACTTATGGTAATTTATATTTGGGGAGTTATTCCCAGTACTGCACACGTAGAACATAGTCTCCCGAATTATGTACACATTTATTCAATGATTTCATCAGTAGCCTTTTGTTTATCCAATTTTTGTTTGTGGATATGATATTTTTTACCTACCGAACTAGAGGTGATGAATTGTTTTTCCGAGTTGTTGAAAAAATTTATTTTTGGAAATATCTGCACTCGTTTAAAATTTTTTAAAATTTATCACGTTTCCCTTTTCAAAGTACCACTAAGGCAACCCTATTTGAATATGGCAGCCAATTTTTGCCCCAAATACACAATCTTTAATTCTGCACAATTCGACTGCAAATTGAAAGAAAAATAGTTTCAAAGAGACATAGGTAATTTCAATGCTATTAGCCTCTAATGAACATAACTTTTCTCCTGAGTTTGGCAAATTACATACATTTCTTTGACTCCTGTCACGTCCTTGATCAAATTTGATTGACACGATAAATAATCTACAATCTATAATTTAGGACAAATAATTGACATCACCTTTTATTCTCCACTTTAGTCTGCAAATATGATGTTGGAACTGGAGGAAAAGCTAAGGCTGGAAATCCTGCAACACTTGAAGCAGAGAGAGGGAGCGGAAGCCGGAGGAGAGATGAGCATCAACCTGGACGAAGAGTTCAGCTCTGAGATTGAGTCCAGGTGAGAATAGCTAATAATTCCTACAACTTGACCCTTGATGTTTGTCTCAGCCTGTTTGCACGCTCATCGCCCAGACTACAAACACTGGATAAATATAGCATTTCCAATGAAATTTCCCAAATGAATCAGAGCTTCTGAGCTCACCAAAAATCTTCCACTTAACATTTAGATGTACTTTTACTAGGTATTCATTATTCAGTATTTGTTGAACTGAATTTCTTCATGATTACTTATCCATGTATTTTGCATAATTTCAGTGATGGTGGATCAGACAGTTCAAATTCAGATGGCTTACCAGTCCATCTTCAGTATATGGCTGAAAGAAAGGTAGGTTTCCTCGACAAGACTTACCCTCTCTTTCATTTTGATTAATTTCATTCTCTACTGAATTCCATTCATGGAGCATTTTGTGCGGATATCAATCCTCTTTTTTAACAGCTGACGAAAAAGAAGAAACTAAAGACGAGAAAAGAACGAGACAAACACAAATCCCAAGGCCAGACGGGAGAGAGGAAGGTGACAATGACTCCTGCTGCGACTGTAAGTTCATAACTTGATAATAATATTACATATTCATTAAATAGACTTTTACTTCACCTTTGCTAGATTTTAACTTCATTGTATATATATCTTGCACATGGTTTGACTTCCATACAATATCACTATTTGACTTTGAATTCTGTAATAACTTGGCCACATATAAAGTGAACGTTCACTGACTCCCGGTATATGTAATATGCAAGTCTAAGATGTTTAGCTGTAATAAAAAGTTAATGTCAGTCCTTGACCATGTAGGGGAGACCGGGAAAGTTGATATCCATTTCAAGGAAGATTTTTGAATTTAGACTCACAAAAGCCAACAAGAAATTTAAAAAAGAACAGACAATCGGTAACTTCAATGCTCTTTACTCAGCGATATGGTAAGGATGAGTAAAGAGCTTTTAAATAAACTGACATTTGACATCCCGAAAGTTGCTATGGGGGTGCTGCTCAGGTACCAAGAGGGCAATTCTGTAATAGTATCAACTTTCTCGAGTTTCCTCTTCATAGGTATTCACTTTTCCATCACTGATTTTGTAGTCTAGTACGCACGTTTTAACACCGAGTGTGATTGCTCTTGTCCTTATCACACAGCCCACCACCGAGTCCGACAAAAAGGAAAAATCCCAACCTCCTAAGGTAATTACTCTATCAGATAATTTTATCATATTGTAATTTATTTACAATACTAAAATTTTGCATAATTTAAAAATACAAATATATCACAATTATAGTTCAGTCATGATCACAGTTACGTTAGCAGACTTTGAGTGTGATTTTTTTTTTCACATGAAAGGTTCATTAGATGATGAAGCCTTATTACACTTCAGTGTGAAACTAAAGATATAATGAAATAGCTATTGTTGAGGAGTAGCCATGTGGAAAAGACTGTTTGATTTGTAAGTTAGTATTAACAGCTGATTCAAGGAATCTTCTTAATTCAGCAATTGGCTTTTCAAGACATTTAAAAGTCAATGTTCCTTACCTTCCCAACAGATCATGCTTTCTCTTATCCCACCTGATTAATTGTATTAAATAAATATTTCATTTGTAAATCAGCCGAACAGACAGACCCCAGCGGGAGGAAGGCGACCCAGTGATGGTCGTTCTAGTGGAGGGCAACCAGTCTTTTCTCAGGAGAGAGCAGAGGTCAGGGAAGCCAAAAAGGTGGGTTTGCAAAATACTGGATACGTTTATACCTCTAAACTGGTAGGGCAGACTCGGTAGACATCCAAACCCAATTGTTAAAATGAGTTTTCTAGACATTCGGGGTCTCGGAGCAGTGCTTCTCTAACATACCTTGCCACATATTCTAACTCTCATAACAAAAGTCCAGGAAAACGAGTCAGAAGAACACAATTTAGATCTAAACATTAAGCATTTCAGCCAGCAAGGATGAGAAATATAAATTGCAGGGTTCGAAATTAGCGGGAGTCCGTGAGTCCGAGACTCCTTTATTTGTCCACGGACTCCCTTTTGCTGAGCAGTAAGGAGTCCGTGGGACTCCTAAACTTTGAAAGCAGCCAAATTCAAGGCAATTTGGGGCTGTGAATAATAGCAATTGGCTTTGAATGCAGCCCACTCAGCTATCCAGTGTCATCCAATCCAATTAACACCATCAATCCAATTGGGATCAACACATAGGATTGGGGTACATATATGCAATCAATTGAATTGCAATCATCACATTTCAGCAAGCATCAGAGGTGTGAATGGCTGATTGGACTTCTTTGGCCACTTCAAGCTAATGAATGAATGGGTTAGGTAACTTAGGTTTGCACTCTCCAGAACATTGCAAAAAAAAAATCTAGAAAACTAGAAGGCAAATGTAATTTGCAAGTCCATTTAATATTACCAAATTATTCAATACTAAATTATTGAAACAAAGACTCCTATATTAATTTTGTCCATGGACTCCCTCTAGCTAAGATGTAATGCATCCCACTCAGTTCCAGACCCCCTTGTGTCACCCAAGTAAGTTGAAGTAACCAATCCAATTGAGATCAATTAACCAATTCAAAAGTGTGTGATTGTTTTTAGGATTGTTCTGGAAGTGTCAAATTTGTATTGAACTGCCATGTCTGAAGGGTCATCCTGTAGTGCAATTAATTTCCTTGCCTTCAAATATGCTGAAATTCTTAATAACAGAGCTGCCAATTGTACAATGCAATAAGCCTATAGTACATACAGATTGATGGCAGATTGCCTTCTCTGGATGACTGTAAACCATTTCATAATTCCTATATCTATATTAACTAATAGACTGATGTTTTTGGAGACCAAAGATAAAGAAATATTCAATATCAAATCTCTAAAAATATCCAAGTACTAATTCTCATGTTTCTTCGGACTCCCACATCTTCATACGGACTCCCAAAATCTGAAACATAGGAGTCCGACTGACTCCCATCAAATTCATGCTAATTTCGAACCCTGAATTGCCTTGGCTGTCAGAAAAACATATTGTGCAACATTTGTTGCAGATGGTTTTGATCTCTCAGGGTCTGCATTACAATAACACAGTCTGAATAATTGTCGTCTAGAGGCAGATAAAAGTTAATAATTAGTATTTTCAAAATTAAAAGAAACATGACTTCAGAAAAAATATTTTTGTTATTTACAGGCTCACATCTACCTGGACACCTTGACAAATGCCTACGTTAAGAATGGACTTTTGCCAAGTGAAAATAGCAGAGGTATTTAACGACTTAAGGTGACTCAAGCGTGGTAGTTTGATCATACAGATTTTTCTAAAATTTAGCACAGGTAGTCTATGGGACCCACACATTCCAAAAATGAAAAATAAAAAAATTTCACGGACTCGTTTGGTTGCCATGGTAACGGCATGTTTGGCCTGATGACTGCTTAAAAGTTATAAATTAAGTTATTGGTTATGTACCGCAGAATAAAGCATTACATGCATTTGTCACACAAAAATGTCAGAAATGTCTTCCCATGGATGTAAACCAATACATTTGCCACAAATTTGAAGAAAAAGGTTAAAATACTTTTTTCTGTAAGAGCTCAAAGGGCACAAATACACTAATTAATTGCAGATTTTGCATTCATCAATTTTGGCAGTAATCAAATTTTAGGAAAACGATCATACAGATTTTTTAAAAAATTTGCATATATCATAAACAGGTTATTGTCAAACAAATGTCGAAAAATAAAAAAATTTCACCGAGTCGTTTTTTAACTGCAGTACCATGACTATGCCAATGTCAATTTAAAGAAATAAAGAAAATTTTAGACACAGTTGACTGAAATTAGTTGAGAAAATTCTTTTGATAAAGACGAGAAGCTGAAACTTTGAATTAGCATAGAGTAGGTGTTACTGCATTCAATAAAAAAATAATTATGCTTCTAGCTGCATTAGATCTCATTTAAATAGCAAATTACTGGCTGCCATGCTGTTAAAAAAAAGAGAGCAGAAAATGGTAACGTCACAACTTTTTCAGGGCCTGCGGCAGTGGTGACGCTATGTTGCTAGGCAACCAGGCTGCTCAGAAGTATGTGCAGTGTACCACGCTTGAGTCACCTTAACTCATTATATCTCTTACCTCTGTACTTGTTTCTAGACACTGCACTGGCATGTATTGGACCACTGGTGCTCACCTGTTTCATCAACACAATTTCAACCTCCTTGTCCAAATAAGCACAGGGGTTTTTGCACCAATTCACTTGTCCATACAGTATAATGTTATATTATGAGGTTATACCATGGGTGGAGGCAGTATATCCCTGGTATAGTCACCCAAGATCCGGTATATCCCGAGACCCGAAGGGTCGAGGGATATACGGGGTCGAGGGTGACTATACCAGGGATATACTGCCGCAACCCATGGTATAACCTTTTTATCCCATGTCTTTTTTTTAAAATAATTTTATTTTATATCAATATAAAACAGTTTGAAGCACTCAATGTGAATGCAGCTGTGCTACAAAAAAAAATCAATACTCTTAATTGGCAGTACTTAATTGCCTTAAATCACAACAATCAGCAAATATGCTGGTATCTACATGCTAATAAGCATGATATATAGGGGCACTGTTGTCTTTTGATTGGTCAGTTCCTGTATGTCCCTGTTGATCTCATTATCTTTCAGTATATCCCTGCTGGCTAATTAGCCAAAGGAATTTGATTGGTTGAACTAAATATATCCCTGTTTCTTTCTGTTGTATTTCCCTCTCTCAATCTGTATTGACCTGGGAAAAGCTCAGTATCAGGGACAAAAGTTGGCTAGACATGGGATAATGAGTAATACTGTCAGATCAAGTAAATATGCGCAAAAACCCCTGTGCAAACAAGGGGTATAAACGAAGTGTGTCTAAGAGGGAAAAAGAATCGCTTGTGAGCACCAGTGGGACAGTGAAGACCAGTGCTACATAGGCTATGATTGCTATGCCAGTTTTTAATCATAGATTTCATAGTATGCTCGCAAAACATTGTTTTGTCTTAATTATTTTGACCTCTCTTGATATTTACGTTTTTGCTTGCAAGGACATTTCATACAACCTACAATTGGTAAATGTTTAAACTTTTTTGCATGCTTATACACCAAGACAGTAGATAATATCTGCTACATATCACAAAGCAAGACTTGGCATGCCATGAAATCAAGATTTGTTAGTTGCAACACCTTGAATGGTAGTCTAATAGAAAAACCTAAATAACATCCTCATTTCATAATTTTTGCTTCACTGAAATTTCACCGCACCATTTACAAATCATGTGTTGGGCTATATCCAAGATTTTACAAAATCACAAAAATCGTATTTGTCGACACGTTAAAATGGCATTCTAAATCAACTACGTGAAGCCAACCAATTAAATCTGCCAATGTGAAACTAGTATCTCAATACAAAACAATTGAGGCATGAAACTATGTTGCTGGTGCCTTTCAACTTCTTCTTTTGACTCAATACTATCACATCCACAAAAGTAAGACATCACAGCTCACCTACAACTTTGACTGCCATAAAACAGGGTAAAGTTGGCAAGCCGGTGGAAAGTTGGCTGCCTATTTTAACCCACTTAATGGCCGAAATGCCAACCATCGTCACTGACACAGGTGGCAGATTTCCGCAAGAATCATATGACAGTGAAAGAGGTAGGCTTTTCTGCCATTAAGTGGGTTAAATAGGCGCCAACTTTCCCCTGGCTTGCCAACTTTACCCATTCTACAGTACTTTCACGTACATGGTAAAAGTTATTCTTCAGCTGGAGTTGCTAAAATATTAGAATATTTCCAATTTTACATAAATTTTACTTTGATGTATTTGACTCAGACACATTTCAATTATTTTCACCACACTCGCAGCATTTATTATCCATATATTCATATACATCACTTCATTTTATCCATTTTCACCAACATTTTCACTTGTTTAATCCTTGTTTGATCCTCACCTGTGTGTCCCACCCAGCCGTTCCTCATTTCCGCTACTCGGGACCTACGGGCTCGTCCATTCAGTTAGAAACCATGTGCCCTCACCACGAGAGACATTTTGCATCTCACTTCATATCATCACAAATGAGTCACATCAACTATCCAGGTAGTACTAGATGTTTTCACACCTATTTATCATATATATATGTCTATTTCATAAGTAGTGAGAAAAAAATGTAAAGAATCTTGTTTTGCAACACTGCCTCCTCTGTACTACTTGCAGAAAAGTATACATGATATAGCTATTGTCCAGGTAGTGACTTCCAGTTGCTTTGGGCCGCAAAATTTGGTAACTTTGGCTCCTACTCTCCTATTTAATCCAATATTCAACGCAATTGTATGATTTTCCCCCTAAATTTAGTTTGTTTCACTTCGAAAACTCATATGTAACGTTAAATTTATTCTCAAAATTAAAAAAAAAATTAATCAACCTGCATGCAGCATATCTTTGGCTAGAAAACTATGACGATGAAACTGGATTCTCTACTTTTTTTCTCAGCCTCATGTTGTATTTTAAACTTATTTTTTATATTTGAATCATAATTATTCAACTGCTATTAATCAAACACACAGATTATGAAATTATGAAAATGTTTTGTTGTCTGCAAATTTGGTGAAATTTCTTTAATTTTGTTGTTGTGTGTACAGAATATTATACTGCTCAAGGTATACATATATTTCATTCCTCAATATACTAAATTACTTGTGGCTTTTTCTTTTTACGGTTTGCCAATTACACTGCAAACTTCGCATTGCTTAATTTCCTTGTGATGCTATTTATACTTTATGCTTCTTGCAATGTCTATTAACTGCCTGTGCTATCACTTATCAGCAGAATATAACTAAAATGTTGGTTTATCGTAACGATTCGTTGTTCAGTGTTCACCTCATGAATGAAATACAAATTGAGGATCATTCACATTCAATCATGGCTTTCAAAATGTCAAAATTTTCAGCCGTATGAATTTTGCTGTGACTAAAACTAATTTAGTTGTAATAAAAGGTACTGACCATTACAATATCTATTAAGCCTGATATTCAAAGCATTTGCAACCTATCAAAGTCTTATCTGCGATACTTGATGATAAACTATGAGCAAAAACTCTTAAATGACTCAGCAGCTGCTTCAGATTATAATTATTAGATTTTGTAAAGAGAAAATGCCAATGACTATGATACTAAATTCAATTGAAACTTCTGACATTATAAAAACACTGATTTTAAGAATATTCTTTATGTGTAGCCTAGGTTGTTGGCCTAACTTATCTTTTGTAAGGTTACTTTAAAGACATGATCACCACAACTGCTTCATGTGCAATCAGATAGTTTTATTTTCACACTGTGGCTCACTATGTCTGCTTCCTGTCTTTCTTCACCTTGTAACACTTAAGGATCCTCAGAGCAAAAAGGGACGGACAAACAACCAGACCCTGAGGTACCCCTCGTCAGAAAACTGAGCATCACCTTAGACAAAAAGATGCAGGAAAGTGCGGTTGCTAGGATACTGTCACTTAGCAACACGGAGGGACACAGGCTTCCTGGTAGGATGATTTCCATATGATTTTGAATATGTATATCCCTCCTTTTTTTTCCTTTTATTTACAACATATTATATTATGGTCTGACCCCAGAGAAGAATCAGGCCAAAAATGACATTGTGGCCTGGCAGACCAAATACTTAACAAGCATGGTCAAGTTACGGAATTGATGGTATTATTGGTTTTAGCTTGCATAATTAAAGCAGCTTACTGCCATGTATTGCATACAAAGAAATGTTGAAATACAAGGCAACTTTCATTGAAAGGATAATAACCTTTGCAGTGCGTCTCAGTTTGACCAAGTTTAAAACGAGGGGTAAAAAACGTTCACTTTAACTTTCTGTTGGTGCTTCACCATTCACTGTTCGATTGAAATGTTATGACAAGTTTCCTGGAGGCAAATTACAGATGATTTCATATTTGTAGACCAAAGGACGAAATGTGAATTTTTTTCTAGGACATGGCATCCTATGGGGGAAAGTGATGTCATAAGTTTTCTGATGTCATTTTTCCCTATGCAATACATGTCCCAGAAAAAAAATTCACATTCAGTCCTTATGTCTACAAATATGAAATCATCTGTAATGAAATTACACCAAATAGTGAGAAAAAAGATACATTATCTGTAATTTCCTGAAAATTTTCCAAAGAATGTCAAAGATGCCGCAAAAATGCCTCCTGGAAGCTCTGATCACTGCCTTCTACCAACTAGTAGTTGTGTTGCATTTTGCCTTCACAAGTTTGAAGTTCATATTCAAGTGTAAGCAGTTGCGTAGGCCTACATTTTTGGTGGAGAAACTTTTGGTAACCGTGATTGTAAGTGTTTCAAAATTTATTTGAAACCTTGAGATGTAAGTCAATAAATGATATCAGAAATCGACCATCTTATTTGAAAGTATTTATATTAATGATTATAACAATTTCATGTAACTCTTCATGCCGGTATAGTAGATTTATAGTTGTTATTATCAACAAACAACAAGCATGTACAATGAGATTGTACAGTTTGTAACTCTCATCAAATAAAGTGAGAAGCATTGATGTTTCGGAAGAGTACCTCATTACAATATACATTCCGGAAGCTTTAATGTTTTGTTCTTTGTACTACATAACTGCAGATTTTATACTTAATATTACTTATTGAACTTATTTGTACATTAGATGATTCGGAAGAGAGGGGATTCTACAATGGACGACCAAAATCAGGATTTCCCCAGAAGAGAGAATTGAGAAAATCCCAAAGCCAAAGGTCATTGAAGACCCCTGTTGACCAACATGAATTCTTTGAGGTAATGGTCAACAGTAGGGGAAATTATCACCAGCTCATGACAGCAAATGTCCTCAGCCTCACATGACAATCACCCTAGCATTGTCATCACCCTCCCATGACACTCTCACAGTGTCATGGCCTAGCCATGACTTAGGCAGTGCTCAAAATCATCTTTGACTGGCTATTTAAAAAGAACTACTGCAACTATCACTTCCAAACTTGGTATAAAGTTGTATCACAGTGTCAACTAACTCTATGAATTTTGGCAGACCTATCCATTACATAATTAGGAAAAGAACCCGAAGGCTCCAGAGAAATTAGGAAATTGTCATCAGCTGCTGATGACTTTGCAGTATTTCGTGAAATTGGATAGAATTAAGTCCCGCCACTGACATGCTGCTGTGTGGTGAGGATGGCTGCAAAGAGATCAGACTTTCTTCTGAGACCCAACTGATCAACCCCACACACTCAATCATCCTGTCAGGGCCAGGACTTGGCTAGAATTGCAATTGTCCTCATATGCTGGTAATTTCCCTGACTGGTCAATTAACTGCATGAACAAGTTGACATGCTAATTGAAATGAGTGTTTAAAATGTTGACAGAAAAGTGCCACAATAAGCATCGATTTGGATGCCATAGAATGATCAGTGACTTCGCCGCCGAATAACACTTCCTTACTTTTCAAAAGCATGAGTTCTGTAAATTACCCCAGCTACTCCAGAACAACTCTCCATACAAATTTGACTAAGACCTCCGTGTGCCTTTACCAATAATGGTTCATCTTAACTTGCTAATGATTCTGCTTTAACAAGTTGCTTTTTGGTGAAGCATGAGAACTGAACATTATTAATTATAATCTTAAAGTAGACTTCTTAAATGCTAGCCGATGTGGAAAGTTGAAAAGTAATTTTCATCTGCAGATGATGATTGATCATATTTTAACATTTTATTTTAGCCTCAAGAATCGAGATCACTTGAAGACCAAGGGATGAAACAACATCCTGGACCTTTTGATTCTAACATAGAAAGAGAAAGACCTTTGGAGATCAGAGGTAGGACCTTCTATTCTTGCTATTCATCTCATAATCTAGTCTGTTGGGTTTGTGTTAGTGTTATATCTGGGGATGGACAAATCTACTCTTATGGAAAATCAGTGAAAAAATTCTGATGATCGATTGCTCTCTTTTAGTCAATTTTCGTTGAAAAGGGTATTTTTTCCTTTCATTTTTAGGCATTTTTAGCTTTTCAGATATAGTATTATTGTCTAACATATGAGAGGGGACACAGCAATAAGAGAATTTGATGGAATATACTTAAAAGTTGCATTGGAGGTTTGGTAGATTTGTGCAAACTCTGTTAATATGCTGACTTTCTAGCTCGGCAAGCCAAACTAAGAACAGAAAGAGGTAATTTTCAAAAAGGTGTTTTTAGATTACTAAATTGAACAATGTGTGATTGCTAAATATTGTCATTGAGACTACAAATTATAACAGAATTCTTGTGTTCTATAATATAGAAATGTGTAGTTTTTTGTGGACATTGACATAGGTGTCGGGAGTTTAAATGAATTTTGGATGTTTTTTTGGACAAATTTTAACAGAGCCTCAACATTTGCGGATACCAGTACCCCTAAGCTATGATACAGCATCTTTTATATTGCGGGGTTGGTAATGTATTTATGAAAGCAGTGTTCTTGATGATCAATTAATTCATACCATTAAAGATGAATTGATAATGGGATGAATTACGTACCTCACAGTAACGGCACAAGATCACCCAATGGAACTGAATGCCAAAATTAAGATGGACTGTACCACCACTGCGTGACCACAGAATTTTACCAGAACAGCATGTTGATAAATTATTGTACCTTTCAAATTTTACTAATCACTGAGCTAGAGGAAAATTTATCTAACTGGCATGGGTAATAATCCTGACCACATAGTTTCCACAATCATGTAAAATGAAATATTGCCAATTCACTATCATGATAAATTGTCTAAGTGTGGTTTGATTTTGTTTTCTTTGATTTGGATGGGTGTTTGAAACTAGTGCTTTTCTTAGTAATGTTTCATGGACCAATAATAATATGTTTATGACATACAATGTCTGTCTGTAGTTCTTGTGAAAATAAATATTATAATTCACTAATCAGAGACTAATTTCTACTGTCAAATTAGTAAACTTCCAGGGCTAAACAGAGTAATATTGATATTCTAAAAGGTTCTCAAAAATATGTCATTGAAAGTAAAAATCTGGTGGTTGTAAAACACATATTTGGATATTCCCTTGCTAATTCTGGAAATGAGATTCCAGAATTTCCACTTCAACTGTACCATCAAAAACGCTTTCACAGGGCTAACCACTCAGGAATATTTACTTTTCAGCTGTACATTTTCTTTACGTGCATTGAAACACACAGCCATTTATTTGATTTGCCACATATTCCCCATCATTAGAAGCACAGTGCCCATTTGAAGGACAACCTCACATTCAAGTTAGAAAATTCACCTAACACCCCATATAACTTGTGTTGGGTGGTTCTGAAATTTTGCAGAAACCGTATCGTCTGCATACCATTTTTAGGCCCTGAAATTCAACACTGTAGCATAGTTCTTGCTTGGGGAGAGTGAAGTGATTGACATTTTGGTGATTATTTCATCATTTTCTCAAATTAGATAAAATATGACAACAGAAACACTAGGTCGTTAGATTGAATTTTGGTTCGAATTTCAGTTGCAGTGGACAACCAAAACCAAACTGAAATTTCGGGGAATACAACAACACTACATTTAAACAACCTTTTCACAACCAAAACATTTTAAAAAATGCATCAGAACTGCAAGCCCTATGCCACTGAGCATACCACAGATGTGTGCTTGAAATTAGCACGTGTGTAAACAAACTTTCAACAAAGTCACTGCAGTACTCTTGCCCAGTGTGCTTATAATGGGGGGAATATAAGGTTACACTTATCCGATTTAAATTATGGCATTGACGATTTGAAAGCAACTTTTGATGTCTTCCATAAATGTATAAAAAATAATTGTTTTACTCACTAGTAATCACATTGTTTCTTCAGCCACTTCAAGTCATGGTCGGAGATCTCGTCTAGACTCTGCAGCTCATTCACGTGCAGACTCCCCAGCACCCTTAAGTGCCAACGCCACGACCAATGCATCCAATTCAGCAAACTCTACTGCAGAATTATCACGAGGGCCAGTTTCACACAATCATCCTTCTTTTCATCCGACGTTGTTTTATCCAGAAGTAAATGAAGCAACTGTTCTGCCGATTTCTGCGAGCAAAAGACACTATGGGGTACATCCGCCAAGTGGGAGATTGAGTCGGCATGGTGGTGAGTACAAGCGCTTTGTTTCTGTTTCTGGCATGTCAACGGAGTCCTTTAAAATCGTATCAAGCCCAATGATAGGTCAGAAGTGTGTGATGGTTGAATGAAGATGATTCCACATCAGATTTTGTTCTGATAGACATAGTGCCGGTTATGGCAATGACACTACATTGTCCAATCTGCAAAAATAATAATAATAGTGTAAAAGTAGAATCAAACTTGACTGATGCCTCTAAAATTTTTAACAAGAAAATTTTTTCAAAAAAAAATAGAGGCGATTTTTAAAGCAAATTCAGCTTATTTCACCCCATCTACATTTAATTCGGCCCGATCCCGCAAAAAGCGTCCCGTTGCGCAACTCCGTATCCGCGTTTTATTACGAAATCCCACGGCCCGCCGTTCCGCAAATTAGGCCTGTCCGCATTTTACTACGACGCTGGCCACCCATTCTGATGACGAAGTTTCACAGGCTCATTCTTAAATCTTAGAAAAAGCCTCCTATCGGGAGGCCTGTGGCCATCTATACAGAGGCGAGTGGCTCTAAATAGAGTAACTAAGACTATATCAGCGAAAGGCTGATGCATCGCCTCTAAAAAGATAATGCAATACACTTACTAATACTTAAGAGAAGGCAGTAATTTACTGATGAATGTCCACAAACTGACTATTGCAACATATTTGAATTTCCCCAGCTCTCATCTGGGGCCCCACAACATAATTTAGTCAACAACACTGTTGAACTTGACAGCTGAGCCTCTTTTACCATTTTCTGTCTCTTCCATTACCCCAGGTAAAACCCAGACTAAAATCAGTAACTAAGTTAATGTATAACATCATGTCTACAATCCTAATGCCTTTATTTTTTGGCAATATTGCTTTCAGCAGATTCGTCCTCACGAGGAAGACAGCACCCATCACAGACGACTGTCACAGACACCCCTTACGTGCCAACCAACCGAAGTGAATCCACGCTACACCCATCTGCCAAGCAGCATTCAGCATCTCAATCAGACCAAAGAAGTCACCCTCAATCTTTACGATCCTTGTCGTCAACTCACAACGACATTTCCTTGACGAGTCATCAAGGTTTGTCGGCTCAAAGACAGTTGCTGCAAAGAGAAGGAGCCATGACGTATCAAAAGCCTAGTCCAAGTTGGTTTTCTTTTGAACATTGAGTTGTTCTTTTCTATGCGCTTCTGTCAAAAGCAATGAGATGATCTGTAGTTGCAGTATGCTGCTTACAAATTCAACTTTTTTATAAGTTTGGTCTGAATTTGTTTGAATCTTACGTACATATGAGTTTCATTAGTATCATTTGCAAATATTTCTGTTGCCTTTATTTCATAGTATATATTATATAATATAATATATACAGCTGCTTATTGGATTCTCATCGAGACAGCTTTCAGCCTCGTCAGATCTCTCTCAAACTATTAATGTTATATACTATAGTAGGAGATTTATGTTCGAAGTTCTCTACAGGTGTTACTTTTCCGACTAGACTTTTTCAATTTAATTTCTCTTTTTGCTTTTCTGCTTTTCTTTTCCTTATAAGTGTCTGCATCTACCAAAGGCACCCCTCGCCAACTCTCTCATTCAAGGAGATCCATATCTCAAAGTAGCATGCAGCCAAATGTTGGCAACCATGGCAACAGTTCCCACGGAAACGGTTACCAAAGCAATGACATTGTTCTGAGAAAAACTGACGCCTCTACTGCTCAAACCTCAGGAACTACGCACAAAAGAGATCATCACGCACCCCAACTTGGCAAACAATCTCAGAAAAATGCATCTAGTGAAATTTCAGACGCAATTCGAAGCATCAACCAAATTAAGGAGTCGCTCCTGGATCCAGCGAGTCGCACCAACATCTCCCCAACGACTGGGTGGGTAAGGTGTGCTTCAGTGTTGGCATGCTGGTTACTAATCTGGTGTTACAGTGCTAGATGTTGTATTCTTAAGCTTGGTTTACTGACACGAATTTGAAGCTAATACTTAATTAGCATAGTAGGAACAATAGCCTAAGTTGAAAGTGTTGAGCTTGAGCACCTTGGGGTTCAGAAATGAGCTATTATTAGACAGATATAAGCTACGAGTGGAAAACTACATCACAGGCATCCCAATTATTCACAACAGTTCTGCACCAGGCCACTACCAGTGGTACAGATACACCAAGGTGGGAAAGTCCCTGAATCGACCACCCTGCGGTAATGCTATGCCAATGGGGTGCAGGGTGGCTGATTCAAGGGAATTGCCCAGACTTTCCCACCTTCCTTGTACTGTTTAAGGAGGCCAGTATCATGCAGGCCATAGAGCTGTGTGGGCAAATGATTGAAATGCCTGTGAACTACATGGTGAAATACAACATGATATGCCCCTATAAATCAGATTAAGCTTCATGTGCTTAGCTTGTATAACTGAATTTTGGTTGGATTACCCCTGGTTGGCTCAAACCAATGAACACCCGGTTCTCCACCATTTCGTGTCGCCAAGTTGAATTTAAGGACTACATTATTATGATACTAGAAAATGCCCATTATAGCAAAAGAAGTTTACAATGAATTATCGTGAAGTGATGCTGTCGTGTTAAACAATGTAAAAGTAAGGGAATATTTTATGGAAATTTGGTACTGGTATTTAGAGTGACATGTACGTGTTTCAACATGAATAGTGAATATGCTATGAAATTGAAAGTGGTTAATTGTTGAAATGTTCCTGTAGATGGGAAGCATGTTGGCCGGAGGCCCAAGATGTTATGAAGAGACAGGTAGAGCCTGATTAGTTGTAGGAGCAATTCGTCCTGGTAGGTGACGTTTGGTTTGGCAGTGTCTCCAGCTTCAACAAACAAAGACACATGCTGCCCTCTGTGGAGTAAAATATGAGAGATATGCAGTTTCATGCACTTCTGGTGGCAGATGAGTGGTGAAGTATGAAAACGTAAATGAGGGAGGAGGTAGAACATTGTGGGCTTCCATCTGAAGTATGAGAACAACAAAGGAGGATAGGCGGATAGTTTGAGTGAGTGTCTGTAGGAGGGGTTAATAGCTGGTAACTGCGGTGGTCATGTGACCTGAGATTTAACTCAAATATTAGTGGGGATATGTCAACCAACATTGTACGTTGTATAACACTGATATGTGATCATAATATATTATACTCTTGTAATATAACCATGGTTATGCTGAGCTGTTAAGTCTAACTAATTGAAGTCTAACCAATTAATTTTTGATAATTTATAAAGCTTCTTTTCTCATCTTAGTTATAACATGCTGAACTAATCTGTATACGACTGTGATTTTAATTACAATGTACATAATTTAATTAATAATATTATGCAATCACACCTTCAGTCTCATACTTTGAATTAAAGTTTCATGCATTTAACTGAAGATAACATAAACAATATGTCCCACCTGCCCCGCAGTATTATGAATGTGTCCCACATCATTTAATACTAGTATCCTGAATAGAGCCTCTATTCCGTGAAGTGCTTAATTGAGTTGGTTTGAAATTTTAAAAAAACCCCTACAAGAAGAGCACTACCACAGGTATACCCTACTTCCCATGTTAGGTTTCATAATTTGGCAGCTTTTTCACCGTACATGAATGTGACTCATTGTTGCATTCTGCGAGCGTTAATCGATTGTCTTTTTCTTTTTGCAGGCAATTCATCGATCATTTCATTCGTAAAACAGATCAAGAAATCAGTGCAATAACAGCGGGACTTCCTCCCAACAGTGTGAGTAGTGGGAAAATAGTTTTTTGACCCTACGCCATATTTCTTTCTTAAAGCACTTGCGCTTGCTCTAAAACTCTTAAATTTCAGAGATGCATAAAACTTGAGTGAAAAGAGCATTATGTATTGTTTACCTTATATTCCCATAGTCTGCAGAAATAAGTATTTGACCCCTTTGCTTGGAAGGGGTTGTTGCCAAACTTCTACAAAACAAACAGTTAAAAACTGTCATACCTGAAATGTATTGCAATCACACACCTATTTTAATTGTTTTTCCTAAATGTATTCGCTGTAAAAATCAGAATAAATTTTTCTTCAGATGTATCAAAACTTTGGAAATGAAGCCTACAGGGGTGAAGTTTCGAGAGATGCACGGCACCAGGCTGCAGGACAAACGGATCGTCAGTTTTACTCCAATCAAAACGCTGTCACATCCACTAACTACACGAGTAATGGCGTCAGCATTGCGACCAACAAAACCTCAAATAACAATTCAAACATGGAGCCCAACAATCAACAGCTTTCTGATACTTTCAATGGTCAGAACGTCACGAACAACAACTTAAATGTAATCCCGTCCGAAGCTCAATTCAAGAGCCTTTCTAAAACACAATTAGTGATGGCTGCCAGTGAAAATACAAACTCTCAAGGAAGCGACTTTTACCCATCTCACCCAATTCACCAGCAAACGCAAAAATCCCAGAAAATCCTACCTCAAACCCCTTCTATGGAATCTCGACCAACCATGCAGTTCTCTACAATCAAACGACAGAGCAGCTCAAAGAATTTTAACGACCTCCAGAGTGTATCTATGATCAACATGGATAATTTATTAGGCGATATTCAATCAGCGAGCCAGAAGTCAAAAAGCAAACAACGAAATCAGAAACAGTTGCTGATCTCTAACAGCTTCGAAGAAGAGGTCAATGCAATAAATGATGTTGAGGTAACTTTTTGATTTTAATTTAATAACATCATTGATTATTTTCTGAAGTAAGAGTGTAATTCTAACTTCAAAAATTGTCAGCTAAAAGTTAATTTACAGCTTGTGTTGTTTGTATATTCCTCACAGACGGCAAATTAAGTTGATCTTTTCTTTTCGTCCTCAATATTTCTTACTTTAGCTTAGAAATCAAATTGATTAAGTCTATTCATGTAATCTTAACCTTTAAAAGTTATAGATGAAATTGTATTCCTGTTGAAGTGCAATTTCAAATAGACAGATAGATACATATAGATAGATAGATATGAAGTGCAGCCCTCTAAGCCCAGTTCTGGGCGCTCACGAGGGTTGATTGATGAGACGGGAGAGAGAGCGGGAGTCCTCAACATGTTACACATTTACCCCATGTGAGGGATCTTTTACTTGCCCAGCATAGACACTGATACAAGGGGCTGCCAATTAACGTCTCATCCGAACGACATCCAGCTGGAATTTTGCTCATGAAGGTACACTGAAAATGTTGGGTTCCCCACCCGAGGTTCGAACCCATGCAGGCAAAGACCTTCGGCGGAGCAGGCGGGAACCTTCACCACTAGGCCACTGTGCCTTTTGAGAGTGATAGGATTGAATCTGTAGAATTCACCTGAAGTAGCTTCATTGCAGCATTAGAGATTTTTTTTTTGTAATGAAATTTTGAAAATTTTCTTTGGTTTCAGTCTTCAAAGCCTGCTCTCCGCATGGCTACGTCACAAGCACAGCCTCAGACGAAAAAGCAAGGTCAGTTAAAAGTTGCATTCTAGTTCAGCTAATTGAATACCCATACCTGTCCGTTAAAAATAAGTATAGGTTATACAATGAATTTGAGGTGCGTAATTAACCCCTGAAATGTTAGTTATACACCGAAAATGAGTTGTATAAGCGACTTATACTCCATATATGACCCTGAAAGATTTTAACTGAATTTTGTGGCTTTGTTGTCATTTTTAGGTGCTTTGTTTGCAGAAAAAAACAGTACAACAGGCTAACTTAATCCCCAACAGTGGCATAACTAACAAATCCGTTGGTTATACCACGGCAAAAGACAATAGAAAACTGTCTTGGTGGAGTATAACTAGAATAATCGTTCTGAGAGGCAATGTTCATTCCTATGATCCATATTGTGACGACCTAGCTAGCGCCGTCAAAATTTTGACAATCCACAAGCGCTGTCAACATTCAACAACAGTGCAAAATATCTTCAACGGCGAATTACGAAGCCAATTCTTGGCAGAATTTGATGATTTTTTTACTGTTAGACTCAGAATTGAATACTCTATCTACTCACGGACTATTCTTGACCATTCCATGGTTTTAAATCGTCCGTCCAACACCCGAACAATCGTAAAAACGATCGCGAGTGATCAACAAGATCCAAACAAACCGCCTTTTTGACAGATTACGCAACACTGGGCATGCGCGAGTTCCAAAAGTTGATAAATAGAGGTGCATCACACCGATTTCGTCACTCTTGATCGAGTCACCATCCTGACCACATCTCCAGAAAATATTTATATTCATCCCTGGATAAATATATGCTCCCAAATATGCACCCAAATGAAGAATCCAGCCAAGTGACAATATTCATCTGATTCAAGAACTGACACTCAGGGTGAATAAAAATAATCACCCCGGTGCATATAAATATTCCCCCGGTGCATATAAATATTCACCCTGCCGAAAGTCAAGTCTTCTGATTCATCTCAAGTCAAGTGAACTGACACTCAGGGTGCATATAAATATTCCCCCGGTGCATATAAATATTCCCCCGGTGCATATAAATATTCCCCGGCGCATATAAATATACACCTCACCGAAAGTCAAGTCCTCCGACTCCGATATTCATCAAGTCAAGTGAACTGACACTCAGGGTGCATATAAATAATCACCCCGGTGCATATAAATATTCCCCCGGTGCATATAAATATTCCCCGGCGCATATAAATATACACCCCACCGAAAGTCAAGTCCTCCGAAATTCATCTCAAGTCAAGTGAACTGACACTCAGGGTGCATATAAATAATCACCCCGGTGCATATAAATATTCCCCGGTGCATATAAATATTCCCCGGCGCATATAAATATACACCCCACCGAAAGTCAAGTCCTCCGAAATTCATCTCAAGTCAAGTGAACTGACACTCAGGGTGCATATAAATAATCACCCCGGTGCATATAAATATTCCCCGGCGCATATAAATATACACCCCACCAAAAGTCAAGTCCTCTGATTCGACACAAGTCAAGTCCTCCGATATTCATCTCAAGTCAAGTGAACTGACACTCAGGGTGCATATAAATAATCACCCCGGTGCATATAAATATTCCCCCGGTGCATATAAATATTCCCCGGCGCATATAAACATGCACCCCACCGAAAGTCAAGACAAGTGAACTGACACTCAGGGCGCATATAAATAATCACCCAGGTGCATAAATATATGCTCCTCATCAAAAGTCAAGTGAACTATTGACTCTTATTATTTGAACAACGTTAAAGAAATTCAATTAATTAACATTAAATTACATTGTTTCTACACAAAGAGATTGATGTATCTACAATAAATGATCAACCTAAGAAAGTCTTCATCCTGAATAATTAATTTTATTGTTACCCCATGGTTGGGCGTAACAATATTATGGACAGATGAGAGATATGGCAAGTGCAGCGTAAGTCTGCCTTCTAAGCCCAGTTCTGATTGATGAGATGGGAGAGAGAGTGCAAGAGAATGAGTGCTCGACATGCTACACATTTACCCCATGGGAGAGATAGTTCACTTGCCCAGCTCACACACTGACACAAGGGGCCACCATTTAACGTCTCATCCGAAAGGATAATGGATAATAATTATGCCTCACACAAGTGACTATAATGAAGTCATACCCAATGTGGTTTTAGTTCCTTCATGATATGGAATTTCCTATACACACACTTAACAATTATATACATGCACAGCAATTTCTTTAAACTCATTAAATTTTTTTAAACTTGCATCTAGTAAAATAAATTTCTCTTACTTACAGCACCAAAGCCTGCGACTATCTCATTGATGATTCGCCAAAACCACCACCAGGAGGACCAGACAGCTGCCCCTGGTGGCCATTTGCAACCTTTGACGAGGGTCATCCGAGCTCCAACTGTGCGACCTCTTCGGAGATTCTGAAGAAAATTAAAAAGAAAAATTTTTTGAATGGATTAATAGTAATGAACATTAGAGAATTTGCAATTCAATAATTGTAAATACTGTACAAAATCTTTGTCAATCTCAAAAGATGACAGAATTAGTTAAATTTTAAAAAAATAACAAGTTGCATTTAATACTCCAAAGCGGCTACATGTATTTACATACTGTTACATGCAGAGTCAAGTTGTATTTAAAAATGCAGAACAACCAACTTTTAAGGACAATTACTGGGAGACAACATCTGATACTGTAATTGCAATGAATTTGTGATATTTTAAAATTATTACTGAGGGATAATCCTTGATTATAAACTATATTTATCAGACCAAATCATTGTAAGCCTAAACTTCCTTGATTTTTGGCTCTCACATTCAGTTATCATAGCTTGTAAGAGCCATTTTTTGGCAGCTGATGAGATACAACTTTTGCCCTCAAGTAACCGACAGGTCCTAGGATAAAAAGTTGGAAATGAATTTGACATTTCATCCTGTATTACCATGGACACATTTATTATTTTATGTGTTGTAAATTTGTATATAAATATTATAATTATTGTTATTTATATACATATATATATTGTATTTACAAGTATTACGAGAAACACTTGAAGACAAGTTGAAGTGCTGTAAATAAAATTTATGTTGTTTTCTGAGCAGTCAAACTGCTTTACTGTTGATATTTGCAGTCTTATTTTCAGTCTGTATTAATATAATACTCATAATGATAATTAACTTACGTATGCGTCCCTATTAAGGTCAACACATGAAATTTTATTTCTAATTAATTTTAACATAAATTTATGGAAATTGGACTTCTTATTAAATTATTATCCTTCCCTCGTAAAATGTTTAATGTAATATATTTAAAGAGATGTAATAACTGCTTTGTGATTTTACAGTTGTTTAATATTCACAAGATTTATTTGAATATATCTTATTCAGGCTTCATTGATCTTGTTTTAATAAATATTACATAAATGTTAAACAAATATTTGGTGTTATACTGTATAATTTAAGGCCCTCATGGCGCTTAACCTTACCAATTAATTGCCACATTATATTTATTTTAGGGGGAAAATCTCCGACTTTTATCTGGGAATGCAGGGTGCCCACTCCTCCTATATTTCCTATAATTCCTATATTTTTAAAGGCCTCCTATAATTTCCTATATTTTGGATAAATTCCTATATTTTTCAAGATATTTTGCACGTATATGCACGTTTTTGTCCGCAATTAAAAGTTTAAGCGTCTTTTCCCCCCAGATATATGAATTTTTAGACACGTTTTTGCCACGACATGAAGTTTTCGGCTTATGGTGGAAGCGATCCCGTGATTTGCCGATGGTTTCGCTGTCAAATATTTCCTATATTGTCCTATTAAAACAGGCGAAAACCTCCTATATTTTACGGTAAAAAATTCCTATATTCCATGGCAAATAAGAAAATCAAGCATTTAAGTGTAAGTTGAGATGATTGCACAGACTGTATCATTGTAATCTATAGAGCTTTTCTAAGCCCGTGCTACCTGCAGAATTAGATGGAACATCCATGGTAACAAATGGAAGTTAAACACAATGTTGGTGAAAGGAAGGGGAGCAATGGGAGAGAGCTTGCAGGTGCTGCCCTCTTGTGTATTATGTAGGAATCAGCTTAAAACTAATCGTCATTAATTAGGGCATTTAAAAGTGTGCAATGGCCTTGAAAAGGGGAGAGTTCTGCCTTAAGGGGTAAAGGAAGGCTGAGGGAAAATTAGAAGACCAGACATTGAATATAACTTGAGATAAATCCCGTACGTTATCATTTTAATGTAAGAGATAGGCCCTACCTATGTCTGGATACCAGCACATAGGCCTAATAAAGTCATAAACTACAAACCATTTTAATCCTTCAGTAGTCAGAACAAGTATTTGAAACCAATTAATTCATATCTATAGGGTATAATGAACCAGAAAAATGTTGGTAGCATTACCAAAGTTTTACCCTCAGTTACCCCATGATAAAACAGTGGTAACCCCGGGGGGTTGAGGGTGTATCCTGCCATGAGGCCTATTTATATTACTTTCGTGGTGCGAAAAAAAGTTCTTCGAAAAATTTCCAAAAAATTCATGAAGGTGGTCTACCATGCCCGTATGACACTGGCCCGGTTTCGCCAACCTTGATCCATTTTTCAAGGTCACAGAGCACTTGAAACTCTAAAATTTCAAATTTTAAAATGCCGATATCTCATCCCGTAATGCCCGGATTAAATTTTTTTCAATTTTATCAGGTTCTAAAAACTTACCGTCTATTAACTAAAGTCCAGTGGCGTAGCTACAGGGGGGCAGGGCTGTCGCCCCGCCTGGCTCCATCCTGACCAGGAAAGAAATGATTACATTGCCATCAAACATTGCATTTTGCCGATGGCGCGCCTCTGCCGCAAACAGCGATAATAGCTCCCCCGACAAAAATGTTCTCATTTCCATTGCTGACTTGAATATTTTGCCCCTGGGAAATTTCCTAGCTACGCCACTCCTGGGGGGGTTCTCACTATATGTTGGTCTACACCTATGCTCGGCTGAAAAGGGCTCTTCAAGGGCTGATTTTCCCTAGCTAAGGGTCCTAAAATGAGGTCTGAATATTCCTAGACATGGTCCAACATTTCCAGCACTCCGAATTTCGCATAAAAATCACCTTCCGAAAGACATCCATGGTGGCAAAAAAGAAATTATTTGGCACAAATAATTAAAATAATACAGCCGACCCAAAAAAATGCCTCTTTGAGGGCAAATTTTCCCTAGTCCAGGGTCCTATTTTTGGTTCACGACACTCCGTTACTGGGTCTGGGTGCGAGACGCTCAGCTGAGCACCCCCGTCATATTTCGGGTCGAGAACCCCCCCCAGGACGCCACTGCTAAAGTCACTTCGGAAAGTGAAAAAGTTAAGAGGCCATGATATGGCAGGTGCTTCCTGTGCCCTTCCCCTTTCAGCTCCTTTTCTTTTGTCGTTAATAAAGGCCTAGAAACTAGAAAGTGTTGACATTAATTAAGCTGTCCAGATCCAATTACCGGTTTACCTGAGCACATGGTGAAGTAGCCTCAGAACAGGTGCGAAAAAGGCGGGAAAATGACGCAGGTGGCGCCGAGTGACGTCACATTTTTGAGGGGATTCCCTGCATGGAAGAGAAAGGCGAACCCCGCATGGCGAACGTACACGGGGGTTGAAAATGTCGAAGAAGGTAGGCCTTGCTAGGGCCAAACATGGCGGCGCCCAGCACAAAACACATGAGTCGGTGATTTTGCTGTCGAGGGGCACAAATGCAGTCAGTTTGATTGATAAAAGTCGAGTAAACCAGGCAAGAAGGCTCGAGGAAGGACTGGGCACAATTCAAGATGGCGGCATTGAGGCCAAGAGCAATGCTAATCAGGGACATGTCGCGGTTGCAGGAGCGGTTGATTCGTTGTTGTCAAATTCTGACAGCGAAGATATGGCCACATTTGAAACCACCGTAGCTGGCACTAACCCAGAGTGGATAAAAACGAAACTATCCAACATAGGGAGTATATTCAGTGATGATCTAAACCTGGCAGTCAAGGTCAAAGAAATTGATGAGTTCTTTGCTTCTGGTTTGCCTGAATCTGAGACAGCTGTAGCAGCTTTGTGCAATGAAACTGACAGCACTGTGTTTACAAACAACACAGTATTGACACTAGCAGCCAGTGAGAAGAAAACTCACTCCAGTCCCTGTAGCCCTTCTCATAATTTCTTGGAGGTACCCTCTGGTAGTAGAAACAGGAGTTACAGTGATGGAGGAGACCACAGCACGCTCAATGCTCAAGATCGGGCTTGCCTCGAAGAGATCGAAAAAGGATCGCAACTCAGCCCCGAAGACAAGGAGTTACTGGAGACGAGGGGTCGCGAGTTACAAGAACTTGAATTTGACAGTCTGGATAACGACAAGTCCAACATGCTCATGACGGCACAAGAACTGGAAGAGATGCCAGATAGGGGAATTGAATTTGAGGAGTCAGTCGGTCCTAAAGTTTCAAATGTCGATCTAACGGATCAACAGATCTGCTTAACGAACAGTAATCAGTCAGTTCTCGATACTGACACCCAATATGATGATGAGGGTAATCCACAATTTACGTCGATAGTGGTAGGAACGCCCACAGGAGAACAACAGATTGTTCAAATCAGTCACGCAGAGATATCGAGGTTAGGTCTAACGGTGCTACAACAACAGAATTCAACCAATCCAGAAGCTAGTCAAGTCATTACCGATAACACTCAGGAGAGTCAAATTACTATTCAAGATGGTAAGTTGACATGTATTGTCCTAGAAACAGAATACGTGGCTGTCTAACACAGGGTCTCACAATAGAGTATCACAGTAGTATGACAGTGATATGAACTTGATCTCTATCAAAAATTCTAACTATGACAAACGTACGGTAAAATAATTTGCTCTCTCACTTAGTTAAACGGTCAACTATAGTCAAGACATTTTATTTTGGCAGTAAGTTTTTGGCTGATAATTAAAAACATACCTTACTCTTGACAAAAATACTTGTCTCCTCCTGTTCCTGACACCTTGACCAAACAGTTTCACAAAAATTTGAAAGTATTGGCATGTCGCAGCCCTGGTTTTGGGGTAGTCCCATTAGAATAACATTGCTGTCAACACAGCTGAAGAAGCCATTTTCTTCTACTGCTTCTATTGCTGCTGTTGTGACGTCACCATTTTTTCAGTGATGTCATAGGGCCAACAATGCTGATGACGTCACAACAGAAGGTAAAAATAGCTCAAAATGTGCTGAAGAGCAGCAGCAATTTAGCATTGTAAGTGCCTGCATGATGGAACTGGGGGATCATAGGACATCAATTTAGTGCAAATCATGTTTGGTCATGGTGTGCTCACCCTAATAAGCCAAAAATCAAACCTCAGACTTAGTCATAGGTTGTTTTATTGGCTAAAAACTCGCTGCCAAAATAAAATGTATTGACTTTTTTTTTTTTTTTAATTGTAGGATCATGATTGGCTTGTTTAGGTGTCTGTTAAGTTGTTTATAAAATGGGTGTATTGCTGATGTGATTAATGATTTGTCTTTCTTCAGGTTTTCTTGTGATTCCTGTGAGCTGGGGTTCAGGGGAAGGAAATCTTGTGTTTTCCCAAAAAGCTGCAGAATTGAATGAAGAAATAGATGATGTCACAGAGG
Organism: Platynereis dumerilii; assembly: GCA_026936325.1. Taxonomy (NCBI): domain Eukaryota; kingdom Metazoa; phylum Annelida; class Polychaeta; order Phyllodocida; family Nereididae; genus Platynereis; species Platynereis dumerilii. The sequence goes on along the minus strand of JAPTHN010000018.1, from coordinate 4,664,437 downwards.
TATGTTTTAGCAAGGTTGAATTCCTTTTTCTTCTGCTTTGCTAAATATCAAGATGTTACAACAAGTGCTCCTTGCAATCGTGACACCCAGAGAATCTAACCTAGACGAATCACTCCATCGTCGCATATTATCATAAGATTTTGCGTCATAGCGTCACAGCCAATCAGCGAGCAGTATTTCTCTTCACTTCAAAACTTTACCGGTAATTTGCGAAGCAACTATTAACTTCTCAGAGACCTATCATTTTGAAGGTCTCAGAGAGATCTGTCTATTGCAGTTATAATCGTATCTGTACGACTGACGGAAATGTTAGAATAGATGTAGTCGTCCTCATTTGCATAACATGCTTGAATTCATGTTCATTGGTCACCCTTGGGGGCGTGTCTGACTTAATCACTGAAGGCTCTGCTGAAGTGAATCTTTAGAGATTAACAACAGAAATAACTAGTGAGTAACTGACCACGGTAACTGAGCTCTTTCAAATAATATTTCATTTCTCATTGACCTCTGCGCTCTTTGTCAAAAATCTGATTCCCCCAGGAGGTGTAATATATATATATAATAACTAGATGCAATGATTTAGAATTAGTGAAATTATTTATGATCTGTTTTCACTTGTAAGTGAGAGTTCGTTCTCAAGTATAAGAAGTAACTCATTTATCTTCAGAAAACTGGATCGTTGAACTGTAATTATTGTAAAAGTAATCTGCTAATCTTCAACATTATTATTTTACAGCAAGAAGAAGGAGACAGCCAGCCGTTTTTTGGAGAGAATGGAATTGGCAAGGTGTGGCAGTGCACTGTGGCTGGTTGCGGAAAGGTCTTCACTAAACCTTCAAAGTTGAAAATACATCACATGAGACACACAGGAGAGAGGCCCTTCAAGGTAGGAGAAATTGACATGTGTATAGACTTTAAAGATACTTGTGTGAATTTGAAAATAGGTCTTTTTTTGTAAAATTTTTGATAGTTCTCCATATTATCTGATATCGAAAGTTTATTTTGAGACGTATCAGATGTTCTTGAAAGGAAAGGCGAGACTTATCATTTGGTCCTACACCATGGCATTTAACACTGATACATTGTTCCTATTCATCTTATCTCAAGAATGCACCTTGCCTAATTACTGTGTTCCCAGCCTGTCCCATTAACAGGGTCCCCACCGGACACATGGGACAGGAAAAATGGTGAAAAAAAAATTCCCTGCAGGGAAAACTCAGGGAATTTGAAATTTGACCTGAAATTCAGGGAAAACGCAGGGAATTCGGTTCTACATGTGGTAATGCGTGAAAAAAGCCCTCTATTTGAAGCAAAAATCCGTAAAGGTCATTGTTTTTGGTTTCCGATTAGCGAAGATATTGCCGCGATAACACAATGCTAAGGGAATTTGCTCGCCAAATTGCAGTGGGTACCCTGATTAAGCCTATTCAGTGCAAAAATAATGGAGGTGCAGCCCTTTCACTCCTGCCCCCATGTTTAGTGCAATTATCCTTCAAATAATGTGTTCATTGCATATCTGAGAAACTCATCTGATTTGTTATCTTTTATGTTTCAGTGTGAGTCTCCGGGATGTGATTGGGCGTTCACAACAGCTTACCAACTAAAGAGACACGAAGAGTGCCACTCCAAGAAGAAGGAGTTTCTTGTAAGTTGCTGGAGAGTTTGCTGTCTCGAAATTGTTATAAAAAAGTAAAAAAGAACTTTACCATGTTTACCGAATGACTGGGTCCCACTTTTGGATTTAAAGACTCAAGAGATTTGAAAAAAAAAGTTTCCAACTTTTGACAAATTTTCAATATGTTTATTTCACATCTAAAAAATATCTAGAAAATTTTGACTCTTCTTTGCAGTGTGATGTGGAAGGATGCGGGCGTAAATTCACAACAAAGTACAACCTTAAAGCTCACTACAAACTGCACGAGAGGCCGTGTACGGAGAGCTGTCCTGTCTGTGGAGAAATGTTCCCAACAACCAGACAACTTGACATGCATTTGCGACTGCATGAAAACGCTCCTAAAACTTTCAAGTGAGTATTTGTAAAATTGAGAATTTTTTAATGTGGCTTTAAATTTCAAAAGTTGCTCAAATGACGGAATAAATAATCCGCAAAAGTGCAGTGAAAAAAGGCTGTAGATTCTTTGATAGCATTTAAATAAACGGTCTCTTAACTGAAATTCCATATTTTATTGTCAAAACACTTCTTGAATCAGATGTGTTTGGTAGGTGACTGATTCAGATTCAGATTTGTTTATTTTCCCATGTATAATTCAATTATAATTACTGATCGAATAATACTTTGTGCCAGACACTGCAAAAAAGAAAATAGCCTGAATTGACGGTCATGAATTGTTTAGAACTTGATGAACAAACAATTATTGCGTTAAATAGGTAGCTTTTGAAATTTGGATCATGCTTCTTGGAAGTATGTATTGTCAGAATTCCAGAAACTTAAAATAAATTAGATTAAGATAGGGATGTACCGATCCGATACTAAGGATCTGTATCAGTGCCGATCCAGCACTAAAAAGCAGGATCGGATCGGTAGCACTACTCTCCATTTAACCAATGGTGTCGGTATCGGAATGGTATTGGAAATCGGTTGTATCGGCAACAAAATACCAGGATCCGTATCGGATCGGCAGTGAAAAAGTGGTATCGGTGCATCCCTAATTAAGATTAAAATTTGATCTCCTTGTCATTTCAGATGCCCCCACGAAGGCTGTGATAAAATGTTCTTTTCCAAACACTGCATGGGTTCGCACGCTCGAGTACACCAAGAGACCAGAGACCTGACGTGCCACTTCGAGGGATGCGGTCGAGTGTTCGACAAACACTGTCGGTTGAAACAGCATTTGAGATCCCACACGGGGGAGAAGCCATATGTCTGCAATTTTGAGGTACGATTTGTTTCTACTATTGTGATGCTTGGACTGTCAAGATCGTTTGAACTATTTATTATTAACAGGTTAATAAATAATCAATACATATTACATTTGAATCATTTGATCCTGACTTGGTATTCCGTAGAAGATAATTAGAGTCTCTTAGTAAAATTCAGAATATATTAATTCTATTGTATGATAAGTTCCTATTCTTGCCTCTGATTGGTCCAAATTATTCTGCATCCAAGCTTGAGTATTTACTAGGCCGTACCAAATTTCGACAAAGTTAACCGATCAGAGCCGAACCTTCCCAAAAGTTGTGAATGGAGTCCAGAAGACATCCTGTGAAATTTCAGGTCAATCGAAGATGTCCTTACGCCGGTTCACCCCCTACTTTTGATTTTCACCTCAAAAAGGGCAATTTTGGTCATTTTCGGGCTGTATCTCAAGAACCATTCAACCTAGAGAGCTGTAAATGCACTCAAAATGTGCAGGATAATCATATTTGGTATGGTCCCCACTTAGTTTGACCTTCTAGGTTCAATAGTTCCTGAGATATTTGCAAAAAACTGCTTTATTGGGGTCGTTTGTTATAATGTTAAGCCTTATCGTGCTAATAGTCCAGTTATTAGCTAGCCATAGGCGTAGCTATTGGAATGGGTGAGGAGTGTATGGGATTCTGAAACCATAAATGTGCAACCATGCAACTAGCAACCATGCAACCAGCAACCAATGCCAACCATGCAACCATGAACCAAAAACAAGCTAGGTGGCAGCACTGTATGCAAAATAGCCCTCTAGTGGATAAGGCTTGCTGTATCTTGAGTTCATTCCCTGACAGGTATAACAGCAATATAGCTCAATTACCTTTCAAGAGTTTAATTAGATACAACGCAATGCATTGGATTTCCTGTGTCAATATGGTCAAGGTGTGATCTTGAAATGCAATTAGCCAGCAATGGCCATTGACATGGTTTGATATCTATGTCAGCTGAATGTCAGTTGTAACTGGGCCAAGTACACAATGCCAATTTAAAACACTTGTATTCGACTGTGTAAACTTAATCCTGACCTTCAGAAGTTCATATTTATAGTCAATCATCACAAAAAGAGCTCCTTGGTGAGAAAAATATAGACCTTTGTGTGATGATTGACTATAGATACTTATGTTCAAATTTAACAACTCTGAATGTAACCATGATAACATAGGCCTACAGGTTTAATGGGTATTAGGCATACATATCACAATAAAGTGGTTTTGAAAATGATAATTAGTTCCCCTGTTTAATAGCAACTTAGGACACCCCTGTAGTGCATTGCAACAGCCAATAGCTAGCTTCATAAAACAAGATCAGAAAGAGAGAGATAATAGTCTCAAGGTAGGCAAAGTTGGGCCTAATTCAATATAATTTGTATGAAATTATATTATTGTGAGTTAGTTTTAAATGCCTTGCCTCTAAATAGCCCACACCGGTGCTGATGGGGCGTAAAACACAAACTCACTCACTGGTTTTAAATGCCACCCAAAACTGTTCACGACTGAATGCCAGTATACGGAGTAAGGAAGAGCGAGTGAGGGAGGAAGGAATGGACAGAGGTTGGAAGGAAGGGGGGAGCCTTGGGGGCTATAGATAGATAGATAGATAGATAGATAGATCCTTACAGAAAATCAGATATGCACATAGGAAGTAGATAGATATTCTATCTAAAAAAGCACCTAGAGCCTGAAGTGCTCGCATGTTATTTATTGAACATGATGATATAGTCCCATGACTTTATTGATGAAAACATTAAAGTTATTAAAATCATCTTGATTTAAATTTTCCAAAATTTGGCCTAGTATTACACTTTAATCGTACAACCTTCTTTTCACTGTAAAATGTGAGTTCTGATTGTATGATATTTTTGACTTTAATGCATTTAGTTTCCTATTTTACCACATCAACAATTGATTTTGTGGCTAATTTGTGTAAAAAGAAGGGCCCCAAAGTTTTAACTTCATGGAAATTCTATCAGTTAACACCACGGGAAAAGTGGCGCTTTAATCCTTCAATCCCATTGGCTGATAGATTTCCCTGCCTTGCCTCTGGTTGAGACACAATCTGGAGTATGTTTATTGAATTTCAATGTAATATTAAGGCTTCACAACTTGGTCACTGCTTAAGGTTAAATTTTGAAAGTTGTGTTTTTGGAATTAAAGTGTTATGTCTGCTTCATGTGGAAAGCAAATTAAGAATCACTGTTTTACAAAAAGTTGTTTGGGGCCAATGTTCAGGCCACTCAGTGAAATGGGGTTATTCATTTCATTGTACTTCACTTGCATTAAAATTACAATGACAATGACAGAGTTCAAATCATCTCAACTCATAATTAATGCCTGATCTTCCAATTTTTCATGAGCATTCCTTCCTATTAAGGCCCTTTCAAGTCTATCCGCCTTCTATCTTACTATTTATCTATCTTTCTAATTTCATTGTATTTATTATTTTCCCTCCAATTTACAAGCAGCTTGCTAGTTGCCTTTTATTTTGAGGATTTCATGATATTATTCGTGCATTCTTCAAATTCTTATTTACATATCAGCATATCTTCAGTATGGATATACTATAGATTAGGTCAACATTGCTATCAACCCATTCCATGTAAATCACTGCCCCTTTAATGTAATAGCAAATGGCTAGCTTTGAATCCGCGGATTCTTGTTTAAGGATTACAATCAGTAGACCCACCACAAATTGAAAAATAATACTCAACACTCTTATTATTTTCGAGTTAGTTAATAAACATTATAATTTCACTCCATCAAAGCACTTCTATTGAACCCAGAAGGTCAAACTAAGTGGGGACCATACCAAATATGACTATTCCGCACATTTTGAGTGCATTTACAGCTCTCTAGGTTGAATGGTTCTTGAGATACAGCCCGAAAATGACCAAAAATCGCCCTTTTTTAGGTGAAAATCAAAAGTAGGGGGTGAACCGGCGTAAGGACATCTTCGATTGACCTGAAATTTCACAGGATGTCTTCTGGACTCCATTCACAACTTTTGGGAAGGTTCGGCTCTGATCGGTTAACTTTGTCAAAATTTGGTACGGCCTAGTATTTACCGTGCATTTCGATATAACTTTATGCAGATTAATTTGTCAAGAACTTAGTGTTTTTTGGACATAAAAAAGTATAAATTTCCTATGTGTGGCAAGCAAATTAGCAGTAAGTGAACCACAAAAAGTAAAATTAATTTGCTATAAGTAATGGTAAATACTGGTTTAATATCTTTTCAGAATTAATTAATATTTAAGCGAAATGTTTTCTTCTTCCAGGGCTGTGACTGGGCGTTTTCAACAGGTAGTAAATTGAAGAGACATGAGCGAAAACACACGGGAGATAGGAAGTACATTTGTCCTGTTGAGGGGTGCCACAAGCCGTTTCTGCGGTCGGAACATCTGAAGGGTCACATGGTCACCCATTCTGGGAATAAGCCATTCTGCTGTCTGGTGCCTGGTAAGTTATGGACCTGGAATTAATGGAATTTGTGTTGACTGTGTTTCAGGTTAGCTTATGGGTCCGGTTAGATGTTGAGTTTTCACTCATGCTGAATATTATAAATATGAGTGAGTTGAAATATAAATAAAGTATATTAATTTTGCTAGGTCAAGGTATCGATAATGTGACTACTATTAATATGTCATGTAATGAAGCATAGTCAAGGGACAAAAGAAAATTATATTTAAAAAATTGGTGCAATATTTTTTCAAAGGCATGACAGTAGCATCACTAAAGTACAAGCTCTTTTGAAAATTTTGGCCTACTGTATTTATAAAATTCCATTAAATTCATTTGAGTTATGTAAACTTCAGAAGGCTGATGTTGATATTGCCAAGTTCCTTACATCTGCTAACTGTGGGGAAGAAATGAAAATTTCAGCTGTCTTCTTGATAGCTTCCTTGACCTAAATTTGTTTGTAAAACAACTACGTATCAGGTGAATTCTAGACACTACATATAATCAACTCAAATCAAGTGGACTGATCTATTTCAGGTTGCAACGCACGATTCACGGCCAAGAGCAGCATGTACACCCACATGAGAAAACACGACGAAGACTCAGAGAAGCAAGTGAGCTACAGGTGTCCGTTCGAGGAGTGTGATAGCAAATACAACAACAAGATAGAATTACGGAATCACATTAACAAACATTATATGGTCTCGTTAATTCAACCTCAAATGCTGCAGGAGAACCTCGATGCAGCTATGGAAAGTGCCGATATAGAGGTTGCCGAAGCCACCAGTCAGCTGCCCATACTTACGCAATACGGATCTGTTATAAACCCCAGTGATTTCATCGATACAAGTGAGTAATCAGTTCTATCAATCATAATTCAGTTAGGAACAGGGCTATAGAAAATTAGTTGGAATTTCCAGGCAATTTGATAAGATACGGAAAAATTTCCCACGAATGTTTGCGAATCAAGCAGGTCTACATGTACTTCCAAGTCAGAAATTTGTACCTTTCATCAAAAATTTCCTGCGAGATAAACTGAGATTTAGAAATTTCCAGGCAACACATGCCCAAATTCCCTACTTTTTCCAGCCATGGTTCCTAGTCAATGGTTTATACTGGAGGCCGGATCAGTTTTCGTATTATTATGTCACAATTCTTTTATAAGAAATGCGGACAAATCTATTCGAGCCCTTGTCAAAATTATCAATTTTCTTGCAGTACTGCGTGCCTCTAAGTAGCCCATGCCGGTGCTGATGGGGCGTAAAACACAAACTCACTCACTCCTGCAGTACTGCTGCCATGCCCAGCAACTTATTTAGTTTATCACTTTTGTAATTTGCAATTTTGATGTCTTCTCTTTCAGCAACTGTTACAGACGACTCCTTGAAAGGCCAGAGCATCACGTTAACCAACAACATGATCAGTCAGTTGGTAGTAGGGAATGAAATCCAAACGACCATCGATCTCGGAGATTTAGCAGGGGCAACCGTCTCATTGCCTAGTTCTGTGGCGCCATCTGTGATAGAAAACGACCTGACGAAAGATCTGTTGATAACTCCGACTGAGACGACTTCTCAAGAGAAGACGATAGAGGTCGCTGGTGAGTGTGCTGAGAACATTAGACTATTATTCTGAGAATAAAGATTATTTCTGGGGAAAAAATCAGTGAATTTTTTCTGGAGAAATTTCATGTTATAAATCAGGAGGTGTAAAATGGTCTCTAGATGGTAATTTGTAGATGTTTGAAAAAAAAAGTCTATTATATGACAATAAATCGGAAGTCTTGAATCATATTTTGTTAACCTTGTAATTTTACTGAGGGTTCTACGCATTTGTATTGACGTTTAAAGTTTAAGATGTCTGCAAAATTGGGTGTGAATGTTTGGTATGGCATAAGAGAATTCTGAAATTTGCGTTAATTTTATTCTTGTGAGTGATAACTTACTGCTGGTTAGAATTTGAAGTTTGAAATCTTTGTTTCTATAAAAATAATCCTTTTGCAATTTGCAGAACCTGCACCTGTCGTCGCACCATTCCCAGAAGGAGGCTCAGCGAGGACGGATTTCCGAGGGAACCAAATCCTCAGTTGCAAAGCTCGGCAACGGCAAAAAATGTTAAAAGAAAAAATCAAAATGGATATGTCACCTTTACAAGCAGACTCTAATGATAGCCAATTAACGGAATCGACTGCTAGTGAACATTCTGTGGAAGCGGTGCTAAAAGGATTCACGTCTCCCGAGTTAATGACGGGTCAGGGAATTACGATACGAGACCCAGAGACTGGCGCCATCTATGTTCAGACGCAGTTATTACAGGTAAGTTTGCGTTTCATAAAGATGGCAATCCAAGGAATACTATGAGTCAGAAGAAAAATGTGCAGCTGATAGTTATCTCTTGTATTTAACCCTTTACTGGACTAAAGGGACATTCATGTGCATCCCTAGCTTACTGCCTGTTTGGCCATTTATGTCCCTAAAATCTGCTGTTGTCCCTGATGACGTCACAAGCACACAATTGTTTTTTTGGGACTGATCAGTCCAGGAAGGGTTAAAGATGAATCTTTCTTTTGCCAATTGTCAAAATCAGTATAAAGAAAGTAGTAGATTTAGGACTTTTAAAATATGTGTCCTCTCAATTAAAGGCTTGATTACTTTGTCCTCCTGTCCTCATTTGCCCACCACAGTTCATAAATACAGGACATAAAGACCCAATTGTCCATCAGGAGGGAGGGTAGTTAGTGGCAGCGTGCTGGACTGCCAATCGCTGGGTCCAGGGTTCGAATCCAGCTCTTTCTGAGTCACCTGGGCCTATGTTTTACGGCTGTTTCAACCATCTTTCGCCTCATTGCGGTGTCCTTCTCCTTTCCAAATTTTCCTATCAAGTGCATAAATACAGGGCGTAAAGCCCCAATCATCCATCTATCCTCTCGCTAAAGATGAAATATGCATAATGCTTGTAAAAAGAAAAATAACTTTATAATTTGACTACCTCATTACATGTATGTAAGTTAAGAAAAGAAATCCAACTCTCTAATAGTGGCCTTCAATAAAAATATATCCAGAACTAATTTAAGACTTTGAATTTCAGGATGACCCTCCAAACGGCGACCTGTATGACGACCCAGCGATGGAAACGGGAGATCCAGATCTATCTATGGCTATTCTACAAGATGTCGCCGGTGTAGCCGAGTTCGGTGGCGCCACCATCAATCTAAATGATCTGGAATGATTCATTCAAAACTTATGGAAGCGCGTCTTCTTTTGTTGAGTTATGGTTACAACCGTATTATGCCGCAGTCTGTTATGTTTGTAATCACGGAAGGACGATTGATAATGTACTGTGAACTTACAAAGTTCAGAAAAGAAACGAAAGCCAAATGATTTTGCTCACTGATGATCATGGGGTATGGCTGTTCTCCTTGGATTTTGACAAAATTCCTGATGAAAATGTCCATGTATACCTGCAGTTCATGACAATTTTACTTCTAATTTCTACAAAAATGTCAAGTATTAATATTATACTAAACAAAATAATCCATATGTCGTGTTTTCCAATGTGACCTGCAGTTTAATGATTTATAACAATAGTGTTTCAATCTAACAATAGTATTAATGTTATAATTCATATTTGGTAAGTGACTCACAGTCTCCCATAATGTTGAATACACGTACTAATATTGTCAAAGAATGCAATATTCCAATGGTTAAAATGAAAGTTGAATACTTCAGAAAATCAGTTATTCTACCTAATAATAAATTTGCCCTAATGAGGGTACAGTTGTAAATTGAGAATAAAGGAATTCGGAAAGTATCTTATGGATCTGATTTTGGGATTCTTCTAAATAGTCATTTAGCATTACTATCTCACATTTCAGTAATTACCAGACAATTAATAAGCTCTTGACCTGAAGATTTCCTTATCAAAAGTCAATGAATCATAAATTTACTTTGCCAAAGTGAGAATAGGTTATATTGTGTGATTGTAAATTAGGGCTATTCCATTTAAAAACCTGGGAGGGGGGTGGTCAGGTTGATTTATTTTTCGTAAGATGGATGTAGGGATCAGCGGAAATTCGCTTCAGATGTATGGTGGGATGCAAAAGAAATCGCTTTAGATGTATGGGGGTGCATTATCGCTCCATGAAGGCTTACGCATTGTAATAATAAAATTTTTATTTGATGCATGTGGGGTGGGTAAAAAATTAGCATTTAAGGCATGAGGGGGTCGAAAATAATTCACTTTAGATGCATGAGGGGGGTCAAAAATGTAACCTGACCACCCCACCCCCAGGTTTTTTAATGGAATAGCCCTTTAATAAGGTTACTTTTCCAAATGAATATTTTTGTATCAGTTACCAAGTTACGCAAATTATTAGTTATATACTATATCAGTGCCTTTGGTCAATGTAATTTATGTTGTGTTGAATGTTTTAAGATTCGTACAGAAGTATTAATATACCCATGGTGTTGTGTAGGATTCTGCTATTTGCATGAAATGCAAGAATATTGTGAAACAACTCTTTCTTGAATCAGGAAGAGATATAGAGTCATAATTCAAGCTGAGTGCAAGAATTTTCATGTGTGCAAGTATTGTACTAATTTGAGAGAATTTGCAATTAATTATTGTGACAAAGTCAATTGGTATACACATTCAGGAATTGTTCATTTCCGTTCACAATATTATATCCGGCTATTCAGATTGTTTTTGAGGACATTAATTGGCCAATTTGTATCCCAGTTCTGTTTGTGAAAATGTTGTTGGACGACTGTGATAAAGTGAGTGTTTTGTACGGGACAACTGTAATTGTTGTAAATAAATATCTAATTTAATGAATACAAAAGTTAATGAAGTCTTAATTGATTTTGGATGATCTGCTCTCCATAAGCAATAAGTACAAATGCTTTGCTGATATTCTATTGCTTGGTATCAGAATATTCTTTCATGCGTTTTTTTTTTAGACCGAAAGAGACCTGGTGGTTAGGGGTCCAATTGACTTCATGATTTGCGGTTTCTTCTGGTTCATTCGGAAAGAAATACTATCTTGTCTGAAAGTTATTCAGGTAGATCATCCTTTTTGGAAATCCGTATGAAAAGTGCAAATTGGCAACTCCTTGAAGTCGGAGAATGAGTCAGATAATTATTTTGAACGCTGCAACACTAGGAAAAACTGTATTAACCAGCAACTACTCTCATTTCTTAGCCTAAGTGATAAATTTGGGCCTGATCCGTCTAGACAAACGGCAGCAGTTCATATATGTACAGTTTATTACGATGATGATGATACAAAATGAGTAGAAATGAAAAGTTAATTCAGGAGAATTTAACGAGTTGGTTTTTCTGGCGGCACAGCTTCGCCATCTAGTGTTTTAAGAAGTCTGAAGAGACCTGCTGCTTCTCTTATTCGGCTGAACTCGATGCAAAACGCTTGGACTTCTATGAAAATATCCTGCAAAATAAATAAAGGGAGAAGTTTAAATTGGATGGCACCCTAAGTAATACAATTTCACATTCAGTGAGCTTAATTACAGTTATTACACTGGTAATAAATAATAGTGCAATGCTGCATTAAACTATTATGCAGAATAGTTACAAATGCACACCTGCCAAAGCAAAAAGGTTAAAATTGGATTTTATTGAGTTGGGTCCTAGCTGATCAGCTGATGCGAAAATGTTTTTACAATGAGGAAGGGACTCAATTTGAAGCAAAAAATTATTACATTAAAGTGAAGGTAAATAATATTTTAACTATATTAACTATATAATTAAGGAACTGACCTTAACATCAATGATTTTGTTGCGTATTAAACTCTGCAGGAACACACAGACCAGTCTGACGAGGCGGTTTTGCATGTAGCGATCACGAATGGCCTCACAGGTCGAGATGCAGTTGGAGATGTAGAGGTGGATGAACTCTGAGGGTAGATCTACGGCCTAGAAAAGAGAAAGAAATTTTATTTAATGAGCTGACTGGCAGAAAAATATCTAAATAGGGCAATGGCTTAGTCATGGTCTTGACTCTCAAGAAACTTTTGACTCTTTTTTGAAATTCTTTTAAATGTGCTAAAAATATCGGAATTGAAGAGGGGATTTAAACCCCCTAAATTCCCCCCCCCGGATTCGTTACTTTATTGTAGGTGCTATTTGACAGACATTACTAATGATCATTGCAGGAGGTTGAAAATTTCTTAAAATAGTCAAATTACACATCAAGGTCACACACTGGGTGCTATGCTTCAAATTTTGCACAGAAGAGAATGTTGAATGTTGTCTTGCAGTGGTTATCCATGTTATGAATACTTCAAGATCATGCCTGCGTTACAATACATTAATGCTATCCTGTGGTAAAAGATAGCAAGATGTGAACCTGCAAAACCCTAATTACTAGTAATTAGACATTAACTTACTGTGGTTAATCTGTTGACAACTTCCATTGAATGTAAAGACATTTCCATGTTGACTAGAACTGAGAAGTACCTGCAAAACAAAGAAGCGATGTATATTTGAGGCAATACATTTTTAGTAAGTAAATAGAATGTTAGTTACGCAATTGGATAAGATAAACACAAGTAAAGAGGAAAGAAAACCTACTCAGTAATTTGGCTGGATTGCATGAGTTTTAACAAAACTTCTATGGCCACCAGTGGGTTGTTTTCGACAAGTTCTGGTAACTGAAAAAAGGAAAAACATTATTTTAAAACTTTTAATGCTGTCATATATTTTAATCACTGCCTGAGTTTCAATTCTTCCAATAAAAATGATTACGAGTAAAGATGGCACTTCAAGACCAGAAAACAAATTAGATTGATATTTTTCACATTTGCCCAAAATCAAATAGCCCAATATTTTGTGAATAATGTAATGTCATAGATGACCAGGGAAAACGTCCGATCATTGAAACTGGAAATGGTCCTTATTTGATTTGAAGACAATAATTTCCTGCCTTAGCATACAAGTGATGAGCACCACATTAAATCTACTTGTCTGTTAAAGATACTTGTCTCTAAAGATACTTGTCTCTAAAGATACTTGTCTCTAAAGATACTTGTCTCTAAAGATACTTGTCTCTAAAGATACTGGATTGTGGCGTTAAGAATACTTTTAGATTTTATACCTTTTGAGGAGTAAGGCCAATATGGTAGACAAGCTTAGGGTCCTTTTCCAGCTCCACCAACAACTGCTGCTGCTGACTGGGCACAAGTTGAGATTTGAACGCTCGCAACATCAAACGTCTGATTTCTGCTCCTGCTGAGTTGCTCATGCACATGGAGGCGTCCCAGGCTACTTGGTATTCCGGCTCCACTGGATTCATCCAGACAAGCTGAAAAAGACATTTTAAATTGTCAATATAAGATAATACTTGTATATACGCTATAGTGCAATTTGTTTTGTAAACAGTACAGCACACAGAAAGCTGTAATATATTGATAAGATGTGCATACATTCAAGTTTATCCCCGCTAATAGGAATCCCTAAGCAATGAAGATCTCGGTGGAGAATAATATTATTGCCATGAGAGACTTGCATAAAGCAATGGAGACAGTTAACTAAATGTGTGTTGGAGTTTTAAAATAAAACAACAGTTGTTATAGAATTTATAAATGTAGCCCCTTTTAAGTTATTTCATTGAAAATTTCGCCACAGCAGCATTAAATTGTTTCTAGGCTTTTCCTCTGCAATACCAGAAAGATAATTCAATATCAGCTGATACACATTACACTGTGATACAGTGATACTGAAAATGCTTCATCCCTGAGTCATTCATATAATTTCGGAAAAAAGCTCACCTCATCCTCAGCAATGTGCAATGGAGGAGCCAGGCGGATGAATTCCGGCTTCAAACAGTCCTCCACGACGGGGTTCTTGGTCGTCAGTAACTGTTCTAGAACATGACGCTGGACATCTGCGTTCACACAGCCCGGTTTGCTGAACTGGTCGAATCTGAAAGATACAAATAATCATGTCAAATAATCAATTAATCATACAATGCACAGGGGACAATTCTCTGGTCGAAGAAGCGACTTCTATTCTGTTGGAAATTGGACCTAACATGATAACTTTCACACCTTGAGAGCAAGACTCACTCTTTCAATGATTATACCTCACTCTCATTAGAATATTTTGCAAGAATCATTCACATTTATGCGATAGAAAACAGTAAATTCTTCATATTGCAATTTGCATTGAGGAAATACACCTCACTCTATAGATTTATAATACAGGCCCCCATAGGAGAAATGTTGCCTTCTGTGGAAAGTGCAACACTGCATAATTATTTTTCCAATGGTGGAGCAAGTGACACTTTGTATTTTGCATTCTAAAAATAATCTAAAGCCCTTCATGCTAAATCTTTTACTGTGTGTGTGTTGTGTTGTGCTGGTATACCCCAGATCAGCCGGGGCAGCTCAACCACCATCTTTTGTGGAGGGAGCTGCACTTTAACTTTTGGTGACCGCAGTCTGATAAAGAGATGAAAAGACTGGGAGTCTGGAGCATATCGAATTAATTCAGGCATGCCCAGGGTCTTTCAGTTGCCATAGCATAAAATGCTGGATACAACCTGCCTCTGTTTAATGTCCCATGGGCTCGGACTAAAGTGAGTTCCCGTGGTGAGATTTGAACCCACACCCTCAAAGCCAGTGGACAAGAAGTCTTGACCATTAGGTCATGGGGAAATAAACTACATTTAATCTCTCAAACTAAATATGCACACAAGCATTTCAGCATAAGGCCACACATAATTGATCTTTAGCTTCTCAGATCTTCTCAAGGCTCTTTTTCTAGGGTCGGTCGGTAGGACAAAAAAAAAGAAGTGAAATCTCAAATTTTTATAATGTCAATTTGATAAAAATTGTGGGTATGCTCAATCTTTTTTTCCTTAGGCAGAAAATCTGTTGGGTCGGTCGATCCGAGAACCTAAAAATTTAAAAAGTCTGGCCTAAAGGGTTATAGTGTGCCCATGGGCTTGGTCAGCAAATATACAAGAGCAGCACTAAACAAATAACAAGTAGGCCACTTGCCCAAGACAGTTAAAACATGCGATAAATGCATCGACCTCAAACCAGGAGACATCCTGAAAATTGGCCAGTCATCAACAAGCTTTGCTCATTAAGGTTCATGTCATGTCCCCAACAACACAACAGGGGAAAAGGGACATTTTGGAATTGGATAAATAGGTCATCGTGATAAATATACTACATTGTAATAAATATGAACAATCATGCTGAAATGCAATTTATATCCATGGGTCAGTGTAAATGGTAAATTTAAACTTTATCACTCAATAAAAAAGCTAGCTTTCATGCTCTTTCATGCTCTTTCCAGAACACCTCATCAGCATTAATTTTATATCATGTAGGCCCCTACACACAATTTGTTTTCAGGACAACTAGAGGGATGATTACATAATCAGATTTTTTTTTTCATAAAAAGTAGCATGAACAAATACAAGAGTACATAGAATATTCCCTCAATATTGAAAACTGCATTCAAGCATTGTACTACAATGTAGCAATGTGCAAAACCAAGTTTCTAAAATTGTCAAAATAAAATTTTTCTGTCAATTTGACTATTTCCTTTGCTTTCCTTATTTCCAAAGATATTCAGTTAGATAGATAGACTATTTAATTGAGCTTTAAGTCTTGTACTGTATTTTTGCACTTGATAGGCTAATCAGAACAGGGAGGAGGACACTGCAATGAAGCGAAGGATGATCGAAAACAGTCGTCCAACCCGGCAAGAGCTGGATTCAAACCCGGGACCCAGCGATTGGTAGTCCAGCACGCAACCACTGAGCTTACCCTATCTCCCACAAAGATATGTAGGAGAATCCTGGAGATGCATACCTTTCCGACGAGTTTCCGTATTACCTTTTTGGCACGGAAAAGTCCACAAAATCAATATGCTACATCATTCCTTAATTACCAATAACAAGGTCACCGATTGACCAGGTTTCTGACATAATCTAACAAGGCCATCTCCGTCATAACAGCGCCAACAACTTAACCCGAACGACTTATCTCCCAGATAAGGATAGACCCCGGATCATCTTCAGCAGTTTCTTTTTCCCTTAAGGAAAGAGATAGGATTATTATTCAATACACATTACATGATATGTTTTGGGAACAAGCACGCTTGAGATCTATACTGATTACAATTGATTTATGAATTAATTATTGCAATTGATTATCAAGGAGGAATTACAATCTCGATATTTGATCTCTCTAGGTATTTAACAAGCCATCTCACTATCAATCTATCTGTGTATACTCTCAACTCATCCTCACTGCTACCACAATAATCTACTGAGACATAAAATTCAGAGGAAATCTTTTCATACAATTTTATCAAAGAGAAACCAGATATTATAATAAATTGCACCAGGAAACCAATTCAATTATTACTTGATTTTTGGAGTTTCGACTTGAACATTTCCAGCAACTTTCAGAAGTACAAAAGAAAACATTATTCGAAGAAACTAGTTCAAAGAGGATCAATTGTACACGTCAAGCTGTTTTAATATTTCTGTATTCTCAAAATGGGAGGTACAAACAGCGCACCAGCTGAAACGGAACTTCCAAAATCAGGACAAGGACCGACAGAGAATTCTTATTGGTTAGATAGAGAAGAGGACCTGGAGACAGTCACGGAACTCAATGAAGATAGCAAGGTAAATAATGTAAATTGCATAAATCTCTTCCTCCTGCACTATTCTACACTATGAGCCTATTTTAACAGAATTATCTTGACGAACATACGCAATACCCCATCCCTCAATAGAGTTGGCAAAAAGGCAGCTATCAAATGTTGAGAGACAAACATGCCTTTTGCCTTAAATTGGTCTTAATAAGTGAATCTGCTCCATTGCAGACTAACAACATTTTAAAGGACTTAAATTTGCCTCAAAATTTTAAAGGGTCCCAGATTCGTTGTCAGCTCTTGGGCGTCCTTCCCCACATTGTGGAAGCCCAGGTTGTTGTTTCATATTACAAAATCTGGTCGTCCTTCTCAAAATCTGGGCGTCCTTCCCAAAATCTGGGCGTCTCGGGCGATAGGACGACCGGGAATCTGGGACCACGCTCACAAGTGTCAGCGACCCCAACTGGGAATAAAATCTGATGTACGCATGTCACATGTACGATGTAATGACTTTTAACATTTTCTGTTTTCATTTCAGGAAGCTCCAGAGGTTCCAGGAGGGTCGGGAGCAAAATGAGAAGCCACGTTGAAAAAGTACGATAAAAAATAATATTCCTAATTTAAGTAATTTTGATAAGAGATCTATCAATATCAAGAGCAAAAGTAAGATAATTGATGTTTCGAATTCATAAGAATGAAGCAGCAGAGTCTTTGAATATCAACAAAATCTCCTGATTTTATAAATTCAGCAGCAAGAGAAATTTATTATTCCTGCACAAACAATTGATTTAAAGGCAATCACTGAATAATAATTATAAGGCATAATTGTAACTTTGCATTTAAATCTTATTCCAGGCTCAGCAGTGTCAACACTGACGAAGACGCACAGCTTGGGCATTGCCAAGCCATGAAGAAACGGAGACGATGAAACACGCACAAAAATGTCGCACAAGGGAATTTGAAATTCAGATTGATGAATATCGCAATAGGCCTAATGTATCAAATAGGAGCTCCCTCAATTTAATGTTATTGCTTATTCAAAATATGAACATTTTGAAATGTTTTTCTCTTGTCTGTATTTAAACTATACCTCTTATTTCAAAGAAAATAAGCCATAACTCATGAAATAGTCATTTAAAGTAATCTTTCAATTATGTAGTTTCAAAATTATTCCATAAATCCCAGCTCTTGATGAATATATTCTTATTAGGGGAAGCTTGGGAGAGTTGGGCCGCAGGGAGGGTTGGGCCAACCCAATTTTTGAGGAAACTAAACATTTTTTGAGAAAGATGCAGCCACCAAAATTTTATGAAAATAAAAATCGTCCAATGGATGTAACATTTCTGGCTGATTTGCTTGTCATGATCTTTAGTGAGAAGAAAATTCAAATTTGGATAAAAAACGGAAAAACTGAGCCATGTTACGAGTTTTTTATTGTCTGTCAGACAACAAGGACTGAGAAAATTTTCTATGGCATGTTTGGTGGGCTTGACTATTCAGTTGTTATTAACATATTTTGGAAAATTATCAGACAACCTGTTTTGTCATAATTGGGATTTAGAGAAAAATGGTGGAATGGGGGAGAGTTGGGACAGTGCCAATACTCTCCCCACATGTGTTGCATTTACCCAGATTTATTTTTATAAAGACAGAAGAACTTGTCTAGAGCAATTTTCAACAGAGATTGAATATTTTTAAATTTTAGGCCTTAATAATTATTCATGGTCTAATAAAATTAGATATCAGGAAATCTAGATGGGGATAGTTGGGCCATCAGGCCGAGGCATAAGTCTGACAGCAAACTAGAGTTGCAAGAGGCCTCAATTCAGGATTAATGACTTCTATGACCACCACACTACAGGTTAAAAATAGTATGGCCTCAAGTACAGCTTTACCAAACCTGATATATTGCAATGGCCCAAGTCTCCCCCCTGAATGGCCCAAGTCTCCCACTTGATGGGGAGAGTTGGGCCAAATTTTTTCCAATTTTCATAGGGCTTTAGCTCATATGTTCTTGGGCAAATATCAATGCAAACCTAAAGATATTTTTCTGAAATATTTCAAGATACAATACATGCATTAAGCATGTTTATATAATCATTACTGTTAGCAGGAGGTGCAAGAACGTAAAAAGTGGCCCAACTCTCCCAAGCTTTCCCCTAATATTTATTTTTATATAATATCTCAATTATTCCATTTTTGCATATTTATGACAGAAATTCCCTTGTAAAATGAAGCAATTCAACGTAAATGTAGAAAAAATAAAGTTCAACTTTAATAAATACTTCGGTTTTGTTAGTTACATATTATCAAGCAGAGACGAAAAAGTTACAAGCAGAAATACTTTGTAAAGACCTATTCAACAAACACATCTTTTTTTATCTTCTAATGTTTCTGGGAAATCCTTCTCAACAGCTACCTTTCTTTGCCATGAGTGATTATTACCCCTTCTCACAAAGGACACTTGTGCAAAAGTTCCACTCTCACAAATTTGCCAGCAATGACCTTAAATGAAGTTTTTTAAAAATTTAATTTATACACTTTCTTTTACTCACATCTATTTTTAGACACCCAACAAATACCCAAATAACTCAAGCTATGAAAAAACATTTAAATTTAATTCTGGAAAGCAGAAAAATGTATGTATCATCTGAAAACAATTCAAAGTTCTATATAGATATAAAACTAAACATACTTCTTTTATCACTTTAGCCTCAGAATAAAACTACATTTATTCTACTATTACTAAAAATAAAAAAAGGTTGATATATATCATGTACAAACTATTTTAAGTTCTAAATTGGTGGCTAAACTAGAAATTTCTGCTTTGCTGATCAAGCATATCAGTCAAGGGAAATCTGGGAAAAGAGTTACAAAAACATACTTTGTGGATAACTAAACTGGAAAACAACTTAAAAAGGTATGTACATTACTCTGTTGTTTATTTACAAAGTGCTAATTAAGAAATGATATTGTCCAAGTTATTTGCTCCGACATCACTTTTGAAATTGGTGTGTAAAATAATAGCACATGCACATGTACATGTAGGTATATAGGCCCTATACAATATCATGTGCCATGGTCCATGTGGTTATTCATCAACTCTTTTGTATACATGAGTCTAAAATGGGTCACTTTGCTCATGGCTGAATATAAATTTATGTGGTAATAGAATGTTAAAATTCATAGGAAAATAGCAACATATATTTAACATAATTATATTTCTTTAGTGTATTGTATTTCTTTAAACAAAATAATTGCATCGAACTGAGAATATAATTTCTTCAGGTACATTGTATCACAATCTAAATTGGGTGAGCAGGTATAACTTAAAGAGGTAACTAATTTGTCAACTCCCTTTTTTAACACAAATTTTGTAATTTTTCACCAAAATTAATTGGACTGCAACTGCCATTTTTACCACATTTTTTACCCTCTGGGTTATTTGAAAATATTCACTCAACGACAAACCAAAACTTTACCATAAACATGAAAGTTATTACAAAGCATCTGGGGGGAAAACTTATCTAAAAGACAAGTATTACAAATAAATCCGTTGAGCTTTTGTATTTGATGACTGAAATTAATGACACTGTTCCATGAAAGTTCTCAAGAACACTAAAATTAACTCATATACACTGATATAGTTCACAACTTTTGAATTCTGCTAAGGTCACTGACCAAAACCCAAACATGTTCACAAAACCATGATAAAGTAGGTTATAAATGATCTGAAGATCTATCAATATGATTATGGTATAAGGGTCATTCTCAAATTTTGGGACAATTTGCGTCACTCCAGTTCCCTGACATTAATTTTAATGCAATTGATATCTGAAGCGTCACTCCACATCTGTTATTCATATTTCTACTTAGAACCACTGCATTTGGAACAAAAGGTCATTTATTAGACCTTTTTTTGGTGCATTGTGTCCAGTAATCCGTGCCAAAATCAGTTAAGTGGTTTTTCCCTGTCACTGGACCTGACATGACAAAATAAAGTGTTAATTTTCCTCCTAAAGTACCATCATTTCCAAAGTTTCTATGCACAATTCATGAGAACATAGACTTGAATTAATATATACATCATATTTAACTTTTTTCTTGTTTCATTTCATTGAATTAATTGATGTAAAAGACGTGTCACCAGTTTATGTTAATTTTTTTGTCCACTCCGTTACCAGGCATAGCTCGGCTTGCTATTGTTTAAAATGAGCAATTTCCACTCAATGTCGTAAGATGCACATGCGCCAAACTACCACAGCTTTGCAGATTTTCATTAAACAGGTATTCAACAAGTTAAGGCATAATTTTCATTGGAACATTTTTTGGTCCCACTGAAATGTCCACTCCGTTACCTCCAATTCCGAGCTTACCAGTGATACCTTTTCAAAGAAATTTTATGTATATATTGCTGAGGGTGACAGGATTCAATAGAATGCAATCAAAACTTTTTATCTCCCAAATAGAAACAACTATTAAGAGAAAACCAAACCGTTCCTGTCCACTCCGTTACCATTCCTGTTCACTCCGTTACCACAAAAAATCTATATTTAATTAAAAATACGATTGATCTGAGATGAAGTACGTCTGAAATAAGACTTACATAGTTTTTTCTATTTTTAAATTGCTCAAAATGCAGGTTTTTTGCATCAAAAGTCCCCTCCGTTACCACATTTTCCAGGGCATTTTGTCCCGAAATTTGAGAATGGCCCATAAATGTTCATGAACCTGTGATGAAATGAAATGTGTGTTCTGAAGCACATGGTTCAACTAGAACAGGGGAAGGACATCCATTTTTCTACTTTCTCCAAATAAAAGAATACAGACCATAGGAAAAACACAATAAATTTTATCTTCTCGGATCTATTTACACAACAGATCTTCACCATTTTCCTCAGGATTACCAATTACTAATTTACGATAATTTCAATGTGTTATTCTTCAATTCTTCACATTTCTTTTTGAGACTAGTTCCCTGGTCTGAGTAATAGGCCTACAATCTCATGCCAGCAGATAATATTCTGAATATACCTTATTTACAAAAAAGTCATTAAAAAATTACTTTTTTCATTACATCTGAAGGCACTCCTACTTTTGCGAATTGCCAAATGTGAACACTATACAATATGAATACCGAATAGCAGACATGCCTACATATTCTTTAACACCCTAGAAGGCATGGGAAAAACATTGAAAAAAGATCAATGCCATTTTGTCAGAAAAAAGGTTCACCAGACCATGAAACTCGGGAGATTTTTGCATTTTACACTTCAACGATTATATTGGACATTATATGCTGCGGGTGTGGCCTATAAATCTTTTTTTAAAGATACAATATAGGCGTGGTCTATTCAAATATTACAGCATTATACTGTTCTGTTATCCTCATATCTTAAAACTTCTAAAATCTAAATACCACAGTACATACTTCCATTTTGTGGAGATGGCATACATGGAGCACCACTAAATTTCGACACTTTCTTGGTTTTGAGATACCATTTGGATTGTCAGAGATAAGACATAATTTAATCGTTTTAAATCATAATTGGTTTACAACTATTTTAGCCATTAGTATTGAAGTGTAGTTGAATCATTCACTTGGTTTTATAAAAATTCAGAAATTCAACATCGCTTAGGTAGAATTTTGCAATTTTTGATGGTGATCCTACATTCAATTACACAACTTTGAACTTGAGTGAATGAAATATTAAGTACGGATTACAGACTCCAAAGATTTACAAAATTCAGTTAATTATTATTGGCTCATTTTAAAGATATCAGTCATATGATATTATAAATCTCAGGGACATAATCAACATGGCGCTCAGGTGAGTAACATGATACAAGGTTTCTAAATTGTAAATATTTTGTAAAAATGTTTGTCATACATGTCTCATCTACAACAGATGAGATATGTTTACAAATTATCAACAATTTAGAACAACAAGGTTGGCTGTATAGATTAAAATGGTGAACAATTCACTTTCAACTCCATTCCATCTTTGTTGTAGACCTACATGTTTTGGCTTAATTTTTTCCATCAAAATCATACCATGTTTTGTTGTAAATTTTGCCGTATTTTTACTTTTAATAATTTTCTTTTTTTGAATTTCAAGACCGTTCCATATTACAGTTATAGGCCTACTACAGAAATATACTTCCACATATAGAGGTCTATACATGTACTTCAATTTGATCATTTAATCACATGGACACACTTGAAAGGCTGATTAATCAGTTCGATGTTATTTTTCTTTCCAGAAAATCACAAAATCATGCCGGGGCGTGTGTTGGGGCCCTACAGCGGGATACCCAGAGCGCGCTACAATGACCACCCTGAAAACAGCCACAGGAATTTACCCCAAGCACAAGGGCGCCCCCTATCACCAGGGTTACACGACATTTATCAGAATCGCCCGTTATCTCCCGAAAATAACGGAATATACACAAACAGAAGAAATAGGTCTCCAGCCCATTACAGAGGTCGGGCTCCCTCCCCGGAATTATACAGAAATCTACCAAGACAGGGGGAGCCACCGTTGCCACCAGGACCATCTAGAGGTAGTTTTAAATTCAGCTAACTCTTTTTATAGAATTGAAGAAATTTGGTTTCTCGTAAAATTGCATAATTAATTTTTTACACTTACAAATTATGGATGGATGGATGGATGATTGGGGCTTTACGTCCTGTATTTATGCACTTGGCAAGCTAATTAGGACAGGAGGAGGACACGGCAATGAGGCGAAGGATGATTGAAACCACTTAAAAATTAAAACAATCTTTTTTGTTGCTATTTTGTGAAGTGTATGACCCTTTTGGTTCTGCAGTTAACAATTTTAAATCTTTGTACATGTTGAAATTGCTTGTACACCATTAATTAATACGGGACAATCTTACAATATGGTATGGAAACTTTAAGCATAGAAATTTAATCAATAATTTTGTTATTCAATACACATGCATGGCTAATTCTCTACAAAGAAAGACTGAGTCACTGTCCAGCACTGAACAGGTTCCGCATGTTTAGATCATTAGCTCAGATCTCGTCGAAGAATAAGGTGATTTTGTATCATCCAATTCGCAAATACCATATAACGGGGTAAAGTTGGTAATCCGGGGGTAAAGTTGGCATACTATTTTGACCCACTTAATGAAACAAATGCCAACTTTCCTCACTGATACAGGTATCTTTGGCATAGTTACCATAAGTGTCAGTGAGGAAAAGTTGGGATTTCTGCCATTAAGTGGGTCAAAATAGCTGGCCAACTCTCCTCCAGATTGCCAACTTTACCCTGTTTTACGGCAATCATAACCATTACTGTGCATCCAGCAAAAACATGATGGATGGATGGATGATTTGGCTTTACATCCTGTATTTTTGCATAGGTCTTGTTGGCTAAAAAGCACTGGAATAAGCAGGAATGAGGTGAAGCCTGCGAAGGCCAATAGACCTATTTCACTGAATGGCCTGAACATGGACCCCAAATAACTTTTTTGCGATTCAACAATTCTTAATTTACTTTTCACACACAGGAGATTTATACACTATAAATCCAAAAACACAACTTTCAAAATTTTAACTGATATAATGACCAAGTTATAAAGCCTTGAATACTCCAGCTTGGAGACACCTTGGCAGGACCAATCAGAGGCAAGGGCAGGACAGCTATTAGCCAATAGGATTTAAGTATTCACCACTTTTCCCCTAGTGTTAACTTGGGGGACCATCTATGAAATTGGCCAATTGAAACTGTTGTCCAACACAGGTACAGATAACAACACTGTGCAGAGCTTGGTATGAACTCTGGATTGAGCGACTGGCAGATGAAAATTTATGCAACCAACCACCCCAATTGCCAATTCCCACTTACTCATTTCACTTCAATTAAACGGTAATTCTTTCTATTTTTCTATCTTCAGCAAAGAGAGGAGATCGCTCTCGGCCAAGAAACAGGATGGCAAAACGGCAGGAAAGAGAATACGTGGAGCAAGTGGGCCATATTGACTTCGGAGAAGATGACTCCCTTCCAAATGATGCTCACGATTTAGTGGAGAGGATATACGCAGATGCCACACCACGGGAAAATGTTTATACACAACCGAGAAGAGGACGGTCAGAGGAGAGAATTATCGAACGAGACTTTGCTCACAATAGACGGCATAGAGGATTTTCCCCTCCACCTCAAACTCAAAGGCCTCGGGACTTTTCCCCAAGGGCCAGACACCGTGACTTTTCCCCAAGGGCCCGGGAACTTTCCCCTAGGGCTAGGGACCGTGGTTTTTCCCCTGGGGCCCAAGGCCGTGACTTTTCCCCAAGAGCCCGGGATCTTTCCCCTAGGGCCAGAGGTCGTGACTTTTCCCCTCTGGCAAGAGAACGAGACTTTTCTCCTCGGGCCCGAGAACTTTCCCCCCGGGCTCGGGGTCGTGACTTTTCCCCTCTGGCGCGAGAACGTGACTTTTCCCCTAGGGCCCGGGAACTTTCCCCCAGAGCTAGGGGTCGTGACTTTTCCCCGCGGGGCAATGACTTTCCTCCGAGGAGACGTGAATTTTCCCCGCGGGGGCATGACCATTTACCGAGGGGCCGAGATATTTCTCGAAGACCTCGTGAGTTTCCTCCAAGCAGGTATGACTTTTCTCCCACCAGAGGGCGTGACTTTTCTCCGAGACCTCGACGTCCCTTTTCTCCCGACCAGGAGAGAGAGCGAGCAAGAGAAAGAGTAATCTTAGAACGAGGACTTTCGCCACGGAGGAGGGAGTTCCCTCCTGGTCAACAACGCCTGCTATCACCTCAACCGAGACGAGAACAGTCACCAAGAAGACATCGCAGCCGTGATAATGCTGTAGAACGTTCCAGTCGGGACGATGCTGTCGACCGAGCCAGCCGTAACAACATAGTTGCTGACTTATATAACGGCATCTACGGCCCTCCGGTTCCAGTGAGTACGGACGAGACGACATCACGCCACAGAAAACGACAGAGAGATCGCAGAAATGCTTTCTCACCCCCAAGAAACCCTCGTGGTGTCCCAAATGGTCCTGCACATTTCCGCCCACCCGGTCCACAACCTCGACCCTTGTTTAGACCCCCTGTACCCCTTGGCCCCCGTGCTCCTCCTATTCCCCTTCCAGGGATGGTCAGACCACCTCCTCAAATGAACCATCGCTTAGTACGACCTCCAATATTTGGACCAGTTCCTCGCTATGCTGCACGACCAGGTAAGCTTAAACTTGCAGTTAGGCCACACATAATTGATCTTTAGCTTCTCGGATCCTCTCAAGGCACTTTTTTAGGGTCGGTCGGTAGGACAAAATAAAAAATCGGCAGGAAATCTATTGTGTCGGCGGGTCCGCGAAGCTAAGAATCAATTATGTGTGGCCTTATTCACCACATTATATTACCTGTTATTTCTTAGTTTACATGTTTTGTTTTAGCTCGTGGCCACACTACAAGACAATTTCATGCCTTGCGTGAATAATAAAGTATTCATTATTTTTTATTACATAGTAAGCCAATAAATTATATTGAATCATCAAACTTGTTAAGCCCCAAATTTCCAATCATTAATGGGCATAATTTGCCAATATAACTCACAAAAGTTTGTCTTTTTCATCTATTCAAGCTTCTTTGGACACTAGTGTTTTATGATAAAACCAACACATACACCTAGAATACTCTATTTATCTGCGACTCTCCTCTCTCCTATCATCAATAGATCATGTTATCTACCTACTTATTATTATGTTAGAAACCTGTCATAAAAATGCCACTTTGCAGAGGGTTTGCTGCCCAACAGCCTGTGTTTTACACTCTGTAATTATTCTGTCATTTTCTTTTTTTACAGGAGTTATTGCAGGGCACGGCCCACCGAGACTAGCTGTGGGACCACATCGTCAAATCCACTGAATATCAGCACAATCATCATCATCACTGTGAATAACGCTATCATATCATCCAAGACATTATATAATATGACATTATAATGGTCTATGTAATTTGTTAATCTGTTTGAGGAACATTTTATATTCTACATATATATCCATTACCCAAGAGACAGACATAATAAACAAACTTTTATATGATATATATAAAATCTTTATGAACTTTCTGTTGTAAGAGAGTCATAAAATCTTGATGAATTTATTGAATATTAAATTGACAGATAAATGAAACATTTTATCATAAAACAAAGAAAAACAAATAGTCTCCATTTTATTTTTTGGTGTGAGGGAAGAATATTGAGATAGACCGTTTTTCGTCAATTGATAATTCTGACTGGTTTTGTCACACTAGACAGATAGATCGATATGGCAAGTGCAGCCCTCTAAACTCAAGTTCTTGGTGCTCACAAGGGTTGATTTATGAGATAAGAGAGAGAGAGCGGGAGTCCTCAACATGTCACACATTTACCCCATGTGAGGGATCTTTTAATTGCCCAGCACAGACACTAAATACAAGGGGCAACTAATCAGACCCCTGTCATTTTTGACACTGTGAGTGGCAAGTGTACCTCACCCAAGTTCTAGCGCTTCTGCTAACGTAGTAAAAGCACAGAACAAAGAATCCCCTGGTCCCTTGGCTATTTTACTTTTGAATTCCCTGTCCCCCATAACCCTCCATCCAGAGCCTCCATATTCCAGACACCCCAGTAGCTACCATAGCTGATATAAAATCATAACTCACCCATTTGGCTTCAGGTCAGGGTCGGACACGACACATGGGATTCCCGATTTGCTCTGAGCCGGCATCTCTGATTGTCTCTCAGCGAGGGCTAGTTGCAAACCGCTCACGTCAAATGACTGCAAAGAATACGAATAATTTGTTAAAGAAATACAAAGTTAACAAACATAATGAAAACTCTACATGATATAACAATGCCACTGTGGTGATTCTGATCCTTAGATCACTGAGTGACTCTTTGGTCTAGTGGTCAAGGTCCCCGCCAACCACGCAGCTAGCCCGGGTTCAACTCCCGGTCGGGGCCTCCTCCTCTCAACATTACACCACCATCACAGGTCAATGAGGTCATAGAAAAAATAGACCCTAACAGGCTAACACATGGGGAATTAGCTAAATTATATAATTCATAATTTTTTTTTTGCTAATTTGAGTAGGTCAAGGCACAAAACTACTTTACGCACCTGCATGCTGCCTACGTCCATCTGTAATACTTGGGTCGGTGTTTTCTTGAACAACTGAAATAAAAGGTAAAATAACTTTATTGACACAATAATTATTGAATTGCTTAATACATTCGAATGTGCCTATTTACTCATTAAGGCCAGGCATAATTAATCTTTTGCTTCTCGGATCTTCTTGAAGCACTTTTTCTGGGGTCTGTCGGTAGTAAGGACAAAAAAGAGGTGAAGGGCCAATCTCATTTTTTTATAATGAACTTAATAGAAATTATGGATAAGCTCAATTTTTTTCTTCCATAGGCAGAAATATTACTTGATCGCAAAAGCTAAAAATTAAATATTTCTGGTCTTAAGAGTAAGCATGCCTCAGAATGAGAAGCAAATTGAAGCAATAGCAATCTGACCAAAATGATTTACCTCTTTGGAAGGAGATGAGATCAACTGTGAGAGGAAATAGCGTTCTGCGGCAGATATCTTGGGGATGGCCCAGTGGAAGGAAGAATTTGGTCCCTCAGGCTCGGCTGGTGGGTTCTGTGAAGAGGAACAAGTTATAAATTGGTTTAACTGAACTTATTTGGTTCTAATCCACAAAGACATTGAGATGACATCGCATACAAAGTAACGTTTTATTTACAGAAGATAGTAAATTCCAATTAAGCATACTGACGGATTATAAAAAGTTCACTCACAACACAGTACACTTGACGAGAACTTAAACTTTGTTAAAAAATTTCATTAAAAAATTTTTGTGAATCTTTTTAGAAAATCTTTTTTTGTCTAAATATGTGACAAAATTCCTTTATTAGCAGCTTTAAGTGTAGGAATGAAGCAAGCCATGAGAAAAGATCTATTGACACACATTGAAAATTTGGGAAAAGACAAGAGATATGTTCATACCAGTAAATGAACGAAGACAGAAGCAAATGGATTCACGGAGACTGGATCTGTCCTGAACATCTCATACAGCACAAAAATAGCAGCCAGCCGCTGAGTTGGATGAGGAAGCAGGTCTTTATTTTGCAACATCAGGACCTGGGAAAAAAGGAGATTGAGTCATTTTAAAAATTTAGATATAGAATGCAGATTGCAGAATCAACGATCTAACTTCTGTTTGCATAACGATTTTTCATTTCAATGTGTCAGATTAAAGACCAATAAACAGTTTCAAATACAAAAATGTAAAAATTTAAAGAATTATCAGAAAGAGATAATTACCACAGCACTTCCCACTTTGAAATAATCCTGTTTGCTGAAATAATGATGCAGAGAAGTCGCCAGGACTTCAAAGGTTTGTGTTTGGGTTGCATCTTCAGAAAGGATGCTGGAAAGAGAATACACAAAAGATCAAACAATATTCTTCATTCTTCAATTAGATTCAGGGAGTCAGTGAGATCATAAGAAGTGTTGGTATCCACAAGAAGCTTGGTTCTACACTGTTGATGAAGCCACCCTCTTAAAACATGGTTTTAACTACATAAGGTCAATACTGGTCAATTGCAATTAACAAAGACCAATTGAAGCCACAATGGTAAGGGAAGAAATCCAATGTCTAGCCTTACTAATTGCAATTTCCAATTGATTGTTGGAACTTATCTG
Source organism: Platynereis dumerilii (assembly GCA_026936325.1). NCBI lineage: Eukaryota > Metazoa > Annelida > Polychaeta > Phyllodocida > Nereididae > Platynereis > Platynereis dumerilii. The sequence goes on along the minus strand of JAPTHN010000018.1, from coordinate 4,634,682 downwards.
CATGGTCACACTTCAACGCCAGTCACCAACTCATCACAGAAACATTTTTAGCTATTTTTTGTTACTTTTGCTGCAAGTTTCGCAAGGTTTTTGATAACTAGCAGCTCTAGGTTTTGCAAAGTTGACTTAAGAGTAAAAGTTTAAACACACAAGAACATTCAAGAACTTTGTAGCTGCATAAAAAAATCAGTTAAAACTGATCCTTCTTTAACTTCAAAAGAACAAGGGTCTACAACTGGTATTTTGCACATCAAAAATCATAATTTTTTTAAAAATTTCACAAAAATGTTGTGATGGGCGATAATATAGCACTTCAATTATACCAAGGTTTTAAGGTAATTTACGTTAAATTAGCATAAAAAAAGCCAGTCAATAGATACTCGGGAATGTCTTAACCCTTTTGACACTCAGTTTGCTTTGATTACTGTACCTGAGCAATGAAGCCAGCTCTTTTAACGAGGTTCTTGTTGCGGCGGTCATTTTCCCTTTAACAACCCGAGAAGCCACCTGGCGGCGAAAATTTCTGCAGATCTCGAGCACTTGCTGGTCAAGAAAATGATGAATTTGGACTTTTGTGGGCTCTAGAATGACCCAATAATGCTGCAACTGTGATATAAGACTATATTTGATGTTTCTACATCCCATTTAGGACACAAATCGTCATATTTGAGCTGCAAACAGTCAAAACACGGTCGACCTATTTTCAGGTCTCAACTTGTGACGAGATCCAACAGAAAACACAGCTGTCAAAATGGAGATGTCAACTGTGAAAACAGTTGCTGTGTTTATCATCATTTTTGGGTGTTTTGCTGTGCTCTATCCAAAGATATTCCACCCAATAATGATGCATATGCTAGGGTCAGCACCAAAGAAGCAAACCAGTGATGATGTTTGTGAGTAAAGTTTGCAAATCAATCAATTAAACTTGGGAGTGGCAACTTGTGTATTGCTCTTTTATTTTGATAATTTGATACACTTTTTTTACAAATTGATTTTGTATTTTAGTTAATGTTGATTTAGGTTAGTGTGAATACTATGTTTGTGGTTTTCCTGGTGGCAGTAAATGTAAAATGCAACAGACCTTTAGCGGTCTTCAATAAAAAGTTATCGGGGTTGTGCCTCTTTTCCCCGGATCCATCAACGCAGTCGAAGGGGTCTGGCACGACTGCAACAACTTAATTAACAATTTTATCATCACTTAACTTTGTATTGATGGCACTATATTCTATTTTCAGTGAACAGAATTCCTCCGCACTTAAGGCATGGCCGGCCCATGACTACTCCGGAGGATACAATGCGGAATATGAGAGTAAGCAACTGTGATGAAATGCTTTGTTAATATTTTGAATCATCAAACAAAATAAGGACTCATTCGCTTTGCGGTCCTGTCCAGCAAAAACAATTTAATTCAGTGTGTTCTGTAGGCCAATAAACCTGTCAAACTCTTCTAAGATTCATGAATAAAAATAAAATATCTCTTAGTACTTCCTTGTGGAATTGAATTAATTTGTGGGTTAAATCTAAATTACATTTGTGACAAATTGTAACAACTTTTTCTCCCTTTTTCCTTTAGACGGGATCTCATCCAGGCTTAAGGGCAGCAGCGGAAATGAAAAAACAAGCAGCCACGTCATCACCAGGTGCTGGCAAAGGGATGATGAGCATAGTGTTGCCAATGTACGCTGTGGGAATTGTAGTCTATTTGGTTTACACTCTTACAAAGGTAGGTGTTAAATTTGGAAAGTTGTCTAATGTATTTCTTGTTAAAAAAATTACTTGACTTAATTAATTACAATGGAACTAATTTTAGAACTTTTAAAAGTCTTAGCATCTAAACAGCCAAATTCAGATTTCATATGTATCCCTTTTCTTTTTCTAGGTATTTGGCAAAAAGGAGAAGCCACCTAGTGAGGATTACTTCAGCAACGATCCTTTCAAAGATATTCGCTACGACGCAGAAAGACACAAATATCGTGACAAGGATGAAGACGAGGAAGAGGAAGAAGAAAGGGAAGAAGAAAAACCCAAAGACAACAAGAAGGGCCTGGAAAACCTGCTGCTCAAGGCTGATGAGAGGACTATAAGTGAGTGTAAGATTTTTTTTTTTTTATCTTATACTCAGTGTTCCAGCTAGGATTTGATTGGGGCATACAATTTTCTAGAAATGAGGGCACTTTTCAAAAAAAAAAAAAAATGTTTTCCTAAATTAAAAAGAAAAAAAAAATTTTTTAAATTTTTTTTTTTTTTTTTTTGGCCGTGGCGGACGAGGGTCGGGCATGGCGCGGCGCCATGCTCAAATGGCCTAGCTGAAACACTGTATAGTATATACTAAATACCTCGAAGCATATCACCAGTGTTGGACGATATACTGGATTTCTCCCCTTTGCATGTGTCCTTCTGTCCCAATTCGCCTACCAAGTGCATAAATACAGGACGCAAAGCCCCAATTATCCATCCGCCCATCTCCCCTTTGCATTGTACACAATGCCCTCCTTGTTAAATTTTGCCTATTGTGCGAGGCATTGCTATGCTGTATAAAATAGAAGTATACTATATGAGTATGAGTATAAAGTTTAAAGACACTTTTATTCTAACGTGGGTAGCTAGTACAACCCTCTGATTGGTTTTCAATCAAGCCCACAGCCACCAGTGTAGTTAGTGGTCGCCGGCCGGACCTGGGTTTGAACCTAAATCCTCGAGAGTGCAAGGCAGTTGCGCTAACCGTTATGCTATGAAGCCCATGGCTGGAAAAAGTAGGGTATTCGGGCATGTAATTACCTGGAAGTTTCTAAATCTCATTGGAAATTTGTGAAGTAGGGTCCACATTTTTGACTTGCATGTAGCTGCTCAATTAGCGACCATGCATGGGAAATTTTGTCGTACTTTATGAAATTGCCTGGAAATTCAAATTTTTTCTAGCCCTGATGAAGCTGTACAATGGTAACTCAATTTAAATAAAATGTGTTAACTTTGACCTGCAGCCGAAATGGAGATGCGCCAATTGAAGGACCGCCTCCTGGAGACCGAGACACAGATGAACCGCATCCTGAAGGCCATGGAGACGGTCCAGAGACAAGTGGGGCAAACTGCCGAGGAACACATGAGCCAACAGGCCAGGGCTGCTATGGATGAACTGCAGGTAAATATTAATTGAATTGTTATTTCATGTTCTGACAATTGTAATGCATGGCTGGAAAGAGAAGAATTCAGCCTTGTCATTGCCTGGAAATTTCTGAGTCTCATTGGAAATTTTTGAAGACAGATGCAAAATTTTGACTTGAAAGTATTCACATGAATAGCGACCATTTGTGGGAAATTTTGTCACACTATGAAATTGCCTGGAAATTCACAGTTTTCTTTGTCCTGGTAATATTAATAATGCCAATTATTGAAGGACTATATTTGTTAAACGGTTATATTTAAATCAGTTATATTATTGCTTTGTACTTGATTCTTGTTGTAATTGACTGGTTGAAAAAATGATTAGCTGTTTTTTTTAAAGACTACATTCATAGTTTAGACTGAAGGATGTTATTTCTAAAAAAAAGATTTAAGTAGCAAAGATAAGTAAAGAAATAAATTAAACTTTGATTTCAGAAAGCGAAAGCCCGTGCAAGTGACCTCAGTCCCGACATGGAAAGCTATGACATCATCAGTGGTGGGAGTAGTCCCATTGAGGAGATTGGTCACATGGATGTGAAGATGGCGAAAAGTTCTAGTGAAGATGACGTCAAGGCCAATGCTGGCGTCAGATTGAGACAGAAGACTTCTAAGGGTAAAGGATCGCCAAAGAAAAGTAAAATGGCCGATATGGCGGAAAGTAAAATGGCCGATATGGCGGAAAGGAAGATGGCCGAATCAACTGAAGATTCGCCGACACTAGAATCGTCTCAACTGCCGAGGAGAGCAAAGAAGAGACACGCGGAAGAAGAAGTAGAAGAAGAAGAAGAAGAGGAAGAAGTAAGTGAGGAGCCAGACCAAGAAGAAGAAGAAGCAGAGAGTGACATTGAAGAAGCGGAATCTTCGGAAGAAGGCGAAGAAGAAATTATTGACTCTAAAGAAGCCTCTGACGAGGATGAACATCCCGATTTGCGAATGAGAAGAAATTTAGACAAATCCTCGACAGAGCAGCTACGAGGGAAAACGAAAGAATCAAAAGAGAATGTTTGTGAGTCTGATGCTTCGTCAAATTCCAAAAAAGACTAAATCTAGCAAAAAATATCTCCCATATTCCAGATATTGTTCATGTTTGACTGGGAGACTGTTACAAAGTATTTGATAAAGAAAAGTCACTAAAACGCATCTGGCATTGGTTTTGATGTCCAGTCAGCTATATTATACATGTGCAAGTGTATGTATATATATAAAATATATATCAGAAATAATTAATATTTGATATGATATGGTTCATATTTGTTGATATTAGACGAGTGATTCACGGATGTCTTGGTGTTTATTGCTCACTGATAAGTTGTTCATTGTTTGATTGTTTTTTATGTAGGACATAGATGAGTTATGGCTCTTGAATGAAAGTTCATGTTTAAAAAAGAGGAGTTATTGTTCATTGTTAAGCATTATTGATTATCCCACTGTGGATGCATTTATCGTTTGTTTTGTAGCTATAGTGTTAAATGATTTTTGACGCAGATATTTTTGGAAAGAATCTTGTAAAAAGGTTTTTATATTATGATTCTTCAATTTTCTCAGTATAACCATTTTGTGGTCTTGTCCTATTTGCTGTTTTTATGCGTTCTAACGGACCTTTTATTGCGTAAACCCTTCTTATAATGTTGTGTTTATTTTACTGTTGGAATCTTGATCTCCTGAAGCTTTGTGTGGCCTTTTGAATTTCTGAAATGTATGTTTTCGACATTTTTGAAAACTCCAGCCTCCTCTCCTCTGTTAAGTATAGAATCCAATAATGTAATGAATTTTTGCGAAGGCCTTTCCAAACTGACAAGCGAGAAGGGGGTTAGCTCAATTGGTAGCGCCCTTGGCTTCCAATCTCTGGGTCACGGGTTCAAATCCAGCTCTTGCTCGGACAACTAAACCTCAGTTGGATAGCAGTCCATTACTGTGTCCTCCTGTCTCAGAAATCCTTCTGAGCGCATACAAAGAGGATGTAAAGCCCATTCAGCTGTCTCAGCATCCCCAGCTAAAAGAGGCTTTTGAAATTTAGTTCCCAGTCCTGTCACTTGTGTCATTCTTTTGTGTGTGTGTAAATTAAGTCAAATTTAGTGGAATAACTCTAGCTTGGAATGAAAGGAAGAAATTAAAAATTGATGTCAGATCCTGGAATAGTATTAGGCATGGTGGCATGTAAATAGCCCCTACCTATTCTTTAGTTTAGTCCCAAGTTATAATGTGGCACTTTGTGTATGGTTTGGAGTCGTTATATCTTGGATTTATATTATAAAACATCTAGTCACTGTTTAAATCAATATTTTGTCAAACGGAATCTGGCAATATTTCTTTCAGTATTTGTGCATGATAATTGCATGTTTTTACTCTATATTTGTTGTGTTTCTTATTTTATACTCTTTTGTGTTTCTTCTATTATGTGACAGTCGTGTGCATTTTCTCGTGTAAATGATTGTCATTTACAGTGAATAGACTGCATACAAATTTTAATCGTTCTTTGATCTGAGAATGAAGAAGATTTATTAACTTATAAATTATCATTAATTTGCCTTTTTCCGATATTGATAAAAATAATCAGGCTTTAATCTCATAATTGATATTTTTTTTGCATATCAATTTGGAAGATTATCAAAATTAGAGGAAATTAGTGGTATGTAAATCTTATAAGACTTGTTTTTGTTAAATATTATTATTGTTTATAGATCGAGACTCGAGACATGGTATTTTGTTTTACGAATATTTGTTCAAAGCCAAATTGCCTGACAAACTTAAGTGTATGATTTATTAGTTGATTATGTGACAAACTGAACATAAATGCAGTTGCGTGAAAACTCCTGTCAAAATTTCACTCCTCATAATTATTACGTTGTAAGTTAAGATGTACATATTTATGAATATTTCATCCATCTGAATATCACTGACATTTTGTCAAATCATTTCATAGCTCTGTGTCATGTACAAAATTGTGGAATCCGTATCAAAATAATTCAAGTTGCTATTTGAAGTTACTTGCAGGCCTGTGAATTGTACATCTGAATTATTGAACATTTACATGTGTGTATTGTAAGTCACTTTGTGTATTCTGTCAGTGGGTTGCTGGTTTTGGTGCGAGCCAATAATGCAGCCCATTAGCAGAGGTTGTTTAGTTGTTGGTAACCTAGCAACCATTAAGTAATGTGTACAATGTGACCCAGCAACTGTATAGCGCATATCTACCAAAAACAAATGTCTTGTAGGAGTCTTAACCAAATTCATTTCCATCACCAAAGGCAGTCAATTCGATTTTTTATATGGTACCAAAAAAGTATGTCCTTTTAATGAAGAAATTTGGAAACTTGTGCAGTGCGCATGTTGATAATGGAAATTCAGCTGCATACATTAACCTCTCCCTGTTACAAATGGCGTCGCTCTGCAATTGGCCTATACAGCCTGTCCATGCAATAAGAATCTCTCCCTGTTTAGTGACCTCTCCCTACGACTAGTAACCTCTCTGGAACTCGTGACCTCTCTGCAACTAGAATCTCTCCATGAAGCTAGTGACCTCACCCTGCGACTAATCACTTCACCCTACAACTAGTCACCTCTCCCTGTGACTAGTAACCTCCCCCTGTGACTAGTAAGCTCTCCCTGTGACTAGTGACCTCTCATTGTGGCCAGTAACCTCTCCCTGTGACTAGTATCCTCTTCCTGTGACTAATAACCTTGCCCAGCACTAGTAACCTCTCCCTGCGACCAGTGACCTCTCCCTGTGACTAGTATACTCTCCCTATGACTAGTAACCTGTCCGTGTAACTAGTGATGTCTCCCTGTGACTAGTGACCTCTCCCTACGACTAGTGACATCTCCCTGAAACTAGTAACCTCTGCCTGTGACCAGTGACCTTTCCCTGCAAGAATCGACCTCTTCTTGCGACTAGTGACCTCTCCCTGCGACTAGTGACCTCTCCCTGCGACTAGCGATCTCTCCCTGCGACTAGCGACCTCTCCCTGCGACTAGCGATCTCTCCCTGCGACTAGCAACCTTTCCCTGTGAATAGTACCTCCCCCTGCGATGACCTCTACCAGTGACTAGTGACCTTTCCCAGCGACTAGTGACCTTTACTTTTGTCTAGTAAACTCACTGCAATATGCAACACCTTCCTTCAACTAGCAAGCTCTCCTTTAGATAGACCACCTCTCCCGCAGACTAACAACCTGTCTCTGCAACTAACGGCCTCTCCTTGCGACACATGTAGCCTTTTTCTGCATTGAGCTCCCAACGAAAAAATTACCAGCGATGTGTATTCTCCTCCTGTCTCACAAATAACGAGCATCGCCCCCCCCTCATCACCTCTTAGTATCCGCGCCTCAACACGAGGTTTGCTTGATGCATGAATCAGTCCATGTCATTATATTCATTAATTGCTGAATGAACAATTTTTTCAATTACTTTATGAAAAATCTAAAATGTCACATAGAAAATCTATAAGCCTTTTGAATGATGAACATTCTTGGAAGAAAATTAGCTATGTTCATCCTTATTCACTTAGCTATTGGCCCTATTTATACATCCTAGGCCCTTGTATTTCAGCTAAATTAGTTGCAGTCTGTTGATCTGGCTGTAGACTTTATGTAATTGTTCTTATTATGACAAAGAAATATCAACAATTCACATTGTGTAAATAATTTGATATTGGGGCCCAGGCATGTAAATTCCGTTGTATATGATATTGAGAGTTAACACTCACCAAATATCTGGTCGTAAGCTGCCTTATTTTACAAGGGTAGTGTGAATACTTTTTTTAAACAGACCAATATCATGATTTTAACAATTTTGATGTAAATCATAAATGTTTGTCACATTGCGAAAGATGTAAAGGATATTAAATACAACTTATTTTGTTCAGTGCATGAACATTATAATATTACACATGACTTAGTGAATAAAAATAACAACAAATCAAATGGATTCATTTCTTTTTTAATAAAAAAGAGTTTGGGACTTTATGCGTACCTGGTACATGAGTTAATATCAATGTGAGAGCTAGAAATGTGGAAATTTTAAAACTTCTTCATATACAAAAATTGCAAACCTTGCATAGAACCATTCACCGATTTTTGTTCATTCACACAGTACAAACTATAAGCATCAGTATAAAATATTTCGATTGCCATAACGTGATTGTCTTATACAAAACATGGATTTTAATACTTAAAGGATTGATAATAGACGTAATTATAAATTGCTCAAATAGAAAATTAGGCATTACAAACATCCACCTGGTTCTGACTTGACAAACAATTAGGAAAAATTTGTATGCAGTTTCGAATACAACTCATTATAATCACTTTAAAGGTCATTTAATGTTAATAGACCACTTAGCAATTATAATTTGTATTGAACAAATGTAAATTCACTAGGTTAACAACTTAAAAATGTCAACAATTAAGTCTCGGTTCTCTAATACTGAATCTTACATTGGCACAATCTATTTTGACATAAACAAAATTAATTGAAAGTTTGTAACCAACATAATGTCATCAACCATGATATGGTACTTTGGTTCACACAACATTTAAACATTTGCGTATTAGGTCTAATGTCAACAACTGTTCATGCAGTTTGCGTATTAGACTATTAGTCAACAATTGTTCATGCAGTCGCACTGTATAGAACTTCAGATTTATAGATTCTATAAGCATTTTAAATTTAATTATATATAACTCCATCGTCAAATTGGTTAAATCCAAGGCTATCCTATAGATCTGGTTCACTTTGCACAAATTGACCATATCTCCGCGGGGGTAGGGGGGAGATTGACAAATGAAAATTAGCTAAAATTATGGAAATTTATCTATTGAATTTTTACTTTGAAATCAATCTACGGGCCAAATTGGCCCATTCAGTTTCAACCCCCCAACCTCCTCCACCACTGGATTCTTCTTTTTTCAAAATTTTTTGTCTTTAAGCCGCAGAAAGGACTTTTTGACCAGGCAGCTCCCCCATAGAGCATGTGCAGTGCTATTTGCAGGGCACATAATTGTGGAGTCTAACCACTTAAATTGTATAGATAGGGGTGGGCCAATCTGGGTAACCATCATAAGACTTGTGATTTCTTAGGCCAAATATCCTCCTGATCAAGAAATGGGCAGGTAAAGTTGTCTCAGAATAGTCTTTAGGTTGGTTCTTTGCATTTGTTTGTCCCTATCTAAATCTTGGCGAAAAAGTGACGTTTTTCATACATTTTGGGTCCTTTTCATCAAGGCAGACAGACAGGTGGGCATATTCTTTTAATTAAAATCACACCAGATGTCAATAAACATGTTTAAGTACAATTTATATTACATATCATGGTCAAATTCTCCCAAAAAGTAGATAAAAAATGAAGTTTCATGCATTTGAGGAGTCTCAGACTCCCAGCGTGGCTATGAATATAAGCAAATTTTATACCAATTGGTAATTGATAGATGCTTAATTGAAAGCAGTGCTTGTTTTAGGATGATGTCCAAACATTTTGAAGCCATAAATTAGTGTTGTCATAAATAGTCTCCTGAACTCTGTTTACAGGCAATTAAGTTAACATGTTAACTTAATTGCTTGTAAACAGAGTACAGGAGACTATTTAAAACACATGCTACTCAAAAATTACCCTGGGCCCAATGAAAACAGTGTGGTGTGTGACAGACCAAGTCTCTGAGAAAGGGGAAAAAGATGAAGTATTATTGGTTCTTAAAGTTGTAAAGGACTGGACTGAGCACTAAAATATCTACCAAACTATACCTCATGCCTAAAAAGTCTATATGAGAGACATCTACGGAAAATAACCATATTTTAGAAGCAACATGAAATAGAAGACACAAGAATGATCAATGAAAATTAATTAATTACATGAGAGCATTATCAGGAGAGCCTATGACATCAGGAGGAAGAGCCTGGGTAATCACCAGAAACAGTTGGGTGCTGAATATGATACAATCATGAAAGCAGAAGGCACAACTTTCTATGAAAATAACTGTCACATACATGAAAGCTACCTCTTCACAGACTGTGCTTATGAACTGGACAAAGTAGCACAAAATGAAACAAAACATGTATAGAAGAGAAGTATTCTAGGCACAGAGGGAAAGCTAAAGACAGTGCAAATGGTTTGAAAAGGGGCATACAATATGCATATATGCATGGACATTGTAAAAGATGACTCACAATTTACCACACCATGTGAAGTCCCTCATGGCATTCAAGATCAAGGCACACAACCAGAGAAACATTGGTACCAATGCAGAACCATCTTGGGCTTATTTCCCAAAGGCCCAATCAAAACTGTCCATACTAAATTGCTGCAGATATGTTATTTTTTAGGGATTGACCATGCAATTAAAGGCGTTTTCTGATTCAAAAAAGAAGAATTGGCATTCAAGTTTTCATCCAAAACCCAACCGCATCCTGGGTTTGTAAGTCCATCTCAAGTATCCATTGTCATTTCCAAGCTGCTGTCTCCCGAGTCTTGCTCAGCATTAGCCTCACTTCATAATGTCCATGTATGAAGCTAGTACTCGCATGAAATGAGAAACCATTTTGTAGATTTTTGATTCTGTCATACATGTCTTGGTAGCTTTCATGCTTGTGCTGTGCTGGTGTACCCCTGAACAGCTGGGTAGCTCAACCCTAATTTACATAGATGGAGCTGCCATTCATTGTTGGTGATCTCCATAATAATGATGATGAGAAGCACACAATTCAAGCAAAGGTCTATTCATTCAGAGCTGTCCTGGGTCTTTCAATTGCCCCAGTATAGGACACTACAGTTTATCTTCCCATTGTTGAAGTTGCTTGGGATCGGTGAGAATTAGATTCCTGGGCATGATTGGCCCGATACAAGGTTCTTCAACAAGAAACTTCAACAACTAGACATTCTATGAGATCAGCACAAGTGGTCAAGGAGCACTGTCAGTGCAAATGATGTCATTGACACACTTTTAGTGACTGCTGTCTGAACTTAAACTATTTTAAAGACCTTAATATGCATTGATGAATTTGAAGTTCAGTGCTGTCAAATTCTGACTTTCACCAAATGTATGGCACTCTCATGTTTTGTTCTTAGTATAGGAGCTTAGAGATTACAGATGGAATCATGGTTGTGTTTCAAACCAGGGGGCTAGATGAAGACAAATTTAGATTCCTTGCTGAATAATGTGGGTGTGATATGACTATCCTAATTGGCTTATGCATGATGCTTGAATTTAACACGCCAAACAATAATGTCTAGTTTCACAATCTTGTATTTCAGCTTCTCAATATACCTTCAGATAGGCCTAACCCTATCCCTTGTGAGAATGGGGTTTTTGTTTTAGTTGTACTAACACTTCTAAATTTACAACATGTATTGTTGGTGTTCAAATAAAATTTTAGTCATAAATTAAGTGACGTCAGCCAAATAGACCAACCTGTTCAAAGTTTATATATGTTGTATAATGCCAAATCACTTTATAGTAACAATTTTCCTTATGACAAGTTTTTAAAAGTATTTGAACTACAAAGAAGTAGCATTATTTCTGATTGTATATTATGTTTAAGTGTTTAAATTATGCAATATGTCTGTTTATTGGTGAAATTGCTCAATTTCTGCCACTAACATCTTAATAAAATTAGTTATTTTTATGGAATTTGCAAGTGATTTTACTATTTGATGAATAAAAATGGTTCAATCAATATTAATTACACCTAAAATGTACAATAGAAACCTAATTTATGTGTAAATATGGTATTATGAGCTGTATATCAAGAAAAACATGTCTGAAAATAGGCGATTTTTCAACTTCATAGACCTTTTTCAGAAAAATCAAAAGAACCAACCTAAATATGCCTTTTAGCTGAAAAAACCAACCAAATTTGAGATCTCCAGAATATTTGGCCTATGAAACCAAAAGTCTCCAGTGAGAATTTCGAAAATAATGTAGATTGGCCCACCCCTAGTATAGAGGATGCAGCAAAATGAACCATCTTCACGGGAGAGCCTCTTGTTTATTACATGGTACTTACATCTCATATGATATAAAACATATATTTACAAATTATTCACATTCTGGCTTGTGTAAAGATTGCTGAATGGAAAGTGTGTGTAGAAATTGTATAATAACACAAGATATCACTGTCGCAAAGGAGTAAACATATTGTACATTGAATTCAGAGACAATTAAATTAACAGATTACCCGAATTTGGTTGCCTTATAGATTGGTTAAAATAGGCATTATTTGTTCGTAAATTGGCAAGTATAATTCTGGGAGACCAAGCCACATAAATAGTAATTAATAGAAATAATCAACTTCCCACAGTGTAAATGACTTATCTAATATTCAATGGACATTGTGTAAAACAGCTCTATGAAATGTAAACATCACGTACGAGACTTCAATAATTTACTAATATGGCTTTTGTCCTCAAAAAGACTTCGAATAAAATAAACTTGAATGAGACCAACGGAAATGAGTAGGCAAAGATTGACGCCAGATATGAAATTGACACGTTCAAAATTAGACTCTTGAATGGATCTGTCCCTGGCTTCGTAAACTCGCAATACGTTTTGAGTCTGCTGGCTTTTGTCCAGGTTATTCTTGACTCTATCCATGGCGGACTGCAATGAAAACAAATTGTATTAGGTTTAATAAACAATTCAGTAAATTTACCACTTCCTTTCTTACCTTTTAAAATTACTGTTCATATTAGTGTAGTAAAAAATGATAATAAATATATTAAAGAGGGAATTAATATTACAGTGAAACTCCTTTATCTATTTTTAAAGATCATAATTTACTTGCAACTCAAACAGGCAAAATATGGGTCAAAATACAGGACAAAACTTTTACAAAATAGGACACAGGAAAATTCAAGACAACAATGAGACTTCCATCGCCATCGCACCTAAAATAATGACTTTGAAATTATCAAAAATTTCTTCCAATTTCAATAATGTAATTTATATTGACCTGTGAACTTAAAAACTAACAGTAATTTGTTTAGTGCTAACTTTATTTACAAAGCAGACCATCCAGCTACTACAATACTGAATAGCATTAGGCTACACATAATTTATTCTTAGCTTGGCGGACCCGCCGCCGACACAATAGATGTTCTGCCGACGGGAAAATAAAAAATTTTTTTTTTTTTTGACATTTAAAAATTTTTTTTTTCCTACTGATTGACCCTAGAAAAAGTGCCTTGAGAAGATCCGAGAAGCTAAAGATCAATTATGTGTGGCCTAAGCTTTTACAAAACTGAATAGAATTACCTTAAAATCATCCATTTTCATGTCAAACATCGACTCGGTGTCATCTACGTCAATGTCGTCATAGTTGGCCCAGTTGAGGTCAGCCGTGTCCGTTATTAGTTCGAAAAACACTAATTTCTTAGAGAATCGACTGAATGTATTGTCAAGGCAAAACCTGAAGTCTCCCTCTTCCTCTGCCACGTGACTGAAATTAAAAAGTTAAATATTATATTCATGAAGGTGCAATAAATAGTTCTAAATTAGGTTTCAAGTTGATGGTGAAATAGAAACATGCAACATAAGCTGGTGTTAATTTATAAATTAAACTAAGAGCTCTATACATCTTTCAACAAGTCATTTAAAATTGCTTCAATAGGTTGTAAGGTCAGCAGCTGTCATATAGTCTTCATGCATATTTGTAAGCAAACAAATTTACACTAAACAATTCTTTGATCAAATGCTGACTTAAAATTGGCAATGTCTTCATTGTCTTAGGTGTGGGGGGGGGGGCAAATTTCACTTGATAGGGAACAATGTGTCATAATAATGGAACTTGGAACATATCGGCTAAATAGTATTCGATAGAAGTAGAATGAGCTTGAAATTTCATCCATACTTGAAAATGGAGTCAGCTTTTCTCAGTTCTGTGACAAGCACTTGACCACTTGGGGAAGTCACCAGGAAGTTAATGTCAAGTTCTCCTCCTTGTATGACCTGCAATGAAATAAAATAGGACACATCAATTTTGTATTTAATATAATGACAGAGAGTCATAATAACTGCCATCAGAAATATTCAACCCATTGATCGGTGTGAATACACTGTACCAGAAACTAATACTAGTGAATAGAAGTGATGGTGATAATTCTATACTGGTATTATTAGTGGTAACTACAAAGTCTTACATGACACCTACCATATGTTAATGAATAGGCCTACCTGTGCTACTGTCTGACTGTACATAGCAACTCCAGTCAATACCAATTAACAAGTGAAAAGAACTTAAAAAGTCTTTAAAGTTTAATTTCTCTGACAAAATCTTACTCTCAGTGTTTTAAAAGTTATTTTCATCTTTCAAACATGATCTTTACTCTTTTGATTGCTGTTGTTATCAAAATGTTTAAATGAGGAATAGGCCTATGTCTAGAAGTAACTACACAGGGGAAAGTCATTTTGACAGCTTGTCAAAACATGACAACAAATCACTTTCCATGACCATGGACTTTGACACACCCAATTACCTGGAATTCAAACTCCAAATTTGAGCCCTGATTGATGAATTGGTGGAAACATTCTTGTCTGCCAGCACCTATTTCCATTGTGAGATCAGTCTCCAGTCCATTTGAGACCGTAAATAGGACTAAAATCCCAGAAAACAGCCAAAAATTGTCCGATCTCTTCATGTTGTCTGCTCTGATTGTCGGTTCCGGAAGTGAACCATTGGACCGGAACCATTTGCAAAATCAGAACGGTCCAGCAGAAAACGAAATCGATTTCTTTAGAAAATAATTTTAAACCATACAAATGATAACCAGGGACAACCAAGGACTGATTACATGGATATGAATAGTTCTGATTAATTGGAACAACCAAAAACATGAATTTTCCTTACTTATTGGTGTTGATTCTTGTAAAATGCATGCTCCCCAGACTTGCCATGGCTGTCTGCTTGAGCAGAAACTGAAGAAGGCCGTCTTGTGAGAAGAATGGATGGAAGCAGCTCTTCTCCGTTTTCCAGCCCCTTTGGACTGGTAGATACAGAAGAAACAAGTTCTGCCAGCCACGAAGGCTTCCCTTTTAGTGGACTTGATGTTGATGAGGCTGATAAGGTAGGCCAATTGCTGTGGGCCATTCAAATGAAATGATTCAACGCGATCCTAAGTGGCGTGACGTCACAGATCACGTGGTCGGCACCTCAGTTTGTTTTTGTCGTTCGACGAAAGCAGACGCGATTTCTTGAATTCGTTTGTTTATGGAGGTAATACGCACTGTTGTGAGCGTATAGGCCTCAATGTTGTTTTTGGAGGTAATACGCACTGTTGTGAGCGTATAGGCCTGTGATATTATGCCATGCTGTGTGATCTTGGCTTGAAGTGAATGAGCTGTGTGCTCTTGGATGTGAATGAGCTGTGTGCTCTTGGATGTGAATGAGCTGTGTGCTCTTGGATGTGAATGAGCTGTGTGCTCTTGGATGTGAATGAGCTGTGTGCTCTTGGATGTGAATGAGCTGTGTGCTCTTGGATGTGAATGAGCTGTGTGCTCTTGGATGTGAATGAGCTGTGCGCCATTTGTTGATGTGATTGGTGATCTTGGCCAGAGAGGCAAAGTTGAACATGTATCTGATGATCTGGGGTCCAGTGGAGATGTGTATTGTCATGTAAGATGCACGTTTTTTGTAAAAGAGATTTCAGGCAGTGAAGATTTGATTTGGAACGAAGCAGCAGACAATCGTGACGTCATTGGCGATGCAACAATGGTTATGACGTCATCACAGCAGGATCATAGTAGAGCTATAAATAGATCCCAGAGTGCATGAGTACCTTGGTCAGTTGGTGCAGTTACTGACAGTAGAGGTCTGGATCTCAGGTCTGGACCCACTGGCACTTTTTTCTTGAGTGAACAATTAAGTGCATTACAAATTGAAGTGAAACACCGGTTTATGAGTCAAAATCCAAGTTACTTAATGCTAAAAATTCTGAAAAAAAAAAAAAAAAAATTTATTGTTCAAAGCTAATTCACATGATTGTGTATTGATTTTATCAGCTACAGGAATGTCAAAAAGATGCTGAACCTTATTTTTGTGGAGCAACGATTAATTTCATTTATTGTTCAGCGCTTCAGCCGTTGAGTCAGTCTTTTCCTGGGAATACCATGTGTCTTGTTACAATATACATGATAAATTAAATTAATTTTGATTCTGAATGCCATGGTAGTGCACTGAGTGCAGCATAGATGATTGTGATAGCATGCTTGTATTTAGTACCTGTCACGGTTTGTGACTGTAAGATTGGAGGGATACTCAGCTGAGAGAGCGACACTCTGCCAGTCGAAGATCTATACGCAGCTAGTTATAAGTCTTTAGCGGAGCACATTTGTTTATTTTGATTAATTTCATTTTGTAGTCCTGTTGAAGTATATATGATATATTGAAAGGCATCATTATGCTGGTATCTTGGTTGTGGTGTATGTCTTCCAATGCGTTCCTTCGTTATTTCCAGGCGTCATCAGATTAATAACAATAACAAAAAGTCAAGTAACTTGAAGAAAGGACACATACTTCAACTTAGATATTGATGATCTATCAGGTCTATTAATATCTTTCGGTCAGCTTGACTGACATGATGTAATTGTTACTTAATTTTCGATAAAACTGTACATCCAGGCTTACATTTGACAGTCATGGGCCTGCATGTATGATTTTTATCAGTTTATGACGAGGAAACCTGTACAGTAAATTTTGTTGGTCTTTATAATGCTACGTTCTTATGGTGTTTTTACTTGGCTTCAGACGATAACTTTGAATATCATAGATAATGGCCTAGTTGTATTTGTTTCAATAGTGTGATGGTTGGAATATCAAACCACCAATGTGACAGGATCACAGTAAAAGACTATAGTAGCCTAAATACTGTTTTTGATCCCGGTATCGCCCATGGTTGAGTGCTGCAACAGGGGCACCACCCGAAAACTTGCGATGGAGAAATTTCGAGGGCAACAATTTTTTCAGTAATATGAAGGAAGCTACGGTCAGGAAGACTAGAGAAGTTGTTGATCTATTGACTACTAGGAGTTTGATGGGAACAAGAACATCTTGAAACAATTTTAGTGGTTGCAACCACGACTAGAACAAGGAAATGTGGAAAATTTCTTGGAATAGGTACTCTCGCTGTCATGCCTCACTATGATAGTATGGCAATTGTAATCATCCTCTTGCTTCTTTGGGACACATTGGCAAATTGTTTAAGCATTTGCCCTGCTACGCTCCTGGGATAGGAGACGAGGCCTGAATGACTATCAGTACATATCGTGTTTTGCCAGTGTTACTGTTATATGAATATTGACGGACCATGCTACAGTCAGTGTGCCCTTTCAGCCTTAAATACAGTGTGGGTTAGATCCCCGATGTGGTCGTTGATGGCTTTGGCCTACAATGTATAAAATTCAATTTCGATTGCATTCTTGAATAGGTGTAGCATTTGGTTCATGGTATTGATTTTTCAATTGACAATAGACTTCACCGAGAGTTGGGTGTATATATTTGACTGAGATTATTGTCACCATTGTCGCCAACTGTATTGGTATAGCATGTGATGTCTTCACATTGACGAGTTACCATCAAGTTAATGTGTATATTATACAATTGAGTGTATTCGGTTCTGATTTTAGTATGTGAGGAAATCATTTGGTATGTCATATGATGGGTACATAATTGATGACATAAATATATTTAACATGGTTGGTGTATGTTAAATTTAATTTCAACAAGTTACCATCTGGATTTGCTTCCCGGGGTCACTGATACCTTAGTGGGCTTCACTCACGTGGGAGGCGGACCTGGATGGGTCTCACTTGTAGTTTGCTATTTGTGGTGTCTTGACAGCTTTCTCATCTGGCTTGTATGACAGAGAATAATATTATTGCTCTGAGCAGAAATTACTCGGTTGTCATTGTAGTGCACTTTCATTTAATTTAAATGGTTATATATAATGGTGTATTTTTTAAATGGTTTAATTCCTAGATCTGGGATAGATTGCGTAAATTTGTAGAACCTATTAGTGCACTTCGTCGCCGCAGGACACCACAAATGGTTGACTGCAAAGAGAGACCCGTCTGGGTCCAGCCTCCCACTCCGGAAGTACGAGGTTTGGTGGGATTATATTTCTGGCCCTGATTGATTTATATCGACTTCATTTGCTTGAACCCAGGGCGTGAATATTCATTATCATTGGATGAGTGATTATAGTTAAATTTGAATAATCACATACTGTTAAAGTTTGGATACACAGAACCTTACGTGAATATCTCCCGATTTCTGCAGGCATCCATACATGCAGTGTACATATTTCTTTACAAGTTTATTGTGTGCATATCGGGAATTTTATTGTAGACATGTGTTTAGAATCTCAACAGTGACCTATAAATATTATTGCACATACTTATAAGTCAGCTAACGATGGAATATCTTTTTCGAGAAATTAGGGAGATCAGTGAGTCCATGATTTATTGGCTGGCATTTGTACACTCTTGTCGTGGTACAATATCGACTTTTCAAAAAGGAAAAAAAAAAAAAAAAAAAAAAAAAAAAAAAAAAAAAAAAAAAAGATTCTTACTCTTTGGTCAGAGTCAAAGAGCAAGAAGCTGAAGGCCCAGCACTTTTACCATGAAGTTATATGGTGTACAGTGGTATTGCTATTTATTGTATGAAATTTTTTCTGCTCCAGCTGTACTGTACATTGTCTGGAGCTAGGAATCCGTGCCACTTTCGACAATTAATTTTGTGTTCATAATAATCTATTTTAATCGATTACCTTTACAGTATTCTTGGCCACATTAAGTTGAATGGAAAATTGATTGTTTTTCCCTATTGGAAAATTATTCAGACTAGACTTGTTGGGATCAGTACACGCGAAAGCATATTGACCTTGGACATTTTGTCTGACGGAGAGAGAGTTCCCGTCAGACAAATTAGTGTTTTGTCAGACAACATGATAAATTTAATCTATAATTTTGCAAGTGGTTGAAACACATTTTAATGGAGTAGTGTTCTTTGATTTTTTTTTTTTAAAGGTGGGTTTTGCGACATTGCAATTAAGTTTCTGGAGGTCTTACAATACAAATCAACAACAGAGAGACTCAGAGGACTAGCGCTTAATATGCCTGTTCTCTGTAGAGATTTTTTGCCAGTAAATTTGTCTGACCTGAATTTGAGAATGGTCAGACATTTGCAAAAAGTGCCAGTAATGTCTGACGTGGCTGACCATTATCGCGCGCACTGGTCGGGATATGGACATAAATCCTTGGTTACAATTTGCCAATGATTATAGTCAATGAATGAATTGATTATTTGATTATTTGATTAATTGACTGAGACAGAAGACAAACGTCTTGAAATTCATGATTAAGTGCATTGTTGCACCTGCGATCTGCTCGGATATATATGCCAGAGTATTGTTGCAAATACTTCACTCCTGCAGTGTTCGTATAAGCATTTTGTAGACTTACATTCTGTCGAATGGGTAGTGGTAACTTGTGTGACTGACACTGCTGGTTGGCAAAATGTGTCAAGATAGGTGAGAAATCCATCCATGGATTTTAATATCTAAAATTTTAAAAATGACTACCACTCTATTCTTCAAACAGAAGCACTTCACCTCCAGTTAACATGTTGATATTGTGCTGAGGCAGTTTCAAAATATTGAACAATCAAGTTGGTGTAAAGCTCATGCAGTGGTCAGTTTGTGGACTTGCTTCATCAGTGTAAACCTCCTTTGGCTAACTTAGTTGCTGGTCTGGTACTCTGCATGATACCTTTCTTAGGGAAGTTGTCAGAGTAATTATTTTCTTCGAAAAGTTATCAATAAGTGATGTATCTTTTCTGCTCAACAAGAAAAAGCAAATGTTATTTAGCTTGCATATCTTTGCCTTGGCGGACTATGGTTTTCAATGAAATGCGAGAATTTTTCTAATGCAATGTTCTTATTATTCAACCCTGGTACCCTAGAAGTCTCTCATTGGGGTCAATATTCGTTCTCAATTGTTTAGTGCAGAACAAAATTTTAGTTTCCTGTTGGTCATATGATTGAAAATATTTGATATCATGTTTACTCTTATGTTGTTGAAGGCAATAGTTCCTCTCTCATTAAAATAAGGCTTTACGTTTGCTGACGGTGACATTGTGATCTCCAGACTAATACGAATAGAATTTTTTGGGGTGGCCACTAAGGCCTAGCTCTGATAGAGCAGCAAATAATTGATCAGACAGGGTCAATCTGATATCACTGAGGCCCATGATAATTAACTCTGCAGTGTATTTAGTCCATACACTATGATACAACTTGTGAAAACTATCAGCTATGATTTATTATTTTTACATGCATGGTTGATACATCGATTGTTGATTTTGTGTATAGTGACAGGTACAATTAAGAGACCAGATCAGTGAGGTCACACATTGAGTGTTCTGAACTCATGTTGTTTTAAACCGGGGACCGGCGTTGAAGGCCCAGATCCTGGTGATAGTCCGTTAAATCCAGTGTATGACTACTCATTGCTCAAGAGTCTCTAGAACATATCTATAGGAAATTAGAGTTGAGCCGAGTGTGGGACTGTGGGCCCTGAACATCCTCAGGCCAAACAAGAACGATGTATATTTTGTAAAGGAAAACTAATGATTATGTATATTGACAGATAGTGAAGAGACCTCCCAAAATTTCAGGTAATTGGCAGATTTATTTTAGTCGGAGGTCCATTCTTGAGTCCTTTAAGATTCTGTTCTATAATAGCAACCAGCAATGATTAAAGCTATTGTTTTATTGCCCAGGTCTGATCATGGACCTGGTTTTAAAGAGGCTTTAGAATTACAATGTACGCCTTGAGAAACCTCAGCAACAAGCAATATGTGCTATTTATTTAGTCTTAAATCAATGATATACTCAATAAGAAACTTGAAATCTTTTTTCTTGTGAAGTCACATCCCAGCTACGATATTTTGCCGAGTACTCTTGAAATTGAGGAACATGGAATACTTAGTCTTATTATGGTCAGTTAGTGTGTCATCACATTCAGAAAAGCTGACTGCAGAATCACTTATTATGCAATATATTTATGAGTAGAACACAACTTTGCAACTATTTTGCTGACGTCCTAAAAAAATTTCCAAATCACATTTGAAATGTCAAATGGCTGTACTTATATATATATAGGGTGGTTCCTGGTGGACTCTGAGCGTCACAAGTCAGATTTTTGTTTAACCACTATGGAAATTATGTTCACCAGCAATGTTTATATATGTCCAGGCTTTCGACTAACTCACATTGTTACACTATGCTACATTATACTATCTTTTTAAGGATTACTCAAAATTCCTCGATCATGGCTCAAGAGTTATTCGGTCTCTTTAATCGGTAATTCAAGTGATTTTTTAATTACACGGAATTATGTTTATGTTCGTCTAGTCTCGGGAGATTTAACATCCCTTTCTTGATCAAGTCATTTCAAGCATGTGTATCTATACTTTATAATCAGCAGATCTACTCTGATTTTAAAGGTTGATTATCATAATATTGATGTAGCACAATAAGGTGCTGCAGAGGCATAAAACACATTATGTTGACAATTTTACACTGTTAATTAACCTCATAATGCTCATTGTAGATATAATTTAATAGTAGTGATACGGAATGCTTTGTTGTGGAATGTCTGCATTCTGGTTTTGAACGTGCTGTCATGCAATTTGGGTACATCCTAATGAGAAATGAAGTCTGAGTGAGACTACTCTTCATGATACATGATAATAATGACAACATGTTTATAGGGCCCACACTTGCAAATTGTGTCATCCAGATCGACGTCTTATTACATTTGAATGTACATATATGTCTCCCAGTAATACTATCATGATACATTAATGTTTGATTTATTTCTTAAGTTTTGGTGAGATTTGGAGATGGTTTCAGAAATAAATGAGTAATATTGGGGAATCAGGCTTTAAATGGGAGGAATAATGTAAATCTTCCCATATCTTAAAGCCGACAATACGTGGTATAGATGTTACACACTTAGGATACTATTTGATCCTAAGTGGCGTGACGTCACAGATCACGTGGTCGGCACCTCAGTTTGTTTTTGGCGAGAGGGGATGGTCTGTGAGCGGCAGCGTAGAAGCAGTCCATTCAGCAGGATTGCAGATAATGGTTAATCTGTCAATTGGTGTCTGATGAGATCTAATAATGATTATTTCTGAGTGATGGTCTAAGGTAGATTTTCATTGAGCTGTTAAAGTTACAGCATGGACAATAGTTAATCTAATCTGCGTTACAACTTATATATATATATTATGATTTAGCTAGGGATACTTTTCAGGGAGTACTGCACTCTGTAACTGAGAGAAAATTCTGTAGCTGTTGGAATTGATTACCAAATGAGCTTCACAAATTTTTCTTGCCCGCCCGCCACACCCTAACTGTAAGCAGCCTGTTGTTATCATCTGTACTATGTGTTGTCCGGAATAATGTAAATCTTCCCATATCTTAAAGCCGACAATACGTGGTATAGATGTTACACACTTAGGATACTATTTAGAGATAGCTGAAGCTCTGAGCCGGCGGCGATGGGGGCACCTGGGGCACCTGCCCCCGCCACGTTTTGGGCTATAAAATAGGCCTATGCCATGGCCCCTGAAATCACTGCAGGTGAGCACAAGAGCTGTGATTCATTGCAGATAGCTGGTCTGGAAAAGGTGAAAAATTAGGTAGCTACCCCCCCCCCCCCCAATACCTGTTGGATCCAGGGGGGTAGAGCTGTTTAAGGTCCAAACCCCCTTGGCCTATAGATTTTAATGTAAAAAAAAAAAGTTAATTTCGAGA
Organism: Platynereis dumerilii; assembly: GCA_026936325.1. Taxonomy (NCBI): domain Eukaryota; kingdom Metazoa; phylum Annelida; class Polychaeta; order Phyllodocida; family Nereididae; genus Platynereis; species Platynereis dumerilii. The sequence continues at coordinate 4,611,713 of JAPTHN010000018.1, read as the reverse complement.
TTTTTGGTTCATTTTTATTTGTAAACCCCCCCCCCCTGCGGAGAACCCCCAGTTAGTGCATATTGGGCCTGTGCCCCTCTCCATGTGCACCCTATAAGTAGCCATATGAAAATTATCACCTTAATTAAAATACACAATGAACAGTGCAGTGGCTGCCTCTCCAAGAAAAACATGCTCCCCCACTGGCCCACAGGTACAGAAAGTCCCTACGCCCCAGAACCCCCAGTTCCGCCACTGTAAAACAGCTCTGAAAATTTCTTTGACTAGGCAACCCATGCGTAACATGATAGATACTCCCAACATCAGGGGTAGATCCAGAAAATATGACATCCATGGGCTATGGCTATGCTATGGGAGGGAGGGGGGGTTTAATGGTTGAAACGCTTGACTGCGAATCCACTGGCCTGAGTGGACATGGGTTTGAATCCTGATCCTGGGACTTAACCCTTAACCGAGTTAAGGGACATCTATGTGCATCTTCAGCTTGCTGATGACGTCACAAAAGACTGATTGTTGTCCTGGTAAATTGTTTTTTTGGAACTGCCCAGTCAGGTAGGGGTTAATAGGCCGTGATTGTGGAACTCTCCTTTTTCCAGCTCTCCTGTGTTGACGAGCAGAATAAAACTATTTCCGGGAACAAGCTGCCATTTTGTACCATTGCTGAGTCAGTGAAGCTGGCATTCCAGGCCCCAGGGCACTTTTAATCCATTGAAAACATTACGGATTTGCATTGCCGAGTCTTAAATGGAATGTTTAGCATGGATTGCCACCATATTCCAGTACTGTCAGGCTGATTAGACTTTGTTACGGACCTTGTTACGGCTCCATTGCAAATTCCCAGGCTGATGTTTCCGGAAATAGTTTTATTCTCCTCGTCAACACAGGAGAGCTGGAAAAAGGAGAGTTCCACTAACGCCCGCTATGGGAGTGAGTTGGTGGTAGTTGTAGCTGGGGACAATGTGGAGGCTTCAATTTTTGTGAACTTGAGGCAGGCCTCACATGTAGCCAGTACAGTGTAGAAGATGTTGGCCTACATGATAAAAAGCTTTATTTATCCTTTGTCGTACATGAACAAATAACATTAGGCCTAGCTTCATAACTAAGTAGCTATTTAAACCGATTGTCAGTGACTTATAGTTATTGCACACACAGAGGTCAAGGGGGGGGAGGGGGTAGCTACTTAGAGCACTTACCCCGCCTCCCACAATTCGGGCACCTGCTTCCCCATCCCACTTCTAGGCCCAAAACTATAAGCTATAAAGGGGTGACCATATTTATTAATCAGGGCTTGGAGTTTTCCTCGGCAGGAAATTATTTATGTCATGGTCCAGCTGGAGTTTTCCTCTGCAGGAAATTATTTATTTCGTGGTCACGGCGACAGTACTGTAATTATTTATTTTGAAGAGATTTTTGTCCCACTTGTAATATTCATTCTCTTGGTGAAATATAGTTCCTCTCTGTTTGTTATGTACTTCAGGGCAAACAGAAATATGCTTTACTTTGAGTAGAGGTCATTCTTTGCATCCGGGGACATCCAGCTGGCCCGATCATGGCGTTGGGTTGTAGAATTTTAGTTTCTTACTGCTTTTGATGGATTTTTTATCTGCAGGTGAAGTCAGAATCTCCAAAAGTTAAAGTTGATGAAGCTGAAGATAGTGCTGATGCAGGAGGTAATTATTACCATTTTTACTCTTTTGATATTCAATTCACGTCACTAACTATGACACTGTATTGTAAGTTTGTAACCCTGTCAAAATCACAGGTCTATGAAATTATGTCAAATGTTTAATGGTCTTACATTATTGCTTAAACACTTCAATTACCGTGCGTCAATCAACATTCTACGATGTCATCACTGCTTATTGTCAAGAATCCATTACACCAAGATGGCCTCATCCATCAATCAACGCCGAGGCAGAGTGAAGCAATGGTTTTAGGAGGATCCACTTAGTTCCTCCTTGCTATGACTGGGGTTCAAACCTCAATGAGACTGGGGTTCAAACCTCAATGAGACTGGGGTTCAAACCTCAATGAGTGATTACATAATTCTTTAGATAACATTTACAGATTTTTAAGGTCCAATGGTTGTATTTATGGTTAGTGCATAATCACTGCTTATGGTGCTGGCTATGACTAGTCTCTTTTCTCGAGAGAGCACAATCAAACAGTGAAAATAGCAGTGTTGAGGTCTTGAGGAGCTAAAATAAAATGTACTGCTCTCAGGATCTGGTGAACCAAAAGCCGAAGCTGAAAACTATGCCGGATACTTGAATGCTGACACGGAAACAACCCTGAAATCCGGTGACCTGAAAGGTATAGTGCGGTTATATTATAATGTTGTCATCAGATTTTGCTATTTCATTTTAGGGGCCTATTTATTAAACTACCAAACTGCTCCTTATCTCTTTTATTTATTATTTCTTCATTTCTGCGACCCTTCTTTTCAGAATGTTTTAAAAACCAAAAAGAGGCTATGGAAGCAACAATCCAAGAATGGAACCAAACTTTTGAGTAAGTTTTGTTTTCCTTCCATTAGAAATGGCAATGGCTGGTTTAGTATTTGGATACTTATCTGTTTGATGGTTGAATCTGAGATAAATTGCCCCTGTTGCCATGTCACAGATCAAGCCTTGATTAGGGTTGGAACGATAATCGATATAGCTATCGCGGAATCAGGATATCTTCCAACATTAAATATCGTGATATTACAGCTATTGATATCGCGATATCAACAATATCATGATATATCATGAAAAATCGTGATATATCGTGTCTTTTTTGTTCAAAACTGCAAAATTCTGAATTTGCGTCACTCTTGTTTACGGGCGGATTTCTTGTTTTTTCTTCTCATTTATGGATTCTACGACATCCGCGATATATTGTGTTATCGTGATATCAGCCTCACAAGATATCATGATATCAAAAAACCATTATCGTCCCATCCCTAGCCTTGATAACAAACCATGTTCATCAAGGCTTGATCGTGATCGAGCCAACATTCGACAAATTTATCAGAATCATCCTGTACCAGTGTATCCTGATTATTCGCTGGGGCAACTACATTGTGCGCATGGAGCTCAAACTTCATATAGAATTTAAGAGCTACTCTTTTGGTGGATGAACTAGAAATACACTAAGAATGAGAAAGTCAGAATGTTCTCCAAGATGACTTGTTGCTGATAATGGAAAGGAGTTTTTCAATTGCATCATGCGAATTGCACCTTAGTTGTAACACAACATGCTCACAGTCTCAGGATAAGTATCTACAAGTATTCAGGAAGTTACTGAATGCTGATGACAATTCTATTCTCATGCTAACATGCTAAAATTAATCCTATTCTCATGCTTACATGCTTAAGATAATCCTAATCAAAATTCTTTGGCATAAGATAAACCCCCACCTAGAGAATCTACCCTAGAGAAATCCCATGGAGACTATATTATCATAGATTTACGCCACAAGTATCTAAGCCAATCAGCAGTATTTCTATCCACTTCAAAGGAGATTTGCTGTAAAAATCATAGCTGTACGAGTTACAGAAGCTCTTGAAACGGCAAAACGTGTATGAAGGCCTGTTCATTGGCCATCTTTGGGGTTGTGTTATTTTTTCACTAAGGGCCTTGCTGGAGTGTAAACCCCAACAAATTGAGAGAAAATTCTTGATGTTAAAATTCAAACACTACCTTCAATTTCAGGGAACTAGAACAATTTGAGGAGCAAGTTGCTGAAGAACTGGAGACAGCATTGAAACATGCAGAATTCTTAAATGTGTACACTAACAAACAGAAGGATGAATGCAAACAAAGACTACAGGCTTTGTCTAAGGCATTGAGCCTATTCTAGAGAATTTAGTTACCTTCCTTCTTGTCAATGGGAAAGTTAAGAAGATGAAGGGTGAAATCTACTGTACATGTCAACTTGAAAAAAGTTTGCAGCAAATAAATATGTTTCTTTCTGTTAATGGTGTTCCTGCTTTGTTGAGTTCTGACTATGGAAAGGAGTTTCCCTGACATGCTATGCACAGACACGGGGAAAGAGTTTATAGGAATTTAGTTTTGTGTTTGAGGAGGGTGTTGTGAAGAGAGCTTTGTGTGGGGAGAGTTTGTGTGTCAGAAGTTTGTCGTGCTCAGGCATCAAGGAAGACGGTGTCGTGTGGGTAGTTTTTTGTATGAGGAGGGTGTCAGGTGTGGGCATTAAGTGAAGAAGGCGTCTTCTTGGTATTTTTGTGTTTGAGGGGGGGTGTTGGTTGGGCACTAAGTGAAGAAGGTTGTGTGGGTAGTTTTGGTTATCAGGAGAGTGTTGTGTGGGCATTAAGTGAAGAAGGCATCGTCTTGGTAGTTTTGTGTTTGAGGAGGGTGTTGTGTGTGGGCGCATTAAGTGAAGAAGGTGTTGTGTTGGTAGTTTTGTGTATCAGGAGGGTGTTGTGTGTGGGCATTAAGTGAAGAAGGCGTTGTGTTGGTAGTTTTGTGTATGAGGAGGGTGTTGTGTGTGGGCATTAAGTGAAGAAGGCATCGTCTTGGTAGTTTTGTCCATGAGGAGGATTTTGTGTGTGACCATTAAATGAAGACTGTCGTGTTGGTATTTTTTGTATTTGAGGAGGGTGCTGTGTGTGGGCATCAAGGGAAGAAGGTGTCGTGTGGGTAGTTTTTTTGTATGAGGAGGTGTCAGAATTAAGTGAAGAAGGTGTCATGTGTGTGAGTGAGTGATGTGTTGTTTAGCAACCCTGCAACCCTGATGGGTTATGAAGGTCATGGCATGTGTTTAGTTTTGGGTAGTGGTGTAGTGTCTAAATTAAATGAAGAAGGTGTTGTGTTTGTAGTTTTGTGCATGAAGGGGTGTTGTGTGTGGGCATTAAGTGAAGAGGGTGTCTTGTGGGTAGTTTTGTGTATGAAGAGTTGTGTTTTGTGTGAGCATTAAGTGAAGAATGTGTTGCGTTGGTAGTTTTGTGCCTGAGCAGGTTGTCATGTAGTGTTGTAGTGATCGACGAAAATATCGCCAATAATCAGGGCCACTCTCAACATCGATTTCATATTTTTGTAACAATGCAAAATCGATTTCTGTCTTTTCTTTTTGTATGAATACTGTTTGCTCTACAAAAGCTATCACCCATCAAAATTTAAAGCTCTTGAAGAGATCTGTCAACCACAGGAAGAATTATATTTGTATGGCTTGTTATAGTGCAATAATTGTCAAGATTGAGGTATTATATTTAGAATCTATTATCAAGTCAGAACTATCTCAAAAATTACCATACCAATAAATAGTGCGCTTCCATGGAATTGACCCCCCCCTCCCGCCAGTCAATTGAATGCGCCCAGAAAAGTTACTGAATGCAGATACTTGATCAGAATTAGATTCATTTTCAGATTGGCATACTACAGGAGGATGTTAGCCCAAATCTTTGACTGTCATAACAGCTAGGCTGCAATTTTCATCAAAATGTTCAAGACCTTACAAAGAGACAAATTTGTTTATTTTAGTTTTAAATCCTACTACCGTCGTTACATAGGCCAATCTGTTACATAGGCCAGTAGCCTACTTGAAGTCTTGAATATAGGCACACTTTTTGTCTGAATCACTTCACAAAGGATGTTAAGATTAAAAGAAAAAGCCCTGCAACAGAGAGAGAAAGACCTGCAGGCAAAAGGACTACAGTACAGTAACTCCAAGGCGCATATAGCGGCTTTGGAGTCACAAACCAAACAGTTGCAGGAGACCAACAGACTTCTCAGACTTGATCAACTTTCCTCCACAGGTCCAACCCACACGCACACCGAACAAGGCTACCGGATGGGCACACCCCCGAGAAAGGAGGAAAACAGCCTGGAAGAGAGGATGCTCCTCCTTGAAGAAAGATACAGAGATATGAGGATGCCAAGAATGGAAGAAAAGATGGAGCAGATGGAACGGGAGGCAAGACACAGCAGATACCATAGCCATCAGACTTCGAAAGGACAACAGCCATCCTTCCACGCATGGCAGCCACATCTGCACAACCTTCCTTTTGTATAGGTGCCGATACACACACACATGCCATGGAACCACCCGCAGCCACCAACTGGCTTCGCAGGTCAACAGCAACAGTACCCCCAACAGTCACACAGCTACCCGAGACATACCGGAGCAACAGCTGGAGGGAGCTCTGCAAACCACAACCATAGGCCTGACTACCGGCGCAACAACCGCAACCCACAGGAAAGGAACCCCCAAGAAAGTAACTGGCGCAGGCGAAACAATGCCCCGAACGGGCTGCGAAGAGAACAACATAAGGACAGAGAGGGACAGCTAGGAAACAACAGCGAGTACAACCAGTAACAGTGCCGAAAGCCACACGAGAGAGCAGATTCGAAGAAACCACCACAGAGATGAGTTGCTCCTGCTACAAGAAAGCATGAACGAGGATAACTGCAATATGGCACAACTCAGGGTGGCACGAAGGCTCAGAGACAGTGCCCTACAAACAAGGAAGCAGTAACCAGTAAAGAGCCAAGGGCATCCCATAGAAGAAAGGAAGAAGATGACGAATAGCAATCAAAGACCCCAGCCAGACTTCGCCTCATGTCCCACAACCTGGATGGCTTGAAGTATAACATCGTAGCGCTAATAGAATCACTAAAGGAAGTGGACATCGCCCTGCTACAGGAGCACTGGCTGTGGTCATTTGAAGCAGGCAGCACGTTCGTGGACCTCCTTCCTGAATGGATAACAAATGTCAGATCAGTCGACGAATATGCACATATCAGCCCCGAAAGATGTCCAAGAGGCCATGGCGGCATAGCAATAATCTGGAGAAAAGACCTGAATCCGTATGTTTTGATCTTGGAAGGAGGAAATGAGAGAATAACGTCAATATCCCTTGCAGCCCCTGGCAGTACCAAATTCATAATTATATGCTGCTACCTCCCGTCCGGTGGGTCCAAGGAGGCCGTGGAGAACTTTTCGGATGAAATGGCCATAATAACCGAATTGGTCAACAAATACTCGCACACACATAGTGTCCTCATCGGGGAGATCTCAACCCTGATCTGTTCAACCGTGATGGGAACAAGGAGCGATTAATAGTAGAAATCATGGCTGAACTGCGGCTAACCAATTTAAACTGCGACATCAAGGACTACATGACTTACAAGCACCATGGCATGAACCAAACTTCACATTTGGACTACTTCCTCGCAGACAGCAAGTCCAGATGGCATCCCACATCTCTAGCCAGCTCTGACCCCGCAGGAGGCCCACTGAACAACTCTACCCACTCACCCATTTTCTGCAGCATAGAATTAGAACATAAAAGAAAGGAACACAGCATGAAGACTGAACAGTCAGATGAGAAGCATCCGAAGATTAACTGGAACAAGGTGGACCTAATGAGCTCTAATGGTCTATCAAGAAACTATTGATAGAGAAGTAAATGACATCGATTTCAACTCACTTACATCTGAATGTGCACTGGATGTCCTCACAGGAATACTACGGATGGCTGCAACAGTTGCAAGCCCCAGTAGGAAAATAAAGAAACATCCAGGAAAACAGAGAAAACACTGGAGCCCGGGGATCATTGAGGCCATCAAAGGAGCCAAGGCAGCATTCTGGAGATGGAAGGCAGCAGGCAGACCGGTCCATCCGCACCACTTAGAACAGTTGGTCAAGGAAGCGAAGAAACACCTACGGGCGATGCAGAGAAGGGAATCAGCAGAAAAAAGGGAAGGCCTCATCTGTGACATCATGGCTGCCTCGGAAGATGACCAGAGGCTATTCCACCGGTTGATTCAGAACAACAGGGGGAGTTACAACACCGAGGTGGCCCTATTAGACGTGGACATTCTAGAGTTTGATGGAGCTAGACAAACTGAGATGTGGGCAAGCTACTTCGAAGCGCTGTCAAAATCACAAGAGGAAGACCAGGAAGATTCCAAGACACTAGAGCTGATAAGTCAATATAACGCCTTAAGGCCCACAATGGAGAAACCCCTTATCCCCTATGATGTTGAGAGTGCTATTAAGAAACTGAATAAGGGGAAGGCGGCAGACTTGTCCGGAATCCAGGCTGAGCACTTGCTGAGAATCTCAAGCGAAGGTCTCCAGATACTAACTGACATCATAAACAAGATCATACAGACGGAATGTTGCCCAGCCAGCTTCAGGTCAGGATTCAAGATCCCACTGCCGAAGAAAAACAAAGATCCACAAATCATGGGAAACTACAGGGGAATCACCATCACGGCACTTGTCGGCAAAGTCGTCGAACACTTGCTCCAAGTGACAGCAGAAGCAAGCCTACGCAAAACATCTAGCAGCTTGCAGTTCGGATTTACAAAGGGTCTAACACCGACAATGGCCACACTATGCCTAACAGAGGCTACAGCTACAGCTAAGAAGGACAAGAAACCGCTCTTTGCGGCTGCATTGGATGCCCAAAAAGCGTTCGACGTAGTAGACCACGTCAGACTTAAAATAAAGCTTCACTCATCAGGCGTCAGAGGAAGAACGTGGCAAATCTTCGACGAGCTCTATACAGACGTCAACGAAAAAACAAGATGGCAAAATTGTTTCAGCAGGGACTACATGGTCGAGAAAGGAGTGAGACAAGGAGCTGTCACGTCGACCAGCTTGTATAAGCTATATTTCAACGACCTCTTGCAGGAACTGGAATCAGCAGGGAATGGTTTGCATCTCGGATGTATCTAGTTGGGGGCACCTACATGTGCGGACGATCAATTGCTTCTTGCTGACAGTCCCTGCGATATGCAAGCAATGCTAAACGCATGCCACAAATACTCGACCATCCAGAAATATGTCATCCATCCAGGCAAAAGTAGCATCACGACACTCCTGTCGCAGAAGTCAGAAGAACCGACCTGGTCATTAGGACCCAATGACTTGCCTTCTACCAACAGCTCACCCATCTGGGACTAGAATGGTCATGCAGCAAATTAACGCCAAACGTACAAAGTAGGATAAAGACCGGCAGAAGAACGGCGTACGCACTCATGGGGACCGGCCTGCACGGCTCCAACGGCATGAGTCCGGCCGTTGCAATCAAAATCATAAACACCTATGTAACCCCTCGACTACTGTACGGGCTCGATGCAACCGTCCTATCGAGAAAAGAGACAGAAGAGCTGGGAAATTACCACAAGAACCTTCTGAGACAGATTCAGGGTCTTCCTAAAAAAACAGCGAGTGAGGCCATCTACCTGTTAATAGGAGCCTTGCCTCTCGAAGCGGAGCTGGACACTCGTACACTGTCACTCTTCGGTGCCATCTGTAGGGGAGCAGAAGAGAATAGTACCCTCAAACACCTAGCCGAACGTCAGTTGGCACTAGACAACAGCAACAGCTGGTTTCAGAGGGTGGTCCAATTATGCACCAAGTACAACATCAATATCGAGGCCTCAGTGACTGCACCATGGAGAAAGGCGACCTGGAAAACCTATGTCAAAGCCACAATTACAGACCACTGGACGTTAGCATTGAGGGAAACAACCAAGTCGTCGGTCAAATTCCTGGACACCTACGGCAACAAGAATGCCCCTCACCCAATGTGGAAAACGTGTCAGAGCCATCCAAGACTGGTCCCAGCAGCTACAGTACGGGCACAATTTCTGACCAACACCTACCTAACACGAGTGAGGGTGGCCAAATTCACAAAAGGAGCAGACAAATGTTGCCCGCTCTGCAATCTAGCAGACGAAGACAGAGAACATCTCCTACTTAACTGCCAAGCTACTAAGAAAATCCGGGAGCCTAAGCTCACAAGACTGGCGGAACTGGACTTCGACACGAGCGGGGAACACGGGCTCAGGAAGTTACTGAACGGCCCCCCGCCCACAACAGCCAAGTGTCTGGAGATAAATATGACGATTAACGAACTGTGCTACCATGTGCACCTACACAGGAAGCGGGTGTTGGAAGCTAATAATTATGCTTGCTTGACATTGTAAAAATCTAGTCGTAGAGTAGCTGTAGTCAATATTGTCGTAGCTGACACAAAACATATAACCATGTTTCTGATATGGCATTTACAACAACCTAATTCAGTGATGTAGTCGAGGCCGAGACATCCGAGGCCAAGACCGAGACCGAGGCATGAACCTCCGAGGCCAAGGCGAGGCCGAGGCCATCAAAATATGGTCTCGAGGCCGGCCTCGAGGACGAGGCCGGTCCCGAGGCCACCATCACTCAACCAAAGACACCAGAGACCGAGGCAAGGCCAAGGATTTGGCATCCGAGACCGAGCCAAGGCGGAGGGCATCAAAATATGGCCCTGAGGCCGGCCTCCAGAGCTCCAACACTGCAACCTATACAGGGTGCTCCTGAATGAAAAGGAGGAACTTCCAGGAGAAGAAGAAGAAGACTTCTTGATATAGTGGTGGTATAGTGTCACTGCAATGACAATCATCCTGTGCAGATGAAGGCAGTAATTTTCTGCCAACTCAGTATTTTTTCCAAAAATTGCTGACTCTCAGGTCTACGTGTAAGGAATCTTTTACTTGCAAGGTGTCGACTCTCAAATAAGGGCCTGCCTATTTCACATCTTATCCAAATGAATAATTTTGCTGTTGAAGGTCCACTGAAAATAATTTGGGTTCCCTTATGGGTCTTCGAATCCATATCTTGTGCAGGGCATGCCACGCATGCCTGAATGCCCTGGAGTGTAACCACTCAGCCCACCAGACGCAGTCTCAATGAATGGTATAACTACCAGGGAGTCATGGTGTATGTTCCACACATATTGCTTCTGCCCCCCCCCCCCCCCCAATCCAGGGGTCAGAGGGTGACTTTGGGCTTGGGAACTGAAACCTTATGAAATAATTTTAGTTGCACTGTCTAATCTCCAACATGTAGCAGTCAGCACCAGCCCCCCCCTCCATTTGCTCAGGTGTCAATGTATACTCCAGCTGGGTCAAGATGGTGCAACCTCCAGCAAAAGGGCGGGAAAAGTGACCCCTTATTTCACAAAACGGATGAAAAACTGCCTGCTCCCCCTGACCAATTTCGTCTGGGACTATTTCTTTAAATTTTATTGCTCCTGTTTGATTGCGTCAGCTGCTAATTGGACTAAGGGTCGGCTTCATGTGTTTTTCCACATTTTCTTACCATCATTTTAAGGGGCTGCAACTATGTTTTTAGGAAATTTAATTTCTAAAAAATCACATTTTCTGCGGGGCACCTGCCATTTGTGCGTTTACGCCTTTAATTTGCATATATCATGCGGTGTGCAGAAAGTAGTTCATAAATATTGATTATAATTAACACTAAACTTTATTTGATTAACCCCATCAGTCGTCTGGTATCGCAATGAAGTATTTTAGAGAGCATCCAATTCTAAGTTTGGCATTTTTTGGCCTCAGATTTGCGTATGAAACACCGAAATTTGCGGATGAATCCAAGATGGTACGCATCGTGTTGAGTGGAGGCTGGTGAATATCGTTCGTTATTCCAGGTGCGATGAATGGCCCAAAAATGGGAAATAACTTAATTAATTAGTGAACAAGCAATTGTCATCTTACGAGCAATGTGAATGACTGCCAATATGTAGTTTAACGAGTTGTTTTCTGCGCAAACCCCGGACTTGATAGCCTGACAATGCCAACTGCGTATGGTTAAGATGCGGGGCCTTGACAAGTTTTAAAACTTCATTCAATGTTTTTCTTCTCAAGATTTCTAGGAATCGATGTCAAAAAAGTTGACAAAAGTTTGCACTGACTGAAAATGGAAGAGCATTTCATTGATGAGATGGATATTTTGGGGTATGGAGGGGTAAATTTGGAGGAGGGGCCTTCATGCAGTGATATGGCCATGGACATTGGAGATGATCATTTTGTCTCTGAGCACAGCAGCTCAGCTGATCCTAATGATCAAGATGTTATTATTGTGAGCAAGAATGGATCCTTGGATCCCACCCTGGATCATGACACAGTCAGTGAGGCTGCTTCAAGCCAAGATTTCCACATGGATGAAGAGGAGGATGACAGGGAACCACTCAGTTATGAACTTCAAATTGGTTATAGAATTTTGAAAGAAATCATGTCAGACTCCAACAAATCTGTCAACTGGCCTTTCATGGACCCTGTTGATACAGAAAAACTGGACCTATGGGACTATAATGAGAGAATTCAGAAACCTATGTGGCTGAAAAAAAGTAAGTATAACTCGAGGTAAAGTATTTAGTTGTCCTTGTAAAATATCACATAAAACATGATGGGCCAAAATCTTTGTTGTGAATGATCATGAGGGGAATCCTTGGACTTGGGGGAAGCCCTTCATTTGCATATGTGCTATAAATAGCCCCTTCCATCTTAAAACTATTCACTTAATTACAACCCATGCAATTAATGTGTTGAACTATTAACTCATCTTACATGTCTTTTCCACAGTAATGTCATATCAGTCTTCCCATGCATGTGCATGTACTATGAATAATTGAGTGGTATTGACTGTATTGACTCATTCTTATAAATAAACATTCTGTCAAAAAAGTTGTTTGGGATTATGTAAAAATGAAACTTTAATGAGTGTTGTAAATAGCTGTGCATAAGGCTTATTATGTTTGGTAAATTTTTCTAAAATTTTATATATGAACATCTCCAAATAAGTAAGCCTAATTGACATCCTACTACCAAGTCTGCCCATTTATTTTGCCCATGTAAGGCTATACTGGTTTTCAAAATTTAATTAGAAAATCAATTTAGGCAAAAACAAGTGTAACAGTGTTTTATCAATTTCATGAACAAAGTAAGAATATAAACGTTTGTAATGACAATGCGTCTATTTTTACAGTTGATGGAAATTTCCGTGAAAGAGAATACAAAACGATCACAGACTTCGTCTCGGACTTTCGTCTCATGCTTGAGAATTGTTACCGCTACAATGGACCGGACCACTACATATCTAAGAGGGGACAGAAGCTGGAGATGATTCTGGAACAGAAATTGACTTTATTATCAAGGTAATTGTATTGTAACAATCTGTTTGTCAACTTCTAACAATACATGAGAACTTGTGAAAGGTATTTCTGCCTGCGAAGAGCCTGAAAATTTATTTAATTGCAGTGGTACAAAATTTTTGAATTTCTAACAAAAAATGTTGATATTTTCTTTTCCAGGGAATTGAGGGAAAAAACAAGCATTGCTGCTACATCAGGTCAACCAATTGAAGAGAAGGTTATCTCAGGTATTTACTAAACAAGAACATAGATTTAAGAGTAACACATTTGATTAGAGTTGTGGAAGTCTCTTTTTGTGCACTTCTTTGCTAAAAGAAATAAGAACTTGATATGCTTTCCATAAAGACTGCTGATATGTAGTAATCCCTGCTTTTGTATTGCTGCCAAAACTAATGTCACAACACTGCTTTGGCCTAGCTTTGTTTGAGGTTATTGATCGTTTTGTCACAAAAGATTAATCTTATTTGTGACATGATATATGACCTTAAGGTAGGTCTATTCCAACAAAGTGCTTCTCATCTAATTACTGTGACCCTTCTATCCGATTAAGTTGAAAAAGTGCGGAAATACTGGACTTACAGCCTTATCACTCATGCTCAACCCTGTGTTGGATGCCAGCTTCAATCATCTTGTCATAATTAGCCTACCTGTTACCAAGTGCATAAATACAGGACATAAAACCCCATTCGTAGGGGAACTATGGGTGGCAAGTAAAGTGAGTGCTACCTTCCATGTTGGTCCAATACCCCATATCCGCATGAAAACGGGAGTGCAATCACTGAATGATAAAATATGATTAGACTCTTCCCCCCCCCCCCCTCTGGCATATCTGGATGACAGTATGGAAAAGATATGATCAGACTTCTGTCGCTGGTGACCAGCCCCGCCCCCTCTCAGGAACATTGTGTGCCCCCCTTTGAAAAACTGAAGGAAAATATTGAAACACATGAATAGACTCCCCCCACCACCAGGAAATGGTGTGCCCCCCCCCCCCATGGGTTTTTCTTGGCATATTATGACAAAATATCAGATTTGCGACTTACTGTATTTTCTGTATTAAAAGCACACCCCTTAATAAAAGCCCACCCCATCCAAAAATAACCTATTTTTGCCCTGGGTGATTCACCCAGGGTACTTTTTTTGAAAAACCAGTCTGAGAGGTTTTCTGAGAAGTGTTGTCCTGGCATGAATAGGGGTGTGGGTACAGCCAATATGGCCACTTCATGTTCTAATGATGTTATAGTAAAATGCGTTTCAGGTTTGGGTTGAGTTGGGTTGAGTTGATTTTTTTTTTTTTTTTTTAATTGAAAAAAAAATAATTTTTTTTTATTAAATTTTTTTTTTTTTAACGGTTTGTTGATAGATTGTTTGAGTCTTGAGGGACTGTTTTCAAGCTGACTTTGCATTATAATATCGCCCACATGACAATCGTCCATGCGTTTCAAGGAAGGCCAATAATGCATTTAGCATTTGCTTTTTGCAGTGCATCTATTCTCAAAGCAGTCTAACAATGCTAATTGCAATTCTGCTAGTTCTAAAGCCTATTTTCATCCTCAGTTTACCAAATTGCCATTGAGGAACAACACTTGAAGGCAATCTGACAGGTGTCAAAGCTGATTGCACTTCGCAGTACAGTGCTGCTTTGATGTTATATCCATGGATCTTATGCTTAGGCCTATTATTCATTCCCAACAGAACCCAGGGTTTGAATCCTCGGATTCTTGTAATTAAAATTCCATCAAAAATGATTTTATCATGAGTTTTTAATGCAAAAAACTATTAATTGCCCTTGTCATCATTACATCTGCACCGGGCATTTAATACAAAAAATAGGTATATTAATTTTGGCAATATTTCTCTCAACAGGGACTCGTAGGCGTAAAGTCCTAGTTCCCCATGACTCGACAGCGTTGCTTAATCAACTGCGGATGGAGGAAAAAGAAAGAGAAAAAGAACAGAGGAGACAGCAGATGGTGGAGAAACAGAAGGAGAGGGAGGCGTACTTGGCAGAACTGCAAGAATGGGAAGACTCCCTCTACCCTACTCCTTGGAAACCTCACTTAAATGCCATGTGGGAGGTGCGTATGATGATTCTAAGTGTGATAAGATTATTATCGTTACTGGTAAGATAATGGTAAGATAGATAAAAAACACATATTTGAAGTATGTTGACAGGTTATAAGATGTTTGGAGGAGGAGGGTAAACATAATAGATCTGGCGTATGATTTGTAAAATCTTTTAATAATAATAATAGTTTATTCATAAAAACATTGTACAAGTTAAAAACATAAGGGCGCAAATGTTTATTTTTAACAATGAATGGAAAATAAACAAATATATGGCAAAAGCCTGTCAAAATTAATGAATGTGTGATAAATTGGTAATTTGCTATTAGTTAATGAGAACTGGCTGATCCTCATTTTAGTATGTATAGTTTGTATACAGCAAGGACTTAGTTGAAAAATGTAAAATTTGTTATGAATGTGAAATGGATTGGAGTTTGGCCTAAGTGTGTCAGAGAAATTATTGATGTGCTTTGCAAGTATTCTCAGAAGTTGGGACTCCTGTCACTGATATTTTTAAAATTTATTGCAAAATTACACTGAATCAATCGTACTTAAATATTAAAAATTGATGAATGTTTACCCTAAATTTGTTGTAATTTCAGGTTCCGCAGATTGGCCATTTCTTATTCCTGTGCTCCCTGCAACTGAACATTGGCGAGGTGGTCCACTGGGAGTTGGAGAGGGGATTCCTGTTGCCAAGGGAATCCAGCACATTCCAGACAGTTATGACGTCTTTACTTTCTACTCCGTACCAACGTACGAGGTTGGATAAGAAGCCAGCTATGCCCTACAAAGTGTGGGAGGACAGGGTTCGTATCAGGATCCGTCAGTGGTACAAGGTCCTCAATGACTTCAAGGGAGACCGGGCGAGGGTGAGTCTCATTGGAATTATATGTCTTCAATATTGCAGTGTTCCAGCTAGGTCGGGGGCGGGTTGGTCTCTTGGTAGCGTGCTGGACTGCCAATTGCTGGGTCAAGGGTTCGAATCCAGGGTTCGAATCCAGCTCTTGCGGGGTCATCTGGGCCTATGAGGCGGCTGTTTCAATCATCCTTCACCTCATTGCCGTGTCCTCCTCCTGTCCTAATTAAATTAGCCTACCAAGTGCATAAATACAGGACGTAAAGCCCCCACCATACATCCATCCATCCAGCTAGGCCATTTGAGCATGGCTTGCCGCTCGTCTGCCATGCCCAAAAAATTATAAAAAGTTGAAAAAATGGAAAAAAAACATTGTATGCCAGAATCAAATCCTGGCTACAACACCAAATTGTGATATTCGGAGCTTAGATTCATCAAATTTTAATAATGGTACTACTTACGCCATGCTAGATGGGGCGCCCTGTCTCAAATTTCTTAGTTGTCCAGGAGTCTTCAAGATTTTGAGAGGGAGGAATGACCAGATTTTGTCAGTATTTTACAGTCACATTCTAAATCTGAGGACAAATCTGAGACCCTGGTGCTACACGTTGGCACTCTCTTGGCTTTGCTACAAATGCGTTTGCTTTTCTTGAATGTCAATTCCCAGTTTAAAAAATTTTGGACACGAGTCATCAAAATTTCTTGGAAGTTAATTTTCTGTCTGTATTAATCTATTTTGAGTTCTTAGATGTGACAAATCTAAATGGTTCTTTTCCTCTTTTTAGGCTGCGTACAAGTTGGGTATTGATGATACATTCTTCAAGACAGTTGGTAAGTTGTATACATGTGCATCCGCTATCTTATTGTGTTTTCAAAATTGCCATGATCAATAATTCCATAACGTATGAAGGCATTGAAGTGTGTTGTCATTCCTCATAATTTTACTTGCAATTAGCCCTAGCCTAATATCTAAATATTTTTAGTTTGCTGATCAATAATCTTAAACAATTTTTTCCATCATCTTTTTAGGAGTAACTAATCCAATGGAGAAGAAAAAATTCCATGAGTTGACATTCTACCAGCGCATATGGATCGTCAAGTCCCTTTGTGATTGGTGCTTGGTAAGAAACAGTTATTATTTTGGACAAACGTAGAAGCATTTGACTTTAAGCTCATTATTATTCTCCTGACATTTTGGTGCTCTACTTGAAATATGGAAATGTCAGACTCATATTTTTAGAACTTGACATATTTTCTTGTGCATTCAGTCTATTAAAAGATGTATTGTAGCAGTGGTTGACCATTCTGATGTTTGTAAACTTTGTAAAGGAACAGTCTGATTGCAGTCTTCCCTGAGACTACAATCCTCCCAACTTCTTGTCAAATTATTTTGAATGTGAAATTGGAAGCTGAGGCCATCTGGTGATATATCTGCCCTCGTTTTGCTTTTGGATGTTAAATTTTCGTAATTCATTCCCTAGGCCACCTGGACTAATGTTGGACAGCAGTTTGAATCATCCTCCACCTCATTGCTGTGTCATCCTGTCCTTATTGGCCTGCCAAGTGCATAAATACAGGACGTAAAGCCCCAGTCATCCATCCGTAATTTATACCTCTCTCTGTTGTTCAGTTAATTTACAAAAGTACCATACATATATTTACAGGAAAACCAAGAAACTATTCGTGAAGCAATTGAAGCGAACGTGCTGGAAGACCAGCGTACTTATTCCTTGGGTTTTGACGCTGAAGGGTATGAGTACATTCATTTCCCGCAATTCTGTGGAGCTGATCTCCGAATATTCAAACAAGCTCCTTTGAAAATGCCGAAATCAGAGACGCCAGTCCGTGAAAGCCGCGAAAGAAGTGAAAACAGCAGCAAGAAACAACCTAAGGTTCGTTGGTAATATTTATTTTAAAAAGCTACATATGCATCTTTAATTTTGTGGTGTTTCTTTGCTCTGAATGTCGAGGATATCAAACAGGATTAGTGTTTGTTTGAGTTCGTCTTGAGTTTTAAAATCAATTTTTGTTGTCAGGCTCTGGAGCATTTCTGAACATGAAATGAATTCTAGGTCATTGTATTTGAAACGAAATATTAATTCTAGGTCGTTGTATTTAAAAATTCTCAGTCATGGTCATGCATTTGAAATGAATTAAATTTGACTGGGTAACTTGTCAGTTGAAAATTGCTCCATTGACCAACACCACATGTTAAACTTTATCTGCTGTTAAGTCTTGCAGAGTACTTATTGCTGAAATAGCTATAATATTAATTCAACGTAATTGTATCCATTAATATTATTTGACATGTTTTTTCCCAAGCAGCAGCGAAGTCAGAAGAGACGGACTCCTACTCCTACTCCCACACCCAGAAAGAGAGATGGCAGACTGAGACAGGTAGGTTGTTTCTTATTGCAGGTTGCAATGAGATTGAGTCAAAATACAGCAAGTTTGTGATAATGATGAAGACATCTGCTTAATGAAATTGGCCGCAGAATTCCAGACTTAGTTGAGAATTTCATATTCAACTGTGGTGAGGTTTGCTGTTTTCAAATGAACTGTACTAAATACCCGGGAAATGGGGGTAGAGGAGGGACAAAATATTTAATATAAATTGTGATCAGAAAACCCAGCGTATTTCCTTATAGTGAGTGAGAAAAGGTTGCATGCAAGTTTTTGTGGATGGGCACCCTGTATACCTTGGCTGGGAAAAATGAATTTATTGTAGGATAAATTGCTGGAGTTATCGGATCTAAAATGTACTTCCTATGATAGGACGCTGTTTGAATTTATGTTCTATGGATGCTATTGGATAAATTGAGATAGTGGTGGAGTAAATAGTTGCTGAAGTTATAAGGAAATATTCTGTTTGTATTCCTATTCTTATTCTTATTGCATTCTTACAGAACCCTCGATCATCCCGAGCGGCCGAAGCTGTGAATAACGAGAGTTCGGAAGAGAGTGGAGCAAGTGACGACAGTGGAATAAGCGGCAGTGAGTCCGAGGAGGACCCCTTGCCTAAAGCTCTTAGTTACAAACGACCAGCTGTCACGAGAAATAAGCTGTTAGACATAGACTCCGATCTATCGAGGGAGGGCACTCCTACGAGGTTAACTAGATCAAGGAGAGGCAATACCAGGAGTGCCAGTAATACACCATCGAGGGAGTCTACTCCGCAGAGATCGAGACGGAGAAGAGGAGAGACTTCCAGCGCTTCGAACACTCCAGAACCGTCCCTGTATCAGAGGCGGTCGTTAAGGAGATTAGGACTCGAAGCGAGCGAAGTTGCAGAGATCCTTTCCCCCGAAGCAGCAGCTGCAGAATCATCGGGATCAAAAAGCCCCGTTGATGATGATGATAAAGATAGCATCGCCAGTGATGCTAAGAACCAAACAAGCAGCCAAGAAAGCCAAGCAAGCGATCGAGCAACTAAGCAAGGTCAGAAGAGAAGAAGTAGGTCAAGAACAAGGTCAAGGAAATCAGCGAGACGAAAGGAAGAGTCGGAAAATGAAGACGACACCGAAATTGCTGAAATGGATGTTTCAGAAGTCCAGGATTCAAAAGACGAGACAATGAATGATGAAGCTAATGACGAACAGCAAGAAAGTCAGGTCGAAAATCAAGATGATTCCGAGAATCAAGAAAAACCATTCAGTTCCTACATGGCTAGTGATAACGCTGATAAAAACACTGAAATGAACACTGATAAAGACAATGAAAATCCAGATTCTAAAACAGACCAAGCCATTTCTGATCCTTCAAATTCAAGAGCCATTTCTCCTAGCAACTGTGATACGAAAAGCGTACATTCTGAATGTCCCAGTGACCTCGTCAGTGCTGCCACCTGCGATTCTGAGCAGTCTAACAGTGTCCGTAGTACTCCCGTCAATGAAGTGATGACCTCAGAAACAATTAAAAAAAGTGCAATAAGTAATGAAAAACTTGACAACCAAAATGGTACAGAAACTGAAGAAAATAGTAAAACATTAGACAAATATTCTCAAAATTCAGATAAAATGGACACAGACACTTCAGATTCGAAGCAAAACTTAGAAGCATCTTCCGCAGCTGATCTCAGGGAACAGACATGTGATGACGCTAAAAACTGTGATGATGACGTAGAAAAGTCAAGTGATAGTTGCAATACAAAAGGTGATGACTCAAAGGCTGTCGAAGATATAGCTGAAGTGAAATTGGAGTCGCCATCCCAGCAAGATTCCGGTGATCTCAAAGCCGATGTTAAAACTGAGGCAGCCGACCCTAAGCCCAGCACTGAAGATGTTGTGAAGACTGAGGAAGAGAAAGGTGAAGAGACGAAGTCTGAATCGCCAGTGAAGGGTGAAACGGATGGTTAGTACAAACTTGTTTTCAACTTTTGTCAAAACTACTAGAGTTGTAGATTCTGGTGTGATTCCAGGTCTGGTTAGGTCTCGTAGACCCACATGTCATGTATGTTGGATGGCAGTTTCAGTCTTTCATTGCCTCATTGCTATGTCCCCATATCTTAATTGTCCGTCCAAATGCATTTATATATATATATATATATATATAGGCTATACAGCACGTAAAGCCCCAATCTGCCATCTGTTCTTCAAAAAAAGATCTTCTAACTTTCAAGTTTATATGAATTTCTTTGCAAATGAATTTCATTGTTCATATCTTATCTTTATAAAAATTCCAGGTGTTAAAACGGAGGAGGATGAAACATGTGCTGTAAAGACGGAAGAATCTGGAAATGCAGAGGTGAAGAAGGAAAGTGAAGAAGGAGATGGAGTGAAGAAGGAAACTGCAGCAAGTGAAGAAAATAAAGAAGGAAACGTTGAGCCCGAAGTCTTGCCAGAAATTACTGTGAGTATTCTACTGTTGCCATTTGAGCTTGTGCAATCTTGTTAGTGCAATATGTTCTCGTGCAATTTGTTCAGGTTGATCTGAAGCGATGAAGCATAAACCTGTTATAACTTAAATTTGAAAAAGTTGTGAGGAAAATTTAAAAATGAATGCCATTGTTAACTGCATCAGACTTGAATAATCTAATTTACTTGACATTTTAATGAATGCCAAAGAAAGTCTTTGCTTTGTCTCGAGATGTTGTGTCTTGTCTGAAACTGTCTCGGTGATGTCCATTCTCTGTCTGTTACGGTTTGATGCTATGATAAGATCTATTTCATATCTAAGTATTTATTGTCATACAAAACATGAAATTTTCCTGACAGCATGTAATAGTCAATGGTCGAAGGACCTTCTCGTTCTCTGACCATGCTCACAGATTCAAGTGAAGAAAAATCTCATGTGGCATTTTATGGCCAGATCTCTATCCTTGAACCACGCGACGAAACAAGTCGAGAGAAATAGTCGCTGATTATTTTGTTTCTCCTTTTTCATAGGCACCAGTTATTGGTGATTTTGTGATGGTTGCCGAGTGTGTGGACGACCTGAGAAATCTCGTTCTCAAATTTGCTCCTCCAGAACCCATCACTGAAGTTAAGGGAACAAGGGAAAAGGTGAGTCAATAATGGCAATTACAGGTCTCTGAGGGCTGCATCTGATTGTGCCATGCAATGCGAAACTTATACAATACTTGGATGTACCTCAAGTGTTCTTTTTAGTTCTGATAAAATTGATAACTGTAAAAATAAGCACTCAATGAAACTGTTTATTACATTGTAATATATTTCTTTGAAAAGATTAACTCTATTTCCTGAATGGTAAAACATATTACTTATAAATACTTATTTACAACAGGTCCCTCAATATAATCTTCTTAGAATGATTCTTCTGCATCCATTCCTCTCAAAATGGACTGAAATTTCTTTGATTTGTAGTTATGTCATTCTAACACAGTTGTGGAGACCTAGGAAACTTATGTTTCTGCTGCAATGATTGGTACAGTTTGTACTAAGCCACTACTAATATGTGATAACTTGTTTTTTCAGGTACTCAAGCCCATCCCCAGAAAGAAGTGTGAGGTTGACCTGCACAAACGACTTGTGTTCTTGTTGGAAGAGCTGGAACCATGGGAACAGAAGCTGATAGCAGCCAATAAGAGAGCTCGACTCAAGATGAGGAGGGAGCATTCCAGTTACAAGGAAGAGCCTGAACCTCAGGTCATGAAACCAATGCTAATTCTGTTGTGGGCCCTCCCTAGAAATTTCCCTTTTAGTGATGACTGGTGTTATTGAAGTACCTCTATATTCCTCTAAAATGGCCATTTCATATCATGACTATAGAGACAAGAGAGCAGGTACATATTCTATTCAATTAAGCTGTGGATTTCTAGGTCCTAGTATTAGGTTCCTGGCTACTTAATATTTTAACCTAATTTTGGAAGATTTGAGGAAGATTTATCTGAAAAAAATAAGAAAGCTTGTTTATGGATTATTGCTCATTAATGGGTGAAGGTAAGAATAGGCAAGAAAGTTGAAAAGATATAACAAACAAAATTACAAACTGCAACCTTGAAACTAAAGTATAATATGTAGGGATTGATGAATTTATGTTTAAATGTAATATTATTTTTAACCGGCCTAACAGCGGAGGCCGGTTAATACAGGAGCTGTAAATGGATCAGGTGAAACCATAAACAGTAACCACAAACCAGTAACCACAAACCAGTAACCACAAACCAGTAACCACAAACCAGTAACCACAAACCAGATGTAAACCACTGTTTTTCCCCATTGTGACCTTAATATTTCACTTACAGTTATGAAATTTGGTACAGGTATGGGACTCTGGGTATGGATTGGGAACATGTCGAGAAATCCAAGATGGCTGCCGTTTTGTGGCGGCCATTTTGGCAGCCATCTTTCTTCATTCTTGAACTGCCCATTGTGACCTTAATATTTCACTTACAGTTATGAAATTTGGTGCAGGTATGGGCCTCTGGGTATGGATTTGGAACATGTCGAGAAATCCAAGATGGCGGCCATTTTGTGGTGGCCGTTTTGGCAGCCATCTTTCTTCATTCTTGAACTGCCCATTGTGACCTTAATATTTCATTTACAGTTATGAAATTTGGTACAGGTATGGGACTCTGGGTATGGATTGGGAACATGTCGAGAAATCCAAGATGGCTGACGTTTTGTGGCGGCCATTTTGGCAGCTATCTTTCTTCATTCTTGAACTGCCCATTGTGACCTTAATATTTCACTTGCAGTTATGAAATTTGGGACACGTATGGGCCTCTGGGTATGGATTGGGAACATGTCAAGAAATCCAAGATGGCTGACGTTTTGTGGCGGCCATTTTGGCAGCCATCTTTCTTCATTCTTGAACTGCCCATTGTGACCTTAATATTTCACTTACAGTTATGAAATTTGGTACAGGTATGGGACTCTGGGTATGGATTGGGAACATGTCGAGAAATCCAAGATGGCTGCCGTTTTGTGGTGGCCATTTTGGCAGCCATCTTTCTTCATTCTTGAACTGCCCATTGTGACCTTAATATTTCACTTACAGTTATGAAATTTGGTGCAGGTATGGGCCTCTGGGTATGGATTTGGAACATGTCGAGAAATCCAAGATGGCGGCCATTTTGTGGTGGCCGTTTTGGCAGCCATCTTTCTTCATTCTTGAACTGCCCATTGTGACCTTAATATTTCATTTACAGTTATGAAATTTGGTACAGGTATGGGACTCTGGGTATGGATTGGGAACATGTCAAGAAATCCAAGATGGCTGACGTTTTGTGGCGGCCATTTTGGCAGCTATCTTTCTTCATTCTTGAACTGCCCATTGTGACCTTAATATTTCACTTGCAGTTATGAAATTTGGGACACGTATGGGCCTCTGGGTATGGATTGGGAACATGTCAAGAAATCCAAGATGGCTGCCGTTTTGTGGCGGCCATTTTGGCAGCCATCATTCTTCATTCTTGAACTGCCCATTGTGACCTTAATATTTCACTTACAGTTATGAAATTTGGTGCAGGTATGGGCCTCTGGGTATGGATTTGGAACATGTCGAGAAATCCAAGAAGGCAGCCATTTTGTGGTGGCCATTTTGGCAGCCATCTTTCTTCATTCTTGAACTGCCCATTGTGACCTTAATATTTCACTTGCAGTTATGAAATTTGGTACAGGTATATAACTCTGGGTATGGATTGGGAACATGTCGGTAAATCCAAGATGGCGGCCATTTTGTGGTTGTCATTTTGGCAGCCATCTTTCTTCATTCTTGAACTGCCCATTGTGACCTTAATATTTCACCTACAGTTATGGAATTTGGTACAGGTATGGGACTCTGGGTATGGATTGGGAACATGTCGAGAAATCTGAGATGGCAGCCATTTTGTGGTGGCCATTTTGGCAGCCATCTTTCTTCATTCTTGAACTGCCCATTGTGACCATTATATTTCACTTACAGTTATGAAATTTGGTACAAGTATGGGAGGGTATGGATTGGGAATATGTTGAGAAATCCAAGATGGCGGCTATTTTGTGGTGGCCATTTTGGCAGCTATCTTTCTGCATTCTTGAACTGCCCATTGTGACTATAATATTTCACTTAAAGTTATGAAATTTGGTACAGGTATGGAAATCCAAGATGGCTGCCATTTTGTGGTGGCCATGTTGGCAGCTGTCTTTTTTTCATTTCTTGAACTGCCCATTGTGACCTCAATATTTCACTTAAGAGTTATGAAATTTGGTACAGGTATGGGGCTGTGGGTATCAGACGGGAACATGTTGAGAAATCCAAGATGGCAGCCACTTTGTGGCAGCCAATTTGGCAGCCATCTTTCTTCATTCTTGAACTGACCATTGTGACCTTAATATTTTACTTACAGTTATGACATTTGGTACAGGTATTGGCCTGTGGGTATGGATGAGTAACATGTTGAGAAATCCAAGATGGCGGCCATTTTGACAGCCATCTTTCCTTTTTTTTAGAAATCTGTTCAAACTGCATTGATTCTATACTAATAGTCTAGCATCTTCCAATCAACTATTTCTCCTATCTTCCAATATCAGTTGCTCAGTGGTTTAAGCAATGGCACCTTCAATTTCATTGCGCTAGGCCGGTTTTGAATCCGCGGATTCTTGTTTCCTTCAGGTTGATGTGTGGGAAAGTGAGGAATCCAACTCGGATGACTCGAGTGGAGAAGAAGAAGAGACGGAAACGCAGAAGAAGGAAGGCAAGGAGAAGGAGAAGGAGAAGAGGAAATCGGCTGCTGCTACTGTTGCCGAGATTGCTGCCGAACATGTCAAGCCACCTACCCCTGATTTGGAGGTAACGTCAAGGCTGAAACGTTTCAGTAGAAGTGCTCTATTCTGTGTTTTGCTCCAGATCAATACACTTTTGTTTCTTTGTTCAAAGATAACTTCTCCCATGAGAAGATCTTCAAGTGATTGATAACCTACCAACCAATCAAAATTAGTGTATTTACAATTTAGGGCTATTCCATTTAAAAACCTGGGGGTGGGGTGGTCAGGCTACGTTTTTGACCCCCTCCATGCATCTAAAGTGAATTATTTTTGACCCCCCCATGCATTAAATGCAAATTTTTTACCCACCCCACATGCATCAAATAAAAAATTTTTGTTTTACAATGCGTAAGCCTACATGGAGCGATAATGCCCCCCCCCCATACATCTAAAGTGAATTTTACGGGTACCCCCCCATCCATCTGAACCGAAATTGCGGGTGCCCCTACATACATCTTACAAAAAAAAAACCAACCTGACCACCCCCCTCCCAGGTTTTTAAATGGAATAGCCCTTACACATTAATTATAAAAACATTTTTTCTTTACATTTCTGTCTGTCTTATTTCCCAGAGTCTGATATATATATGTCAATTTGGCTTTATTGAAAACAGTCTATATCTCATAAATTCATTTTGAATGTTGTTTTAATATTTGTCATTTATTTACAGGTCAGCTCTCGTGGACGCATTCGCAAGAGACGGATCATCCCAGATGCAGCAGAGGACGAAGGCAGTGACACGGGATCTCCGTCTAACCAGGCCAATCTCAGTCGAAACGCCAAACGGAGAAGAAAGGACACTCCTAGCCCTGTGCCTACGACAAGCCAAGAGACTATTACTGCTAGTAGCGTACCGAGTAACAGTACTATCCAATCAGTGATCAACC
The DNA here is from genome assembly GCA_026936325.1 of Platynereis dumerilii. Lineage (NCBI taxonomy): Eukaryota > Metazoa > Annelida > Polychaeta > Phyllodocida > Nereididae > Platynereis > Platynereis dumerilii. The sequence goes on along the minus strand of JAPTHN010000018.1, from coordinate 4,585,750 downwards.
AGTTAGCTGCGACCAACCAACTACCTTCGAGTGGCATCAGTGTCTTGAACATCAACAACCAGATGGTTTTAGTAAGCCCCGGTCAGAAACCTGTGATAATTCAAACATCCCAACCTCTCAATAACCTCAGTACGAGTAATCTGAACTTGCTAGCCCAGTTGACAGGGTTAGTTAAACCTGCTGCCGTGTCGTCCGGTGCTAACATCACCCAAGCTGCAACTGTATCGACTGTTTCCGCAGTTTCTCAGTCTCCTGTTAGACAAACAGCGACGGCTAATATCTTGCGGCAGACGTCACCCAAACCAGCCGGGTCGCAAAGCCTCATTTCTGCCATAAAACCAGGACAGTTAACAGCCCAGCAAGTGCTAATGATGAAAAAACAGCAGCAGTTGAAACAGCAGCAACAGTTAAAGCAGCAGGTGCAGTTGAAACAGCAGCAGTCACAACAGCTACCTAAACAGATCACTGCCACTGTTAATACTGCTGATAAAACTGTCATTACTACACAAAGCAACCCAAGTACTTCAAAAGTCGTTACTATCATACCTGCCCCTAAATCTGTTACGAACACTGCAACGACAGTCTCTGCTTCAGTTAGCACGCCTTCGACCAAACCTCAATATGTCGCTTACAATAACTTACACCAGATGTCTCCGGAGGTCGTTAAGAAGTTGATAGAAGCCCAAATGAAAGGTGGCGCTGCTGTCAAGACCACCGTCGCAGGATTGAGCGGTGGCACCCCTGGTGGGAAAGTTGTGCAAATTTTATCACCTGGAAGTGCTAGTGCTGGTAAAGTTGCTGGTAATGTCGTAACCACTATTGCGACTGCTAATACGATACAAAATGTGCAAGGTACTGCGCTTAGAACTGTGCAAAGTCCACAAAATCCTGTGCAAAATACTGTGCAAGCTACTGTGCAAAGTCCCCTGAAGAATATTGTGCAAAGTAATGTGCAGGGACAGATCGTAGCGAAACTACTCAGCCCTTCTCCAGTTAAGACTGAAACCACCACCCCTCAAGCAGCAATACCAAACCAACCGGTCTTATTATCGCCTCGTTCAAACAATAACACCTTAAAGCAAGCTAACCCTGGGTTACTCAGAGCTCTCAATTCGCCTCCCAAGCCGAAGTACGCTGGAAATGTGACCGTCAAGAGCTTGCTGGAAAGTCGAGCCGCCCAGAATAAAGACCCCACAGCACCCATGTCAACGATTGCTACCATTACTAATCCAGTGCAAGATTTGGACGCTGCTCTAAATGAAGCTGCCGAGGCACAGGTAAATATATTTTTCTTGATGCAATTTTCACTCTATTTCAGTATACTCAAAATTTTAGTGAATGTCTATCTTAAAAATATGTGAGTTTACTCTGCGTTTCTTCCTGTTATTTTGAATTTAGTCATTATGTTTTTTGATTTTCCCTCCATCTTGCTGTGGAGGTGTCCGTTAGTCAATTAATTGAATTGTTTCTTTGAGATCATCATATAAATATTTTAATTGTTCAGGCGACGACTGTGTTGGACCTCGAACGACAGAAACGGCTGGATGAAGCAATCAAGACAGTTTTAACTGAGATTCAAACCAGTTTGCCTACTGCTACATTAAAGGTAGGCCTATGTAATATGTCAGGGTTCCCACTCAACCTGGAAAACCTTGAAAACCTGGAATTTTGAGTTGTGCTTTTCCCGGCCTGGAAAAACCTGGAAAATGTGATATTTCCACCAAAAACCTGGAAAAAGTCTGGAATTTGGGATTCTCTTGCCAAAATTGAAACGGTCCAACAAATTGTGGACTTCGACGACTGTCCGGGGCGCAAAATCAGTTTGAAAGAATTGCAGGTTTAGACCTTGAAAATTGGTTTTGGCAGCCTTGAAAAACCTGGAAAAAACCTTGAATTTTAACTGGGCAAAAGAGTGGGAACCCTGAATGTGTGATAAGGTTACATTTTGAGCCATACATTAGTCTTATAAATTTAACTACCCTGGAAGAAATGTGTAAAATGATATTTAAAGGAGGACCAAAGTCCTTTTGAATGACAAAGCTTCATTTCTATGGTACTTTGAAATAAAAAAACGTCTGTGTTGGATGACACTTCCAGTAATCCTTTCATCTCTTTAAAAGCTGTGTCCTCCTATCCTAATTAGCCCAGTTAGCTCAGTCAGTAGAACACTCGCACAAGCGAAGGACCCGGGTTCATTCCCCAGACTGGCCATCATGTCATCAGACATTAATTGGAGGTGCCATGGGCCCAGCTGTAAATAAGTCTGTGACTTTGGTTACCCTCGTTAAATAAAGTCTAACTTTACCTTAGCTTTACCAGAGTGCATAAGTAGTTGATGAAGCCCAATAAGTTGCTGCTGAGACCTTTAAACTTTTAGAGTGCAGAAGTCCTCAGTCATCCAACCATCCATTCATCCACCTCTGTTGAGCAATGGCCCTATGGGAGGTCCTTGTATGATACCTTTGCCCTATATAGATCTGTTGTCTTGTATCTACAGGTTTCCTCGCCATTCACATTGCCTGGAGTGAAGACCAAAGGGTCAGTGACTGTTGTGACGTCAGCCATGAAGTCGCCCATCCCTGCTCTGCCCCAGATCACTTCTCGGTCCTCTTCTCCTGCCGGTTTGAAGATCGCCAGTGCTGCTGGTGGAACTGCTGTTGGTGGAACTGGTGAGTCGAGTGATGATATAATGAAAAAAATATGTTAAAATATGTGCATGTATAGGTTGCTTTTTGTCAAGTTTGGTGACTGTTTGGCATTGAAAACACAACAATATTGTGAAAACAATACCATACAACACAGCTGTGTAACAGTGCAAAACAATATTACAATAACCATAAATTTTCTCATGTAAATAGAAAAGTAAACATTACATTAAATCTTATTTCATTTTTTTAAATATAACTTAAAAATGGAAGACAATATTTCACAAGTCTTTTGCGACAAATGAACTTTGTGTGTTTTATTGGAAAATGATTTTAAGCTGGTGATTGCTTTCTGTTATTACTAATAAGCTTTCCTGAAATTCTGCGGATAATATCCTCAAATAGATTTCATATTGAAATCTCAAAGTTGATCTGTGTTTGTGTAGATATGTTTACTGATTGAATTCCCTCTGTCCAATTGCTTGCTTGGCTGATACCTTGTATGATCATAAAAATCTGACTTTTAAGAATTGTATTTAATTTTAGGTGCAGCTGGGAAACTGGTTCTCCCTGTTCAATTGAAACCACAGAGCCAAATTTTGCCAGGACTCAATGCTGGGACCCTGGGAACAATGGGAAAAGCTTCGGAGGTATCGGCAACCGATGTCGGAAATGTGCAGGCTGTCGTATCGAACACTGCATTGTTGCAGCAACAGTTAAATGCTGCTGGAGGTGTCATTAAAATACCTGCCCAGACCTCGCCCACTCCAAGCATAGCTCATGCAGTCGCATCTCCTGCGGCGAGTCCAGCAGCTGCAACTGTGAAGTCGCAACAAGCAGCGACCCAAGTGACGACGTCCCCCAAGACAGCAGCCTTGAAGATCCACAGTATAAGTGTCCAGGGGTCGTCAGCGACTTTGCAGCTAACTGGCGTCCACGGTGTCGCCCCTGGTAAAGCAGTCCAGTTGAAGTTGACCATACCCCCTGGCCTAACCATACATCAGTTACTGCAGTCTCCCCAGTTACAGCAGCATTTGGCCAATCTACAAACGTCAGGATTATCAGCAGCTGCTAAGACGTTAGCCGTGCAAAGGACCGTGGCTCAGAGTGCTGCGACACCGCAAGTACCTGCACAAGCCGGAGCACAGTCTCCCCAACAGCAGTTGTTAAGTCCGCAGCCAAATCAACAACAGAATGCGTCTCATGCCACACAGTTGATGTTGCAAAAAGCCCAGCAGACAAACAGCGCAGCAGCAATAGCACGGCTCGGTCGACAGGCCATAGAAGAAAGTGCTGACCCAATTGTGGCTGCGAAAATAGCAGCAGTGAATGCGCAATCTAAAATTCAGGGGTTGGCATCTCAAGGAAATACCGGGGGAATTGGTGCAGTGAACCAACGACAAGTGCTGCCTCAAGCTGCTGTCATCCAAGCGGGAGGCGGTCCTAACAGTGTTGCCCCCTCCACTGTGATCCAAGTTAAACCCCAAAGTGTCCCTAAGATAGTCGGCGAGAGAAGTAGCAACTCCCCTCAAATAACTGTGCAACAAACTCAAGGTGGTACGCAGATTGTTAAGACAATACCCCAACCAGCGCAAAAACTACTTATGCAAGTCGGAAATCAACAGCAAAAAGGTGTCGCACAAAGTGCTGCTGGCGTGCAATCACCAGCAGCACAAAATATCATGCAACCGAGTCCAAAACAGCAAACAGTCCGGCAGGTTGTACAGAAATCCCCAGCTACGATAAAGCAAATCACTCAGAATGAAGCAGCAAAACCTGTCACCCAGTCCCCTCAGAAAATTCAAGTTAGTTCAACAACAAAATCGCAGACTGTTCAACAATTACTCGAGGCTGCGCAGATGAGAGCTGCGTCACAAAACCAGGGCCCGACAACCGTGTCATTGAGCCCAGCGCAGGTTGTAGCCCATCAACAAGAAGCAACCGCCCAACCAGTTACTCAAGCTGTGACCCCTGTCGCTCAGAAAGTGGGAATCGCAAGCCAGCAACAACCGAACCTAACATCTCCTCAACCACCAAACTTAACGTCTCCTCAGAAGTTGGTGTTAGTCAACGTAAACGGACAGTTAATGACGACGTCAGGCATGCCAGTCACTGTTTCCCAGGGCATGTTGAAGGTTCTCCCGGGCGCCACGAGTGTCGCTGCTTCATCTGGAGTCGTTCAGCTACCCACCCAGCTGCCGACCCAATTGACTACCCAGTTACCGACCCAGCAGGTAGTCACTCTAGCTCCTCAACAAGCACAGCAAGCGCAGCAGCAGCAGATCGTAATGCTCCCCCAGCAATCTTTGTCATCTCCGGTTAAAGTTGCTACTGCTAACCAACCGACGGCTAATCTCACGGCACAACAGCTCTTGGCCGTACAACAAGCGCAAGTCCAGCAACAGCTTAAACAAGCACAAGTACAAGCCAGCCAAGTACAGGCTGCCCAAGTACAAGCTGCCCAGATACAGGCCGCAGCTCAAGTACAGGCCCTGGGCCATGCTGGACAAATACAGGCTGCCCAGTTGCAAGCAGCAGCTCAAGTACAAGCTGCAGCTCAAGTACAACAGCCACAAATTCAGCAAATAAGAGTTCAGCCAAGTCAAGTACAAGTACAGCCAAGCCAAGTCCAAGTACAGCCTAGCCAAGTTCAAGTACAGCCTAGCCAAGTTCAAATACAGCCAAGCCAAGTCCAAGTACACCCAAGTCAAGTACAAGTTCAACCTAGCCAAGTTCAAATACAACCTCAAGTACAGGCTAGCCAAGTACAAGTACAGCAAAAGAACATCATACAGAGTACGATTCAATCTTCATCTGCAGCTGGGATTAACGTCGGTGGCATCGGTACTCTGGTACAGACCACTCAAGCCCAATCTACGATAACTTTACCTGCTTCTGCTGTCTCCCAAACGTCAGGGATGGCTCATATCAGGATGCCCGTCGGCACAGTCATCGTACCTCCTAACCAGACCGCCAGCAGACCTACGGCCTCTAATCCTACTAATTTGACAGCCGTGCGTCTAGCCGATGGTCGCTACGTCCTCCAAGTTCCGGCCGGAGCAACAGGGGCCTCCAAGTTTGTCCTCCCTGCTGGTGCCCACCTGCCAAATGGGGACGCCTCTTAACGAAATGCAAAATTACGATTTGAAGATTTACTTGTTATACGAGGGTGGTTTTATATGGTGGATATATATATCACTTCTGACAGTGTGTACAGTAATGACTTTAAAACGTGCCCTTTCTCAAAAGTGGTTTCTACGACCCCTTTACAACTCAATTAGCAATTCTTGAAGTTTTTGAAGAATTTGCTGACCAAGGTCATAGATTATGTACCAAACGAAGAGAATGTTATTTCAAAGAACGTTATAACACAAAAGTGGTCTGTAATTGACCAATAGTTTATTCTTCGCAAAATTTCTCCGTTGAATCTGTTGAAGCTATATCCATCGATTTGCACTGTTAAATGTGTCATCAATGCTGTTGATGGGACAGACTACCTCTATGAAATGGCACCGTTATTTATATTCTCCTTAACTACAGCTAACACTTCCATACAAAAATGCTTACTTGATCGAATTGTGCCTTTTAGAGGCAACTAACTAATATGGTTGTGTACATAGATGGTTTAATTGACTTAATCCCTTATCCATAAGCTCATTGAACTGGGAATTGTCTTAAAATTTATTGACTTTTTGTGTGTCATATTTGTTATTTTCAAGAGTGTTTTCTTGATATTTGCAAAGATAAATTTTGTCTATCTTAATTACCTGGACGGACACAACATATACATACCATGTGGTTATTATTGAATTATGAATCCATTTGTGCAATTCTTTACGTTTTTACTAAACCATGCTGTGTTTATGTGTTTAATAACTTTAATTGGGTGTGATATATATGTAATTTTCATAATTTTAACATTATGAGTTGATTAAAGAAGATATTATATCATATTATGTACATTCCAACCTTTTTTGAATTGCTATTTTCCATGGTTTGACTTGGGGTGTGCAAAGGTGTTTGAGGAATTAATTAAATTGACTTATTTTGACGAATAAATAAACTTATGATATTAAACCATGAGAAGGTGGTACTGATACCTTAATATCTTAAAGATATTATTATATCCTTGATTGGTTTACTGATTGATTTAATAAGTAATCAATTACGTTTTCAATTAGATGTGTCTTGAAATAAACTCCATGTCAGCAATAAGCAATTTTCTTCACTACAGAGTGAATTTGTAAATGTTGACCGATGAACTTGTTGTCTTATTTAAAAACTCCACTGAGGAGTTGTTGTATATAATAGAAATTAATAAAGTTAAGTATATATTCTATGTTAGTAAAAAAGTCTTGTTTGTTTACTTTTGCTGTATGATGTAAGGATATTGTCAAATTGATTTTTGGACACAAATTTTGTTTTTACATTCTGCTATGGGATGTTTTTATTTGATAATCGAGATTAATTCTTTTATATCCTTCTCGAAAAAACTTCTGGCAATGTCCCTGGACCAACTGGTATGTTTGATGGCAGTATTAATCATCATTCGCGTCATTGCTGTGTCCTCTTGTATCCATATTGGCATACCTGAGTGCATAAATACAGGATGTAAGTCCCTTGATTTATCAAACCCTTCTGCAGCACAGCCATATATTGCAGCTTGTTTCGTGGTTGAGAAGGCAGTGATGATCTAGGCCTATTAAAATGCTTGTCATGTGGATGATTATAGCATGTGGATTTCATCAAAGTGGTTTTGTTCAGTTTTGAAAACAATTTGGTTTGACAGATGGTTGGTTATTTGTCTAGTTTCTTGTTTTGAGCACTTTATTTATTGTGTGCAAGGTTTTTTGAGCTCTGGTTAAATATTTAAACTGCTTGTCATTTATAGCATGTGAATTTCATCAAAATGGTTTAGTTGGATATTTTGGTTTGATTTAATTTCTTTGAGAACTTCGGTTCAGGTTATATTATACACAAGGTTGTTTGGAGCAACCTTGCTTTCTCTTGACCCTGATAAGAATAGAGTATGTTATCCAAACTATAAGAATGTACAGAGCTCTGATCAACTATTAAAATGCTTGTCAATGTCCTGTGGGTGATGTAGCATGTGAATTTCATCAAAGTGGTTTGCTCAGTTGAACATTTGGTTTGAGAGGTCGCATGGTTGTTGGTCTGGTTTCTTTCTTTGAGCGCTTCATTTATTTATGTGCAAGCTCTTGTTAACTAAAACTGTTATGTCATTTATAGCATGTGAATTTCGTCAAAATGGTTTAGTAAGATATTTTGATTTGATTTAATTTGTTGAGAACTTCGGTTTAGGTTATTTTTAGAGATGCTTACTTTTGCAAGCGCATCTCTATTGTGGGAGGCAGGCTCCCCAAACATGTGACAACTGCCAAAACCGTGCTGTTTCACCTCTGTCATTACAACTTAACATACAACCTCATGTTCTCTGATGAGAATGAGAACAATTAAAATGCTTGTCATGTGGGTGATTATAGCATGTGAATTTCATCAAAGCCTTCAAAGGTGTTAGGTTGAACAATCCGATTTGATAGATGGTCTGGTTGTTTTATGCTTCAGAACTTTAAGAGCAACGAGAAAATGAGGCCTTGCCATTCACCACTATGACAAATTGCAGCAGTAGTCCCCAAAAATAATAACTTGAAGCATCCACATTCCCTTCTAAACTTCCACGATCACATTGAGGCTATCTTAACCTGACGCCATTGGCTGCTGACTCTAACAATGATAATCTTAGGCCCTATTGCATGACATATGCTTGTTTGGGCTAAGTTTTACAAAGCTAGAAATCAACTATGACATTCATGTGTCGCCTATTTGGCCAGCACTCGCCCTGATCACTGTTTTCGTATGGTGGCAGACTGCAGAAAAGATTGCAGGCAGTGCTGCTGCTCCTGCCTGTGGCTGAGGTTCAGGCTGGATGGATGGGATAGCATTAACTCGCCGCTGCTCGCTGTCACGGGATCGGAACTTCAGAAGCCCATCCTGCATTCCATCATCTGCCCGGCATCATAGTCAGATTGTCTGAAGTGAGCCGAGCCTCTAAATAGCCCACACCGGTGCTTATGGGGTTTAAAACACTAATATTGCCTTGTTCACACGGAGACGTAACAGAGGGTTGTTGTCGCGGCGCTTCTTGCTTTTCCAGGAAAGTGGGAGGTTTTTAAACTACATTCAACAATTCGGCGACGATATTTTCGTCTACGGCGCATCTTAAACTTCCTCGCCAAAAGTTCCTAGAAGTCACGTGACCTTATGGTGAGGCAAGAACTTGCTTCACGAAAGATTCAACCTGTTGAATCTTTACGAAGCAAGAAGCCACTATGCAAAAGACCTGAAAGACCCCCAAAATGATTGGGCGAAGGTAGAGACAGATTGGGCGAAGTTAGAGGCAGATTGGGCGAAGCTAGAGAGTGCTTGGGCGAGGCTACCTATCATTAAGTCAATGGAACTTCGGTGAAAAAAGAGAACAACTCGCCGTCGCAAACAGGCTGTTGAAACGCTGAAACAGCTACTTGCTTCACCGTAACAGGTATTTGCTTGGGCGTAATTGAAGATTAGGACGAAGTAAGAGGATGCTAGGGCGAAGCAAGAGGATGCTAGGGCGAATCAAGAGACTCCTTGGGCGAATCTAGTTTAACATTGAAGCAATGGAACTGCACCGAGGCTCCTGACAACTCGCCGACACAAGTCTCTTCTTGCCTCGTCCGTAATTACGAGCCATTCGGCGTAGAAAACGAGAGCCTCGTCGTAATAGGAACCATCAACGACGATTTATAACCTCTAATTGATTATATAATTGACTAAAAATGGCTTGAAACGCCGAAAGTTGGCGAAACTGAAGTTCCTGGCACCTCTACAACTTCGCCGTCACTTAACCACTCTCGTGTGAACTAGGCATATGTTTCGCCATCTTCCAAGTTGCTCTTTAATCTTTGGAGAAATTTCGTGTCCATTTCTGGTTTTGGTAAAATTGAGGAAGATTTGACAAGATAGTAATTTCCTGTTTCTCTCGTGACACTTCTATTATAATAATATAGCTTTTGTGAGTTTCAACTTGTCTGGTGATTAATTGAATTTGTTTGATCAGTTCTTTCTAATTGTATAATCACTGGTCTTGCTCTTGAAAATGCTTGTTCTATAGCATGTGAATATCATCAAAATGTTCCTAATAATAATCGGAAGAATTTTTTGATAGTTTTTTTTTGGGTTTTCTTTAATCCGTTCATTTTTTCATCCCTTGACTATGGCATAGATAAGTTCGGCATAAAGAATACAATACAATGGGTTGTCTTTTTTCACATTAAATTTCTTCGATTCAGCTCACGGCTACTGGCAACTTGATCATAAGCCTTACGTCGATAAAAATCCTCATCGATGACCAGAATTGTGCGCCATGCTTTGAAATGCTTGTATGCGGAGCAATTGTTTTTTGGTAATGGCATAGATGGTTTGTGGTGATGCCATGATGCATTTGGAAAAATCAATATTCAGTAATTGCTAAATATCGCAACTGATGACTTGACATTAGTTATGAATTTCTTGATTGCTACAAGAATGAAATACAGAGGATAGCACTAATTGAAATGTTCATTGTTTGTCATGTGAATTTCTCAACGAGACCAGTAATCTTTGGCGAATTGTTATGAAAACTTCGTTTTTCACAATTGTTCCACCCTTGATACCAACCAAGTATGTGTTTAAAATAGCCCAATCAGGTGCTGCTGATTGCACGTATAACAAAAAACAACACACACAACTGTTCCAGGGTTGAGGTCACGACTGGTTAAATTGAGTTTTTAACTTACTTTAATTTTTTTGGAGAATTTGTCACTTGTTGCGTCTCCAAAGTAACATCATCTTCATGTGTTGATGGCTTATTGTGAACATTTTGTACGGTTCACAATGAGATGACGTCGCACATTTATTGCTCAGGGTATGGTCCTTCTGACGGCCCGCTATACTGAATTGTACCTGCGATTACTCCTTGTTGGAATGAGCTTTTGGTGTACGACTGCAATTGCCTCTTAAAATGCGCTTTGATATCGCATGTGAATTTCATCAATAATGATTATGCGCCTCAAATTGAGAAATTTGTAAAAACACGTTAAATTGCCAATACAGGACAACCTGCATATCTTTCCGTCAGATGTCATTGTTCTAGGCCGGGATTTGAATCCATGGATTCTTGTTACACCGCAGATATTCTGATAGATTGTCTCGTCATTGAATAAGTCTTTGTGAGTGGTCTCCGTAAAGTTATTTTTGCTTCTTTCAATATTTTTCTGCTTTGCCACCAGGTGATTCTTCCGGGTTGTCTGCTTGCTGTTGGTGTCCTCTGGTGTTTGAACAGATTTGGTTATACCAGCTTATACTGTGGTGTGATATATAAGACTGTCTCTTCAATGAAATGTTCTCTCTTAGGGTGCTTTGTCTTCTCATAGTGCAAAATGTAATAAAAAAATTACCTTTATTTACAGAAAGATGGTTTGGTCCCATAATAAAGACGACAGACAGGCATAATTATTTTATTAGACCAAATTAATTACATATTAGTGCAAAACATTTACAAGCAAATTAGCATTGCAGCAAATAAGAGAACATCTGTGAAATTGACTAAACTATCTGACTAAGCTACTCTATGCTACACTGTAACTGCCCAATAGACCAATTTCACAGACTGGCCTACACTTTGGCCTCTCATAACTTTTATGTAATTCTATGATTATTAATTTGCTTTCTGCACATAGAAGATGTATGCACTTTAAATAAATAAAAGCAACTTTCAAAATATAATTCAAAAGAATGACCAAGTTATAAAGCCTTAAAGTTACATTAAAATGCGTTAAAGATACTCCAGATTGGTTGCACTTGGCTAGACCAATCAGAAGCAATGGAGGGAAATCTATCAGCCAATGACGTTTTAAGTATTCAACCAAGCAACACATGGCCCCTAGTGTTAATTGTGAGAAGCTTCCATGAAATTAGTCTATTGAGTCTTGGTTCCTCCCCTGTCTGGCTTCCTCTCTTGCAAGTGAAAAGAGCTTGATCCAACCATTTTTGCGAAAACACAATTTTGATTCCCTGTTTCTATTTAGAGGATAAGGTACATAAAACGCAGCCCATTAAGGTGCTGCAGAGGCTTAGAACACACACACGCAATGGCCATTTATATTTCCAATAGAGACAAAACTAATCTGGTGTTTCCGGTTGTAATGGAATTTGACTAATAAATTTTTCTTGAACAGCAGATGCCAGCAAAAGGAAGCGATTGCGCTTTTGGGAAGTTGAGCACCAAGCAGGTTGGTGAAGCATTTTTTATGCCGCGAATGTTTGAGACTAATGTTCTCAAGTTTTTTTCACCCTGTTGAGGGTCACGACCAGGTGTTCAGGGGCAAAGAATTCCATGAAATTAGTCATTTAAATTCTGTAAGTATTAAAAAAGGTAAAGTTTGAAATTAAATGAAAATACAGACTACATAATTAACAGTAAATGTGTCGGACAGTCTACTCAATCACTATCTGTGACACAGTATTCCGCTGATTTGAAGGTCTTGGCTTTTTTTGTGTCCATGACTAGACTTCCTTTTCCTGTCTGAGGATTTGGATGGGGCGTGACGGCTTGAATGGCGCGATGTTTGCTTGGTCGTTTCTTCAGGGATCTTTTTTTGGGTCTTCTCGTTCTTTTCTTGCGTCTTCTCGTTCTTCTCGGGGGTCTTCTCCTGGAGCGAGGGCTTTTTATCTTCATCTTCCGAATCAGAGGGGCTGGTCATAGGGGTTTGTTGGATTTTCGAAATGGGGGTCGGTATGTACATTGGAGCTGCAGGCTGAGGGGGTGGGGTTGGGTGGTAGTCTTGTCTTGTTATTAGAACTTGCATGATTTCCGCGTTGTTGAGCACCACTGCCGAGAGAGCTGTGACTTTTGTGTTAAACCCGTCTCTCGACACGATGCAACAACAAGACGTGGCGGCCGCATCGGTTCCAACATCTTTTTTCTCTTCCTCAGGCCAGGCCCAGATGGGGTCGCAAGCTGTGTCTTTCTTTTCTGGTAGCTCTCCTGGCGCATCTAGACGAATGTGGTCGGAGTCTACTAGGGAGCTGCACGGGGGAAGATTAGTCTGGAAGAGTGGGTTTCAGTGGACTGATCCACCACCCTGAGTGGGTTTTATTTATATCCCACATTTTCTGCTATTTTGACAACCTGTGAGGACATTTTAATGCTTAAATATGGATAATTAAAAATGGAATTTGACTGATGCATTTTTCTTGACAGCAGATGCCAGCAAAAGGAAGCGACTGCACTTTTGGGAATTTGAGAACCCAGCAGGTTGGTTAGGCATTTTTTCTGCTGCGAAATTTTTGAGACTAATGTTCTCAAGTTTTTCACCCTGTTGAGGGTCACGACCAGTTGTCCAGGGGCGAAGAATTTTTGCATTCAATGACAACTGTAGGCAAAGTCAGTCCCCCAGGGTCAACCCCTGGTATTTGTGCAAGCGGCATGCAATAAGCTGAGACGAAGACAGGAAGAACAAAATAATTAACAATCCACTAAATTATCAACACCCTTGACAAAAACCAAGGGTGTCTCTAAATGGCCCAATAAGGTGCTGACTAGACGTAAAACACAAATACACACACACACTCACACATGCAATAAGCATAGAGGTAGATAATCTTGACTTACTGCGATGAATGATGATTCCGTTCAAAGCTGAAGTAAAATAAAAGCAAGACATTTATGGGCACTATGGCAAGACATTCCACCAGATTTACAAGTCTGTTATATTTATCAGTTGATTTTCGAAAAGTGAATATAACCTATTTACCTTATCTCCTCAAACGTCGTTATTGTGAAGACTTCGTCATAAAAGGGGAAGTGTGCTGTAACGGAATTTTCCTGAGCATCTTTAATTTGACAAATGTATCATATTTTCTTATTTTTATGTCCAATAAAATGTATGTATATGTAATTTGACTTAAAATATATGATGATGTTCTTTCCCGGCCTTGATAAAGCTTTTCTTTTCCAGCTACTGAACACAGCTTATGGTTCACCTGGGCCTATGTTGGACGGCTGTTTCAACCATCCTTCGCTTGCCTCTAAATAGCCCACACCGGTGCTGATGGGGCGTAAAAGACAAACTCACTCACTTCAATCATCCTTCGCCTCATTGCAGTGTCCTCCTCCCGTCCTAATTTGCCTACCAAGTGCATAAATACAGGACATAAAGCCCCGACCAGTCATCCAATACAGCTTATGGTTATTGTATTTGTTAACCTCTATGTTTGTAGGAAACAGATGTAATGCCTCTTGGTTGTTGTTTACTTGAAGTGTGCGGACCATTCTGACAGTCTCCTCAGTACACTACAGTAATCTGTAGAAAAAAAAGAATAAAAAATGCCATAATTTCTCAACATTTACACCATTACAAGTGCTGTCCCAGGTCAAAGATACGATCCAGCCCTCTCTTGTAAAGCAAGGTCCACTTCTCCCAACATATGTACGTAGGGGCGCCGTGGACCTTTTCCAGGGATCGTATACAAGTTGATGTTGAAAAAAAAAAATCCGCTTTCTTCAAGCCGTCAATGTATGTTTCAGTAATATGTGGCACTATGGCTCTTTTTATGGCAAAGATACGATCCAGCGCTCTTTTGTAAAGCAGAGTTCATTTCTCCTACATATGTACAAAGGGTTGTCATGGACCTTTTGCGGACCATAAGGTCGGATAATTCTGTTAAATTATCATTATTTTGGGATTTTCTTTACCTTGGCAGTAGCCATGGTTTGTGGTTGAATTAGACTTGTTGATATGTTGAGAATAAAACTTGTTGAAATGTTGAAAATGGTTGCTGTCTCTTCACCGGTCGAAGTGAGCAGACCTTGAATTGGGCTAACACTCTGCTCTCCACTGGGTGTTCTTGAGTGTTCAAATTTCCAAAAAATTATTCAAAACAATACAAACACATCATTTATTTTTATTTGAACCCAACCCGTTCTTGAAGCCTTGTCATACAGAATTTCTGCTCTTAGCTCTCTCCGAAATTAGTACACTTGAAAACTCTCTTTGAAAAGAAGCCATTTGGATGTCCTCTTTGTTGTAAATATTCAATTGAAAATAGGTCTTGATTTACACATCAGAATACTTAGGAGAGAAACCATTTGGAGGTTTTGTTAATAGTGAAATGTTCGATGAAAAAGGTAGTCTTGATTGACATATGAGAACACACAGTGGAGAGAAGCCATTAGAAGCCATCTGGATGTTCTGTTTGTGGTAAAATATTCAACCGAAAAGGCAGTCTTGATTTCTGGTTGTTGATTTCTTTTGCGTGTTAGATGATGTGAATTTGTAGAAGGTCGGCAACGTTTGGGGGGTTTGTCAATTCCATCCGAGGCAAATAGTACTTGGGCGGCAAGGGGGTCTTGAATGATACCGAGTTTGTAGGGGGGTTGCATGTGGGACAGGGGGCAGTTTTTTGACAGGAGGGGTATGGGTCTGTATTTGTAACTTGTTGTTCATCGCTTTCGTGAGATACTTCGGTTTGAGGGACGATGGTGGATTTTTCAATGACGGAAGGGTCGAGGGGTACGAGGCCAGTTGTCTTGCAGGATTTGATTTTTTTTTATTCCAAGCATTAACTATTGCTTGTTTGAGGATATAGGGTAAATTGGTCTTTCTGATGGTGTCGGGACGAATTTGTTTTAAATTAGATGCGAGTTTATAGAAGGCATTCTCTACGATGAAGAAGATTTGATCGAGGGGTTGAAAGGAGTGAGTACAGTTAGGAGGAAGGGTGATGATTTCGATGTCGTTATTAAGGGCGAAGTCGATGGCGTTGATGGTGAGATGACTTGATGTATTGTCTAATGGTAATAAAGTCTTCTTCCCAATTGTTTAACATAAGGTAAAATCACTAACTGAAGATGCAAAAGAAACAGAGCGCCAGTCATGAAACCTGATGGTGATGAAGCAATGGGCCAATGATAAGGATTGTCTCTATTTATGTCTCTTGGGATGTTCTTTTTGAAGATGATAAATGGTGTTAGATGATCCCTGGTTGCTGTTGTCGTATGTGCGGACATGATATGATCTATTGTGAACGGTTTTCGGAACTCTTGGTTTCTTGATTTCCCTTGCGCAGATTACTTTGTGCTTGAATGTTGGGCCTTTGGACCAGCCCATTTCGTTCATATTGAGTAATCTATTGGGTTTGACAACCTCAGTTCCAATCCATTTTTTTTATCAGACAGTTGTCATTTGTTCACGGAGGTCATTTGTTGTTGACCGTCGGCAAAAAATGGGTTGAAAACGTGGTCAACTCAGCAATGAACCTGCTCAGGTTGAAGTTATGGACTACTACAGTGCATCAGTGTCGAAAACCGCATGAAAATAGGACGTTTTTGAGGTAAATTCATGGGGGATACCCAAATTCGCGCAGGTACCTGTACGCGCTCAAACGATGTCCTAGTCTGTACACTCATGAACACACAGTGGAGAGAAGCCATTTGGATGTTCTGTTTGTGGTAAAATATTCAGCCAAAAAGGTAGTCTTGATTTACATATGAGAACACACAGTGGAGAGAAGCCATTTGGATGTTCTGTTTGTGGAAAAATATTCAGCCAAAAAGGTAGTCTTGATTTACATATGAGAACACACAGTGGAGAGAAGCCATTTGGATGTTCTGTTTGTGGTTAAATATTCAGCCAAAAAGGTAGTCTTGATTTACATATGAGAACACACAGTGGAGAGAAGCCATTTGGATGTTCTGTTTGTGGTTAAATATTCAGCCAAAAAGGTAGTCTTGATTTACATATGAGAACACACAGTGGAGAGAAGCCATTTGGATGTTCTGTTTGTGGTTAAATATTCAGCCAAAAAGGTAGTCTTGATTTACATATGAGAACACACAGTGGAGAGAAGCCATTTGGATGTTCTGTTTGTGGAAAAATATTCAGCCAAAAAGGTAGTCTTGATTTACATATAAGAACACACAGTGGAGAGAAGCCATTTGGATGTTCTGTTTGTGGTTAAATATTCAGCCAAAAAGGTAGTCTTGATTTACATATGAGAACACACAGTGGAGAGAAGCCATTTGGATGTTCTGTTTGTGGTTAAATATTCAACCGAAAAGGTAGTCTTGATTTACATATAAGAACACACAGTGGAGAGAAGCCATTTGGATGTTCTGTTTGTGGAAAAATATTCAGCCGAAAAGGTGGTCTTGATTTACATATGAGAACACACAGTGGAGAGAAGCCATTTGGATGTTCTGTTTGTGGTTAAATATTCAACCAAAAAGGTAGTCTTGATTTACATATGAGAACACACAGTGGAGAGAAGCCATTTGGATGTTCTGTTTGTGGAAAAATATTCAGCCGAAAAGGTGGTCTTGATTTACATATGAGAACACACAGTGGAGAGAAGCCATTTGGATGTTCTGTTTGTGGTTAAATATTCAACCAAAAAGGTGGTCTTGATTTACATATGAGAACACACAGTGGAGAGAAGCCATTTGGATGTTCTGTTTGTGGTAAAATATTCAACTGAAAAGGTAGTCTTGATTTACATATAAGAACACACAGTGGAGAGAAGCCATTTGGATGTTCTGTTTGGGGTAAAATGTTCAGCCAAAAAGGTAGTCTTGATTTACATATGAGAACACACAGTGGAGAGAAGCCATTTGGATGTTCTGTTTGTGGTTAAATATTCAGCCAAAAAGGTAGTCTTGATTTACATATGAGAACACACAGTGGAGAGAAGCCATTTGGATGTTCTGTTTGTGGTTAAATATTCAGCCAAAAAGGTAGTCTTGATTTACATATGAGAACACACAGTGGAGAGAAGCCATTTGGATGTTCTGTTTGTGGTTAAATATTCAGCCAAAAAGGTAGTCTTGATTTACATATGAGAACACACAGTGGAGAGAAGCCATTTGGATGTTCTGTTTGTGGTTAAATATTCAGCCAAAAAGGTAGTCTTGATTTACATATAAGAACACACAGTGGAGAGAAGCCATTTGGATGTTCTGTTTGTGGTTAAATATTCAGCCAAAAAGGTAGTCTTGATTTACATATCAGAACACACAGTGGAGAGAAGCCATTTGGATGTTCTGTTTGTGGTTAAATATTCAGCCAAAAAGGTAGTCTTGATTTACATATGAGAACACACAGTGGAGAGAAGCCATTTGGATGTTCTGTTTGTGGTTAAATATTCAGCCAAAAAGGTAGTCTTGATTTACATATGAGAACACACAGTGGAGAGAAGCCATTTGGATGTTCTGTTTGTGGAAAAATATTCAGCCAAAAAGGTAGTCTTGATTTACATATCAGAACACACAGTGGAGAGAAGCCATTTGGATGTTCTGTTTGTGGTTAAATATTCAGCCAAAAAGGTAGTCTTGATTTACATATGAGAACACACAGTGGAGAGAAGCCATTTGGATGTTCTGTTTGTGGTAAAATATTCAACCAAAAAGGTAGTCTTGATTTACATATGAGAACACACAGTGGAGAGAAGCCATTTGGATGTTCTGTTTGTGGTAAAATATTCAGCCAAAAAGGTAGTCTTGATTTACATATGAGAACTTTTACTGCCATTAACAATCCAGACAAAGACATAGTACAGAATTTAGGAACATAACCAAGCCAACCTCGATATAGCCCAATAAGGTGCTGCAGAGGTGTTAAACCAAGACACACACACACACACACACATCACAAGAATTGCCAGTTGACTCTGTTGAATGGCCTGCAAGAATGCAACATTGCCTTCTCCTCATTGTCTGATAATGTTTCCAGGAACATCAACTCCTCCATTTTTCTGATGCTGGAATACTTTCCACTTTCAACAACGTCAAAGAGTTCCTTGTTTTTGGTGCAACCATTTGATTTGGATGTGCTGTCTGGTCGTCCATTTTTGTGTATTCTCTGGGTGATCCAGCACTGTAACATCATTGGTGTTTTCAGTCCCAGTGACATGACGATGAAGATCAATGATTGTCAACTTTGGGAGTAAATTGAGGTCTCAGTGCCCTTGCTTTGGTGCGGCTGGTTGCTCTAATCGTTGTTTTGAACAGTGAGCTTTAATGATAACTCTCTTGTTTCCTTTCACCTTTACGCCCCCACAGGTCTCGGGCCTCCTCGTGGCGGTGGGTGGTAACACTATGGTGAAGACCTCTATCCTTAGTGGCCAACACGAGACAGTGCGCAAGCACACGTCTCCCCGACGGAAATGGGGCAACCTGTTTGCCGTGGGTTGCGACCCGTGTTGGAGGATGAAGGGGTCCTGGTAGTTGAGTTGGGTGGGACTAAGTTGGCCCCTCCCATACAATACACTACTTTGGCCTGGATTTCTCCCAGACGGGAGGCTGGATTGGCCCGATCCAGTCAATCGGCTTGTCATGTTGTCATTAGGACTTCGGTCCTATTTGGCCGTGGCTGATGGGTCAATCAAGGAAGGTTAGAAACCGAGTATTTGCCTGCCGTGATTACTGTTATCATGATTTGAGGCTATATTTTAGGCCTAGCCTTTTTGAGTATATCCTTCATGTATCCCTGAGACCAGGGTACTGGGCTCAGCCCTACCCATGTTGGTCTCCCCATGTTGGGCTCCGTGGTGGGTGGGGACCATGGAGGATGAAGTCTAGAAATCTGTATGGATTTTTTCAACCGAACTGTTTCTAAAACCGGATTCTTTGATTGTGACACAGAGCATTGGCCGAAATTCATTGTACTGAAAGGAAAGGATGATGAATACAGAAGAATATCCTCGGTGACCCGGGCGAAAGCCCTTTTTAAGGCGATCGGTGACCCTGGAGACGTCAGACGACTCCCTGGTTCACTTCTTATTAAATGTCGGGACAGTGACCAGTCAAAGAAACTGCTAAACATGACCAAACTGGCTTCAGCGGAGGTGGAGGTGACTCCCCATGAGAGACTGAACTCAATTAGGGGAGTCATATACTCGTATGACAGTCATGAGAGCTCGGATGATGAGCTACTCGAATGGTTCGCTTTCCGGAGGACTCCAGTTATTTCCGTATACAGGATGGGGAAGAGACAAACAAAAGATGGTTCCACTGTTGAGACCCTTAGTCTCACCTTCAAAGGTAATCGGCTTCCGGAGGCGGTAGAAATAGGTTTTGAGGCCTGCAGGGTACGTCCCTATCTTCCTAACCCTCGAAGATGTTACCGATGCCAAAGATATGGCCACATAAATAAGACCTGTAAAAACAGAGTGGAAGTATGTGCCACCTGTGGAGGCATAGATCATGTCCATACAAAAGACGCGCCATGTGGCCATGCGCCAAAATGCATCAACTGTAAGGGCAATCACCCCGCATTTGACAAAACGTGTCCGAAATGGATCTACGAGAAAAAAGTCCTTGAGATCAAGGCAAACTCTGATGTTTCATTTCCAGAGGCCAGACGAATCGCCCAGTCCCAAATCGGGGCTGCTAGTTATGCTCAGATCGCTGGTGGAGATAATGTGAATCCTCAAACAGGATCACAATTCTCCCAGCGATCAGACATGCAATACTCTCCTGGACCCAGGTCATCCCCACGAAATACACCAAGGCTAAGACTTAATCTCGATCCAGCATTTCACTACTCAAAAAACAGTGACAACTCCCATACAGACAAAAACAAAGAAAAGTTCTGCACACTGTTCGCTCAAGCAGGGATGGAGGAACTCCTTGCAGCACATGGGCAACACATTGACAAAAAAGAAGACAAGATCAACAAAACACCACAAATTGACACACAGACAAAACCAACAAAAAGAAAATCAGATGGAAATTCTGATGTGAGAACACCTGCAAAGATACTAGCAACAGAGGTCATCGAGTCGGACCTAAACGAAAGTTTTGAAACAGTCGACTCTGAACCCACAGAGGGAGAAGAAGATATGGATTCTCAATCCCCTCCCTCTGTGCCTGAGGTAGTTCAGGACAAACCTGACAACAATACAAGCCCGCCCGCCCAGATCCCATCCGCTTCTCCTGCAGGTGAACAGCAAGGTCAGGGGGGCAAACCAGACAAAACCGAATATTCTACACAAGACCGGACACCACAAAAAACCAGGACAAATCAAACACAACAAAAGGAAACTCCCAAATTAAAGAACCCAAGCCAAAAACACCCTCACTCGAAAAATCCTGACCCACCTGACACCAGTACAGGAGGAAGGGATACTAACACAAAAGTCATTCTTAAACGGGACAATCTAAAATTTACCTTTAGAACCCCGTTAAACAGATAACCAAATTCATGTCAGAACAAAATTCCATGGACAACATCGTGCAATGGAATTGCCGAGGTTTTTGAGCAAACTTTGACGAATTGAAAATACTTACATCTGAATATAAAGCAAGTATCCTATGTCTCCAAGAGACATTTTTAAAAGCCTCGGACAATATTACTGTGAGAAATTATCACATATATAATTCTTATGGAGAAATTGTACATGATAGGGCAATAGGTGGTTCTACCATTATGGTTAGGCACGGTATAATTCATACGTGCCTAAATCTTAACACCACCTTACAGGCAACTGCCATCCGCCTTACTTTACGTAAAACGATTACCGTGTGCTCCCTCTACTTGTCCCCGAGTGTTCGGGTGACACTACAAGATCTAAATAACTTATTTAACCAATTACCTGCCCCCTCCATTATTCTTGGGGATTTTAATGGTCACAGCCCTTTATGGGGCAGTACGGACCTGAATAGTAGAGGTGAACTTATTGAAGACTTTATAAATGGAAATAATCTCTATATCTTCAATGATGGGTCAGATACATTTCTACATTCAGGACATGGCACGTACTCTGCTATTGACCTCAGCATAAGTGATCCAAATTTGTTTTTAGATTTTGAATGGAATGTACTAGAGGATACACATGGAAGTGATCATTTCCCTATTCTATTGAAATCGTTAGATGTTGGACCTAACTCCGGTTTATCAAGGTGGAAATTCAATAAAGCAGACTGGAATCTCTTCTCAGAACTCTGCAACAAAAATATTACCCAACAGAAATATGCAGATTCCGATTCCCCTGTAGACAATTTCACAAAAGATATTATAGACATAGCAAATAAAGCGATACCGAAATCTCAATCCAATCCTCACCATAGCCCTAAACCTTGGTTTGACACAGAGGTCAAAGAGGCTATCAAAGCCCGCAAAAAAGCATTACGTGCCTTTAAATCTCGCCCAACACCAGAAAATCTAAATCAATTTAAAATCTTCAGAGCAAGAGCGAGAAGGATAATAAGACAAAAGAAAAGGGCTACCTGGCAAAACTATGTCTCTAAACTAAATACCCGTACACCCAGTTCCAAAGTATGGAACTGAGGTAGTTAAGGACAAGCCACAGGCCAATTCCGGCCTCTCATCCAGGCTCCAACCACTGGCCATGCTGGTGGAGAGCAGGGGAAGGAGGGTAAGCCGGACAGACCTGGAGGTTCTCTACAAAAACACCAACTACAACAAACCGGGACAAATCAGACACAACAACAGAATCAAAATCCCAATTCAAAGAGCACAGCACAACTACGTGCACCAGGAGGGACAAAACCCACCACAACTAACACCAAGACAGGGGGAAGGACTAACATCACGCTGAGACGTGACCCCTGAAATTTACCTTTAAAACTCCATCAGACAGATAAACAAATACATGACAGACCAACATCATTCCATGGACAACATCATTCAATGGAATTGTCGAGGCTTAAGAGCAAATTTTGATGAGTTGAAGATGCTTACATCTGAGTATAAAGTGAACATCTTATGTCTCCAGGAGACATTTTTAAAAGCCTCGGACAATATTACTGTTAGAAATTATCATATGTATAATTCATATGGAGAAATTGTCCTTGATAGGGCAATAGGCGGTTCTACCATTCTGGTAAGGCATGGTGTAATTCATACATGCCTAAATCTTAACACCACCTTACAGGCAACTGCCGTCCGCCTAACTTTACGTAAAACGATTACCGTGTGCTCCCTCTACTTGTCCCCGAGTATGCGGGTCACACTACAAGATCTGAATAACCTATTTAACCAATTACCTGCCCCCTCCATTATTCTTGGAGATTTTAATGGTCACAACCCTTTATGGGGTAGTGCAGACCTGAATAGTAGAGGAGAACTGATAGAGGACTTTATAAATGGAAATAATCTTTGTGTCTTCAATGATGGGTCAGATACATTTCTACATTCAGGACATGGCACTTACTCTGCCATTGACCTAAGTATAAGTGATCCAAATTTGTTTTTAGATTTTGATTGGAAAGTACTAGAGGATACACATGGAAGTGATCATTTCCCAATCCTATTGAAATCGTTACATGTTGGTCCTAACTCCGGTTTATCAAGGTGGAAATTCAATAAAGCAGACTGGAATCTCTTCTCAGAACTCTGCAACAAAAATATTACCCAACAGAAATATGCAGATTCTGATTCCCCTGTAGACCATTTCACAAAAGATATTATAGACATAGCAAATAAAGCGATACCGAAATCTCAAGCCAATCCTCACCATAGCCCTAAACCTTGGTTTGACACAGAGGTCAAAGAGGCTATCAAAGCCCGCAAAAAAGCATTACGTGCCTTTAAATCTCGCCCAACACCAGAAAATCTAAATCAATTTAAAATCTTCAGAGCAAGAGCGAGAAGGATAATAAGACAAAAGAAAAGGGCTACCTGGCAAAACTATGTCTCCAAACTAAATACCCGTACACCCAGTTCCAAAGTATGGAAAATGATAAAGAAGATACAGGGAAGAGATACATCCACACATATTCAACATCTTGTCATCGACGAAGAAGAGATAACCACCACTGAGGAAATTACAAATAGAATAGGTGACCAATTCGCATTTAATTCCTCATCGAACAATTACACCCAAGAATTCCAACAATTTAAAGAGAGGGCCGAGCGACAAAATTTAAATTTCCAGTCCGATAACTCTGAAGCATATAACATGCCCTTCTCCATGGAAGAGCTCATAGCGGCATTGAATAAGGCTAAAGACTCTGCTACTGGAGCAGATGAAGTTCATTATCAACTACTAAAGCATCTACCGGAAACAAGCCTTAAAATTATGCTGCAGATTTATAATAGAATATGGGACTTTGGTACATTCCCAAAGCTGTGGAAGAAAGCGATAGTAATACCAATCCCAAAACCTAACAAAGACCACAGTGATCCACTTAACTATCGTCCGATTGCACTCACCAGTTGTCTTTGTAAGACCATGGAAAGGATGGTCAACAATAGACTAGTATGGTATTTGGAATCAACTGAAGCCATAACAGAATATCAGTGTGGTTTCAGGTCCAAAAGAAGTACATTGGACCATTTAGTATCATTAGAAACTTACATAAGAGATGCCTTCATTAAGAAAGAACATGTAGTTGCAGTATTTTTCGACCTAGAAAAAGCTTATGACACCACTTGGAAATTTGGAATTATGAAGGACATTCATGAAATGGGTCTGCGGGGAAGGCTTCCTCAATTTATAAATTCATTCCTTCAAGATCGTAACTTTCAAGTCAGAATAGGAAGCACACTATCCAACAATTTTACCCAAGAAATGGGAGTTCCTCAGGGAAGTATTCTCTCTCCGACATGTTTTAATATTAAGATTAACAACATAGTCCGACATATCAAGGAGAATATCAAATGCTCTTTATACGTTGACGATTTCCTCGTTGCTTTTAAGTCAACCAAAATGACAAGTATCGAACGACAACTGCAACTTAACCTAAACAGGTTGCAAAAATGGTCATATGAGAATGGTTTTAAATTTTCCAAAAATAAAACGGTATGTATGCACTTCTATCCTCCCAGAAGCTTTCAGCCGGATCCAATCCTAATGATGGAAAATTGTAAAATCAAAGTAGTGAACCAGTACAAATTCTTAGGAGTTTTACTGGATTCTAAATTCTCTTTTATTCCACATATCAAAGAACTTAAAGCTAAAGGTTTAAAATCTCTTAATCTTCTCAAAGTAGTCAGCAAGCTCAGTTGGGGTGGAGACACCACTGTATTGCTACGACTATATAGGGCTATAACCCGATCACGTCTCGATTATGGGAGTATTGTATATGGATCAGCAAGACCGTCTTACCTCCGATGTCTAAATACAGTACACCATCTGGGCATTCGCCTGTGTCTTGGGCATTTAGAACATCGCCAATAGAGAGTCTATATGTCCTTGCGAAAGAACCACCATTGTCACTACGTCGTATAAAACTTTCGCTGCAATATTTTGTAAAACTGGCAGCATGTCCAACAAATCCGGCTTTTTACCCGGTATTTCAGCCAAAGTACCAACAAATTTATATGACTAAACAAAGTGTTATAAAACCCCTAGGTCTTAGAATGAAACCCTACTATGACATAATAAACAAAGACAACTGCATAGTTGCTGAAGTGCAGGTTCCATGCATATCTCCGTGGACCCTTCCTTCACCAATTTGTATTCTAGACCTGACAAGTCTTAGAAAATCTTCTACAAGTCCCCTGGAATACCAGAGTAAATTCCTCATAATAAAATCCCGGTATCCATCATACAAGTTTCTTTACACGGATGGGTCCAAAGATGGACTTCTGACTGGTTACGCAGTCACCTCCGCAAAGACAAGTTACTGTAATGAACGTATACCTGATGTGTGCTCGATATTCACAGCGGAACTGACAGCTATCTTCAAGGCGGTAGAAATGGCAGTCACCTCAGAAACTAACAATTTTGTAATTTGCTCTGACTCAAAGTCTGCATTGCAGGCAATAGCTAACAAGCAGGTGGAAACTCCTCTTGTATTAGACATTCTTTTTACCTTAGCAGTGATGAAAGAAAACAAGGAGGTTATATTTTGTTGGATTCCAAGTCATGTTGATATCAAGGGAAATGAGATGGCTGATCTTCATGCGAAGAGAGCCTTAAGTAAAAACTTAACGGACTATGTTGTTCCTTATACGGATTTTAGAAAGCATATCAATGATTTTACCAAGTATAGTTGGCAAGTACGATGGAATGCTTGCCAACGAAACAAGCTACGCACAATACTACCACACGTCATGAAAGATATAAAAATTGATGTGAACTCACGCAGAGAGCAAATCGTAATTCATAGATGTCTTATAGGGCACAGCAGATTAACCCACTCACACTTATTAAACAATGATGCAGCACCAATATGCGAAGGGTGCCAAGTACCACTTTCGGTCAAACATATCTTGATAGAATGTATTAACAATTTACATCACCGACCCTTTCAATCAGGTAATCTCAAACACTTATTCTTAGAAAATTCAGCGTCCAGTATAACACGGTTCCTCAGAGATAATGACTACTTCTACAAATTATGAGAAATTAGTTCCAGGATAATCTATCTAACCAATGTTGCCTCTAAATAGCCCACACTGGTGCTGATGGGGCGTAAAACACAAACTCACTCACTCACTCACTCTTGGAAAGTATCTCTAAATGCTGTGGTACCCTCACTCTACTGGGTCGTAATTACGCATTAGATGTAGACTATAGCTGTACTATAATCTTTTCAGAATTCACCTCGACCACTTTCATGAACATACGCATGGAAAAATTTGAAAAGGCATATATGATACATTTAATGGATAATGTAGGACTGTAGATGTTTAGCATATGATACGCCCCTGCAGGTCTCGGGCCTCCTCGTGGCGGTGGGTGGTAACACAAGGGTGAAGACCTCTATCCCTTGTGGCCAACACGAGACAGTGCGCAAGCACACGTCTCCCCGACGGAAATGGGGCAACCTGTTTGCCGTGGGTTGCGACCCGTGTCGGAGGATGAAGGAGTCCTGGTAGTTGAGTTGGGGGGGCCTAACTTGGTCCCTCCCATACAATACACTACTTTGGCCTGGATTTCTCCTAGACGGGAGGCTGGATTGGCCGGTCCAGTCAATCGGCTTGTCATGTTGTCACTAGGACTTCGGTCCTATTTGGCCATGGCTGATGGGTCAATCAAAGAAGGTTCTGACCAAGTCTACATGCTGGCCATGTTTTAAATATGATTGCAGCTGTATCTCTTACCAAGCCTTCTACGAGTATATCCCCCATGTATCCCTGGACTAGGGTACTGGGCGCAGCCCTACCCATATTAGTCCCCCTTGTTGGGCTCCTTGGTGGGTGGGGAGCATGGGGGATGAACATCACAAATTCCTATGGCATACTCTCTTCCTAATTCACAGTCTCGACTAAAACGGCAGCGGTCATCCTCGGATGACTGTATCGACCCAGAACTGCTAAATCGACAAACGACAACACGAAAGTCGGAGTACCGACACAGGTACATAGTGTTCAAACCAACTAATAGGCTATCTCCCTTCGCCATCTACAAGACCATACTTCAAGAAGTCGGCGAACCTGCAGAGACAACCTTACAGAGAGATGGAACCGTCCTATTTAAGACCAGAAACGACGACCAGACTCGGAAACTCCTTAGGCTGAAAGATGTTGCAGGTACACAGGCAATAATCGAGCCTCATCGGACCTTGAATACTTCCAAGGGAGTGGTTTTCTCCTCCCTTAGCTATTTAGACTCGGACGACGATTTACAAGAATGGTTTGAAACTTTTACTGATGTCATTCATTTTCATAGAATCCCACAGAGGGATAATCGGGAGCTTCTTATCTTGACTTTTTCAGACACGACTCTTCCAGAGAGTGTCAAAGTTATATGGGAGCAATGTAAGGTACGACCATACATCCCCAATCCAAGAAGATGCTATAAATGTCAACGTTTCGGTCATCTGAGCAAGTGGTGCCGACGACCAGAAGTGTGTGGCCACTGTGGATCCCAGGAACACATCCAATCAAAAGAAGAACCTTGCTCATCTCCTCCTCTTTGTGTCAACTGTAAGGAAGACCATCCTTCTTACAGCAAAACATGTAAACAATGGACAAAAGAAAAAGAAATCCTCACATTGAAGGAACCCAAGCGATATCTTTCCCGGAGGCAAGAAGGATCGTGGACCAGCATTCAGGAATTCCCAGCTACGCGGACATGGCGGGATACCCACAACCTCAACATCGTGCTACACCAAGACAAAGGCTACATCTCGAAGAAAACCGCATCAACAGATCACACCAACAGCACACAAAGAACACTGAAGACAAAAACATATACTCAGGAAGAACCAGTACAAAAAACACTCAAAAGACAACAAATACCGCAGAACATTCTGCTTCCCAGCCGGACCTTGAAGAACAAATCCCAACAGCTTGCACCACAGCTCCTCCTGAGGTAGCAATGGAAGAAGAATGTCCATCTGAAGCAGACACTAATGAGGAACAGGAGGGATCAGATGATGACAGGCACATTACACCCAACAACGAATCCATGGAAGCAGAACAAGAGGAAGAGGAAGAGGAAGAATATGAAGATGGTCAAGAGGATCCACAGGAAGAAGAAAAGGAAGAGGGCCAAGAGGAAGAAGAAGATGATCCAGAAAGTGAAGAACAGGTCAGAGTGGACGAAGTGGAAAAAAAGGAAACGAAACCAGTGGATGAAGGAAAAGACGGGGCAGAAAAAGAAGACGACGATTCTATCAGTCCCAAAGAATATCTATACTACCTCCTACAAGGTCAACTACATCCTGCTAACATTCGGAAATTCAGACAACTGGTTATAAACGATTACCTGACCGAGCGGTTAATCTTCTTCAAATGTCAGGCTTTGGCAATGTGTCGAGGAAGCTGACTGAACGAACAAAACAAGAGCTCCACTCCTGGGAAGAAGATAAACATACCACCAAAAACGAAATATACAGTTTAGTCACCAAGTACACCTTCACTGACGAGTTCTATGGAATCCTCATTTTATTGGTTCTGCATGACCATTTGTCTGTTGCAAAAAAATTGGTTAAGAAACAACGGATAACAGAATCCACGACACAAAAAGAGAAATAACGAGGTAGCGATGTAACACAACTATAAACACACTTAGTACACACCAAGTATGTCTCTAAATAGCCCAATCAGGTGCTGATGAGACGTAAAACACAAACTCACTCACTCACTCACTCACTTAGCATATGATACATTTAATGGATAGTGTAGATGTTTTAGCTAGGCCCAACATAACTGATTTGTATTTTCTTGGCTCTATACCGACAGTACAAATTTTCTGCATTCGACAAAAATAATTGAACTTATCCACAATTTCTGTTCAATTGAAATAACAAAAAAATTGAACAGCCTTTTTCCATCCTATTGCCCGACCTTAACAGAAATTGCCTCAAGAAGTTCTGAGGAGCTAATGATCAATTATTATGTCTGGCTGTATTTGAATCTGAGGTACCTTGACTCTGAATATTTACTTGATGGTGGTGAACTATAGACAAGCAGATGCAAAGAAGTTAAAACATTCAAAATTGTATACAATTAGCTGCATTCAAGGGACAACTTGGAAGTCTAGCTGGACTCCATCCTTGGTAAAAGACTATGGATACAAGTGGGTGTAATTTTTCCTAAAAATTGAAGCATTTAATAATTGTAAACATTGAATATCAAGGTGCTCTACTTAATTTATAGCGAAAGGCTCAGGCGCATGAGGGTGATCAAGCCTTTCTGAAAGCTGCTTTTTGTATTAACGATAATTAAAAATGGAGCGGAATGAGCTAATGATAAAATATAAGTTTTCATTTTCTGATGAACTGCACACCTGTCATGATCCCCAAGTAATGCTATGATCCTTTAAAGGTGTACTTTTTGACAAGCAGGATGATGTAAAAGCTTACAATGCTTTAGCATCTTCGGGCAGATGTGAAGACTGTATTTCATGTAATGGTCTTGTTGGTTGTTGCAGATCTTAAGTGAGTGAGTGAGTGAGTTAGTGTTTTACGTCTCATCAGCACCTGTGTGGGCTATTTAGAGACATACTTGGTTTGTACTAAGTGTCTTTATAGTTCTGTTCTTTTGCTACTTAGTTATTTCTTTTTTGTGTCGTGGTTTCCGTCGTCCGTTGTTTTTTTACCAATTTCAGAGCAACAGACAAAGGCCATGAATGACCAGTAAAATGAGGATTCCATAGAATTCGTCAGTGAACGTGTACTTGGTGACTAAACTGTGTATTTCTTTTTTGGTTGTGTGTGTATCTTCTTGCCAGGTGTACAGCTTTTGTTTTGTTCGCTCAGTCAGCTTCCTAGACACATTGCCGAAGCCGGACATTTGAAGATGTGAAACTGCTGAGTCCAGGTAATGGTCTATAATCTTTAGTCGGTATGTTTGAATGTGTTCAGGTGGTACTTCTGCAAGTAGGAGGTGGAAGAGATAGGCTCTGTGAGTAATTGGGTTGTCTTTTTCAAGACTGTCTGTTCCTCCATCCTGAGGGTTTGTTTCCTTTTCTTCCATTTCGTCCACTCCGTCCTGTCCTTTGTTTTCTGGATCGTCTTCTTCTTCCACTAGGCCCTCTTCCTTTTCTTTTTCCTGTAGATCTCCTTGAGCTGCTGCATTTTCTTCCTCTTCATCTTGTTCTGCTTCCATGGACTGGTTGGGGTGTCGTGTTCCTGCCATCTTCCGAGTCTTCCTGTTCCTCTTCAGTGTCTGTTTCAGTCTGACGTACTTCCATTTCTTCCTCAGGAGGAGTTGTGATGCCAGCTGTTGGGATTTGTTCTTCAAGGTCTGGCTGGGAATCAGGCTGTTTTGTGGTGTTTGTTGTCTTTGGCGTGGTTGTTCCATTTGTTCCTCCCGAATGTCTGTTGTTGTCTTCGATGTTCTCTGTGTGTTGTTGGTGTATTCTGTTGATGCTGCGTTCTTCGAGTTGTAACCTTCGTCTTGGTGTCGCATGGTGTTGAGGTTGTGGATATCCTGCCATGTCGGCATAGCTGGGAATTCCTGCATGTTGGTCCACGATCCTTCTAGCCTCCGGAAAAGATATCGCTTGGGTTGCCTTCAATGTGAGGATCTCTTTTTCCTTAGTCCACTGTCTACAAGTTTTGCTGTAAGAGGGATGATCCTCCTTACAGTTGACACAAAGAGGAGGGGATGAGCAAGGTTGTTCCTTTGATTGAACGTGGTCCTCGGATCCACAATGTCCACAAACTTCTTGTCGTCGGCACCATTTGCTCAGATGACCGAAACGTTGACATTTATAGCATCTTCTTGGATTGGGGATGTATGGTCGTACCTTACATTGCTCCCATATAACTTTGACACTCTCTGGAAGAGTCGTGTCTGAAAAAGTCAAGATAAGAAGCTCCCGATTATCCCTCTGTGGGATTCTATGAAAATGAATGACATCAGTAAAAGTTTCAAACCATTCTTGTAAATCGTCGTCCGAGTCTAAATAGCTAAGGGAGGAGAACACCACTCCCTTGGAAGTATTCAAGGTCCGATGAGGTTCGATTATTGCCTGTGTACCTGCAACATCTTTCAGCCTAAGGAGTTTCCGAGTCTGGTCGTCGTTTCTGGTCTTAAATAGGACGGTTCCATCTCTCTGTAAGGTTGTCTCTGCAGGTTCGCCGACTTCTTGAAGTATGGTCTTGTAGATGGCGAAAGGAGATAGCCTGTTAGTTGGTTTGAACACTATGTACCTGTGTCTGTACTCCGACTTTCGTGTTGTCGTTTGTCGATTTAGCAGTTCTGGGTCGATACAGTCATCGAGGATGACCGCTGCCGTTTTAGTCGAGACTGTGAATTAGGAAGAGAGTATGCCATAGGAATTTGTGATGTTCATCCCCCATGCTCCCCACCCACCAAGGAGCCCAACAAGGGGGACTATATGGGTAGGGCTGCGCCCAGTACCCTAGTCCAGGGATACATGGGGGATATACTCGTAGAAGGCTTGGTAAGAGATACAGCTGCAATCATATTTAAAACATGGCCAGCATGTAGACTTGGTCAGAACCTTCTTTGATTGACCCATCAGCCATGGCCAAATAGGACCGAAGTCCTAGTGACAACATGACAAGCCGATTGACTGGACCGGGCCAATCCAGCCTCCCGTCTAGGAGAAATCCAGGCCAAAGTAGTGTATTGTATGGGAGGGACCAACTTAGGCCCACCCAACTCAACTACCAGGACCCCTTCATCCTCCGACACGGGTCGCAACCCACGGCAAACAGGTTGCCCCATTTCCGTCGAGGAGACGTGTGCAAGTGCACTGTCCCGTGTTGGCCACTAAGGATACAGGATTTCACCTATAGTGTTACCACCCACCGCCACGAGGAGGCCCGAGACCTGCGGGGGCTTACAGATCTTAAAGCTTAATCTTAAAGCCTTTGCTCTATCTTAGTTATGTCACTCATGCTCATTCGGCTTGACAAGCCTTTCTTTCTAAGAGTGAGTGAGTGAGTTTATGTTTTACGCCCCATCAGCACCGGTGTGGGCTATTTAGCGGCAATTTTCTTTCTAAGAAGGTGTTCCTACAGGTGGCGATGTTGCTGAAAATAGACTAAATACAAAAGGAGAATATAAAATGTGGGAAGGGATACATGTACCGAGAATCAAATTAAAGCTTCACAGAAAATGGCATTTAGAACTAAATGGCAATGCAGACTTATTGGAGTGTGGGAAGAGATACTGAGAATTGGACATGGCTCAATTGTCGATTAAAACATTATTTTAACGAGCAGGCCAAGGTCTCTTGTGGCGAGCCTGTTATTAATTAATATTCATTTAGTGCTAATTGGATGATCTGAAAAGTACTAGAAGCTGTTACTACTGAGAGGCTACTTACATGCATAAGTGATCCTGGCAGTATTTAAAGTTCTGGGCAATATAGAAGGAATAATTAGTAAGGAAGCAAGGAAGAACGGAAGGAACGATGGAAGGAAGGAACAACGGAAGGAATGATGGAAGGAACAATGGAAGGAACAATGGAAGGAACAATGGAAGGAACAATGGAAGGAACAACGGAAGGAACAATGGAAGGAACAATGGATGAAGGGGAAAAGGAAGGAAGGATAATAGATAGATATAGAGCGATAGATTGATAGATCCATGCAGAATAATTAATAGACTGGTATGAGATATATATATGGGTATTCTATCTACAGAAACCTCTTAAAATGTTTGCATGTATGTTATCTCTATCCTTGTGTGTGCCTGCAATGGTCTTCTTGGTGTCATATATTATAAAGCTGCCATCACTGTTTTTTTCTTTGCCAGGTTTGCTAAAATGCTGCAAAATTACTAAAAATGGCCGAACTAAATAAAATGAAAGAAATATGAGGTGCGGGAAGGGATGTGTGTACTGAGAATTGAATAAAAGCTTCACAGTAAATGGCATTGAGAACTAGATGAGCATGAAGTATGGGAAGGGAAACTGAGAATAAATTCACCACTTAAATTGGAATACAACATGAAACCATAAAATGTCCTTCACTGTGGAAACTTGAATCATTTAAGCCACGAAGCTTCAAGCAAATTACTTTGTGATTGCTATACAATTTCGTGCAAGTGTTCTCCAATTTCCAGATTGCTTTGCCAATTTTCCCATTTTGTTTTACTTTTTAGAGTGATTAGGTTTGAATATCTCATAGAATCCCAAGTCAAGGACGAAATTCACACTGCAAGAGACAACTAAGCTTTTCTTCGTCCATATTTAGTATAATTCCATGCTGTTAGTGCATTTTACGCTGCCTTACAAGATTGATTTGAGGGATGATGAAGGGAGGCAGATCGCGAGACAAATCATGAAACTCGGTAGATGAATTGCAAGTCTCAGGAGACAAATCACGAGACTCGGCATGCTCTACAAAGCAATAAAAAACCATTTTGTTTTACTTTTTAGAGTGATTAGGCTTGAATGTCTCATAGAATCCCAAGTCAAGGACAACATTCACACTGCAAGGGACATCAGTGAACTGAATCCATATTTAATATTTTTAAAGATGATTTGTGCAAAACCACAAGTCTCTTAGGGCTCTTTACGTCCCAAACAGTCTCAAAATGAACATTTAACTCAGGTCTTGTGATGTTACTGGCTCAAAAGTGATTTTTTTTTTGCAAATTGAAAAGAAGAGAATACAATTTTCCAATGGACCACCAGTATGCAAAGAGCTATATATTATATAATCAGATGTACATATTTCAAACTAGAAAAATCACAATGATTATTATTTTCTGTGTTTGTTGATTGTTGTATGATATATGAGATGTGGAGTCTGGCAAGTACTTGTCAGAGACATTTAATTCAAGATGAAAGAAGAATCTTCTTGTAAGGTGATATGGCTTCCAACACTACTTTTGAAATGAGTTGTCTATTTCTGGCCCTTGTCCTCATAGTGATCTAAACATGTAGGCTGTAAACATCAGTGTTGAGATGTAGGTCCTACTGTATTAAAGTGAGGTAAATGTTTTGCATTATAAATTATTTATGCATTTCTCTGGAGCTGATAGAAAGTTTTATCCTTGTATCATGTGATAGGTATTTTCATATTCTCATGTTTTTGGCTATGACAGATTATAAATATGAAGCCTCATTCACTTCGGCCCTGTAGTGTCATTCATGCTTTGTCGCAGGGTTGGCAGGTAAATACCATTGGGTAAAAACCTATTGGTTATTACCTGGTTTTTACCCATGCCTTTCTACCTTTTCTACCATGTTTCTACCCAAGTTTCTACCTGGTGCAAATCATAACTATAAATTTTTGGTCATTTTGTCCTTATAAGTGGATATGTTATGGATTATGAGTAGCTAATCCCTTTGTGTATTGTTACTAATCCCTTCCTTGATTGTTTGGCTTGACTGAAAATGTCCTACAAACAGTATTTTAAGTGGAACAGAAAGATTTAGTTTATCCCTCCACATCTCAAGTGCTGAGATCAACCCTCAGTCCCCCATGTTTATTACAGCAGAGGTCATAAGCATAGACTCTATGAGTGGTACAGAAAGAATACTTTATCCCTTCACGTATCCCCTCTAAATTGCTGAGTTTGGTTGTTTGTTTGTTTGTTTGTGTTTTACGCCTCTGCAGCACCTTAGTGGGCTATATCGAGGCTGGCGATCGACGTGTGATGATGAGATGAGAAGACTGAGTCTAGCACAAACCCTATTAATTCAGGGATGCCCAGGGTCTTTCAGTTGCCCCAGCATAGAACACTGGATACAACCCGCTCCATTTAGTGTCCCATGGGCTCGGACTAAAGTGAGTTCCTGGGGTGAGATTTGAACTCACGCTCTCAAAGCCAGTTGACAAGCGCACTTACCAATTAGGCCACGGGGGAACTCTCTAAATTGCTGAGAACAACCTCAATGTTTTTACAGTAGATGTCATAAGTATAGACTCAGATGTGGGGCTAACTATAACTTCACGCTCTCATATACATCTCGAGGCGCTCAATGTGTGATGACAGCTCATTTCAATGCAATGGATATTGGATAGTGCATATAGAGCTTGTTGTTAAGTCTCGGTCTCTGATGGCCACAAACAGCTGAATTTAAGTTCTCATGATTTTTTTTACTATAATAAGTTCATCCTCTCACGGTTATATGTATATGTTATATATGTATTTAAAACACTTATCAACTAAAATACGAAGTTACGTAAATGGTACGCAGACCCGAATGCAAATGTTGTTGGCAAGAGATACTGAGGAATGAGAATATCAGAATTGAAATATTATTTTCACGCGAGGAGGCCAAGGTCATTCTTGCAGACAAGCCATAATTGGATGACCTAAAATGATTTGGAAATTGGTTACAGCCTCTCTGATGTAACTGTTTATAATTGGTTGAATTTCAAGTGGTTCCAGTGGAATTAATTCTCATAATAGTTGCTTGGTGTTTAAATTATGAAAATATAATACAAATTGGTGATATGAACATAACATGATGGAGTGTGAAAGAACAGTCTGACTGATTTCTGTGATATTTTCAATTTGAAAAATGTGGTTAGAAATGCAACTTGTTTTATGAATGATTGTGTACCATCTTTGATTGATGTAATACTTACGAACAAACCATCATCACTGTGTTGTACAAATAGTCTTGATTGTGGTCTTAGTGACTACCATCACATGATTACTACTGTTCTCAAAGAAACTGTATACCTATGATTAACAAGAATCCGAGGATTCAAACCCTGGATTCTGTTGGGAATTAGAAATTAAGCATGAGATCCGTGGATACAAGATCACAGTAGCACTGCACTGCGAAGTGCAATAGGCTTTGACACCTGTCAGATTGACTGCAAGTGCTGTTACTCAATGGCAATTTGGTAAACTGAGGGTGAAAAAACACTTTAGAACTTGCAGACTTGCAATTAGCATTGTTAGACTGCTTCTGAGAATATATGCACTGCAAAAAGCAATTGCCAATGCATTATAGGCCTTCCTTGAAAAAGTAAGTAAGTAAGTAAAACTTTATTTAATGTCGAGTAGATTACAGATAATAAAACAACATAAGCACAAGTGCTTGTAATCGACAATGATAAAAAAGATGAGTATTTACAATATGAAAATGAAATATGTACAAATGACTTAATAAAATAGGATATAAACGTTTCATATAAAATCATGTAAACAACTTTAGATCACAGAGTACAGATTTTAAACATGAACCTCACCTACACACTGGCTTCCATGACTGAACTTTAGTTTTAAAATCGGGCAAACTTAACTCTTTAAAATCATTAGGTAATTTATTGTATAACATGGCACCATTGTACTTAAAAGATCCGTAGCCATACATCACAGTATTAAATTTAGGCTGGACTAGAGTAGCATTTCTTAGACTATAGTTAGTTACCTTTTCTTCAAGAAAATCAGAAGTAACGGGTGATAACCCAAAATATCTCAACTTGTGTATATCACATAAAATATCATGTAAACGACTTAAATACAGTGTCTTTCTACCAGCTTTTAAAAGTAAATCTTTGTATTCTGAATTAAAATCATTGTAAACATATCAAAGAGCTCGCTTTAACAATTTTTCTAGTTGCATAGTATCACTTAAACTACAGTAATGATAAATGGAATTACAATATCTTAGGTTAGAACATATAAGAGCATCAACAATTTGTAATTTTGACTCAGTTGTTAACATATTACTCAGTCTACCAATAACATTTACTTGTTTACCACATTTTTTGATAAGGTCTTTAACATGATGTGATAATTTCAATTTATTATCAATATTAAAGCCAAGCAGTTTAACACAATCCATACTTTCAATGAGAGTGTCACCAATGGCAAATTCAAGATTTTGATTATTTCTACTCAAAGTCATGCATTGAAATTTAGCAGGATTCACTTTCATAAAATTATCATGAAACCAACAAATAGCTATTTTTGAATCGCATGGACGATCGTCACGTGAGCGACATTATAATGCAAAGTCAGCCTGAAAACAGCCCCTCAAGACTCAAACGATCTATTACACAACAAACTACTAAAAAACAAAAAATAAATAAATTTTTCAAATTAAAAAAAAAAAAACCACAGCAAACCATCCCCAATTCCACAACGCATTTTAGTTCACCTCAATATGAACACAAAATGGCCCACTTTACCACATCCACACCTGTATTAAGGCTGGGAAAACTTTTTTCCAAACATCTCTCAGACTGGTTTTTAGATAAAATGACCCTGGGGGAACCCAGGGTAAAAATGGTAAAGTTAGCTACAGAAGCTTTAAAGGTCTTGACGAGGCAGCACTTCTGGCTGACCTCCAGGCTGTCCCTTTCGAGGCGGCACATGTTTTCGAGGATGTAGGGGAGACCGGGGCTGGTTGTCACAGGGGCAGGTTGTCACACTTTTTATTGCACTAAACTATGGAGTCACACAGCTCAACCAATCATTGTTTTTTGCTTTTATAACCCACTGGAGTCTTTTTGAAAAATCTTGACCCCTGGAAGGGAGTCTGGTAGGCACAAGGACTGTTAAAAATTTCCTGTCACAAAAAGTATTTTTTTACCTTTAACTTGCATGCAATGCTAGTCTTTATCAAATAGTTGTTGAAAAAGATACAGTTAATACACTTACCATATAAACATTTCTTTAAATCATCATTAGAACAAATAGTGAAAATTTTGATAACAACGGCCTTGGTCACCCGTTTTTGGAATTTTCATCAGTCGGGGCAGGTTGTCACAAAAAGGCGGGGCAGGTTGTCACACTTTTTGGAGCTGGTTGTTACCTATTAGGACCAGGCTTTTAAACCAAAAAAAACTAACACAAATATAAATTTGTGTTTTATACATGCTATTGATGACTGAAGATGTATGCAGATATTGCATTGTGTTTAAATAAATCGATTTCAAATTTATATGTAAAATTTTCCAAAAAAATTGTAAAAATCCTACTCCGTATCAGAATGCTTTCCTACTGATTGGTAAGCCTTCATTTGCAGCACTCTTGTACACAGTAGCATGTTTGTTAAGGTCTTCACTTGGCAAGTAAAGGATTCCTCATATGTACAAAATAACTTTTTTTGGTCAAGATTTGCCCTACAGGGTTCCACTTCCTGCATTCGAGCTCATAACAAAAAGTGTGACAACCTGCCCGAGAGTGTGACAACCTGCCCCGAAAGTGTGACAACCTGCCCCGAATTCTGAATTTTAAAAAATGTCCAATATCAGATCAAGATTTTGATTGATATAGGTATATATTCACCAGATAGGTTTAAGTCACTCCCCTTTTGCCATTCATACAGAATGGCAGTGCTCTTGCATGCTTTATATAGAAATAGTAGCATGTTTAAGTTTTACACACTGTGACAACCTGCCCTGTGACAACCAGCCCCGGTCTCCCCTAAATGACATATATTGGGCACATGAGAAAATGTTTAATGATGTGATTGATCAACATTTGCCCATGAAATGTAAACCCCGCAGAAAATTCAAAGCCCCATTTATGAATGGTGAGCTCAGACGAGCAATTAACCACAAGAGCCACTTGAGACGTAAATTTGAAAAGTGTAAACATGACAACCAAAAGTGGCATGCTTATAGAAAGCAGAGAAACCTTGTAAACAAATTAAAAAGACAAGCAATCAAACTTTACTTTCAAGAACGGTGTGGAGGCGGCACCAAGTCAAACGATTTTTGGCCGACGATACGTCCCTTCTTATCGAATAAGGGAAACACACAAAATGACAATATTCTGATTCAGGATAACAACAAAATTGTGAGTGAACCTGAACAAGTGTGTGAACTGTTTATTGACTTTTTCATAAATGTGGCTTCTGCGATTGGTGGAACTGGTGAAACACCATCCGAACCAAAACACCCCAGTGTCAAAGAAATAAGGGAAAACAACCCTGTCCCCCCTAATAGTTTCTCTTTTTCAGAAGTTGAAAGCAGTACTATCAAAAAGTACTTGAAGGATATAGGTGTAAAAAAAGCCACAGGTATGGATAATATATCCTCAAAAATTCTACATCTCACAAGCTCAGTTATGATTGGTCCAATAACAAGTCTTGTAAATTGTATGATTAGAAACAGTACTTTTCCAGATACTCTAAAAACAGCACAAGTATCTCCAATTTTCAAAAAGAAAATCCTTTAGAGCATAAAAATTACAGGCCAGTAAGTATACTGCGTGCGGTATCTAAGGTTTTTGAAAGAACAATTAGCAAACAACTTGTATACTTTATGGATATATTTCACCCATTTCTATCTGCGTATAGAAGCGGTTACAGTTGTCAATCTGTGTTACTGGCACTCACTGAAGAGTGGAGGAAGGCCTTGGATAGTAGCCACTACGTGGCTGCAATTCTAATAGACCTATCCAAGGCCTTCGACTGTGTGCCTTACAATTTATTATACAACAAATTAGAAGCATATGGTTTAGCTGAAAATGCTATCACTCTCATTAGAAGTTATCTTACTGAGAGAAAACAATGTGTGAAAGTGGGAAATGTTAGCAGCTCTCTCAGGGACATTCTAAAAGGAGTCCCACAAGGCTCAATTTTAGGGCCAACAATTTTCAACATCTTCATTAACGACATATTCAAAAAATCAAAATTGGTAAGTTATGCTGACGACAGTATCCTAACTTTCATACATAAAGATATCAAGGTTTTGAAAAAGACACTAGAGGATGAAAGTACAGTGGTCCCTGCGTTATAACACCGCCCCTTCTGCGGTCATCAAGTGGTCTCTCGTGGGGGTGCGGTCTCTCGTTGGGGTGCAAAATGCACTAAAAATACTACTTAGTGCGGGAGGAAGGCGGTCACATAAGGCAAGTCGGTCTTACAACAGGGGGTCTTATAACACAGGTACCACTGTAATGTATTAATTAAATGGTTCAAAGACAATGAAATGCGGGCAAACCTCGACAAATTTCAAAGTATTGCTATTGGTAAAAAGTCAGTTTCTGAAGATATCAGTTTTGATATCGGAGGAACAATTCTAAAGTGTGAAGACACTGTGAAGTTACTGGGTGTAACAATAGATTCTTTACTAAGTTTTGATACTCACATCAAAAACGTGAGTCAAAAAGCTTCCAGACAGATCAATGCTAGGAAGACACCTTACCCTGGAAGAAGGAAGGCGATATATCACGCCTGTATTTTCTCAAATTTCAATTTCTGCCCACTTATCTGGCACTTTGCAGCAAAGGCAACACCCAGAAACTTGAAAGAGTACATTATAGAGCACTCAAATTTGTATTAATGGATTTTGATTCAGATTATAGTACACTTCTTGAAAATGTGGTACTTGTACTTTAGAGATTAGCAGGTTAAGACATATTGCTATACAGACTTTCAAAATATTAACTGAAGAAGGACCATGTTACTTTCAAGACTTTGTAAAAGAAAGGTCTGGCAGATATGTACTTAGATACAATAGAATCTTGGAAAAGCCAAGAACCGAAACTGTACGCTATGGATCCAATAGCTTCAGATATATTGCTGTGGACTTATGGAACTCCCTACCCGATCATGCAAGGGGGGAGATGTCACTAAAAGACTTTAAAAATGTCATAAGCAAATGGAATGGCCAAACATGTAAATGTGCGGCATGTAGGTAGAGTTTCAGTTGCTTTTATTTCTTTTAACAGTATTATCACTTTTTAT
The DNA here is from genome assembly GCA_026936325.1 of Platynereis dumerilii. Taxonomy (NCBI): domain Eukaryota; kingdom Metazoa; phylum Annelida; class Polychaeta; order Phyllodocida; family Nereididae; genus Platynereis; species Platynereis dumerilii. The sequence goes on along the minus strand of JAPTHN010000018.1, from coordinate 4,545,065 downwards.
TTACTTACTCAGTATTATTGTTTTAATTTGTGATAATTTTTAATACTCAGTTTTATCTCTCAATCTGTGATTTTATTTGATGATTATTTGTGTCAAATTTTAATTAATTTCTGTCTGTTTTTACCTTGCTTTTGTCCTGTGTTACTTATCTAATTTATTTTATTTTATATTTAAGTTGTGTTTATAGTTGGTACAAAAGCTTTCAGCTTGTGTTACTTTTTGTATATATATATCCGACTTAAAATAAAGATTATTTTGACTTTGACTTTGTGTTGAACTAAAACGATCATGTTCTCAATGAACTCAAGTGCAGGACTTAATTCGTCTCAATGAATTTAAATGCATGATCTGACTGATTTAAATTGGTAAATCTTGCTTAATCTTAATTGGGACACATATTTGAAGAGTTCCCCCGTGGCCTAACTGGTAAGTGCGCTGGTCAACTGGCTTTTAGGGCGTGGGTTCAAATCTCACCCGGGAACTCACTTTAGTCCGTGCCCATGGGACATTAAAACTTGAAGTATTTTCAGCAATGTTTCACCTGAATTTAAATATAAAACTTTACGTCTGATGTCCTTCATTGCTGAAACTTATATCATTCAAGCTGAGAAGCTTTGAGCAATGATGTTTTGTGACGGCTATACAATTTCATGCAAACATTCCTTAGTTTCTGGATTGTTTTGCTAATTTCATCTCACCTCCTGGTTGGTCAGGTTTTAGTATTTCTTAGAATCCTCAGAAAGCCCTGAACATATTTTACATAGCAACCAATTGCAAACTATGTTGTAGGATTTCATAAGGTTTTTTGTAAAAACAACCAACCAAAAAATTGTGCTGATATATCGCCCTGCAGGTCTCGGGCCTCCCTGTGGCGGTGGGTGGTAACACTAAGGTGAAGACCTCTATCCTTAGTGGCCAACATGAGACAGTGAGCATGCACGGTGTGTCCCCTACCTTACAGGGGAATATCAATGAATATCATTTACTATGATTCCAAACCAGATCGTACGTCAACCGGGTAACCAAGGTGCGCGTCCCTCAGTGGGAAACCAGGCTGAGATCGAAAAATTTGCGCCTTGACTACGAAGATCTCAATGGACAAGGACATCTCCGGATGACCCCCCCCCACATCTGTCAAAGACTGAAAATTTGCTTGTTATAAAAGGTGTCACACAATCGCTGGAAGACCTATCATCTGTTGCTATCTACGAAACAATTGCAGACCTTTGCGACACGACAATCGCAGATAGCCTGAGGCGCCAAACCAATGGCACATTCCTCCTTAAACCTGCGACCTCTGACCAACAAGATAAATTGACCGGCATCCATGAGATAGCCAATACCAAAGTCATCATTGAACTTTTTCAGAGATCAGGCAAAGGCATTATCTTCTCCAAAGAAAGTAAGACCTGCTCAGACAATGAACTTACAAATTGGTTTCACAAACACGGCATCGCAAAATTCAAACGTCTTGCTCACAAGAATGGTTATGAGTTACTGTTGCTAACATTCAAGGATGAAAGATTACCAAAGAAAGTACCTGTAGCCTTTGAATGGTGCAGAGTTTCTCCATTCTTTTCCCATCCAAAACGCTGTTTCAATTGCCAAATGTATGGCCATTTTAGTCGTACATGCATCAGGCCAACAATTTGTGCCAATTGTGGTGACCATGGTCATGCACACAAACACGATAAACCTTGCTCTAAACCTTCTCATTGTGTAAATTGTTCAGGGCACCATCCTGCCTTTAGCCACGAATGCAAAGTCTTCAAGAAGGAAAAAGAAATTCTACAACTACGAACTGAAAGACAAGTATCCTTTCCTTGTAGAACAGGACACAGACAAACCTTGCCTAGAAGCAGATTACCCAAGACCAGCTCTTCATTCATCACCACAGAGAAAGATTAATCTCGACAGGAACCTCTTCACAGATGTCTTAATGAAAACACCTTCACCGCCTCAACCACCAGACCAGCCAAGTAAGGAAGAACCTGTGAAATCCCCTGAATCACCGAAGAAGATGATCCAAAAACGTCAAATTTTCTCTTCTGTTACCCAAGGGACTGAGAAGTCCCTCAACCAACCAAAGGAAAAAGATGTTACTCCAGATAACAAGACACCACCCAAGACAACAAAACAAAAAAGCTCAACAATCAGCTTGCTACCTTACAAAGACAAGAGTAAAACGACACTCACCAACAGCAAAAAAGAACTCCCCATTGGTCTCAAATTTCACATCAAGTCCAAAGATGGAAGACTGAAGGATGTATCACCATTCGTTAGCTACACAACAATGTTGAAGAAATTAGGAAAACCACACTCAGTCAATCGACAACCTGACGGTAATTTATTGGTACTAGCCATAAATGCCACTCAGGCAAGGAAACTTCTTGAATTGAAGATTATTGCAGATGTACCTGTCAAAGTGACACCTCAAAGATCTCGATGCCATCAACCAAGATGAGATGACTAACTCAACATGAATACAAACCAAGTATGTCTCTAAATAGCCCAATGAGGTGCTGATGAGACGTAAAACACAAACTCACTCACTCACCCTGTGCTGATATATCACGAATGCAATTTCGTTATAATATGTAAATGGCACTGCCATGAAATTCGCGCAGCACTTTAAAACGTTTTTGTAGGACTTCTAGTTTTACCATAACTTTCATGTTTATTTCATATTCAATGTATGAAAGGCAGTTATATAACTGTTTCAGAAAATTAGAAAGACAGATAACATGGAAAGACAGAGAAAAATGTAGACTAGCAAGATAAACTAGACAAAGAATATAATAGATAAATAGATAGATAAATAGAGAGATAAATAAATAGACAGATAGATATATTGACAGACAGATAGATAGATAATATGATAGATAGATATATATTAAATAGATAAATAAGATTGATAGATAATCAGCTAAATGGTAAAAAGGCAGACAGCCCTGAAAGCTGCCCAAGTCAAGTCTATGTTAGATTGTTGATATTACATAATAGTATAAATATATAGTAATACAAAAACAATAACATTGCATGTAGATTAACTGTTCACTGTTACATAATCATCAGTTTATAAAGATTATGTAACTTTAATTTTGTTATGTTTTCTTGTTGTCTGATTGAAATTAAATGAATCACATGTTAATAATTTGATTTAGCTTGTCAACGCTAATAATTAGCTATTCCATAAAAAATATTGGTACAGGATATTATTACTAGAGAAAATTGAATTTTTAAGACACTTTTGAAGATGAATATGTTATGTTAAATACGAAACTAAATCAAAGATAAGAAGCTGGACCCACTTGACCTAATTCCCAGCTGTGGACTGTTGATGTTGAGACCATCACTGCAAAGATTTTTGAGTCTTCTCTTGCACTCAATTCGCTTCGCTCAAAGGCCTTTGGCCTTTTCGCTACTCGAATATTAGTTTTGACCTTACAAAAGTTGCTTCTAAGGATTGCTATGTGGCAATAAGGAAAAGTAAAGTCCAAATGTTATGGATCAAGATGCAGCAACTTGTATACTACAGTGCCGCCTGTAAGTAAGTGAAACGCATGATATTGTTCCATTGCATCAATGTTAAACATCTTTAACCAAAATGCTTCTGGAAGGACGAATTCTCATCCGATGACAGGAAACATTTTGGGTCATAAAGGCCGATATGTGGGGCATGTGGGATAAAAATAGCAGCCAATTTTCTTTGCTGTAGTTGGAGTTAGGTACGGGTCAAAGTCTTGAAACGCAGGCTAGGGTGAGGCTGGTCCCCCAAGATAAGTTAAATCTCAAGGCATCCCTCCTTACTTTTTTTTGGGTATGAGGAAGGCCCCCGCAGGTCTCGGGCCTCCTCGTGGCGGTGGGTGGTAACACAAGAGTGAAGTCCCCTATCTCTTGTGGCCAACACGAGACAGTGCGCAAGCACACGTCTCCCCGATGGAAATGGGGCAACCTGTTTGCCGTGGGTTGCGACCCGTGTCGGAGGATGAAGGGGTCCTGGTGGTTGAGTTGTTTGGGACTAAGTTGGTCCCTCCCAAACAATACACTACTTTGGCCTTGTTTTCTCCTAGACGGGAGGCTGGATTGGCCCGGTCAAGTCAATCGGATTGTCATGTTGTCACTAGGACTTCGGTCCTATTTGGCCTTGGCTGATGGGTCAATCAAAGAAGGTTCTGACCAAGTCTACATGCTGGCCATGTTTTTAATATGATTGCAGCTGTATTTCTTACCTAGCCGAGTATATCCCAAATGTATCTCTGGACTAGGGTACTAGGCGCAGCCCTTCCCATATTAGTTCCCCTTGTTGGGCTCCTTGGTGGGTGGGGAGCATGGGGGATGAACCACAACCATTCCTATGGAATACTCTTCTCTTACTAATTCTCAGTCCAGACTAAAACGGCAGCGGTCATCCTCAGATGACTGCATCGACCGGGAACTTCTAAATCGACCATCGACCACACGGAAGTCAGATTACCGACACGGTATATTGTGTTAAAAACAACAAGTAGACTCTCCCCCTTTGCGATATACAAGACGATAAGTCGGAGAACCTGCAGAAACAACACAACAAAGAGATGGAACCGGCCTCTTTAAGACAAGTAACAACCAACAGACACAACGACTACTTGAGCTTACAAGTATTGCAGGAATTCCGACTACAGTCGAGCCCCATCGCACATTGAACACTTGTAAGGGGGTAGTTTTCTCCTCACTCAGCTACTTGAACTCGGACGAGGACCTACGAGAATGGTTTGAATCATTCACTGACGTCGTACATTTCCACCGAATCCCTCAGCGAGATAATCGAGAGCTTCTCATCTTGACCTTTTCAGACACTACTCTTCCTGAGAGTGTTGGAGTTGTATGGGAGCAATGTAAGGTACGACCTTACATCCCCAACCAAGAAGATGTTATAAATGTCAACGTTTCGGTCATCTGAGCAAGTGGTGCCGACGACAAGAAGTTTGTGGACACTGGATCCCAGGACCACATCCAATCAAAAGACGAACCTTGTACATCCCCTCCTCTTTGTGTCAACTGTAAAGAGGATCATCCCTCTTACAGCAAAACTTGTAAAAAGAGATCCTCACATTGAAGGCAACCCAAGCCATATCTTTTCCGGAGGCGAGAAGGATCGTGGACCAACATGCAGGAATTCCCAGCTATGCGGACATGGCAGGATATCCACAACCTCAACACTATGCTACACCAAAACGAAGGTTACAACTCGAAGAACGCAGCATCAGCAGATCACATCAACAACACACAGAGAAGACAACAGACACTTAGGAAGAACACATGCAAAAACCACTCCACAGACAACAACCGTCAGAAAAGACCCTATGAAGCACCGTGAAGAACAAAACCCAACAGCTGCCACAGCAACTATGCCTGAGGTAGCTATGGAAGAAGAATACACAACAAGAACAGACACAAAACAGGAACAGGAAGACTCAGATGACGGCGGGGACACTACACCAGGTAACGAATCCATGGAGGCGGAACAAGAGGAAGAGGACGAAAAAGAAGAGGATCAAGGGGATGCACAGAAGAAGAAAATGAAGAAGGCCAAGAGGAAGAAGGAGACGACGATCTAGAAAACAAAGAACAGGACGGAATGGGCGAAATGGAAAAAAAGGAAACAAAACCTGTGGATGATGGAAAAGACAGGACGAAATGGGATGACCGGGAGACTATCAGTCCCAAAGAATATCTATACCTCCTCCTACAAGGTCAACTAGATCCTGATAACATTCAGCATTTCAGACGACCTATTATAAAGGATAACCTTGACTCAGCGGTTGAACTTCTTCAAATGTCAGGCTTTGGCAATGTGTCAAGGAAGCTGATCGAAAGAACAAAACAAGAGCTGCACTCCTGGCAAGAAGATAAACATACCACCAAAAATGAAATACACAGTTTAGTCACCAAGTACACCTTCACTGACGAGTTCTATGGAATTCTCATTTTATTGATCCTGCATGATCATTTGTCTGTTGCTAAAAAATTGGTTAAGAAACAACGGATAACAGAATCCACTACACAAAAAGAGAAATAACAATGTAGCGATGTAACAGAACTATAAACACACTTAGTACACACCAAGTATGTCTCTAAATAGCCCAATCAGGTGCTGATGAGATGTAAAACACAAACTCACTCACTCACTCACTCACTTTTGGGTATGAGGTTCATAACAAATAGTATTTCTGCCAAGTTTCATCAAATTTGAACATTGCCCTAGGGTTGCTCATTTGAGTTGAAGATTTAAGAAAAAAACGCAAATTACGCCAAAATCGATGTCAGACTTATTCAAACACAACCATGAAACAACCAGAAACAAATTATATCACATTCAAACATCATAAACACTGTTAATTCCTTTACAGTAACAGAAATACCTGCCCTACAGAACCAAATACCAGCCTTTGTTGTCCTGTTTCTTTCGCTGATTGATGCAGCTTTTTCGGTCATTCTCCACCACTTGGAGGACTTGCTGGTACCGCTGTTCTTTTTTGGCCGACTTAAGGAAATCAGAGGCCAGTTTGACCCCTCTCTCTGCACTATCATTGCAAACTTTCAATGAATCAACAATTTTCTTACCATTAAGATACGATTCACAGGTGTCCCATGTGGCAACTGGTGCATTGAGGAAGGCAGAATCTATTTGCAGCAAATTGAAAAACTGCCAACTATCTTGGTCAATTAATAATTCTAATTTGTTATTCTGGTCTACACTGGGAAATTTAGACTTTCCGAAGCCATTGCCAAATCTTGTCTGGTAAGTATCTCTCAGAGGATATTGCTTTATGGCATCAGCCACGTTTTGTTTCTGTTCGTTCTGCAAATTAGCATCAAAAAGAACCAGGGGTACCATATCCGACGAAAGATACCACAGATGTCGTTTGAAAGCTGTAAGTGCACTTTGGCCTACAACTTTATCAATTTCTTGGTACATGATGAGATGGTTGATGAACAATAGATCATTGGAAGGGGCGGTTGCACTTGTGCTGCAAGTGAACCACCAAGGTACATAAATGTGTACAAGAAAGTTAGTGAATCTTTTGATTTTCTCAATTTGATGCCTCGAATATGGCTTTGGTGAAATTTTTGCAATTGCTTTTTCAAGAATCACAATTTTCAATGCATATAAGAGTTTCCCCATCCACCTGGCCTTGTGGGTGGCACCAGGCTTTTGCATAGTATAATAATCAGGTACAGAGGAGGAGAGATACATCAGAACCAAATCTGACAGTTCCCTATAATCTGCTCGAATCAGACTATTCTCTCCTTTGAAATTACTTAGCAAATTACAAATCAGCTGCCTCTGCTCTGCAAGAAAAGGATTGTCTGTTGGTGGCGCAAAGGTGAAGTTGGACTTATCTTCCGAGTTCAAAGCATCAAAAGTTTCCCGAAATTTCAAAAATATGGAGATATCCTTACTGGACGATACTTCAACTTTGAGAGAATCCCACACTTTAGAGAGAATTATTTCTCCAACATGCTTTCTGCAGGCGCACCAGAGCAGTGCTCTCCCCAACTGGTTCTGGATGCATATGCAGCCAGCTGTGAGATGACCTGCGCAAAAAAGATAATTAAGTAAAAAAAAAATATTTAAGAATTACACTTGGGAGAGCATTAAAATAACATATATCATAAAATAACTTTAAAAAAAAAAAAAAAAATACCAGTATTTGACGCGGTCGTGTCAAACACCATAGCTGCAACATTATTCTCGCAATTCCACTGCTTCAATAAGCATTTGCTATCAAATCGCCTGCAGGTACCCCAGACTTGACAGGTAAAGCTGGAACGCCAAGAAGTTTCACACCTCCAATCCCAGAAATCAAGGTTGGAAGCCTGTCATCCTTCTTATACTTATTCTCCAAGGTCTCAACCAATTTTCCATCCCAATGTTGAGCAGCTGGATTGGGAGGAGCCCAGTCAGTCTTAATTCTTTCTGCAACGTCTTGAACAGTTTGCACTAGATATCTGGAAAAGAGAATTGATAATTATTAAATTTTTAAGTTTTATACTGTCAAGTTAATTGAAGTATGAAATTGTGAAATGTCAGTACAAAAGTTGTAAGGGAAAACTTCCCTATAAGCTTGACTATGATGCAAGTTTAGCTTGGAAGTGTCGCCATGACAGGAAGAAACCAAGGAACGCACTGTTGCTGCCAAAGCTGTAGGGGTGATGTTGTTCCTGACAGCAGTTGAAACCAATTCAGGGGACTTTAATACATCAAATGGCACATGGATGTTTTCTCCAGCCTTTTTGCGACGTTTGTATGATTGCTTGACTTCATGCGGCTTGAAATCTGCATCGTCAGTGTCACATTCTGTTTCCTCACCAGATGATGCCTGGCTCTCTTCTTCAGACCGTCTCTTTCTTAGTGCTTCCTTTTTCAATTCTCTTCCTTTCTTGGGCATTCCTCTCCTCTTTGCGTCTTTCCTTTTCAGCCAGTAGTACATCTGCTCCTGCCATACTGGCCTTTCTACTAAGCAAAAAGTCACGATCTTCCTCATTTTGTAAGCTTGCTAATGCATCTCTTGGCCACAGGTTCACTGTCTCTCTTAATGTGCTTTTGAAGTTTTCAGCCCTTTCTTTGGGCTTTCCAGGTTGGTCTCGTCTGTCATGTGGAAGTTTTAAAATTCCTTTAAAATCTTCATGCAGTTTCAAGATCTTTGAAACAACCTTGTTTGGGGCTAGCATTGGGATCCGAGCCTTTTCAAAGAATATTGTTACAAGTTTTGCAGTTTGATTGGCAGCTTTTCTCAAGATTTTCTTGCTTGGGCCTTGATCAGGTATATCTTCTTTGTGAGCTAAAAAAGACAACAGCACCTGTTTCCGCGTAGGCAATCTGCTGCCAGTTATTATCTTGTCATCTCTGGTTGGAACTGTCTCTAGGATCCAGTATCTTGGGTCTTTTGCTCTTGCCATAATGGAACATATGAACAGTCAGCAATACTGATGGCAGAAAGAGTCACAGTTGCTATGATCAATCCTTCATTGATGTATTTGACCTGATTGCCATCTGAACACCGGAGAACAGGTGACAGTCTCCAGGAGATCTGGCTCTGCACACCTAAGCCTTTTTTGCAGACTAAGATGAACATGTATTATTTAGGTCAGTGACCTAAATTAGCTAGTGATTAGTAGACTGACAGTCACAATGTGTGACAAGCACCTCAAGTGCATTTGTTGCACTCTGTCACCTAATGCAATACATTTTGTAAATGAAGTAAAATGTTGAGACTAACTATATATTAAAAATTAGATCATTGTGAACAGCAGTGTAAACCCTCAAATTGAAAGTTTCATCGTGCTGACACCATGTAACACTTAAAAGACATAATAAGCCTTAATAGGCCTAATTTAATTCATTTATGCTTATATACATACTACAAAATAGGTAAAATCACTCAAAACGACGAAAATTCGCAAATTTCATGAATATTTCAATTGCAATGAGCCACCCTAGGGCCATCATTGAATTTCATGAAATTTTCAGGTTTTGATGTGGACACCATACCTCACCCACAAAAAAAAGTCAGGAGGGATCAGACAATGTTGGGGGGCCAGCCACACCCTAACGCAGGCCCAATGTTAAAAAATCGGGAAGGGTGGTTCACTTACTTATCAAAGACTTTGACCCATACCTAACTCCGACTACAGCGAAGAAAATGGGCTGCTATTTTTATCCCACTTGCCTCACACATCGGCCTTTATGACCCACTTTGTTTCATCCGATGAGAATTCATGCCTCCACAAGCAGTTTGGCTGAGGATGTTTAGCATTGATGCAATGGTACAATGTCATACGTTTCACTTACTTACAGGCGGCACTGTATGTAGGACTATAAGTTGTGAATATTATGCGTCATGTTAAAACTAATTGCGAGCAACACTATCTCAGTGAATAGAATAAAATAATTGCTCATCAAATTGTTGTCAGCTGCAGAAAACCTTGCAGAATGTCCTTAATCATAATGAAGTGTTATAATGCAAATGACTATGCTGAAACTTGTTATTTCATGAAACATTCTTTTATTTTCACATTTAGTTAATTGACTCTCAAGTCGCAGGTGGGTTGGCAATATTTTCTTTTGCTGCTGTGTCATAAGTTATATACCAAATTACATGAGAAAAAGAAAAGAATGAAAACTTTTAGTTGAAACCTGATCCATCATTCAGGGTCCATAGACCAAGAGTATTAGCCTTCTTTTTTGTTGTTTACTATAGCTTGCTGAGTGAATGATAATGTGTATTGAGTCTCTTTTTCAGTTTTGCTTTTATGTAGGTTATAATTAGTCCGACAAAGGATCCTGCCAGCGTATTTCGGTCTAGGTTATAATTACCTGTCCAGAACCTCTGATATCATTTTTCCAGTTAGTATAACACCTGTTATTTACAATGATTTTACACAAATCTGCATTATACCTGTCCTTCTCATATGGACTATAAGGTGGGAGCTTGTGGCAAGAGCTTTAATACCATGGTATTAGTGTCTGTAGGTGGATGAGAATAGATTGTCCTTAATACAGTAATGTACAGGTGGCTCTATGGCACCTTGTGGCAGCTCAGGCTATACTCTTTGCTTTCTATCCAATTTCCTGCGTTGCACTTATGACCCGGGAGTCATGTGTGGTTGATGATTTTTGCACAAACAAGCAGGCAATGGCCAAAAACTGCAGCATCGTTCTCAATACATGTACAGTCATTGCTGTTGGGTGTTTTATACCAGTACCAAATAACCGTATACCTCAGGGAAGTACAGTGTGATGCTGGAACCTGAAGTGATGATTTGGTGTGAAATGATATCCTCCATAAATGACTGCTTCACTCCACCCATGCAGGGGGGAAACGGAGAAGTTGGCTACAGGCCAAGAAGATACTATACTAGGTCAATCAGTGATGGCATTGTGTGAGGCACCCAAATGTTTGTCAGTTCAAATATGATCAACGACCTGTACATGATGACTTGCCTCTGACAAGCAGAACTCTAAAACAGACTGAACATGAGATACCAATAACTGATATTTCTGGAATGGCTTACTATTAATTTTGATTCGTAAATATGGCTATGAGGACTCTACAGCAATTTCCAATTGTCGCTGTACAAACCTTGACAGTTCTGGAGGTGATACTAAACATTGATGGTCTACCTTTATTCAAAAGCTCAAACAAAAATTGTTGGCCTGTCCTTTGCAGCTTTGGTAACCTGAAGCCAGCCAAAGTATTTCTGTTGTGCATTAGTGTATGTTCTGGCAAACCATCAACACTTGCCTGTTTGTATGACACTATCAATGAGCTAAAAACTATCATGGCAAGCGGTATTCAGTATATGGGTAAGAATATCCAAGTCACATTAACGGCTATCCTCTGTGATACACCTGCAAGAAGTATGGTAAAATGTATGAAGTCCTACACTGATTTCTACGGATGCGACAAGTGTGCACACAAAGGAGTCCATTCTTTGACAGAGAGCGAAAAAAGAAGAAGAAGGGTGGTAGAGTTAGGTTTCAGGAAACTGAACCACTTATCCCGAGAACAGATCATTCCTTCAGGAAGAAAAGCCAAAGTTTGCATCATAAGGGAAGCTCACCATTTCTTAGTCTACCTGTTGACATGATAAGCACATTCCCAATTGATTATATGCACCAGTCTTGCCTTGGAGTAATGAGGAAATTGTTGGTTGTTTGGATCAAAGATCCAATAAGTCATCCAGGTCGTATTTCTAGCAAACACAAACCAAGAGGTCTCAATGAATTTGAAAGATGGAAGGCCACTGAACTACGACAACTACTTGTCTCAAATTGTAAAGAACTCTATGGAGAAAAAAATTCTAGTATACAAAGTTCATGGTTTACTCCATTTGGCCGATGAAACAAAAATACACGGATCCTTGGAAAATTGTGCTGCATTGAACTTTGAAAAGTGGCCCAAAACTCTGCTTGTTGTATTCTATCAAGAATTATCCAAGTCCGTCCCTTAAGGTATGTCAGCTTAGAACATAACACTTTGCTGCTTCATCCGGTGCTGATGGGCCGTAAAACACAAACTCACTCACTCACTTTGCTGCTTCGTGAACGCTGTTAAAGCGGCTTTCGCTCTATCTTAGTTATGTCATTCATGCTTTTTCGGCTTAACAAGCTTTTCGTTCTAAGAAGGTATTCCTACAGGTGGCAATGTTGCTGAAAATAGTCAAACTGAATACAAAAGGAGAAATATAAAGTGTGGGAAGGGATACACGTACTGAGAATCGAGTTAAAGCTTCACAGAAAATGGCATTTATAACTAAATGGCAATGAAGACTCTTTGCAGTGTGGGAAGAGATACTGAGAATTGGACATGGCTCAATTTTTGATTAAAACATTATTTTAATAAGCAGGCCAAGGTCTGTTGTGGTGAGCCCTTATTAATTAATATTATTTAGTTTTAATTGGATGATCTGAAAAGTACTAGGAGCTGTTACTACTGAGAGGCTAGTTGCATGCATAAGTGATCCTGGCAGTATTTAAAGTTCTGGGCAATATAGAAGGAATAAAAGAAGGAATTGTTAAAGACAGGAAGGAAGAATGGAAGGAACAATTGAAGGAAGAATGGGTGAAGGGGAAAAGGAAAGAAGGACTATGGATAGATTTATAGAGAGACAGATTGATAGATCCATGCAGAATAACAGACTGGTAGGAGATAGATAGGTATTCTATCAACAGAAAACTCCTAAAATGCTTACATGTTATCTTTATCCTTGTGTGTATGCAATGGTCTTGTTGGTGTATTAGGTGAAGTCACCTCAGCTTCGCAAGTTAGGTGCACTTATTTGACAATATTAAGAAACTGGGTGAATTTATCAGATCAGATCATGTTCTTGCATAAACTGACTCTACCAAATTAGCAACTTTTGCATGCAATTTGAAAAAAAAAATATGTACAATGGTTTTCCTACAGGTGATGATTTGTTGCAATATTGGGCCCTTTTTTAGGGGTCACCTCGCTTGGCAACTTTTCCTATAACAGGTAAATTCAGCTCGCAATTAATCGCTGTCTGGCTAAATCATCTAGCCAGTCAAGTCATTTGAAACTTTTAGAAGGTTACTGGCTAATTTATTTTGTTGTTGTTTTGAAATTATGTCCCAAAACATGCTTATTATTTTTCAAGGTCTAACAAAAATGACAAAATCAAAACAAATCCATTGTTTGGTAACATGACCATCAGTTGTGATGTCACCATACCCAAATAACAAAGTTGAAGCTATGCAAAATGTTGAAAACTATTCACTTTACATTTCTACTCAATTAACCCTTACTGGACTGAAAGGACATTTATGGTATCCCTAGCTAGCTGCCTGAGGGACCATTTATGTCCCTAAACAACAGCTTGTGACTGTTTGAACAGCCCAGTCCAGTAAGGGTTAAACATGCATTTGCATGCTTTAATGCAAAAATATTGTCCTTTGAATTCAAAAAGTTGCCAAACCGAGGTGAGTTGCGAAGCCAAGGTGAACTCACCTATATTATAATGCTGGTGTCACAGTTTCTTTCTGGGCCAGGTTTGCTAAAATGCTGCAAATTACTGAAAATGGCCGCCCCCGCAGGTCTCGGGCCTCCCCGTGGCGGTGGGTGGTAACACTAAGGTGAAGACCTGTATCCTTAGTGGCCAACACGAGACAGTGCGCAAGCACACGTCTCCCCGACGGAAATGGGGCAACCTGTTTGCCGTGGGTTGCGACCCGTGTCGGAGGATGAAGGGGTCCTGGTAGTTGAGTTGGGTGGGCCTAAGTTGGCCCCTCCCATACAATACACTACTTTGGCCTGGATTTCTCCTAGACGGGAGGCTGGATTGGCCCGGTCCAGTCAATCGGCTTGTCATGTTGTCATTAGGACTTCGGTCCTACTTGGCCATGGCTGATGGGTCAATCAAAGAAGGTTCTGACCAAGTCTACATGCTGGCCATGTTTTTAATATGATTGCAGCTGTATCTCTTACCAAGCCTTCTACGAGTATATCCCCCATGTATCCCTGGACTAGGGTACTGGGCGCAGCCCTACCCATATTAGTCCCCTTGTTGGGCTCCTTGGTGGGTGGGGAGCATGGGGGATGAACATCACAAATTCCTATGGCATACTCTCTTCCTAATTCACAGTCTCGACTAAAACGGCAGCGGTCATCCTCGGATGACTGTATCGACCCGGAACTTCTAAATCGACAAACGACAACACGAAAGTCGGAGTACCGACACAGGTACATAGTGTTCAAACCAACAAACAGGCTATCTCCCTTCGCCATCTACAAGACCATACTTCAAGAAGTCGGCGAACCTGCAGAGACAACGTTACAGAGAGATGGAACCGTCCTATTTAAGACCAGAAACGACGAACAGACTCGGAAACTCCTTGGGCTGAAAGATGTTGCAGGTACACAGGCAATAATCGAGCCTCATCGGACCTTGAATACTTCCAAGGGAGTGGTTTTCTCCTCCTTAGCTATTTAGACTCGGACGACGATTTACAAGAATGGTTTGAAACTTTTACTGATGTCATTCATTTTCATAGAATCCCACAGAGGGATAATCGGGAGCTTCTTATCTTGACTTTTTCAGACACGACTCTTCCAGAGAGCGTTAAAGTTATATGGGAGCAATGTAAGGTACGACCTTACATCCCCAATCCAAGAAGATGCTATAAATGTCAACGTTTTGGTCATCTGAGCAAGTGGTGCCGACGACAAGAAGTTTGTGGACATTGTGGATCCGAGGACCACGTTCAATCAAAGGAACAACCTTGCTCAGCCCCTCCTCTTTGTGTCAACTGTAAGGAGGATCATCCGTCTTACAGCAAAACTTGTAGACAGTGGACTAAGGAAAAAGATATCCTCACATTGAAGGCAACCCAAGCGATATCTTTTCCGGAGGCTAGAAGGATCGTGGACCAGCACTCAGCAATTCCCAGCTATGCGGACATGGCAGGATATCGACATCCTCATCAACGTGCGACACCAAGACGAAGACTACAACTTGAAGAACACAGCATCAACAGATCACACCAACAACACACAGAGAACCCAGAAGACACTAGCAGACACTCGGGAAGAACAAATGAAAAAACCACTCTAAAGACAACAAACACCACAAATCAGTCTACTCCCGGGCGGACCTTGAAGAATCAAACACACCGGCTGGCACCACAACTCCTCCAGATACAGCAATGGAAGAAGAACATCCAAATGAAGCAGACACTGAAGAGGAACAGGAAGGATCAAATGATGGCGGGGACACGACACCCAGCAACGAATCCATGGAAGAAGAACAAGAGGAAGAGGAAGAACATGAAGAGGACCAAGGGGACTCACAGGAAGAAGAAAACGAAGAAGGACAAGAGGAAGAGGGAGAAGATGATCCAGGAAACCAAGAACAGCATGGAATGGACAAAAAGGAAACCAAACCTGTGGATGAAGGAAAAGACAGAGCACAAAACGATGACAACCAAACAGTCACAATCAAAGAGTATCTTTACTACTTCCTAGATGAAGAACCATCAGGTCCATCACCTGAAAAGATTGAAAAATTCCGACCGACGTTTGTACGCAACTGGCTAGAACCGGCAGTGAAGCATCTTCAAATGTCTGGCTTTGGCAATGTGTCTCGGAAGCTGACTGAACGAACAAAACAGAAGTTGCACAGCTGGCATGAAGATACACATACAACCAAAAGAGAATTATTCAATTTAGTCACCACCTGCACCTTCACTGACGAGTTCTATGGAATCCTCAGTATTTTGGTCTTACATGACCATTTGTCTGTTGCTATGAAATTGATAAAAAAACAACGGACAACAGACAACATAACACAAAAAAGGAATAACTAAGTAGCAATCTAACCGAACTATACAGACAATTACTACAAACATGATACAAAAAAAGAATACCTTACTACCAATCAAACAGGACTATAAAGACACTTAGTAAAAACCAAGTATGTCTCTAAATAGCCCAACAAGGTGCTGATGAGACGTAAAGCCCAAACACACACACACACACACACTGAAAATGGCCGAGCTAAATAAAATGAAAGAAATATGAAGTGCGGGAAGGGATTTGTGTACTGAGAATTGAATAAAAGCTTCACAGTAAATGGCGTTGAGAACTAGATGAGCATGAAGTACGGGAAGGGACACTGAGAATAAATCACCATTTAAATTGAAATACAAAATTACACCATAAAATGTCCTTCACTGTGGAAACTTGAATCATTAAAAGCCATGAAGCTTCAAGCAAATTACTTTGTGATTGCTATACAATTTCGTGCAAGTGTTCTCCAATTTCAAGATTGCTTTGCCAATTTTCCCATTTTGTTTTACTTTTTAGAGTGATTAGGCTTGAATGTCTCATAGAATCCCAAGTCAAGGACAACATTCACACTGCAAGGGACAGCAGTTAAGTTTGCTGAATCAATATATTTAATATTTCAGATGATTTGTGCAAAGCCACAAGCCTCTTAGGGCTCTTTACGTCACAAACAGTCTCAAAATGAACATTTAACTCAGGTCTTGTGATGTTACTGGCTCAAAAGTGATTTTTTTTTCAAATTGAAAAGAAGAGAATACAATTTTCCAATGGACCACCAGTATGCAAAGAGCTATAATCCGGTGTACATATTTCGAACTGGAAAAATCTCAATAATCATTATGTTCTGTGCTTGTTGATTGTCGTATCATACGTGTATATGAGAGATGATAAGGCTGGGAGTCTAGTTGCGCTTAATTCAAGATAAAAGAAAAACCTTCTAGTAAGATAATATGTCACTCCGGCTTCCAACACTACTTTTGAAATGAGTTGTCTGTTTCTGGCTCTAGTCTTCCTTAATGATCTAAACATGCAGGCTGTAAACATCAGTGTTGAGATGTAGGTCCTACTGTATTAAAGTGAGGTAAATGTTTTGCATTATTAATTATTAATGCATTGCTTTTGAGCTGATAAGAAATCTTATCCTTGTATCATGTCATATTATTATAAATATGAAACCGCCTTCACTCTGGCCTTGTAGTGTCATTCATGCTTTGTCGGCTTACAGAATTGGACTGACATGTTCCTTGTGGCTCATAAGCAATTTGTGAGGTCATATCCTATACTTCCAATACGATCAAAACTAGTCACGTACTGTGTCACAGCAGTCATCCAAGAGGTCACAAGTTACTCAATGAAAAATTGACAGCTCATTTCGATGCAATGGATACTTGATAGTGCATATAGGGCTGTTGGCCAGTCACTGTTGGCCACAAACAGCTGAATGTAGTTCTCATCATTCTTCGACTGTAACAATTAAGTTTATCCTCTCATGGTTATATGTACTTAAAACTACTTATCAACTTAAATTTGAAGTTACGTAAATAGTACACGGACCTGAATGCAAATGTTGTTGGCAAGAGATACTGAGGAATGAGAATATCAGAATTGAAAATTATGTTCACAAGCAGGCCAAGGTCATTCTTGCAGACAAGCCATAATTGGATGACCTAAAATGATCTAGAAATTGGTTACAGCCTCTCTGATGTAACTGTTTATAATTGGTTGAATTTCAAGTGGTTCCAGTGGAATTAATTCTCATAATAGTTGCTGGTTTTGAACTAAAACGATCATGTTCTCAATGAACTTCAGTGCAGGACTTAATTCGTCTCAATGAATTTAAATGCATGATCTGACTGATTTGATTTGGTAAATCTTGCTTAATCTTAATTGGGACACATATTTTTAGAGTTCCCCGTGGCCTAACTGGTCAGTGCGCTTGTCAACTGGCTTTTAGGGCGTGGGTTCAAATCTCACCCCGGGAACTCACTTTAGTCCGAGCCCATGGGACATTAAATGGAGGCGGGTTGTATCCAGTGTTCTATGCTGGGGCAACTGAAAGACCCTGGGCATCCCTGAATTAATAGGGTATGTGCCAGACTCAGTCTTCTCATCTCATCATCATACAGCGATCGCCTGCCTCGATATAGCCCACTAAGGTGCTGCACAGGCGTAAAACACAAACAAACAAACGACACATATTTTGTCACTTGAAGTATCTTCAGCAATGTTTCACCTGAATTTAAATATAAACCTTTACGTCTGATATCCTTCATTGCTGAAACTTATATCATTCAAGCAAGAAGCTTTGAGCAGTGATGTTTTGTGGTGGCTATTCAATTTCATGCAAACATTCTTTAGTTTCCGGATTGTTTCGCTAATTTTGTCTCACTTCCAGGGGTGATCAGGTTTTAGTATTTCTTAGAATCGGTAGGCAGCCCTGGACATATTTTACATAGCAACCAATTGCAAACTATGTTGTAGGATGTTATATGATTTTTTGTAAAACAACCTGCCAAAGAATTGTGCTGATATATCACGAATGCAATTTCGTTATATTAGTTTTGACCTTACAAAAATTGCTTCTAAGGATTGCTATGTGGCAATAAGGAAAAGTAAAGTCCAAATGTTATGGATCAAGATGTAGCAACTTGTATACTATATAGGACTATAAGTTGTGAATATTATGAGTCATGTTAAAACTAATTAATATTGCAAGCAACACATGTCTCAGTGAATAGAATAAAATAATTGCTCATCAAATTATTGTCAGCTGCAGAAAACCTTGCAGAATGTCCTTAATCATAATGAAGTGTTATAATGCAAATGACTATGCTGAAACTTGTTATTTCATGAAACATTCTTTTATTTTCACATTTAGTTAATTGACTCTCAAGTCGCAGGTGGGTTGGCAATATTTTCTTGTGCTGACATGTACAAAAATACCAAATTACATCGGAAAATGAAAAGAATTAAAACTTTTAGTTGAAATCTGATCCATCATTCAGGGTCCATAGGCTGGGAGTATCATCCTTCTGTTTTTACAGTAGCTTACTGACTGAACGATAATGTGTATCAGTTTCTTCTTCAGGTTTGCTTTTATGTGGGTTATAATCACCTGTCTTGAACCTCTGGTCAAAGTTGTTATTTTTCCAGTGAATATCACACCTGTTATTTACAATGGCTTTACTTCAATCTGCATTATACCTGTCCTTCTCATATGGACAATAGGGTGGGAGCTTGTGGCAACAGCTTTAATACCATGGTATTAGTGTCTGTAGGTGGATGAGAAAAGATTGTCCTTAATACAGTAATGTACAGGTGGCTCTATGGCACCTTGTGGCAGCTCAGGCTATACTCTTTGCTATACTCTTTGCTTTCTATCCAATTTCCTGCATTGCACTTATGACCTGGGAGTCATGTGTGGTTGATGATTTTTGCACAAACAAGCGGGCGATGGCCAAAAACTGCAGCATCGTTCTCAATACATGTACAGTCATTGCTGTTGGGTGTTTTATACCAGTACCAAATAACCGTATACCTCAGGGAAGTACAGTGTGATGCAGGCACCTGAAGTGATGATTTGGTGAGAAATTAAATCCTCCATGAATGGCAGCTTCCCTCCAGTGACTCCACCCATGCAGGGGGAAACGGAGAAGTTGGCTATAGGCCAAGAAGATATTATAATAGGTCAATCAGTGATGGAATTATATGAGGCTCATTGAGGCTGCCAAATGTTTGTCAGTTCAAGAATAATCAACGACCTGTAAATAGACTGTTCATAAGTTGCTGAGCAGGCAATGGTGATAAGAAGTCGGTGCTGTGGGACAAAGACAAAAAAAGTCAGCCACAAATGCTGTGTGTATGTTCCACAGTGCGGGAAGGGATGTGTGTACTGAGAATTGAATAAAAGCTTCACAGTAAATGGCATTGAGAACTAGATGAGCATGAAGTATGGGAAGGGAAACTGATAATTAAGATAATAAGGCTACATAAATCAAAAAAGACTTATTTATAAAAGACATTCTTGCAGACAAGCCATAATTGGATGACCTAAAATGATCTAGAAATTGGTTACATGCTCTCTGATGTAACTGTTTATAATTGGTTGAATTTAAGGTGATTCGGGCAGAATTAATTCTCATAATAGTTGCTGGTTTTGAACTAAAACGATCATGTTCTCAATGAACTTCAGTGCAGGACTTAATTCGTCTCAATGAATTTAAATGCATGATCTGATTGATTTAAATTGGTTTATCTTGCCTAATATTAATTAGGACACGGCCCCGCAGGTCTCGGGCCTCCTCGTGGCGGTGGGTGGTAACACTAAGGTGAAGACCTCTATCCTTAGTGGCCAACATGAGACAGTGCGCATGCACGGTGTGTCCCCTACCTTACAGGGGAATATCAATGAACATGTCATTTACCATGATTCCAAACCGGATCGTACGTCAACCGGGTTACCAAGGTGTGCCTCCCTCAGCGGGAAACCAGGCTGAGATCGAAAAATTTGCGACTGGACTACCAAGATCTCAATGGGCAAGGACATCTCCGGATGACTTGACTGACCCTGACCGCCCCCCACATCTGTCAAAGACTGAGAATTTGCTTGTTATAAAAGGTGTCACACAATCACTGGAAGACCTATCATCTGTTGCTATCTACGAAAAAATTGCAGACCTTTGCGACACGACAATTGCAGATAGCCTGAGACGCCAAACCAATGGCACATTCCTTCTTAAACCTGCGACCTCTGACCAACAAGACAAATTGACCGGCACCCATGAGATAGCCAATACCAAAGTCGTCATTGAACCTTTTCAAATATCAGGCAAAGGCATTATTTTCTCCAAAGAAAGTAAGACCTGCTCAGACAATGAACTTACAAATTGGTTTCACAAACACGGCATCGCAAAATTCAAACGTCTTGCTCACAAGAATGGTTATGAGTTGCTGTTGCTAACATTCAAAGATGAAAGATTACCAAAGAAAGTACCTGTAGCCTTTGAATGGTGCAGAGTCTCTCCATACTTTCCTCATCCAAAACGCTGTTTCAACTGCCAAATGTATGGCCATTTTAGTCGTACATGCATCAGGCCTACAATTTGTGCCAATTGTGGTGACCATGGTCATGCACACACACACGATAAACCTTGCTCTAAACTTTCACATTGTGTCAACTGTTCAGGGAACCATCCTGCCTTTAGCCACAATTGCAAAGTCTTCAAGAAGGAAAAAGAAATTCCACAACTTCGAACTGAAAGACAACTATCCTTTCCCGAAGCCAGACGCCTTGTAGAACAGGACACGGACAAACCTTACCTAGAAGCAGATTACCCAAGACCAGCTCTTCATTCATCACCACAGAGAAAGATTCATCTGGACAGGAACCTCTTCACAGATGTCTTAATGAAAACACCTTCACCGCCTCGACCACCAGACCGGCCAAGCAAGGAAGAACCTGTGAACTCCCCTGAATCACCGAAGAAGATGATCCAACAACGTCAAATTTTCTCTTCTGTTACCCGAGGGACTGATAAGTCCCTCAACCTACCAAAGGAAAAAGATGTTACTCCAGATAACAAGACACCACCCAAGACAACAAAACAAAAAGCTCAACAATCAGATTGCTACCTCACAAAGACAAGAGTAAAACGACACTCACCAACAGCAAAAAAGAACTCCCCACTGGTCTCAAATTTCACATCAAGTCCAAAGATGGAAGACTGAAGGATGTATCACCATTTGTTAGCTACACAACAATGCTGAAGAAATTTGGAAAACCACACTCAGTCGATCGACAGCCTGACGGTAATTTATTGGTTCAAGCCATTAATGCCACTCAGGCAAGGAAACTTCTTGAATTGAAAATTATTGCGGATGTACCTGTCAAAGTGACACCTCAAAGATCTCGATGCCACCAACCAAGATGAGATGACTAACTCAACATGACCACAAACCAAGTATGTCTCTAAATAGCCCAATCAGGTGCTGATGAGACGTAAAACACACACACACACACACATTAATTAGGACACATATTTTGAACGTGAAATATCTTCAGCAATATTTCACCTGAATTGAAATATAAAACTTTACATCTGATGTCCTTCATATAATTCTAACTACATGTCATTATTAGAAAGATCAGGTAGACAAACTTTGTACACAGTGTCCTTGAACGAAGTTTAGGGTTAAAAAAAATGTACAAAGAATCTGTCAACGCAGCGTTGTAGTACATGGTCTCAGCTTCGATTTGATGTAAAGATCTAAAAAATCTGTTGGGAAAATTTTGAGAAAATTGAAATTTAAAATTTTTAGTTTTTCACACCCTTGTCGCATGCAAAATATAAGTTTTAGATCTATCAAATGGCATTGCAATGTTATTGAAACATCACAGCATATCTAGTTATACATTAGGTTACTGAATCAGGTGAAACATAATAATAAAAAGCATTTTATTTATAATTTTCACATCATTTTCAACATTTAGGGGTGTTGCAAACTCGCTGACTCATATAATGTGCCAAATCAACTATAAACATGGCCATTTCGGCTTCATTATTTCAGTAATCAAAGAAAAGTGGCAATTGAACCACCAGGGTGTGAGAAAATGCCTTGTTGAATTCATTAGTCATATAAATTGAGATTTTTAGTATTTCACCAGTTAATGTTTTTCAAGTGGGATTCACAAAAACATTTGTAAAGTTATCTGACAACATATAGTGGAAAAATGTAGGAATACCTACTGTCGGCATCTCACAAGTGTGCATCTTCACCACAGCTTTGCATGTTAGTTGTATTTGACAGTCAAGGAAATGATATATTTTGATAGAAGAATTTTTCAAATCAAAAAAAAAATCGATGTAAGTGGTCTAAAGGCTTAGATGATCAATTCCAAGTCTTATTACAATGTTTCTGTCCATATTGAAATGTAGGTAGCAATTTATGGTATTCTGAAGAATTTTAAGAGCTTCGTTTATCTGTTTTTGCCAATTGTTAAGATTATTTCACAGAATGTAGTGGTTACATACTTCCAAAATTCATTTGTTCAGTTTCAGCGTGCCTTTGTGCAATCAACATAGTTTTGAATTAATAGTCAACAGATTCTTTTCCATGGTCACACAATTAATATTGTTTATCTGTGCATGCTATAACTGAACAACTGAATTTTGGAAGTAAGCAACCATTATATTCCATGAAATTTTTTTAATAATTTGGCAAAAATAGGTAAAAAGGCACTTACAAGGTGCTGATGAGACGTAAAGCCCAAACACACACACTACAAGGCCATGTTGACGGATTCTTTGTACATTTTTTTTAACCCTAAACTTCGTTCAAGGACACTAATATTGCTATTAGTGTTTTAAAAGTAATAATCTACTTAGACCTGTAAAAATGGATTTCTATGTCTACAAGGAAAACAATTATTCACTTAGAAATTTAAAAAGTCTTGAAAGACCTACTGTTAATACCATCACCTTCGGTAGATATTCATTGAGGTATGAAGGAGTTGTTATGTGGGAGAATCTGCCTAATAATGTAAAAATCAATGATTCTTTAGATAAATTTAAAATTTCCGTGAATAAAATGCCATTGAAGGAATGTGACTGTTCAGGATCAAATTGTTTAAAATCTGTATGCCAAGTGCCATAGTCAATCCACAAATGTTTTCATGCTTTTATCTTTGTTTATGTTTTTACATCGGTCGATGAAAAGCACTTTGTGCTTGTGTTTTTTGTTGTAAATAATTTTTGACGTTAAATAAAGTATTTTATTCTTTTATTCTTTATTCTTTTTATTATTTTTTATTCTTTATTCATAGCAGAAACTTGAATCATCAAGAAGCTTTGAGCAATGATGTTTGTGACGGCTATACAAACATTCTTTAGTTTCCGGATTGTTTCGCTAATTTTGTCTCACTTCCAGGGGTGATCAGGTTTTAGTATTTCTTAGAATCGGTAGGCAGCCCTGGACATATTTTACATAGCAACCAATTGCAAACTATGTTGTAGGATTTCATATGATTTTTGTAAAAACAAACAGCCAAAACATCTTGCTGATATATCACGAATAAATCATGGTTGATGCAATTTTGTAATATTAGTTTTGACCTTACAAAAATTGCTTCTAAAGATTGTTTATGTAGCAATAGGGAAATTGAAGTTCATAATGGATCAAAAAGCAGGAGCTTGTATTAGACTACAAGTCGTGAATATTATGAGTCATGTTGAAACTAATTGTAAGGAACACATGTCTCAGTAATAAAATAAAATAATTGCTCATCAAATTGTTGTCAGCTGCAGAAAACCTTGCAGAATGTCCTTAATCATAAATGAAGTATTATAATGCAAATGACTGTGCTGAAACTAGTTATTTCATGTGAATATTCTTTTTTATTTTGACATTTAATTAATTGCCTATCAAGTACCAGGTAGGTTGGCAATACTTTCTTGTGTTGACATCATCTCCTAAATACCAAATTGCATCAAAAAAGAATGAAAACTTTTAGTTGAAACCTGATCCATCATTCAGGGTCCACAAGCTGGGAGTATCATCCTTCTGTTTTTTACAGTAGCTTACTGACTGAATGATAATGCGTATCAGTTTCTTTTTACAGCTGCTTGCAGCCGTATTACAGGAGGCATTTTCGGTAAGCTTATGACCATATTAGAGGTCGCACTATTTCACCTATCCCTTTGAAACGTAGTATACAGTCTCGATATAATTTTATCTTGCTTCCATCAACTTTTGGTAAACTTCTGAGATATTTAACTTTTTATTTACGAAACTAAAATGTTCGTTTTTGGCGCGAATTTCAAATGACCAGAGCCTATTCTGCAGTGAAACCAGCACCAACAGCAGCAGTCACAACCAGTGATTATAGATTCAATAGAAAGAATGAAGTAAGGGATGAAGGAAGGAAGGATGAAGGAAGTGAGGGATGAAGGAAGTAAGGAATGAATGAAGGAATGAAGGAAGGAAAAAAGGAAGAAAAAAGGAAGGAAAGTAGGAAGGCAAAAAGAGAGGGGGGCAGGGAGGGAGTGAGGTAGGGAGGGAGGGAGTGAGAGAGGGAGGGAGGGGGGATATACATATAGATAGATGTATGTATAGATAGATAGATAGACAGATAGAGAGATAGATAGATAGATAGATCGCTAGATAAATAGATAGCTAGATAGCTAGACAGCTACATAGATAGATACTAAGTCTGTCTACAAGCAGCTGTTAAAGTGCTTGCAAGTTATTTTTCAGTTTTGCTTTCATGTAGGTTATAATTACCTGTCTAGAACCTCTGGTCAAAGTTGTTATTTTTCCAGTGAATATCACACCTGTTATTTAAAATGGTTTTACTTCAATCTGCATTATACCTGTCCTTCTCATATGGACAATAAGGTGGGAGCTTGTGGCAAGAGCTTTAATACCGTGGTATTAGTGTCTGTAGGTAGATGAGAATAAGTTGTCCTTAATACAGTAATGTGCAGGTGGCTCTATGGCACGTTGTGGCAGCTCAGGCTATACTCTTGGCTATTCTCTTTGCTTTCTATCCAATTTCCTGCGTTGCACTTATGACCCGGGAGTCATGTGTGGTTGATGATTTTTGCACAAACAGGCTATGGCCAAAAACTGCAGCATCGTCCTCAATGTACAATCATTGCTCTCGGTGTTTTATACCATACCAAATAACCGTATACCTCAGGGAAGTACAGTGTGATGCAGGCACCTGAAGTGATGATTTGGTGTGAAATGATATCCTCCATAAATGACTGCTTCACTCCACCCATGCAGGGGGGAAATGGAGAAGTTGGCTACAGGCCAAGAAGATACTATACTAGGTCAATCAGTGATGGCATTGTGTGAGGCACCCAAATGTTTGTCAGTTCAAATATGATCAACGACCTGTACATGATGACTTGCCTCTGACAAGCAGAACTCTAAAACAGACTGAGCATGAGATACCAATAACTGATATTTCTGGAATGGCTATTACTTTTGATTCGTAAATATGGCTATGAGGACTCTACAGCAATTTCCAATTGTAGCTGTACAAACCTTGACAGTTCTGGAGGTGATACTAAACATTGATGGACTACCTTTATTCAAAAGCTCAAACAAAAATTGTTGGCCTGTCCTTTGCAGCTTTGGTAACCTGAAGCCAGCCAAAGTATTTCTGTTGTGCATTAGTTGGCAAACCATCAACACTTGCCTGTTTGTATGACACTATCAATGAGCTAAAAACTATCATGGCAAGCGGTATTCAGTATATGGGTAAGAATATCCAAGTTACTTTAACGGCTATCCTCTGTGATACACCTGCAAGAAGTATGGTAAAATGAATGAAGTCCTACACTGATTTCTACGGATGCGACAAGTGTGAACACAAAGGAGTCCATTCTTTGACTGAGAGCGAAAAAAGAGCAGATCATTACTTCAGGAAGAAAAGCCAACATTTGCATCATAAGGGAAGCTCACCATTTCTTAGTCTACCTGTTGACATGATAAGCACATTCCAATTGATTATATGCACCAGTCTTGCCTTGGAGTAATGAGGAAATTGTTGGTTGTTTGGATCAAAGATCCAATAAGTCATCCAGGTCGTATTTCAAGCAATCATTTGAACCAGATCAGTGAGAACTTGTTGGCACTGTGGAAATTCATCCCCAAGGACTTTGCACACAAACCAAGAGGTCTCAATGAATATGAAAGATGGAAGGCCACTGAACTACGACAACTACTGTTAAACACAGGACAGTTTGTGTTTGGGTTATTGAGTCCTCCCTACTTTTGGCATTTTATGACACTGAGTGTGGCTATCAGCATCTTGGTGTGCGACAGGCTTGCCAAAGAACACAGACTGTATGCCCATGAACTGCTTGTACATTTTGTCTCAAATTGTAAAGAACTCTATGGAGAAAAAAATTCTAGTATACAATGTTCATGGTTTACTCCATTTGGCCGATGAAACAAAAATACACGGATCCTTGGAAAATTGTGCTGCATTGAACTTTGAAAAGTGGCCCAAAACTCTGCTTGTTGTATTCTATCAAGAATTATCCAAGTCCGTCCCTTAAGGTATGTCAGCTTAGAACATAACACTTTGCTGCTTCATCCGGTGCTGATGGGGCGTAAAACACAAACTCACTCACTCACTCACTCACTTTGCTGCTTCGTGAACGCTGTTAAAGCGGCTTTCGCTCTATCTTAGTTATGTCACTCATGGTTTTTCGGCTTAACAAGCTTTTCGTTCTAATAAGGTATTCCTACAGGTGGCGATGTTGCTGAAAATAGTCAAACTGAATACAAAAGGAGAAATATAAAATGTGGGAAGGGATAGACGTACCGAGAATCGAGTTAAAGCTTCACAGAAAATGGCATTTATAACTAAATGGCAATGAAGACTCATTGCAGTGTGGGAAGAGATACTGAGAATTGGACATGGCTCAATTTTTGATTAAAACATTATTTTAACAAGCAGGCCAAGGTCTTTCGTGGTGAGCCCTTATTAATTAATATTATTTAGTTTTAATTGGATGATCTGAAAAGTACTAGGAGCTGTTACTACTGAGAGGCTACTTACATGCATAAGTGATCCTGGCAGTATTTAAAGTTCTGGGCAATATAGAAGGAATAAAAGAAGAATTGTTAAAGACAGGAAGGAAGAATGGAAGAAAGGAAGAATTGAAGGAACAATTGAAGGAACAATTGAAGGAAGAATGGGTGAAGGGGAAAAGGAAAGAAGGACTATAGATAGATTTATAGAGAGACAGATTAACAGATCCATGCAGAATAACAGACTGGTAGGAGATAGATAGGTATTCTATCAACAGAAAACTCCTAAATTGCTTACATGTTATCTTTATCCTTGTGTGTGCAATGGTCTTGTTGGTGTATTATATCATAAAGCTGCCATCACTGTTTCTTTCTGGGCCAGGTTTGCTAAAATGCTGCAAAATTACTGAAGATGGCCGAACTAAATAAAATGAGAGAAATATGAGGTGTGGGAAGTGATGTGCGTACTGAGAATGGAATAAAAGCTTCACAGTAAATGGCATTGAGAACTAGATGAGCATGAAGTATGGGAAGGTAAACTGAGAATAAATTCAGCACTTAGATTGCAATACAAAATGAAACCATAAAATGTCCTTCACTGTGGAAACTTGAATCATTTAAGCCATGAAGCTTCAAGCAAATTACTTTGTGATTGCTATACAATTTCGTGCAAGTGTTCTCCAATTTCAAGATTGCTTTGCCAATTTTCCCATTTTGTTTTACTTTTTAGAGTGATTAGGCTTGAATGTCTCATAGAATCCCAAGTCAAGGACAAAATTCACACTGCAAGAGACAACTAAGCTTTTCGTCGGCCATATTTAGTATAATTCCATGCTGTTAGTGCATATTACGCTGCCTTACAA
Organism: Platynereis dumerilii; assembly: GCA_026936325.1. Lineage (NCBI taxonomy): Eukaryota > Metazoa > Annelida > Polychaeta > Phyllodocida > Nereididae > Platynereis > Platynereis dumerilii. Next base: position 4,516,804 of record JAPTHN010000018.1, on the reverse strand, counting down.
GATTGATTTGAGGGACGATGAAGGGAGGCAGATTGCGAGACAAATCGTGAAACTCAGGAGACAAATTGCAAGTCTCAGGAGACGAGTCATGAGACTAGGCATGCTATACAAAGCAAAAAAAAACCAAGTAGACATTCCACAAGGATTGTCTCAAGCCCTGCAAAAGGTCATCAAGCCTAGCCTTCATCGTCCCTGACACATCAACATCATACATCACGGAGTTGTTCTGTCCCAAAACCATCAGGGAATGGAACATCCTCCAGATAGTCAGAGCTGACTCCATCCACTCATTCAACAGCCGCCTGACTAAACATCCATGTAAATAAACTCATCAGCTTTTTAATTACATGTACATTTATGCCCAAGTGGATTTTAACAATCTCGCTAAGTCCCTTTTGTCTCTTAATAGTATGAAGAAAACCGCGAAAGATTACTTTGGTAGAAGCTGACTATGTAATGGATAACCCGACTAATATCTGTAAGGGAAGCATCCGTTGTCCATGAGATAGTAGGGTAAATCCGTCCACCCCTATTATATGGATATAAATATAATTATATGTTACAGTTGTGTGAGTGTAATAAGCAAGAGAAAGTCGTTTTTAAACTACTTTTGCCGTTTTTGTGTGTTTTCAGCAATTTAAATAATATTTCAGATCCATTTAAAAACAACGGATAAAATACAATCAAATCCTGTGACGTCATCACAGCCATTTTGAGCTTTTCAGAAGATGGACTTATAAGTATTGTACCTATTTTTTGTTATCAAACAAATGAATTTAAGATGAAAATCAATGAATGAAATGCAAAATTAGATTATTCTTGCAGAATTTGTAAAATTTTGACACATTCAAATGAAATACAATGAAAATAAAAGTGGACGGAATTACCATCAATATTTCAGAAGTGGCTTCATTTGGGTTTGTAAATCCGTCCAGTGACGTCCACCCACATAAAATCAGTTTTTATAGTACTTTTATGTCTTTAAATATTCATAAATGGCATTCCCCCGATTATAGAAATTAGATAGGAACAGTTATACCACTTTGATTGGGTTAAAAGGTTCTATAATTGTAATTGAGGCAGCCAATTGAAGTTATTCAAAGTGAACTGTACCTGTATTATTTAAGTATTCTATTATAAGTGTAATCAGTGAAACATTATTCAAAAATTGACACAAAAACCTTTGCATTGAGATCAATCCCAAGATCAGGGGCATGCTCAGCGTAACATAGAGCTTCAGACAAGTTCACTAACTCCATTTTACTTTTTTGGCCTTGGTGTCCTTGCTATTCATTAGATTTTCACGTGGGAAAGATCAACGTGAAGCTAGGAACATCAGCTATGTGACTGGCTATTCAAAATTGTGAAAAATCAAATATAAAGTACAAAAACCACAGTAAAAGCAACATTTTTATTCAAACTTTTCATACAATATTTATCATTCACATATAGTTCAATACACATTTCTTATCCATCCTAAATGTTACTCATACTATTTTCCTGCATACAGTATCAACAGTCAGTTTTTTAATTTGTTTGACATTTCGACCGCGACCTTTCCTGACTTCAGGCAGTTCACTGCCAATGTATCGCACTGCTGCAGTTTCAACAATTGCTATCTTTTTCTTTTCTAGGTAAAATGTCATATCAAGTAAGTTCTCTCTTAGTAAAAATAACCTGTAAGCACGTCTGTTTGAGGGGGGAACTCAGACCCATAGTCATCCACAACTGTCGTTTCAGTGGTTTGCTTTGTGATAACATGAAAGAGGTAAAAGTCGAATACAGACATTTTGTGTCCCAATTTTCATTTGAGCAAAAATGCAACTTGATCATTCACTACAGCCTTGAAATTTGACACAAATGTTACCAATGCATGGGACCACAGGAATCCAGAAGATGAAGTGCTGCCAAAAATTATAAATTGTCTAAACACTACTTTGAATCTCCAAATTTTGCTAAATTACTCCAAAATTTCAATGTGGAACATTTCATGTCCCATTTTTGATTTGCGTAAAAATTAAACTTGATCTTTCGCTACAGCCTTGAAATTTGGCATGAATGTTACCAATGCATGGGACCACAGGAATCCAGAAGATGAAGTGCTGCCAAAAATTATAAATTGTCTAAACACTACTTTGAATATCCAAATTTTGCTAAATTACTCCAAAATTTCAGTGTGGAACGTTTCATGTCCCATTTTTGATTTGCATAAAAATTAAACTTAATCTTTCGCTACAGCCTTGAAATTTGGCACGAATGTTACCAATACATGGGACCACAGGAATCCAGAAGATAAACTGCTTACCGAAATTACAAGTTGGCCAAACAATACTTTGAATCTCCGACTTTAGCAAAGTTACTTTTAAAACTTAGCGTGGAACATTTCATGTCCCATTTTAAATTTGACCATTACAAACTGAATATACATGCTAGCAAGTTTATTTTTGTTCTGTAATATTATGAAGAGCTGGGACCAACAAGATATGCAGTGAAATAAAGTAATATTTCTCCTTTAATTTTTTTTACTGACATGTAAATACATGCATTTGCTAATTCTGGAAAATCGGGACAGGTTGCGCAGCTTCGGAAAAACTCTGACTGCAACTCTCCTGGCAGAGAAAATGACACTATTTTCGTAGATATTACTTCTAATAAGTATATGAAGCATCACAGGTAGTTTCACAGCTCTGCTATTAGTAATACTTGAATGAATTGCTTTTAAACATTGCAAAGTCAGGTTTTGCGTTACACGGGACATCCCAGAGATCATGATTTTTGTAAAATATTTCAATTGTAGTTTGATATTCGTCTACATTACAGACCTAGGACCTTAAATATATTTTACGAAAAAAGATATCTTTCATTCGGTGAAAGAATTGTGATCCTGACCCTCTTATTAAAGATTTTACACCGGTTTATACTCAGAAAATGTGAAAACTGCACCTGATCTTGGGATTGGCTTAAACTTTAAAAATTGCAAAACTTGGAAAAATAACAAGATATGATATGCGAGGGCTGCACTATGGCCAGTGGACAGATTTACCATCCTTTTTGGACGGATTTATCAGCAGGGTGGACAGATTTAGGTGTCCCAACCTTCAATTTTGGTTGCCATCGATTCAGCAAAATGTATTTGAATATTTGATTTTTTTAACTGATGACAATAATATGCCCCTTCCCATGAACTAACTTTTATTTTTGTATCTATTACCATTTTCCTAGAAATATAGTTTTAGCCAAAAGTGGACGGATTTACCCTCCTTGACTCTAATGAATAGGGTGATCAAGCATGAAGGCAGTGTTGAGATTTACATGTAGGTCCCACTATGTTAAAGTTAAGCGAATGTTAGCATTATTGATGCATTGCTCTTGCGCTGATGGGAAATCTTATCCTTGTCTGTCATTTCATATTCTAATCTTTTTGGCTATCACTGACTATAGATATTAAGCCTTGTGGTGTCACTCATGCTTTGTCAGCTTGACTTCTCCTCTCTCAATTTGATGTACTTACACCACTTAAATTTATTGAAGTTCAACAACAAATAATTATGATGAGGAATGTATGGATTATTCTGGAATCAATTGAAATTCAACCAATTTTGAACAGTTACATCAGAGAGGCTGTAACCAATTTCTAGATAATTTTAGGTCATCTGATCACTGAATCAGTACACTGTCTGCAACAACGACCTTGCTTGTGAAAAAAATATTCTGGTATTCTCATTTCTCAGTAGCTCTTTCCAACAACATTTGCATTCAGGTCTATGTGCCATTTTCAATAATCTAGTGCTATAGTGGTTAGTGCATCGAATTGAGAGAGGATAAGTTGTTGAAAATGGTACTCAGACCTGAATGCAAATGTTGGAAAGATATACTGAGAAATGAACATACCAGAATTGAAATATTATGTTCACAAGCAGGCCAAGGTCATTCTTGCAGACAAGCCATAATTGGATGACCTAAAATGATCTAGCAATTGGTTACAGCCTCTCTGATGTAACTGTTTATAATTGGTTGAATTTCAAGTGATTCCAGTGGAATTAATTCTCATAATAATTATTTGGTGTTGAACTTAAAACAATCATGTTCTCAATGACTTGAGTGCAGGACTTTTAAAATTGGTCTCAATTAAACTTAAATGCATGACTTGAATGATTTAAATTGGTACTTGCTTAATCTTCATCGAAAAAATATAATTTAAAACTTGAAATATCTTCAGCAATATTTCACCTGGATGAAATGAAATAAAAACTTTGCCTCCTATGTCCTTCATAGCAGAAACTTATATCATTCAAGCCGAGAAGCTTTGAGCAATGATGTTTTATGATGGCTATTCAATTTCATACGAACATTCTTTAGTTTTCAGATTGTTTCACTAATTTTGTCTCACTGCCAGCGGTGGTCAGGTTTTATTATGTCTTAGAATCCACACTCCTCAGAAAGCCCTGAACATATTTTATATATATATAGGTTTTTATTGACTCAAACATAGGTCACATTTGACCAAAAAGTCAGTTACAAGAAATAGCAATATACAGGTTAAAAACAAGAACAGAAACTGGTTCTAATACTAACACACTAAAAATATAAAAGTCTAAAGCTACTTCTACATAGGTAAATAAAACATTAATCACAGTAGCAATAATATATTTCAAAATCACACTATGCCAGATATACTGGCAATATTTAGCACTGAGGCGGCTCAAGCTACTTCCACATATTGAGATAAAACATTAAATCACAGCAGCAATAATACATTTAAATCACAACAGGCCAGATCTACAGGCGAAATTTAGCACTGAGATGGTACAGAACCATAGTACATAGCACCAAAATATACAAATTTATGAGGGATGAAATCATAGAGAAATGAAGTCAATAGAAAAATGTTCAGGTTGATGAATATAATATTTACAAAATTTACTAAAAAGTGACACACAGTTAGATAAATATGCTATTTACAAAAGGTATGACAGCAACATAAATATGCATAAAAATGATATACAAGGCTTATATTTACAAACAATTTATTGCCAGCAAACCACACGCGAAAACAATGTGTCAGTGCCATTAACCACCCTGACCTTGTGGGCTGATTTATTTAATTATAACTTACATTAAGCACTGTTATCAGTTTTTATGACAATGTTTAAGAATTTACCTAATGCAGAATTTATTTCAGATGATTTATTTGCTAGTATTTTAATAAATTGAGCTTGAGGACTTAAAACGGAGAAGTTTTCTATCGTTTTGGCTGCCGTGTCAAATAGTACGGCTCTGTTGTCTTTCCAAAAATCACAAATCATAAGACAGTGAAATTCATCCTCTACAAGTCCTGTTGTACATCTTTTACATAATCTTTCATCAGCGGGTACGTAGGGGCGTTTGTGTCTCCCCAGCTCTATCTTTAAATTGTGAGAGCTTAGCCTGAATCTGGCTACACTGCGATACACATACATAGGTAAGTTAAAATTTTTAAATGGTTCAATGCGTAAGTCTGTTTTAAATAGTTTATATGTTCTTAATTTTGGGTTTTTATCACTATTGTTTATGTCAGCCAACATATCTTCCCCTGCTTTTTTATATACCAAAGATGCTATTTTACTGGGCTTCATTTCTGAATCACTAATTCCATAAGCAATGAGAACTTGGTGTATTCTAGACAACCAACAAGGCAACTTTTTGTGGTTCAGAGCCACTTGGATTTCATAACATTTACGAAGTAGTTTTGTACAGTTCTCAATTTTTAATCTATGCCAGTAGTTAATTGCAGATATTTGTTGTCTATAGATTAATGGGAATCTGCCAGTATCTGCTAAAATTGCTACAGTTGAAGTCTGACTTCTGACCCCAAGAAGATTTTTGAGAAATTTAAGTTGTATTTTTTCCAAAGAATCGATTTGCTTATTTGGGAACCAGATTTCACTGTTATATTCTAGAATAGGCACTATGTGGGTTTCAAACATTTTAAGACTAAGTTTTGGTGAGAGATATCCAACGGTAGATTTTACTCTCTCTTTCAAGGCATGCATTGCTTTTTGGGCTTGTGATGCCAAGTGTTCATACATCAAACTGTGAGTGTTTCTTTTATTGCTAATTATATGCCCTAGATACTTATATGAATCTACAACTTCGAGTTGCTCATTATCAACCGAAAGCTGCTGCTGTGTATTCTCAGATTTATGTCTAACTCTAGGCCGTACTATCATCACTTTACTCTTTTGTGAGTTTATAATTAAGTGCCATTTTCTGCAGTAAGTTGCCAAGTTATCTAATAGGATTTGCATACCTGTATAATATATATATATTGCAACCAATTGCAAACAATGATGTTGGATTTCATATGATAGTTGTAAAAACAACCAGCCAAAAATTTTGCTGATATATCACGAATAACTCATAATTGATGCAATTTTGTAATATTACTTTGACCTTACAAAAATTGCTACCATAATATGAGGAAACTTTTAGTTGAAACCTGATCCATTATTCATGGTCCATAGGCCGGGAGTACTATCCTTCTGTTTTTTACCTTCAGCGAACTTCGTTGAAGAAGGTATTGTAATCACTTGGGTAAAAGTGTTGTCCGTCCGCCGGGCAGACGGGCGTTCAGACAGTGGGCGGATAGATCGTTTCCGGGCCAGCACTCGGCCTCTATTAAGTGTACATGGAAGAAAGTTGGTACACATATAGCGTGTATGGTCTAGTTGTGCCTTTTGATGGTCTGATTGATAGATATTCTATACTTTTTGAAATAATAAAAAAAATATAAAAATTATTTTTCTTCATTTCCGGGCCAAAACTCAGTCACTATTGCATGTGCAAGGATGAAATTTGGTACAGATGTGGCCTATATGGTCTGGTTGTGCCTTTTGATGGTCTCATTGATAGAAATTCTATACATTTTGTAAAAATGAGGATAAAAATAGAAAAATTTATATTTTTTTGGTTATTGGGGCTAAGACTCGGTCACTATTGCATGTAAATGGATAAAGTTTGGTACACATGTGGCCCATATGGTCTAGTTGTGCCTTTAAAAGGTCTGATGGAAAATATTAAATGCTTTTTGAAAATATGGAAAAAATTAACAAGAAAATATATATATTTTGTTTCTGGGCCAAGACTCGGTCACTCATGGATAAAGTTTGGTACACATATGACTTATGTGGTCTAGTTGTGCCTTTTAATGGTTTGACTGATACAGATCCTATACTTTTGTAATATTGAGAAAAAATATTAAAAATACTTTTTTTTCTTTTTGGAGGCATAACTTTCGCACCATTGCATGTACAGCAATGAAATTTTCTGCACATATCACCTATACAATGTAACAGTACTTTTTGATGTGTATTTAGCACTTTTTGAATAATTTGAAAAACTTTAGAAAATTATAACAGCTTTATATATTTTGGTTTCCAACCGATAGCTCACATAACCTATACTTTGTACATGCATAAAACCGTACCATAATATGAGTAAATTAGTCTAATAAGGCCTTTCCCTGCTTTTACAAACCCTGGCAAGCACACGGGCAGATGGCAGGGCAGCAGAATAATAGAGATAATAGAAGGCCATGACTCGACAACTATTGCATTCCTATTATATATGCAATGTGGTGAACACACCGATTTTAAGGTGTTATTGTAATCTTCTAAAGGTGGTATTCGCTGAAGGTTTGCTGTTGTGCAGCCTATGTCTTTTTTTTGCTATAGCCTATTAACTGAATAATATTGTATATTGATTTTCTTTTTCAGTTTTGCTATTATGTAGGTTCTACCAAATTACATCGGAAAATGAAAAGAATGAAAACTTTTAGTTGAAACCTGATCCATCATTCAGGGTCCAATCCCGGTCCATAAGCTGGGAGTATCATCCTTCTGTTTTTTACAATAGCTTACTGACTGAATGATAATGTGTATCAGTTTCTTTTTCAGGTTGCTTTATGGTTGGTGATAATCACTTGTCTAGAACCTCTGGTCAAAATTGTTATTATTCCAGTGAATATCATACCTGTTTTTTTTTTTACTGCGATTCTTCCTCACTCTGCATAATATACGGAAAATAAGGTAGTAGCTTGTGGCAAGAGCTTTAATACCATGATATTAGTGTCTGTAGTAGTGAGAATAGATTGTCCTTAATACAATAATGTACAGGTGGCTCTATGGCACCTTGTGACAGCTCAGGCTATACTCTTGCTTTCTATCCAATTTCCTGCGTTACACTTATGACCTTGGAGTCGTGTGTGGCTGATGATTTTTGCGCAAACGAGCAGGCAATGGCCAAAAACTGCAGCATCGTTCTCAGTGTACGGTCATTGCTCTCTGTGTTTTATACCACGCCAAATAACTGTATACCTCAGGGAAGTAAAATGTGATGCAGGCACCTGAAGTGATGATTTGGTGTGAAATGAAATCCTCCATGAATGGCTGCTTCACTCCACCCATGCAGGGAGGAAATGGAGAAGTTAGCAATAGGCCAAGAAGATATTATACCAGGTCAATCAGTGATGGCATTGTGTGAGGCCGCCAAATGTTTGTCAGTTCAAGAATGATCAACGACCTGTTTATCAACTGTCCATAAGTTGCTGAGCATGCAATGGTATTAAGAAGTTGGCGCTGTAGGCAAAAGACAAAAAATCAGCCACAAATGCTGTGTGTATCTTCCACAGTGCGGGCAGGGTTGTGTACTGAGAATTGAATGAAAGCTTCACCGTGAACGGCACTGAGAACTAGATGAGCATGAAGTATGGGAAGGTAAACTGAGAATAAATTCACCGTTTAAATTGGAATAAAAATAAAACCATAAAATGTCATTCACTGTGGAAACTTGAATCATTAAAAGCCATGAAGCTTCAAGCAGATTACTTTGTGATTGCTATACAATTTCGTGCTAATGTTCTCCAATTTCAAGATTGCTTTGCCAATTTTCCCATTTTGTTTTACTTTTTAGAGTGATTAGGTTTGAATGTCTCATAAAATCCTCAGTCAAGGACTAAATTCACACTGCAAGGGACAACAGTAAACTTTGCTGAATCAATATATTTAATATTTAAGATGAACTGTGCAAAGCCACAAGCCTCTTACGGCTCTGTACATACCAAACAGTGCCAAAATGAACATTTCACTCGGGTCTCATAATGATGTTACTGGCTTGAAAGGTTTTTTTAAAATTTTTAGCAAATTGAAAGAAGAAAAAGGAATTTTCCGATGGACCACCAGTATGCAAAGAGCTATAATCCGATGTACATCTGTCAAAATGAAAGATAACACAATAATCATTATGTTCTGTGTTGGTTGATCGGCGAATGATATATGTGATATATGAGAGATGATAAGACTAGGAGTCTGGCAAGTACTTGTCAGTTGCATTTAATTCAAGATAAAAGAAGAATCTTCTTGTGAGATGATATGTCTCTTTTGAAATGAGTTGTCTGTTTGTGGTCCTTGTCTTCATTAGTGATCTAAACATGCAGGCTGTAAACATCAGTGTTGGGATGCAGTTCCCACTATATTAAAGTGAAGTAAATGTTTTGCATGATTAATTATTAAGGCATTGCTTTTGAGCTGATAAGAAATCTTATCCTTGTATCATGTGGTATGTATTTTCATATTCTTATCTTTTTGGCTGTGACAGATTATAAATATGAAACCGCCTTCACTCTGGCCTTGTAGTGTCATTCATGCTTTGTCGGCTTATACAGTCAAGGAGGGTAAATCCATCCACTTTTGGCTGTAATGGCTTTTCCAGAAAAGTGTTGTTAAATACAAAAATATAAATTAGGCCACTGAAAAGGGCATATTCCGTACTTTTATTGACATAAAAAAAAGTTAAATATTCAAATTATTTTTGCTAAAACCATGGCAACACAATTTTAAGGTTAGTGAATCTAAATCCGTCCACCCTGCTGGTAAATCCGTCCAGTAAGGACGGTAAATCCGTCCACAGGGCTCTGTGCAGCAGCACACACCTATCAAATCTTGTGACTTTTTAAAGTTTTGCAATGTATTAACTTTCATAAAGAATTTTCTTTCGATTTTAGAATAGTGGGGTTCTGATTAAACTTATAGCAGATGAATTAAGCAAGAGAGGTCAATTTAACTATCAATAATTTCAATTGACTGCCTAAATTACAATTCAAAAGCTCTTTTAACCCAATCAAGTTGTCTTATTGCCCAATCTAATTCATTTAATCAGTGTTATGCCGTTTATAGATATATAAAAGTCATAAAAGTACTTTTAAATCCCATTTAAAGTGAGTGGACGGATTTGCAATCAACCAATAAGGCCAGCTTTTAAATAATGATGATATTTCCGTCCACTTTTATTTCCGTTGTATTATCTTTCCAGGTGTATCAATTTAAAAAGTTATCTATCAAATCATACAAGGGTAATTAGGTCCTTTTTCTCATTCAACTTTTTTTTTATCTTCAATACGTTTTTTGTTGATGGAAATAGGCCAGGCAGATGCCTGCAAGTAATTCACAAAATGGCTGTGATGACGTCGTAGGACTTCACTGTTTTTTGTCCATTGTTTTTAAATTGACCTGAAATACCATTAAAATGCTGTCAACGCAATAAATACGGCAAAATTAGGTGAAAAACAAGTTTATCTTTCATTTAAAACCCAAACAACTGTAATAAATGTAATTGTTTGCCTATATTAGGGGATGGAAGGAATTACCCCCCTGGACGGATTTACCATACCTGACTCTCTAATTGGACTGACATGTTCATAAGCAATTTGTGAGGTCATATCCTATATTTCCAATGCTATAAAAACAAGTCACATACTGAGTCTCAGCATTCACCACTGAGGTCACAAGTTGCTCCATGACAAATTGACTGCTCATTTCAATGGAATGGATACTTGATAGTGCATATAGGCCATTTATAGGGCTTGTTGTTAGGTTACTGTTGGCCACAAACAGCTGAATGTAGTTCTCATCATTCTTCGACTGTAACAATTAAGTTTTTCCTCTCATGGTTATATGTACTTAAAACTGCTTATCAACTTAATTTGAAGTTACGTAAATAGTATTCGGACCTGAATGCAAATGTTGGCAAGAGATAGTGAGAAATGAGAATATCAGAATTGAAATATTATTTTCACGCAAGCAGGCCAAGGTCATTCTTGCAGACAAGCCATAATTGGATGACCTAAAATGATCTAGCAATTGGTTACAGCCTCTCTGATGTAACTGTTTATAATTGGTTGAATTTAAAGGCACACAATAGTGCAATTTTTTTATTAGTTGAGAGCTTCAAATGTACCATTTACAGAAACACGACAGTGATCCTTTTGAACTTCTCCCAAAATAAAACCATGAAAAACATTCTTTTAGTTACTGCTTTTGGCCAAATTTTTGGCACAAGCAAAAGCGACTCCTGTAGGGAGAAACTGTGCAAGTGACTTAGATCTGAGTAATGAATAAACAAATAGATGACCTTTTATGACCTCTGGAGGTATGAAAGAATGGTGAGGCCTAGCTGTGAAATATTTTATGAACAAAGAGATGAAACTGACAATGTAAATCTGAGACTAGCTGAAACTGTGTAAAATATTTTAAATGCTTGTGATAAGGTCTATTGTACTACAAACTCCGCCCCAACTCTCATCCACACTAACAATTATAAATTCTGGGGTGTTGATTGGCTGGTTCTTTTGACTTTATTTGGCACTGGTTATGTTGCCTCATATTTTCCAAGTCCAGAAGGCATCTTGTGATGGCAGAAACTTGTATTTTAGACAGACAGAATTTCAAGATGGATACACATGTGTATAAACAGACATACAGACAGACAGACAGACTGGCTAGACAAATAGATAGATAGACGGATGGATGAATAATTGGGGATTTACGTCCTGTATTTATGCACTTGGTAGGCTAATTAGGACAGGGGGGGACACGACAATGAGGCAGGTAAAGGATGATTGAAACTGCCGTCCAACATACTGCACTGGACCAGGCGACCCGGCAAGTGCTAGATTAGAACCCGGGACCCAGCAATTGGCAGTCCACGCTACCACTAGACCAACCCTCCCCCCTTGATAGATAGATAGATAGATAGATGGATAGATAGATAGATGGATGGATAGATAGATAGATAGATAGATAGATAGATAGATAGATAGATAGATAGATAGATAGATATTTAGGCCCTAATTGTACATAATGCGGTCTGGTCTTGCAAATTGTGGTCCAAATCAGTCACTGCTTATTCACTAAACCTTTAGAAAGTCAACCAATCAGATTTCAGTACATGGCTGAATGATTGTAAGTTGTAAATTGTTTTATTCCGTTTTTTTAACACCTATTGCCATTTGTACAAGTGAGCCTCTTCCCAAGTGTAGCAAATTCACAGCTAGGAATATCACATCAAGTCATATTTCTTAATTCTTAGACAGTTTGTCACAGGCATATCTGGTGGACAACTCAAATTTGTTCAATTAATTGGAGAGGGGGGAGGTCCACCCTACCCTACGTCACTCATCAGCTGACTGAACATGAAGTGGGGACACAAAATATTGCTCAAATCCCAATTTCATATATTTTTCTTGATCTGTGTTTAAAACCAATTTTTTAAATGTTGGCAGGATGCACTTGCAGTAGCCAATTCTTTCACAAGAAAAAAAATGAACGAAAAGTCATTTTGATGAGTGTGGCCCTTTAAGGTGATTCCGGCAGAGTTAATTCTCATAATAATTGCTTTGTGTTGAACTAAAACGATCATGTTCTCAATGAACTTAAGTGCAAGACTTAATTGGTCTCAATGAATTTAAATGCATGATCTGACTGATTTAAATTGGTAAATCTTGCTTAATCTTAATTGGGACACACAATTTAAAACTTGAAATATCTTCAGCAATATTTCACCTGAATTGAAATATAAAACTTTTACATCTGATGTCCTTCATAGCAGAAACTTGAATCAAGAAGCTTTGAGCAGTGATGTTTTGTGGTGGCTATTCAATTTCGTGCAAACATTCTTTAGTTTCCGGATTGTTTTGCTAATTTCATCTCACCTCCAGGGTGGTCAGGTTTCAGTATTCTTAGAATCCTCAGACAGCCCTGGACATATTTTACACAGTCGATATAGCCCATTAAGGTGCTGCAGAGGCGTAAAACACAACATATTTTACACAGCAACCAATTGCAAACTATATGTTTTAGGATTTCAAAAGTAAAGTCCAAATGTTATGGATCAAGATGTAGCAACTTGTATACTATATAGGACTATAAGTTGTGAATATTATGAGTCATGTTAAAACTAATTGCGAGCAACACATGTCTCAGTGAATAGAATAAAATAATTGCTCATCAAATTGTTGTCAGCTGCAGAAAACCTTGCAGAATGTCCTTAATCATAATGAAGTGTTATAATGCAAATGACTATGCTGAAACTTGTTATTTCATGAAACATTCTTTTATTTTCACATTTAGTTAATTGACTCTCAAGTCGCAGGTGGGTTGGCAATATTTTCTTGTGCTGACATGTACAAAAATACCAAATTACATCAGAAAATGAAAAGAATTAAAACTTTTAGTTGAAACCTGATCCATCATTCAGGGTCCATAGGCTGGGAGTATCATCCTTCTGTTTTTTACAATAGCTTACTGACTGAATGATAATGTGTATTGAGTTTCTTTTTCAGTTTTGCTTTTATGTGGGTTATAATTACCTGTCTAGAACCTCTGGTCTAAGTTGTTATTTTTCCAGTGAATATCACACCTGTTATTTGCAAAGGTTTTATGTCAATCTGCATTATACCTGTCCTTCTCATATGGACAATAAGGTGGGAGCTTGTGGCAAAAGATTTAATACCATGGAATTAGTGTCTGTAGGTAGGTGAGAATAGATTTTCCTAATACAGTAATGTACAGGTGGCTCTATGGCACCTTGTGGCAGCTCAGGCTATACTCTTTGCTTTCTATCCAATTTCCTGCATTGCACTTATGACCTGGGAGTCATGTGTGGTTGATGATTTTTGCACAAACAAGCGGGCGATGGCCAAAAACTGCAGCATTGTCCTCAATGTACAATCATTTCTCTCAGTGTTTTATACCATACCAAATAACCGTATGTGTGATGCAGACACCTGAAGTGATGATTTGGTGTGAAATGATAACCTCCATAAATGACTGCTTCACTCCACCCATGCAGGGGGGAAACGGAGAAGTTGCCTACAGGCCAAGAAGATACTATACTAGGTCAATCAGTGATGGCATCGTGTGAGGCACCCAAATGTTTGTCAGTTCAAATATGATCAACGACCTGTACATGATGACTTGTCTCTGACAAGCAGAACTCTAAAACAGACTGAGCATGAGATACCAATAACTGATATTTCTGGAATGGCTTACTATTACTTTTGATTCGTAAATATGGCTATGAGGACTCTACAGCAATTTCCAATTTTAGCTGTACAAACCTTGACAGTTCTGGAGGTGATACTAAACATTGATGGACTACCTTTAACCTTTATTCAAAAGCTCAAACAAAAATTGTTGGCCTGTCCTTTGCAGCTTTGGTAACCTGAAGCCAGCCAAAGTATTTCTGTTGTGCATTAGTGTATGTACTGGCAAACCATCAACACTTGCCTGTTTGTATGACACTATCAATGAGCTAAAAACTATCATGGCAAGCGGTATTCAGTATATGGGTAAGAATATCCAAGTCACTTTAACGGCCATCCTCTGTGATACACCTGCAAGAAGTATGGTAAAATGAATTAAGTCCTACACTGATTTCTACGGATGCGACAAGTGTGAACACAAAGGAGTCCATTCTTTGACAGAGAGAGAAAAAAAGAAGAAGGGTGGTAGAGTTACGTTTCAGGAAACTGAACCACTTATCCCAAGAACAGATCATTCCTTCAGGAAGAAAAGCCAAGGTTTGCATCATAAGGGAAGCTCACCATTTCTTAGTCTACCTGTTGACATGATAAGCACATTCCCAATTGATTATATGCACCAGTCTTGCCTTGGAGTAATGAGGAAATTGTTGGTTGTTTGGATCAAAGATCCAATAAGTCATCCAGGTCGTATTTCTAGCAATCATTTGAACCAGATCAGTGAGAACTTGTTGGCACTGTGGAAATTCATCCCCAAGGACTTTGCGCACAAACCAAGAGGTCTCAATGAATTTGAAAGATGGAAGGCCACTGAACTACGACAACTACTGTTAAACACAGGACAGTTTGTGTTTGGGTTATTGAGTCCTCCCTACTTTTGGCATTTTATGACACTGAGTGTGGCTATCAGCATCTTGGTGTGCGACAGGCTTGACAAAGAACACAGACTGTATGCCCATGAACTGCTTGTACATTTTGTCTCAAATTGTAAAGAACTTTATGGAGAAAAAAATTCTAGTATACAATGTTCATGGTTTACTCCATTTGGCCGATGAAACAAAAATACACGGATCCTAGGAAAATTGTGCTGCATTGAACTTTGAAAAGTGGCCCAAAACTCTGCTTGTTGTATTCTATCAAGAATTATCCAAGTCCGTCCCTTAAGGTATGTCAGCTTAGAACATAACACTTTGCTGCTTCATCCGGTGCTGATGGGGCGTAAAACACAAACTCACTCACTCACTTTGCTGCTTCGTGAACGCTGTTAAAGCGGCTTTTGCTCTATCTTAGTTATGTCATTCATGCTTTTTCGGCTTAACAAGCTTTTCGTTCTAAGAAGGTATTCCTACAGGTGGCAATGTTGCTGAAAATAGTCAAACTGAATACAAAAGGAGAAATATAAAGTGTGGGAAGGGATGCACGTACTGAGAATCGAGTTAAAGCTTCACAGAAAATGGCATTTATAACTAAATGGTAAAGAAGACTCTTTGCAGTGTGGGAAGAGATACTGAGAATTGGACATGGCTCAATTTTTGATTAAAACATTATTTTGACAAGCAGGCCAAGGTCTGTCGTGGTGAGCCCTTATTAATTAATATTATTTAGTTTTAATTGGATGATCTGAAAAGTACTAGGAGCTGTTACTACTGAGAGGCTAGTTGCATGCATAAGTGATCCTGGCAGTATTTAAAGTTCTGGGCAATATAGAAGGAATAAAAGAAGGAATTGTTAAAGACAGGAAGGAAGAATGGAAGGAACAATTGAAGGAAGAATGGGTGAAGGGGAAAAGGAAAGAAGGACTATAGATAGATTTATAGAGAGACAGATTGATAGATCCATGCAGAATAACAGACTGGTAGGAGATAGATAGGTATTCTATCAACAGAATACTCCTAAAATGCTTACATGTTATCTTTATCCTTGTGTGTATGCAATGGTCTTGTTGGTGTATTAGGTGAAGTCACCTCAGCTTCGCAAGTTTGGTGCACTTATTTGACAATATTAAGAAACTGGGTGAATTTATCAGATCAGATGTTCTTGCATAAACTGACTCTACCAGATCATCAACTTTTGCATGCAATTTGAAAAAAAATATATGTACAATGGTTTTCCTACAGGTGATGATTTGTTGCAATATTGGGCCCTTTTTTAGGGGGTCACCTCGTTTGGCAACTTTTCCTATAACAGGTAAATTCAGCTCACAATTAATCCCTGTCTGGCTAAATCATCTAGCCAGTCCAGTCATTTGAACTTTTTAGAAGATTGCTGGCTAATTTATGTTTTTGTTGGTTGGAAATTATGTCCCATAACATGCTTATTATTTTTCAAGGTCTAACAAAAATGACAAAATCAAAACAAATCCATTGTTTGGTCACATGACCATCAGTTGTGATGTCACCATACCCAAATAACAAAGTTGAAGCTATGCAAAATGTTGAAAACTATTCACTTTACATTTCTACTCAATTAACCCTTACTGGACTGAAAGGACATTTATGATATCCCTAGCTAGCTGCCTGAGGGACCATTTATGTCCCTAAACAACAGCTTGTGACTGTTTGAACAGCCCAGTCCAGTAAGGGTTAAACATGCATTTGCATGCTTTAATGCAAAAATATTGTCCTTTGAATTCAAAAAGTTGCCAAACCGAGGTGAGTTGCGAAGCCAAGGTGAACTCACCTATATTATAATGCTGGTGTCACTGTTTCTTTCTGGGCCAGGTTTGCTAAAATGCTGCAAAATTACTGAAAATGGCCGAACTAAATAAAATGAAAGAAATATGAGGTGCGGGAAGGGATGTGCGTACTGAGAATGGAATAAAAGCTTCACAGTAAATGGCATTGAGAACTAGATGAGCATGAAGTATGGGAAGGGAAACTGAGAATAAATTCACCACTTAAATTGGAATACAAAATGAAACCATAAAATGTCCTTCACTGTGGAAACTTGAATCATTTAAGCCATGAAGCTTCAAGCAAATTACTTTGTGATTGCTATACAATTTTGTGCAAGTGTTCTCCGATTTCAGGATTGCTTTGCCCCCGCAGGTCTCGGGCCTCCTCGTGGCGGTGGGTGGTAACACAAGAGTGAAGTCCTCTATCTCTTGTGGCCAACACGAGACAGTGCGCAAGCACACGTCTCCCCGACGGAAATGGGGCAACCTGTTTGCCGTGGGTTGCGACCCGTGTTGGAGGATGAAGGGGTCCTGGTAGTTGAGTCGGTTGGGACTAAGTTGGTCCCTCCCATACAATACACTACTTTGGCCTGGATTTCTCCCAGACGGGAGGCTGGATTGGCCCGGTCCAGTCAATCGGCTTGTCATGTTGTCATTAGGACTATTTGGTCATGGCTGATGGGTCAATCAAAGAAGGGTAGAAACCGGATATTTGCCTGCCATGGTTATTTTCTCATGATTGAGGCTGTATTGCAGGCCTAGCCTTTAGAGAGTATATCCTTCATGTATTCCTGGGACTAGGGTACTGGGCTTTGCCCTACCCGACTTAGTCTCCCCGTGTTGGGCTCCGTGGTGGGTGGGGACCATGAAGGATGAAGAATGGAAATCTGTATGGATTTTTTCAACCATAACCTATCTCAAGGACTTTTTGACTGTGAACCTGAACCTTGGCCAAGGTATATAGTGCTAAAAGGCAAGGACGAGGCATTCCAACAGATGTCATCAACGATACGGGCGAAAGCCCTTCTTCAGGCAATAGGCAAACCAGAGGATGTAAGACGATTCCCTGGTTCCCTCTTGATTAAATGCAGGGATAGAGAGCAATCTCAACGACTACTGGACATGGAACAACTACATATTGCAAAGGTGGAAGTGGCTCCACATGAAAAGTTAAACTCAATCCAAGGAGTGATACATTCATTTGATAGCCACGAGAACACTAATGCGGAGCTCCTCGACTGGTTCGAGTTCCGCAAAATTCCGGTTGTCTCCATTTACAGAATGTCGCAAAGAACAACAAAAGATGGCTCGGTAGTAGAGACTCTTTGTCTCACCTTTAAGGGAAACCGGCTACCGGAAGCTGTAGAAATTGGATTTGAATTCTGTAGGGTGCGCCCCTACATCCAAAATCCACGGCGCTGTTACCGATGCCAGAAATATGGTCACATTACCAAGACATGTAAAAGCAGAGTGGAGGTATGTGCCAACTGTGGAGGCTCGGATCACACCCATACTAAGGATGCTCCGTGTGGTCTCCCTCCAAGATGTGTCAACTGCAAGGGAAACCACTCATCGTTCAACAAGTCATGTCCTAAATGGACCTACGAGAAACAAGTCCTTGAGATCAAGGCAACCTCAAATGTCTCATTTCCTGAGGCTAGACGAATAGCACAATCCCGATATGGAGCTCAAAGTTATGCTCAGGCCGCTGGTGAAGAGAATGCAGAACTACCAACGGGATCACAGTTGTCCCATGGATCTTCCATTCACCGCCAAGCTGGACCCAGTTCATTTCCTCGCACAACGCCAAGATTAAGAGTAGACCTGGATCCAGATTTCAGCTACTCAAAACATTCTCTGACAAATAAAGACACAAACAAATCCAATTCACAAGAACATGATGACAAATTCCTTAATCTTTTTGAACACGCACATATGAATGAACTTCATAACGTGCACGAAAGACACTTGACACAAAATCGAGAGAAAACAGACAAAAATCAACAAAAGGACCTGCAGAACAAACCGACAAAAAGGAAATCTGATGACAGAAATTCTGACGAGAGAGCCCCAACGAAGATTCAAGTGACAGAGGTCGAATCTGACCTAAATTCCTCTTTTGAAACGGTTGACTCCCAGCCATCAGATGAAGAAAACCCAATGGAACTGCAAACACCTCCTACAGTTCCCGAGGTAGTTAAGGCCGATGCTGGTTCTCCCACCAAGGTGGACAAACCAACTGACAACACCTCCCAGACCCCATCTGCTGCTCCAACAGGTCGAAAGCAGGGTCAGGGAGGTCAACCAGACAAAACAAAAAACCCTACACAGGACAAACTGCAACGCAGAACCCCGACAACTCAAACACATCACCAAAATAAAAGTCCCGACTCAAAGAACACGAGTCAAACACATCCAAAAAGTACAAAAATACCTGGCCCACCAAACACAAATATGGGGGGAAAATCTACTAACACCAATCAAATTCTGAAACGTGACAAACATAAAGTCACGAATAGAGCCCCGTTAATAAGATAACATCTATGACTGAACAAACTCATTCCATGGACAACATAGTTCAGTGGAATTGCAGAGGTTTAAGAGCAAATTTTGATGAAATAAAAATATTGACATCTGAGCATAGGGCCAGCATCCTATGTCTCCAGGAGACTTACTTAAAACCATCCGACAACATTACTATCAGAAATTATCATATGTATAACTCATATGGAGACATTGTCCATGATAGGGCAATAGGTGGTTCTGCCATTCTGGTCAGGCAGGGCATAATACATACTTGCCTTAATCTGACCACCACTTTGCAGGCAACTGCCGTCCGCCTAACGTTACGTAGAACGATTACCGTGTGCTCCCTTTACTTGTCACCGAGTTCCCGGGTGACCCTACAAGATCTAAATAACCTATTTTACCAATTACCTGCCCCCTCCATTATTCTTGGAGATTTTAATGGTCACAGCCCTTTATGGGTAGTGCAGACCTGAATAGTAGAGGTGAACTGATAGAGGACTTTATAAATGGAAATAATCTTTGTGTCTACAATGATGGGTCAGATACATTTCTACATTCAGGACATGGCACTTACTCTGCTATTGACCTAAGTATAAGTGACCCAAATTTGTTTTTAGATTTCGAATGGAAAGTACTAGAGGATACACATGGAAGTGATCATTTCCCAATCCTATTGAAATCGTTAGATGTTGGTCCTAACTCCGGTTTATCAAGGTGGAAATTCAATAAAGCAGACTGGAATCTCTTCTCAGAACTCTGCAACAAAAATATTACCCAACAGAAATATGCAGATTCCGATTCCCCTGTAGACCATTTCACAAAAGATATTATAGACATAGCAAATAAAGCGATACCGAAATCTCAAGCCAATCCTCACCATAGCCCTAAACCTTGGTTTGACACAGAGGTCAAAGAGGCTATCAAAGCCCGCAAAAAAGCATTACGTGCCTTTAAATCTCGCCCAACATCAGAAAATCTAAATCAATTTAAAATCTTCAGAGCAAGAGCGAGAAGGATAATAAGACAAAAGAAAAGGGCTACCTGGCAAAACTATGTCTCTAAACTTAATACCCGTACACCTAGTTCAAAAGTATGGAAAATGATAAAGAAGATACAGGGTAGAGATACATCCACACATATTCAACATCTTGTCATCGACGAAGAAGAGATAACCACAACTGAGGAAATTGCAAATAGAATAGGTGACCAATTCGCATTTAACTCCTCATCGAACAATTACACCCAAGAATTCCAACAATTTAAAGAGAGGGCCGAGCGACAAAATTTGAATTTCCAGTCTGATAACTCTGAAGCATATAACATGCCCTTCTCCGTGGAAGAGCTCATAGCGGCATTGAATAAGGCTAAAGACTCTGCTACTGGAGCAGATGAAGTTCATTATCAACTACTAAAGCATCTACCGGAAGGAAGCCTTAAAATTATGCTTCAGATTTATAATAGAATATGGGACTTTGGTACATTCCCAACGCTGTGGAAGAAAGCGATAGTAATACCAATCCCAAAACCTAACAAAGACCTCAGTGATCCACTTAACTATCGTCCGATTGCACTCACCAGTTGTCTTTGTAAGACCATGGAAAGGATGGTCAACAATAGACTAGTATGGTATTTGGAATCAACTGAAGCCATAACAGAATATCAGTGTGGTTTCAGGTCCAAAAGAAGTACATTGGACCATTTAGTATCATTAGAAACCTACATAAGAGATGCCTTCATTAAGAAAGAACATGTAGTTGCAGTATTTTTTGACCTAGAAAAAGCTTATGACACCACTTGGAAATTTGGAATTATGAAAGACATTCATGAAATGGGTCTCCGGGGAAGGCTTCCTCACTTTATAAATTCATTCCTTCAAGATCGAAACTTCCAAGTCAGAATAGGAAGCACACTATCCAACAATTTTAACCAAGAAATGGGAGTTCCTCAGGGAAGTATTCTCTCTCCGACATGTTTTAATATTAAGATTAACAACATAGTCCGACATATCAAGGAGAATATCAAGTGCTCTTTATACGTCGATGATTTCCTTGTTGCTTTTAAGTCAACCAAAATGACAAGTGTGGAACGACAACTGCAACTTAACCTAAACAGGTTGCAAAAATGGTCATATGAGAATGGTTTTAAATTCTCCAAAAATAAAACGGTGTGTATGCACTTCTATCCTCCCAGAAGCTTTCAGCCGGATCCAATCCTAATGTTAGAGAATTCGAAAATCAAAGTAGTAAACCAGTACAAATTCTTAGGAGTTTTACTGGATTCTAAATTCTCTTTTATTCCACATATCAAAGAACTTAAAGCTAAAGGTTTAAAATCTCTTAATCTTCTCAAAGTAGTCAGCAAGCTCAGTTGGGGTGGAGACACCACTGTATTGTTACGACTATATAGGGCTATAACCCGATCACGTCTCGATTACGGGAGTATTGTATATGGATCAGCAAGGCCGTCCTACCTCCGATGTCTAAATACAGTACACCACCTGGGCATTCGCCTGTGTCTTGGAGCATTTAGAACATCGCCAATAGAGAGTCTATATGTCCTTGCGAAAGAACCACCATTGTCACTACGGCGTATAAAACTTTCGCTGCAATATTTTGTTAAACTGGCAGCCAAAGTACCAACAAATTTATATGACTAAACAAAGTGTTATAAAACCCCTAGGGCTTAGAATGAAACCCTACTACGACATAATAAACAAAGACAACTGCATAGTTGCTGAAGTGCAGGTTCCATCCATATCTCCGTGGACCCTGCCTTCACCAATTTGTATTCTAGACCTGACAAGTCTTAGAAAATCTTCTACAAGTCCCCTGGAATACCAGAGTAAATTCCTCATAATAAAATCCCGGTATCCATCATACAAGTTTCTTTACACGGATGGGTCCAAAGATGGACTTCTGACTGGTTACGCAGTCACCTCCGCAAAGACAAGTTACTGTAATGAACGTATACCTGATGTGTGCTCGATATTCACAGCGGAACTGACAGCTATCTACAAGGCGGTAGAAATGGCAGCCAACTCAGAAACTAACAATTTTGTAATTTGCTCTGACTCAAAGTCTGCATTGCAGGCAATAGCCAACAAGCAGGTGGAAACCCCTCTTGTATTAGACATTCTTTTTACCTTAGCAGCAATGAAAGAAAACAAGGATATTATATTTTGTTGGATTCCAAGTCATGTTGATATCAAAGGAAATGAGATGGCTGATCTTCATGCGAAGAGAGCCATAGGAAAAATTTAACGGACTATGTTGTCCCTTATACGGATTTTAGAAAGCATATCAATGATTTTACCAAGTATAGTTGGCAAGTACGATGGAATGCTTGCCAACGAAACAAGCTACGCACAATACTACCACACGTCATGAAAGATATAAAAATTGATGTGAACTCACGCAGAGAGCAAATCGTAATTCATAGATGTCTTATAGGGCACAGCAGATTAACCCACTCACACTTATTAAACAATGATGCAGCACCAATATGCGAAGGGTGCCAAGTACCACTTTCGATCAAACATATCTTAATAGAATGTAATAACAATCTACATCACCGACCCTTTCAATCAGGTAATCTCAAACACTTATTCTTAGAAAATTCAGCGTCCAGTATAACACGGTTCCTCAGAGATAACGACTACTTCTATAAATTATGAGAAATTAGTTCCAGGATAATCTATCTAACCAATGTTGCCTCTAAATAGCCCACACTGGTGCTGATGGGGCGTAAAACACAAACTCACTCACTCACTCACTCAAGATTGCTTTGCCAATTTTCCCATTCTGTTTTACTTTTTAGAGTGATTAGGCTTGAATGTCTCGTAGAATCCCCAGTCAAGGACAAAATTCACACTGCAATGGGCAACAGTAACCTTTGCTGAATCAATATATATTTAATATTTAAGATGAACTGTGCAAAGCCACAAGCCTCTTAGAGCTCTTTACGTCCCAAACAGTCTCAAAATGAACATCAAACTCGGTCTCGTGATTTTACTGGTTTAAAAGTGTTTTTTTTTTTTAATTGCGGCTTTTGTCCCCATAAAATAACACAAATCCATTAAACAATATAAATATGTATTTGCCCGTAACTTAAGCTTGGCTTTCCCGCCAGCTTGAAATACACACAAATTTCGGTGAAATACATGAAAACCCGGAACCCTTCACCGGAATTGAAAGTAAATACATGAAATTGAAATATCAAATCTAAATATCCAATTTCCACTTCTCCAACGGGGCGGGTGGGCGGGCGCTCGAGAGTCCAAACAATAATGATTCCCGCGTCCCAGGTTACCTGGAAAACACCGGAAACACTTCGCGCCGATTTTCAACCAATCAGCTTCGAGCTGTCGTGACGTCATTGCGGGGATTCCCCGCGCAGGTGCCGTATTGCCCCAATTAACGTATTTTGATAAAATACCCTCAATTGCGGCTTTTGTCCCCATAAAATAACACAAATCCATTAAACAATATAAATATGTATTTGCCCGTAACTTAAGCTTGGCTTTCCCGCCAGCTTGAAATACACACAAACGCCTGCCTCGATATAGCCCACTAAGGTGCTGCACAGGCGTAAAACACAAACAAACGACACATATTTTGAAACTTGAAGTATCTTCAGCAATGTTTCACCTGAATTTAAAGATAAACCTTTACGTCTGATATCCTTCATTGCTGAAACTTATATCATTCAAGCATGAAGCTTTGAGCAATGATGTTTTGTGGTGGCTATTCAATTTTCGTGCAAACATTCTTTAGTTTTCAGATTGTTTCACTAATTTTGTCTCACTGCCAGCGGTGGTCAGGTTTTATTATGTCTTAGAATCCACAGACAGCCCTGGACATATTTTACATAGCAACCAATTGCAAACTAGGTTGTAGGATTTCAGATGATTTTTGTAAAACAACCAGCCAAAACATTTTGCTGATATATCACGAATAACTCATTGTTGATGCAATTTCGTAATATTACTTTTGACCTTACAAAAATTGCTTCTAAAGATTGTTATGTGGCAATAAGGGAAAGTAAAGTTTGTAACGGATCAAGATGCAGCAAGCTTGTATAGGACTATAAGTTGTGAATATTATGAGTCAGGGTCCAAGATAAGTACTCGTCCGCTCGTCTGAGACGAGTATAAATTGAGGAGGACGAGTAAGTTTGCTTGTCTACTTGTCCGTCAGACTAGTAACATCAAAATGAAAATATTTGCTTTTATTGAGGGATCAGTTTAACCAGCAACCATTATCCATCTAAGCATAACATTCAGTAACCAGTTGTTTACTAAATAAACATGCTCTCCCTTGTGATGTCTGTGCATTGAGTTATTGTTTACATTTCCCTGGTCTTTTAATGTTATGGATGTTTATGTAAGTGATAAGGGCCATTTGTTTCCAGTCCCATCTCTGACTTTTTGTTGCTCTAAAATTGATTTGGACTTATATCTGTGTTTTTCTAATCACACCACTTTCTTAAGGATGTCAAGACTTTCTTAAACTCTCTGACCTTTTGATTAATTTTTACCTGTTTAAAATCAGGATTTATGAGAACTCTGCTTGTATCGCTCTGATTTGAATGGGATTTTTTTCTAACTGCATTAAATTTAATCAGCTAATATACTTAATAATTCCTTGACTACTACAAAATAAAATACTTTTCTTTCAGAGTATAATAAAATTGTAGTCTAAAAAGGCAGCCATTAACGAAAATATAAATTTTGCTATTGATTGGTCATGTTTTAACCAATATGAACACTGGTAATAAAAAAATAACGCGATTTTCAGGACAAGTAAATGTTTGGGAGGACGAGTAACTTCTGGAGGATACTCGTCCGTTGGACTAGCAACATTTTTGGCTTATATTTGACCCTGTTATGAGTCATATTAAACTAATTGTGAGGAACACATGTCTCAGTAAATGAAATAAAATTGTTGCTCATCAAATTGTTGTCAGCAGCAGAAAACCTTGCAGAATGTCCTTAATCATAAATGAAGTGTTATTATGCAAATGACTATGCTGGAGTTCGTTATTTCATGAAACATTCTTTTATTTTGACATTTAATTAATTGACTCTCAAGTCTCAGATGGCTTGGCAATATTTTCTTGTGCTGACATGTACAAAAATACCAAATTACATCGGAAAATGAAAAGATTAAAAACTTTTAGTTGAAACCTGATCTATCATTCAGGGTCCATAGGCTGGAAGTATCATCTTTCTGTTTTTTACAATAGCTTACTGACTGAACGATAATGTGTATCAGTTTCTTCTTCAGGTTTGCTTTTATGTGGGTTATAATCACCTGTCTAGAACCTCTGGTGTAAGTTGTTATTTTTCCAGTGAATATCACACCTGTTATTTGCAAAGGTTTTATGTCTATCTGCATAATACCTGTCCTTCTCATATGGACAATAAGGTGGGAGCTTGTGGCAAAAGATTTAATACCATGGAATTAGTGTCTGTAGGTAGATGTATATATATATACTTTTTTATTTTGACATTTAATTAATTGCCTATCAAGTCCCAGGTAGGTTGGCAATACTTTCTTGTGTTGACATCATCTCCTAAATACCAAATTGCATCAGAAAAGAATGAAAACTTTTAGTTGAAACCTGATCCATCATTCCACAAGCTGGGAGTATCATCCTTCTGTTTTTTACAGTGTGTGTGTGTGTGTGTGTTTGTTCTTTACATCTCATCAGCACCTTGTTGGGCTATTTAGAGACATCCTTGGTTTGTGTCAAGGTTCTTGATATGTTAGGTCTTTGAGATGTGACAGGCGCTTTGTTGTTGCTTGTCATTTTTCTCTTGTCTATGCAAGGAAGTCGTTGGTCTGTTGCGCTGGCTTGATTTGTTGTTTTGGATGGTTTCTAGTACTCAGCAGCTGTTTCTTTCTTCTTTGGTTGTTGTAGTGACATTTTTGTCCGTGTAGCAGTTTCTTTCTTCTTCGGTTGTTGTGGTGACATTTTTGTTCGTGGAGCGTAAGGAGAGGATGGTCGACTTTGTTGAATCTTTTTACTTGGTTGTGTGCATAAGTCAGATTCAGGATATTTCACAGTTTCTCCCGTCTTTGGTCGGTCTGGTGAAGGCGTTGTCCGAAAGAGATCCATGAAAAGGTCATTAAGTTGAATCCTTTTCCGTGGTGACGAATGTAAAACTGGGCTTGGGTAATCTGCGTCTTGGTCAATTTTTTCCATGTCCTGTTCAACTATGTGCTTGGCTTCAGGAAAGGAACATCCTGTGTCAATCACATATTGTACAATTTCTTTTCTCTCTTGAAGACTTCACAGTTGTGGCTAAACGCAGGGTGGTCCCCTCTGCAATTGACACAATGCGAGGGCCTGAAGCATGGTTTGTCTCTCGTGTGAGTGTGATCTCGATCACCACAATTGGCACAAATTGTGAGCCGTCTACATGTTGTGCTGATATGGCCATACAATTGGCAATTGAAACAGCGTTTTGGTCGAGGAAAGAGTGGGCAAACTCTGCACTTTTCAAAAGCTACAGGTACTTTCTCGGGTACATTGTTGGTTTTGAATGTCAGTTTTATGGATTCATAACCATTTCGTTGGGACAAACGTTTGAATTGGGTAATGCCATGTTTTCGGAACCACTTTGTGAGTTGTGAGTCCGAGCATGTCTTGCTCTCTTTCGAGAAGATAATGCCTTTGCCTGGTTTTTGGAAAGGTTCAATGGAGACTTGTGTATTCACTATTTCTTTGACAAGTGTCAGTTTCTCTTTTTGTGTGTCATTCTGTGGGTGAATGAGAAATGTTCCATTGAATTGACGTTGTATTTTATCTGCTACTGTGTTGTCACAAATGTCTGCAACAATTTCGTACACAGCGATTGCTGATAGGTCCACTAGCGATTTCTCAAGTCCAATTATCACAAGGCAATTTTCGTCTTTTGACATGTGTGAGGGACGGTCAGGTCAATCAAGTCATCTGATGATGTACTTGTCCGTGGGAATCTTGGTAGTCCAGTCGCAAATTTTTCGATCTCAGCCTGGTTTCCCGCTGAGGGACGCGCACCTTGGTAACCCGGTTGACGTACGATCCGGTTTGGAATCATGGTAAATGACATATTCATTGATATTCCCCTGTAAGGTAGGGGACACACCGTGCATGCGCACTGTCTCATGTTGGCCACTAAGGATAGAGGTCTTCACCTTAGTGTTACCACCCACCGCCACGAGGAGGCCCGAGACCTGCGGGGGCTGTTTTTTACAGTAGCTTACTGACTGAATGATAATGCATATCAGTTTCTTTTTACAGCTGCTTGCAGTCTGTATTACAGGAGGCATTTTCGGTAAGCTTATGACCATATTGGAGGTCGCACTATTTCACCTATCCCTTTGAAACGTAGTACACAGTCTCAATATAATTTTATCTTGCTTCCATCAACTTTTGGTAAGCTTCTGAGATATTTAACTTTTTATTTACAAAACTAAAATGATCGTTTTTGGCGCGAATTTCAAATGACAAGAGCCTATTCTGCAGTGAAACCAGCACCAACAGCAGCAGTCACAACCAGTGTTTATAGATTCGATAGAAAGAATGAAGTAAGGGATGAGGGAAGGAAGGATGAAGGAAGTGAGGAATGAAGGAAGTAAGGAATGACGGAAGGAATGAAGAAAGGAAAAAAGGAAGAAAAAAGGAAGGCAAGTAGGAAGGCAAAAAGAGAGGGGGGCAGGGAGGGAGTGAGGTAGGGAGGGAGGGAGTGAGAGAGGGAGGGAGGGGGATATACATATAGATAGATGTATGTATAGATAGATAGAGAGAGAGATAGATAGATAGATAGATAGATAGCTAGATAGCTAGATAGCTAGATAGCTAGATACTAAGTCTGTCTACAAGCAGCTGTTAAAGTGCTTGCAAGTTATTTTTCAGTTTTGCTTTTATGTGGGTTATAATTACCTGTCTAGAACCTCTGGTCAAAGTGGTTATTTTTCCAGTGAATATCACACCTGTTATTACAATGGTTTTACGTCAATCTGCATTATACCTGTCCTTCTCATATGGACAATAAGGTGGGAGCTTGTGGCAAGAGCTTTAATACCATGGTATTAGTGTCTGTAGGTGGATGAGAATAGATTGTCCTTAATACAGTAATGTACAGGTGGCTCTATGGCACCTTGTGGCAGCTCAGGCTATACTCTTTGCTATACTCTTTGCTTTCTATCCAATTTCCTGCGTTGCACTTATGACCCAGGAATTGTGTGTGGTTGATGATTTTTGCACAAACAAGCAGGCAATGGCCAACAACTGCAGCATCGTCCTCAATGTACAATCATTGCTCTCGGTGTTTTATACCATACCAAATAATCGTATACCTCAGGGAAGTACAGTGTGATGCAGACACCAGAAGTGAAGATTTGGTGTGAAATGATAACCTCCATGAATGACTGCTTCACTCCACCCATGCAGGGGGAAACGGAGAAGTTGGCTACAGGCCAAGAAGATACTATACTAGGTCAATCAGTGATGGCATTGTGTGAGGCACCCAAATGTTTGTCAGTTCAAATATGATCAACGACCTGTACATGATGACTTGCCTCTGACAAGCAGAACTCTAAAACAGACTGAGCATGAGATACCAATAACTGATATTTCTGGAATGGCTATTACTTTTGATTCGTAAATATGGCTATGAGGACTCTACAGCAATTTCCAATTGTAGCTGTACAAACCTTGACAGTTCTGGAGGTGATACTAAACATTGATGGACTACCTTTATTCAAAAGCTCAAACAAAAATTGTTGGCCTGTCCTTTGCAGCTTTGGTAACCTGAAGCCAGCCAAAGTATTTCTGTTGTGCATTAGTGTATGTACAGGGGTCATTCCACAGTAACTGAGACTTTTGTGTCACTCAAGCTGTTTACAGCAAAATCATAATATTAGGATTTTGTTTCTAACCATATGCCATTCCCCTCTTTTAAAGATGATTTTTTCATTGTGAAATGGAAATTATCAGCTACTGCTTATATAGTGCACCCTTCACAATATCAAAAATATATCCAAAAAGTGATGTCACAGAAAATTCTTCTGTCAATTATCATACGTTTTTAACCATGTCAAATCAATGTAAATATTTGTGATGGGTCTAATCTCAGGACAACTACTTCGCATATCCAAAGACCGACTGAATTTTTCCTCTTCTGTGTATACTGTGGAAAACAAAATTACCTCGTCACCAGAAAACATGTCACTGGTGTTACTCATTAAATAAAGCATGGCTGTAAAAGGAACGCTCCCTTCTATCTTAGGTAAAATGTACCAGGGGGCATCTTCTGATGGACAGGCATCCATGATAAAAGCAGATTTTGGCATTTATATGTTTTTAGCGTGCAGGGTGGCTCTACAGTGAGTTGAAATTAAGAGTATTCTTTTTCTGTGTCACTGGTGTTATCCTCAGAAATAGTCTATAATTCTAGAATTTTCATTAACTGCCTCAGTCATAGGATATGTCCTGTTTATAGAGATCAATCTTTGTCAACACCTGTTCAAGTCAATGCATCACTGTGGGAGCAATTGGTATTTCAGAGCAAATTGTCACTGGTGTTACCGTCACTGGTGTTACTCAAAAATGGTTAACACTGGTGTCCAATGGTAATACCAGTAATAAATGGTGACAGAAAATCCAATGAAATTCTTATTTTAATGGGAAATATTTCAAACAATTATGAATTTGGTCACTGGTTTTACTTTGAGTCAATTGTGTTTCTAAACTTGTACAGTAACACCAGTGACAGTTTTGTCTTAGTTATTGTGGAATGACCCACTGGCAAACCATCAACACTTGCCTGTTTGTATGACACTATCAATGAGCTAAAAACTATCATGGCAAGCGGTATTCAGTATATGGGTAAGAATATCCAAGTTACTTTAACGGCTATCCTCTGTGATACACCTGCAAGAAGTATGGTAAAATGAATTAAGTCCTACACTGATTTCTACGGATGCGACAAGTGTGAACACAAAGGAGTCCATTCTTTGACTGAGAGCGAAAAAAGAACAGATCATTACTTCAGGAAGAAAAGCCAACATTTGCATCATAAGGGAAGCTCACCATTTCTTAGTCTACGTGTTGACATGATAAACACATTCCCAATTGATTAAATGCACCAGTCTTGCCTTGGAGTAATGAGGAAATTGTTGGTTGTTTGGATCAAAGATCCAATAAGTCATCCAGGTCGTATTTCAAGCAATCATTTGAACCAGATCAGTGAGAACTTGTTGGCACTGTGGAAATTCATCCCCAAGGACTTTGCACACAAACCAAGAGGTCTCAATGAATATGAAAGATGGAAGGCCACTGAACTACGACAACTACTGTTAAACACAGGACAGTTTGTGTTTGGGTTATTGAGTCCTCCCTACTTTTGGCATTTTATGACACTGAGTGTGGCTATCAGCATCTTGGTGTGCGACGGGCTTGCCAAAGAACACAGACAGTCTGCCCATGAACTGCTTGTACATTCTGTCTCAAATTGCAAAGAACTTTATGGAGAAAAATTTCTAGTATACAATTTTCATGGTTTACTCCATTTGCCGATGAAACAAAAATACACGGATCCTTGGAAAATTGTGCTGCATTGAACTTCGAAAAGTGGCCCAAAACTCTGCTTGTTGTATTCTATCAAGAATTATCCAAGTCCGTCCCTTAAGGTATGTCAGCTTAGAACATCCGGTGCTGATGGGACGTAAAACACAAACTCACTCACTCACTCACTTTGCTGCTTCGTGAACGCTGTTAAAGCGGCTTTCGCTCTATCTTAGTTATGTCATTCATGCTTTTTCGGCTTAACAAGCTTTTCGTTCTAAGAAGGTATTCCTACAGGTGGCAATGTTGCTGAAAATAGTCAAACTGAATACAAAAGGAGAAATATAAAGTGTGGGAAGGGATACACGTACCGAGAATCGAGTTAAAGCTTCACAGAAAATGGCATTTATAACTAAATGGCAATGAAGACTCTTTGCAGTGTGGGAAGAGATACTGAGAATTGGACATGGCTCAATTTTTGATTAAAACATTATTTTAATAAGCAGGCCAAGGTCTGTCGTGGTGAGCCCTTATTAATTAATATTATTTAGTTTTAATTGGATGATCTGAAAAGTACTAGGAGCTGTTACTACTGAGAGGCTAGTTGCATGCATAAGTGATCCTGGCAGTATTTAAAGTTCTTGGCAATATAGAAGGAATAAAAGAAGGAATTGTTAAAGACAGGAAGGAAGAATGGAAGGAACAATTGAAGGAAGAATGGGTGAAGGGAAAAGGAAAGAAGGACTATAGATAGATTTATAGAGAGACAGATTGATAGATCCATGCAGAATAACAGACTGGTAGGAGATAGATAGGTATTCTATCAACAGAAAACTCCTAAAATGCTTACATGTTATCTTTATCCTTGTGTGTATGCAATGGTCTTGTTGGTGTATTAGGTGAAGTCACCTCAGCTTCGCAAGTTTGGTGCACTTATTTGACAATATTAAGAAACTGGGTGAATTTATCAGATCAGATGTTCTTGCATAAACTGACTCTACCAAATTAGCAACTTTTGATTGCAATTTGAAAAAAAAAATATGTACAATGGTTTTCCTACAGGTGATGATTTGTTGCAATATTGGGCCCTTTTTTAGGGGTCACCTCGCTTGGCAACTTTTCCTATAACAGGTAAATTCAGCTCACAATTAATCGCTGTCTGGCTAAATCATCTAGCCAGTCCAGTCATTTGAACTTTTTAGAAGATTGCTGGCTAATTTATGTTTTTGTTGTTTTGAAATTATGTCCCATAACATGCTTATTATTTTTCAAGGTCTAACAAAAATGACAAAATCAAAACAAATCCATTGTTTGGTCACATGACCATCAGTTGTGATGTCACCATACCCAAATAACAAAGTTGAAGCTATGCAAAATGTTGAAAACTATTCACTTTACATTTCTACTCAATTAACCCTTACTGGACTGAAAGGACATTTATGGTATCCCTAGCTAGCTGCCTGAGGGACCATTTATGTCCCTAAACAACAGCTTGTGACTGTTTGAACAGCCCAGTCCAGTAAGGGTTAAACATGCATTTGCATGCTTTAATGCAAAAATATTGTCCTTTGAATTCAAAAAGTTGCCAAACCGAGGTGAGTTGCGAAGCCAAGGTGAACTCACCTATATTATAATGCTGGTGTCACTGTTTCTTTCTGGGCCAGGTTTGCTGAAATGCTGCAAAATTACTGAAGATGGCCGAACTAAATAAAATGAAAGAAATATGAGGTGCGGGAAGGGATGTGTGTACTGAGAATGGAATAAAAGCTTCGCAGTAAATGGCATTGAGAACTAGATGAGCATGAAGTATGGGAAGGGAAACTGAGAATAAATTCACCACTTAAATTGGAATACAAAATTACACCATAAAATGTCCTTCACTGTGGAAACTTGAAACATTAAAAGCCATGAAGCTTCAAGCGAATTACTTTGTGATTGCTATACAATTTCGTGCAAGTGTTCTCCAATTTCAAGATTGCTTTGCCAATTTTCCCATTTTGTTTTACTTTTTAGAGTGATTAGGTTTGAATATCTCATAAAATCCTCAGTCAAGGACAAAATTCACACTGCAAGGGACAACAGTAAACTTTGCTGAATCAATATATTTAATATTTCAGATGATTTGTGCAAAGCCACAATCCTCTTACAGCTCTGTACACCCCAAACAGTGCCAAAATGAACATTTCACTCGGGTCTCATAATGATGTTACTGGCTTAAAAGTGTTAATTTTTTTATTTTTAGCAAATTGAAAGAAGAAAAAGAAATTTTCCGATGGACATCGAGTATGCAAAGAGCTATAATCCGATGTACATATGTCAAAATGAAAGATAACACAATAATCATTATGTTCTGTGTTAGTTGATTGGCGTATGATATAATTATGTGATATATGAGAGATGATAAGACTGGGAGTCTGGCAAGTACTTGTCAGTTGCATTTAATTCAAGATAAAAGAAGAATCTTCTTGTGAGATGATATGTCTCTTTTGAAATGAGTTGTCTATTTCTGGCCCTTTTCCTCATAGTGATCTAAACATGCAGGCTGTAAACATCATTGTTGGGATGCAGGTCCTAATATATTAAAGTGAGGTAAATGTTTTGTGTTATAAATTATTTATGTATTTCTCTGGAGCTGATAGAAAGTCTTATCCTTGTATCATGTGGTATGTATTTTCATATTCTTATCTTTTTGGCTGTGACAGATTATAAATATGAAACCGCCTTCACTCTGGCCTTGTAGTGTCATTCATGCTTTGTCGGCTTATACAGTCAAATATGGTAAATCCGTCCACTTTTGGCTGTAATGGCTTTTCCAGAAAAGTGTTGTTAATTAAAAAAAATATAAATTATTCCACTGAAAAGGGCATATTCCGTACTTTTATTGACATTTAAAAAAGTTAAATATTCAAATTATTTTTGCTAAAACCATGGCAACACAATATTAAGGTTAGGGAATCTAAATCCGTCCACCCTGCTGGTAAATCCGTCCAGCAAGGATGGTAAATCAAATCTTGTGACTTTTTAAAGTTTTGCAATGTATTAACTTTCATAAAGAATTTTCTTTCGATTTTAGAATAGTGGGGTTCTGATTACACATATAACAGACAAATGAAACAAGAGAGGTCAAGTTAACTATCAAGAATTTCAATTGAATGTCTCAATTACAATTGAAGAACTCTTTTAACCCAATCAAGTTGTCTTATTGCCCAATCTAATTCATTTAATCAGTGTTATGCCGTTTATAGATATATAAAAGTCATAAAAGTACTTTTAAATCCCATTTAAAGTGAGTGGACGGATTTGCAATCAACCAATAAGGCCAGCTTTTAAATAATGATGATATTTCCGTCCACTTTTATTTCCGTTGTATTATCTTTCCAGGTGTATCAATTAAGTTATCTATCAAATCATACAAGGGTAATTAGGTCCTTTTTCTCATTCAACTTTTTTTTAATCTTCAATACGTTTTTTGTTGATGGAAATAGGCCAGGCAGATGCCTGCAAGTAATTCACAAAATGGCTGTGATGACGTCGTAGGACTTCACTGTTTTTTGTCCATTGTTTTTAAATTGACCTGAAATACCATTAAAATGCTGTCAACGCAATAAATACGGCAAAATTAGGTGAAAAACAAGTTTATCTTTCATTTAAAACCCAAACAACTGTAATAAATGTAATTGTTTGCCTATATTAGGGGATGGAAGGAATTACCCCCCTGGACGGATTTACCATACCTGACTCTCTAATTGGACTGACATGTTCATAAGCAATTTGTGAGATCATGTCCTATACTTCCAATGCTATAAAAAAAGTCGCCTAATGAGTCACAGCACTCACCACTGAGGTAACAAGTTACTTTATGACAAATTGACAGTTCATTTCAATGCAATGGATATTGGATATTGCATATAGGGCTTGTTGTTAGGTTACTGTTGGCCACAAACAGCTGAATGTAGGTTCTCGACATTCTACGACTGTAACAATTAAGTTTATCCTCTCATGGTTGTATGTACTTAAAACTACTTATCAACTTAAATTTGAAGTTACGTAAATAGTACGCGGACCTGAATGCAAATGTTGGCAAGAGATAGTGAGAAATGAGAATATCAGAATTGAAATATTATTTTCACGCAAGCAGGCCAAGGTCATTCTTGCAGACAAGCCATAATTGGATGACCTAAAATGATCTAGCAATTGGTTACAGCCTCTCTGATGTAACTGTTTATAATTGGTTGAATTTAAAGGCACACAATAGTGCAATTTTTTTATTAGTTGAGAGCTTCAAATGTACCATTTACAGAAACACGACAGTGATCCTTTTGAATTTCTCCCAAAATAAAACCATGAAAAAAATTATTTTAGTTACTGCTTTTGGCCAAATTTTTGGCACAAGCAAAAGCGACTCCTGTAGGGAGAAACTGTGCAAGTGACTTAGATCTGAGTAATGAATAAACAAATAGATGACCTTTTATGACCTCTGGAGGTATGAAAGAATGGTGAGGCCTAGCTGTGAAATATTTTATGAACAAAGAGATGAAGCTGACAATGTAAATCTGAGACTAGCTGAAACTGTGTAAAATATTTTAAATGCTTGTGATAAGGTCTATTGTACTACAAACTCCGCCCCAACTCTCATCCACACTAACAATTATAAATTCTGGGGTGTTGATTGGCTGGTTCTTTTGACTTTATTTGGCACTGGTTATGTTGCCTCATATTTTCCAAGTCCAGAAGGCATCTTGTGATGGCAGAAACTTGTATTTTAGACAGACAGAATTTCAAGATGGATACACATGTGTATAAACAGACATACAGACAGACAGACAGACTGGCTAGACAAATAGATAGATAGACGGATGGATGAATAATTGGGGATTTACGTCCTGTATTTATGCACTTGGTAGGCTAATTAGGACAGGGGGGGACACGACAATGAGGCAGGTAAAGGATGATTGAAACTGCCGTCCAACATAGGACCAGGTGACCCGGCAAGAGCTAGATTAGAACCCGGGACCCAGCAATTGGCAGTCCACGCTACCACTAGACCAACCCTCCCCCCTTGACAGATAGATAGATAGATGGATAGATAGATAGATAGATAGATAGATAGATAGATAGATAGATAGATAGATAGATAGATAGATAGATAGATATTTAGGCCCTAATTGTACATAATGCGGTCTGGTCTTGCAAATTGTGGTCCAAATCAGTCACTGCTTATTCACTCAACCTTTAGAAAGTCAACCAATCAGATTTCAGTACATGGCTGAATGATTGTAAGTTGTAAATTGTTTTATTCCGTTTTTTTAACACCTATTGCCATTTGTACAAGTGAGCCTCTTCCCAAGTGTAGCAAATTCACAGCTAGGAATATCATATCAAGTCATATTTCTTAATTCTTAGACAGTTTGTCACAGGCATATCTGGTGGACAACTCAAATTTGTTCAATTAATTGGAGAGGGGGGAGGCCCACCCTACCCTACGTCACTCATCAGCTGACTGAACATGAAGTGGGGACACAAAATATTGCTCAAATCCCAAGTTCATATATTTTTCTTGATCTGTGTTTAAAACCAATTTTTTAAATGTTGGCAGGATGCACTTGCAGTAGCCAATTCTTTCACAAGAAAAAAAATGAACGAAAATGTCATTTTGATGAGTGTGGCCCTTAAGGTGATTCCGGCAGAGTTAATTCTCATAATAATTGCTTTGTGTTGAACTAAAACGATCATGTTCTCAATGAACTTAAGTGCAAGACTTAATTGGTCTCAATGAATTTAAATGCATGATCTGACTGATTTAAATTGGTAAATCTTGCTTAATCTTAATTGGGACACACATTTTAAAACTTGAAATATCTTCAGCAATATTTCACCTGAATTGAAATATAAAACTTTACATCTGATGTCCTTCATAGCAGAAACTTGAATCAAGAAGCTTTGAGCAGTGATGTTTTGTGGTGGCTATTCAATTTCATGCAAACATTCCTTAGTTTCCGGATTGTTTTGCTAATTTCATCTCACCTCCAGGGTGGTCAGGTTTCAGTATTCTTAGAATCCTCAGACAGCCCTGGACATATTTTACATAGCACCAATTGCAAACTATGATGTTGGATTTCATAAGGTTTTTTGTAAAAACAACCAGCCAAAAAAGTGTGCTGATATATCACGAATGCAATTTCGTTATATTAGTTTTGACCTTACAAAAATTGCTTCTAAGGATTGCTATGTGGCAATAAGGGAAAGTAAAGTCCAAATGTTATGGATCAAGATGTAGCAACTTGTATACTATATAGGACTATAAGTTGTGAATATTATGAGTCATGTTAAAACTAATTGCGAGCAACACATGTCTCAGTGAATAGAATAAAATAATTGCTCATCAAATTGTTGTCAATGTCAGCTGCAGAAAACCTTGCAGAATGTCCTTAATCATAATGAATTGTTATAATGCAAATGACTATGCTGAAACTTGTTATTTCATGAAACATTCTTTTATTTTCACATTTAGTTAATTGACCCAGATGGGTTGGCAATATATTCTTGTGCTGATATGTCCTAAATACCAAATTACATCAGAAAAGAAGAGAACTTTTAGTTGAAACTTGATCCATCATTTTAAGTCCATAGGCTGGGAGTATCATCCTTCTGTTTTTACAATAGCTTACTGACTGAATGATAATGTGTATTGAGTTTCTTTTTCAGTTTTGCTTTTATGTAGGTTATAATTACCTGTCCAGAACCTCTGGTCAAAGTGGTTTTTTTCCAGTTAATATCACACCTGTTATTACAATGATTTTCCGTCAATCTGCATTATACCTGTCCTTCTCATATGGACAATAAGGTGAGAGCTTGTGGCAACAGATTTAATACCATGGAATTAGTGTCTGTAGGTAGGTGAGAATAGATTGTCCTAATACAGTAATGTGCAGGTGGCTCTATGGCACCTTGCGGCAGCTTAGGCTATACTCTTTGCTTTCTATCCAATTTCCTGCGTTGCACTTATGACCCGGGAGTCATGTGTGGTTGATGATTTTTGCACAAACAAGCAGGCAATGGCCATAACTGCAGCATCGTTGTTATCTCAGTGTACCGCCATTGCTGTTGGGTGTTTTATACCAGTACCAAATAGTCAGATGGCTCATGTCACTTCAGGGGAGTACAATGAAAGGTGTGTGGTCAACCAGGCGACAGACAACCAGGCGACACCATACCACTACCAACCAGGCTACAGAAAATTTTAGAATCACTTATCACTTCCATCCAGGCGACAGACACTTCCATCCAGGCGACAAAGTACTTCCATCCAGACGACAAACACTTCTAACCAGGCGACAAGCTTTTGCACTAGGCGACAAGCACTTTTAATTCACTGGGCGACATGTTTTCAGTCAATTCAGATTTCAGAGTTCTCTCTGGTCCATTCTGCAGGATGTTGACAAAGTTTCTGAGATTCCACATTTATAGCCAGGGGGCGCCTTGGGACATTTTGCTTTTCTGCCTTGGAATTTATTGTTTGCACTGATACACAACTGGAATTATGAATAAAAATAGTTTATTCCATTGAAATATTGAGATTCAGGACCTTTTAAATTTTGACTGTTTGTTGATAAAGATAATTGAGATCTAAAGAGCTCTAAAATTATCCATAGGTGGCAGGACTGCGTGGTTCATGAGTGATAATCTGTCACCTAGTTTTTGGAGGTTTTCATTGTCTGAAACACCTGGAAATGAGGAATTAAAGTTTGTCGCCTAGATTCAGGAATGCGTGTCACCTAGTTGGTATGTCACTCAAAATATCTGCCACCTAGTTGGTACCTGTTGTCGTCTGGCTGGTTAAAACTTGTCACCTGGTTGGTAGTGGTGTGTCGCCTGGATGATTGTCGCCCAGTCGGTAGTAGTGTTGCCTGGTTGTCTGTCGCCTGGTTGACTGGTAATCCAATAAAATGCAGACATCTGCAGTGATCAATGCAATTAATTCAAAGAAAAGAATTCAAGGTATTATCAGTTACACCCGTTTTGAGGGTATGGGAATATGCACCATGAAGGGACTCCATACACCACGAAGCCGACGGCTGAGTTATGTACGGAGGCCTGAGTGGTGTATATTCCAGTACCCTCGAAAAACGAGCAGGGGGTAAAGGTTTTATCCTCAGACTTCTTGTTTTATTGATGCCCAACCTGCACCTTTACTTCTACCCTTTAATACAGTCTGCGCTGCTGGACAAAGACCAAAAAGTCAACCAGATATCACTGGATAATTACATGCTCCATATATATTGTGTCTTGAAATCAGGGGTGCCTTCCGGAAGGAAACGTGGGTGGTAGGGGCGGTCAGTCGAGAAAATGCAAATCTAATTCGCTTACCAAAATTGAATGTAACGGCAATAATAATTTTGAATATATACTAATAAATGTTTGCCTAAATTCACTGTAAATTAAGGTCTAATAATGTTTTTCTTTGAGATGCAAGGGGCAACTTTGCCCCTCCTGGCCAAGGCAGGCAATTGCCCTCCCTGCCCCCCTGTTCCGGCACTCTTGCTTGAAATACATTTCCTTTTGATGTGGTCAGCCACTTAAGAGTGACACTTAGCAGTAAGGCCTCCTAATAAAGTAAGGTAAAAGTATTAGATATGTCATGGATAGATGTTGATTTAGTTTTCACAACAGATAAAAACATAGGCTGCGCAGCAGCAAACCTTCAGCGAAAGACATCTGTAAAGTCATAAAAGCGATGTTGACAAAATTGGTATAATGCAATTGTGGCCAAATCTTGGCTTGAAATTATCTATATACCCGCTGCCCTACCATCTGGCTGCCTGCCTGCCAGGGTATGTAAAACCATGGAAAGGCTGAACTAGACAAATTTACACATATTATGTTGCAGTTTCATACATGTACAGGGAATAGGTTATGAGCTGTGGGTCGAAAACCAATAAGTATATTAATTTATATTTTTCAAATTTTTTCTAAATATTTAAAAAGTGTTAAAACTACCTATCAATGAGACCAGTGACAGATCTTTATAGGCAATATGTGGATGAATTTTTGTCAAGGTACATCCAAGAGAGGCTAAGTTTTGGACCAGAAACCAAAAATTATAATTTGCAATATATTTTGTCAATATATCAAAAAGTATAGAATGACCATGAATCACACCATCAAAAGGCACAACAGCATCATATAGGTGATATGTGTATGAAATGTCATCCATGTACATGCAATACTGGGCAAGTTTTGGGCCAGAAATGAAAAAAATTTGTTTTTATTATTTTTTCTCAATATTTCAAAAACTATAGAATACCCATCAATCAGACCATCAAAAGGCACAATTGGACTACATAGGCTATATGTGTACCAAATTTCATCCATGTACATGCGATAGTGACCGAGTCTTGATCCGGAAACGAAAAAAATAATTTTTTATCTTTTTGTTTAATATTTCAAAAAGTATGGATTATCCATCAATCAGACCATCAAAAGGCACAACCAGACCATATGGGCTATATGTGTCCCAAATTTCATCTATGTACATGCAATAGGGCCCGAGTTCTGGCCTGGAAACTATCTATCCGCCCGGACGCCCGACCGCCCGACGCCCGACCGCCCGCCCGGCAGACGGACAACATTTTACCAAAGTGATAACAATACCTTCTTCGAACTTTGTTCGCTGAAGGTAAAAAGAAATGTTGCTTTCCTTTTGAAACTAGCTGTCTGTGGCTGGCACGAGTCTTATTTTGTCTTCTGGTCTAATCTGCCCTGGAGGTTTACAACGCTAAGACTGTAAACAAGTACTTAGTGCTTATGAACACCTATGTGTGTTAATATAAGTATAGGTTATACAACGAATTTGAGGTGTATAACTAACATTTCAGGTGGTTATTTACTGAGGGCTTTAGCCGAGGTAAATAACCCTTGAAATGTTAGTTATACACCGAAAATGAGTTGTATAAGCGAATTATACTCCATATGACTCCTGAAAGATTTTAAACAGAATTTTGTGGCTTTGTTGTCACTTTTAGATGTGTTGTTTGCAGAAAAAAACAGTACAACAGGCTAACTTAATCCCCAACAGTGGTATAACTAACAAATCCGTTGGTTATACCACGGCAAAAGCTGTCTCTGTTCGGGACTGAGAAGTGGCAGCAGAATGCTGACAGTCCCTGGAAAATCGAATTGGGTCAACAATAATTTGATCTGTTTTGGACAGATCACAAGACCAGGCCGCACAACAGCTGTCCATATTACTACGCCAAACTACTTTCACAAAGCATGGTTGCTGGCAAATATCCAGTCCACTGCTTTGAATGAAAATGTTTTGAAACCATGAGACAAAAAGAAAGTTTTTAAAACTTAAGCATAAATTTTGCCTGTGAAATTGATAATTTTACTCATCAGAAGTTTGATGGTATTCAATCTACTTATGCCATTTAGCGCATGTTAAATTGTGGTGAAAAAAGTGTCCAAAAAGAATGCTCTCTCACTTATTCATGTGTCCATACAAAGTCAAAGTTGTTGCTTTGTGATATCAAAAATGCTCAATTGTATTTATTCTGTTACTTTATGGAGATTTATTAACTAGGACAAGAATATAATTTAAAATTTCATAAAAGCTGTGTAACACTCAACAAAATGTCTTGTCCATGCCACAAGTGGCCCCCTCTATACTGGCATTACATGTGAGCTGCAATGTATACATCCTCCATGATAAAAAATAGTTCCAACTTATTTTGGTATTTACAAGCTGTCTGCTTAAAATTGAAGCCAACCAAAGTCAGATTAGACACCTATAGAGTTTTTTTGAAATGAACTAGACCATCACTAAATGTTGGAACTGTCCTGGTTTCTTCCTCACTGTCCTGGTTTCTTCCAGCGACCGAAATTCTGTTGACTGCTCACAGGAGCTCGCAAATTTGCACCCCAGGTGGCCGCAAATAGCAGTCAACTTGTAGACAGACGGCAAAAGACAATAGAAAACTGTCTTGGTGGAGTATAAACTGAGTTATGCTCACAGTTTTGCGTATGTCATTTACAGTGTGGTGTATGTAATAATTTATACAACGTGTTTTCATTTCCAGAATGCATGGTTGAATTAATGAGAAATCTGGGTTACATTTGACCAGGAGTATATCTAGATACTGCTTCAGGGAGTCGTAGGGTAAGGTATGGGAAATCCGGCCAGCTTTTATTCTCGGGACAAATACAGAAGATGATTTCATGTATTTCTGGTGAAATATTTGAAAAAAAAAACAACTTAATATAAGTGGTCGCGTGCTGGACCGCCAATCGCTGGGTCCAGGGTTCAAATCCAGCTCTTGCCGGGTCACCTTGGCCTATGTTGGATGGCTGTTTCAATCATGCTTCACCTCATTGCCGTGTCCTCCTCCTGTCCTAATTAGCCTACTATACCAAGTGCATAAATACAGGACGTAAAGCCCCAATCATCCATCCATCCATCAATGGCTACCCATGTGAAATAAAAGTACCTAAAGTTACCTTTACCTTCATGCTAGTTTTGCCTTGCGGTAATCACTGCTTGTTACCGGATTACCTGAACAGCATCGGCCATTGTCATTTTGAGAGGTTGAAAATGCCAGGTAATATTTCATCAGTTAGAGTGCTTGTCATAACTATTTTCTGCATATATTTTTTTATCCAAATATATGGCACATTCACGCATGTTAGTGAGCGCACATACACGCGCGTGTACATGTAAGTGCGCGCATCATTAAGCGTGTATATGGGTTCACGACCACCTGTGTACATGTCATCCAGCACATGCGTTTATGTGCTATCCAGCACACGCATGTATGTGACATCGTGAATGTGCCATCCAGCGCACGCTTGGACATGCAATCCAGCGCAGGTTTGGACATGCAATCCAGCGCAAGCTTGGACATGCAATCCAGCGCAGTTTATTTATCAGAACACAGGAGCCCCTCCAGCAGTGGCGTAGCCATGGGAGGTTGAGGAGGGGTCTTATTAGGAGGGAACTGTTCATCATTAGCCTACTTAGAACTTTGTGTGCCCTAATAGGCCTTTCATTGTAGGGCAGTGGCGTATGTATTCTATTGCAGGGGGGGGGGAGCTGGGGAGGCCCTTGCTTGCCATAAGAAAAATCTCGATGAGACCCTGATCCCCCTACCATGATAGGAGATAAGCAGCCCTTATTTTCGTAGGCAAGGTTGGCATCATCACATTGCAGGATTGAAGACCAGTCATGATGGATCAAAGCTATTAAAATTTTGGAAAAAAACTTTTTTTAGAGACTCCAACGTTATAAGTATTGCTGTGTCCCCTTTAAAAAAATCCTGGATCCGCCACTGTAGATTACCCATATGTGCTGGAAAGCATGTCCACTCATGCGCTGGAAAGCATGTCCACGCTTGCGCTGAAAAGCATGTCCACTCATACGCTGGAAAGCAAGTACACAATCCAAAACCTTCGCGCGTGCGCGTTGTGGCATATCCATGCGCGTGCGCGTTGTGGCATATCCACGCGCGTGCGCGTTGTGGCATATCCACGCGCGTGCGCGTTGTGGCATATCCACGCGCGTGCGCGTTGTGGCACATCCACGCGCGTGCGCGTTGTGGCACATCCACGCGCGTGCGCGTTGTGGCACATCCACGCGCGTGCGCGTTGTGGCACATCCACGCGCGTGCGCGTTGTGGCACATCCACGCGCGTGCGCGTTGTGGCACATCCACGCGCGTGCGCGTTGTGGCACATCCACGCGCGTGCGCGTTGTGGCACATCCACGCGCGTGCGCGTTGTGGCACATCCACGCGCGTGCGCGTTGTGGCACATCCACGCGCGTGCGCGTTGTGGCACATCCTTGTGGCACATCCACGCGCGTGTATGTGTCAAATCTTGCACATCCACGAGTCCCAAAAGCGTGTATGTGCGCTCTAGAGCATGCGTGGATATGTCATATTTGGATAAAGATATACCTTATTTTCTGTGAACCTTTCTGCCAATTTGGCTTCGAAATATACTTAATGGGACATAATGGGAGTAATTTACTTGTTTACTCGATACATGGACCTTTGAGTCATATTCCATAAATTGCATAATTATACCCACAGCTGGAAGATTGACACATGTTGTTTGTCAACATAATTTGAATTGCGTGATGTGGGTGTTTTATAACTTCTTATAAACTTTGTGGTTAATATGAAAAGTTCACAACAGACAGGTGAGGGTTTGACAGCATGAAGCTTTGAGCAATTTTTTCATGCTTATGTTATCTAGTTTCACGATTGCTTCAGGTAAATCATCTCAGCTGGCATCAGTTTTTGGAATGTTGAGTTCTTTATTACCAAACACATCAGCCTAGGACAGTCACATTTCTCACAGCAGGGGGTAGCTGTTAATATTGCTGTTTGTCAATTTATAATTCTTCGTTGCTTAACGGTTTAGGGGGGGGGGATGACAGTTTTTCATGTCATGTTTTTTGTCACAAATATTATCAAGTGAAACATTTTTAGCTCGGAAATCGGGCAAAAACGCTGCATGTTGTCGACAACAATTGTGCCTGGACATGCATGTATATAAGTATGATATAACTCATTTCGTCTCTATTTTTACTTATTAAGTGGAAGCTTATGACACGGGGGTCCCTGAGTGCAGCATTACTTTTTGATCCTCTTGAAGATGTGAAAAAATTGTCTTCATTAGGAAAATAATGCACATAAGTGGTAGCTCATCTTGACACGCACACTGTGAAA
Organism: Platynereis dumerilii; assembly: GCA_026936325.1. NCBI lineage: Eukaryota > Metazoa > Annelida > Polychaeta > Phyllodocida > Nereididae > Platynereis > Platynereis dumerilii. The sequence goes on along the minus strand of JAPTHN010000018.1, from coordinate 4,471,969 downwards.
AATATTACGTTGAATTTATTGCCCTGGAGCCCACCACTACAGGGGGCCCACCAGCAGCCTTAGAAATTAAATTATCAAAAATGATGCTCAAAACATCAAAATCGACTTTTGGACCAGATATCAATATCAAACAATCATCACTTTTTACAAGCATAACCAAAAAAATAAGTAGTGTCTGGCCCTTTGATCTTTTGCACAAGATGATAATTTTTTAATTTGTGATGTCAGACAAGCAAGGGCCCCCTCCCTATGCTTTATGCATATATTTCTACTTAATTTTAGAGTATAGACCCTACTTTTAATTACCGCCCATGCTATGCATAGGGCGGTAATGCTTCTGTGCTGAAATCCCATGAATGGGTGAAATTACCAGTGCTCTGGCCTAAACCAGCCCAGTGTGGAAGTTCTGATCATATGTATATTGCATTAATGACATCGTAGATGTGCACAACGGATCGTTTTTCAAGTTAAATTGAACCAGTAAGTCATTTATCGGCATTTTCTTATTACTCATGTGCACTGTAAACATGTGCACTGCAGCCAACAGTATGCAATGTAAATTTAAGACCTGTGCTGCCTCACTTAAGATTTCAGTGTCAAATTTGCGAACTATAGTAGGCACTTATCTCAAAGAAATTAATCCCTCCATAAATACTGTACATATTCAATCTAGTGTAACAAGAATATTTTTTTCAAAAAAAAAAAAGGCGATTTTTAAAGCAAATTCAGCTTGTTCAAAATATTTCACCCATCTACATTTAATTTCGGCCCATTCCGCGAAAAGCGTCCTGTTCCGCAACTGCGCATCCACGAAATCCCGCGGCCCGCCGTTCCGCAAATTAGGCTCGTCCGCATTTTACTACGACGCTGGTCACCCGTTCTGATGACGAATTTTCACCTGCTGATTCTTGAATCTTAGAAAAAGCCTCCTGTCGGGAGGCCTGTGGCCATCTATACAGAGGCGAGTGGCTCTAAATAGAGTAACTAAGAACATATCAGCGAAGGGCTGATGCATGCCTCTAAAGAAATCTTGATATATTATATTGATTTATTAGATAGATTTATTACACAGATAGGAAGGACGGAATGGAGGGAGGAAGGAAATAAGTAGGAGAATGGAGTAAGGAAGGAAATAGAACGGAAGGAAGGAAGGAAATTGGAAGGAAGGAAGGAAATAGGAAGAAGGAAGAAAATTGGAAGTAAAAAAGAAACGAAGAAAGGAAGGAAGAAAATAAGGAAGACATGAAGGAAGAAACGAAGAAACGAAGGAAGGAATGAAGGAAGGAATGAAGGAACTGGGGAGAAAAGAAAGAAATAGGAATGTAGGAAATAGGAAGAAGGAAGGAAATTGGAAGTAAAAAAGGAACGAAGAAAGGAATGAAGAAAAGAAGGAAAAAATGGAGGAGGAAAGGAAGGAACAAAGGAAGAAACAAAGGAACGAACAAAGGAAGGAATGAAGGTACTAGGGAGAAAAGAAAGAAATAGGAAGGATGGAAGGAAGGCAACAAAGGAAGGATAGATAGATAGATAGATAGATAGATAGATAAGTAGATAGACAGATAGATAGACAGATAGATAGACAGATAGATAGATAGATAGATAGATAGATAGATAGATAGATAGATAGATAGATAGATAGATAGATAGATAGATAGATAGATAGATAGGACACTTAATATGACCAGCCAGGCAAATAATGTAGGCTACAGGAAACAAAATTGTTTCCTATTTTTCCCCATCCGCCATACAAAACATATTACTGACAAAGCATGTGCATGTGAATTCAAGACGCAAAGTCGTAGATGCCGCTATTGCGATAACAGGGGCCTATACCAATGATTTCGCCCAGGGGCCCGTAAAAGGGGCTGCCATTTTAACATCTCATCCTAACAATTATTCAGCTGGGATTTTTCTCATAAAGTTCCTTTTAAATTCATTTTGGGGTTTTCCACCTGGGTTTTAAAACACCTTCAATTAAGCAGGCCTGAACCATAACCACTGCCCTTTGAGAAGGTAATTCACAACTCTTTATCTGTTTCATTACGATATTTTGTGTGTGAAGGGAACAAGAAAATGGAATGGTAATAGTCTTTGTTTTTCCACTGAATATTTTGTGTTTATTTTGTTATCGGATAAGAAATAATTGATGTAGACATTGACAAAACTGCAAAATGGGGGCCCAAAATTGCATGCAAAAATGTAAAATCCTCATTTGGAATCTCGACACAAATCATAGTCGGACTAAGTCAATGAAACAACTTCATGCAAAATTGAGGTTAATTCTGTTTTCTTATATTGCACTAGATTTACCCATGATTTGGGGCAGGACTATAATGGGGAATAATTAACCCCACCCCCCTCTACCTGCATGGGCATCTGGCCCCGTGTTGCATGCTGAGCATTTGAAATAGCATTTGAGTAATAATTGTAAGATAAGTGAAGATTGTTGGTAGAGGAATTGAAGTTACAAATGCACTGCCATATGTATTGGTGTAAGGTACAGTCAAGTGTACTTACACCTGAGGTTGTAATTGAGGGCCACTGCCATATGTATTGGTGTAAGGTACAGTCAAGTGTACTTACACCTGAGGTTGTAATTGAGGGCATAGGCAAATAGGTAAAAGTGTATGGCCAATGGCCATTGAGACACTGACAGATGGAATGGGCTTGAGAAGAGCTGTAAAAGGAGGGTAAGATGAGGAGGATATGATGAGTGGAAGTGTTACAGCCAGGTAGAAGTGAAGAGCAGTAGGTGAGAGGTAAGTGTGTGGAACTTTTTGGCGGGAAGGCAGACGGTGGCGCCAGTCCTAAACGTGAGCAACAGCGGAACTACGATGGAGATGCATGCACCCCTGGTGGGGAAAAACAGTAGAGGCAGAAAACGTAAATAAGGGAGCTGTTTCACTGTTATTTGCTGTTGTCAGAAGGACAGGATAGATCAAGAAGGATAGGTGTACAGTTTAGGTGAGTAGCATTGCTCGGGGAGGAGTTTTTAGCTGTTGCAGGTGTGAGCATGTCACCCATGATTTTTGCATCTTATACCCGCAGGGATTGTCATGCGGCATGATGCGGCCATGAAATGGAAAAATTCCCAAAAAACAGTTTTGGCAACGCTGGACCACAGTTGTGACAAATTTGACAAGCAATACTCTGAATAGTTATTGCTTCCATTCATACATTGATTTCTTGTAATTGCCACTGTTGAAGAATAGCTGAGCAAGGTGAATCCTTTGTTTAGTCCTTTGTTCCAAATTTGGGGTAATTGAATATTATATTGCAATATGTAGCTGTATCGATTAACACAGTTTATGACTGGTAATGGTATATCTTTTGTTTGTCAAATTTCTGTGAAGATATAGGTTGATTGTTTCCTTTCAAATCAGCCAAATGATGTCACCCTATTGTTAATGTCCTGTTATAATTAGCAGCAATATAATTTAACCTGATTTCCTTTAAAATTTCTTCCATATTCCAAGGATAACGTCACAAGTAGAACCTGAATCATGGCATACGGGGGACGATTGGTCTGTTGGTAGTGCGTTAGGCTGCCTGTCGCTAGGTCTAGGGTTCGAATCCAGCTCTTGCCGGGTAACCTGGGCCTATGTTGGATGGCCGTTATCAATCATCCTTCGCCCCATTGCTGTGTCCTCCTCCTGTTCCAATTAGCCTACCAAGTGCATAAATACAGGACGTAAAGCCCCAATCATCCATCCATCCATCAATGGCTACCCATGTGAAATAAAAGTACAGTAACCTGTACCTTTATGACCTCACAAAGTGCATGTTTTGTCTTATGGTAATCACTGCTTGTAATCTAATCGGATTACCTGAACAGCATTGGCCTATTAAGTGCATAAATACAGGATGTAAAGCCTCTTTTGCCCATCCATCACTGAATCGTTGACAGTGATGGCCCTGTAGACAGGTCCGAACGGGAACGGGAACGGGGGGGGGGGTTGAATCCAGTATTTAAAGTCTATTCTGGGCTCTCAGGGCCGAAGGTGACCTTGGGCTTCTGAGAAGATCAAAAAGAACAATGGGTTTCTGTTGAGTGTTGCACCTTGATAATATATATGTATTCTTTTATCTTAATCTGCTATTGCAAACACAAACAATAACTCTGGCATTGGCAAGCAAACACCTATGCTTTAACACAATGAGTTTTTTTAAAAGTGTTGAGTCTGATTTTGAGTACGATGCAGTCTGGTATATCTTGAGTCTCAGTACTGCATTTTGATACCACCTGGAGATACTAAAATGTCGTTCTCTATGGTCATTTGTTTTTGCCTTTGTCTATCTGTTTGCCTTACAGCTGTTTTGGGAATTGTATTTATCACCACTGTTCTCGCTTTATTAGAAATATCTGTCTCTGCTTATATTAGGTCTGGAATACTCTGGATGCTTATATATACTTTCCTGTTGTGTCTCTGTTACACATTTCATTAGCTAAGAGCAGTAAATAAAAGGTTCTGGAAGAAAAAGGCATAATCTTGGCCAACCTAATATCCTGTTGTTTCTGCAAGCATTCTGAAGTGGGTGATGGTAAATGAGATTGAGGTCAGCTTCATCAGCTGTCCAGGTTTCTTGGAAAATCTATGAGATTGACCCATCATTGGAACCATGGTAATTGTACGAGTAATTGGGGCAATCGCAACATGTATGTCCTTTGGATACTATAGTACTGAAATATAGGCCTACCGTTATTATTATTAGGGGAACGAGGGGCAAAACGGACCGTCTAACTTCGAAGGCTCGCTGTACCAAGGTGGTATATCATACGAATGCCAAATAAGGTCTGATCCATGAAGAAATACCAATACCACTTGCACAAAAACAGAAAAGTGCTTTTATAACAGTTCTAATTCTTATTTTTCCCTATTTCCAAAAATTCAACTTTATCCCGTTTTGCCCCATACTTGGGGCAAAATGGAATTTCATATGGGGGCAAAATGGGAAGAAATGAAATCACTAAGGTTCTGCAATAAATCAGCTATTTTTATGGCAGTCTAACTAAAAAGCATGTTGACAAAGAGAAATGCATTAAAATTTGCGTCATTGCCAGTAAGAATATTGCAGAATACTAAGAGTAAACGTAGCAATAAACAATGAAATCAACATCTATATACTGGATGCAATTATAGCTGGGGAGTGATGCTAGTAATTATACTTTCTATGTAATTATTTGACAAGGTATTTAACCATAAAAATTAGGTTACAAAAGAAACAAAATTATGTTAGATTTAATGGAAATTTGACATTTTATGAATATTCACATATCTCTGGTTTTGAAGTTTTCTTCCTAATTTACCGATTTAAACTGATATTGGATTTGACCATATTTTTTTAAGGTAGTTACATCCATTTCAGTTTCAACAATACAGGGTTTTAGCACTAAGCCTAAATCCTCAAGGTATTATTGATGACAAATAGCAAGCTTCAACCTCTTCTAGGCTGGGATTGCTTTTTCATGCTTTCCATTTTGCCCACGCAGGAGGACTCCTTCTTGCCCCAACCATGCAGGGTATATTAATAATGATCTACTTGCACATGACTAAGCACCAGACTACATTTTTTTGCTTAATAAGCAAGCTTAATAGTCCTCTTATAACACTGACCATAAGTTATTCTGCTTGGAATGTCATTGGAGGTACTACAGCATTTCCAAAAATGATGATTTTTTAAAAGAAAATCGATGAAGAACTTCAAATTATTGTAGCTGCATACCGTTAACATTCCCAACCACGAAATTTTCAGGAAAAGTTGGTCATGTATCCTATTTTATTTCCAAAAAAACTTGCCGAGAAAACGCAAATAAGCGTTTTGCCCCGCCGGTCCATCTTGCCCCTCGTTCCCCTATGTTGTAATGGTGCTGATTGGTGACGTTCAACATGACAACATGTCAACAAATTTAGCAGATGATTTTCTTCTGACTTTATGAACTCTTTCGGGTCTTGTAACATCAAAGTGTGTGAAGAAACAAGGGAAATACAAGGTTTGTTTGGAATCAACAAAGTGGAACAACTTGCCCCGTTATGTGGCACAACTTACCCCGGTACTGGGGCAAGTCTTGATAATTGACCTACTTCTTTCAAATGCCTACTATTATCTCTCCAATGGTCCGGTTGCCTTGAAACTTGACTCAATTCTGGCCAAGGTATCTTATTTTGATATCTGATTTTCAGGTTACTTGATTAAGCTTTGTTTCTTTTTTGGAAAATCACCCTGAAGCAAAAAAATGGCACAACTTACCCCGGTCCCCCCTACATGTGTTACTGAATGGTGACTTTATATTTGGAGTGTCTGGACCGACTGCTGCCTTGTAGCCAATTTTTAGGAATCGTCACTGACGGCTTTCTTCGTACTGGATTCCATTCAAAATGACTAGTGTCTGACAACAGAATGCTCAACTTAACTCTTTTAAAATTATTTACTGCAGAAGTCCATCTTTTAAAATTATTTACTGCAGAAGTCCATCTATCTCAGTTTTGCTCATAAAATGCTATATCTAAAATATGTTAACAGGGGTTGCTTACGATAGCGCTTATTGATTAGGCAAAGTAAGCATCGCCTGTGCCAATATGTATTTTCAAAGTAATGTTTAATGTAGATGTTGTACATAATATTCACATTTTGGCTAAATAAAAACTGTTTGTCTGTCTGTCTGTCTAGCTGTCTGTCATTAATTCATTGTAACTATATATGTTGCCCTTCCTTTTCACCTTCGAAAAGTTCTATGTAAAAAGTCATTATGCAGCATTGGAGTTTAGTTATGGTTGTGCAAATTTAACTGTATGTTTGTATGTACCTATATGTCCATCTATTTATCACAGAACATTCAAGAAAAATCCCAACAGGAAGTCGTTTGGATGAGATTTTGAATTAGCATTCTACAGTATTATATTATCTGAATTATTATGGGGATCCGGCGGGGTGACCTCGCTTTGTTGCAAAGCCGTTAGTTTCTTGGCAAATGCTCTAAAAGTGAAAGCAAATTGAAATTCTGCCTAGAAATGCAAACAGCTCACAAGTAACCATTTGATGCAGAAGACAGGAACTGGTGCAGACACGTGTTGCTGAAACTATTATTGGTAAGTCCTCTCACTCAAATAACAGGAAAACACGAAGCGGGTCTTATTATTAGAGGCACTGGGTTCTTGGCATATCTTGCCACAATCCCAATTACTTGGTAATTCGGTCACCCTGATTCAAAGCTGAGAGGGTCACATGACTACCAGTCCTAATTAGCTTCCACAAACATACAGAAGTACTACTCTGTGTAATAATGGAGAGTATGTAAAAAAAAACCAGTAACAATAGTGTTTCCAACGAGTATTGCTCATAACTCTCGAGAATGGTCATGGTCCAGTGAACGAGACTCGAGAATTTCTCTAGAAATCTAGGACATTGTCCTTCCATATAGGCACAATGATATAACAAGAGAGATTTAGTCATGCAATGGATCATTTTTTTTGGCCTTCATGAGATCTTTTATAGTTTTAATGTTAATCTGTGTGTTTTGTTTCTATAAATCACAGCTAAACCTCCAGATAGTATAACATTTGCACAAGTTCAACCTCAGAATTTATCTGATATACAATCAGTGTTATCAGCAACAGATAATATTTAAACTAGACAATGGTTTAATTGCATAAAAATAATAGTATCCATCAAAACAACAACCTAGTGCTCTGCAACTGTTACAAACAATAAACACACCTACACTCTCTTCTCCTGAACATGCTCAGTGTAACTCACTCAGGCCACACATAATTGATTCTTAGCTTCGCGGACCCGCCGACCGACCGACCCTAGAAAAAGGACCTTGAGACGAATCCGAGAAGCTAAAGATCAATTATGTGTGGCCTCACTCACACCACCAACCATTTCAATCTGACAACCTTAAACGTTTGTTCTTAGAAAATTCAGCATCAAGTCTTATTCAGTTCCTCAGAGACTCCGAATACTTCTACAAGTTATGAGAAATTAGATTTAAGATAATCTACTAAACCAATGTTGCCTCTAAATAGCCCACGCCGGTGCTGATGGGGCGTAAAACACAAACTCACTCTTCTCCTGAACAATATCTTTTGTGCATGGACATTATCATTGAGTTACGTGCATACAAAAGCCAAATGAAACAGTCTATGAAAAGCGAATGTTAAGATTAGACATTTGGAATATAGGTCAATTCAATTCAATTTATTGACAAAACAAAGAAACTCTTTGTGATGGTTCATAAAAACATTGTGGTAGACTGACATCTCTTATAAATATGTGCCATCCAACTTGTTTTCCTCAGCATTTTATTTATCTGCCCATCAAAACCAAACCGTTAATCTAGTCTTCCCTCAGCCGATGTCATGATATTTGAGAAAGACCGTCAACCGGTGAAGTCACAAATTTAATATGACTTTTCCTATTCCGAAAGAAGTTCTTGCTTTTCTATTAACCTTGTCACGAAGTGAAACGTGAGAGTATGTCATAATTTTCCCAGCCATTTTGTGTCATTTTATAATGTAGTTTGCGGAGGAGGGTGTCTTATTCTTACAAAAGCACTGTAGTTGGTCCATGGAGCTTCAAGAAGTGACTTCAATTGTAGACTCAGTTTTCCATCCATCATCTTGGGATCGAGTTTGCTGTTCGATATCATATTTTAATATGAAAAAAAATTGTACCCACAAATCTCATGTCTCTGCAGTCGACTTATAAAAATTTTATTAAAGATCACAGCAACTAATGCAGGCCATGAAAGTTTATCGTTGGTAAGTTCTTGACTTTGAGTGCTTGCTAACTGGTTTTCCTTTGTTTACTCAGACAGATAAATATGCAGCCATATAATTACCGGGGGGGGGGGGGGGGGGCTTGGGAGTTTTCCTCGGCGGGAAATTATTTACTTCACGGTAAAAGCGACAGTATTTATTTATTTCAAGCTCGAAGTCCCTCATTATTTAATCCCAAATCAAGCAACATCGTATTGAGAAATACCCCTGGCAAAAATTCACTGCCAAAAAATCATTTACCTGAGCAAGAAATGATTTACAGTCCTCGTCATACTTACGTGGAATATCTAGTTCATTTCTATGCTGTTGAACTGTAATGTCAGAGATGACACTATTCTAGCATTGCAATATATTTAAATGTGATGTCACGACAAACATACAATTGACTGCAAATCGTGTAAATGATGTTCTCCAAAAAGTGAAACGCTGGGCTGACAAATGGCTAGTGACCATTAATGTAGACAATGCAGTCTACATGATTTTTAAAAGTGGTTGAGTAAGGCCATTAGTCTAATTAGTTAATTTGATAAAACTAGGAGACACCTACTTGAAACAGGTGGAATGCCATTCCCACTTGGGTATGAATCTCCAAAGTGACCTCTCGTGGGAAAAGCATATATTGAGCATTATTGGCAAAGCAAATAGGCGTTTGGGTCTACTAAAGCAATATAAGTACACTGCCTCGAGGGGTGCACTTGAAAGATGCTATCTGACTTTTGTCAGACCGCTCCTTGAATATTTAATAGATAACGCCCTCGTTTGTGACGCTATGCAATATATCCGAGGGCTTTAGCCGAGGATTATTGCCTTATACCACTGTTTGCTTTTTCTGGCCAATCAGAAGGCAGGATTTTGGCTGACTACAAGTTGTCAAAATTGAAGAAACACTAAAACAAAACTGACCAACAAAGGATTAAAACTGAACAACACTGACAGTAAACAAGGAGGAAGATTGTATCAAGTGTAACTGGTCTCAATAAAAAGGCTGTATTCACTCTTTTTTATACCAATATCTGATATAATGATCAAATTTAAGGTCACTTGATAAAATAGTTAATTTTGGATAGGCAAGCTGCAAAAAAAATAGCGGAGCAGCAGACCAACAATTTTGGCCCCATTTGGCAAGCTCAAAGAATTATTTTTTCTTCTTAATTCGGGGGCTGCCGCCCCGAACCCCTGCTTCTTCTTATTTCGGGGGCTGCTGCCCCCGAAGCCCTGCTCCTTGCTTTATTTCGTCACTTCAAAATAAAATGTACTCAGTGACTGTAATTATCAGCCATACGAAAGAGACCTTGGCTAAGAGGGCTGCACTATCGACCTACCTATCTATCTATCCGTCTATCAATCTATCTGTCTATCTATCTAGCTATAAATCCATCTATAAAATTAATCTATGATATTAATGTATTGTGTTATTTCTATCTATCTATCTATCTTTCTATCTACAAAATTTATGTATTGTATTATTTCCTGAGAACAAAGAATTCTGACCTGTTGCCTTCAGGGCTGCCAACCTTCAAATGAAATGAGGAACATGAATGTACAACAAATACAATGAGATGTTGTCAAACAATTTAAATTAATTTATTTTGTACTTAGTGGTATAAGTTAGATAACACCCTCGGATATATTGCATATCGTCACAAACGAGGGCGTTAACTTTAAAGCAAGGAAGAGGGGTTCGGCAGCCCCCGAAATAAGAAGAAGCAGGGGTTCGGGGGCGGCAGCCCCCGAATTAAGAAGAAAAAATAATTCTTTGAGCTTGCCAAATGGGGCCAAAATTGTTGGTCTGCTGCTCCGCTATATTTTTTGCAGCTTGCCTATCCAAAATGAACTATTTTATCAAGTGACCTTAAATTTGATCATTATGTCAGATATTGGTATAAAAAAGAGTGAATACAGCCTTTTTATTGAGACCAGTTACACTTGATACTATCTTCCTCCTTGTTTACTGTCAATGTTGTTCAGTTTTAATCCTTTGTTGGTCAGTTTTGTTTTAGTGTTTCCTTCAATTTTGACAACTTGTAGTCAGCCAAGCATGCAATATCATGGTCAGGTGTATGAGCTGTGATATGCATTATATCAGAGTGAAATCCTGCCTTCTGATTGGCCAGAAAAAGCAAACAGTGGTATAAGGCAATTTATACCATTTGACACCTCTGTCAGCCAATCACACTCCAGTATTTCAGGGGAATAATTTCCATATTCTTTGCTATCCACTTACCGTTTTATGTTTGACTGTTTGAGTGTCCGTCTCATGGTATAAGCCGGTTATTCACCATGGGATCAGGAATATGTGTTTATCACACCTCGGCCTAACGGCCTCGGCTGATAAATCACATATTCCCTCTCCCTTGGTGAATAACCTTTACATATTTTTTGATAGTTGTACCAAGGAGCTGTCTGACAAGCTTGAGGCTGTACACTTGGAGGCTGCAAGAACTGTGACTGGGGCGAAGAGATATACCTCCCGTGAAGCTCTTTATAAAGAACTGGGATGGATCTCATTGGAACATCGGAGAAACCTTCATAAACTACAGAAACTTCACTACATCTATCATGGATTAAGTCAAGAATACCTGCATGATGTTATTTATACTCTTTGTACCATTCACGGTTATGCTACTCGAGGATGGACCAATTTAACTTAAATTTACCTCAAATGCATGAAGAACTGTACAAAAAGAGTTTTTTGCCATCATCAGTTATGTTGTGGAATGGTCTTCATGCCAATGTAAAAAATTCAACAAGTCTGCTATCTTTTAAACTTAAATTAAAAAAAATATTCCTACAGCCACCAGAGTTCTTTCCCCTGGGTTGTCCAGAAAAGATGAAGTTATATTAGCACAACTTCGACTCGGCTTTTCCAACTTAAATTCTCACTTGTTCAGCAAAGGTTGTATTACTTCAGCACAGTGCAGTTGTCAGCAAAATGATGAAACAATTCATCATTACTTTTTTGTGTGCCCAAGGTATCAAGTTATCAGAGAAATCCTTATGAATGAATTAAGAGATTTGCTTCATGAAAATGTAATTTCCACTGAACTATTGTTATATGGTAGTAACGAACTTGAACCTAATGTTAATATAAATATAATAATGAGTACTATTTAATGCATCCAATATATTCTAAATGATAACTGCAAGGTACTACTATTTTTTTTTTCTACTAACCCACTGAGCCTGTAATTGAGCCTTTGGCTCGTTGATAAAGTGATTAATAAATATGTTTAAACCAAATGTGATGTCATTTTAAGGTGGCTCGCTACTCATGCCGAGTGGTAGTGAGCGCACATTCACGCGCAGCCAGGCAGGCCTTATCTATCGTAACGTCACCACAGCAGCTGAGCTCTGCTGACACTGTTTCAGCTTTTTTTTTAATTCTGATAATTTCATGCGGCGGCCGCTTCGTACACACTTTTTTGCCACTTCTCTTTGGGCTAGAGACTTCTGGTTTGGAGCATTGGATTTGCTACGAATAGGACTACAAACTGACGGGATTTTCGTCGAGCAAGTCTAATTTCTCAAACATGACTTGGTGACACAAATTAATTTCTTCATCAATTTCAAAGGGCCTTCTATTGATCATGACTAATCAAACAGCCTCTATGTTTCCAATGTTGAAGTGGAGAAGATGACACTTCATCAGCTATCATTAGTCATTAGTAATCATTTTTCACAGTGAACTGATCCTAATTGTGTGTATATCAAAGTGAAAGGCTGTAATCATTATCGACCAGAGTATTTTTTAAGGATTTTTGACTGGGAGACCAACGGAACATTGTAGCTCCATGCCTATGATGCGCGAGAGCCATTTGCGACATCAATCATTCAGTTGAAAATCCTTAAGATGAAGTTTTTGGTATGACACGCTTGCAGAAGGGACTGCTAATTTTGGATTTTGGCCAATTTCCACCAAAACAAATTAGACAAATTTTAAATTTATGAAAATTGAAAATCAGAAAAATGGCATCAGCAGAAGTACAATTGTAAAGCGGAAAAATTATATTTTGATATGGACAGAAGAAGCCTCGCTTTCAAACGCACCTAAGAATTATATACAAAGACAAACTAGATAGATAGATAGATAGTTTTTTATTGATGCATGATGTACTTACAATTTTCATATGATACTAACAAAATAATAACTAGGTAATTAACAACACAATTTAAGACAAAAATAGCATCAAAGGTAAACAGCTGAGTTACAGCGTAACTATATAATTGCTGCAACCAAGTTAAATAAACAATCTTTTAATTATTTTATGTATAAAAAGAATGAAAATGAGAATGGGTATGGATATGGGATGTGACGATTCCTTAAATTGTGGCAAATGAATAAAAACTAAATCTGAAATTAATGAGAATTTCTTGAAAAATTGGTCTCCCAGTGATGCCAATTTGGCAATAACTGGGAGACCAAATCTGTCCACTGCGAGACCATTTGGTCTCCCAGTTACTATATTAAAAAATGCACTGTTATCGACTGCTATTTCCCGTCATTTGGAAGCTTCTTCAATATACTTATTAAGCAAAAAAATGTAGTCTGGTGCTTAGTCATGTCTGAGTAGGTCATTATTAATCTACTCTGCATGGTTGGGGCAAGATGGAGTCCTCCTGAGGGGGCAAAATGGGAAGCACAACAAAGCAATCCCAGCCTAGAAAAGGTTGAAGCTTGATATCGGGTCAATTCAACCATAACATTTGAGACATTCAATACATTTTCTGGCCATATAACAGGCAAAATTTGAAAAAATCACAAGAGATTTGTGGATCTAATCCATGTCATAAATAATACCTTGAGGATTTAGACTTTGTGGTTAAACCCTGTATTGTTGAAACTGAAACGAATGTAAATACCTTTAAAAAAGCATAGTCAAATCAAATACCAGTTTAAATTGTCAAATTATTAATAAAACTAGGAAATCAGAGTTATGTGAATATTCATAAAAATGTCACATTTCCAGAAAATTTAACTAATTTTATTTCTTTTGTAACTAAATGTTTATGGTTAATAATTTGTCAATTAATTACATAGAATGTAGAAGTACTAGCATCACTCCGCAGCTATAATTGCATCCTGTATTGAGATGTTGATTCCATAATTGATTGCTATGTTTACTCTCAGTATTCTGCAAAATTCTTACATTGCAATTACACGAATTAATGCATTTTTGTTTGTCAATATGTTTTTTAGATAGGCTGTTATCAGAACAGCTTATTTATTGCATAACTTTTGCAACTTTATTTCTTCCCATTTTGCCCCGTATGAAATTCCATTTTGCCCCAAGCATGGGGAAAAACGGAATAAAGTTGCATTTTTGAAAATAAGAAAAAATCTGAATTGGAACTATTAAAAAAGCACTTTTCTGCTTTTGAGCAAGTGGTATTGGTACTTCTTCATGGATCAGACCTTATTTGGCATTCGAATGCCATACCACCTTCGTGCTGTGAGCCTTCGAAGTTAGACGGCCCGTTTTGCCCCTCGTTCCCCTATAACATCACTTTAGTAGTTGGTTACTATGGTTAGGCTTCAGCGATGTCATAAAATGAGACAGGACATTCACTTCCAAAGTCACATATCTCATATGACTTTTCCAATTCCTGGAAATTCTTGCTTTTCAATTAACCTTGTCACGACGTGAAACGTGAGAGTATGTCTAAAATTACCCTGCTATTTTCTAGTCATTTCTACTTGATTGTATGGGAAATATTTAGAGGAGGATAAATTGTTATTGCATAAAAATGGGGTGTACTGTATTCCACAGAATACTCATTAGCTCAGTTATCAATTGGTTATCATTGGCAGCCTGGCAATAAACTAAAATGGTATGAATTTTCTCTTATTCTGTCATGTTTGTAACTTTCTTATGAGAGACACAGGTTTTTTGTACTATGTATGTAGGCCTATTTGATTTAATGCTCATGAAAATTATGTCCCAATCTGTCCTATTTAATTAGTTTTCGCAAACATACAAAAATCGTATGTGCAAAACACCACCCAACGTATTGGTGATGATTGCAGCAATGAAATTTTATAAGTACGATATACAGATCGGACACTTTAGCAGCTTGCGCAGCCCTACCATTACACCTCAGCTATTTCATTGTTAAACTTGGATGAGACTGGGTTATAGGGGTATCAAACAAGCCATCAACCAAAGCTCCAAGTGCAACAGGAGCTAAGCTGCAAGGCAAAATGTCCTGGTGTCGTACCATGTTCAAACACTCAGAAAGCTGTGAAATACAACAAATAGGCCAATGGTGCAGTATGTATGCAGTACTGTGACCTCACATTGAGCACCATCATCCCAAGTCATACCATGACAAAATGGCCCATAACCTTTGCTAATTCATGAATACTTAATTAACTGACCCAGTTGTTGCATCTGTTTCACACTGTTACATATGGAGAAATTGTGTATTGTTGTAAGGTGCTATCACAGTTCCAAAACTTCCATTGAATTATGTGTTTTCACAGTTCTTAAATGAAACTGTTTGAAAGTTTGCTTGTTTTACACTGTTTTTCTCAGTTGCCAGTAATCCTCTAAGTGTCCATAATCCGACTAAATCTGCATGCAAAATGCTTATGACCTAAATAAGCGGCCAATCACAGAAGAGGTTGAAAATAGCAGAAATCCCTGGCAATTTTAGCAGGGCTTGCGTGTGGAGGATGATTGAGCACCTGATTTGCATGCTTGACCTCCAATGCTAACCTGTGTGAACATCCATGTGATGTCATACTGCCACATTACAAAGAAAATCACTTTATAAATTCTTTCTGGAAGGATAATAAAGTGTTATTCTGGTGCAAATGGAAGGATTTATGACTGCTTTTAAAAAGTATATTCCAAATTAAATTTTGGCAATGAAGTATTGCAGGGATATGAGTTTCCAAAACCATCAGTTACAACAAACAATACAAAAGGGACCAATTTGTGTTGAAAGTAATTGGTTCATTTGTTTCATTAAATTGATTTTACCGTCCAGGTAATTGCTTGTTGTTTTCAGTTCTGCAGACAGTCACTGAGAAATCAGCTTAGCAGACAAAAGAAATGTCACATTTAACATTTATACTGACCTGAAGACTGCCCCAAATATGCCCCATAACCTCAATTATTTCACCAGCAGACTGTTTTTGGACTCTCACAACATTGTCTTGTTCTTAATGATAATTTTCTAGTGTTTTGCGAATGTATACACAACAAAAGCCGAATAAAAAGATGAGATTGGTGGAGTAGAGTAATTTAGGTTTTTTCATCGGCCACAGTGTTTTGCATCCCCATCAGTTTTGGCATCTGTGCAGCCTACAGGCCTATATCTGCCATTATACCATTCGACATGTCTATGAGCCAATCAGTCACATGCCAGTATTTCATTGCGATAATTCTCCTGTATATTCTTTGTCCTGCAATGTAACAGTCCTTGTCATATTTGTGTGGAATCTAAAGTTCTTTCTATGCTGTTGTCGAACTGTCATGTCAGAGATGACTATATTCTCTAGCATTGCAATATAGGCCTATGTAAAATAACTTCAAGCTCTGATGTCATTATCAACTGGGTCAGATTCCCAGGCTTTTAGCCCAAAACTGAGCATCACTCAAAATCCTATATGTCCGGGCTTATTAGCCAGGACACTACAGTAAAAACCTCTAAATTTTAAAATGTATATTGTGATTTATCCATTTCCAAGAAAAGTTCTTGTTTTTTTTATTTGTCTGATCACTAGTAAACTGTGAACTTAGTGTGAAGGGTTGTTCTAATGAGAACGAGGTAGCACGGATCATTCTCGGAGCCTTTTGCTACAACAAATGGCATTAGACAGGGTGGCATTATATCGCCAATTTTATTTTGAGTCTATATAGATGAACTTTTGAAGGAATTAGAGCAAGAAGGCATAGGCTGCTAGGTAGGAAGTCACTTTTTTGGAGCATTTGGCTATGCAGACGACTTGACATTATTGTCGCCAACTGTTGGCGGTCTGAAGGATATGCTTAATGTGTGTGAGAGATTCTCTAAAAATTTCAGTGTAAAATATAATCCACAAAAGACTTTGTATGATGTTTAGCAGGAAAGATAAGATAACACCTAATGTGAAATTGTGTAATGAAGAATTGAAATGGGTGTCATCAGTAAAACATTTAGGCACATATCTAGACTGTAGTGTGTCAGAAAAAACAGAAATTAGAATGAAAAAGAGTGATATGGTTCAGAGAGTAAATTATGTGTTGTGTACAATAGGAGAGTGTAATGATGATGTCATTAAAGCAATATTTAATTCAAAATGCGCACATTTTTATGGTTGCCAGAGTTGGAATTTAACAGACAAGCATGTTAACTCTTTTCAAGTTATGTGGAATAGGTGTATACGAAGGTTGTTAAATCTGCCCAATTGTACTCATACTAGGTTTTTGCCAATTTTAATGGATTCACTTAGTGCACTGGAGCAGGTCCAGACTAGATTTGTCAAATTAGGACAGACAATGATGAAGTCAGAAAATGTGAAGGTAAAATTTTTATGTGATTTTAGTATCAAAAAAGCAAACAGTTTAATAGGTGCCAATCTGCGATTGATTGAAAAGTAACTAGTCTGTGATATTTCCAAAATGTTGTCTCTTAGTTCTTAAGCCATCAAGAAAATGTTTTTTCGCGAAAGATGTGATATTTTATGTACAAAACAGATTTCAGAACTCAGAAATAGCACAGTACCAGGTTTTAGCCAGAATGAAGTTTTTACAATTCTCGTGCACTTGTGCACAATATGATTCTTTTAATTTATATTGTATACACGTTTTTATTTGAAGTCTGTGATATTCTTTTTATTTTTATAAATTAACCATGTATACCATTTTTGTACCTACTGTATGATTATGTGTATGAAATAAATGATTTATATAATTAAGGTGCTGCAGAAGCGTAAACACACAGACACACTCTAATACCATATATATATGCTATTTTTCTTTCGTTTCTTTGTAAAATAAACAATAGTGGCTCCTGCAGCCAAATAATGATTAGTCACAACATCAAAGAAAACTCATCTGAAATTGAAGTAGAGGATAATGAAAAATATCAAAACGATGTCTTGATATCTGAGTAATAACTTAATTTTGCCTATAAACATTGCGAGTTGCCTGTATTTTGTGTTTGAAAGGATGTGAAATGAAATGGCAGAAAGAAGTATGCGTTAACATTTCCTTAACTGCTAAATTGAACTTGGATCAATTTTGTTCAAAAATATATGTCAATAATGAAAGAAATAACCTGATTTTTTTTTCAGTTAGCCTTTTAATATCTTAGAATGTAGGCTTAAAATAATTGTGTTTCCAGAAACATGATTTGTTTATTTCAATGTCCTGTGTTTAAGATATTTTTATTCATTACGAAACTGGGATGGTGCCTTCAAATGTCATGGTGTCATTTTATTTTTGTACTGAGCTGGATAATACCATCGCCATGGCAACACCACTTGATGCTCCACAAAAGGTAATTTCAGATATTGGTGAATTTCGAAAAGCATTACAACTGAAGTCAAAAGGAGATACTCAGAAATGTCTTAGCATGTCACGCTAAACCTGTATCAAACCACAGGTGTCAGCCTTTCACAGTCATTGTTTGGGTTCGCCTTTCACAGTTATTGTTTGGGTTCGGGACAGGAGATTATACCTACATGTAGGGAAGCTTGGGAGAGTTGGGCCACTTTTTACATTCTTGCACCTCCTGCTAACAGTAATGATTATATAAACATGCTTAATGCGTGTATTGTATCTTGAAATATTTCAGAAAAATATCTTTAGGTTTGCATTGATATTTGCCAAAGAACATATGAGCTACAGCCCCATGAAAATTGGAAAAAAATTGGCCCAACTCTCCCCATCAAGTGGGAGACTTGGGCCATTCAGGAGGGAGACTTGGGCCATTGCAATATATCTGGTTCAATTAAGCTGCACTTGAGGCCATAATATTTTTAACCTGAAGTGTGGTGGTCATAGAAGTCGCTAATCCTGAATTGAGGCCTCTTGCAACTCTAGTTTGCTGTCAGACTTAAGCCTCGGCCTGATGGCCCAACTCTCCCCATCTAGATTTCCTGATATCTAATTTTATTAGACTATGAATAATTAGTAAGGCCTAAAAATATTCAATCTCTGTTGAAAATTGCTCTAGACAAGTTCTTCTGTCTTAATAAAAATAAATCTGGGTAAATGCAACACATGTGGGGAGAGTATTAGCACTGTCCCAACTCTCCCCATTCCACCATTTTTCTCTAAATCCCAATTATGACAAAACTGGTTGTCTGATAATTTTCTAAAATATGTTAATAACAACTGAAAAGTCAAGCCTACCAAGCATGCCATAGAAAATTTTCTCAGTCCTTGTTGTCTGACAGACAATTAAAAACTCGTAACATGGCTCAGTTTTTCCTTTTTTCATCCAAATTTGAATTTTCTTCTCTCTCAAGATCGTGACAAGCAAATTAGCCAGAAATGTTACATCCATTGAAAGATTTTTATTTTTAAAAAATTTTGGTGGCTGCAGCTTTCTCAAAAAATGTTTAGTTTCCTCAAAAATCAGGGTGGCCCAACCCTCCCTGCGGCCCAACTCTCCCAAGCTTCCCCTACCTAAATATTGACGCCCCCGCAGGTCTCGGGCCTCCTCGTGGCGGAGGGTGGTAACACTAAGGTGAAGACCTCTATCCTTCAGTGGCCAACATGAGACAGTGCGCTTGCACGGTGTGTCCCCTACCTTACAGGGGAATATCAATGATAATGTCAAAAAACATGTTTCAAGACCGGATCGTACGTCAACCGGGTAACCAAGGTGCGCGTCCCTCAGCGGGAAACCAGGCTGAGATTGAAAAATTAGCGACTGGACTACCAAGATTTCAACGGACAAGGACATCCTCGGATGACTTGATAGACCCTGACTGCCTCCCACACATCTTGAAAGGCGAAAATTGCCTTGTGATGAAAGGTGAAACAAAATCCCTTGACGACCTGTCAGCTATCGATGTTTATGAAGTTATTGCAGACACTTGTGACAACACTGTAGCTGGAGAAATAAGACGTCAAACTAATGGAACCTTCCTGATTCATCCTCAGAACGATCAACAAAAGGAGAAACTGACATCAGTCAACGAAATTGCCGGAACAAAAATCTCCTTTGAACCTTTCAGAAGACCAGGCAAAGGCCTCATCTTCTCAAAAGAGAGCAGGACATGTACTGATGCTCAGCTAAACAAGTGGTTCAAGAAACATGGCATTGAACACTTCAAACGTCTTTCCCAACAAAATGGATATGAATTACTACACTTGACATTCAAAGATGATAAAGTTCCAAAGAAAGTACCTGTGGCTTTTGAAAAGTGCAGAGTTCGCCCTGTCTTTCCTCGCCCAAAACGTTGTTTCAATTGCCAAATCTACGGACATTTCAGCAGTATGTGTAGAAGGTCGACAGTTTGTGCCAATTGCGGAGAACTGGATCACACTCACACAAGAGAGCAACCATGCTCCAAGCCCTCGTATTGTGTTAATTGTGCAGGGGATCACCCTGCATTTAGCCACGACTGCAGAATCTTCAAGAAAGAAAGGGAAATCTTACAACTACAGATTGACACGGGAATATCATTCCCTGAAGCCAGACGCCGTGTAGAAGAGGATACGGACAGCATGGACCAAGGATCAGACTACCCTAGACCAGTTTTACACTTATCTCCAAAGAGACGTATTCAACTGAAGACGAACCTCTTCATGGATGTCATGCAGAAGAAATCTTCACCAGAACAACCAAAGAAGAAAGAAACCATGCACTCTCCTGAACCAGTTTCATCCATATCAACCAGGAAACAAAGTCATACATCCTCTACTGATATCCCTCAAACAAAGATGTCACCTGAACAAGCCAAGACGAAAGAAGCATTGGCTTCTGAGAACAAGCATCCTAAAAAATGCAATGAAGTGATGGCTGCATCCAACAAAGACATCTACCTCAAGTTGGTACACAAAGATCTATCACTGACCACGTATGATCGCCTAGCTTTGATTGAGAAGCATCTAGAAAATTCTAAAAGTACTCTGACAAATGCAGGCCTTGAAAATGGATATGGACTTCTCTTACAGAGAACAACTCAAAGTGCAGGCTGCTGGCCAAAAGAAAAGTATTGTACTGTTGCCGAAATCCGGGAAGCCACAGCATCACACCTATTCACAGAGATTGAATACGGAACTATGATTCTTCTTCTTATCCACGATCTTCTCTTTCTTATCCTGAAATTGGTAGAACATCGCCAGAACCGTTCGTGTCAAAAAGAACAGTCAGGACACCTAACTAAGTCAGCTGCAGCAGTTGTCTGCTTGGTGTTAAACAACAAATGGCAAACTAGTAGAAGGAAGCTCACAGAAGACTACCTTGAGTATACAAAAACACTTCTTGCATCATTGAGACTTTACCAAGCACGCACACAACTTGTACAACGTACACAACAAACAAAGGGGCCGTTCAACAAAGATGGTTTCAGTACAAAGTCGGACCTCATCAAAGCTATTAAAAATTACAAATTTACTGAAGAAGGAGCCGGTGCTCTGATCCTTCTTATACGCCACAATCTGTTTACTACTGCGCTCAAAGTAGCCCAGAAAATCCGCAAATAATTTCTTGATTAACCTACAAAGTTAGTTCTTCCAACAAAGACATGCTATGTGGACAATAAACAAAGACAAATAACACCTGAGCAAGCCTCGATATAGCCCAATAAGTTGCTGCAGAGGCGTAAAACACAAACACACACACACACACACCTAAATATTGACAAGGTGCAGCAGTAACCAAAAACTAATGGTTCTCTGTGATCTTATCAGAAGCCCAAGGTCACCTTTGACCCTGAAGGCCCTGAAGGGATTTTCTTGGATTTGATTATAAGAGCATGTTGTTTTCTGTTTCAAGTTTTGTTGACTCCAGTTTGTTGTAATCTTTTGGGTGAAATAGCAATTTTTTAATCCTGTGTTTTTTTTTTCATTACCACAGTTGTGTGAGTGACCACAATGTGTAAATCGGCAACCTCAAATTATAAGATTTGTTGGAGCTTGTTTGTGGATGAATACATGCTAATCCGTGATTAGTTATCCCCTTAACTGCAAACATGAACACCAAAACAGCCCTTAATCATGTTAATACAAAAACATTGTCATTATGGTGCAACCCTTTGAGGCCATTATCTCAACCTTCTCAGGGAATCAGAGAAGCTCAGAGAATTGGGTCAGCTTTATCGCTCAGTCTGAGGTTATGCTGGCCTTCTGGAAAACTCAGGCCAAGTGAGGAGTGAGCAACCTTGTTTCATTTTACTGAAAAAGATATATATCGGCTGTGGCCTATGATTAGACCAGGGATTTGGGGTAGGTCAATTGACTCCCGACTCCTTTGCTTTTTTAAATCTGACTCCTTCGATGTCCTGAATTACGAATACGACTCCCAACTCCGCTTATCGACTTCATTGCAAACAAATATTATATAGTTAACAAGGGGCGAAAGTAATTTTACTATGATCTCATAGGATTTTCTATGTGAATAGGCCCTACTTGGAATTTTTGCGAATCATATAAATAATTTTTAGGAGTCAGGAGTTAGCAAATTAATTTTCGACTCCTGACTCCACCTGAAAATCAAAGTTCAATCTGACTCCACGCAAAAACCTCCGACTCCTGACTCCCAACTCCTAACCCTGTATCAGACTGCGTATAATGTGGTGACGTATTCAACCATTCCTGAATCTGTGCTTTTGACTTTAGATGTAAGT
The DNA here is from genome assembly GCA_026936325.1 of Platynereis dumerilii. Taxonomy (NCBI): domain Eukaryota; kingdom Metazoa; phylum Annelida; class Polychaeta; order Phyllodocida; family Nereididae; genus Platynereis; species Platynereis dumerilii. Next base: position 4,449,400 of record JAPTHN010000018.1, on the reverse strand, counting down.
AGGTCTGTAGGTTATACCTGCCTTATCGTCGAAGACCTTTCTTAAAGATTTACAAGGCTTTGATTTAGTCATATGAACACAAATATGTCATTCTCCGTGTGTGTCTCTGGAGATCTTCTTAGAACTTATTTCATAAATAATTAATTGTTACTTACGCTAATCCTGTTTCTATCCGATTATAGCAGTTTCAAGGTTTTAAGGGGCTACCATGAGATAATCGGGGAGGGAGGGGGTTGACCTTGGAGTTATTTTGAAATAATTTGTTTCATGCTCAGTTTTAGCAATATAGATAAATAATCTCTGGGAATTAAATAATTTGTTTCTGCTGGGGGTGTTTCTTAAGATCATTTATCACCTGGTTGGCTGTGAATATCACTGTTTACAGTCAAAATATCAGGGCCTATGATATTGTAAAAAATACCACCCTTCAAGGGCGATATTCTTTAACAATGGTTATGACATCACCAGCATTTCAGCTGCCTGATGATGTCACAAACCAAACAACAGCCAGAATAATGGGATTATGACGTCATGTCCATTGTTGCTCCATGGTGACGTCACATTTTTGTGATGGCAGAAAATAGTCCCTCTTTATAACTGAAAATTTGAGGTAAAACCAGGTGATAAAAACAAAACAACCACGCGTCAGGGCACTTCGTACAATATCACTCGCTGTTGTGTGAATTAATATCACTCTCGCCCTGCGGGCTCGAGTGATATTAATTCACACAACAGCTCGTGATATTGTTACTCAGTGACCCTGACTTGGGTTGTTTTGTTATAATAGCTTGATTTAGAAACAAATTTATATAAGAGGACATCGAATGCTCAAAATCATTTATTACTTAATCACTGTTGCCGTTACTTCAAAATAATTATTTCCTGTTGAAGAAAACTCATAGGCCCCCCTACACGGTTCCGAAGAAATAGGATACCAGAATTTAATACACTTCCACACAAATAATAGTGTTAATTAACTATTTTGTGACAGCTGGATGCTTATGAAAGACAGGTTTGTTAGTGTGTACTATTTGAGAAAGAATTAATAATGAAAGACAACTAAAGTCTGCTCCTGTCTAATTAAAATATGCAGAAAAGAAGATGCTCATCACAGGGTCTACTCAAAACGCAGAAGTAATACAGATTCATATACTTGCAGTGTGTCACTTTCATATAGAAGAAGAGTGGACTGTTGCACTGTGAAAATGGCACTTCATGTGTCATCATGCTTCAATGATTTGTCATGATCAAACCCAGTACCGGTACTTTCAATGTTAATTTGATTTTAGGAGACTTATCCTGCTTGTTGGTGACAGCCAAATGAAAGGATTTTGCATCTGAATTTCACTATAAAATCAGTCATGACAAGTAAAATGGCCTTCTCTTTATCATGACTAATCAAACAGCCTCTATGTTTCCCATGTTGAATGTAGAAAAGATGACACTTCATCGGCTATCATGAGTCACAAAGTGCATTTTTCACAGTGAACTGGTCTTCATTTCTTCTACATCAAAGTGACAGACCGTAATTAAACTGTGTCAGGATTATTTTTGTTGCATGGTAGATAACCAGCTTAAGTGGTCGCACACTGGGTCTGTGCTCTCCTGCTGTAATCCTGGTTAGTCGGCTTATTCAGTCATCATGCCATGCCCTGCCTGTTCTAATAGCTTTTCTTGAATGTCCAAATATAATAAAGAATACAGTAATTTTTAAAGCGAGGTTAGGATGATGATCGTGTGAAGGAGCTTCCTGAAGACTACCAGGAAGCGCCTGATGGTATTACAGAAACTCATACTTATTGAACTTGCAGTAATGCCATGATGGCAAGAAATAGTTTTGTTTTCTTCCACCAGCCTTGACTGTAATTGCAAATAATTTTTTATTATTGCGTGACTAATAATTATTTGCCAACAGGAGCTTTCTGTGAAACTCACAATATGTAGACATTGATATGCCAGCATAATAATTATTGGCCTTGAACACCATAATTGCCCGCATAGACAGTATAGAGCTCTGAGGATGGGATTGACTTGGCTGATCACACTGACTGTCAGCCATTGTCCTTGTTGTAATGTTGGGTGTTTGGTATATACGTACTTTCATAGACATGGCATGTGAACACCTTTGCTCAGAAAAAAAATGTTCGAAAACTTTTTTTTTCCAAAAAAAAGGTTTTAAAAAAACACCCAAAAAAAAAGATGTTCGGAAAAAAAAAATTTCCAAATGTTCGAAAAAAATTCAAACAAAAAAAATGATTAAAAAAAAAAAAGTTACATTTTCCCTCTAAACTTTTTTTTAAACATTTTCATTTACCTTTCCACCCTACTTCTCTATGTCCCAATTTTTTTCTTTAAAAACCTGAATACAAAATGAATTTCAAGAAATAATTTAGATAATTACAATTTTAAGTCTTTAAAATGTATTCTTGCATTCAGGCGGTCCCATCTTCATGCTTTGGTATTTACATATCATATTTCAGGTGTCTAGTTTTTAAGTTATGGCCTTGGACTCGTGTTTTGAAGAAGGACAGTACCCTATAATAGGCGGGACAGAGCCACCGGCTCACCGAGCGGAGCGAGGAGTCTCGTCCCTTGTGGCAAACATGCGAGAAGTTCACTGAACCAGATGGTTCAATCAAAAGAAATGATTCAGACATTTGATCCTGGCATTTTTTTCTCATGACGCGGGACTACAAAAAATGTTGGAAAAAAAAATTTCTCAACCAAAAAAATTGTCAAAAAAAAAAAAAAAATTTCCCCCCCAAAAAAATCATGTCTGAAAAAAAAAAAATTTTCCAAATAAAATGAAGTTCGAAAAAAAGATTTTCCAGTAAAAAGTTTTGAAAGATGTTGATTTAAATCTGAGACTTTCCATTGGAACTAAATATCATCGCACTTAGTTTTCTCCTGTGTTTTCTCGGGAGAGGGTTGGTCTAGTGGTAGCATGCTGGGCTGGGTCCAGGGTTGAAATCCATCTCTTGCCGGATCACCTGGGTCTATGTTGGATGGTGGTATCAATCATCCTTTGCCTCATTGTCGTGTCCTCCTCCTGTACTAATTAGCCTACCAAGTGCATAAATACAGGATGTGAAGCCCTAATCATCCATCCATCATACTGTGTTTCCTCATCAACACTGACATGTCAGCAAGGGAAATGTCATGACAGTTAGCGTGAGAAGGATATAATTAGCTGAATAAATGACAACCTGAGAGCTTTTTGTGCAATTATAGCATCCAAGGTCAATGTAATGGCATATCAATGTCAACATGACTTCTACGGATGGTTTCTGTTGTCAAAGATGAATCAGTCGTGCAACACAGGAAAATATTCTTAATTACAGTCAAGGCCAGTTGGTCTGTAATTTCAGAATGCAGTGTTGATAATATTGTCTGATGGGCTGATTTGAAATGTTTAGTTCTTTAAGGCAAGGCCCTTTCACTATTGGTTTTCAGATAAGTTTATTATCATTTCTTAATCCTGTGTTTAACTCAGGTAGGGGGGGGGCGGTGATAATTCCAAAATGTTTCTTTGTGGCATTTTTTGTGTGACCTGGACCTAGTTGGGCAACACGGTTGCCCGTGTTTGTCAATGTAAGCCGAAAACCCATATGGACGGAGCCTTTGAAGGTTGACGCAAAGAAATAATGTCGAAAATTACCCAAAAAAATCATATCTCGGGAACTATTGGTTTTAGAGACTTGCGAATAGGCTCAAATTAACCGGAATCCTCATTTTTACATCAGTTTTTCATAGTAACTATAGGCCTAATTGCAATATTTTTGTTATTGGACAAAGACTTGCTCTTTTCCGTCAGTATACAAGCGTAAACTCGCGTTGCAGACTGTGTGTAGTGTTAGAGCCTAAATAATTGCAAAAATTGCTCAATCTATGTTTACATTTAATATATATATGCATTTGACAGTTCTATTTCATATTATTAATTACTGAATCATACTACAGTGCCGCCTGTAAGTAAGTGAAACGCATGATATTGTGCCATTGCATCAATGTTAAACATCCTTAACCAAAATGCTTCTGGAAGGACGAATTCTCATCCGATGAGAGGAAAACATTTTGGGTCATAAAGGCCGATATGTGAGGCATGTGGGATAAAAATAGCAGTCAATTTTCTTTGCTGTAGTTGGAGTTAGGTATGGGTCAAAGTCTTTGATAAGTAAGTGAAATGGAGGCCCAATGTCAAAACATAGGGAAGGCCTATGCATTGAAAAATAGAGATGTTAACAATCTCTGTATAGTAGCAAAGACTAAAAATAAAATAAAAAGTTTTATTTGTCAAGTTAGGTTATTTATTTAGTCAAATAAATCCTGTTTGAAACATTGCTACACTTTAAAGTGGATGTGGCTGCACAGTAAAGAGAAAAATGTTACACATGTATAGAATTATAGACAGATTGTAAAATTTGAGATACAACATGCCAGAAATACAAAATTTCTCTATTCCTAAATTTTGTGACATGTTTCAACCGAAGGTGGAATAAACATATAAGTCATTTTTGTGACCGGGAACTACATATTTCTGCTTACCAATATTATGTTGAAAATTCAAGATAACCTTTGTATATCTGAATATCTGATCCATCACCACCATAAGAAGTCACACAAATGTCTCATTGAATACTTAAGACTTACACATTCACAGCTTCAACTTGATAATGCTGCTTCAGTTTGCAAAACCTGTCAGTGTCCTCTCGATAAAAAAAGAAACAAAACAAAAAAGTAAAATTACAAATATAGTGAAATGTGCTGTCCCTAGGAGACTCCTTACATTTTCTTACATGAAAATTGGTAAACAAAATTAGGCCTACATTTCTTCACCAAACACACACTTACTTTATAATATGAGGAAATGACTGAAGACAAATAAATTCCAAGTCATTAAAGTAAAGTGTACCCGAGGATAAAACCAGAACACATGCATCAGACAAAGATAGACACTGCGTGTTACATAGAAAGACTGATTTGGCTAAAACTGCAATATCAATCTTCAATGTTTAGGATGATACTTTAATTTTTGGATGATAAAGCAAGTGGAACAGAAATTTTTTAAAGCTAACATTCTTCAGATTAGGCCTATAACGTTCCTAAAAAAATCGAAGGTTTTGCACAAAATCAAGGTTTTTTGGCTATATCTTCAAAATTAAGGCAGATAGGCATATATTTACTGTGAAAGACGAATATAAACTTAGGGATTGCAAATAATTTGAGCCTATTTTGAAGTCTGTATGCGCATTGGTTCTCGAGATATGGCATTTTCAGGTAATTTTGCAGTCGGCGCAAAAGGCGTTATCTTCAAAGCCTCCATCCATATGGGTTTTTAAAATCAACTAAGCAATTGAGGTACCATAGGGTTTCTTTTGACCCATATTTTCATATTCCATCCACACAAGTATGATTTTCTGAATTTTTTTTAAAATAACACCTCCCCCTATTTTAAGCTGTCTCTATTTTCTATTCGATATGTAGGAAAGTTCAACCGGGATAACTGACCATCATTGTATTAATTTATTTTCAGTTTGTACTATGTATTCCTCTACGATGCCCACAAAACTGCATTTCCTCACACAATCAATTGTAAATACCCCCCCCCCGCCTTATTTCGAACAATGCCTCTCGCTAAAGCCCTCGTTGGATAAATCACATATTCCCTCTCCCTAGGTGAATAACCTATACTAAGTGGGCTAATTCAGTCATCCTGTCTTGCCTGTCTAATTGCTCTTCTTGAATGTCTAAAAATAGCTGCTCTGGAGTTTTTCAGACCTGCTGGGCAGCCCGGTGCTTGTGGTTGGGCATTAATTGGATGGTGATGCAACTGATCTGAACTCTTGGAAAGCTTTTCAACAACATTCAACTTAGTATGGCAGTGATAATAGAGCCATTAGTGGCATATTCCAGAAAAAGTGTCCTCTTCCTCTGGATGTTACTGACAAAAATGCTTGCTATATTTGTACAGGCTTCTGTGGACTGAATACTTCTAAAATACTGATGTCTGAACCTTCATGACGTCTCCAAGCATCCACTGGCAGCCAAGAATTACTAGAAACACAATTGTTATAAGTAGATATTCAAGAAATAGCATAGAGCTTATTTGGAAAGAAATTTAATCTGCTAAAATGAAAAAGCTACATAATAGGAATTTCCTTGTACAAGCGATTTGCCAGACTTAATGCTGATTACAGGAGATTGCCGCCAATATTTATATAACTTCTTCTTCTTCTAGCGTGATTGTGCTCAACAGGCTTATTGGATATTAGTCCTTTAGGCAAATCATTGGACCTTTGGGAAATTATAGTGTCTTCTGGCATATTATATCATGCATGTCCAGGAGAAACAAATTGTCTGGACATGAAGAAAGCAAAATGGTGTGGGATAAAAAGTTTATAAGTACAACATGGCTGAATTTGCATCCTTCCGCGTATCTTCACCCTCAACCTGTATCCTCCTTGACCGTTTCGGGGTCTCGGAGGAATATAGGTCTTTGTGAAGATAAAGGGAAGGATACCAACTCAGCCATGTATAATATTGTGATAAAGGCCTAATGACAGGATACACCCCCTGCTCCCTTTTGTTATTCATGTAATATCAGTTACCCCACATTTTACCCCCATTTTGCCCCATCTTCCCCCTTTTCCCCCACTTACCCCTTTTCCCCCACTTACCCCCTATTCCCCCCACTTACCCCCACTTGCCACCCGCTAGCCCCCGCTTGCCCCCGCTTACCCTTCACTTGCCCCCACTAGCCCCCGCTTCCCCCACTTGCCCCCGCTTACCCTACACTTTCCCCCACTAGCTCCCACTTCCCCTTAGTTGCCTCCCACTAGCCCCCGGTTTCCCTCACTTACCCCATCTTGCACCCCACTTCCCCCCACTTTCCCCGGATAACCTCCTCCTTTCCCCCAATTCCCCCAACTTTCCCCCTTACTACCCCTAGTTACCCCATAGGGTGGGGGTGTATCCTGTCATGAGGCCTTAATAACCTCTAAATTTCCACCTACCAATGAGAATCTAGCCTTTAGAATATCAAATAGGTCAATGGTCAAATAGGCTATTTGATCAAAGCCAGAAAGACAAAGCCCACATTTATCATGGTCTTTTATGGATATTTGTGGATATGTGGGAGGGACTATGTATCTTTTGGTCTGTTCTGGTTGCAGTGAAGATATCTTTTTGCAAAAAATCATACATTGGTTTTTTGTTGGTCCATTGTTCAAAGAAATGTATCAGCCAATTAAACCAATTGCAGTATCTGTTGCCAGCTCTATGCCAGTTATTTTTAGATGTTTATCTTAGATTATCAAATTACTGTGCTCAACTGCGCCTTTTAGAAAGATATCTGGAATAAAATGCAGCACACAGAAGCAAAACAAACCAATGTAATTGGTGGATGTTGTGCCATCACACAAGGTAATGATCTCTGAAGTCACAGGTTTCTAATGTGACTTTTCCAATTAGAAGAGTGAGAGTTTTCTTTGTTTTTCAATTAACCTTGTTTACAGGGTGTCTACAGAAAAGGAAGACAGTCACTTGTCTTCTTTTTTGCACTCATATAAGTTCAGAATTTGGTGATAAGTCTGACATAAGAGTGGATTTGATAGTCAGCCACATTAGATCTATTGAAAATATGTTTATTTGTGAACTAGATCACTACTAAAGGCAAAATGAAAGCATTATATGCGAAAGTGCTAGTGTTGATCCGAGCTGACCACGGTCGTCCTGTTTTCCTCATTGTTGAAGAGAAATTTATGATGCTTGTGAGAGAGTGAATGAATCCAGCAAGTTATCCCAACCCTCGCAGTGAAGTTAAAGGCCTCCGTCATGTCTGCATAGGGCAAAATGTTTGTGGAGTGCATCAAGCATGCTTTCACATCATTTCGGTCTCATCTGCAGAAAGTTACCACAGCAAGGGGTGCAAATAATGGGTAATTTGACTGTTCTGATGATATTGTTCATATCCAAATCATGTTTTGTTGAATAATGATGCTTGGCACAAAATAAATTGCAAACAAATCAAATTGTATTGACTGTCCTTTTTTTCTGTAGACACCCTGTAGACCTCACTATGGCACTTTTTAGCTGTAAAAAGCAGGCCATAAACCGACAGTTTGGCATGTTAAGGAATTGCTACAAAATGTGTAATAAGTAGACAGACTGAAACAAACAATTCTTTTTCACTGTGATTTGTCAACCATAGGCTACTATAAATGTAGAAGTTCTCCACATTTCCGCATAACAAAAAGGGACTTCAAAAGTTTCTCTTGTTACATTTTCACTACGGGAGAGGGAATATGTGATTTATCACCCGAGGGCTAGTGAAATGTAGAAGTGCTCCACATTTCTTCATTACAAAAGGGACATCAAAAGTTTCTCTTGTTACACTTGCGAAAATTTTTTTTATTAAGGCTTCACTTCCTTTGGAAAATGCTTCTTGTCTGTCTGTAATCCATGTTACTTGGCTTACACTCTAAAAAATGCCAGGACAAAATTGGTTTTTTAGATTCAAAATGGTTTTTTGAAAAACCAAATTTCAATGCAAAACCAAAATGGATTTTTAAAAAAATCCATTTTGGTTTTTTGCATTGAAATTTGGTTTTTCAAAAAACCATTTTGAATCTAAAAAACCAATTTTGTCTGAAATTTTTTAGAGTGTATTCAGCCATCCTGTCATGGCCCTGCTCCTTGTAATTATTGATAGAATATATTTTGAAAGGATTGGCCAATCAGCAAAGCCATTTTCCATTGGCGAAAATGCGTATACATATAATTATCCGAATATGTGAAATAATATGTACAGTTATAGTACTAAATACGATGCAACATTATTGCTGGAATGTTTATGGGGTATGATTATGCTATTCTCTGCCGTATGAGGTATTTTCCCATTTCCTCGACTAGAACTTATTATTCGCACACCAATCGGGGCCTGGCGTGGGCGAACTAAGCTGTAAGCACTGCCGACATTATATGTATCTAAATAGGAATAACATGGTTATTAAGAGTATGTTTACTGTTGAACTTCTAGACTCACATTATTTAGTCTCCAGTGTGCAATGCTGAATGCCCCCAGATCCAGAATTAACATGAAAAAGATAGTAAGCACTGAACTGTGGGTTGCCATACATCTGCTGCAGGGCAATTTCGGAATGCATCTAGAAAACTTGTTCAAAAATTTTCAACAGTGTATGGTAGCAAAGGTTCATGAACCTTTGATGGCAGTGATACTAAAGCTATTAGTGTATATTTCTGGAAAGTACCCTCTTGCTCTGGATCTAACTGACAAAAAAATGCTGGCTCTTTGTACAGGCTTATGTGGTCTGAACAGTCTACTGATGTCTTATCGTCCTTGACCTATCCATTTATTCCATTAGTATCCACTAGCTAGAAGCTGGGGAATCTGACCTAGTTTGAAATGACATCACAGCTTGTAGTTAATTTACATATATTGCAATGCTAGAATAGTGTCATCTCTGACATCACAGTTCAACAGCATAGAAAAGAACTTGAGATTCCACGTACATGTAAGTATGACAAGGACTGTAACGCAAACTTGTCAACCTTCCTTACTAATTTTCATTGACCATTCATTAGTTATAATGTCATATGTCAGGTGTTACATATTAGTTGTATGTGACATTTGTGTCTATGGAGCTATGAAATTATTTGTCACTCTTTGACAAATGTCAAGGTGAATGTGAAGAAATTAGCTCTAACTAGAAATTAATGGGTCAGTTAATTGATATGTCAAATATTCTAAATATGGCACAGTTATTACTAAAAACCGTCATCAGTCATTATTGCACAGATACACAACTCGTTGACGCACAACAGGGTATTCTAGTCGTACTAATTAGTTGTAACTCTTGTTATGCCAATCACCATTTGGGTGTGATTCCCTTGTCATGGATACGTTCTGGTATACCAAGAGATTTAGTGCTGCTTGTGGAAAGCAATAAGGTGGCTGTATTGGCAGTAATTAGTTTGCTTGTCTCCAAGACTTGCCACATAAAACATGCAGACTGTTGCTTTATGAGGTGTACAAGACACAATTACTGACCTTATTTGAACACAGAGGGCCAATCAAGGAGGCTTTGTGTTGCCCTGAATAGTATAGCTACGGACATTAACAAAACAGTTGTGAAGAAAGAAAAGTAGAAATTTTTTCAGTGCAGGCCTACTTTGCCAGTTCTTTGCAGGTTGTCCGAAATATGCAGTGGCACCTGCATTGTAAGACCCCCCATTTTAAGACTGACTTGCCTTATGTGACTGCCTTTGTCCCCCACTAAATAGTATTTTTAGTACATTTTTGACCCCGACGAGAGACCTCTCCCCCACGAGGGACCGCTTCATGACCGCAAAAGGGGCGATCTTATAATGCAACCACTGTAGTAGATAATCAAATTGCTGTTTGCGGATGCGTCAAGAATAGAATGCAGCCTAGAAATAAACTCTAAAAATGTCAGGACAAAATTGGTTTTTTAGATTCAAAACAGTGTGCAGAATAGTTTATACATCTTTGTATCAACTATCCATGTGTTTGGGTGGACTGAAACTGATAATTTGTGAGTTATTGGCTAAATTAGCCATTTTGGAATGAAAATTCAATGTCAAACCCCATCTACCTTTGGGGCTTTTGGGCAACATCTAAAACACCTTCAAATGAGCTGAAATATTACATGGGAGTCAGAGAGGGGCTATAGAACACATTTAGAGGTTAGGCCAATGAATTTCAGACTTTCGCTTTTTTTGGGACACCCTACTGGCCAGGTTCAATAAGAAACATGCTCCATCCTCACTTTTTCAGAGAGTGTGCATGAAATTAGATTCCTTGTCAATGAAATGGAAATAAATGAATTTATTTTGTTTTGAGTAAATTTCTGCCATAGCTCCAAATGCTTCACAAGGAATAATATATATTTTGACCATGATATTAAGTACATGAAATAAGTGCAGATAGCTGCTATCTAAAAATACAAGTAGAAATAGATGAAAAAATGTTCCAGGAGGAGAGGGGTTAAAAAAAGTTGTGATTTAAAGTTGATTGAAGTACACACACACCAGTTCTAGGTGAATTATTTGAGTGCTATCCATGGACAACTTCTTAAACTGTTAGTTTACACCAATATGAAAAGACCAATATCTTCTAAATATCTACTATGGCTGCTTCAAAGTCAGCCGTCAACTAGATATTTTTAAGATCTGTAACTCAGAACATGTACGAGGGGCGTTCAGAAAGTTCGAGGCTTTTTTTCATATGGATACCTATTTTCAATCTAGAACTATGAATTTTTCACAGGATAAAATTCAGCATATTTAGAATTGATTTGCAAAATTTCAGACAATTTGGACATTTTTAAGTCATTCTGTGGTTGCCATGGAAACTGAAAGTTCAGCTTCTTGGGGCAGGTAATACTGAAACCAAGGATGCTAAGAAATTGTGACTGTGAGAGACTTCTCTCTGGCACTTGTATTTGTGAGATTGACAATATTTGACACAAGAAATATGGCATTAGCTTCTAAATATACTTTCAAGCACACCAAATGTGTGTATTCTTACACTTAACCCATGTAGGAAAGTGCTCCTGCATGCCAGATCTGGCGAGGGAAATTCAGGAGGCAAAGGTGTGTTTCTCTGACTACATAAGGACTTGTGAAAGCATGGATTCACTAGTATGAACAAGAGACCAAAATGAACAGCATTATCCAATATCCATCCTAGATATTCCTGTGATATGTTGCTTTACATAAGTCCTGGTTTTCCCTTACTTTAGTCCATGGGGGCCATAGTTTCGGGCACTGGAGGAGGAAAGGCTTTTGATGACCGAAATTCTTTCTCCGAACTTTCTTTGGAGGACTTCAAGGAACATTTAATTCAATGGGTCAGGTGTATAAATCAATGCTTTTGGTGAGCTTGGGAGTATTTTTTAAGGCTAATATCATATTCCTTGTGTCAAATATTGTAAACTCATTAATGCAAGTGATAGAATTTATTGGCTTTAGTGGTTTCAGTATTATCTGCCCCAAGAAGCTGAACCTTCAGTTTCCATGGCAACCACTGAATGACTTAAAAATGTCCAAATTGTCCAAAATTTTGGAAATCCATTCCAAATATGCTGAATTTTATCCTGTGAAAAATTCATAGTTCTAGATTGAAAATAAGTGTCCACATAAAAAAAAGCCTCGAACTTTCTGAACGCCCCTCGTAGTGCTTTAAACAACATTTTCTACAGGTTTCAAATTGATAGGGCATCTGTTTTTAGAATCATTAAATCCTGGTCCTGCTTTGCCGTGTCCAGACACTATAAATGACTGTTATAGTGAGTACCAGTGAGCTGATTTAATATCTGGAATGGGCCCTATTTAAAATGATACATATTAATTATTATATTATCATGTTTAATTCGTCTGAAATATGGCCATACATGTTAACGCAAACTTGTCAACCTTCCTTGCCAATGCTTAGATTGCAAATTTCCATTATACATTCATTAATTATAATGTCATCTCACGTGTTATATATTAGCTATAAGGCCATGTGACATTTGTATTTATGGAGTATTGAAATTATTTTTCACTCTTTGACATATGTCAGGATCAAGGTGAATGTGAAGAAATAAGCTCTAGCAAGAAATTAATGGGTCAGTTATTTGACACGTCAAATATTCTAAATATGGCACAGTTATTATTAAAAACCGTAATCAGTCATTATTGCCAAGACACACAACTCGTTGACGCACAACAAGTTATTCTGGTCGTACTAATTAGTTGTAACTCTTGTTATGCCAATCACCATTTGGGTGTGATTCCCTTGTCATGGATACGTTCTGGTATAGCAAGAGATTTAGTGCTGCTTGAGGAAAGCAATAAGGTGGCTGTATTTGCAGTAATTACTTTGCTTGTCTCTGAGTCTAGCCACATACGACTCGCACACTGTTACTTTATGAGGTGTACAAGACACAATTACTGACCTTATTTGAACACAGAGGGCCAATCAAGGAGGCTTTGTGCCGCCCTGAATGGTAGCTACGAGTATCAACAAAAAGTATGTGTAGAAAGAAAATCAGTGAGATTTGTTAGCAAATAAACCAATTTCAGTGTCCTGTTGACACCTCTTTGCCTACTCTTTTCTGGTTGTTAGAAATATATTAGATTATCAAGTTACTGTGCATTATTGCACCTAGTAATATCTATAATGGAGTCACCCAGATGCAATGTTGTACAAAGAGAAACAGTGACGTCTTTACAGTAGTCACAAAGTTTCTAATCTGATTTTCCAATTCCAAGAGAGATTGATTTCTGTCCTTTTCTATTAACCTTGTCAAGATGTGAGAGAAAGTCCTGATATTCCGTTTGCTATTTCCCGGTCTTTTCTGTATGACGTAAATATCTTATATTGTTATATAGAAGGACTGCATACGAAATCGGGAAAGGTATCATTAATCAAAAACAAAGTAATCTAAATATGCTAAATGTGTTCTCTTTTTTTCAAAGTGTTTTGCTTTGTATTTGTAAAACTTTATAGTTTCTCTAAAAAGTTTCAGTTTGTTTTTTTTTTGGAAAAAAAAAAAGAAATCAAATATCAAGTATAACTTTTCTGAATCCAAATATTCTTGATATTGGATGAATACCGTCCAATATCTGTTATATTCTCCATCCAATTAAGCATGTTTTTCTTTCAAACTCATTTGCTGCCGAAAATGGTAAGGCAAAATGTGTGTTGAGATTACTTTTAAATTTTCAAGGAATTCCAGTTAATCTTGTACTTTATTCGTAAAATCTCAAATGAACCTAAAAAATGTGCAAAATTAAATATCTTCCAATTCACCATAACACCCTAGGTGGGTTAACATTAGGGGGAAAACTTGAAGTGCCAAGGACTGGCATTCTTGTTTCTTAGTCATTTGGTATTTGTAATGAGATGATGTCTCTCTGGTAGGATGGAGTTAGGAGGTTTATTTATAGACATTCGTGTTATTATGTTTCATCTCACATTGTTTGTTTATTTTTGACAAACCGGTTATATCCAGAAAATCAGTTTGGGGTAAGTTGTGCCTTTTTGATTGGGGTGAGTTGTGCCAATGTTATGACATAGGATTTAATTTTTTATTCATCTTTTTTTGTCGTCATTTTACGCAAAATTGAATTTATGAGTGTAGCTTTTCATACCATTATATTTGGTATTTTTTTTCTTGGTGCCTAATGATGTTGACCAAGTGGGTATATATGGATGGCATTGCCTTCTTTACCCAGTTCTTCATTTCACCCCAACAGTGGGCGGCACAACTTACCCCATGGCACAACTTACCCTGGTCTCCCCTACTTGTTAAATAACTTTCAACATTTTATGGCAGATACTATTTAAAGTCATTAGTGATTGTAATAGTATATTTCATGAAAAATATCCTCTGGCTCTGGATCTAACTGACAAAAATGCTTGCTATCTTTGTATGGGCTTATGTGGTCTGAATAGTCTACTGATGTCTTAATCTCCTTGACCTATCCATTAGTATCCAAGTATCCAGCGGCAGCCAAGACACTTTCAGTCCATTAACATTGACTGATCTTCCCATAATGTACTGTATTTCTATATTGAGATAAGCAAGTTCTGATATATGGATTAATTTTATTTGTATAACGTACTACTGTTTTTGTCCACAGTCAAGCCATGGAGAGTTTGTCCGGTGGAGGCATTTCGATTCTTGCGAATCTGTCGCTGCTCATCTAGTCGGATTGTGCATATGGACCAGTGCCGTGAGTTGGTAAAATTTCAGTTTTGGGCCAATATGCACATACATTTAAGGTCATATCTCAGCCCCTTGATGGAATTTTTGCCCATATTATGGATCATATGATAGGCAAAGATGTCTTCTTTCATGAGAATAGCAGTAATTGGATCCATTGGTCACTGGTATTGAAATAATGAGTGATACATGATTGCAGTTAGGGAACTTTTTGATGTCCCGTATGGACACTGCATGTAAAATTTTTGCATAAAACTTTTAAATACCTGAAAAGAGATGAATTTATGATCACACTTGCTAAGCGTCACTGTTCCTAGATTAGTTTGGCATCTTATGAATCCAGAAACAAGGCAATTGGATGTCTCTATGCTTTTTGAATACACCTTTTGTAATCCTCCGTTGATGTGTCCTGGGTAAAAAAGTGCAATGCGATATTTGATGCAACAGGTAAACCATTGATGCAAACATTTTTGGAACATTTGACATACCGTAATATGGGGTGAATCGGGACACTGGGGTGAATCGGGACAGAATGGGGAAACGTTGTATTTCTTAAAAAAACAACTACTTCCCCTTAACTCAGGAAATCGATTTTTGGTACATATATAGTAGACATACCAGAGCACATGTCGGTGTAGTTTTATACTTCTAACTGCAGGTAGTGAGGAGCTGCAGGACCTTAAACTTAGTACTGCGGGAAGTCAATTCTCAAAGGCTTGTCAAAACTTTGCATGCACTGCAAAAAATTATGAATACTAGAGCCACTTATCTTGCAGTTAACTTTTAAAACATAGTTTTGACCAGTTGGGGGGCCCGAATAGTAGACTAGATGGGTCAAAATTTGAAAACCTTGAAATTTCAGCTGAAAAAATTTTGAAAATTTTTCGTTCCAGAAATGCCTTTTAAAGTTTGCGTTGGGTGGGTCAAACAGTCAGCTATCACTGCACTTTCATGTCCAAGGGTCCCAATGCCCCGCTGATCTATACTGAAGTGATAAACATAGCTGTAATGTTTTTTGACTGTCATTAAAATCACACTTCTAACTAAAAAATCCTGACCACTTAGGGCTAAAAAATCTATTGCCAATGATAAGCAAGTTGCTTGCACATTTTGGGCCAAGTTTCAGGTCTCTAGTGCTAATTATTTTTGAGAAACTGCATTTAATCAATTAAAATACCAAATATGTGTGTCATTAGCATCATGCCTATAACTTGAAATCCGTACCACTTAGAGCTGAATAATGTATTACCAACAAATAGGAAAGTGGCTTTTCTGCACACATTGAGCTATATTTCAGGTCTCTATGACCAATAGTCATTGAGATAGAACATGTCCTTGAACAAGAAATTTACAAAAACAAACAAAAACACTCTTTTCATCAATATTTTGGATTCTGAATAATAAAGATGATCTCCACTACTTCCTCCAGTGCCCAGTGTCTTTACTAAACCATATTTCAGATGCTAGACAATGGTTAAATGTTACTGGAACCCCATATTTTGTTAGTAGTTTCAGAGAAGCATCAAACTTCATACTAAGCATGTCAGATGCGAAGAAAATGCAAAAATGTTATGAAATAGTCTGTTGAAACATTTATTGATAATATATATTCAACTGATTTCAACTGAAGTTACTTGCAACAAAATTTTAGTGACGTAAAGGCAAAAGCCTTTTTTGACATGATGCTAATGACAGCGTGATGCTAATGATAATTACAGTAAAAATCTTTGCAGGGACCAGTGGAAAACTGGCAGTCTGGCAGTATGTGCATGCAATGACCTTATGAACACCAGACATATGTTCACAGTGATTTTGGTCCAGAAATATGCAGTCAAAATAGAGTAGCAAGGCGTTTGCTAATGACAAATTGAGATAGGACAACTGACATGCCAACAGAAATATTCTAATATGTTGGTTTACATAAATGATACAGAGCTACAGATAGTTCAGTTATTTTCTTGGGCTCTCACACAACATCAGACACAAGCTTTTCTCACGGAATGTGTGTCCCTTTAATTTTTATTAAGAAACAAATCCGGCGTGATGCTAATGACGCTATATTGGAGACATCGACACAACAACCTCCTGCTCTTATACAGAATATTATTTCAGCTATTGGTGACCAGTTTTTAGAAGACTGACAGTCAAGTCTCCATGTATGGAAGAGTTTAATTGAATTAGGATCCTGTAGTAGTTTTTGTGATACGATCTTTCAAAGAAAATGTTGTTGGAGACAGGCCATTTTCAGGGGTGTAGGCCACTTCAATGCTATTTTTGGATGGGATTAAAATATTCTACCGCATATTTTTTGTGTTAAAAGTTTTGCTAATATCCTTGTCTATGACAGATGACAACAAGAGGTCCTCTATTGGTCTTCCTGCCATCATGAACTATTGTTCAACACCGGAGACAAGAATTTCAGACTTATCAAATTTTGACCCAGATAAGAGATTATGTATGTTAAATTTGGTCATGGGTTCAGATCCAGGGCAATGACAAAATTTAGGAATCAACGAAAATAAACCTACTGATTTTCATTTGAATGTACTGGTGTCTCTTTTCTATGAATATAATTTAACTTAGCATTATGAATAGTGGATTTAGTCCAGAATTATCGCTCACTGGAAAAATTAGCAAAAAACTACAGGTTTTGATACTTTTCTGTTATTTAACACAATTTTTATAATTTACATATTATCAATGAAATTGATTTCAGATTTTCCTGAAAATACATTTTTCACATGTTGAACATGTTTTCTAATGCTAACTCACAAGTAGCAATCACTTATAAAAGCTAAGAAGTAATGATTGTGAAAATAAGGGATTGTCCCGATTCACCCCAAAGTGTGGGGTGAATTGGGACAGTGGTTTTATGGGACTGAAGCATTGAAACTTTAAGATATCATTTCAAGCTCTTGGGGATAGTTAGACCTTGTGCTCGGACACAATTTGACACCTTATTTTATTTCTAAGTTTATTATTCTTCATACTATGACAGAAAAACAGCCAATTCTGTCCCAATTCACCCCATATTACGGTACCAATGCATTGCTCATGACCTTTTCTGTGAGGAAAATATCACTTAAATTGGCTGAGGCATTTGTGCCAGAAGCTTTGATGGCTTGAGTAAGACAGACAACAGCAGGAAGCTCTTATATTCTGCGACAATTTTGTTAGGCTCCACTTGTTAGAGTACTTCCTGATGAAGGCTTGTTGCTGGAATTCTTGCATTCTTGGTATTATTGGCATGCTCATGAGCCTGGCTTTCCATTAGTATATAGAATATGGCAGAATGTCAAACCGATCATGGCATTAGAGCCCTATCTGTGAGACTGACAAAAAAAACTACGCTCTCACATTTTGTAATATTTATAATGACCTTACTTCTTTACACGCTTCTTGATGAAGGCTAGCTGAAGGAAAGTTAACTCTTCTGATATGATTTTGTTGCTCATGAGCCCAGGTTTCTGGGGGTTTATAGAAAGTATTTGTAAATATATAATATCATGATATTATATATTGTCTTTGTCACTGACAACAAATGTGGCACTTTAACATTTTGTAAAATTGTATGTTCAGACATGTCGTGTTCTAATGCTTTCTGAGAAATACTCATTGCCGAGTTTTTCACTTGTTTGATATTGCATTGTTGCACTTGAGCTTAGCTTTGCATTGGTATATTATACAATATGGTTTTTAGTCAAACATATCATGGTATAATGGCCCTGTGTTTATGGCTAACAAAAAGTGCAACGCTTGCTTACTGCATTACCTGCTAATTCCACAATAGAAGATACGATAAGGCAAAAAATGAAAAATATGTATTTTGCTTGTTATAGGCATATTATTCGACAGATCTTGTGCAATTTTCATAATGCTATCCTAAAATGTCTTTGCTGCTGAGGTATTTGAATAAACCAAGGTTCGTTTCGAATAAACTGCATTTAAAATTAGTATTTTCTTCACATTCATGTTTAAATTTACGGGCATAATGTGGCCTAGTCGTCACAAAAAAAGCATTTACAACCTCAATTTTTTGGCTTTTCAATCTAATGATGCATAGTAAACACATAAGAGATTATTGTTTTTTTCGGCCAATTTCACTGGAAATTCCAAATTTTACCAACTTGTGGCATTGGACCATATACGTATATTAGCTGTAACTTAATTTCATTAATTATTCCAGATGTTCTCAGCTATCTGTAGGTCATGTTCAATGACATTGGCCAGGTTCAATAAAAAAAAAAAACAGTCCTCACTTATTCAGAGTGTGCATGAAATTAGATTCCTTGTCAATGAAATGGAAATAAATGAATTTATTTTGTTTTGAGTAAATTTCTGCCATAGCTCCAAATGCTTCACAAGGAATAATATATATATTTTTACCATAATGTTAAGTACACCAAATAGGTGCAAATAGTTGTCCAAAAATATAAGTAGAAATAGATGGAAAAATAGAACAATCAATTGCTAAAATGTTCTGCGAAGAGGAGGGTTTACTGCAATTTTAATGAGGAACCACACTAAAGAGCTATCCCAACAGGTGGCAGCACTATCAATGTTACCAGCTGGGTAGTGCAGAAAAGCATGCAGCTGCATGACTTTCTGGACAAAAAAAGACCTGTAGACTTTAATATTCATCCCACTTGCAAAATTTAAAAAGCAACATTGAGGAAATAATATTACCCAACCACTAGCGTAATCAAACTTGTTGTTTCTATAAATTTTCCGTGCATTCAGCGAGTGAACTTGACTTAGCTTTTTTTTTTACTTTTGGGAAAAAGCACTGCTCCCGAATGGTTAGAGTTAGAAAGATGGTTTTGATGTCAAAAGATACCTATATTACAGGACAACTTTAAAGGAACATTTCATGCTCCTAACTCAATAAGTTTTTTTTAGATTAAGCATTAAGTCCCCTGAAAATACGATTTTTTGGTGTTTTTTCCGACATTCTTGTTTGCAGGGGTTAAAAGTCTGCTATGAAGTTTGCAAATAAAATATGAAACCAAATCTATCATCAAGCACTATACTTGCAGAATCAAAGTAGATAAAAATTATTTTTCAGAGTCCAATGGTAGCCAATATGTGACGAGATACATTTCAACATGCACAAACTACATTGTGACGCAAAAAGGCCAATTTTCTACTTTTTTGAGACATGATTCTTGTATTCAGAGCTTTTAAAATCTGCTATAAAGTTTGAAAAAACAATTTCAAACCAAATCTTTCATCAAATTAAGAAATATTCTTGTTTATTGTAAAAATGTAAAAATTTTTTATGAGTGTCTAGTAGTTGCTGATTTATGAAGAGACACGTTACACCATTCACAAACTGAGTTATGACGTCAGAATGCCTATTTTTTTTTAGGTGTTCTTTTGTTCAGAGATTAGAGTAGATAAATTCAAACCAAATCTACCATCAATGACAATAAAGAAGCAAAAATTATTATTGACATGCACAAACTGAGTTAATACCCCAAAAGGCCGATTTTTGACATATTTTTAGGATCAAAGGTTTAAAGCCTGCTCTAAAGTTTGAGGAAAATAATGTCAATCCAAATCTATCATCAAGGACTAACACTTGCATATTCTAAAAAAATATATAATTATTTATGAGTGTCCAATAGTTGCAGATTAAAGACGAGATACGTTACACCATGCACAAACTGAGTTATGACGTCAGAATGCCTACTTTCTTTAGATATTTTTGTGTTCAGAGATTAAAGTTGGGTAAAATAAATTCAAACCAGATCTGACGTCAATGACAATATTTGCAGACTCTAAAAAAGCAAAAATTATCATTGACATGCACAAACTGAGTTGGATCGCCATGTGGGGCAGGTTGGACCACGGAATGAAAGTCCAGGAAAGTAGAAGAAAGTGAGCAAACACCACATTTTATTCTCACAGATCACAACACACACTTGTGTGTCATTGCAGAATGATTGCATCGGAAGATATACCCAGATAATTTCAATAAATCTTGTTTAGAAGGGTTGGCATATTAGCCAACTGAATTGATCTTACTCTCATATTGTACAGGAATGACTTAGGTGCTCTATTCATGTTAAAAATTACACAGCTGGCATTTTGCAGATTATTTTTTGTCAGTCAATCAAGTTCATAATGGTCCAACCGGCCCGGCCCAACCACTTATGAAAATGTCCATGCCTCACCAACAAGGTTGAATTTGAACTCAGGAAACTTATATCAAAAATTACTTAAGGTGGCTCGCTACTCATGGTCCAGCAATGGCGACGTCACCATGGAAACAGCAGTCTTCTGAGCTCTATGAGCTGCTTTTTTGGTTTTTGCTAATTTCGTGCGACGGCCACTTCGATCGCCATTTGAACCACTTCTATTAGGGTTAGAGACTTCTGGTTTAAAGCATTAGATGCGCTATGAAAAGGACTGCAATCAGAGAGACTTTCAGCTTCATAGTCTAAACGGAATATTTCTAATGGCGATTTTCGGCAAGCAAGTCTAATTTCTCAAAACTGACTTGGAGATATAAATAAATTTTTATAGCAAAATCCATCGCGGTAGCAAACCTTCTCTTATGCATTTTATTGTTCCTCACAATATTTGGAAACAAATGACAAAGAAATGAGAAATCCTGTCCCGCCAAATTTTTTTAATGCTATGGTTTATAAAAAAAGTTAAAATTGTCAAAATCAATTTTTTTATTCCGAGCCCATTGGAAAGCCCTTTAAACTAAATATATCTCTTTGAAATTGCAATCAGCAGTTCCATTGAAGTTTCTTCTTTCATTTCATGTTTCATTTCATAATATGGGATGCATGACAACTGAATGACAGGGCAAACTTCACTGTAAAAAAGTTAAGAAAAAAATTGTGTTTTTCAGGTTTGCATGGACTGACTTTCTTCTGCATAACCTCAAATAATATGAAAAAAAGGCTGGTTGCGACCACTTTTTTTTACATATCCTTGCTATAAACTATATTTTGAATCATTCTAAACTATTTTTAAGAAATCCTATCTTGGAAATTTCACGAGTATCGAGCCACCTTAAGTAGTGATAGTTTCAATTTATGAGACTGATCTGACTGGATGATCCCCCATATTTTAAATAGGGTAACCGGCCATCGAGACTTGGGAAAAAATCACTTTTTATGCAGGAAATCAGACGACCTGAAATAGAACTCACACTTTTCCTTCAATGCTCATGAAATATTTTGGCACAAAAGGCAGACCAATAAAGGTTTCTTCATTGGGGATTTGTATTTGGGTGAAGTCATTTTAAACGAGGCCAGCTATGTTTTTGACTTTAACAGGGCATAAAAAATGTTTGACTTGTAATAATTTCTTTAAATTTCCCTGAGATGTAGAATACAACTTTGTCTTCATAATAAATCCACTTTTACGTGAAAAAATGGTTTCATCATTGAGACCAGGGACCGCAAACTCTCAAAATGGTCCATTTTTGGGGACCCTGTCAAACGTCACATTTTCAAACAGTGTTACTTTGACAGCTGATGGTTAGCAACTGAAGTAAGTTATGCTCAGTTTTTAAAATTTTAATGACTACCTATATACCTGAACTTAAGTTTTTTAATTCCATTCGGTATGTGAAATGTTCTGGGAATATTTCTCGGGCCACCGAAACCTCCCGTCACGTACATCATAAATGTCAAACATGGTCAATCCAGAAAAATTGTTTTCTAAAAATGGGTTTTTTCCTATTTAATTGGCGTTTGGTTGATTTATTTTCCATTGAATCAAGAAAGTCTATGATAAATAATCACATACCAGTCAGCTTTTAAAGGAATATCCAGCCTATAGTCAAATGGTCGCAGTCCGAACATCCCTGTCAGCATGGCACGGCGGTCCAAGGTCGGTCCAGCGTCAGTCCGATGTCAGTAGCATCGGACCAGCTTTGGGCCGACGTTGGACCGCCGAGGCACGCTGATAGGGATGACACCTGCAGTCACTGAAAAAATTCTCACCTACAGGATGGCAAAATTTCAATCCAAATATTTTGACACACCCAGTAATATTTTATGGGTTTGTATGCTGCTTAGTAAATTGTTTGTACAATGTAGTAAATCGTTTGTACAATGTAGTATATCGTTTGTACAATATAGCAATTTAAACCGTTTGTACAATATAGTACATAGTTTGTACAATGTACTATATTGTTTGTACAATTTGCTAGATTGTTTGTACAATATAGTATATTGTTTGTACAATGTAGTAAATGGTTTGTACAGTTTAGTAAACTGTTTGTACAATTTACTAGATTGTTTGTACAATATAGTAAATCGTTTGTACAATTTTTTTTTTTTATGTCCTAAAATGGCTTCTGTAGAAAGATATTTTTTTCTCTTTAATTTTTTTTTTTCGTAGAAATTTTTTTTTCGGAATTTTTTTTTTTTTTTTGGCGGAATATCAGAACAGAAGAAGAAGAAGAAGAAGAAGGTAGTCACGTTGTAGTCACACGTGAAGAGAAGCAAGTGCCAGGATCATATTATGGAATGTCTGAATCACTTTTTTGATTGAACCATCTGGAGCACTCCACTCGCCTGATAGCCAAAAGGGACGAGACACCTCGCTTCGCTCGGTGAGCCGGTGGCTCTGTCCCATCTATTATATTATCATGTTTAATTCGTCTGAAATATGGCCATCGGCCATACATGTTAATGCAAACTTGTCAACCTTCCTTACTAATCCCTAGTTTGAGATTTTCATTGAACATTCATTGGTCATAATGTCATTCTCATATGTCAGGTGTTACATATTAGTTGTATGTGACATTTGTGTCTATGGAGCTATGAAATTATTTGTCACTCTTTGACAAATGTCAAGGTGAATGTGAAGAAATTAGCTCTAACTAGAAATTAATAGGTCAGTTAATTGATACGTCAAATATTCTAAATATGGCAGTTATTATTAAAAACCGTAATCAGTCATGATTGCCCAGACACACAATAACTCGTTGACACACAGCAAGGTATTCTGGTCCTACTAATTAGTTGTAACTCTTGTTATGCCAATTGCCATAAGGCTGTGACTCCCTTGTCATGGATACTTTCTGGTATACCAAGGGATTTAGTGTCCACTGGCGGAAAATAATAAGGTGGCTGTATTGGCAGTATTTAGTTTGCTTGTCTCCGAGTCTAGCCACATACGACCTGCACACTGTGGCTTTATGAGGTGTACAAGACACAATTACTGAACTTATTTGAACACAGAGGACCAATCAAGGAGGCTTTGTGTCCCCCTGACCAGTAGTATATGTATATGAACAAAAAGTATGCATAGAAAGAAAAACCAGAAGTTTTTTAGCCCTATATGACTTTTCCAATTCCAGAAGAGATTGATATCTGCCCTTTTCAATTAACCTTGTCAAGATATGAGAGAAAGTCCTGATGTTTCTTGCTTTTCCCCAGTATTTTCTGTATAACATGAGCATCTTGAAGGGTTGTATAGAGGCACTGCATGTGAAATTTGGAAAGTTATCATTGATCATAAAACCAAGCAATCTAAATTAAAAGAGTTCTCTTTACTTCAAAGATATTTGTTTTATTAAACTTTACAATTTCTTCAAAGACTTAATTTTTTTGCAAATGATGTAAACATGTCACCTATCTCAGTTTCTCTATCATTATCTTAATAATACTGCTCTAATATCACACAAGAAGGAGTTGTAATTTCAATCCATTTAAAATGGTGAGGTAAAATTTGTGCTGAGATTTGTCTTTACAAATTTACAGATTTTTCTTTATTTTTATGATTCACCATTACACACTAGGTGGGTTGACATTGCAGCCGTTGCCATGAAGTTTGATATACAAGTCAATTAACTCAGACATACCGATTTATGCATTAAAAGATACTGTTTCTTACGTGCCAAAAGGGGTTATTTGTCACAAGAACTGCTGTAATTGAAAAAAGCTCCACATTTCTGTGTAATAAAAAAGATACTTCAGAAGTTTCTCTTGCTACATTTGGCAGAAGTCTGCTTGAGTAGTCACTCCCTGAGGCCTATGCTTAATGTCTGGTGCTCTGTAATCCTATAGTTATCTGGCTTCCACACTAATAGTCAGCCTGTAATAGCCTGGCCTAATTGCTCCTCTTGAATGTCCAGTTAGAGGTGCCATAGGCTAGAATTTATGACTGGTGCAGTCAAAAAAAGCTGTTTTTCAGAAATTGGAAAAGACTAGATCACTGATCATTTTTAATGGTAATGTTTATTAATATGTGAGTTAGGCTCAACTTGATTTATAGGAAGTGACACCCTGTTTTAGCATAAATATTTTGTCATAGGTTGTTGACCCCTTGCATTGATGCTACCATCAGATATGATTGAAAATGTCGAGTTACAAGGTTTTGCACTTTCACTAATTACAAGTTAGTGACAGTTCAAAACCTTGTAACTCGATCATTTATCACATTTTAAAGCAACTTACAGCATTGAATGTACGTCCAATCTATAGGTATACAGTAAAAATTATAATTTGACCATAATAAATAACAACAGCTAATTTCAATTAGTGGCTACAATAGCAAGAATAAGGAAAATGACAATTTTTTCAAATTTTCGTGCACACTCTTTTTCAATAGCCTACATCACCAAAACAAATATAGGGAGGTAAAATTTTTTAAAGAGAGAAATTTCCTGTGAGCCATAAAAAAGTACCGCAATCATCGTTTTTCAAAAAAAGTTGAGATATCTGACAATATGCGCTTCTAAGTTCTGATTCGAGTTTCAAAGTTTTGCACTTTCACTTTTTGGAACAAATCAACATACAAGGTTTGGTGAAATCATTCTGTTACAGCTTCCATAAATAACAAACTGGCAAGGTGACCAATTGACAACATGTATTGGATATTGAAATAGTCATTCCACCCAAAATCTAAAAATATCAAAATTTTGACATACAAGGTTTTGCACTTTCACCATTGACATGTAGAAGACCAACAGTTTGTGCCAATTGTGGTGATCGAGATCATACTCACACCAGTTAATTGTGGTGGGGACCACCCTGCGTTTAGCCCTGAATGTGGAGTCTTCAAGAAACAAAAGGAAATCATACAAGTACAGATTTACAAGAGCATATCATTTCCTGAAGCCAAGCGCCTTGTAGAAGAAGATCACCCTCCCCATCCCATTACTTGGGATGATGAAGAAGACATGGACAAAATTGATCAAGTACCAGATTACCCTCCACCAGTTTTGCACTCTTCCCCACGGAGACGAATTCATCTGAAGAGGAACCTCTTCATGTATGTTTTGCAGAAATCGCCTGCCCGAGATTGACCACAGAAGACCAAAGAAGAAAGAAACAAAGGATTTTCTTGAACCTGTTGCATGCACATCACCCAGGAAAACATTCCGATATAGTCAAACATTAACTCAAAATACCCTCCAGACAAAGTAGTCACTCAACCAAGCCAACAAGAAAGCAAAGTTCTTCGGTTTCTGAAAACAAGAAAACGCCCAAACCAGCAACACGAAAAAGTCCTACACACTGCATGATTCTTTGCAGGGACTAAAGTAAAATGACAAGCACTCCCAACAAAAAAGCACCCTCCAGGCCTCCACTTGTGACAAACAAAACATAATAATTATCAAGATCATTGCTACAAACCAAATTGAGCGACAAATTTTGCTCTCAGGCACTCTTCGGTACTCTTCAACTTCTACATAAGCTGTGTGTGTTACAATCGTTCAATGCAGTGAGACCCAAGGATAGAAGATCCAATTCAATCATAGACTTTGTTCAATTCTCCTTGGCACATACGATACTGAGTCACTGACGCATGTGGATGATATGGTAAGTGCAGCCCTCTAAGCCCAATTCTGGGCGCTCACGAGGGTTGATTGATGAGATGGGAGAGAGAGCGGGAGTCCTCAACATGTTACACATTTACCCCATGTGAGGGTCTTTTATTTGCCCCGCAGAGACACTGATACAAGGGGCCGCCAATTTAACATCTCATCCGAGTGACATCCAGCTGGGATATTGCTCATGAAGGTACACTGAAAATTTTGGCTTCCCCACCGGGGTTCGAACCCATGCAGGCAAAGACCTTCAGCAGAGCAGGCGGGCACCTAAGCCACTTGGCCACCCAGCTGGAGTTTGGTTTTACTGTTGACGCTGACCACTCTAGAAAGAAGGAGTAACAATGCTGACATTGTGGCCAACCCTCCCTGGCCACAACCACGACCAACTCATTCTACTAACGAAATGGTAATTGCAGCCTTCCAAGGCCAATTCCACTCACAATGGTTGATTTATGAGCTGAAAGAATCCTAGACATCATAGTACGGCTAATGCCCCAGTCTCACGGCACGTTACGGAGAACTTTTTTACCACTGAGGGGTAGCTTGAGTTGAATTCTAGGAAAAAATGACCATCCCGGCGACATACAATGTTTATAAAACCATTACATAATTAATTAAAAGCATATCACGGCGGGGTTCTTTTTGTTCACTGCAGTTGAATCTTTTTTGACATCCACGGCGCAGTTTTTCCATTTCTAGGAACCCCTGAGGGGAACAAAAACTTCCCCTGGGGGGATGTGAAAAGTCGACGGCGGATCACCCAAATTCATCCAAATTACCAGGAAATACTTCGACGCCGATTTAAATAGTTCTCCGTATCGTGCCGTGAGACTGGGGCATAACCCTTGACACTAAACATCACTGAAAAATTATTGAATATGCAGACTCCCAGCTTTATCATAATAACTAATCTACTATAATGGTGGTCTTAGTTACATTACTGGAAATGTAACTTATTACATCTAAAGAGTGTCATATTGTGCATATAAAAACCGCTATCAGTCATTATTTCCCAGACACACAACCGGGTGATGCAAAACAGGGTATTCTGGTCCTACCAATTAGTGGAAACTTTATTGTTATTCCAATTGACATATGGGTGTGATTCCCTTGTCGTGGATACGTACTGGTATACCAAGAGATTCAGTGCTGCTTGTGGAAAGCAATAAGGTGGCTTTATTTGCAGTAATTAGTTTGCTTGTCTCCGAGTCTAGCCTCATACGACCTGCACACTGTGGCTTTATGAGGTGTACAAGACACAATTACTGACCTTATTTGAACACAGAGGGCCAATCAAGGAGGCTTTGTGTCCCCCTGAATGGTAGCTACGGACATTAACAAAAAGTATGTGTAGAAAGAAAATCAGGGCAATTTTTTAGCCAAATAAACCAATTTCAGTGTACTGTTGCTAGCCCTTTGCCAGTTCTTTTCTGGTTGTTAGGAATGCATTAGATCATCAAATTACTGGACGTATCTGCTCCTTCAGACATCTTCAATAATGCACTGGTACAACATATATTAGTCGATGTTGTGCAATGAAACAAAGCAATGACCTCTAAAGTCACAGAGGTTTCAGATATGACTTTTCCAATTCCAAAAGAGATTGATTTCTGTCATTTCCATTAACCTTGTCAAGATATGAGAGAAGTCCTGATATTTCCTTTGATTTTTCTAAGTATTTTCTGTAGGCCCCTATAATATAAAATACAAATGTCTGGAAGGGTTGCTATAGAATCACTGCATATGAAATCGGGAAAGTTAATCATTGATCATAAAAACAAGCAATCTAAATTGAATAAGTTCTGTTTACTTTTAGATATTTGCTTTGTGAAACTTTATAATTTCTTCAACGACTTAATTTTTTTTGCAAAATAATCTAACTGAATGACATATATCTCAATTTCCTATCATTATCTTAAAAATACTGTACCTACATCATATGGGAAGGAGACCAAAATAGAGTATAACTCTTCTGAACCTAAGTATTCTTGATATTGGATAAACATCTGTTTCAATCCAATTAAAATGGTGAGGCAAAATTTGTATGGAGATTTTTCTGGATTTGCCGCTAATTTTGTCATTTATCCATAAATTCTATGTAAAATGAACCTTAAAAAATTGCAAAATTAAATAGTTTCTGATTCACCAGAACATCCTAGGTTGGTTAACATTAAAGGCCTTGCCATGAAGTTTGATATACTTGTCACTTGGCTCTAATAAACATTACAAGATACTGTTTTATACAAAGCAAAAGGGGATGCCTGTCAAAAGAGCTAATGCAAATTTAAAAATGCTTTATGGACAGGGTTCAAATCCGGCTATTGTTGGGTCACTTGGCCTATGTTGGATGGCTGTTTAAATAATCCTTCGCCTCATTGCCGTATCTTGCTCCTGACCTAGTTAGCCTACCAAGTGCACAAATACAAGACATAAAGCCCCAATCATCCATCCATCGGATATATGGCTTAATGTACGTTTACTATACTACTGCAGTTTTTTCTTACTGAATTACGCAGAAACACAATGGATTAAAGTAAATGTTTCAATAAGTAACATGGAGCTTTATTTGAAAGAATTTAATCTGTCAAAAGGCAAGAGCCACATAATAGAGAAATCCGGGAACAGCAGATTTTCCAGAATTAATATTCAGTTTTTTTTGGTTTTTAGAGATGCTTGCTTGCTTGCAAGCGGCATCTCTATTGTGGGAGGATGGCTCTGAAACTTATGACAACTGCCTTGGTCATGCTGTTTCATCTCTGTCATTAAAACTTTGTATACAGTCTCAATAGAATTTTATCTTGTGTTGATAAACTTTTGGTGTCTTTCTGAGATGAAAAAATTTAATAAAGAAAACAAACAGGCTGAGTTTCTGCAGGTCAAAGGTCAATCACCAAAAGTAGGTCACAGGCCAGATACCCTCCAGCAGGTCTCACATGCCAGATGCCCTCTGCAGGTCTCACATGCCAGATACCCTTGTGCAGGTGACAGGCAAAGGGGTAGATACTATCATTGGCAGTCTATCTAGAAGCATCTCTTAAAGTGCTTGCACGTTATTTTTATATCTAGGGCCAAAGGCACATCTGCAGTGCTTATATTGCATTCATTCTTATTTCTCATACAATGTTATGGCCAGTTATTTTCAGGTAGTTTAGGATTTCTTAGATTATCAAATTACTGTGCGTAACTGTGCCTAGAGACATACTGAATAGAATGCAGCACAGAAGAAAGAAACACCAATTTCATTAGCTAATGTTGTGCATTGAGACAGGGCAATGACTTCATAAGTCACAAGTTTCTAATGTGATTTTTCCAATTGGAAGAGCTATTGTTTTTCTTTGTTTTCAATTAACCTTGTTCAGACCTCCCTTGCCATGCCACTTTTTAGCTGTGAAAATCTGCGTTAACAGACAGTTTCTTAAAATTATTTTATTATAGATATATAATGCTATATGGTGAAATTCGATATTCAACAAAGCATCCTTGTCTGATGAGAGACTGCTCTCCCACAAGAGACCGCCTTGACTGCTGCAGAAGGGTGGTCTTATAATGCAGTGACCACTGTATTTGTGTATGTGCCCTATGTTAAAAGATTAAATTAACCACAAGTTCGATTTCAATCCTCATCGATATAGGATTTTCACACCTGACACCAGACATATCTATTCATTTTGTGGATGTGCTGAATTATTTTTTTCTAAATAAAACATATACAACCTTGTACAACAGTACGAATAAACATGATAATAATAATAGAAAGTTTCAGTGAAAATGTAATTGCCTTTTGAGTAAAACATGCAGTTTTTCTGCAAACATACAAATTTATAAAACTGCAATCAATAAATATATCCTACACAAAATTTGATTTGATTCAGCAGGCCTTCGTATATCAGATTCCTGTTCACAATCGCTTGGTCAAGTATTTTGGGAATCATGGCTCGTCAGAAGTGGATCTGCATCTCCATCCATCTGAAACTACTGCTATTTTGCCTTCTTGTTCAAGAATCAGCAGCTGGGTGATCTTTCTTGCTCTGCAAAAGCTATTCTTTTTGTTTGTGTGATGACCTAAATAATTAGTTTCTAAATAAAACAAACTGATATAGAATGAAATTTTTTAATACAAATTTCTCAGATTATGAAGATGTAACACATTGGTATACATGTGTAAGATGTTGACAAAAGTTTTCCGGGCTTGATTAGATTCGGAATTTGGACATTGATAAGGATGGCAAGGTGAGTTGGACTGAACTGTTGCAGTTGGGTTACGACAAGTAAGGATCACAAAATGTAGTTCATAAATATAACCTGTCCTGGGGCTGCACACTGTACTTCGTAGAATTGGGTGATTTTTTAAAGACATTTTCCAGGTTGAATGATAGAAACAGGTTCACACATACAAGGTTCACACATACAAAACATGGAGGCGCTGCTTTTCACTTCTAGGTGTGTGAAAAAAATATGTCATTTTTCTAAATAACTTGCATTTCGTCAATTTTTGTCATGCAGGTCTGAAAGTCGAACTCGTTATGCCCAGATAGTTATATTTAAACGAGTTTGTGTTAGTTTTTCGATATCTGCCTCCATAAAAAAATGCAAGTTATTTAGAATTTTATTTCTGAAAGCCAAAATTCCTTGGTTCGGGTTAAACTTATCGGAAATATAGGTTGTTGGTACTCAAATTGAAGCTTATTTTCTGCTGAGAATGATGGTGCAAAAATTATGCATGTGAAGTGAAAATTAAGCGAAATATAAGAAACCGCGACTTACCACTACAAAATGTTTGTCATTTCAATAAAAAATGTATACCCATGTAGTCATCGTAGTTTTCGATGGACCATCATTGAATTCAAGTAAATTAATTAGTGATATAAGAGCGGCTTTATTACTGAAGCCATAGAACTACAGACAAATTAATAATATTTTGGGGGTATGCGGCACGCCCCAGTAAGCGGGGCTTAACAAATAGGGGTATAACTTCCAAAATAAAAGAGTGGGTGCATTTTTTTCTTCAAAATTGAATTCCTGACAAAATTTTATATAAGATAGGCTGAAATTGGAATAAATGTTGTGTAAGCTAGAAAGTTGTGAGTTTGGCAGTAATTCCTGACCAAGATCTTAAAGCCTGTCGTATGTGGATGGCGTCTGGCTCTACTGTTGAAGAGATCACTCCAGACAAGAAGTTTGAAACTCGGACAAAGTGGCTAACTCTCCCCAGCCACAGCCACAACCTCGAGCAAAATCTTATAAAGATATGGTATGGCAAGTGAAACCCTGTGAGGCCTGTTCTGACGTGCAGTACTGTCAGGTTTCTGTACTTGTATAACCATAGGAGTATCATATTGTGCTTATTAAAAAAAGTAATGAGTCATTTTGCTTTGACACAAGATTATTTGGAGACACAAAACAGGTATTCTGCATGTACTAATTATTACTAATTAGTCATAACTTTCCGGTTGTGTCAATCACTATTTGTGTGTTACTTCAGGGAATTTCTTGTGAATGCATGGTGCTGCATTGGTAGTAATTAGTTGGCTTGTCTGACTTGCCACATAAAACCTGCACACTGCTGCTTTATGAGGTCACTGGGGACACTATTACTGTCCTAACTTATTCAACGCAGTTCTAAGCCCAATCAACGTCTTGCAATAGAGTCACTTACACTATGTTTCAAGATTTAATAACCCTCCATTCATGGAATTGCTTCAGTTACCTTCACCATTGAATTGAGTGATAATAAGAATCAAGAGCTGATGGTTTGCAAGATGGTCAGAAATAATATAATCTCTCACTGCATCTTTTTATTAAAAATTTTTACTGCTGAATATCCCGATTTGGCCAATTTATATTATAGATATTGAAACTGTAATGTTTAAGAAAGTGATAACATGAGACACATCCTGCATCTAGCCATCCCCCATCACAATAATTCTAATAAAAACAGAAGCCCCATAAATGTGAAGAGCTCTCAAGAAATGTCATATAAAGCCCTACATGTTCTGAATTATAAACCTTAAAAATCTGCGGATGACAGATGCATTACAAGCAGCCATATAGAGCAGGTGGTGGTATCTCAGTGATGTTGGTCTTGCATTTTTCAGTGTGACTTCATTTTAGGTTTGAAGAGTTTTCCTTGAAATGAAGTGAGGTGTCTGGTGTCTATCATTCAACCAGGAAGATGTCTTTGAAAATTATAACCAAACCTTCTTGTTGGTGTTGGGCTTGTCTGTAGGTCAGGTAGAACTGTGGTAGAAATTGTGTTGTCAATATGTGAACACAATGTTGACTTTTTTTTAAAACAGCATTGTTAAGACATCGCCATAATGTTGCATGCTAACGCTATGTATACCTTTAACGTTGCTCCACTACGTTGTGACAACATCATTTCTACCATACAACTGTACATAATTTTCACCAACATGGTGACAATGTCACAACTTTGCTGCAACATAGATGTGCCTACATTTCTGTTCCATTTCGATAATGTTAAGCACTGAATACGCACTCCGACAAGTGTCAAAACATCGTGTCAATGCTGTTTGGATGTGACTTCCTGATCTTGGATACGTTCTGTTATACCAGGAGATTTAGTGCCTCTTGTGAATGCGATAAGGCGACTGCATTGGCAGTAATTAGTTTGCTTGTCTCTAAGACTCGCTGCATATGAGGTGTACAAAACACAATTACTGAACCTATTAGCACACAGAAGGCCAATCAAGAGGCTTTGGTTTCTCTCAAATGATAGTCAATGGAGGTAAAAAAGTTTTAAATTAAGTTGGTATTAATTACGAGACAAAGAAACATTTTGCCTGGGTAGGTCTGTTGCTCTCAATCCTGAGGATTAGTGTCTGTCTTTCTGATGACTACCTGTCTGTGTTTCTGATGACTACCTGTCTGTGTCTCTGTGACTATCCGTCTGTGTTTCTGATGACTGTCTGTCTGTGTTTCTGATGACTACCTGTCTATGATTTTTGTTACAGGAGAGGGTTAGCTCAGTTGTAGTGTGCTGATTTGCCAATCGCTTCTTCCGGGGCATTACTATACTAATTCTATTTGATTCCTGCTGTTGCCGCTTCACCTGAGCCAATGTTGGACGGTTGTCTCAATCATATGTTTGTTTGTTTGTAAATTTATTAATAGGCTCCAGAAAAAGCCGAGGCCTATCTAGCTGGGGCCTTTGATGCCAAAAGATATGTATACATAAAAATTTTTAAATGAAGTATGATATATAACAATAAATATAAAATTTAGTATTGGATTTTAAAAAAAGAAGAAAGATAGTATTAATGACAATATTAAAATACGGTTAGGTGACGCAACTCTTTACTTTGGCAATTTTGTTGTTTTTTGTAACATGCTAATGATTCACTCTTTCCTCAGTAGTTTTTGATATAGTGGCAATGCACAGTTTTTTTGAAAGATCGTATTGATTGATTGGTCAGGTCTTCATTCAACTCCATCAACAAGGCATTCCATATTTCACTTCCTTTATAGCTTATTTTGTTTTTAGCTTGTTGGGTTTTAACTCTATCTACATGCAATAATTTTGATTGACGTGTTTCTCTATTATTTATTTCCTCATTCCTCTTGAAATAGTCATCGAACACTCTAGGCAACAGCTTCTTCCTTTGTTTATCTCGCCCTATTGCTGAATCCTATTCCTGTCCTTATAAATAAGTAAGTAGTAAGTATTTATTGACCACATTCAAAACGTATGTACAATAATATTTACAGTTCCATTACAATTGTGCTATATACACATGGCAGGCTGACGCCAATGCAGGCATATGTGCCTTTATCAATTTCACAACTAAACACATCATAGTAAGTAAAAGTACACAGTGAAGCATTATCCATTTGCTAAGAAGTCAATCATAATCTTATTTGTCAACATAATACGTTCAAGCAAGTGCCTTACTTTAGTTTCATATATATACCACAGAACATAATTATATACATCTCCAAGCTTATGGAGCTGCCCAGGGGTGACCTCACATTGCAGGGCTGCCAAATCACGTTTACCACCCCTTAGGGCGGATGGGGAAATGCATAAATACAGGACGCAAAACCCCAATCATACATCCATCCATCCATGATTCTTGTTATTTTCTCATTCAGATGCTGATCAGATCAACATAGATCTGCACATTGAAAGACTCAATCAAGATCAAAACAAGTTGATTCCCACACAGCAGGCAGGATGATTGGAAACATTGGTATTGCTCTGCAGAATGATGCTCAGACCATGGGGTAAAAATCATGAACACTGTATTATTCATGTAACTGCAACAATGGTGGTTATAAGAGAAGAATACAAAGGTCTGGCAAGTTAGAATGGCCTTTTTCTTGTTTGAAAAAACGAAGTAATCTCCAAGAAGCAGCAGAAAGTTTTAAAACTTGGAAAGAAATTTAATCCAACCAAAGCTAAGAGCCACGAAATAGGAATTTCCCAGAACTAGAGATTTGACAAGTTTAATACTCAGGTTGTTCTGTTGTAATAGCAAGGGCCCAGGGCACCGCTCTTGAGAAAATTGCCTCCGCTCTCTCTTTTTTAGACACGCTGTTTCCCATGCCTCACAGAAAAATGTTTATGTAGGATTTTATGGACAGGATTTTATGTCACAGTTCTACTTTTCCGTCCAGAGTTTACGTACTCCTAAGTTAAATGACAAATTTCTCAATTTTCAGAGCAATTTTAACAACAGTTGCTGCATGGACAGTGAGCTCAAAACTTTGTGTTCATAGTTGTAATATCAAGGGCCCAACACACAGCTCCAGAGAAAATTGAAATTTTACTTGGCTGGTTTGATAACAAAAAAATCTGAGAATGGCGCTGAGATGGAAATAAGTTTTGTCACTGGCATCAACTGCAGAACAGCAGCTTGGGGAAGGCAAAGACCTTTAATTATCTCCCTGAGTCCAAATATATGACAAAAGACTAAAATGCCTGTCTTGAAGCTGCCAAGTGCCAAGGCAAAGCCTGCATTCACTCAAAGTATCTAAACAGGAAATTACAGGATCTGTCAATTAGTTGCAACTAATTAGGTCTGCTTTGTCATGCTGCTATTTGTGGCCCAAACTTGACACTATGTGCCTTTGACACAAATTGGTGGGTTGCACTACTTGTGTGAAGGTTGAAATGACATGCCATTGTGTATATATATATTATAACTAAATGATTGTACACTCTGCTTTGTGATTTGTTTCTTCAGGGAACAATGCAGAATCGCCAAGCCATTCAGGAAGATGACTGATACACTCTTAAAACAGATTGGTTGATTTTCAGAGAAGGACCAACCATTTCTGTTGGTTGAGGTAAATCAACCAATATTTGTGATTGATTTTACAATTTTGATTGGTTAAGGCACAACCAATACGATTGTTTGAAAAACACTCAACCAATTAAATTGGTTAGCAAAATGGTTGCACTCCTCACTGTTGATCCTCTCTACTGAAATAGACACCATATATAATAGAGACCCACCCAACCAAAACTTGCTATCAACTTAGAAGCTGGCTCAAACACAGCAAACACAAGGATTAAACATATAGCAAACAAAAATACATAATCTGATAATTTAAGTCTGGATCATCAGCCTGGCTGTCATTTTTAAGTGCAAGCAAAAACATTTTTCAATGTGGTGACATTGTGGTCAGAATCATGGATGAGTTTGTGAAGAAAAAGCTGACTGAATGGGGCTTTGAAGGTTACATCAAACAATTTGAAGGTACGTGATAAAGTGTTTATACAGTTATTATCTAGTATTATCTATCATTATCTATCACTTTAGCCTATAAATGATACATCTTTAACAGGGTAGAGATACGAAAAAAGTTGATCAAAAATTAGGAAAACACTTTATATCCAAAAATCAAACATAATTATGTAAGTAAGGGGACAACCATTAATTATCAGGGGGGGGAGGACTTTGAGTTTTACTCGGCGAGAAATTATTTATTTATAATCAGGGTTCCCTATCATTAAGTGGAGTATTATCATACAATCAAAATTTATAAAAAGCGTTTACATTGGGTTTCTAAATAACGGTAAAAATTTTTTCTCATCTTAAAAGGGTAGCTACCACCCCCCCCCCCCCGAGATATACGGCCCTCCTGATCGGTTGGACCCACTAAGTGGTTGGGCCCTAAATGTTTGGGGCCCCCTAAGTGGCTGGACATCCTGAGTGGTTGGGCATCCTAAGTGGTTGGGCATCCTAAGTGGTTCGGCCCTCTGTGTGGTTTGGCCCCCTAAGTGATTGGGCCCCCTAAATGGTTGGGGCCCCCTAAGTGGTTGGGCAACCTGAGTGGTTGGGCATCCTAAGTGGTTGGACCCCGTATGTGGTTGGACCCCCCCCCAAGTGGCTGAGCATCCTAAGTGGCTGGGCATCCTAAGTGGTTGGAACCCCTGTGTGGTTTGGCCCCCTAAGTGGTTGGGCAGCCTTAGTGGTTTGGCAGCCTTAGTGGTTCAGCATCCTTAGTGGTTGGGCATCCTAAGTGGTTCGGCCCCCAGTGTGGTTTGGCATCCTAAGCGGTTTGGCCCCCTAAGTGGTTAGGGACCCTAAATGTTTGGGGCCCCCTAAGTGGTTGTGGCCCCCTAAGTGGTTGGACCCCCTTAGTGGTTGGACCCCCTTAGTGGTTGGACCACCTAAGTGGTTGGACCCCCTATGTGGTTGGACCCCCTAAGTGGTTGGGGCCCTAAATGTTTGGGGCCCCCTAAGTGGTTGGGCATCCTCAGTGTTTTGGTATCCTAAGTGGATCAGCCCCTGTGTGGTTTGGCTCCTAAGTGGTTGGGCCCCCTAAATGGTTTGGGCCCCATAAGTGGTTGGGTCCCAAGTGTTTGGGCATCCTAAGTGTTTGGGCATCTTAAGTGTTTGGGTATCCTAAGTGGTTGGGCATCCTAAGTGGTTGGGGGGCCCCTAAGTGGTTTGGCCCCCTAAGGGGTTGGGCCCCCTAAATGGTTGGGCCTCCCTAAATGGTTGGGCCCCCCTAAATGATTGAGGCCGTCCCCCCAAATGGATTTGGGTCCCCTAAGTGGTTTGCCCCCCCCCCAAATGGTTGGGTCCCCCTAAGTGGTTGGTTCCCCGTGAGTGGTTGGTTTCCCTGAGTGGTTGGTTCCCCTGAGTGGTTGGTTCCCATTGAGTGGTTGGGCCCAAGGAACCTGCCACTTTTCCGCACGGGCCAGTCGGTTGGTATTGCATGTAGAGGTGTAAAAAATTGGTAAGTGTTGTTACTTCTTCCTCTCTCCGCCTTCTGACTGACTGACGATGGTCACTTTTTCCTCTAGTCAACATGGTATTGCGAGTAAGGATTTCTAACTATGGCTTTTATAGTTGAAAAATTCAAAACTCTGAATTTGTTTGGGAACATTGGTTAAAATAGAACAGCAGTGAACTTTTAAATTATTGTTTGTACCCATTATAACTTAGGTGGTCCCCCCCACCCACCTGACATCCCATACACAGAAATTCAGGACAGAGCCAAAGAAATGATCTGGATAATTGGTGCCCTATGCAGTTTTTATTTTCGATTGGAAAAACACACCAAGCATATTATCAAGTGATGCAACACTTAATAATGCCTTTGCACCAAGATGGAAATCGTGTCACTGCAATGCCCATGTAATCCTCTTACACAAACAAATATACACTGTTACATGACTTGTTCAGTCAAGCAGCTCTGCCCATTCAGTTTCTACAAAGTTATGCGAAGTGTGGCACATGTTTTATCCATTCGACAAATGAATCCTGGTTTCTTTATGATTACTTATATGATAAAGTTAGTCTTGTGTAATGTACTGGCGTCTGAATTACTGGTGTCCCACTTATTGTATTGGACAATATGCCAGAACTATATGTACACAATTTGTTAAATTAATGGATCTTACAAACTAATTGTGTTTTTTGAGGGTTATTCACCCGTTACTAATAGGCCTAATTTTTCAGTAAATATATGGGAATTTTTGTTGGTTTCCCGGAGCAGAATCCGACAAAAACCCAATGAATCAAAATGGAGGTGGTGGCATTTTTAACAATAGACAATTACTCAGAGCTAAGTTGGTCAGCCTGTATGGTAATTAGAGAAATGGGGAATGATAATCATCTCCTAATTTTTTGCACTTGGTCAATTATTCTTCAGTCTTTGCATGAACTCCTCCAGTAGGAAGGACTTCACAACAGGCAATTAACAGGTTATCCAATAAACAAGAACCAACAGGTTGCTAAATGGTGTAGTGTTGAGAATCCTCAATATAAGCCTCGTATTGAGCAGAAATGAAATGGGGATGAAATGGACAGTTCATACGTTGTTTTTTTTTAATAAATAGAAATACTCGATTTGATGGATTTATGAAGCCTGAGGATGTGGAGATTCCAATAAGTGTTAGGAAATAGCAAAAAAAGATGTCAAAATTTTGTAAAACTGAAAGAGTTCAAGTGGTCGAAAAATTTTGTCATGCTAAATAAGTAAAAAAAAATTCATGTTTTTCGATGCTACCTCAACTCTATATCGCTTACTATAAGACATAGTGTCATGAAATTTTCAGGAATTTGGCACAAGAAAGTATCTAAAGTAATTGTGTTACATGAAGGTGTCATATAAAACCATTCTCATATTTTGACACCCGAAGTGAAACTATGCCCTGTGGCTTCATAACTTTTGAACTAGGCCATAATATAAAAGAAAGGTAACTGGAAAATTTCAATCATGTAACAGCAAAATTGACTGTATCACATAGTTGTGAAAAAATTTAATTTTGCACATTTTTGGTGCATTTTTGTCAGTCTGTTTTTCTCAGAGAATTTCGACCCTCAAAAGGCAAATCTTGGGTATTCAATACATACTATGATATACATGCAAATTCCAATTACATGAATACGGCAGCTTTTGAGTTTAGTTCACAATTTTTTTTACATCAATCTATCTATCTATCTATATGACTGTTGCTCTATCTATCTATTTATTTATTTATGTGTCCTTACTTTGCATAAATATTTCTTTTAAAATAATCTTGAAATTAATTTGGCACTTTCCTACGAACTTGGTTGTCGTAAAAGTTACAGATCAACAGAGCAATATACATTATAATTGCAATGCATTTGTGTATTTAAAGAAGCACGTAGAATCATTCAACCTTTTGATTTCCAGCTTGTAGGGTAGGCCTAATATATATATATATTAGGCAGTAAGACACAATTTGTCTTCACGGCTCTGCATGTACCATGAATGAAGCAAAAACACAAAACTGACTGACCATAACAAGCCAAGGCAATAAATTATAAAAACGTTCCACTAGCGACATGAAATCTAGTTTCCTGTGCTGTTGAAGTGTGAAGTCAGTGTTTACTCAGTGTCACAGGTGTTTTCCCTATTCTCTGGCATTGCAATATATGTAAAATAACTGCAAGCTGTGATGTATTTTAAACTGGCTCAGATTTCCCAGGTTCTAGGCAATGTGAATCAACCTCAACTGAGCATCACTGTTTCAACACAAAATCAGATTGAAAATTGGGTCAGGAAAAGCTCATGCAGGTGCATGAAAAACTATGCATCACAAAATCCAGATATTGAAAAAATATTGTTAAAGCCTTTTGTTTATAGCAAGGTCCATCAAAGTTTGTTGTAAAGTGGCAATTTTCTAGATTAATCACACAACTCTGCAAGGATTATAACAGTTGTCTGCTGTGAATGCCTGCAAAGCTGACATGCATTAAAATAGATTAGACTGGGGATTATTCTTAAAAATTCCTACATTTCATTTATACATTTGCCTTTCTTTGATTGTCTGATGCTGAGGGTTTTACTGTCGCACAGCCTGTTTTTTTTTTTTTTGTATCATATTAGTCTCTCTGTATAGGCCACACCAGTGCGGATGGGGCGTAAAACACAAACAAACTCACTCATATTAGTCTCAATTTTGACTTGTAATGTAAAATGCAGGAGAGTCATGCCAAGCCAACTCACCCAGAGCCTCAAGTATGACCTTCTCAGAATATGATGAAAAAATTCACAGAGATACACTTTAACTCTATCACAGGGACAAGCCATATGTGGGGTCTGTGGGACAAATAATTTAAAAGTTATGACCAATTTTGTAAAGAGAATTTGTCCAAGTGTTAGTCAGGAAATGTCAAATGTGCTGAGGGCTGCCATTTGAAGTGTCATAACTGAAGTTTGGTCGGGATATCACATGAATTTTTTCCTCTACTACAGTCCATTTTATAACTCAGCCCAAAAGTTAATAAACCCCGTGTGTTCTTCAGGAAACACTTTCCAAAGTAGGTTTTCTATACAGTGTAAATTATTTTTTGAGGCGTTGCCACAGCCCCTCGCTGAAATAGTGTTAATGATTCTGTTTGGCATGATGCGCCTCCATTAGATGGACCGAGGTCACTCAACAGAGGGCTGGAGTCAAAATTTAAAAATTCAGACTGTGTTGAATCGTCATCAGATCGGGGCTAGCATCGTCAAATGATTTCTGCCCGAGGGCAATAACTGATTAATACCCCATAATGCCCAACAAATAAATGTTAGTATCATTATTATCATTTTTGAACGCAATCCATATATCCAAGAAAAAAGTCGCTTTTTTAAAATTCATTAACGCCCGCTCCGTTTTTGCGTTTTGACGCTCTTGTTATTAAATCTAGAGCGAAACCGATTACGTAATAGTGTTCTCCCCTTCGTGGAGATAATTTTAGGCTTTTAAATTTTTCAATTCTGACCTTTTTTGGCTGTTTTAGCCCAAAAAAATCAACAACATCACCATGACGTCACTTCTGATTATGTTACAATACACCAGGTGGCGTTTTCGCGGGCGTTAACTGCCATTAACGCCCACAAACTGGGCGTTAATGGCCAGACAATGCCCTCTAAAATGATAATAATTGTAAATGTGCCTCAATCTCTTCATACAAAGAGTCATTGAAAATGGCCATTTTTGATGAGCGGCAATGGTTTATACATGAACATTATGTATGTTATGGTTGTGGTGCAGGCTTCAAATCATCCAGACTGTATTTCCTAAGCTAGAACAACTTGTGAGAAACATTTTCCATAACATATCTATAACAGGGATAATGGGGAACCAATTTGTTTGTCACATCTGTGAAGACACAGTTTCCATGCTTCTGGCCACAGATTTGCTGAGTAATAGCAATCCTCTTTAATCCAAGCCATCCTTGAAAATAATCCTTTATTTTTGGTTACTGTTGATGCATTACAGTGCAAAGACACTCCATGCATCTTATTTTTTAATTATTGCATGGATATCATATTGATATGATGCCATGTTTCTGGACTCAGTTTGGCTGAATGAGGCCCTTTCGATCATAATATATTTCTTGCCATGATTTTGTAAAAATAAGTGCTTACAAATTATGTGCCATTGGTAAACTTTGAATAAACCACATATGATGTGTGGATGAATCAAAATATATTAATTGCTTGATCGATTTGGTTTTTGTCAGCCAAACTGAGCGCAGAAACATGGCCTCTTATCAATATGATATCCATGCAATAATCAAAAAATAAGATGCATGGAGTGTCTTCGCACTGTACTGCATCAACAGGAACCAAAAATAAAGGATAATTTTCAAGGATGGCTTGGATTAAAGAGGATTGCAATTACTCAGCAAATCTGTGGCCAGAAGCATGGAAACTGTGTCTTCACAGATGTGACAAAAAAATTGGTTCCCCATTATCCCTGTAATAGAAATGTTATGGAAAATGTTTCTTGCAAGTATTTCTGAGAATATTACACAAATGGGACCAGTTGTGATTTCGAAACCTGATAATAAATTGGTAGTCTATTTCTTTCCTTGAGCAAATGATTCCCTATTCCAAATCATTATTTTAAAACATTTCTTAAAATGTGTGCAAACTGGCAGAGTTCGACAACTATCAAAGAACCTCATTAGTTACTATTTTTCCTTTAAATTTCAGATGAAGAGATTGAACAAGAGGCTTTATGGCACTGAATGACAACATGCTGAAGCAATTATTCCCTAAAGTTGGAAGTAGGGCCCGATTTTCCAAGATGTTGAAGCAGCTGCAGGTGAACGAAAATTAACATTTGTTTCACATGTTTTATATGTAAAGAGCATTTGCCACGTATTGGAGCCTTGTACATCCATTTTAAGAGTTTCCAAAACCTAAAACGTGAAGGATCCATAATTACTTGTTTTCA
The DNA here is from genome assembly GCA_026936325.1 of Platynereis dumerilii. Taxonomy (NCBI): domain Eukaryota; kingdom Metazoa; phylum Annelida; class Polychaeta; order Phyllodocida; family Nereididae; genus Platynereis; species Platynereis dumerilii. The sequence continues at coordinate 4,406,661 of JAPTHN010000018.1, read as the reverse complement.
GGATGGATGTATGAGGATGTTTTGTGTTCCAGCAGCCCTGTTTCTATCAAAGCTGAGAGCCACAAATTCAATAACTATGCAAACTGCTAACATGGTAGTAGAAAATACGGCTGATACGATCAAAAGTATAGTTGTCTAAGAGTATTTGGAAGATTTTACAAAGTCTACACATAGTAGATATTCTGTTGTATTGACCTTGGTAATCAGTCAGATTATGTTCGTATCATCGGCATACTTTGCTATTGTCGCGATTGTTACATTTCCATCTGTTGAATTCCATCTTTGGTCATTTGTATAAAGCGAGTAAAGCACTGGGGAGAGCACACAGCCCTGTGGGGCTCCAGTATTTAGAGTTTTAATGGCTGATGTTTCCAGGCAACTGTGAACATATTGGGGTCTACCAGTAAGGAAATGAACCCAAAGTTGTAACAATTCTGGTATAGATGGTTTTTTCAGTTTGTGAATCATGAGATGGGGTTGCACTATATCAAAAGTACTGCTGTAGTCAATGCATAGAAGTCGCACTGTGTTGGAAGATGTTATAGCGAGGTGTTCAGTTATCTTATGTAAAAGTGTCCCCAATGCATCTGATGTTGATCTGCCTCTTGCATGACTCTTTCTAGGCATATAGACAGTATGGCTGTAAGAGTCACTGGGCGATAGCCATTGTCCTGTTGTTCTCTTGGTTTCGCTTGCAATGGCACAATTTCTCAAGGGAAATTTAGTAGAGGACTTTGTTGAAGATGCACAGTACAGGCTACATTGCAGAAGAAGCAATTGTTGATATTTTCATATGCATTATGCCAGCAAAATTATATTGCTCGCAGCACTGATTACTGGTCTAATTAGACAGTATACTAAAGGAAATTTCAGCTTAATGTGTAGGCATACAGTCATGTCGAAAATGCACCTGGATGGCACAAATCCTTTGGGTTCATATTTTGATTATGCATTTTCTTCTGCAGGTTGACCTCGACTTCCAGTACCTTTTCCCCGGTAAAGCCCAGAGTTTCACCGGGAACTGGGAAGAACTGGCGTCGAAATTGCTTGACAAAATCCAAATGGATTGCATGGATGCTCTTAGCAAAGAAACACTTAAACTTCTGAATGGCTCAGATGAAATACCTCCAGGTAATGTAGAAGCCTTGCAGCAAGACAAATTACCAATCGTGCCATAAAATTCATTGTCACTGAAGAGTAAAAATCCCACATAATCCCCTATCAATAATAAATATTCTTATTTTCAGTTAAAGCTTCAGATATTGCACTTTACCTGTTGCCATCACTCCTGCCACCAAAGTTTATTGGGTTGAAGAAGAAAAAAGGCTGGAAGCCCAGCAATGTAGAAAATCTGGCCTCCTTTATCGATTTACAAAAGGTACGTCTTTTGAAATTAGGAGTTCCTTGAACTCACAATTTGTCCTAGATTGGTAGACATTATATTCAGGCAAACCAGTGCCACACATTACTAAAAAAAAATTGCTAGACATTCGGACATACTTTTGTACTATAAAGATCTTGCAATAAGTGATATACTGGCATGAAAGGATGGCGACATATATTATAGTCAGTCAGTCTACTGAGTACTTGACATTAAAATGATTTTTTTTCTCAATCCTTACTCAAGGTTCAAATCCAGTTCTTGCCAGGTCACCTGGACCTATGTTGGATAGCTGTTTCAACATCTCTCAATTGCATGCCTACTGTCCCCATTAAGCTACCAAGCACATAAATACAAGACGTAAAGCCTCAATCATCCATCCATCCATGGGCTTGACTGAAATTCAGTCGGTTCCAACAATGGAGAAAACCGCTTGGGAAGTATTCTTGAGTCAATTAGAGATGCCCTACTTGATTAAATGTAAAATCATCAAACATTCTTAATTTGATTATTGTTCTTTGAATTTATGTTATATACTTATGTGTTTTTGTGTCATGCTGATTATTATTTTACCTTGTTGTACCATGATGCATCGCTGGACTGCTCACCTGCTTAATTCTTATTGTGATGACGCCAACATTGATATTGGATAACTGATAATTTGCATTGATATGAACTTTACGCATTGATATGAACTGTATCATTTAATGAAAAAAACGTTGTATTGTAGTCTATGTTTAAATAATGGACTGTTTTATTTCCCCTTAAAACAAATAATTATGTGTATTGATTAGCCTGTGACTATGCAATTTAATTCATTTTTTGTTTGTTTTTGCTCAATGTATATTTGAACTGTGAAATGAATATTGAGCTTCTTCGTTGTAACAAATGACATCTAATGAACTACACTGATTCTTATGTGGAAACTTATGTAAAAAATGTATATATATTTATATTCTCGTAATTTATGCTAGAGTAATGTTATGAATTTATTCGGCTTTCTCGCCAATTTAACTTTAAAATTATAAAGTCTACCTTTCTAATCATTATCAGGCTCTATTGGCTGCTAAACATTTGTTAAAGCTGATGTTTGGATTGACATTTAGTAAATAGACTGAATCTATTTTGTCACCTCATTATGATTGATGCAAAAGTATTTTTTTTTAAATCTTATTTCAACAATGAATTGAATTCTCTGCCATGTCATTTATAAAATTGATCCCTAATGCCAGAATCTTATTTTTGAAGTCTGTATACTTAATAAATATGCTTTGATTATAATTTGCGAGCTTTACATCCAGTTCTTTTAAATCATATTGAACAATGAATTGAATATATATCCAGCTTTTCTATTGACACAATTCCACGGATACAATTGACTCTCAATGATCTATATTGATTCTTTGTGTGAATAATGAACTGAACTTATTGTTTTTTATTGAGTGTTCCGATCTTGATGTTTCAACTTTAATACTAGAAACAGTATAATTAGATCTTGGTATAACATATTAAATTTTTTATTTTTCCAATGCATTGGACATATTTTCGCCATCTCAAAACCTCAAACTTGATGAGATATATATTGTATTTCTTGGACAATAATTATATGTATAGATACACTGTTCGTACAAATGAAAAATGAACATAGTTAAGAGCTAGTGTTATTAAAGCTGCCAAAAAATGTGTAATTGTCCTTTCTTTTATATATTTGTATAAAGATAAATCTAATAGTGTATACACTGGATCACTGGACAATCTTTTAAATTTTCACTCAATCGTACAATAACTTAAGTTCTGGATTTAAAAAAACAAAATTTAAAACAAAAAACAAAAATGATAACTGTCAGTATGACAATGCTCTATATTAATTCTTAACCTTTGTTTTATACAAATATCCTCTAAAATCTGATCAGCTGATGAGTGTTTCTAACAAAGGATTGTTGTGGTTATCTTTGTGTTGTTTATCAGGTCGTATAACATTGTTGTGGTGAATTTTTGTTTTACTTTGTTGACTTATTTCTTGCATGCTAAACGTTAAACTACGGTATTAAGACTTATGAAATAATGAATACGGAGTTGTGGTATTTAAGTCGAATATTATATTAATTAGTTTATAAAGTAATGATCACTAACATAAATTTAGGTCTGCGTCTTGACTATTTGACTGGGCAAAGCAGCTGGCTTTATGCATTGTTATGTATAAGATTGTTTTATGTATCTTAACTCCTTGTTGATACTTTAATCTGATATCTGATTTTTTTAATATTTTTTTTTATCTTTATTTCCAATGGCCCTGTGATGTTTTCATGTTTTTTTTAACCATGTTTGTGTTTTCTAATCCTAGTACTATATTTATTGACTACAATGTTTGTTTGTTTAACCCTGTTTATGTTCATAACTTCTGTGGAAAGGGATCTGTCTTGCATCTGATCATGGACTGCTGCCCTCTAGTGCATAATGACTTCACTTGATCATGTTATGCTAGATCGCATAGGAGGCATAGCTGCTAATTCTCTTAGCCAACTTATTGAACCAGACACAGATGAAAATGTTGATGAAGAACCTATTTTACTAAAACACTCCCCTTATGTAGATCATGATTTATTAATTGAAACCATAAAAGAAAAAGATGATGTTTTTAAATGTCTTAGTATGAACATACAAAGTCTTAATTCTAAAATTGACCAATTAAGAATTTATTGTCAACAGCTACAACTTTCCAATTGTAAATTTGATGCTATTTGTGTTCAGGAGACTTGGTTGGCGAGTGACGTCTGTGACTCTCATCTGCAAATTGAAGGCTATACTCTTCTCAACAAGCCATGCCAGCTAACTTCTCATGGTGGACTAGCCATATATTTGAAAAATGAATATGACTATAAAGAAATAATTACTGACCCTAGCGAGTCAGAAACTTGGAAAAACAATTTATTCAAATACATTTTTCAAACAATAAAAAAGTAATCTTAGGAAACATATATCGCCCACCGCGTGATATCATTGATAATTATAGAAATTTTATTCAAGAATTCAACATGACTGTACAATCACTTAGAGGTGAATTATTGATTGCTGGTGATTTCAACATAGACTTACTGAAATTCAATGAAAAGCCAATAATTAATGAATACCTTGAATCAATTTTGAGCAATAGCCTGGTTCCCAAAGTTACTCTGCCTACTCGTTTTTCAAGAAATAATGGCTCACTTATTGATAATTTCTTAAGTAGAATATCGAATGACTTCTCTAATACCACAAGCGGCATTCTAACACACCAACTATCGGATCATCAACCATATTTCATCTGTCTTGATTATCTGAAAACTTCAAAATCACATCAACAATACATAAAAGTAACAAATAAAAGCCCTGTCAAAATGGAAAATTTGAGAAAAGACTTAAATGATGTAAAAATACTAACTAAACTTAATACAGATCTGAATACTGATCCAAATGAAAACTACAAATTGCTAAATGAAATTCTTAAAAACTCATTTGAAAAACATATGCCAACCAGATATGTAAAATATAAAAAGCACAAACATAAAAACAGCTCATGGATAACAAATGGTATTATTAAATCAATTCGTTTCCGTGATAAAATGTACCTTAGACTAAAATGGACTGATCCAAATATACCTCTCTATAATACTTTAAAAGTTAACTTAAAATGCTACAATAGAATTCTACGGAATCTAATACGAAATGCTAAAACTGAATACTATCACAACCAATTCAAAAAGTTTCAGCACAATATCAAAAAGACATGGACAACAATAAAAGAAGTCATTAACAAATCAGATAATAAAAGGACCGTCCCTACTTCAATGAATTTAGACGGAAATATAGTTACTGACTCCTCAACTATAGCTAATGAATTCAATAAATTTTTCGTAGAAATAGGCCCTTCACTTGCATCTCAGATCATAGTTCCAGCTAATAGGTCATTTGAACAATATCTTATGAATCCAATAAATAACGTATTTAAATTCCAAACCGTCTCTCAAAAGGATGTACTAGATATAATTAATCAGTTAAAACCGAAAACAAGTCATGGAAAAGATAACATTTCAACAGTTTGTTTAAAGTTCCTAAAAGATGTACTCTGTGGCCCCCTGACTTTAATCATTAACCAGACTATAACAACAGGCGTCTTTCCTGATCTCCTGAAAATAGCAAAAATTGTGCCAATCTACAAAAAAGATGATCCGACCCTTCTTAATAACTACCGTCCTATCTCGCTCTTAAATTCCATCTCCAAAATATTTGAAAAGGCACTATTTAAACAAATACATAATTATTTTAAAGTAAATGGCCTATATTATACAAGTCAATATGGTTTCCGAGAGGGGCATTCAACACAGCTAGCAGCATTAGAATTAATCGACTTAATACTACTTGATATGGATAAAGGTAAAACTCCGTTAAACATATTCATTGACCTGTCAAAAGCATTTGACACCATAGATCATAAAATCCTTCTATCAAAATTATCTCACTATGGCTTTAAAGACAACTCTTACAAATTAATGGAAGACTACCTCAGTAACAGAAAACAATATGTAGAACTAAATGAAAGTCGATCAACAGAATTAACAATTAAAACAGGGGTGCCACAGGGTTCAATACTGGGACCACTCTTATTCATTATCTACATCAATGACCTCTGCAATTCCACCAAACTTTTTAAAACCATAAGCTATGCAGATGATACTACCCTTTTTGTCTCTCTAAATAACAATAATAATCAATTCAATAATGACCAAATCAATAACGAACTGAAGAACGTCAGTGAATGGTTAGACTTGAACAAACTGTCATTAAATGTGTCAAAGACAAAATTCATGGTATTTCATCCCCAGAACAAGGTGGTAAAACTCCCAAACATCGAAATAAAATCACAGAAAATAGAACATGTTACAGAATTTGACTTTTTGGGTATTGTTCTTGACACTCAACTAAAATGGAAAGGGCATATTAATAAAATCAGTAAAAAAATGTCTAAAGCAACTGGTATCTTGTCAAAATTGAAAAATTTTATTCCCCAAAACACACTAAAAATTTTGTATTTCTCGCTTATAAATTCATACATTGACTATGGTATATTATGTTGGGGTCATAAAGGTAACAAACTTTCTACCCTTCAAAAAAAGGCACTTAGAATAATAACAAGAAGCAAGTACAATGCCCACACTGACCCCCTCTTTAAAAAACTTAATATCTTAAAAGTCCAGGACCTGTACATACTTAAACAGTACAAATTCTATTTTAAACTTAAGCACAATGGTCTTCCTGAGTACTTTAGCTGTGAACATTTTCTTCCCATACAACAGGCTACTCATGCCTATTTTACAAGAGGTACAACATTTATGGTGCATACGCCATCAGCTACCAAGTCTACTGAATGATAGTCCCTCAAACATTTTAGATAAAATTCATACACACAGCGAATACGGCTTTGCCTCCTATGCAAAACATATATTAATAGATAAATACACAACTGAATGTCAAATAATAAATTGTTACATTTGCAACTAGCGATATAGATATAATTATTTATAAATGGATCAAGGCAACCCCCGCCCCCTCCCCATCCACCCCTCAACTTATCTTTTCTCCCACTTCCTCCACCTCCCATCATTCTATAATAAGAACTTTGAACAGTTTATGGCAGTCCATGATTAGATGAAAGACCTGAACCATAAAAAGTTTATAGGCGGTGCTTGGAAAAGCGTTCTAAATAGGACATCTCAAGCATCGCCTAGCCAATTGTATTTTAAATGAAAAAGTCCAATGCATGATAATGTATCGTAAATGGCTGAAATAAAAACCTGTCTGTCTGTCAATGGCTTTTCAAATATACAAATTTGAACCCTATTTATATTGAAACACTTTTTTCTTGTTTCAGCCTGGAACAGACGTAGGCACGTACACAGATATGAAGAAGCAACAATGTTTAAGTAGAGGGATTACTCGCCAGCGTCGCATTTTGACACTCGGTGAAACAATTGCTAATCCAACCCAGGCTACAACATTTCAATTTTGGTGTTCTATTTCACGTCCTCGCTTACATGCATTTTTGAAGCAGCCCAACTCATTCCTGCTGTGTTCTGCTGGGCGCGGACCTGATAGGCAGCAGCGCTGACTTTAGGGGCAGCAGTCCCACTGACCTAGAAGCCAATTCGATACCCAATTCGACTTGAATTTCATCAGTCTGCAGCCGCGCTCGCTCGCCTGCCTCTACAGCAGACACTTCTGCCTGTTTGACGACATCGCTTATGAAATGGACTCCCTCTTGAAATGTGTTGATAAGTGTTTTTCACCCTCAATATGGAGTATCCTGTAGTCTGCCAAGACCTGTGAACTGTCTTGCAGTTAGCAATAGGGTTATGGAGCAGATGTAAATTTAGCAACTTTTTGTCAGATAAATGTCAGTAGCAGAAAAATTTCTCTGACCTAGCTTTGAGCTGCTCCATCTGCAAAAATTTGCAAACAAAATATGAATTTCAGTAGCAGGAAAGCATTCTGTGGGATTTCTATATGCTGGCCTGCAACTGGAATAAACACTTACCTTGTCATGATGCAAGGCTAGGGTGGTCCACGTTTCATAACTAATTGCAAGACATTCCACTTGTCTTGATCCACATTCCAATGGGAAAGTAAAATCTAAAACCCCAATATGAAGGTGGGGATTGATGACCACATATTAAGTAAAACAAACGCATGTTGCAAAGTGCCTTAGCAATGGAAACTCAGCATTCAAACTCCGTCTATATCTTTCTATAAGTCCTGTACTTTTGCTTCTCAGTTGTAAAGGCAGATATTCATCGTAATATTCATCAGACTTATATTTAAATGTGTAAAGGAATACATTTCAACGTACATAAATTTGCTGATGAAATATAGTTGAATATAGCTAAGCCAATGTCCAAGTGTTATAGCTTATTTTACTGATACTGAGAATATATTTCCATCATTACATAAATTTGTATTCTTACATGATTACATATTTTATAAAAATCTTGAGATTGCTTGGTGATTGTTATTGTCATGTTATTACATTGGTATTTTTGTTATTATGTGACATTGTGTAAATATCCTTGATGTAATGTCATAATTAGGCCAGCCATATTGCATTGTTATGCATTGTTATCTACATTTCATAGAAGATTTCTTACACACTTTGCCAAATTTTATATTGCCTGGTGCTATCTCCCTAGATGTCTAGTATTGTTATACAATACAATCATGATTATTGCAGTGATTACTGTGATACAGTACTCTTGTTATTTGACTGTTATTGTTATTATCATTATTATCATTGTATATATCATTTTAAGCATAATCATTATTATCATACTTGTTAAGTTTGGGTTATCACTAGTTAATATAAACAGAGTTGTGTTTGCATTATGAAAGTGTTACGAGACTGTATGATTTACATATTTTGGTCATAAAAGTCAAATACGAATAAAAATTTTCTTCAACTTACATTTGTCTACTAGTTATGCTGTCATAAATAATTTTACAATGCAAATCAAGCAGTTTTGGTAATTCAGTGGATAATTAGAATAGTCCAATGCAGAAAAAGCTAAACTGGAAGGAAGTGGTAGCCAGCTACCCGTGCATGCCTTGAATCAGGCTGTACATCCTGTATTTTTAGACCAGGCTGTGCATCCAGTATTTTTAGACCTGGCTGTGCGTCCAGTATTTTTACACCTGGCTGTGCATCCAGTATTTTTAGACCACTTAAGGCAAATGATGCCCCTGTTGAAAGTGACTAAATTGATTGGTTGGACATAACCAAAAGGTATGGTTAATAGTAATCATAGGAATTGGTTGAGACATTCTGTGTGGATAATAACCAATAAATTGGAATCATATAACCCGTAGATATGGTTAAGAGTCAACCAATTTATATGGTTCTTAACAAAGAAGCCAACCATTCAATGTGTTGAATTGATTGGTCAAAGGATTGACCAATATCAATTGGTTGATTATGTTGGTTAACAGGTCAACCAATTCGTAATGGTTGACAGCCCTACCAATCTTGATTGGTTGACTGCAACCAATGGATTGGTTGGTCCCATTTCAACATATAAAATTGGTTGATTTCAACCAATATATCGGTATATTCAACCAATCTGTTTTAAGAGTGTACATGAACTAGAAAAAAGATAACTAATATTACAACTTGTCAAGAAAATTATTAACTGTCATCCTGGTTTGAATGGTTATTCATTTGCCAGCTAGCACCTGACAGTTTCCTGTTAAAACGCAAATTGCACAATTATCAACAAGAACAGATATTAAGATTGAAGGCTCATTATCTAATCTGGCAGTTTCTAGAAACCATTTGACAACATCCTGTTTATACAAAAACTGTATCTTCATGACAAGGCATTCTATTCACTGCAAAACGAATGTCGGACTGTATTTCATTGAAATATTATTGTCCACTTACTATCTCTGTTTGAGTATTTGTCTGATGATATAAGCCAGTTGTTCACCATGGGATCAGGAATATGTGTTTATCACACCTCGGGCTGCAGCCCTCAGGTGATAAATCAGGTGATAAATCACATATTCCCTCTTGAGGGTGCTTGTTTTTGCTGCCACTGGCTTTAAAGACTTGGGTTCTGATAGACTAATTCCACCCTGCAACTCGATTTGGTCTGATCCCATGGGGCACTTAACGGAGGCAGGCTGTATCCTGTGTTCTAGAAAAGGACAACTGAAAGACATTGGGATGGATGGATGATTGGGGCTTTACTTCCTGTATTTTGCACTTGGTAGGCTAATTAGGACAGGAGGAGGACATGGCAATGGGGCCCTGGATGACTGAAACAGCCGTCCAACACAGGTCCAGGTGACCCGGCAAGAGCTGAAAGACCTTGGGCATCACTGAACAAAAAAGGTATGTTCTCATCTCATCATCATACCAACAATTAAATGTAGAGCTTCCTCAAACAAAAAAGGAGATAAAGCTACCCAGCTGATCCGGGATATCCTAGTACAATGCAAATTAAGTCAGGACGTCAAAAACACATTTGTTTGATGACTTATATATCTCTGTAGTCAGTCTCAAATAGCTGAATGGGGCATCCCCAGTGTTTTGGCCTTTGAAAAATGTGCATGTTGCTGCTCTTTTAATCACTTGCAATGCTGTCAAAATCACCCACATTAAGGATGATTGTGAATATTTTGTCTGGCAATTCAAAGAACCACAAGGTTTTTAAAATCATTTTGGACCCAAAATTTTAAGATCTTAAATACAAACAGGTAACTTGTTCACTCTTGCAGATAATTTATTTTTCTTGGCATAGTTAGTGCATCCCCTTTGAAGCTCTCCTTCATGTTGTAATTATCAGTTTGATGATAAGGTTTTGTTTGGTGAGATGTTATATTATATTTTACTGTGAATTCATAAGCATTTTGCACATACGCCCACAAGGAATTCTTGTTAGAAACCAGAGGGAGAAGCAAAACCCCAAGTTTCACCTGTATCCAACTTACATGAGTGACTCTAAATACATTATCGACTATCTGACCATATAAAATTGTTCATTCAGAGCTATTTAATCATTTTTCTGGGCATCTAAGCTTGACAAACAGCAATTCAGATAATTAAAAACCTGATTAAGAGGATTCGGTAAACGTCAGCCTCAGCCAGTGCAGTCAGGAACTGTTGATGCTGTGGAAAAGCCACTCTGCGAGTAGAAAATGAAAGTTCTTTTGAAATTTTTCTAAATCTCCAATCTTTCAGAAATTACCAGAATATGAATTATTAATAACTCACTGATTTAGGGAGCAAAGCAGCTACAGGATCATTTCGATAAATTCAGTTTTTGTGTTCTCAATTATTTCTACAGTAGGGGTAGGGGAATTGGCTCAATTGGCTGAAATTTTGACAATTTATCTTCTATCTGTGTGACCATGTCAGATAAAAATACAAGATTCCAATCAGGAAAATTTAGAAGACTTTTCAGAACACCCAAGGTATGCTGTATACAACTAGTATATTATGATATATATAATCTTGGCCAACGGCCATTCATTTCTTTACCTCTTGAGAAATTATGTCATTGAGATCTCGCTAAAGAAAAGCCAGCAAAAGAAGACTAGCTCTGAGTGACATCAAATATACTTCAACATTTGAACAGTCACTGAATATAAAGCACAAACAAATTTTCAAGTTTGATACTGATTTATTTATCACATTCAGATCACCATTCATTTTACATTGTACCCACCACATAGTCAATGTACCCACCATATTGTCAATGTACTCATCAATGTACTCACTATGTCCAGCTGGTGGTTGTCTCACAATTCCAATAGTTTACAGACTTGTTCATAGAACTATTGGATATTTTTAAAATCCTAGCCATGTCAGTAATATTCACAAGATTAATACAGTAATACACGTCACCATTTCAACAATAAGAATTTTGAATTTGTAAAGTATTGCATTTGGAGATATATGTTAAAAAGATGTTTTTGTGATATTAAAATGAATTCTTTTATATGTAATGATTCGCATTGCATTTCTAGGGTTTGCTGCTTCTCAGCTTACTTTTTCATAATTTAACAAACCACTAGAGGGCTACGCATCAAATAGTTCCCAAAATATTTCTAAATTAAATAAATCCTTCGTTTTTATAACTATAACTTTCTAAAGTAGTTTATAATAGTATAATAAATAAAATCTAATCATTTACTAAATTTCTAAAGGCTTTATTAGCCAGTTTCGGCCGTGTTCAGACTAAAAGTAGGCCCGATCAATCAAAACATTCGGGCGGATGAATTTAATTCCTGAGGAGAGAAGATCTTGCCCAGACTTGGACAATTCAGAAATGATTTAAATAAGTTTAATTAGCCATGGCGGAAAGCATGGTAAGTGTCTGAAGTGGGACAAAAACGTTGCCTGATCAGGCCGGGAACTTATTTTGACTAATTTTGAAGCTTGTCTTTGGGTTAAATTTAAATTAAGTGAGTTCAAAGTTGGTGGGTTGGCTGGGGCATTTTTCCCGCCGGGAGCCCCCGTGGGTTTAGGCCTAGTAAAAATTGGTTTCTAGTTTAAAATAATTAATTTGAAGGTATTTTGACCAGTTGGGACCCAAATTCCGTCCGGTTGGTGTCCGCATGATGTTTTGACCTGCTCAGGTATTTTCTGGTATTTTTGACAGTTGTCAAAAATTGTACCCAGTGGTGTGCTAATGTAAAAAATTGACCTGATTGTTTTTAATAAATTGTTCTTTATTTGAGTCATTGTCCCCTGAAAATATTTTATAGCCCATCTGAAGTAGATTTGTAGAAATAACTATTTAGTCGAATCTTTTAACATTTCCGATTGGAATTTATTAATTAAAGTGTAGTAGTAAATTAGTATTAAAAAAGTACACAACGAGAAGTCTGGATATTGGCTAATCCGGAATTACTTCTGCACTTAGTTTTTGGTGGAATCTCTTTGTCTTAGGCCCATTCCGTTCGGAAAAATCGTTACATATATATATATCTTACCCCAATATGACATATGGTAGTGAGCACGCCTACGGGTGCGTGTACATGTAATTGGGAGCATTATTACATGTGTTAATATAACTATAATGGTGTAGGAACAATAGACTAATTTCACTGATGGTTCTCTCATTTAACACAAGGGGAAAAGTGGTGAATACTTAAATTCCATTGGCTGATAGATTTCCCGCCCTTGCCTCTGATTGGTCTGGCCAAGGTGACTCCAAGCTGGAGTACTTTTAATGCATTTTAATGTAACTTTAAGGCTTTATAACTTGGTCATCCTTTCAGTTAAAATTTTTAAAGTTGTGTTTTTGGATTTAGAGTGTATACATCTCCTATGTGTGAAAAGCAAATGAAGAATCGAAGAATTACAAAAAAGTTATTTGGGGTCAGTGTTCAGGCCATTCAGTGAAATAGGTCTATTGCTCACAGGCAAGGATGGGAATCCACGACCATGCATGTATCTGTACTCGTGTACATATATGGAATACAGAGCAGTTGTGGACATGAAACATACTGCACTCAAGACCTCTAGTATCATCTAGTACTAATTCTAATGAGGCAAAAGTTGCGAATGTTTGCTGTAAAGCATGTCCACTCATGATCTGTAAAGTATGTTCTCTGAAGAGCTGTAAAGCATTCCATTCATGTACTGTAAAGCATATCCACTCATTCAAAATCTATACACATGCGCTGTAAAACATGTCCACTGATATGCTGTAAAACATGTCCACTCATGTGCTGTAAAATATGTCCACACATGCACTGGGAAGCATACAAGCATGCGCTGGAAAGCATATCCAAGCATGCGTGGAAAAGCAGGTTAACGCCTACTGAATCTTTACGTCTGCACCCTAGCTGTGATATATATCACACTAGTGGACGTGTCTGATCTTGCATATCTACGAGTCATAAAAGCATGGATGTGCGCTGTGGAGCATACTGGATATGCTAGATTCAGATAGATAGATTCAGATATTTTTTTATTTCTCTCAAAAGCAAACACAATAATACAATGTTTCAACATTTACAAAAATGGCAATTGCTTCAAGATGGGTGACCCTTTTAAAACATCTATGATGTTGCTATCAAAGGGCTAGATTCGAATAGAAGTATTCCTCATTCTTGATATCCTTTAATCTTTAAGCGCCAGTCAGTAATTTAGTTACATGTAATATTAGTAACCAAAATGGACAAACATCTTTAGACATGCAATAAAAACAGCTTTCAATAAACAATATATACAACTGTAAACAATATATATCAACAACCATGACAGTTTTATGGGTCAAGTTTTTCACGTCTCTCTGCAATGTCATGAGTAGTTTCATTTGAAATATTTAATTTCGGTATATATACAGCAGTCTTAGCTGAGGTATGGATATTTCACAAAGGAGATCATAGGAATGAATGTCCATCGCGATATTGGGGTAGAGCTATAAAAAGATGTACTGACCTTTTGAATTGACCCCTCGGCTTCTTAAAACAAAAAGCAATTTTCAAGGGCAATCAGGTGTTGTACCCATAGTAACACTAACACAATAATAGAATTTCGACAGTTAATCAATTGCTTCACAACTTTGGTCTGGACTCCATCATCTATCGATCAGTGAAGTGTCCATGCTTGGGCTAAAACCGAGGTATACATCAGATCATTTGAACATGTGGCAGATCTGGACTGGATTGTCTGGGAATTGGAGCCTTGATGAGTTTCTTCATTCATGTGCCCACAGCTTCATACAGTTTCTTCCGAAATGCTACTTTTCATCTCAGTCGTATAGGGGGCTCTCCTAGCCCCCCTCAAAGGATCCACCCCTGTAGACAGTCATGATAGAACACAGTGGCAACGCATTTGACCATTTGGCAAACCAGTCAAGTGCCCCTTGCTTTTCATTTTGTCTTTTTAATTTTTACCTTTCACCAGAGTATTGGACATAGTGAAATTACTAACAGTGATTTAAATAAATCAGTCCAAAGAAAGTAAATAAAGAGTTAAAGAACTATGAATCACTGAACAGTATACATGAGCAGACATCATAGGGATCAGGGGCATGCCCAGAAAATGCTACTTTTTGACAGGTAAGTGTACCACGATCATCCCAAGTCTAATATCAGTGATATTATTTTAGCCATAGCAGTGGGACACTTTTAACCTGGACATCACTATTTAGTGCAGACAAATTTGTGTTCAAATGTCCTAATGAAGAAATACAGAATACAGTTGAATCATATTTTGAACCATTTGGAAAACTGGTCAATTATCATATGATTATTGACTGTTAGCAAATCAAGTTGGGGAAAAAAAGATACTACTAAAAATTGTGAAAAATTGTGAGTTTGGCCATTTCAGACCATCAATGCCTGAACATATGCTAGAAAATACCGATCTTAAAATAATCTCAAGGCGTTCTTAAAACAAAATCAATATAACTGTACAAGACCTTGTATACCAATGTGTTATATAGTAATTTTGATTTATTCAAATCGCTAGAAACTGAGAAAGATCAAGTCTCATTTCCTTCACTAACAATAAACTAATTAGTTTCCGGCGAGGACAAGAATTTCACTATCTGATCGAAAACATTGAAAATGGCACTTATCTCACAATAATTTCTTTGTGTACGAAGGAGAGCCAGTAAAACACGACCACAACTGCAACAGTTAAATGTTCCGCTGTAGAACAAGAGTACTAATTTTCATGTTCAGACTATTTCTTCACCTGTCCGAAACACAAATCACACCTGGACATGGAGAACTCACCCGCAGTGATTGAAATAAATCACTTCAAAGAGAATAAATGAAACTTCTATGTTTCTGGCAGACAGAAAAGTTGGTTTAAGAATAAGCTGCAGACTGACAGTGCAGGTGCCAGACAGTTCTCACAGATTAAGTGCCTGTGTGTCCCATTGGAGTAAAAATGAAAAACAGCATTCATTTTACCATTTTACTTTGTGGTCAATTGCAAATCTACTGTTTTAAATGCTAAATTTAGTACCTGTCATGCAAAGCTCCCATCATATGCACATTCATAAATTTTATACAGTCTGTTATTCAAAGTTTGATTAAAAACCTAAACTTACACATCAAAAAAAACATTGGAAGTGAGTGATGACTGGACTTTTAATTTGTGAGGTCATCTCAAATGAAGCCCCCCCCCCAACCATTACCAAACACTTCCATTATTTGTCGTACATAATTCTAAAAATCATAACAGTACAATACAATTATCATACTATCATCTTGTCCTATTTGTCTACAATGTATAAAAAAAAAAAACAATGCAGGACATAAATCATGTAGCATCCCCCAACCATTGCCAAATGCTTCCGTTATCTGTCATATGGTTGAACTTAATATATATGTGATATTGCAGGTTAATCAGCATTTGTTGATAATTTTGGTTTTGCTAGTTTTTTCCTCTAACTATTTTCATATGATATAAATTACCAAATTGATTTGAATTTGCCTGAGTCAATATTTAGAATGTTATATAAATTGAATTATAATATTACATACCTTATGATGAATGAAAAATCCATTGAAACAGCCCTTGGTATCATTAACATTATAATTTGTGAACTCGAAAGAGAATTACAAGAATATTATGTTTGCTTATTTTATAGAAAAACAGCTAGCAACAAGCTGTTAATATGAGTCTAAGTTAGACAATACCTATGTTTTTGACAATATGCAGTCTAATCCTTTATTGGCAAGTTTTGAATAAGCATTATATCATACTTGTGACCAACAACCAAAGAAAACTGAGAAAACATAATGCAATCCAGTAAAATCTTATTTGGACAAGGAAAGTATGGTACCATTATTACATCTTCAGTAAATGGGAAAAAAATAATCATGATGGAACTAACTCAACTGTAAAACCTTATTGATTACAATGAAATACCAGGTAAGAATTTCTCATTCTTTCTAAACTGTGTGAAAAAAAACAAACAGTTATGACATTCCAGTAAAATATAAAAAACAAAGCATATTTAGCTCTAATTTGCATGGCAGTGGTCAGCCATGATTAATTAGACAATGTTGCAGAAGAAATAATGTAACATCACAATGAAAATGTACGTGCTCAGCTGCTACTATGGATGCTACATGATTTATGTCCTGCCTTTTTTGTTTTTTTACACTCTTTAGATAAATAGGACAGGATGATAGTAAGATAATTGCATTGTGCTGTTATGACTTTAAGAATTATGTTTTCTTATGTAGGCCTAATAGGGTAACGTGGGGTAATTCAGGCCCCCCGGGGCAAATCCGGCCCCTTGAGGATAAAATGTTTTTCTCATGGCCCTAGTAACAGAGATTATGCTGCAAAATAATTATGATTCGACTTACAGGAGAATCATATTATTTTCTTTCATTTTATTATTATTAAACTTCACCTATTACATCTATAGGTGAAGTTTCGGCTCAAGTTAAGTATCCAACTATTAGTGACCTCCCTGAACTGAATGAGCCACAGGATTGGCTTATTCACAGTTGTTCACACCTTTTCAACCAATCCTGCCACTTATTCAGTTGGGGGAGGTCACTACTTGTTGGATTCTTAACTTGAGCCAGCCATGCAAAAAAACACTCTTCACAAGCCAATAAAACACTCTACACACCAATATCATTATGATTGATTTCATGACATTGGATTGGCCCAGCAATTTCGATTCAGAATATATTTATATATACTATTAGGTAGTCTCATATTGCCACACTTATACTTTTCCTGATTCTTACTAGCATGTTATGTTTTCTTGCCTTGGAGATGTGTGTGATTCTTGATGTACTTTCTTTGACTTCTTTGGAGTGATTTACTTAAATCATGTTAGCAAGTTCAGTTTCCAAAAATTGTCATTTTGTGCTGCCAGAGCATGTGTAACAACAAATGCAATTTACGTCATTGTTGAAAGCCCATAGGTTGGATAGTGATTTATTTCAATCAAATTGACCATGTCACCTTAGTAAACATGTAACTTCAAATGATATAGGGAAGTGGGAAGTGACCGTAGTTCTGATAAATTATTAGAATGTTAACTTTGTTTTACGATGTATCTTGAGATGATTTGAAGAATCATATTCCCATCTGTATTTAAATGTAGGTAGACTGATATTACCATGCTTTTCAAAATTCTTAAAAGCACGTTGTGTTTCCTGCCTAGGAGTTATATGCTTCAAATCGTTAGTCTTATGACACACGGTAAGTTTTCCAATCTGTTGCCTTCAAATCCAATGTTTTGAGAGAGAAACTTCATTGTGTATTTTGCATGAAAAGGAGTGATTTAAAAAAATCAAGTGACATGAGATAATGGCATATCCAGCAGCAATGTGAAATAATTGATGACTGACTTGCTGAAGTTCTTCACCATAGCAGCATTGCTTGTAAAATAACTTAGAAAAATGAAGAACAAGGAGCAACTGACCCTTTTGCCGTTATGGTCAAATGCGATGCCACTGTGTTATAGTGCTTTTGATCAAGAATCACACATCTTTCTGGAGCGCCACACAGTTTGGTTTTTTGAAGCATTTTATAGTGGCCAACTTTGAGTAGATGGCTTTTCTGTACAATGAAGAAAAAGTGAAGCATAAAAATGGACAGATGGTTGAACGAAGGAAAAAGAAGTTCATGAGAAGTTGACGGACCAAAAAAGTATTCGGGTCGTAGGCGAGTGCAGCATACGCAGTTCCCTCAGACACCATGAGAATAAAGCGCAGTAAGTGACCTGGCATGTTCAACAACAAAAAACTCATTGTGATAACAAGAGATACTTTGGTCATGTTCAGTTCGACTTTACTTCGTTGCTGCACTGTCGCGATGTTTATGTTTCTTTGTCGCACTCGCTGAATGATGCGACCTGATCGCAGTAAACCACTGACAAAGTACACCGTCAGGATGTTCATGAGAATAATCAGCGCTGATGGAATGAGAAAGTCAAAAATGGCATCCAGCTTTTCAAGTGTTCCCATGATTCCAAGAACTGAGGCATTGGTATACAGACAAACTGTCGGGAGGCCGTTCGGTAAGGAGAATACAAGGGACACAAGTTGAGAAATATAGCAAATCCACTGGCTCTGATGCACAGTGCTAAGAGTTGGGTCTCTTCCCGGGGCAAGCTAAAAGGCAGGCGTGGACGTTTGGGTATACCAAATGCCAGAGCTGTGACGGCCCAGATGGAAACAAAGCTAGATCCAGACATGACCAGGGTGATTCCCTGGCAGCCTCCTGAGATTGAGTAAATGTCAAATCCAACGTAAACCAACCACAAGGAAAAGAGAGCCACTAGAAAGCAGATGTCCACTACACTCAGTAATGTGATGTAAGGAGCACATGTTAATTTTCGTAATCGGCTGCGAAGAAAGACAAAAATGTTCTCTACATTTGCCGCAATGCCGATGGCCACAAGACAAGGCGTGAAGTATACTTTGAGTCCTGCTAAGAGAAAATGCAGATTATAAGTGACTCGCGATAACTCCAGGAGTTGAGTTTCGTTCAACTGCAGGTCCTCTAAGAAGTACTGCATTGTGGGTTAACTTTGTTACACTCTAAGCTAATCCAAAGCTGATATTCAGTCCTGCATTTAATGGTGGGCGTAATCCTGCAATGAGATTTTAAAGTGATCTTTGTAGCAGTACTTTCAAAGCAAAGACATTTTGTCAAACAGTATGGGTCAGCCTCTATCACATATCGGCAATCGTTATGACGTCTTCGGTCTTCAAGAATCCATTAAAAGGCACTAATGCTTTTGACCTCCAAGATACACCAATTTTCTAAACCTCCACAAGTTTGTACATCAAGGCCATCACAGATTATGCAATCCTTTTTGCAATCCTCTGTATCTCTTTTCTGATCCCGTTTGATGGAGATTACCTGTGGAAGAGAGAAAATAAGATTGTTAGACACTTTAAAATTTGTCTTTTAATGTTGGCAGTTGATCCAAGAAACACATGTGAAAGTGATAACAAATTGCTTTGAAGCTCTTAGATATAGGGCCAAAATCATAAATTGCAGAGAATCGCAAAATAAAACATTGATAATTTTGTTACACTCTCAAATGTGTTTTGAAGATTCTCTTTAAAACATTTGGGGGAAATGCAAATATTTGTGACAGAACCTTCTACTGTAAGTTTTCAACATCTATTTTTCAAATCTCTGTGAAACTGATTTTCGGTAATCCTAGAAATTTTCAAGATATTGTTTGTGTTTCTAAGGAAACTGGGATGGTGCCTTTAAATGTCATGGAATTATTTTATGTTTGTAGCTGGCTGGATAACAGGATTGCCATGGCAACATATGATTAGATGCTCCATATTGGCACAGAAATCAATTTAGGAAAGCAGAAAATCTCAAGAGTAGGATTAATCAGTGATAGTACATGCTGTAACAGCATGAAATGTTCACAAGATTGATATTGGCAAGATCCAGCATGTTTGAGACTAACAAGTCAGTTTCGGAGTTGAGAGGAGGTTCTGGGCCCTAACGAGGGTTGCTTGATGAGATTGAAGAGAGCGTGAGTCCTCAACATGTTATACATGTATATTAACCCCATGTGAAGGAGCCTAGTCCAGTTGCAACTGAGAGAGAGTGCAGCCTCACCTGCTTGTACAGCAGACTGTTGTCAGTCACAGGCATCTTTACGTGCCCTGCAGCCTGCACAGACATTCATAGAAGAGGGAGCCAATTGTATGTCTCGTCTGTGTGATATCCAGCTGGAATTTGTTATTGACGATTCACTGAAAATATCTTGGGTTTGCTGCCTAGTGTTCTAACTTATGCAGGCACCCTGCTGGCCTGTGTTACTCTCACAGTGCATTATGCTAGGTCAAACTCATTATTATGAGCCGTAGTAGCAGACATACAGTATATAGTATCACACTGTGGTAATAACTACCCATTAGGGGATGCATAACAGGTTATTTTGGCCATGCGTATTAGAGACACAACTTTCCTGGTATGGAAATTACCCTACTAATTACAGTCAAAACTTTTTGTCATGGCAATCACCATCTGGATGTGACTTCCTTGTCTGGGATATATACGTTCTGTTATACCAGGAGATTTAGTGCCTGTTGTGAATGCAATCAAGCGACTGTATTGGCAGTAATTAGTTTGCTTGTCTCTAAGACTTGCCACATAAAACCTGCACACTGTGGCTTTATGAGGTGTACAAGACACAATTACTGAACTTATTAGCACACAGAAGGCCAATAAAGAGGCTTTTTGTCCTCTAAAATTGTAGTCAATGGAGATTAAAAAAGTGGCAAATTAAGTTGGTATCGATTACGAGACAAAGAAACATTTTGTGTGGCTCGGTCTGTTGCTCTCAATCCTGAGGATGAGCGACATTGAGCGTCTGTGTTTCTGATGACTACCTGCCTCTGATTTTATTAGTCCTAAGAGGGTTAGCTCAGTTGTGGTGTGCTGGGTTACCAATCGCTTGGTCCGGTATTACCATACAACTTCGATTCTATATCTGCTCTTGCTGGGTCACCTGAGCCAATGTTGGACGGCTGTCCCAATCATCTCTCGCCCTATAGCCATGTCCTCTTCCTATCCTAATGAGCTAAGCAAGTGCATAAATAGATTACGTAAAACCCCAATCATCCATCCATCCATCCATGATTCTTTTACTATCTCATTCAGATGCAGATCAGATCAACATCTGGACATTGAAAGACCCAATCGAGATCAATATCATTGAATCCAAGTTGATTCCCACAGGCAGGATTATTGGAAATAATATTATATTGTACACGTATATAAAAATAGGAAAATAGGCCTAGCAAGTTAGAAAGACCTTTACTTGTTTAGAAAAAAATTAATCTACCTCCAAGAAGCGGCAGAAAATTAACTTGGAAAGAAATTTAATCCGACCAAAGCTAAAAGCTACAAAATAGGAATTTCTTAGAACCAGAGATTTGACAGCTTTATAACTAGGCGTTTGCAGTTGTAATACCAAGGGCCCAGGGCACCGCTCTTGAGAAAATTGCTTCCATTCTCTTATTTTAGACACAATGTTTCCCGTGCCTCACAGAAAAAAATATATGTAGGATTTTATGGACAGACATGAATTCATGCTTTGCAGGATAGTGAAACTAGTTGTGTCACAGTTCTACTGTTCCGTCCAGAGTTGACGAACTACTAATATTAGCAAAATGACAAATTTCTCAATCTTCAGAGCAATTTGAACAACAGTTTCTGCATGGACAATGGGCTCAAAACTTTGTGTTCATAGTTGTAATATCAAGGGCCAAACACACAGCTCCAGAAAAAATTTAAGTTTACTTGGCTGATTTAATAACAAAAATAGGCTGCGCAGCAGCAAACCTTCAGCGAAAAAACAATATTTAACAAGGACACCATTACACCATAATAGTGATCTTAAACTGATTGCATGTAGTATTTGCAATAGTGGCCCGATCTTGGTCTGAAATTATCTATACGCCCCGCAATATGCCCGCCTGCAGACAAAGGTACATTGAACGATGGAAAGCCCTTTCTAGACCAATGTACATATAATATGGACCAGTTTCATGCATAAACAAGGAATAAGTTGTGAGGTATGGGTCAGAATATTTGAAAAAGCATTAAGAATAATAATCAAGCAGACCAACAAAAGGCGCTAAAATATTATATAGGTGATGTATATAAAATTTCAACTACATGCAATGATGGCCAAGTTTTGGCCTGGAAACAAAAAATAATAATTTTAATATTTTTTTGTCAATATTTCAAGATTATAGAATATCGATGAATCACACCCACAAAAGGCACAAATTAATCATATAGGTGACATGTGTAACATATTTCATCCATGTACATGCAATTGTGGGCAAGTTTTGGCCCAAAATGCAAAAAAAAAAAATTTTTAATACATTTTTCTCAATATTCCAAAAAGTACGGAATATCAATCAATCATGAAAAGATACAACTAGACTGTATAGGCTACATGTGTAAAAAATTTCATCCATGTACATGTATTAAGGGCTGAGTTCTAGCCCGGACATGAAAAAAATGTTTTTTAAATATTTTTCTCAATATTTAAAAAAGTACCAAATATCAATCCATGAGACAATCAAAAGGCACAATAAGACCATACAGGCTACACGTGTACCAAATTTCATCCATGTGCATGCTATAGGGGCTGAGTCCTAGCCCGGAAACGAAAAAAATAATTTTTTTATATTTTGCTCAATATTTCAAAAATTACAAAAGATCCATCAATTAAACCATCAAAAGGCACAACTAGACCATATAGGCTACATGTGTACCAAATTTCATCCATATGCATTGAATAGGGGCTGAGTACTGGCCCGGAAACTATCTATCCGCCCGCCGCCCGACCGCCCGGACGCCCGCCCGGCGGACGGACAACTTTTGACCAAAGTGATAACAATACCTTCTTCGAACGAAGTTCGCTGAAGGTAAAAAAAACTGAGAGTGGCATGGAAACAAGTTTCGTCACTTTTCACTGGAAAAACTGCCATGAACTGCAGAAAAGCAGCTCAGGGAAGGCATGGGGAGACCGGGGCTAGTTGTCACAATTTTTTTAACTTCAAGTTTGACTGTATCTGAGAGGTCTATAGGTTCAGGTTGTCTGGAAGCTTCTAGCCCTGTAACATATTTGTAAGTCTTGAGAAAGTTTTTATTCAGCTTTCGTCCTGATTTATCAACCATGTGTTTCCCTGTAGGTCATGTTGTAACTCAAAGTCATTTTTGTGAAAATGTGACAACTTGCCCCGAGCCCGGGGCAAGTTGTCACACTCATATGGCCTATCTAATATCTCTGGACAGATTTTCTATGATCCAAGCTTGTAATACATCGGATTCCTTTTGAAAAATAAAAATGCACATCTTGCGAAGACTTCGGATGAATGCCATCATAAATCAGGGCTTATTTCTACCAGATAATTGCTTCTCAAATTGGAGGACAATGAAATGATTGAAAAATTTCTGTTGAAAAGTCATTTTTAAGAAGTCCATGTATCACATAACAGATTATACTTTCTTTCAACCACATCATACAAAAAGCTTATTTATTTAATAATGACAGAACTGCTGCCACCTATAGCCAAGTTATAAGCATTGTGACAACTTGCCCCTGTGACAACTAGCCTATCCTCGTCACAATCATGAAGTCAATCCGATATCTCAGTAATCAAAAGAGAATATATTCTGTTTCCACTTAGAAAACACAGACAGATTGTTCACGGACACTATGGATTAATGCCATCATGAATCAACTCCTCAATCTCCCAAAACTTGTCTCAAATTGGAAGACAATGAAAAATTTGAAAATGGTGAAAAAATTGAGTTTGAACTGTCATTTTCAGACATCTTCACATAGCACATGACAGACTACACATTTTTGTGATATCATCACAAAAAATTTCACATGTTAAATTGATTTAATTGCCATGCAGCTGCTACTATCCACAGCTGAGTAATAAGCATTGTGACAACTTGCCCCTGTGACAACTAGCCCCGGTCTCCCCTACATCGTCAAAAATTCAATTTGTTAGTTGGTTTTTGTGAACCTTTGATATAACGTAGGAGACATATGTAATTGAAAATGTATTATATGACCTTTAGTTATCTTCCTGGGTGCAATTGTTTCTCGTACACTTGAGCTTGAATACACAACCTCACAAGCTTTTCTGAAATATGCCAAAAGACTAAAACGCCTGACTTGAAGAGCTCTGTCAAGCTCTCTTGTCGATATTAACTTTATGTTTTCATAGTTTGTGCATCCCGTTTGAAGCTTTCCAAGTGCAAAATGTTGATATTGTAATTTTTATTTTTACAATAACGTTTTGATTGATGTGATGCTATGTTATATCTCCAAAGTGAATACAAGTAAAGCTTTGTTACCTTCATGAGTCCATAAGGATTTTGCACATACACCCTCACCTTCCCATAAAAAACCCCCATTTATCACAATCTCCCTTGTGTTTGCAGGTTTTTCTCAAACAGCAGGATCCCTATCCAATTTTCATGTGACATCCTGCTCATTACTTTGGAACATTTTAAAATCATCTATCTATAGTATCTGTGCCACCAATTTTCCATCTAGAGCTTGTTTAACTATTTGCTTTGGTGTTGAAGCCAGACAAACAGCAATTAAAGAAATGATAAATCTGATGAGATCAGATAAGAGGATTAGGTAAAGTTTGCCAGTATAATCAGGAACTGTTCATGCTGTGGAAAAGCTACTTTGCAAGTAGAAAATGGAAATATTGGTTTTTTTCTTAATCTCCAGTCTTTCAGAAATTGCCAGAACATGAATGATTAATAACTCACTGATGCAGGGAGCCTAGCAGCTGCAGGATCATTTCGATAAATTCAGTTTTGTGTTCTCAATTATTTCTACACTGGGGGGGGGGGGGTAGGGGGAATTTGCTCAGTTGGTGGTTAGTTTTTATACATATTATATATAAATCTTGGCCAATGGCCATTCATTTCTTTACCTTTTGAGAAGTCATTGAGATCTTGTGAGCAAAACTGGACTTAGAGGGCTGCACTTACCATATATATAGAGAGAGAGAGAGGTCTTTATTTTTCATCCATCATATAAAAAAATATGCAATTACAAAGAAGGTACATTTAAGTCAGGAGACACATATTAAGACGCAATGAGCGTCGCTATCATACATGCCACCAAATTCAAGTTAAATATTAGTAGGTATAATTCAAAAGCAAAATGAAAGAAAGCATTAATTCACAGGTATAAATTTTTAAGTGTAAACATAAATGAAAATTTGGAAAAGGGAGAGAGAGAGAGAGAGAGCAAAGTATATGTATGCAGGTTACACACACTCCTAAGAGGGATGGTGGAGGTGACTATGGACCTTTTAGATGTTGAAAGGAAAAACAATTTATTATGATAGTAAAATGGGTTTTTGGTGGGGAATATCACATCCTATTTTTTAATGTTACATCCTATTTTGGTTTTGAGTCTGCAAGGAAATTAACGAGAATTACAGATATAGCAGTCCCTTAGGAGACATGTGCTTTCATAGTTTGAAGTTGTTATTCGTTTGTAATAAAAACAAAGGCCAAATATGCTATGGGTGCTAAATTTCTCTTGGATATCAGAAGGTAAGTTATTGATAATCAAAGGCAGGCGGATTCTAATAGAGCATTTACATAGTTGGTATTTTACCCTTGGGGGCACCAGAGTATTACTTTGTCTTGTTTCATAATTGTGAATATCTCTAAATCGTACGAGTGTATAAGAATTGAAGTAGTCTGGTAATAAGTTATTGGTAAGCTTATAGCAAAATTTATATTCCTGCAGTTTCACCACATCTTCAATTTTCAGAACATTGAATTTCTTCATAATAGGTTCCGTATGGCTATTGTATTTTGCCTTTGCCAATGTTCTCACAGCTTTTTTCTGGAGCTTCTGGATTATCTTCAACTTGTGTCCCCAAAGCAGGGTACCGTATATCAGATGAGGGAAAATTAGGGAGTTGTAAAGGATCAATAATGTGTCAGATGGTATGAAATGTTTCAGACGGCTCATAATTCCTGTAACTTTACTAATTTTTTTGCCAATTTTTTGGACATGCGCTTTCCATGACAGGCAACTGTCAATTGTCACTCCAAGGTAATCAAATGTATCAACTTGCTTAATGCCATTATTTTCAATCGAAATGTTCAGAATTGGTGGACGCTGTTGTGGAGTGGTATAGATCATTAATTTGGTTTTATTTACATTCAGAGAAAGCTTGTTCACTTTGAGCCAATTGTTTACATTTTCAAGTTCATTGTTCAAAGTTGATTGCTGAGGAGACAGGTCAGATCCACCTTCAAGCAATAGTGATGATAAGAGGGTAGTATCATCTGCATATATGATAAATTTGAACATATTCGAGGATCTGCCAAAGTCATTTAAGTAAATTAAGAAAAATAAAGGGCCCAGTATAGAACCTTGCGGTACTCCTGTTTCAATAGGTAGCATGTTCGAGTTAGTTTCATTAAAATTAACGTACTGCTTCCTATTTGTTAGATAACTTTTACACAAACTGTAAGCTTCATTTCGTATACCATAGTGACGTAATTTACTCAAAAGAATGTCATGGTTTAGAGTATCAAAGGCTTTTGACAGATCCAGGAATATGTTCAAAGGGCATTTCTTATCTTCCAAAAGTTGAGTTACTCTATCTATGTTTTCTATAATAGCAAGTTCTGTTGAATGGTTTTTCCTAAAGCCATATTGACTGCTAAAAAATAAATTTTGATCTACAAAATGACTGGTAATTTGCATAGAGATGACTTTTTCAAATATTTTGGACAATACTGGTAAAACTGAAATTGGCCGATAATTCTCGATGATATCAGCTTCATTGTTTTTATGCACTGGTATAATTTTTGCTATCTTTAGTCTGTCGGGAAATATTCCTTTTTTCAGGGTTTGGTTGACTATTTTTGTAAGAGGTGAGACAATAACAGTTCTGATTGCTCTAATTAGTTTCATGGGTAAGTTATCATATCCACGACTTGATTTATTTGGTAGGTTCTTTATGATTTTATCGATGTCACGTTCTGTG
The DNA here is from genome assembly GCA_026936325.1 of Platynereis dumerilii. Taxonomy (NCBI): domain Eukaryota; kingdom Metazoa; phylum Annelida; class Polychaeta; order Phyllodocida; family Nereididae; genus Platynereis; species Platynereis dumerilii. The sequence goes on along the minus strand of JAPTHN010000018.1, from coordinate 4,379,204 downwards.
ATTTCTTTGAATTGGAAATCATTTTCCACAGGACTTCTCAGATAATCATTAAAAACACGGTTCTGGGGAGTGGAAATTTTGGAGGCAAGCTTTGGCCCAATTGAATTGAAGTAGGAATTAAATTGTTGAGAAATCAATTTTGGATCAGAAATCCTATTATCATTTATCAAAAATGATTCTGGAAAATTTGTATTTTCATTTTTTCGATTTACTAGGTCTTTTATTGTAAGCCAGGTGTTCTTTACATCTTTTTTATACCTGCTAATGTGAACCTCATTTCAATTTATTTATTATTATTATTTTCTACTTAATGGGAAATTGCGATTTGGAATTATCATTCAATAAGTGGGCAAAAGCAGTTTAATATTTGAAGATTTTCTAATGTTCAAGATGTGGATATCCACCAGGGGGCATACATGCAATAGTGAGTATAATTTTTTGGAAAGAAAAGTTTTGCATGAAATAGTTGCATTCAATGTCAATCATATTCAATAAGAAATGTGAGAGCTTAGCAAACACAAATGAAACAAGTTGTTGACACATTTAGCATCAGCAAAGAAAAACAACAAAATAGTGATAATTTTTAATTTGGTAAGGCAGTCAAAGTTAAAGTTTTGAGATGGGTACCTTTTGACAAACTATCATATTAAATTGGTAGAAATCCAAAGATAGACAATTCTCAACTAGTCAATAAAGTGTGTAAAATTTAAATGTTCACTTACATTTGTACATAATGTTTTACTAGATGGAACAGGAATGTACAATTTCAAGGTATAATTTTTGTGAAGTTTGTAGAATTTCAAGTAGATATATCGATTACATTTCTAGAAAGTTTATTTTAAAATCAGACTCCCGTCTAGGCTATTAAAATGTCCAAAGGTTCACAATTTCATAATTGATGGTGGACATAAATAGCAAAGTAAATAGCAGCATAAATAGCAACATAGGTGTCGACATCAGTACTAGTTTGGGATGCATAATAATCATCATCTTTTGGGATCTTATGACTTTTACAACATTTGTGACATTACCTGTGTTGAGCAGCAGCTCAGAAATTTTAAAAATCATAAAGTTTACATAGAGTTAACAACATGGGAGTTATAGAAGCAACGTAAGTAGCAACATAAATGGCAACATAAATGGCAAAATAAAATGCAACACCATATCTATCTATAAAAAACAGCCAGCAGAAGAAGAGCTCTGAGTAACATTAAATATATTTCAAAATATGAACAGTCAAGTGCTGAATATAAAGCACAAACAAATTTTCAAGTTTGATACTCTTTTATTTATCACGTTCGGATCACCATTCATGTTGCCAACCATATTGTCAATGTACACAGTTCCAATAGTTTACAGACTTGTTCATAGAACTATTGGATATACTTAACTACAAGCCATGTCAGTAATATTCACAAACATAATACGCCTCACCATTTCAACAATAAGATGTTTTGTGACAACAAAATGGATTCTTTCATATATATCTTACCCCAATATTACATTCACAAGTGGTAGTGAGTGCACACACGGCACGTGTACATGTAAATGTGAGTATTATTACATGTGTTAACTATCAGGTGTTTATGAGCAATTGCTCACAGGCAACGATGTGTATCCACGACCACGCATATATGCATGCTCTTGTACATATATGGAATACAGAGCAGTTGTGGACATGAAACACAGAGCAGTTGTGTACATTAAACACAGCGCATTCAAGACCCGTAGTATCATTTTGTACTTTTTGAATTATAATGGGGCAAAATTGTGAATGTGTGCTGTAGAGCATGATCACTCATGCGCTGTAAAGTATGTTCTCTGAAGAGCTGTAAAGCATTCCATTCATGTACTGTAAAGCATATCCACTCATTCAAAATCTACACACATGCGCTGTAAAACATGTCCACCCATGCGCAGTAAAATATGTCCACACATGCACTGGGAAGCATATATACAAGCATGCGCTGGAAAGCATATCAAAGTATGCGTGGGAAAGCAGGTTAATGCCTACTGAATCTTTACGTCTGCACCCTAGCTGTGATATATATCACACTAGTGGACGTGTCTGATCTTGCATATCTACGAGTCATAAAAGCATGGATGTGCGCTGTGGAGCATACTGGATATGCTAGATTTTAATAGAAGTATGCCTCATTCTTGATATACTTTATTCTTTTTAAGCACTAATTATATATATTATCAGTAATTTAGTGGTATCCATGTGTAATATTAGTAACCAAAATGGACAAACATCTTTGGACATGCAATAAAAAAAACTTTCAATAAACAATATATACAACTGTAAAAAACCACGACAGTTTTATGGGTCAAGTTTTTCACGTCTCTCTGCAATGTCATGAGTAGTTTCATTTGAAATATTTAATTTCGGTATATATACAGCAGTCTTAGCTGAGGTATGGATATTTCACAAAGGAGATCATAGGAATGAATGTGTGAAAATTTCCATCGCAGTGTTGGGGTGGAGCTATAAACAGTTGTGCTGACCATTAGAATTGACCCCTCGGTTTCTTAAAACAAAAAGCAATTTTTTCAGGGCAATCAGGTGTTTTACCCATAATAACACTAACACAATAATAGAATCTCGACAATTAAGCAATTGCTTCATAATTTTGGTCTGGACTCCATCATCTGTCGATCAGTGAAGTGTCCATGCTCGGGCTAAAACTGAGGTAAACATCTGATCATTTGGACATATGGCAGCTCTAGACTGGGATGTCTGGGGGTCGTAGCCTTGATGAGTTTCTTCATTCATGGGCCCACAGCTTCACACAGTTTCTTCCGAAATGCTACTTTTCATCTCAGCGGTCTAGGGGGCTCTCCTAGCCCCCCTCGAAGGATCCGCCCCTGTTGACAGTCATGATAGTGCTTTTGATCAAGAATCACACATCTTTCTGGAGCGCCACACAGTTTGGTTTTTTGAAGCAGTTTATAGTGGCCAACTTTGAGTAGATGGCTTTTCTGTACAATGAAGAAAAAGTGAAGCATAAAAATGGACAGATGGTCGAACGGAGGAAAAAAAAGTTCATGAGAAGTTGACGGACCAAAAAAGTATTCGGGTCGTAGGCGAGTGCAGCATACACTGTTCCCTCAGACACCATGAGAATAAAGCGCAGTAAGTGACCTGGCATGTTCAACAACAAAAAACTCATTGTGATAACAAGAGATACTTTGGTCATGTTCAGTTCGACTTTACTTCGTTGCTGCACTGTCGCGATGTTTATGTTTCTTTGTCGCACTCGCTGAATGATGCGACCTGATCGCAGTAAACCACTGACAAAGTACACCGTCAGGATGTTCATGAGCATAATAAGCACTGATGGAATGAGAAAGTCAAAAATGGCATCCAGCTTTTCAAGTGTTCCCATGATTCCGAAGAACTGAGGCATTGGAATACAGACAAACTGACCTGAGGCCATTCGGTAAGCAGAATACAACAAACACAAGTTGAGAAATATCGCAAATCCACTGGCACCGATGCACAGTGCTAAAAGTTTAGGTCTCTTCCCGGGGTAAGCTAAAAGGCATGCGTGGACGTTTGGGTATACCATGAGCAGTCTATCAAACGCCAGAGCTGTGACGGCCCAGACGAAAACAAAGCTAGATCCAGACATGACCAGAATTTTGAAGACTTTTCAGAACACCCAAGGTATGCTGTATACAACTAGTATATTATGATATATATAATCTTGGCCAACGGCCATTCATTTCTTTACCTTTTGAGAAATTATGTCATTGAGATCTCGCTAAAGAAAAGCCAGCAAAAGAAGACTAGCTCTGAGTGACATCAAATATACTTCAACATTTGAACAGTCACTGAATATAAAGCACAAACAAATTTTCAAGTTTGATACTGATTTATTTATCACATTCAGATCACCATTCATTGTAACAAACATATTGTCAATGAACTCATCAATGTACTTACTATGCACAGCTAGTGGTTGTCTCACAGTTCCAATAGTTTACAGACATGTTCATAGTACAATTGGATATTTTTAAAATCCTAGCCATGTCAGTAATATTCACAAACATAATACGCCTCACCATTTCAACAATAAGAATATTCAATTTATAATGTAGTGCATTGGGAGATATATGTTAAAAAGATTTTTTTTATATCAAAATGGATTCTTTCTGATATATTTTTACCCCAATATGTCATATGGTAGTGAGCACGCCTACGGGTGCGTGTACATGTAATTGGGAGCATTATTACATGTGTTAATATAACTATAATGGTGTATGAGCAATAGACCAATTTCACGGATGGTTCTCTCAGTTAACTCCAGGGGAAAAGTGGTGAATACTTGAATTCCATTTAGTAGCTGATAGATTTCCTGCCCTTGTCTCTGATTGGTCCGGCCAAGGTGACCCCAAGCTGGAGTAGTTTTAGTGTATTTTAATGCAACTTTACGGCTTTATAACCTGGTCAACCTTTCAGTTAAAATTTTGAAAGTTGTGTTTTTGGATTTAGGGTGTATACATCTCCTATGTGTGAAAAGCAAATGAAGAATCGAAGAATTACAAAAAAGTTATTTGGGGTCAATGTTCAGGCCATTCAGTGAAAAAGGTCTATTGCTCACAGGCAAGGATAGGAATCCACGACCATGCGTGTATCTGTGCTCGTGTACATATATGGAATACAGAGCAGTTGTGGACATGAAACACAGAGCACTCAAGACCTATAGTATCATCTAAGTACTAATTCTAATGGGACAAAAGTTGCAAATGTTTGCTGTAAAGCATGTCCACTCATGTGCAGTAAAGCATGTCCACTGAAGAGCTGCAAAGCATTCCATTCATGCACTGTAAAGCATGTCCACTCAAAATCTACACACATGCGCTCAAAAAAATGTCCACTCATGCACTGTAAAATGCATCCACACATGCACTGGGAAGCATATTTCCAATTAAGCATGCGCTGGAAAGCATATCCAAGCATGCGCGGGAAGGCAGGTTCATGCCTAATGAATCCTCACATCTGCACCTTAGGCTGTGACATATCAACACCAGTGGACGTGTCAGATCTTGCATATCTACGAATCATAAAAGCATGGATGTACGCTGTGGAGCATGCTGGATATGCTAGATTTGAATAGAAGTATACTTCATTATTGATCCATCAGTAATTTAGTGGTATCCATGTGTAATATTAGTAACCAAAATGGACAAACATCTTTGGACACGCAATAAAAAAAACTTTCAATAAACAATATATACAACTGTAAAAAATGTATACCAACAACCATGACAGTTGTATGGGTCAAGTATTGCACGTCTTTCTGCAGTGTCATGAGCACTTTCATTTGAAATATTTACAGCAGTCTTAGCCGAGGTATGAATATTTCACAAAGGAGATCATTAGAATGAATGTGTGAAAATGTCCATCATGATATTGGGATAGAGCTATAAACAGATGTGCTGACCATTAGAATTGACCCCTCTGTTTATTAAAACAAAAAGCAATTTTCAAGGGCAATCAGGTGTTGTACTCATAGTAACACTAACACAATAATAGAATTTCAACAGTTAATCAATTGCTTCACAACTTTGGTCTGGACTCCATCATCTATCGAGCAGTGAAGTGTTCATGCTCAGGCTAAAACCGAGGTATACATCAGATCATTTGAACATGTGGCAGATCTGGACTGGATTGTCTGGGAATTGGAGCCATGATGAGTTTCTTCATTCATGGGCCCACAGCTTCACACAGTTTCTTCCGAAATACTACTTTTCATCTCAGCGGTCTAGGGGGCTCTCCTAGCCCCCCTCGAAGGATCCGCCCCAGTTGACAGTCATGACAGTGCATTTGATCAAGAATCACACATCTTTCTGGAGCGCAACACAGTTCGGTTTTTTGAAGCAGTTTATAGTGGCCAACTTTGAGTAGATGGCTTTTCTGTACAATGAAGAAAAAGTGAAGCATAAAAATGGACAGATGGTCGAACGGAGGAAAAAAAAGTTCATGAGAAGTTGACGGACCAAAAAGGTATTCGGGTCGTAGGCGAGTGCGGCGTACACAGTTCCCTCAGACACCATGAGAATAAAGCGCAGTAAGTGACCTGGCATGTTCAACAACAAAAAACTCATTGTGATAACAAGAGATACTTTGGTCATGTTCAGTTCGACTTTACTTCGTTGCTGCACTGTCGCGATGTTTATGTTTCTTTGTCGCACTCGCTGAATGATGCGACCTGATCGCAGTAAACCACTGACAAAGTACACCGTCAGGATGTTCATGAGAATAATCAGCACTGATGGAATGAGAAAGTCAAAAATGGCATCCAGCTTTTCAAGTGTTCCCATGATTCCAAAGAACTGAGGCATTGGTATACAGACAAACTGTCCTGAGGCCGTTCGGTAAGGAGAATACAACAGACACAAGTTGAGAAATATAGCAAATCCACTGGCACCGATACACAGTGCTAAGAGTTTAGGTCTCTTCCCGGGGCAAGCTAAAAGGCAGGCGTGGACGTTTGGGTATACCATGAGCAGTCTATCAAATGCCAGAGCTGTGACGGCCCAGACGGAAACAAAGCTAGATCCAGACATGACCAGGGTGACTCCCTGGCAACCTCCTGAGATTGAGTAGACGTCAAATCCTGCGTAAACCAACCATAAGGAAAAGAGAGCCAATAGAAAGCAGATGTCCACTACACTCAGTAGTGTGATGTAAGGAGCACATGTTAATTTTCGTAATCGGCTGCGAAGAAAGACAAAAATGTTCACTACATTTGCCGCAATGCCAATGGCCACAAGACAAGGCGTGAAGTATACTTTGAGTCCGGCTAAGAGAAAATGCAGATTATAAGTCACTTGCGATAACTCCAGGAGTTGAGTTTCGTTCAACTGCAGGTCCTCTAAGAAGTACTGCATTGTGGGTAAACTTTGTTACACTCTAAACTAATCCAAAGCTAATATTCAGTCCTGCATTTAATGGTGGGCTTAATCCTGCAATGAGATTTTAAGTGGTCTTTGTAGCAGTGCTTTCAAAGCAAAGACATTTTGTCAAACAGTATCGGTCAGCCTCTATCACATATCGGCAATCGTTACGATGACTTCCGTCTTCAATAATCCATTAAAAGGCACTAATGCTTTCATTCCACCAAGGTACACTAATTTTCTAAGCTTATGCAAGTTCGTACATCAAGGCCATCACAGATTATATAATCCTTTTTGCAATCCTCTGTATCTCTTTTCTGATCCCGTTTGATGGAGATTACCTGTGGAAGAGAGAAAACATAAATTGTTAGACACTTTTATGTGATAAAAGAAATACATGTGAAAGTGATAACAAATTGCTTTGAAGCTCTTCTAGATAGGGCCAAATAACAATTTTACTCTTAAATATTTTCTAAGTTACCAGCAGAAATTTCTGAGAGAATTGCGAAGTAAAAAGAGTGAAAATTTTGTTACACTGTCTAATGTATGAAACAACATTTATCACCATACTCTCTAATGTGTTTTGAAGATTTTCTTTAAAAAATCTGAGGGAAAAGCAAATATTTGTGATAGAATCTTCGAAGTATTCAACATCACTTTTTCAAATCTCTCTGAAACTGATATACGGTAATCCTAGAAATTTTCAAGATAATGTTTCTGTTTCTAAGAAAACTGGGATGGTGCCTTTAAATGTCATGGAATTATAATACAATCTCCATGGCAACATATGACAAGATGCTCCATATAGGTACAGAAATCAATAAGCACACCAGAAAATTTGAGTAAGATTAATCAGTGATAGTATATGCTGTAACAGTATGAAATGTTTGCAAGATTGATGTTGGCCCTGAGGCAGTTCAGTAAGGAGAATACAACAAACACAAGTTGAGAAATATCGCAAATCCACTGGCACCGATGCACAGTGCTAAAAGTTTAGGTCTCTTCCCGGGACAGGCTAAAAGGAGAAAACAGGTCAAATTTCATACTCTAGTCTATGGAATGGACCTAGCCAGACATCAAGTCAGTTTCAGAGTCAAGAGGAGGTGCTGGTTGATAACCAGGGTTGCTTCATGAGATGGAAGATAGCGAGAGTCCACAACATGTTATAGATAAACCCCATGTGAAGGATCTTCAGGCTACAGCAGCCTGCTCCAGTCTGTGTTTCTGATGACTGTCTGTGTTTCTGATGACTACCTGTCTCTGATTTTTGTAGGGACCATCTCAGATCTGTGTTGCATACTCCAAATTAGGAAGTAATTGACATGGAAGGTCCCTTACTATACGGACAAAAATAATCAGCCAAGTACTATGTGTCATCAATTTATGTGTACTGCAGTGGTGTTCTACTTGAGGGTACACATTCTTATTGAGTTGTGGACAGCATTCTTATTGAGTTGTGGACAGCGTTCTTATTGAGTTGTGGACATGTTCTAATGGATTATTTATGAGTAAGTGTCAAAATACTCAAATATTCAACTTCTCACAAAGTTCTGCTCTAATGTTCATAAGCACATGGAAAGGGTAACAATCCAAATATGCAAGTCAGAATTAATTGTTATAGAAATAGAAATTTCATGTTCATGATAGATAATGTCAAAGGCTCATTGCCTGGTTTGGTATCTGTGATTCCAACACTTGTATTTATTCATGCCTAATATAGAGGTAACAGGTAGGTTTGTTAAATCACAGTTATATGAACGGTACATTGGAGGTAGATGTAACAGCACATACATAAGAAATCAATAGAATATTACAGATTTGTGTTCGAAGAACCTCATATTTAATACTAGGTCCCTACAATTCTTTTTTCAAAAAGAATTTCTTGTTATTACAGGAGAGGGTTAGCTCAGTTGCAGTGTGCTGGGTTGCCAATCACTTGGTGCAGTATTACCATGCTAATTCTATTGAAGTTTTTCAGGATAAGGGAACTAAGCTGGCTACTGAGACATGAAACACCCACTTATGAGTTAGTTAGCTACTATAACTAATAGACATGGCCCCTTGCATGGGTACTAACAGCAGATTTTGCTACTAGTGACAATTGAGAGGCATCTAAGAATCCACTTAGAGGCAAACATAGCTACTTATGCGAGTTCCATCCGCTTGCAGACCAGTAAGTCTACTAAGGATGCCCCCTTAGAAGAACAGTCTGTATTTGCATTCCAAACATTATTTGTACATCAGTAATTAATGTTAATTGTTACTAAAAACATAAAACATTGTAAAACTTCAAAATAATATATATTAAACTTGGTGAAACAGTTCTGTAATAACCTCCTTCAAGCCTGAGTGGCCATAGTTCTCAGTAGCGAGCTAAGTTCCCTTATCCTGAAAAATTTCATCTGATTCCTGGTCTTGCCGGGTCAACTGCGGACCTGAGCCAATGTCCCAATCATCACCCTATTGCCGTGCCCTCTTCCTATCCCGATTAGCCTATCAAGTGAATAAATACAGGACATAAAACCCCAATCATCCAGCCATCTATCCATGATTCTTATTAATATTGCATTCAGATACGAACAGATCTACATCTGGACATTGAAAGACCCAATCGAGATCAAAACAAGTTGATTCCTACACATTAGGCAGGATTATTGGAAATATTGGTATCGCTCTGCAGAATGATGCCCAGACCATGGTGTAAAAATCAGTAACACTGTATTATTGCGCTGCCTGCCCACTGGGTGGCAGGGCAGTGCCTTGGTTTCGTAAGGAAGATTTTTTGCACACACTGAAATGTTAACATTTAGGCCTAATTTTATGTAACAGCTACTGGGCACCTGCCACTAATTTCACGGCCCTTCTTCACTGTATGTTACGTTACTGTCATAAAGTTTGTCCCCGGATCTTTAAACTAACATTTAGTGGCTTTATTTTGACATTTTGAAAGTATTTCTTCTACAGTTCTACACACACTCATGAATTCCACGGTAACGGAATCACCGCGGGGTCATGAAAATTGACCTTTACACTGTGTAACCGTTTGCTCTATGCGAAGCGACCCAGTTAAGGCTCGGGTTTGGCTTTAGTCAACGCATTAGACAGTTTAACAGATGTTTTTTGTGCCTTAAGTGAAACTACATCTTTCAGGCAAATTCAATCAAATGTTGATATAGCCAGTATGCTAGATTATATTCTCACCTATACAGTGCATATTTTTATATATCAAAATATTTTTTGTTGTCAAAGATTACGTGATTCTAATAAGAGGGACTTTGGAACAACTGGACTATTTTGTGCTTTTTTGGATAAAATTGGGTACTTATACTATGTTTGAGACTGAAATATTCTCCAATGTGCTTCACTATGCTGGTATGGATATATTTGTAATGTATCCGGAAGCTTGCTATGAAAAAATTCTACTGAAACATAGTGTTTAAGTTTAGGTTTGGCTTAGAACTTACGGGTTTGGCTTTTTTGAACGCAGGTGTTGTAAATATGTAGGGGTTTCATACTTATAGTTTTTTGTTTTGGCGTGCCAATATAACTGACCTCTTTTGTTGCATTTAGCAATATGTACAAATGCAGAATAGCTAGATGCGGCCAACATTTTCAATCATGGGCAGGATGGATGGACATGAAAGAGGAAAAGCCCATGGAAATGCAGCTGAACATCAGTGCAGAGTTTGTGGACAAAAATTTTACACGAAGACAGCAAGTACAGCATAAATGTGCACAAAACGGAATTTGTCAGTGTTTTTTTGTACCTTAAAATAAAATAGGCTTATATCGTACAGTCAACCCTTTTAACCCTTACCAATTAACATAGTTTCCACCACATACCTTGGGGTATAGGCTACGGTTTGTCATGTAAAATTTGGAAATCATATATACATTGCTGTATCAATTCGCATTTGAAACACGTATTACGATATCACCAGGTACCTTAGGATAATCAAAATAACACAATTAATCTCTGTACCTTAATTTCAGCACAAATACCACCAAATAAATGAATTTATTAATGCCAAACATCACTAATCATCATCTTCAATTAAAGGTAGTAAGTCCGCCGATTCTATGTGACATTAAACATGCATTTACAGATCATAAACTGATAGATTTAATGTGCATGCACTTCCAATCAACAGAATTGCTTGTTTTTCCATTATTAAGTGAGTTTAGTTGATTGTGAAGCCTTAAACTACTTGCGTTTCTTGATTTGTACACAATAACAGTACTTTTTCACGGCATGAAAAACTCTATGTTTACATTTTTGACTGAATTTATCTTCATGTATTGAGCTTGGAATGACAGTTAAATAAACTTGGTTGCATGGAAAGGTTTAATATTACTCTTATCTTTCTTTTGGACAGCATTTTATTCGAGCGACATACTAGTTTTATATTAACTGCGATTTTACAGCCGCATCTAATTTCGGCTCAAGTATAGATTCCAACTGCAAAGCCTCATCACAGGATTTTGTAGTGTATTCCTACATTGGAGGGACTATTTCATCAGAGAGAAGAGAAAAGCGAAAGAGGAGAGAGAGGAGAGAAGAGGAATGAGAGAGAGAGGAGGAAGAGAGGAGGGGAGAGAGAGAGACTCTCTCTCTCTCTCTCTCTCTCTCTCTCTCTCTCTCTCTCTCTCTCTCTCTCTCTCTCTCTTCTCTCTCTCTCTCTCTCCCTCTCTTACTCTCTCCCTCTCTTACACTCTCTCTACTCATCCAGTCAGATCATTTACATTATAACATTCCACTCTACTGTCTCTCTTTTTACTGCAGCTACACACCGCCACTGCCAGCCCCACTCATCCCATCACATTGTATTATACCTATCCACTGTACTGTCTCTCTCTTTTATGCACCGACACACTGCCACTGCCAGCCTCACTCATCATATCATAATAAATTATAGTATTATACCAATCCACTGTACTGTCTCTCTTTTTTATACACCGACACACCGCCAGTGCCAGCCCCACTCATCATATAATATTATAGCATTCCTCTCTGCTGTCTCTCTTTTTTATGCACCGACACACCGTCAGTGCCAGCCACACCCATCATATTGTATCATACCAGTCCATTGTACTGTCTCTCATTTTATTGCACCGACACACCGCCACTGCCAGCCACACTCTTCATATTGTATTAAACCATTCCACTCTACTGTCTCTCTTTTCACTGCAGCGACACACCACCACTGTCAGCTCCACTTATCTCATCATGTTGTACATACCAATCCACTCTACTGTCTATCTTTTTAAGCACCGACACACCGCCACCGCCAGCCACACTCATCATTTTGGTATTATAGCATTCCACTGTACTGTCTCTGTTTCTTATACACCGACACACCGCCACTGCCAGCCCACTCATCATATAGTATTATAGCATTCCACTCTTCTCTCTCTCTTTTCAATGTACCGACACACCGCCACTGCCAGCCACACTCATCATTTTGGTATTATACAAATCCACTGTACTGTCTCTCTCTTTTATGCACTGACACACCGCCACTGCCAGCCCAACTCATCATATAGTATTATTGCATTCCACTCTATTGTCTCTCTTTTCTTGTGCACCGACACACCGCCACTGCCAGTCCAGCTCATCCCATCATATTGTACATATCAATCCACTGTACTGTCTCTCTTTATATACACCGACACACCGCCAGTGCCAGCCCCACTCATCATATAGTATTACAGTATTCCTCTCTGCTGTCTCTCTTTTTCATGCACCGACACACCGCCACTGCCAGCCCCAGTCATCATATAGTATTATAGCATAACACTCTACTGTTTCTCTTTTTTGGTGCACAGACACACCGCCACTGCCAGCCCAACTCATCCCATCATATTGTGCATATCAATCCACTGTACAGTCTCTCTTTTTATACACCGACACACCGCCAGTGCCAGCCCCACTCATCATATAGTATTATAGCATTCCTCTCTGCTGTCTCTGTTTTTTATACACCGACACACCGCCACTGCCAGCCCCACTCATCATATAGTATTATAGCATTCCACTTTACTGTCTCTGTTTTTTAAACACTGACACACCGCCAGTGCCAGCCCCACTCATCATATAGTATAATAGCATTCCTCTCTGCTGTCTCTGTTTTTTATACACCGACACACCACCACTGCCAGCCCCACTCATCATATAGTATTATAGCATTCCTCTCTGTTGTCTCTCTTTTTTATGCACCGACACACCGCCACTGCCAGCCCCACTCATCATATAGTATTATAGCATTCCACTTTACTGTCTCTGTTTTTTAAACACCGACACACCGCCACTGCCAGCCCCATTCATCATCATATAGTACAATAGCATTCCAATTTACTGTCTCTGTTTTTTTATATACCGACACACCGCCAGTGCCAGCCCCACTCATCATATCGTATTATAGCATTCCTCAGCTGTCTCTCTTTTTTATACACCAACACACCGCCACTGCCAGGCCCACTCATCATATAGTATTATAGCATTCCTCTCTGTTGTCTCTCTTTTTTATGCACCAACACACCGCCACTGCCAGCCCCACTCATCATATAGTATTGTAGCATTCCACTTTACTGTCTCTGTTTTTTAAACACTGACACACCGCCACTGCCAGCCCCACTCATCATCATATAGTATAATAGCATTCCACTTTACTGTCTTCTTGTTATACACCGACACACTGCCAGTGCCAGCCCCACTCATCATATAGTATTATAGCATTCCTCTCTGCTGTCTCTGTTTTTTATACACCGCCACACCGCCACTGCCAGCCCCACTCATCATATAGCATTATAGCATTCCTCTCTGTCGTCTCTCTTTTTTATGCACCGACACACCGCCACTGCCAGCCCCACTCATCATATAGTATTATAGCATTCCACTCTATTGTCTCTCTTTTCTTGTGCACCGACACACCGCCACTGCCAGTCCAGCTCATCCCATCATATTGTACATATCAATCCACTGTACTGTCTCTCTTTATATACACCGACACACCGCCAGTGCCAGCCCCACTCATCATATAGTATTACAGTATCCTCTCTGCTGTCTCTCTTTTTCATGCACCGACACACCGCCACTGCCAGCCCCAGTCATCAAATAGTATTATAGCATAACACTCTACTGTCTCTCTTTTTTGGTGCACAGACACACCGCCACTGCCAGCCCAACTCATCCCATCATATTGTGCATATCAATCCACTGTACAGTCTCTCTTTTTATACACCGACACACCGCCGGTGCCAGCCCCACTCATCATATAGTATTATAGCATTCCTCTCTGCTGTCTCTGTTTTTTATACACCGACACACCGCCACTGCCAGCCCCACTCATCATATAGTATTATAGTATTCCAATTTACTGTCCCTGTTTTTTATACACCGACACACCGCCAGTGCCAGCCCCACTCATCATATAGTATTATAGCATTCCACTTTACTGTCTCTGTTTTTTTAAACACCGACACACCGCCACTGCGAGCCCCACTCATCATCATATAGTATAATAGCATTCCACTTTACTGTCTTCTTTTTTATACACCGACACACCGCCAGTGCCTGCCTCACTCATCATATAGTATTATAGCATTCCTCTCTGCTGTCTCTGTTTTTGATACACCGACACACCGCCACTGCCAGCCCCACTCATCATCATACAGTGTATAGTATAATAGCATTCCACTTTACTGTTTCTGTTTTTTATTCACCGACACACCTCCACTGCCAGCCCTACTCATCATATAGTATTATAGCGCTCCACTGCACTGTCTCTGTTTTTTATTCACCGCCACTGCCAGCCCCACTCATCATATAGTATTGATTCCATATGAACTTGCCAACTCTAGCTAAACTATATTCTTATACATAGAAATAGTATAGTTGGTGTCCCCAGAGTATCGCATGCCCCCTAGAATAAAGAGATAGAGAGGATGAGAGATACACAGATAGATAGATAGATAGATAGAAAGATAGATCATGGGTTAATTTATAATTTCTCTTATACCATATCATGGGTTCATCTATAATTTCTCTTATTTTAATCATTGTTGACAATTGGTTGGTCATTGACTTTTTACATTATCTTGCGGATAATAATCTATAATTGGTAATTATGGGTTGTTTTTCAATCGGGGTACATAGTTTTGTCTCAAGGGGGGGTCTTTTTTTTTCTGGCCAAATTGACTTTTTTCTGTTGCTATATACGAGCAATTCCGTAAAGTCCGATTCACGGATTTGACACTTTCGCAGCTTGTGTAGCCCTACCATTACACCTCAACTATTTTATTGTTATCTAGGCATGAGGCCAGGTAATAGGGGTATCAGACAAGCCACCAACCAAAGCTCCAAGTGTATCAGGAGCTGACCTACAAGCCAAATATCATGGTGTCGGACGTACATCACACGGAGAGGACAGTTTATTTGACGAAGCTGTTTTTTGTGTTTTCCGCTACGAGCATTGTGCAGTTCGTACAACTGAAGTGAAACACTTACCAAAACTTTGTCTAATCTATTGAAGGAGTATTTCTATAAAATAAAAATCCTCTTAATTTAATGTTATAGCTGTTCTGCTGACCCTATTTCAAATAGGACAATATTTAATGGAATTGACCTTCATGTGTTCAATGCAGGATTCTGAAGAGACTAATCATAGTTGTTGCATGTAATTTTAATGTTGAACTCTTGGACCATGTTGAAAGCATTTTCACATTGGTTAAAACTTACTGTCAGGTCAGGACTGAAAAATCTGAAGCGAAATTTGCCTAATTTGCAAATCGACAGCCTAAAGCAAAATTGGCCTAAGTCAGACTTAGGCCATTTTCCTTTTTGGTACCATAGGAAGGCCCTTATGATAATACATGTGCTAAAAAAAATTTGGACTCCTAAATTAATAATAAACCCCTCAAAACCCCAACTCAATTTTCGCACAAATGGCCTAAGTCCTGTTGTTGGCCTAAGTCAGTTTTTCGCTGTTTTCCGAAAATTGCCAAAATGACTTAGGCCAATTTTGCTTTAGGCTGACGAAATGAGACAGTCAATTTTGGTCAAAATGACACAAATAAATTTTTTTCGGGTAGTTATCAACCAATTTGAATAATTTTTTCGCTACTGTAGGTCCATCTCAGTATGTTTAATATTTCTGTGTAACGTTTTTTCAACATATATGCATGGTATTTCTGGTATTTTGGATATCATGTGACTTTCCAGAGCATACCCCGATTGAGAAACAACCCTTATGTATGAAAGATCTACATAACGCAAAAGCAAGAAAAGTGCGTTTTAACATTTGTGTTTAATGAGAAAAAAAAAATATTAGATAAGATTGGTACTTGATCTGCAATACATTACATTTAAACAGTGTTGTAAGCAACACCGTTCTTCATAGCAATAAGGGAGGTATATATTTTCCAATATTTTGCATCAATTTGTAAACCGGTAGAAGCGAACATATACACGAATTTGGCATTCGTGTAAGTGCCAGATATTGTTTTTCATGAATTTGTACAGGTGCAATTAGGAACATTCTACAGATTCTAACCCTGAAACTATCCTAAAAATAACCCTAAACCTTATTCTGACCCTAAAACTGAGACTTTTAAAAACCTCCACGAATGTCAGAATTGGCAGTCCACGAATGAATAATACAGCAAAGTGTAAGTTATTACACGTACAGGAGCACCAATGTTCTATTTTTTATGTCTACAAACTAGCACATGCTCATTTTTACACCTCCACGAATTTGTGTACATGCCAAATAATGAAAAATATATACATGAAAAAGGGGATAAGCATAAGATAATCATGGGTGGGCTTGTAGCACTATAGGACGGGAAATTATTGTCAATTTCAAGGTAAAAGCAACAGACGTTGTTTTTGGAACGTGACATCCTTAAGTAATACATTGCTACAACCATTGTAAGAAATATCCCTACAAGCGATTCTTTATATTAAGATTGTCAAGAAAGAATTTACTAATTTTTACTAAATTGGCTGCGTTAAAACATTATTTTTGGAGATATAATGATTGCATCCTTAAACGTGTATTATGGTACACCAGGTACTAACGTACAGCTGAAGAAACCAATTTCAAAGAATCCGTTACATTTATCGCCATCTTCACTTTAATTAGAAGAGTTTTTGGAAGATGGGTAGATTTGCCTTGTTTACCGAAATACACTCAAACAAAATGTGACTCGTACAGTGTAGGTTGGAGTTATACCAACAAGTTTGCCGTCAACGTATAATTGATATAGTTTTATTCAACTAGTATACTGAGTGATTTAGTTTCATTTGTACCAATGATTTTTACATTTTTACTGGTAAGTCAGGCTAGACCATTATGTTCTCCAGTGTAGTAACAAATGTAATGACACTGTTAAACCATCAGTGTTAATATCACACAATCCTGTCACAATCCGAATAAACGTACAGATTTGCGGTTGGTATTGCAAGAGCATTCTTGAACGACTTGTCTGAGTAAACGAAGGTGTCACAACTCACATGTGTAAACAAGCAAGATCAGAATGTTGCAGCAATTGAGTTTCGCTGGTAGTTGGTATACTATATATATGTATATGTAATAAGGATCATTGCTAAACACTTTTGAAATACCTGCCACAATGCCATTGTCTATTATAGAATTAGCAGCTACCATAGCAGATACACGTAAATGCATTGAGTACCTGCGGAATATTGGAATATTTGCCAGCACACAATTATGCATGAAATGCAACAATAATATGAAACTTGTGGATAAACCAAGTTATGTTACAAGAGATTTGCAACAGTGGACCTGCCATGAATGCAGAACATCATTGTCTATTCGTCATAGATCCATATTCAAGGTACATATTTTGAACATACGTCAGTATAGTATATTTGTATAAATAATGAAAAAAATATAATTGTTAAAATGAAAAAATCATTATTGCTCAAGTTGCTGTAAATGAGTCTTAGTTATTGACATAGAAGCAGGATGGCTGATTGCTTAACGTGCCCGCTTGCTCCGTTGAAGGTCTTTGCTTGTATGGGTTCGAACCCCGGATGGGAATCCGAAATTTTTCAGTGAACCTTCATAACCAAAATTTCAGCTGGATATCGCTCAGAAGAGCCGCTACATTGGCACCCCTTATATCAGTGTCTCTGCTGACAAGTAAAAGATCCCATACATGAGGCAAATTTGTAACATATTGAGGACTCCCGTCCTCTCTCTCATCTCATCAATCAACCCTTGTGAGCGCCCATAACTGGGCTTGGAGGGCTGCACTGGACCAAATCTATCTATCTATCTATCCATCTAGAATATGGAAGCCTATCTTGATTGAAGAATATTTAAACCATAAGTCAATTCACTGTCAATGACAACCTATCCATACAAGACTGATAGAAAAGTGTATAATAGTTGTCCCAAAAATGTTACAATGACATAATCGGAAGACAACCAGTAATTAGTGTGTGGTTTCTTTACTTTCCAAATGTTCGTGTTTGCTTACAGGATGCAACGCTGATGATGTACTGTTTCTGTATGGACTTCCTCAAAATGAAGTAAAGAAAATGATACCCAATTTGGCTCATTCAACAGTAGTCAAGTTTTATGCTTCGATGCGTGAACAGCTATATGCGAAAGTAGACAATTTCCAATTCCAAGGGACTGTAGATGGGAAACTAGATATTTTCGAAGTTGATGAAAGCCTTTTTGGGAAAAAACGAAAGCACAGAAAAGCAATGGGTGTTTGGAATGGTGGAAAGGACAACCCGTAAAACGTATTTCCAAATAGTTGAAGACCGAACTAAGGACACTTTAATACCGATAATTAAAAGGAAGGCTTTGCAGGGTAGTACCATCTATCATGATGATTGGTCAGCATACCGCAGACTGGGTGAAGAAGGGTATGAGACGGATGTTGTGTTCCATAGTAGAGAATTTGTATCTGCATCGGGAGCTTGTACTAATACAATAGAAGGTACACATCATTTTTACCGTTTTAATATCAAATATAACACTACTCATGAATTAAAATATGTATGTATAAGAGAAATTTATACAATTTTACATTTATTTGGTTGATTGCCACTTTAATGCAATCATTTCATGTTTATTGCAATTGAAAAATATTCATGATGACACTTGTTTTCAATTTCAGGTTTATGGGCCGATTTAAAAAGAAGAATAATCCGTTCCAAGGGGCTCCCACATTCGAAACTGCAATCTTTCTTACATGAATTTTCTTATCGATACCGTTACACAAAGAATGGTAGCATTTTTGAATATTTTGTATCTGACATGGGTGTCAAAAATGACTGATCAATATTGCTAAGAAGGATATGAATCCTGAAAATAAATGTTCATGAAAAATTACAAAAGTCATTGTTGCAATTATTTGGAGGATAGCGTTAAATGACAAGTGAAATAAATCAATTTATGAAGAACACAACAGACTGAATTTTCATTAATAGCTATACAGTCAAAAAGGTATTTTGTGTAACAGTAATCTTTAAAACACAACTATTCTACAACATAAAGTAATCATAGTTACTCCATTGCAATTCTGCTGCCAGGATGTCCGTGCAGTCAATACTTTTATCAAGTGGAGTGGCATAAACAATGTAACTGGGTAAGCAGGGCCGGCGATGTCGGGGTGCCGTGCATGAAAAGAGAAACAGTACAGTGGATTGGTATAATACAATATGATTGGATGAGTGGGGCTGGCAGTAGAGTGGAATAGTATAATACTATATGATCAGTGCGGGTGGCAGTGGCGGGTGTCGGTGCTGTAAAAAGAGGGACAGTAAAGTGGAATACTATAATACAAATCTTTAAAACACAACTATTCTAGAACATAAAGTAATCCTAGTTACTCCATTGCAATACTGCTGCCAGGATGTCCGTGCAGTCAATGAGTTTATCAAGTGGAGAGGCATAAATCAGTGGCAGTGTGTCGGTGCAGTAAAAAGAGAGACAGTCAACTGGAATACCATGATACAATATGTTGGGATGAATGAGGCTGGCAGTGGTGGTGTGTCGGTGCAGTAAAAAGAGAGACAGTAAACTGGAATACTATAATACAATGTGATGGGATGAGTGGGTCTGGCAGTGGCGGTGTGTCGGTGCAGTAAAAAGAGAGACAGTCAACTGGAATACCATGATACAATATGTTGGGAAGAATGAGGCTGGCAGTGACGGTGTGTCGGTGCTGTAAAAAGAGAGACAGTTAACTGGAATACCATGACACAATATGTTGGGATGAATGAGGCTGGCAGTGGCGGTGTGTCGGTGCAGTAAAAAGAGAGAAAGTAAATAGGAATGCAGTAAACAAAGGGACAGTAGAGTGATATATTATAATACAACATGATGGAATGAGTGGGTCTGGCAGTGGCGGTGTGTCGGTGCAGTAAAAAGAGAGACAGTCAACTGGAATACTATAATACAATGTGATGGGATGAGTTGGTCTGGCAGTGGCGGTGTGTCGGTGCAGTAAAAAGAGAGACAGTAAACTGGAATACTATAATACAATATGATGGGATGAGTGGGTCTGGCAGTGGCGGTGTGTCGGTGCAATAAAAGGAGAGACAGTCAACTGGAATGCTCTAATACAATATGTTGGGATGAATGAGGCTGGCAGTGGCGGTGTGTCGGTGCTGTAAAAAGAGAGACGGCAAACTGGAATACTATAATAAAATATGATGGGCTGAGTGGGATTGGCAGTGGCGGTGAGTTGGTGCACAAAAAAGAGAGACAGTCAACTGGAATACTATAATACAATGTGATGGGATGAGTGGGGCTGGCAGTGGCGGTGTGTCGTTGCAGTTAAAAGAGAGACAGTAAACTGGTATACTATAATACAATGTGATGGGATGAGTTGGCTAGCAGTGGAGGTGTGTCGGTGCAGTTGAAAGAGAGACAGTAAACTGGAATACTATAATACAATATGATGGGATGAGTGGGCTGGCAGTGGCGGTGTGTCGGTCCTAAAAAAAAAAGAGACATCAGAGTGGAATGCTTAAATACAATATGATGAGTGGGGCTGTGGTGGCGGTGTGTCGCTGCTGTAAAAAGAGAGACAGTACAGTGGATTGATATGTACAATATAATGGGATGAGTGTGACTGACGGTGGCGGTGTGTCGGTGCATTAAACAGAGAGACAGTCAGTACAGTGGATTGGTATAATAGAATGCGATGGCCTGAGTTGGACTGGCAGTGGCGGTGTGTCGGTGCACAAAAAAGAGAGACTATAGAGTGGAATGCTATAATACTGTATGTTGAGTGGGTCTGGCAGTGGCGGTGTGTCGGTGCAGTAAAAAGAGAGACAGTATACTGGAATACTATAATACAATGTGATGGGATGAGTGGGTCTGGCAGTGGCGGTGTGTCGGTGCAGTTAAAAGAGAGACAGTAAACGGGATTACTATAATACAATGTGATGGGATGAGTGGGTCTGGCAGTGGCGGTGTGTCGGTGCAGTAAAAAGAGAGACAGTCGACTGGAATACTATAATACAATGTGATGGGATGAGTGGGGCTGGCAGTGGCGGTGTGTCGGTGCAGTTAAAAGAGAGACAGTAAACTGGAATGCTATAATACAATATAATGGGATGAGTTGGGCTAGCAGTGGCGGTGTGTCGGTGCAGTTGAAAGAGAGACAGTAGATTTGAATACTATAATACAATATGATGGGATGAGTGGGGCTGGCAGTGGCGTTGTGTCGGTCCTAAAAAAAAAAGAGACATCAGAGTGGAATGCTTAAATACAATATGATGAGTGGGGCTGGTGGTGGCGTGTGTCGGTGCTTAAAACAGAGACAGTAGAGTGGATATGTACAATATAATGGGATGAGTGTGACTGGCGGTGGCGGTAAGGCGGTGCATAAAAAAGAGAGACAGTCAGTACAGTCGATTGGTATAATAGAATGTGATGGACTGAGTTGGACTGGCAGTGGCGGTGTGTCAGTGTATAAAAAGAGAGACTATAGAGTGGAATGCATTAATACTGTATGTTGAGTGGGTCTGGCAGTGGCGGTGTGTCGGTGCAGTAAAAAGAGAGACAGTATACTGGAATACTATAATACAATGTGATGGGATGAGTGGGTCTGGCAGTGGCGGTGTGTCGGTGCAGTAAAAAGAGAGACAGTAAACTGGAATACTATAATACAATGTGATGGGATGAGTGGGTCTGGCAGTGGCGGTGTGTCGGTGCAGCAAAAAGAGAGACAGTGAACTGGAATGCTATAATACAATATAATGGGATGAGTTGGCTAGCAGTGGCGGTGTGTCGGTGCAGTTGAAAGAGAGACAGTAAATTGGAATACTATAATACAATATGATGGGATGAGTGGGGCTGGCAGTGGCGGTGTGTCGGTCCTAAAAAAAAAAGAGACATCAGAGTGGAATGCTTAAATACAATATGATGAGTGGGGCTGGTGGTGGCGGTGTGTCGGTGCTTAAAAACAGAGACAGTAGAGTGGATATGTACAATATAATGGGATGAGTCTGACTGACGGTGGCGGTGTGTCGGTGCATAAAAAAGAGAGACAGTCAGTACAGTGGATTGGTATAACAGAATGTGATGGACTGAGTTGGACTGGCAGTGGCGGTGTGTCGGTGCACAAAAAAGAGAGACTATAGAGTGGAATGCTATAATACTGTATGATGAGTGGGGCTGGCAGTGGCGGTGTGTCAGTGTATAAAAAACAGAGACAGCACGGTGGACTGCTATAATACAATATGATGAGTGGGGCGATGAGTGGAGCTAGCAGTGGCGGTGTGTCGGTGCATAGAAAAGAGACAGCAGAGAGGAATGCTATTATAGTACATGATGAATGGTGATGCCAGTGGCGGTGTGCCGGTGCATGAAATAGAGAGATAGTAGAGTGGAATGCTATAATACTATATGATTGATGAGGCTGGCAGTGGCGGTGTGTCAGTGTACAAAAAGGAGAGATAGCAGAGTGGAATGCTATAATACTATATGATCGATGAGGCTGGCAGTGGCGGTGTGTCGGTGTATAAAAAACAGAGACAGTACAGTGGAATGCTATAATACTATATGATTAGTGGGGCTGGCAGTGGCAGTGTGTCGGTGCATGAAAAGGAGAGGCAGTAGAGTGGAATGCTATAATACTATATGATCGATGAGGCTGGCAGTGGCGGTGTGTCGGTGTATAAAAAACAGAGACAGTACAGTAAAATGCTATAATACTATATGATGAGTGGGGCTGGCAGTGGCGGTGTGTTGGTGTATAAGAATCAGGGACAGTTCAGTGGACTGGTATAATGCAATATGATTGGATGAGTAGGGTTGGCAGTGGCGGTGTGTCGGTGCATAAAAAAGAGAGACAGTAGAGTGTAATGCTATAATACTAAATGATTGGATGAGTAGGTTGGCAGTGGCGGTGTGTCGGTGCATAAAAAAGAGAGACAGTAGAGTGGAATGCTATAATACTAAATGATGAGTGGTGCTGGCAGTGGCGGTGTGTCGGTGTATAAGAAACAGAGACAGTACAGTGGACTGGTATAATACAATATTATGGGATGAATAGGGCTGGCAGTGGCGGTGTGTCGGTGCATGAAAAATAGAGACAGTAGAGAGAATGGTATAATACTATGTAACTGGATGTAGTATATTGATTCTTATATACAGTATATAAGATATAAGATGTAAAGAAATGGTAGAGTGTGAGTGGCAGTGGCAGTGTATCAATATAGAGAAAAGACGGACTCATAGACAAGAGAAGAATGGGAAGGAGTGCAATGATAAAGAGAGGGAATGGATGGACATTGATGTGGAAAAGAGAAACAGATAGACATAAAGATATAGATAGACATTGAGAAGAGAGAGAGAGAGAGAGAGAGAGAGAGAGAGAGAGAGAGAGAGAGAGAGAGAGAGAGAGAGAGGGAGAGAGAGACCCTCCTCTCTCTCTCTCTCTCTCTCTCTCTCTCTCTCTCTCTCTCTCTCTCTCTCTCTCTCTCTCCTCTCTCTCTCTCTCCTCTCTCTCTCTCTCCTCTCTCTCTCTCCTCTCTCTCTCTCTCTCTCTCTCTCTTCTTTTATCTCTTCTCTCTTCTCTCTTATTCTCTTTCTTTATTATTTTTATTTTTCTTTCTGTTCCTCTTTCCCTTATTAATATCTAGCGTCTAATCAAATTCAGCAATCTTTTGCCGCATCACAACCTTTATAGTGTGAATCTATGCGCAATATTGTCAGAACTACTTGATGCAGTTGGAATCTATACTTGGGCCCTAATTTCACAAGCGATAAGTATTACAAAAGACAACATGTATATTTGTAATTAAGTTTTATCATCATATTTCATAAATCAAAATTTTCAAGACATGCCTGCTGCAGTATTGTCATTAGTTATCAAACAAATGTGAAAGATCATTCAAATTTCACAACTGCATTAATCACCATAAATCATGTAGACAGTAAGTGAGAAAACCATCCCCAGCAAGGCACATAAGAGAGAAGCATGACCCACAAGAACATCTGTGCAAAGTGTGTGGCTCCAAGTTCTCAAGCCAGCGCCTTCTGACATTTCATTCAAGAAGGCCCATAGAAAGATGCAGTTGGAGTTTCAAGCCTAACTGAGTTCCATTTTCTTGCCCACTTTGAAACTGAGTGAAAAAACCACTAATGAAAACAATACCAGCCGACATGTTGTGCAGGAAAAAACTGACAAATTCCGTTTTGTGCACTTATTTGTTATACTTGCTGTCTTCATGAAAAATTTTAATCCACAAACTCTGCATTCATTCTCAGCTGCATTTCCATGGGCTTGTCCTCTTTCATGTCCATCCATCTTGCCCATGATTGAAAATGTTGGCCGCATATAGATATTCTGCACCATACATCATATGTATTACAACCGAGTCATGTGACCACATGCTCACCATTGACAGATTTTAATTGGGTCTGACACATTGGTCTGACACCTTCTGTTCATTTCATGTTGATTTGTTACCTTTTTATCCAAATACCAACAACTTGCACAGCCTTCTCGACATGTTTCTATTGCAGTTTGTTCTTCCATTCAGCTCTCTTCCCACTGTGGTTGCCATCCCATAATAGTCTTACATTTGTTTACTATCCTACTGCAGCCAAATTCCTGCCAAATTCCAGCCAAACGTACATGGCTATATTGCCATCTTGGGTCAATCGAAGCCCATAGCCTCACTGCTTTAACAGCAATTGAAGGTATCAATAATCAAACTACAGACAAGTTGCTTTTCTTTTTCAATACATACTACAAAACTATATCAATTGCTCTTTACCTTTATACGCAGTCAACATTCACAATTCCCTCTCAACTCAACCAATTTAGAAGGATACTTTATGTACATGCATAGACTAGGTTTACCTTGCAGACTTCATACAAACTTTTATTATTGAAAGCCTTTTTCGCTATTCAAAGCCACAGCCTTCACCTAATCTTCCTTAACCCTCTCCTTCTTCTCATAAAATCATTTCAAAATCGCTATTTTCCTTCCTCTTTAATTATCTGCTTCTGTGCTTTCAATGGGCTTTACTAGTTTGTACATATATATGAATGCAACAAAAGAGGTCAGTTATATTGGCACGCCAAAACAAAAAACTATAAGTATGAAACCCCTACATATTTACAACACCTGCGTTCAAAAAAGCCAAACCCGTAAGTTCTAAGCCAAACCTAAACTAAAACACTATGTTTCAGTAGAATTTTTTCATAGCAAGCTTCCGGATACATTACAAATATATCCATACCAGCATAGTGAAGCACATTGGAGAATATTTCAGTCTCAAACATAGTATAAGTACCCAATTTTATCAAAAAAAGCACAAAATAGTCCAGTTGTTCTAAAGTCCCTCTTATTAGAATCACGTAATCTTTGACAACAAAAAATATTTTGATACATAAAAATATGCACTGTATAGAATAGGCGAGAATATAATCTAGCATACTGGCTATATTAACATTTGATTGAATTTGCCTGAAAGATGTAGTTTCACTTAAGGCACAAAAAACATCTGTTAAACTGTCTAAAGCGTTGACTAAAGCCAAACCCGAGCCTTAACTGGGTCGCTTCGCATAGAGCAAACGGTACACAGTGTTTATTGATACATTACCGAAGATATGATGAATAAAATCATGAATTTGTGATTTATTCTGATTTATGTAGGGCTAAACTTGACTTTTTGACATGCAAAATTTCTGACATATGCCCGAGCAGTTTTTTACGGCAAATCAAACTTTGGGTAACGGAATCACAAGCAAAAACGCCCATTTTTATGACTTTTTTATCTAGAATAGAATAGAAATTTATTTTCATCGTCTCATTCAAGACAAATATTCCAGCTATGGGAGATAGAAACTGACAGTGTTCATCCCAGGAATGCATTCTCACAGTAGTTCCAGTTTGATGGACTTGGGTCTTCACAGATGGAAATTGTGCTGCTCCCTTTAGGATGGGATTTTAAAGGAATTGTGTGATTCCGTTACCGAGTCAAATGTGATTCCGTTACCTTGATTGAATTTAGCCTATGGAGCCAGATAATGATAAAATGGGAAAAATTATTTTAAAATTTGTAATTTGAAAAATATTAACATCAAGTGATGTTGACATCAAACATCAAGAACTAAGTTATCCACTTGCATTGAAGCCTCGAAAAATAGCATTTTTCATGATTTTTTTTAGTGAAATAAACAGTAATGAAAAAAAGTATCACAATTTCTGATGAACATTGAAAGGAAACAATCAAACCAGCATAAAGATTTCAAAACATATGTAAATAACAAGTAACCCTACATATCTGGATCACAAATAATTTTGTTTTTGGTAAATATTTTGAAAATTGTCAGTGCCAGGTCAGTTCATGCAAGAAAAGGTCATGTTTCCAAGAGACGCGACATTTGCGTGGAATTCATGACTGCTCTGCTCTCCAAGCATGGCTATGGCTGCATTAGCCTGGTCTTCTGGCCTATATGCATTCACACAGCAGGGCTCCAGACTATGGCTGCATCACTGTCATCATTAAGGGGGGCACTCGCTTTCAATTCAGTAAGAATTGTTTTACAGCTTTTTGGGTACCTCTGACATAGGGAGGCTCTACTGGACTAATAAAATGAATTGAACTCACTTAATTCTGAAAAACATGCAATTGTGTTGATTGGTATTGTTTCATATCACCCCAATGTTGTGAATTTACCAGTTTGTGTTATTTTAATGCAAGTTGAATTCTATGTAGAATTGGCAGATCTAATTCTTTAATTTCAAATATAAGCACAATGATTCTTTTTACTTGATTTGTGCAGTTGGTCTATGTCAGTGCTTCCTTGTACTCAATTAATCTCAACAGGAAGTTTATTGAAAATGGTGCAATCATATTAAAAATCTAATGGACAATATTTCATGTGACATGTTATTTACTATTAGCTGACAATGATAAGAAAGCCTAAAGAAAAACATACCTTAATTCCTGTTCACATATCAAGTATTCCCTTATAAGTGAAAAAGCAGGTCAGCATATACTTTATACTTCAAGAATGTCCATTTATCACATGGAACTAGGTTACATGTGCGAGAAACATGACACACCTTGTAGCAGTCCTGTTTGATGTTAACTGTAAAGGTTAGCTGTTATCAACAACTTGTTTATACTGAATTTGTCCTAAAAGCATCCTAGTGCCAGCTAGATCCAGTGTTTACAAATTCGGTAGAAAGAATGCAGGAAGGAATGAAGAAAAGAAGGAATGAAGGAAGGAATGAACAAAGGAATGAAGGGAGGAATGTAGTGGGGGAAGGAAGGGAAGGCCTCGAGATAGATAGACAGATAGATAGACAGCTAAACACATAGATAGATAGATAGATGGATAGATAGATGCAAGCAACTCTTAAAAGTGCTTGCACTTTTTTTTAAAGGAATAGCAGTGTTGCCAATCGTAAATGAGAGAGCAACAACAAGCTGGTAAATTACTCCTGGGCAAAAAGACAGGAGAGTAAAATCAAAGACAGGTGGATAGTTTGGGTCAGGGGGATGGCCAGGAAATGTGTATTTAGCCAAAACAGCAGTGATTCTGTGAGCCAAGATTTCACTGAAATATTACCCAGAGGGATATACACTAACTACGGATACATGTGTGAATCACCCTTAGGACTCAGTCCGGGCAGCGCATCACTCACCGGTTTCCGGTTATGACATTTCTAGTTTCATGCTATGATGGTGATGATAAGGGAAGAAAATATACTGTACACATACTTTAAAAAATAGGAAAATAGGCCTAGCTAATAAGAAAGACCTTTTTCTTGTTTAGAGAAAAAGTAATCTCCAAGCAGGAGCAGAAAGTTAACTTGGAAAGAAATTTAATCCGACCAAAGCTAAGAGCCATAAAATAGGAATTTCCCAGAACTAGAGATTTGACAAGCTTAATACTCGGCGTGTTCTGTTGTAATACCAAGGGCCCAGGGCACAGCTCTTAGAGAAAATTGCTTCAATTCTCTCTTTTTTAGACACACTGATTCCAGGCCGCACAAAAAAACTCTCATATAATATTATGTTTTTATAGACAGAAATTAATTTGTAGGGAGACCGGGGCTGGTTGTCACACCAGCCCCAGGTGTGTGAAAACATGCCCCCGTGATGTGAAAACCTGCCCCCGTAGTGTGACAGCCTGCCTCAGTGACTTCTAAACCTGGTCTCCCAACTGTACAGGAGTGCAGGATAGTGAAACTAGCACTGTCACAGTTCTTCAGTTATGCCTGAAAGTTTACATATCCCTATATAGATGCAAATGACCAAATACCTTATATTGTAAACAATTTTAACTCAGCGAATCACCATTATTACCCCTATAGTGAAAATATATAAAAATATTAAATACCTAGGTTTTCTCCTGTGTTATGACTGATTGCCTTTAAATCACTTGTAGCATGATTGTATGACTTGGTTAAATAACACAGTTATTAACACTGAATGATTTACTCACCATTTCTCTAGTGTGAAAGGCTCTTGTGGATGTAAGCAGCACCACACAGTAAGTTTAGTCCACCTGAATTTTTTGTTTATCACACATATTCAAGTAAGTGATAAATATACTTGAAGTTTTCTCTATTTCACAACTTCCCTGATATAATACATGGGCAAGAAAATCCATGCAGAAATTTTTCAGCTGAGTACTTTTTTTCTCCAATATCAACAAAATACTGATGCGGCCTAAGCTTTCTTCCGATACATATCATAAATCAGGCAATTTCAAGAAATTGTTCAGTTGTGACCAGTAAGTGTTAGACAATGTTTAATCTGAGTATCCATGGCAATCCATTTGACAACTTTTAAATCATACAAACAGGTAACTTGTTCCCTCTTGCAGATATATCATTTTTCTATGCATAGTTTGTGCTCTCCTTGTGCAGAAATTCAAAAGGTCCATATTGTAATTATCATTTTAATGATAACGTTTTGTTGGATGATGCCATGTTATATTTCTACAAGTGAATTCATAAGCATTTTGTATATACGCCCACATAGAATTCTTTTTAGAAATCATAAATCTCGTTAATCACAATTTCGCTCGTGTTCAAATTACTCACGATAAAGCTTGTTTGCAGTTATTAAAAAAACACCAAGTGTCCCTTTCAAATGCAAGACCTATGAGGCTCCGGAAGGGGACAATGAATTCAAAGGTAAAATGGGCAAGGGATAGGGAATTCAAAAGTAAAATGGGCAAGGGACAGGGAATTCAAAAGTAAAATGGGCAAGGGACAGGGAATTCAAAAGTAAAATGGGCAAGGGACAGGGAATTCAGAAGTAAAATGGGCAAGGGACAGGGAATTCAAAAGTAAAATGGGCAAGGGTCAGGGAATTCAAAAGTAAAATGGGCAAGGGACAGGGAATTCAAAAGTAAAATGGGCAAGGGACAGGGAATTCAAAAGTAAAATGGGCAAGGGACAGGGAATTCAAAAGTAAAATGGGCAAGGGACAGGGAATTCAAAAGTAAAATGGGCAAGGGACAGGGAATTCAAGAGTAAAATGGGCAAGGGAGACACAAAACCCCTTCCAGACTGAATCTTCAGTCTCTTTCACTTTGTGAGTTTCCGTAAGTGACTTGTTGATCTATCCAGGGCTGAGGGAAAGAGTATTCAAAAGTACAATCAGAAAAACTGCAGAGGGTTAGGGAATTCATAATTTGAATGACAATGGATAAGGAGATGTAAAATCCAGTCTAAGCATCACATAAATAACTTTTCACACGAGAAGTCACTTGAAACTTTACATTCAAATAATCAACTATCTGACCATTTTAAAATTGTTCATTTAGAGCTATTTTATCATTTGCCGTTGGTTTAAGCTAGACAAACAGCAATTCAGATAATTACAAATCTGATAAAGAGGATTTGGTTAAGTCAGCCTCAGCCAGTACAATCAGGAACTGTTGATGCTGTGGAAAAGCCACTCTGCGAGTAGAACATGGAAATCTTGATTTTTCTAAATCTCCAATCTTTCAGAAATTACCAGAACATGAATGATTAATAACTCACTGATGGATGGAGCAGCTGGTGGATCAATCAAGATGAATTTAGTTTTTGTGTTCTAAGTTTTAATTCTACAACGATAGACACAACTATGGCCTACATGTATAGTACGGAGCATTACATCGAGATAGGTAGAGATCGTGCAGATATGTAATAGCAAGATACGAGGATGGATGAATGGTTGTGTCATGGATAATAAATAATGTTTTGCGTCCTGTATAATATGAACCCGGCAGCTAAGTAGGACAGGATGAGGACAAATCGATGAAGCGAAGGAAATTTCTGTCGAAAATCGGTCCAGCTGCTCTGGCTGGACTTTAATTTGCAACCGGACGCAGGATTGGTTAACCATAGTGCGACATTCTGAGCTAACCACGCTCCCCTCACCAGTACCAGATTGCATGAACGCTTAACACAGGTTATCCCTAAAGTGGTTAACTCCTATAACTTATTTTCTAACGGGTTAAGGGCAAACAATTTTGTCATGTTGTAGCAATGTAACACAAGTTCAGTTAATTAAATTTTTTTATCTCACTCATGTTCAGCATTGACACAATATCAGTAAAATGACTTAACCACTTAAGAATAACCCATTAGTTTTACCATCAACAAAAAGAGATAAGAAAGGGACAAATCCATGACGTGTTGCATCCTATTTCCGAAAGACTTTTTTTTAGTTGAAGTATTGCAAAGCCTGCATGTGTAGACAAGACACAAGACAATGTTATATGTTAATCAAAATCATAAGTTGCATTTTACCTACCTTTTAAGTGTTAACAAATTTCTCCAGATTGAACACATTAATCCATGAACAGAAACTCAAGTCGAGCAATGAGGCACAGAATCTAAGCTCCTGGATACAGAAGCCTTACAGGGCCAGCACAAGACTGAAATGCCAGCAGGAAAATCTTTGCCTACTTAATGTCTGTGTGACGTCAGTATAACGTATGCAGCCAAGCTTCGTCAAGTCAAGCCACAATGCTGCAGCCAGGCTGCAAGCCAAGAATTGCTGGAACATGTATTGTGGCACTTAATGGCTGTCCTCAAGTGACAGAAAAGAAACCCAGCCATTGTCACATTTAAGGCTTCAGCAAGACTTCAACGTCTAATCATAGAACTTTATCACATGATCGCGGCATGTTACACTGATTCTGTGTCAAGCTTCCGTTTGGTTATTTTGCTTTTGACTCAAGTTTTGTGGTGATCCGATGATCGTCATCTTAAGCAGTAGAAAAAATTATTTAAATGTGCCAATTTCAATATGGTGGCAGGCAGAATGGGTAAAGTTTCCGCTTGCTCTGCTGATGGTGTTAACCTACATGGGTTCGACCCCGAACGCGAGCTGATGGGGACGCTCGAACCAGAATTTTCAGTGGACCTTCTTGAGCAAAATCGTGCTGATGGGCGTAAAACACAAACTCACTCACTCACTCACTCTTGAGCAAAATCTCAGCTGGATGTCATTGAGATGGTAAATTGGCGGCTCTTGTACTAGTGTTTCTGCTGGGCAAGTAAGTGATCCCTCACATGAAGTAAATGTGTAACATGTTGAGGACTCCCCATCTCATCAATTAATTTCCCGCAGAGAAGTGTGTAGAATAGGAGATATTACCATCAATTCATCACAGTTGTACGTAACCTAGGAGTTATGTTTGATGCTCATGCATGTATGTCTGATCAGGTCATAAGTATTTGTAAGTCAGCTTCCTTCTCACTCTGGCGTCTGGGAAAAATTAGACATCTCTTGGACAAAAATTCTACTGAGCGACTTGTTCTTGCTTTTATATCTTCACGGCTTGAATATTGCAATAGCCTTCTATTTGGTATCCAAGAATATCAGCTAAGAAAAGTACAAACCATTCAAAATTCTGCAGCCCGGTTGGTAGCAAGGGCCAAGGTAGCTGAAAACAATCATGTTACACCTATTTTGCAAATATCTCTCCACTGGCTGCCTGTAGCATTACGTATATACAGTTCAAATTATTGTCTGTCATTTTTAAATGTTTACACTGGGACTCATCTCCACTTTATTTGAAACAACTTTTGTGTCGTAACACTCTGGTTGCCTATAATTTGCGAAGCGACAATGGCGTATCATTAAAACGACCATCATCAAAAACTTTGAAAACATATGGAGACCGCGCATTTGCCATCTGTGCACCCTCCCTGTGGAACAGTTTGCCACAGGAGATTAGATGCATAACAGTGTATGAGACTTTCAAAGCCAAGCTGAAGACACATTTATTTAGATCTTACTACTTTTAATTTGTTAATTCGTTTTAATACAGTTTTATCTGATTTCTTATTTTATTTCGGTTTTTAATTATTGTATGAATTTTTGTATTATTGTACAGTGCATTGAGGTCGCTATTTTGATGTAATGCACTATAAACAAATAAACATTATCATTATCATTATTCTGATCTTAAGTAGGCAGAAGGTATTGTGTCATAATTTCAGTCAATTTGATTATTAATATTTACCCATAGTGTCACGAAAAAATTAGAGCTTTCAACTTGAGATTGTTTGTCGTCAAACCTTCAAATCACTGAAATAAGTATTTACAAATTGTACATAATTTTTACAATTATCCTCAGTGATGGAAATGGACATTTTTCGTCGGGGGAGCTCTCGGCTCTTGTGGCAGCAGCTCGCCACTCCAAATTTTCAAAAGGGAAATAATTCTTCCACCACAGGATAATTTTGGCTAAAAATACCATGAGGACTGAAAAAGTAGCATGACAATTGTAATTTTACCACTGCTCATTGAGGAAGCTGTAGCAGAGTACAGCTCCTTTTTTTTTGGTCAAGGGAGCTCAGCTCTTCCGAGCTCCCCCGCAATTTCCGTCACTGATTATCCTTAATATCAGGCGCGATCCCTATTTGCATGCAATTGATTTATTCATTTATAAAATCTAATTTCAGCCTCAGAAGTAATTAATGACCACACTGCACATTAATTTAGTGATTGCCCTTTTGTGCATCTGAAAAATGGGTCAATTTCTTAGGAATCCCTCTGTTATCTCTCTGTGTTTTCATTCTAATACTGTAATAATTATGTTGTAATTTAGAATGACCAAGTATTCTCTATTTATAGGATCGTTGGCAATTACTTGGTCACGTGTAGTCAATGTGAGTGAGAGTCATTCTGAAATTCTTCGCTAATTGATGTGTTTGACAAAAGTGTGTCTCTCTGGTGCGCCTCGGGCTGACAATGTAATCTTTAGGGCTGACAATGAGGATTTTGGACAGCCAATTACCTATGCTGTCCCTCATTGCTCATTTTAAAATTGTTTTATTCCATGACCAGCCATGTATTTTCCCTAATAACAGCAAAACTGCCCAGGGATATTTCCCTCAAAAGACGTTGCATACAGTGCCCTCTTTTGTTAATGACAGGTCTGGAGGGACAATAACTCATATTTCCCTCAGATGACGTTGCAAACAGAGCCCTCTTGTGTTAATGTTCAGAAAAGTGGTCTTTTTTTGGCAAAAATTCACTGGTAAAATTTAAAGAAATCATTTTTTCTAGCAAATATATGTACATGGCTTGTCAAGATTCAAGATTCAAGATTCAAAATAATTTATTCGTCTTATTATTTACATTTAATAAGAACATTGGAGACCCCTCTAAGGGATGGAATAAAAACATTATAACATAGATCGTTTTGCATTGATCCGAGGGCCACTAGGCCTGAGGGAAAATATGGTATGAGCATCAATACAAAACAATCCATATGTAATAATATATAAATATTGACCAGGCCAGAATCTAACCCCAGTCAGAGAGATAAGCAGCCCAGCACTGAACTAACACTGAGTATGACCTCAGGCTCTATTTGAAAAGGGGAACGGAGATCAGTACGATTATACACAGGTCATCTTTCTTTGTATGATTCTTACTATATCAATGCCCGCTTTGCCTTTTAAGCATAATACCCTTGATAAGGGGAAAGAAGAATAGAATAGAATAGAATAATATTTTATTAAAGTCTCACCTCAATATTTACATCAACATAATAAAACACATGTATATAAAAATATTGAGCCAGTCATATTGACTTACGAGAGACTAGTTTATAGCATATCACAGAATAATTAAGTAGTAAAATCATATCTTTCAAATCAACAGTTAAAAACAGATAAAATAATAAGTTAAGTTAAAAGCACGTAAAAACCAGTAAAACAATTATAATATTAATACATGAGGCATCTTCGTCTTCTAAGCATATCACATATGGCTTTGGCACATTCATACATAATCTCTGGTTGGCTCAAAACAAAAATCAGTTTCTCAATATCAGGTTTTAACATAAAATTAACATCATGGATACTTGCAGACTGAAAAAGTACTTGTCTGATGTCTGCATATTGTTCACATCGAATAACAAAATGTTCTTCTGTCTCTATTTCATTGGCTTCACAAAATACACAGGTCCTCGCTTCTTCGGGTATCGGGGGTCTCTCAAAACGGCCAGTCTCCAACCTGATCGGGGCTGTTCCAGAACGAATTTTTGCCAAGGCAGAACGAAATTTTTTAGGCATTATAGCTGAAACGTACTTTTCACAGTGGGGTTGCCTTTTAAATAGACGATAAGTTCTCAACTTATTTCTGCCTGGACCTTGGGCCGCTTCTTCCCGGTCTACCTCACGCTTCCACTGATCTTCATAGAAAATGGTTAGCACATTATCCAAAGTTCTCACTGCAAAGCCGGGACTAACTCTACTCACTGTGTCAAGCAGCTCTCCAACATCAAGGCCATTCAGATGAGATGAGATATTCGATAAATAAGACCTCTGGGACCTTGCCCACACAAAAACTTTTCTGTTTAGCCTCCTGGTGTCCATGTTAGATAATCTTCTCCACAGCCGAATAACACATAGCCATATTCGATGTTGGGGCTGTCTCCAACCGATCTCACCATAAAGCACTGCCAGGGGAGTTTTGGGACCAACGCCTAGGTAGTATCTCGATGCTCGGAATTGCACAGAATTTATGCAAGAGAATGACTTGTAGCCCCATACACCTGCTCCATAGTCTATTATTGGTTGCACTAACTGATCGTACAGTTTACTGAAACAGGTAAATGGCATACCTCCTTGTGCCTTGTCCTTTGCAATTAGTAATCCCAAAGCACGATGAGCAGCTTGGGCCACAGCTTTTACCATTATATCAAAATCCAAAAATTCTGAAAATATAAGTCCCAAATAGCGATATTTATCCACCACAGATATAGTTTCCTCTCCACATGAGAACCTGAAGCTTGTACGTTGCACACTAGGGCCCCGACGGAAATGAACTACTTGAGTTTTCTGGGCATTTATTTGCAGATTCCATTTGGAACACCACACAAACAATCCATCTAACATCTTCTGAAGCTCATGCTCCGTCTCAGCCATCAAGCATACATCATCAGCGTACATCAACATGTTTATGTGATCACCATTAAAAGAGATGCCAGGATTTAGATGTTTCATGTAGTCACTCAAGTCGTTTATGAACAGGGAGAAGAGCAGTGGTGATAGCACACAACCTTGCTTCAAACCAGTCTCAACATCAAACCAATCTGTTTTGAAGCCATTAATCCTCACACAACATTCAACGTTGCTACAAATTGACCGAATTGCTATCAAAAATCGACTGTCCCTTAAGCCAAGGCACTCCAGCTTTCTCCACAGCAAGCCTCTATTCACCCTATCAAACGCTTTACTGAAGTCGACGAATGCCATGAAGGTAGACTTGTTCCGACGTTTTCGGATGTCTATCAGTGAAGACAAGCTCATCAGATGGTCCTGGCAACTCCTACCTTTACGAAAACCATTTTGGCTATCGCTCAAAAGGTTATTGAGCTCTGCCCATTTTGTGAGATGACTGTTCAGGATCGACACATACAGTTTATATACCGATGACGCAATATTAATGCCCCTGTAGCTGAGTGGATCTGTTTTGTCACTATTTCCACCTTTAGGTATTGGGTTGATGATTCACTTACTCCAAACAGAGGGGGCAAGACCACTTGTGAAACACTTGCTGAATAAATTCTGCAGATATGATAAAACCTCAATTGGGATTCCATCAAATCCTACAGCTTTTCCGTTCTTAGCTTTTATTAACGCCTGTATCACCTCTGACGTGGTAATATCAGAGTCCATCTCCTCACTAGAAGTTTCACGCACAAGAAAGTCATTATCACAAGGAGAGTCACAGCTTATTCCACTCGAACTTGGATTGAGTAGATTACAGTACTGCTCACGCCAGTGACCAAGCACCACATTGACATCTTTTGATACCAAACCTCCAAGCTGCACAACCTCCCATGGTATAGATTGGACTCGCTCCTGTGCAACTCCCAAGTTCCCAACATATTTCCAATATTCCTTCGGGCTCTCAACTTGCAATCTCAGCATCTCTTCTTGTTTCATTGTCCAACGCTTTCTTTTAGCCCTTTGCTTCTCTCTGTCAAACTCTTTCTGTTTTCTTTGTCTTTCCTCTTTTAAAGTGGCCTTCTGTACCCCATGCGCCTTAGCCCACTTCCTGTCTGCTTCGATGAACAATTTAAAGAGCTCACCCAGTTTGTCATTCCACCAAGGTTTTCTCATTACCCTGCGCTGGTTGCTCATGCCACTTTTTATGTTCACAGTTTTACTAGGCAATGAATCTTTCATCTGAAGTTCAATGGTATTGCAGAAACAGTCATATGAATCATCTACATCCTCCTGACAAACATTCAGCTTATTCAGTCTAAACATGGATTCATCAATCGTACGTACTGCATCCTCACTTGAGAGAAAGTCACCTGGTATTGAAGAAAGATCATATTTGACAAACGACGACACGACCTTTTCCTTTGAAGAAATTCCATTTCGTGGAAAATTCAGCAGGGATGAAACGTAAAAATTCCAGGAGAGCATGTTGTGATCTGGAACAGAGCGTGTAGGATCAACAGACCCTCCTCCAAGGCCACACTCATTTAGAAGATTCCATGTCCGGTCAACTCGAAAATTATTATGCAAGTAAAACTGCTCATAGGGTACCAGACAATAGTCCACAACTGAACAATCTTTTGATGTATAGTCATTCTTTTTGTAGTTTCGGCCATTGAGAATACCACAAGAGCTGCTTAGCAGAAATTCACATAAAATATCTCCATGTTTATTAACAGTGAAATCCACAATATTCCGGTCTGGTACAAGATCTACTCCTTCAATGTGGTCCTGTAAATTGCCAGTGCGTGCATTAAAATCACCACAAATCATAATCAATCCTTCATTCTGGTACTTGTACACATGAGAGAGTAAAGTGTCAAAGAATAATCCTGCATCGACCTGTCTACAAGAATCCACCGGGGGCAGATAACACACACACACAAAGAAGATAAAGTCACCATCTTTGGCACTGAACTTAATCCACATAATACCTTCCGTGTCATTTTCCACCATTTGAACATTGAAGTAAGCAAGCAGATGTTCCTTCACAAGCAGGCCAACTCCTCCGGAGCCCATACGTGCATTAACATGAAGAGCTTGTCTATTATGACCAAACCATCTATATCCTTGGAAATTAACCTTGTCATCTCCCCTCAGGTGAGTCTCTGCAATACCAATCACATCGAGCTCCAGATGATTAATAATAGTACTCCTGATAACATGATTGTCTGATTTGTTGTCTGACTGCCAACCTCGCACATTCCAAAAGCCAATTTTTACCTATTCAAGGCCAGTGGGGGTCTGCTGCTTTGCATTCGGGTCACTGTCTTTTTTCACTATTCGAGAGCCTTTTAGCTCAAACTTATCCTTGCCAACAGTCTGCGCTAAGATCCGTAAATTTGCTATTTGTTCACGTTCCTGTTTGGTTCGTTCAGGTTCAACATAGACATTAGCATAATCCTGACTTTTCTTCAACTTTGCCTTGTTTTTCAACACAGACAATGCATCATCATTGGACTTCATTTTGACTAAAACAATTCCATTGCGTTTTTTGCCACCTTGGGCACCAGGAGGAGTATTCCAAACTTTCCTTTCTGCAGAATCAATTTTAATGTCCTTCAGTTTCAGTCCATTTTTGAAGAGATCCGTCACTTTCCTTTGCACATTTTCGCCCTGTGTTTCGGGGAGATTTTTTACAACCAAAGTATGTCTCTGTGAGCCAGCTTGACTGTTTTCAACAGCTCCAATTCTTGTTCTTAACACATCAAGATCACTTGTGAGCTGTTCTTTTGTATGTCTAATTTCTTCTGAAAACTTCTCAGTCATACCTTTTTTCATGTCCTCCAAGCTGCTTTTCCATTCTTCCATCATAGAGTCCATAGATGTTTTCTGATTTTGTTCCATTAAGTCCAATCTCTCATTCCATCTTGTCTCCATGCTTTTTAAATATTGCATGATTTCATTGGATTTATCCATGTTTAATTGTTCATTGTTTGACTGATCCTCTGCTTTACAATCTGCACATTTCTTTTGGCCTTTCTGGACTTTGATTTTACAAACTTCACAAGCGTGAGGCATTGTTGTAATCCAGGTATTTGTAACTGTAAAAACACCTTTGTAAGTCCTTTGTTGATCAGCTGATTTTTGCCAGAAGAGAGCCAGAAATCAGTGATGCAGAAACCAGGTCATCAATTTTAACAAATTGACAATTGAAAAACGTAAAAAAGTCACTTTTGTAGTAACATCCAAGAAAAGATATATCCAATATAGAATCTTTGAGTTGAGTATGAATCCTCAGTCAATTTTCGGTTAGAAGACAGAGTTATATCCAGTGTTAATTGCCAAAATGCTGGGGAGGCTCAACACAATCCTTTCACCACCAGTGATCACTCATGCAGAAAGAATATAAGGGTTGTGGGTAGTGTTAGGGCTTGATACCTGTTTGTAATTATGTATTAGAAATAAGCAGCATGCAAAGGCGCCATCTTGTGATAAAAGACTAAGGAAGGTTGCAACAATATTGGGCAAAGGTGACACTTAGACATAATGATACAGTGATTACAAATTAGAAATTTAGAGATCAAAACCCGTCTAAGGACATTGTAGAGAGTGAGCAAAAGTTGCTTGCAAGTTTGTGAGGCTGGGCAATGAGTGGTTTGGCTGGAGTAGCGTAAGGGGTCCGTGAATTAATAGTATGATGACAATGCCAAATATAGGTCAACCCACTAATGCTACAGTCTCACGGCACGTTACGGAGAACTTTTTACCGCTGAGGGATAGCTTGAGATGAATTCTAGGAAAAAAATGACCAACCCGGCGACATACAATGTTTATAAAACGATTATATAATTAATTAAAAGCATATCACGGCGGGATAAGATCGTAAATCGGCGGGATAAGATCGTAAATCGGCGGAGACAAGATCATGTCCCTGTGGGAAAGATCTAAATGCCTGTGGGGATGTCAAAAATCGTCAGCGGGATGTCAAATGACCGTCGACAGGATGTCAAAAACTGCCGGCGAGGCTGCAAGTGTCCCGCAGGGGAAGTAAAAATATCCCACAGGGGCAGGAGAGGTCCCCGCAGGGGCAGGAGAGGTCCCCTCAGGGGCAGGGGATGTCCTAATATCCCGCCGGAGATGTTTTTGAGTCGTTTTCACTGAAAAAATCCCCGCCGGACATCCAAAAATCAAGAAAATTTTAGGCTCTGTTCCGCCGTCACGGGAAAAAAGTTTCAACGTGTTGAATCTTTTTTGACATCCACGGCGCAGTTTTTCCATTTCTAGAACCCCTGAGGGAAACAAAAACTACCCCTGAGGGATGTGAAAAGTCGACGGCGGATCACCCAAATTCATCCAAATTACCAGGAAATACCATCCCGCCGACGCCTAAAGTGCTCCGTAACGTGCCGTGAGAATGGGGCATAACTGCCATTATCTGTTACTGAAGGGGTATTGCTTTGTCATCCATGATGGCGTGGGCCAGATAAATTAGTCTTTGACCAAAGAGGTGTTACTGATGTTTTGTACCTTAATTTTTGTCCAAGTGCATAAGGAGGCGACTATTTAATAGAAGTAGTAGTAGTAAAATTGTATTTAAAGTCGTAGTCAATCAGGACAGACAGTCAATAAAAAAGGTGTATACCACAATTTAATAATCAATAATCGGGGGGGGGGGGTTGGAGTTTTCCTTGGCGGGATATTATTTATTTCAAGGTAAC
Organism: Platynereis dumerilii; assembly: GCA_026936325.1. Taxonomy (NCBI): domain Eukaryota; kingdom Metazoa; phylum Annelida; class Polychaeta; order Phyllodocida; family Nereididae; genus Platynereis; species Platynereis dumerilii. Next base: position 4,338,641 of record JAPTHN010000018.1, on the reverse strand, counting down.
TGAGGCTGTAATTATTCATTTCAAGCGCTTGAAGTCCCGAATATTCATTCCTAAATCAAGCGTCACCTTCTTAAGGTGACTCAAGCATGGTGGTTCGATCATACAGATTTTTCGAAAATTTTGCACAGGTACTCCATGGGACCCATACATTTCAAAAATGAAAAACAAAAAAATGTCACCGACTCGTTTGGTTGCCATGGTAACGGCATGTTTTGCCTGATGACTGCTTAAAAGTCATAAATTGAGTTGTTGGTTATGTGCCACAGAATAAAGCATTACATGCATTTGTCACACGTAACATCAGAAATGTCTTCCCAAGGATTTACACCAATACATTTGCCATAAATTTGAAGAAAAAGGTTAAAATACTTTTTTCTGTAAGAGCTCAAAGGGCACCAACACACTAATTAATTGCTGATTTTGCATGCATCAATTTTGGCAGTAATCAAATTTTAGGAAAACGATAATACAGATTTTTTTAAAAATTTGCATATATCATAAACAAGTTATTGTCAAACAAATGGCAAAAAATAAAAAAAATTCACCGAGTCATTTTTTTACTGCAATACCATGACTGTGCCAATGTCAGTTTAAATAAATAAAGACAACTTTTGACACAGTTGACTGAAATTAACTGAGAAAATTTTTTGGATAAAGCCGAGAAGCTGAAACTTTAACCTAGAATAGATGTTACTGCATTCAATAAAAAAATAATTATGCTTCTAGCTGCAGTAGATCTCATTTAAATAGCAAATTACTGGCTGCCATGCTGTTAAAAAAAAGAGACAGAAAATGGTAACATCACAACTGTTTCAGGGCCTGCAGCAGTGGTGACGCTATTTTGCTAGGCAACCAGGCTGCTCAGAAGTATGTGCAGTGTACCACGCTTGAATCACCTTAAGAAAAACCCCCACCAGAAATTATTTCAAGACGGCCCAGAAAGAACTCATTTATTTCACCAAAACATCTGTACAGTTGTTTACATCTTTTTTGCTTAAATCTGTCAACCAATTTGAGAATAATATGAGGATAATGTTGTTATTTACAAAACTGAGACAATTTGCTCTTGTATATAATAACACGTTAGAGGGCAACCACTTATATGATTGGAATTGGAGTTGGATTAAGACTGGCTACCTTTGTTATTAGAAGGGCAATCCAAAAACATCATACTCCGGACTGTCCAAAGTAACATAAATACAAGTAACTAAGAATGCAGTAAATCAGATTTTATGACATATATACATTTCATCAGATCATACATACAGTATGTCAGAAATAAAACACAATTCACCTTGAACACTTAAAAAAGAGTAGTTTTAATGACAAGTTGTGATCTTTGCCTCACTGGCTGTCGAAAACTTTAAACTTCCACTGGGAAGATCATGGAGAGGATGATCATATAGGATGTAGAAAATTATCTGACTTATGGACAATTTGCGAGGTCATATCCTATACTTCCAACGCTATTAAAACAAGTCACCTACTGACACACGACCCATCAAGTGACAAGTTAGGCCTTCTCAATGAAAAATTGACAGTTCCTTTCAATGCAATGGGGCGGACTGGCCTATGTGGCAGAGAGGCAGCTGCCACGGTCCCGTGCAGTCGGGGGGGGGGGCATGCAAGATGTCAAAAAATTAAAATTTCAGGAAAGAAGCCAAAAAGTACAACTTTGCCATTGGGTGATTATGTCACGTAACCAAAATAACTGACTAGGAAAAAATCCTGTAATTAGGTGGCCCTGAAGGACAAAAAATTACCATACCAAATCATGTCTATAGTCAACAACAACAATTTTTATCAAATTGGTATAATACCGACAGGACGTAGGGGCCCATTGACTTATTTTGCCCCGGGCCCGAAATGCCGCCAGTCCGCCCCTGTGTGAGGTCATTGATGACTTCAAACAGCTTTATGAAATTACTGGTCATTCTTCAAAATGTAATTTTAAGGCTAAGTCTATGTCCAACTTCCAATGAGGAGGCAAATCTGTGAGATGAAAACAAAGACAATTAATCTCACAAATTGGTCACCTGGCTTTGACATCTTTTATCGTATAACATAGATAAAAGATTTCTGCTGATAAATACAATGTCATCTGGAATAATTATAATGCCAGAAACAGCTGTCAATTAAAAATGCCATTTGTATTCAAAATGAAAAGGTCAATCTCAAGTTTAGGGAAAGGTGAAACAGCCTTTCAAGAAGATCTTTTGACATTAATTTTTAATATCACAAATTGGTCATCTGGCTTTGACAAGTTTATCATATAACATGGATAAAAAACACTTCTGCTTATATATACTATGTGTTCTGGAATAATTGTAATGCCAGTAAAAGCTGTCAATTACAAATGCCATTTATATTAAAAATGACAAGGTCAATGTCAAGATATATATTCTGATTCATAACACTAGGATTTGAGGAAAGCGTTTTAAAGACCAAGAATATTTATATAGCAACCATGTGCAACTTCTACAATAATACTGTTTTATAATTGATTTTACCTCATTGTATTTTAATCAGACAAAACAAAGTAGATGACTTTTCAAGAAATTGTATGCGACTGAATTGATTTCAAGCAAACCAGAGATTGCACAGGAAATTTAGGTAAAACAATACCTGATATGAGCAATTAGAACTGACGTTGTCACTTGTGATTTCGCAATTTCACTGTAATCTCATGAATCAACAACAGCTCCATTGAAACATATGCTGCCTTGTCTTTGTCTTGTTTGTGGAGATTCCTCCTTTAAGATCAGGAGCACCCCTGTGTAATAGGTTAGAAAAAAAGTTTGTGGAGTGTGGTATCTGTGGCTGTGGAGTCAGTGGCATTATTCGGAGATTATGGCATGGGTGATGCTGCTTTCTTCGTGCTCGTTTTGGGGTCCATTCAGCAGTTCAGAGAGGGCACTAACTCCGTGTCGATTAAAGCTGAAGTTTCTTTCGCAAAGTTCCTTTAGCTTCCGGTTTCTGATCTCCTCTGTTACGGGGAATCTCAGTAGTTCAACAAACCACACTGATAACAGATGATGATCTTGCTTGGTCAATGTCATCAGAGCTGAATAACAAAGGATTAACTATGCTGAATGTGAATAGAAAGAACCGAAAAGGTGGAGGACTAGCTATTGTTCATAGAAGTAACGTAAAAGTTAAGACTGTAAAAAATGGACAGACTCGATCATTTGAGTATGGTCTATGGCGAGTGAATATGAAGAATGTTACAGCCACAGTACTTGGAGTATATAGACCACCATACTCACAAGAAAACAGAGTGACTATCTCCATGTTTAACCAAGACTTTTGTCAGTTTTTGGCAGATATCCAAGTTAAGTACAAGAACATCATAGCAGCTGGAGATTTTAACATCCACATTAATGACATCACAAATAACGATGCTCAAGCTTTTGTCGAACTCATGGAATCTGCAGGGTTCAATCAACATGTTACATCACCAACGCACAAGGCAGGCAACACCTTGGATCATGTGTACACTGAACGAGACAGTGAGGTTGTAGTTCAGTCTTGTGATACAAGAGACTTTATCTCAGATCATTGTATGATCAATTGTGTATTGAATGTGCCAAAGGAAAATATTACAAAATGGACAATTACATTCAGAAAGTTTAAACAAATTGACTTGGATGCTTTTTCTTTAGAGCTTAAGTTTATTACCCTTGAAGATATTGTAGATGTTTTTGAAAGTAAAGTGAAGAATGTCATCGATGCACATGCTCCAATAAAAACGAGGACATGCACCATAAGACATCAAAATATATGGCATACAGAAGAAGTCAGACAACAGAAGAGGAAAGTGCAGAAATGTGAAAGGTAATGGAGACGCTCTAAAGAAGATCAACATTGGAAAATCTGGAGTAATGTACAGAAAAATTACCAGCAACTCATCAAACAAACAAAGGTGCAGAAATTGAGTGAACAAGTAGAAGAGTGCAAGGGAAATGTGAAGGAACTCTACAAATTCTTTAACTCTGTAACGGGTGCTAGGAAACCTAATCCAATGCCTGAAAGAAGCAATGATGAAGATCTTGCAGAAGAATTTGCAGATTTCTTCCTTGAGAAGATCATTAATATTAGATCAGCTCTCGACCACTTGCCCAGCTTCATTCCAAGAGCTAACGAAATAGGTGAATTCGATCACTTCGAGAGTTTGACAGAAAGTGAAGTGGAGAAAGTGATGATGTCAATGGGGAGTAAGTCTTGCGAACTAGACTGTATGCCGACGTCCATCTTGAAGGCTGTTTTACCCAGGGTTCTTCCTATTATAACAGACATTATCAACAAGTCCTTAAATCAGGGAGATTTTGTTCCAAGTTGGAAGACAGCCATCATTAGACCAACTTTAAAAAACTCCAGCCTTGATCTAGTTCCTAGTAACTACAGGCCTGTGAGCAACTTGAGTTTTCTGTCCAAAGTCCTAGAAAAAACAGCACTCATTCAATTCACCAAGCATTATGATGAGAATGATCTTATACCAGACTACCAATCAGCGTACCGTAAAAGTTATAGTTGTGAGACAGCTTTGATAAAAGTGGTGGATGACATTTTGTGGTCATTGGAAAGACAAGAAGGAGTAGCGCTGATGGCCATCGATCTAAGCGCTGCTTTTGATACAGTCGACCATCAAATTCTGTTGTCTGTAGGCCTACTTCAGGCCAGATTCGGCATTACTGGCAAGGCACTTCAATGGTTTAGATCATATCTGTATCCCAGGAGCTGCAAGGTGACTGTTGAGGGAAAGTATTCCACGGAGAAAGACCTTCCTTTTTCAGTCCCGCAAGGTTCATGCATGGGGCCTGTGCTGTATCTTGCATATGCAAGTAGGTTGAAGGACGCCGTGCCGAAAAACATCAGTTTGCATGGATACGCAGATGATCACGCGTGAAACTGTCCTTTGATGTCAAAGACCCCCAAGCAGAGATACGTGCAGTTAGACAACTTGAACATAGTGCCAGTGAGATTAACCATTGGATGAATAAAAACCGCCTGAAGATGAATCCTTCAAAGACAGAATTCATATTATTTGCATCAAGGCATCATCTCAAGAAATGCAAAACAAGGCAGTTAAATGTGTGCGGAGCCCTGTCGAGAGGCCAAATGAAATCAAATATCTGGGTGTTGTCCTAGATAACAATTTGACATTAAAAAAGTTTATAACATCTAAGTGCAAAATCTCAATGTATAACATACAAAGGATACGACAGATTCGCCATATTTTAACAAAGGATGTGTGCGAGACATTAGTTTTGGGCCTGGTAATCTCACACCTAGATTTTTCAAATGCGCTACTGGTGGGCCTACCTGATTGTGACATTCGTAGAATCCAGAGGGTTCAGAATATCGCAGCCAAGCTTGTTTTGAACAGCAGTGAAAACTCGAAGGATTGTCTTAAAAGATTGCACTGGCTGCCAATACGTCTCAGAATCCAACATAAAGTGCTCACAATCGTTTTTAAATGTCTGAGTGGTGATGCACCTGACTACCTAAAGGATTTATTGAAGATTGATAACAGCCAGAGGGCAGGTTTACGAAGTGCAGTGGGGGGTGGGGGGGACAAAACTGGTTGTGCCCAGGACAGTGCGGAAGACCTTTGCAGCAAGGGCTTTTAGTGTAGCAGGACCTACCTGGTGGAATGAGTTGCCGCTCAGCATTAAAGAACTCAACCAGTGTCGATTGTTTTAAGCGCCAATTAAAAACATTTCTTTACGAAAAATTTTAACTTTCGATTTTATCTTGAATTTTAAGTGTACAAAAACTTTACCAATTTTAACTTAAATATTTATTCTACATTTTATATAATTTTATAAAAAATCTATTATTTATAATATTATTATATAATTTTATACATGATGTTTTGTTAAGTGCATCTGATAATATTTTAATATGTTGAAGAATGCGCTATATAAATAAAATAATTTGAATTTTTGCCTGTCGGGGTTGGCAGGTAAATACCATTGGGTAAAAACCGCTTGGATATCACCTGGATTTTACCAATGCCTTTCTCCCTTTTCTACCTGGTTTGTCCCCAGGTTTCTACCGAGTGCAAATATGAATGTTGATTTTTGGTAATTTTGTCCCTGTAAGAGTATATTTGATGAATTATGAGTAACTAATCCCTTTGTTTATTGTTACTGGTCCCCTCCTTGATGGTTTGGCTCGACTAAAAATGTCAAACAAATGGAGTTTTAAGTGGAACAGAAAGATTTAGTTTATCTTTCCTTTAAATAATGCTAAGATCAACCCCAGTGTTTATTACAGCAAAAGTCATAAGCATAGACTCAAAAATAGGAATAGAAAGATTACTTTATCCCTTCACTTGTCCCCTGTCAATTGCTGAGATCAACCTCAATGTTTATTACAGCAGATGTCATAAGTATAGACTATAGACTCGGAAATTGCTAACAATGTCATGCTTTCATACATTGCGACCAGGTGCAGAATGTGACATACTCCACAACATCTCCGTTTACATTATGACTACTGCTGGAAACAACACTAATAGTGCATCATGAAGGTAAACCAAAGGATGAAATTTGATGGAATTTTGAAGCGGTTGCAGTTGATCACAAATTGTAAGCAAAATCTGCCATTGACAGTGATGTAACCAAGACTGCTAGACTTCGGCAACATTACTTTTGAAGGTGAATCTGATAAACAAAAAGAACATTTCCAGCTGAGGAGGGGTTAAATTTTAGATTATTCCAGCACTGTCCAAAAGTGTCCACCGTCATCAACAAAGCTTGTGATGCCGTTCAGAAGCTAGATAGATAGATAGATAGATAGATAGATAGATAGATAGATAGATAGATAGATAGATAGATAGATAGATAGATAGATAGATAGGATAAGTGCAGCCCTCTAAGTCCAGTTCTGGGTGCTCACGAGGGTTGATTGATGAGATTGGAGAGAGAACGGGAGTCCTCAACAAGTTACACATTTACCCCATGTGATAACTAGAACAGCTCAGCCCCTTGTGATGGGCAGCTGTGAGGTCGCCAGCTCTGGTTACCCATGTGAGGGATATTTTACTTGTTAGCATAGACACTGATACAAGGGGCTGCCAATTTAAAATTTCATCCAAACGACATCCAGCTGGGATTTTGCTCATGAAGGTACACTGAAAATTTTGGGCTCCCCACCCTGGGTTCGAATCCATGCATGCAAAGACCTTCAGCGGACCAGGTGGGCACCTTAACCATTTGGCCACCCAGCTGCCCTAAAGATATGGCATGGTCTGTTGCACCCCAATGCTGATATGTTTTTCAGATCCTGCTACATAGTTATCTCCCATTGACACAGAAATGTTGTTTTTAGAATTTGTTTGCCTTTTGGTCGAACTCTTTTCTGATCCTGCATGGTTCTTCTCTAGCCGCCAAAAGACGTTTCTGGATCAAGCCAAATGCGTTACATGTTTAGAAACTGCCTCAGTCAGAACAGTGTCAGCACTATTATACTTCGCAATGCGATGCTGCGAAATAGTGATGACGGACCTTAAACTATTAAAAGTGTAACTGTATTTCATATTTTGATCATTCCCAATTCTTATTGATATATTGTTTTTCCTTTGAAAGATGATTTCCATCTTAAAAACTAATTAAATGGTTGAAATTAATTTCTACCGGGTATTAACCATTTCTACTGGGTAAAAAACCATTTCTACCCAGTTTCTACCCTACCATGGGCAGAAACTCCTTTCTACCGGGTAATTTGCCAAACCTGCGGTGAGTGCCTGTGCTTGACCAACTCCCCTTCAACTCAATTAACCACAACATTCCGCCTGACAACAACTCAGAATCTACAAATCATTAAATTAAAATAAGCATTATTTCAATTAACATCAAACGAGGTTCAGTCTCCATTATAAGTAAGAAAAAAGAAAATGATTTTCATAAGGTTAAACTCAAGGATACTGGTCTAGCATAGCACCACGATTACCAACAATATATAAGTAAAGGCAATGCCTACATGATTTGCGTCACTCACATATATATACAAGCCTACAGCCCTACACGCTATCAGGATTTTCAGAATTGTAACATGAGCATCATATAGGATTGTTTTCACAAAAAACAAAGCTAATTTAACTTGGAAGGTGGCCTGCACCATTTAGCCGTAATATAATTTCAAGTTCAAAGCTAAAGCAATCACGTTGACTCAGACATTACCCGATTCTGCATAGAAAACTTTTTTTTTCTTTCAAAATGTTTACTGAGAAATCACTGGCTGGCAGTAAAAACTCACGACAAAATGTAGTCATTCCACCTGCATGGGAGGTTTCTTGCACTGGCTAGAAAACATCACAGGTGATTTGACATGTGTTGAGAGTGTTTTTGTTGAAAAGATACCATTGAAAATACTTCATTTGGGCAGTTTTTCAGTATTTGACTCAGCCGATTTTTCATGTTTATGCAATTATTATGAGAAAAGTATGATAGGTATATCCAAATTTCGGGCATTGGCAATCTTGTCCTACAATGACATAAATGCACCATATTTTACCCTTCTGCACTGATTTGTTTTGAAGCTGTAAGGAATTTAGGACAAATTTTGACACATTTTTAAGTCTCACAGACTTTTTTGCCAATTTCACGGATGAACAGAGAAAAATATTCAATCAGTGGTGATTCACGTTAATGATACCTTTCTGGACCTACGGATCGGGTATAAAATACAATAGGTTTCATGTGAATAAGTTATATACAACATGACTTGGGTCCTAAAATGTAAAAAATGGCAGGTGTCAAAAATTTTGTTTTCAATGGACCGTCAGTTGCTTTTATGAGTAAGTATCAAAGAATGTGTATACTGTTTGTGTTAATTTTGAATCTTGAGACATATCTCAAGGTAAAACAGAAACATTTGTTTCACTAATCATAATTAGTTTTCAGAATCTGAGGCTTGAATGAGATGTCAAAAAAAGCATGTCCTCTCCAACCCATAGACAAAACACTGTGTTTTGTAGGAAAAACAGGCTATTTGTGTATCTTCTGCTCAATCATTAGCCTTTGTAAATATGTGACAAATACAAGTTAAGAAGATATCCAGGCCATGTTCATACATTTTCTTAGAAATTAAAATTCATGATGTCAAAAAATGTCCTCTCCAACACATCAGAAATTTTGCTCTGATTCATGCATTTTCACACTGGATTCATTGAAGAAACGGCCATGGTTATACAAACCAAGTAAACCTGGATGCCTAAAAAGGGTTTTTATAAGTATTGAAAATGTCAAATATATTATCTTTCGTTATCTATTACACTATTTTGAGAAAATCAAAATTGAGAAAAAAGTTGATTTATTTGTGTCATATATCAATATAATTGTAATTTTTCGCTATTAACTGAATGACTTTAAAGGATAATAACCAAATATCTTGTTAATGGAGCCATCAAAGATGATTTTTCCAAAGGCGCCTGATTTTTGGTCATTTTCGGCGGTTTTTTGCTCCAAAACACTATGTTTGACACAGCTGAACACCATGAGTTTCAATTGTACAGTAACAAAATTCGACAAGGGTTTAATAGGATACCTAGGGATTATTAACCATGGGAATCAAGTGTCTTTTGAGACTAGTACCCTACTCAACAGAAACTTTCAGAGTAATGGCAAGCCAGATTTCTGTAGTTTCCTAATAAAAATGGTTAAAAAAAATTGTGGCATGTTTAATCAAAATTTAAGTTTTGTATGGGTTATGATGTTCCTATGCAGCAATGTGGCTTGATTTCCAAGAATAAGAATGGATGAAAATTGTTTCTGGACGGATATTTTTCTTGATAAACAATTTTTTCAAGAATCAACCTTTGCCTACTTTAAGTAGCAGTATTTCGGTAATAAACCACCAAATCACTTCAGTCCTCTTTGATTATAGAAACAGTAATATGTTAATTTTATGATAGAATGATGGAAATTCTCAAATTTCAAACTTTATTTTGACCCCCCATGAGACACTTCGAGTGCAAATACTGTAAAACTGCCCATTTAGACTGCTAAATGTGGATGACTGATGCAGACCTATTATCATAATTACACGCCAGCACCAGACACGTGACTTATTTACTCAGTTGTGTAATATACCTCATTTTGTCTTCAAGTGCTGTGTTGGACGTTATGCTCTGAATTTCAAAATGCATGTAGCCACATACGCATTAGTATTAGACACTCATTATTTTGGAGCACTTGTCTAAGGGACATGCTGGAGCAGTGGCTAGAAGGCCGGACTTCTGCCCGAGCAGCCTGTACTGGGTTCAACTCCCGGTTGTGGCCGTATTCTCAACTGGAGTATCATAGCTGAGTAAGGACTTAATTTGGCACTGTTGCCAACCGTGTCTACTTGGTCTGGACATCGGGGAAGTAAACTGACACCTGCCATGGGCCCTGCTGGAAACAAGTCATTCCATCCACTCCAGGTGGCGACTTTCATTGGCTACCCACGTCCAACAAAGTCATCCTTACAGGTCTTATAACCTTACCGTCAACAGATACACTACTTCACTAGCTATGAATTTGATCTTAAGCGTGGCACAAATGCAGAACTTCAAAGTGCAGTATTTTCAATTGCAGATGTAGTACTCCTATATGCAGATGTTTACAGGGTGAGCTCTTTAGAAGGTGCCTTGAGGGGAAGATTATTGTGGAAGACACTTGCCACAGACAGCTGGTTTCAAAAACACAGCAACATTTCTTCTTTTCACTGATATCACTAAATCCTTTACAACCATTTATTGCTATAAAATGTTCTTGATACATATATAAGTATCTTATTTGTCAGTGCAAGAAATTCTATTTTGGCCGATCAAGATCTCGCCTACACTTAACACCTCTTTAGTCTGACTACACATAGACTGACAGATTCACTCTAAAAAATTTCAGACAAAATTGGTATTTAGATTCCAAATGTTTTTTTTTAAAACCAAATTTCAATGCAAAAAACCAACATGGATTTTTTTGGAATCTAAAAAACCAATTTTGTCCCGACATTTTTAGAGTGTCGAATGAACACATAAAAAAAGATGGTTCAAAGTTTTCATCACCATATAACATACAAAAATTAATAAATTTGACTAAAGTGAGGAATTCGTGCAAAACTTCTAGTGCTGCCCTTTTAGGTGATGCCTTAACCCTATAGGGTGTAGTGATTCTATTGGCACTGGGTTCCTACAATATTGCTAATTACATCCTTTCAATGCAATCCAAGCTTTGAAAAAAAAGCATGAGATTGGGGCTAACATTGTAGTAAAATGAAAATGAGTTGAAATTTGCAGAACTGCCACGAATGCAAGGCATTCCAAAAACATTATACTCCAGACTGTCCAGAGTAACATAAATTTATGGAATACATTTTGATAAAATTCTGACAAGAACATTCCCAGTCAGAACAGGTTCTGCAATTTTCATTACTCAAGAAAGGGAGACTTGCATGGATTGCTGTCTGTTCTATCTCAACTCTGGATTGTGTCTGGTTGAGGTTAATTCTCGGTAAATCACGAACAATGCAATTTCCTTCCGCAATTTAATTATGTAAACTCATTTACAGTTGCAACTGTCCATAATGGTGAAATGTATCGTGCCGCAGTTATTAGGCCACACATAATTGATTCTTAGCTTCGCGGACCCGCCGACACAATAGATTTCCTGCCGATGGAAAAAAAATAAAAAAAATTTTTTTGACATTCATAAAAAAAAATTTTTTCACCTTTTTTTTTTGTCCTACCGACCGACCTTAGAAAAAGGGCCTTGAGAGGAATCCAAGAAGCTAAAGATCAATTATGTGTGGCCTAAACTACGACTTGCAGGTGTTTTATAACTGTATTGCGTGGTTTTACAACAACGGCTGTCACTAAAATTTATCCTCATTGACATTTCCTTGCCCTTGTTTGTGCCACGGTGTAATCTTCAAATTTAATCTCAAGTTGACGAAATTTCCTCAGCATTGAATTTTTTTTCTTTGTTCAAATATCAATGACCTGAATACTGTGCATTGATATAATTTGAGAGATATTCTTTCGTTCAAAATCCCATAATATTTGAAAATAGAGTGACATGATTGTTTGCACCGATATTGACATCCTGGAACTATATTACATTACCTGAACTTTGCAGTTCGTTTTCTGCATGCTTGAAATTAATTTACGGAGAAGTGACCTGGTACTTATGCGTTTACCGTGTAGCAACACAAATGTACACCTAATGGTTCATGTTTGTTTACCCAGAAAATTGAATAATTCAACTACCGATTGGAGGCTAATATTCTTCTCAGCATTTTATCAAAATGTATTACTTAATATATCTTAGAAATTAGGTAAGATTCGGAACCATGTTGGAAAAAGTATGTATAATTTACTATAAACAGTTTTCTCAGAACTATTTACATGAACTTCTGATTGATTTTCAGACAACATCATGTTGCATGTTGTCATGAATTTAAGATGGAATGATATGTGTATGTCTTAGAATTGCATCTTCTGCAATATACTTTTGGTATACGCAATGAACACTGCATTCCCATTTATTATGTAACCATGCTATTCATGATATCTCCGAAGGAAAAAAAAACTAGTTGGATATCCACATGATGATACAGCAATGGAGTCAATATCCTGTTAATTTTGTCCCATTTTGTTAGTTTAGTTGGGATTCATGCTGTAAAATCAGGTTTTGGGTTTCCCCAATTATACAATTTATTAAGAATCACTAAAATCTACCAAACTGATTTGATGATTGTTTTCGAGCAAAAACTCCCTTCCCCTTGTCTTAAATTCTGCATGGCACATTAGCCTAAACACCTGTTTGCCCTATAACTATATTATGACCACATATAATAATAATTAAATCATGGCTGTTCCAAGTCTGCTCCTACCTACACTTCACTACTACACAGTTGAGACCAATTGTTTCCGTTGCTACCCTAAATGAGTTAGCATAATTCAATTGTGGGAGGAAATTGCATTGATTGTGATTTACCAAGAACCTCAACCAGACTTGTGCACAATCTGAGTTGAGACAGAACAGACACCCATTTCAGCAGTCGAGGCACGACTCCCTTTCCTGAATAATGCGAAACCTGCTCTGGCTACTAATGTTGTTTTCGGAATTTTATCAAGTGCGCAACTTTACAAGTGTCTGCAGCATAATTAGATGGGCAGAATTTCTACCGTGCAACTGCGAAGATGATGGTCCAAATCTAAATTAAATTCCATATACATATTGCTTCAGCACATCATCAGCCTCACATATTCTACACCAGTACAGCTGTCATACTATGTACATTTTCTCGATAGATATTGGAACACATGAAATTGACATATCCACCAGGACACAGATCAAACTGCGAGGAAAAGTAATGAACCCTGCACTCTTAAAACAAATTGGTTGAATACACCAATATATTGGTTGAAAATTACCAATTTTATGTGTTGAAATAGGGCCAACCAATTCATTGGTTGCAGTCAATCAGGATTGGTTAAGCTACCATTGAAACACAGTGGCAACGCATTTGACCATTTGGCAAACCAGTCAAGTGCCCCTTGCTTTTCATTTTGTCTTTTTAATTTTTACCTTTCACCAGAGTATTGGACATAGTGAAATTACTAACAGTGATTTAAATAAATCAGTCCTAAGAAAGTAAATAAAGAGTTAAAGAACTATGAATCACTGAACAGTATACATGAGCAGACATCATAGGGATCAGGGGCATGCCCAGAAAATGCTACTTTTTGACAGGTAAGTGTACCACGATCATCCCAAGTCTAATATCAGTGATATTATTTTAGCCATAGCAGTGGGACACTTTTAACCTGGACATCACTATTTAGTGCAGACAAATTTGTGTTCAAATGTCCTAATGAAGAAATCCAGAATACAGTTGAATCGCATTTTGAACCATTTGGAAAACTGGTCAATTATCATATGATTATTGACTGTAAGCAAATCACAATTGGGAAAAAATACATACTACTAAAAATTGTGAGTTTGGCCATTTCAGACCATCAATGCCTGAACATGCTAGAAAATACCGATCTTAAAATAATCTGAAGGCAATCTTAAAACAAAATCAATATAACTGTACAAGATGTAATATACCAATGTGATATATGGTAATTTTGATTTATTCAAATCTCTAGAAACTGAGAAAGATCTCATTTCCTTCACTGACAATAAACTAATTAGTTTCCAGCGAGAATAAAAATGTCACTATCTGATCAAGAACATTGAAAATGGCACTTATCTCACAATAATTTCTTTGTGTACGAAGGAAAGCCAGTAAAACACGACCACAACTGTAACAGTTAAATGTTCCGCTGTAGAACAAGAGTACTCATTTTTATGTTCAGACTATTTCTTCACCTGTCTGATACATAAATCACACCTGGACATTGAGAACTCACCCAGAGTGATTGAAATAAATCACTTCAAAGAGAGTAAATGAAACTTCTATGTTTCTGGCAGACAGAAAAGTTGGTTTAAGAATAAGCTGCAGACTGACAGTGTAGGTGCCAGACAGTTCTCACAGATTAAGTGCCTGTGTGTCCCATTGGAGTAAAAATGAAAAACAGCATGCATTTTACCATTTTACTTTGTGGTCAATTGCAAATCTACTGTTTTAAATGCTAAATTTAGTACCTGTTACGCAAAGCTCCCATCATATGCATATTCATAAATTTTATACAGTCTGTTATTCAAAGTTTGATTAAAAACCTGAACAACTTACACATCAAAAAAATATTGGAAGTGAGTTATGAATGGACTTTTAATTTTGTGAGGTCATCTCGAATGGAATGAAGCCCCTCCCCCCAACCATTACCAAACGCTTCCATTATTTGTCGTACATAAGAAAACATAATTCTAAAAATCATAACAGCACAATACAATTATCATACTATCATCCTGTCCTATTTGTCTACAGTGTATAAAAAAACAAACAATGCAGGACATAAATCATGTAGCATCCCCCAACCATTGCCAAATGCTTCCGTTATCTGTCATATGGTTGAACTTAATAGGATACTGTACATTAAAATATATATATATGACTCAAGGTGATATTACAGGTTAATCAGCATTTGTTGATAATTTTGGTTTTGCTAGTTTTTTCCTCTAACTATTTTCATATGATACAAATTACCAAATTGATTTGAATTTGCCTGAGTCAATATTTAGAATGTTATGTAAATTGAATTACAATATTACATACCTTATGATGAACGAGAAATCCATTGAAACAACCCTTGGTATCATTTCCACTACAATTTGTGAACTTGAAAGAGAATTACAAGAATATTATGTTTGCTTATTTTATAGAAAAACAGCTAGCAACAAGCTGTTAATATGAGTCTAAGTTAGACAATCTATATATTAATATGGGACCCGGGATACATGACGTCACAGCTCTGTTTCCTTAATTTCTTTATTCATCATTGACTTTCCATCATTCTCAATTAGCCCTCCGCATGCATTACAGCTTTTTCTATCAATAAAGCCCAAATAGAACCTAATAAACCCTCTAACTTTCACAATCCTTCAATGATGCGTTTTCTATCGAGCGCTGTTTTGGGCCGCCATTTTCTTTTTCTTAGGCCTAGCTGTCTGCTCTCCTCACACATGCTTGGGCAGGGCATGGATCTTCTTTTCATTTTGGTCAATTCAATGAAAATTATTTTTCTGATGCTATTCGTAGGGACGTCAGAGTTTCCCCACTGTTCAACCTGCCTCTCTGCTACTATTGCAGCAGGCCTATCTTTAATGACTTGCGGTTGTAATGTTTTTTCTTCCATTAATAAAAGTAAAAACATAGATGCCAACCTTAATATTCCATTAATAACATAATTTTTTTTAAACATTTTTCAATCAAAATTTGATGATAAAATAACCCATTTTGGGAGAAGCAGCTGATCAAAGACAACGTCATGATGCATGGTGTATTTTTTGACAGGGGTCACATTATTAGGGTCAAATCATTAGTAAAAGTGTCATTAGGATTCTTTTGACATTATAGAAAGAAATAAAAGCATATTTCCTAATAATAGATCTAAAAAATATATTTTCCACTTATAAAAATCATCAGTTAAATGAGCATTGAATTTTGGGTAATTTTAAAGCTATCTAATCTCAAACAAAAATAGTTTTGGCAAATTTGGCATATCACAGGAACTTAGTGGACATTCTCTTCTACATGGTCATGTGATTTGTTTTTTGCTTTATATTAGCGCATTTCAGCGCAAAAAGATTTTCTAAGAAATAGACACATTTTATGCAGTGTTTTTTGCCAACTAATGAAGTAGCGTCATCACGTCATAATGTACATTTATCATGAATATGTTATTTCAATGATTTTTAATCAATCTTTGCTATGAATTAACTAGAATAGTTAAGAAATCAGATGGTATAACAAATAGTTGCAAATTAAACAAAAAGTCGTGCATCTCTTGCTACTTTGTAACCATCTGCAATGAATTATTAAATGTAGCAAGTTGATGCTACTCCAGACGTCAACAGTGTCTGAGCTGATGAGTCTGGGCAGTGACATGATGCATTGGTCAGGTCAGGGTTGCTTGACTTTTACAAATAAATAAATGAACTTATCACACCATACTTAATTCTTTTACACAGTGATCAATTTGATCAAACACAGATATAAATCACTGGATTTTCAAGAAATGAATTATGTCTAAATTGCAACACCTGTTTGTGTAGTTAGTTTGACAAGAGTTGTTCATCAAGCGATCTGGTACTGAATCACTGATCATTAATAAAACAAATAACTTGGAAAATATGCAAAATAAAAAACACAATAAAAAAATACACTTCATATAACTGTCATTAACTGATGCTATGAACTGTTAGATCAATGTTCGAAATTAAAACCCCGGGGGCCGGCCCGGAGGCCTGAGTGATGTTGTGTATGACCTTATAGGTTTATATTTTAATTTAGCTGAAAAATTATAGCAAATAAATTCTAAACTGGATGCCAATTTGACAGAATCACAAATTTATTAATTTTTTGTTGCTTTTCAAAGAGATTTACCTTCTGCTGTAGTAGGCCTACTGTAGCAGTTTTTCATGATGGGAGAGGAATTTGCAGGGCATCGCATGGTTTTTTAATAGGGTGCAGGCTGGATCACAGGGCTTTTTGCACCAAACAGCATTTGTTGTCTATATAACTTTATATTATATTTATATTTACACAACAATCATAGGTGCACGCAAAAAGCCCTATGGGCTGGATGGCCACAATTTGTGAGTCTTCATACTTGTACACATTTTTTGGCACCCATGGACCTTGTGTACAAAGGGAGACAGTCTTTTTTTAAGGCGTAGACCACACATTTTAGGGAGCTCACCAAACATTTTAGCCCCGTCCCCCTAAAATCACTGAAATTTAGCCATGGGATATTTTAACTTGTTCCCAATTCTAAAAGTGTCCCACAAACTTTGTATGGTGGTAGATTGACCCGCCAACACTGGCCCAACAGCATTTTTTTTGCTGCCAGTCACAGTCAGGATTTTCACTCGATTGCTTGCCCAAAAATGCCACATCCCAGACAATTTAAAGGCCAAAATATCCGTCCAATTTATGAGAACAGTCAGCTCTGTAAGACAGGGACATTAGTAATTAATATAGCAATAAAGACAGAAGGTGTAGCAGATCCTGCAGTGACATTTCAGGGTTTAAATAGATTCGCCAATGAATTTTAATACTGCATAAAAGTCTAATTAGTGTATTTGTGTAAATATTCATGTGTGTATACATTCACGTTTTCTGGTTCCACCTCTGAATATATAACCATTTCACAAGTGTATTAAATCAATCTTGCATGGTTTCATTGCTTTGCAGCCTTGAAAGCTAAGTCTGCAAATTTATTAAAATTTTGCTTCCTGATCACGGCTTACAATGCGCGCTGTCGCAATAAAATAGCCGCTGATCTCAGAATGAGGCACAAGTAGTTTGCTCCTCCTCTTGGCTTGTCCCCCTAGCAACCTTGGTAACCTTGACTGAGTCCCGAAAATGACAGAAAAGGTCTTCTTTGTTCCACAGTTTTATTACCGAGATTTTCAACCCAATGTGTTCAATTTAATTCTTTTTAACTCAATATAGTATTACAAAAATGGATAGAAAAGGATAGTCGATCACTTGCTTGGTTTCTTTTTTTGCCATAAAAAATGGCTTGACTTTGGCTTCAACTGGTTACATGTTTGAAAAAAAAGAAGATTTTTCATTGGTAGCTCATAAAGGTTTTTTTCAATAATAAAAGGATAATGTAAAATATTTTGGTGGGGGCAACTTCAGCTCACATTATAAAATCTGATGCTGCATAGTGCATACGTATGCGTAGGCCTATATAATATATATGTACTTCACATTCTCGATTGAGATTTTCTTACATCATGCAAATGTATTGGCTATTTTCTAACCTTGAGGCAATTTGCCCCTTACAATTTTCCACAGCTTATGAAACCCATCAAGTTTTGCTAAATAAAAAGGAAAACCTTCCTTTCATCTCAAAACACTCAATTGAGTAATCTCCTTTTTTTTGCTGCAGCTCTAGCTGATTTTGCATATGGAGCGGCATAAATTGAACAACGATTTATTATCATCTAAGTAAAAAACGAAAAATGTATGACTATGTGTGAATAATACTTAGGATTTATTCTGCTTTAGGTGTTCATTGACATTGAGAGAGAAAAAAATACAAAATCTTGTAGCTCCAACCTTGAAAATAATCAGACAATCTGCTGCATCTGCAATTACTGTCTCCAAAATGAGGCTCAAGTGACAATCATATTTTGGCGGGAAAAGGGAGGAGTCATCTTTTGAGTGCAATGTTTTTTTTTTGTTTTTTTAAACAAAAGCAGAGATGTATTCTGTAAAAGCCAGTAAAATAAATTTGGGTAATTTTCACTAATTGGCTGCAAGTGCTATGGGTGCTCTGACACTATTGCTTGATTTTAGCAATAAAGGGAGCAGTCATTACTCAAAAATGGATAATATACTCTGGTTGGGCCTATTTCTCAATAGCCATTAGCATCTTTACAGGATTTTGTTTCTCCTTTAAGATAGTACTTTTTACACTATATTGATATCATGATGCATGCATTTTCAAGACTGAGCATGAATAGGTTGTAAATGCGGAATTGACAACAAATAACGCTAACAATGACGTCACTTCAAGTTTTCAGCATAGACGTTCCAGATGAAAATAGCTAGGCTTGTATGAAGATATAATCTTTATTTAGCCCAGGGACGGACGCAGGGGGGGGGGGATGGGGGGGATGCATCCCCCCCGCCAGACCAAAATTTATATATTTTTACATGTTAATTTTATTCGCGCGCAGTCGCATTATGTCGCGAATTATGCGTTCCGCGACGCGATAGCCCGATAGACCCCCCCACCGGAATTTTCTGGATCCCCCCTGATTTAGCCATTTTAGATTTGGTTTTCAAATACCTGTCATGGAATATTCTTCTATTCAAGAAAACAAAACAATTTGTATGCCTTTTATTATAGGTGCAAGACCGTATAGGAAATATGGCGAAAATTCCTAAAAATTTGTGCTGAAACTTTTATCAGATTTTCACCGATTCTGGTGCTGTATTTATTTTCAGCTGCCAAATATCAACTTTAATTGAATAAAAATGTTTTTCTCTCTTCACAAGCTTTAAAACGATGTATCATATGGCCAAATCGGCCAACTTTTTAAAAAATCACTGACGTCCCTACTATTCGGCTGCCAGAAAGGGGATTAAGTCTTTTAATTGACTAATTGAGGTTTATTTACATTGGCTATGAAGTGTCACATCTTGGGTCTAATCGTCAAGTGCAATTAAGAGTTCACACCTCGCCATCTTTCCATTTCTATAAGTATTTCTTTGGAAAACATTCCATATTGCTAAACTTTTGTTATATCATACAGATTTTTTTTCCCGAGAATACAGGACAAAATTACAACTTATGATCTTTCATGATTAATCCATACACAAAAATTATGGAGAATTTTTTTTCATTTTACACAGATTCCACAGACAAGGCCATGTTATTACTATATATATATGGTAGTCCGAGCCTTTTACAACTCTTTGCTTTATTTAAAGATATACAATTTCCTCACTATTTCACACTGTCATTGTCTAATAGTCTCAACAAACTCCATTTGACGACTAACTTACCATTCATATTGGCACAGTACATATATGCCAAATAAATTGATAGACAGATAATGACAGTTACCAGTGCTTGGTAACTGTCATGGACAGATACACAGTTACATGCATTGACAGATAGATAGATAGATAGATAGATAGATAGATAGATAGATAGATAGATAGATAGATAGATAGATAGATAGATAGATAGATAGATAGATAGACAGCTTAGACAGCTTAGACAGCTTAGACAGCTACATAGATAGATAGATAGTCCGACTGATACAATTTCCCATGATTTAACACGAACAGACAGAATTGACAGAAAATAGATTGCAGGAGTGAGTAAATGGATGTGTGGAAAGATGACATGCATCTTTATCACGGGTACTATCAGTTACACCCTGCTTGTTTCGAGGGTACGGGAATATACACCAGAGGTGTATATTCCCGTACCCTCGAAAAACGAGCAGGGTGTAACGGTTTTATCCTCAGACTTCTTGTTTTATTGCTGCCCACAGACTATCTTGCAAACTGAGTCTGAAATGTCTTTCAGTAACAAAGCAACAGCATTGTGATGTCATCACTAGTGCTGTCACCTGGATGATGTCACAATGGCTCAAACAATGGCATTGTGACGTCATGACTATTGTTGCTACAAGGATGATGTCATAACAATCCCATGGTTGCAATTGTGACATCATTGTTTATCTCATACACCCTGTCTGGTGACGACAGACAGGGTGTACGGTGTCATACACCGCTGCTCTCAGCCAATCAGAATCAAGGATTCACACTGGACAGAGGATAATATCAGTTACATCCTGCTCGTTTCGAGGGTACGGGAATATACACCACGAAGGACTCCATACACCATGAAGCCGAAGGCTGAGTGGTGTATGGAGGCCTGAGTGGTGTATATTCCCGTACCCTCGAAAAACGAGCAGGGTGTTACGGTTTTATCCTCAGATTTCTTGTTTTATTGATGCCCACAGATTTTCTTGCAAACTAAGTCTGAAATGTCTTTCAGTAACAAAGCAACAGCATTGTGACATCATCACCAGTGCTGTCACCTGCATGATGTCACAATGGCTCAAACAATGGCATTGTGACGTCATGACTATTGTTGCTACAAGGATGACGTCATAACAATCCTATGGTTGCAATTGTGACATCATTGTTTATCTCATACACCCTGTCTGGTGACGACAGACAGGGTGTATGGTGTCATACACCGCGGCTCTCGGCCAATCAGAATCAAGGATTCACACTGGACTGAGGATAAATGCTAGTACCTATGGTTTTGACAATATGCAATCTAATCCTTTATTGGCAAGTTTTGAATAAGCTTTATATCATACTTGTGACCAACAACTAAAGAAAACTGAGAAAACATAATGCAATCCAGTAAATCTTATTTGGACAAGGAAAGTAAGGTCCCATTATTGCATCTTCAGTGAATGGGTAAAAAATAATCATGATGGAACTAACTCAGCTGCAAAACCTTATTGATAACAATGAAATACCAGGTAAGAATTTCTCATTCTTTCTAAACCGTGTGAAAAAAAAAACCAGTTATGACAATCCAGTAAAATATCAAAAGCAGACCATATTTAGCTCTAATTTGCATGGCAGTGGTCAACCATGATTAATTAGACAATGTTGCAGAAGAAATAATGTAACATCACAATGAAAATGTATGTGCTCAGCTGCTACTATGGATGCTACATGATTTATGTCCTGCATTGTTTGTTTTTTACACTCTTTAGACAAATAGGACAGGATTGCATTGTGCTGTTATGACTTGAAGAATTATGTTTTCTTATGTAGGCCTAATAGGGTAACGTGGGGTAATTCAGGCCCCCCGGGGCAAATCCGGCCCCTTAAGGATAAAATGTTTTTCTCATGGCCCTAGTAACAGAGATTATGCTGCAAAATAATTATGATTCGACTTACAGGAGAATCATATTATTTTCTTTCATTTTATTATTATTAAACTTCACCTATTACATCTATAGGTGAAGTTTCTTGTTTTCGTAAATATTTTTATTAAACTTCACCTACACATAGGTGAAGTTTCTTGTTTTCTGTATTATTATTTATTATTATTTATTATTATCCTTTCCAAAAAATGTCTTCGGAAAATTTTATACATAGTCTACAATGACCATATTCTGAATATTTGTTATATTCTGCACCAAATATTTCATCCCTATACATGTTAGTAATAATTCTCTATAAATGACTGTTTCATATGTAATCTAGTTAATAATCCCCCATTATGTAAAATGGAGATATTCATAAAATGATAGACATTTCGTCCTACCCCAAGCTTACTGCTTCCATTGACAATTAAGTGCATGGACATACTGGAGACAGCCATGCAAAAAAACACTCTCCACAAGCCAATAACACACTCTACTAACCAATATCGTTATGATTGATTTCATGACATTTGATTGGCTCAGTAATTTCGATTCAGAATATATTTAAATATAGGTAGTCTCATATTGCCACACTTACACTTTTCTTGATTCTTTCTAGCATGTTATGTTTCTTGCCTTGGAGATGTGTGTGATTCTTGATGTAATTTCTTTTGAGTGATTTACTTAAATCATGTTTGCAAGTTCAGTTTCCAAAAATTGTCATTCGGTGCTGGCAGAGAATGTGTAACAACAAATGCAATTTACGTCATTGTTGAAAGCCCATAGGTTGGATAGTGATTTATTTCAATCAAATTGACCATGTCACCTTAGTAAACATGTAACTTCAAATGATATAGGGAAGTGGGAAGTGACCGTAGTTCTGATAAATTATTAGAATGTTAACTTTGTTTTACGAAGTGTCTTGAGATGATTTGAAGAATCGTATTTCCCATCTGTATTTAAATGTAGGTAGACTGATATTACCATGCTTTTCAAAATTCTTAAAAGCACGTTGTGTTTCCTGCCTAAGAGTTACATGCTTCAAATCGTTAGTCTTATGACACACGGTAAGTTTTCCAATCTGTTGCCTTCAAATCCAATGTTTTGAGAGAGAAACTTCATTGTGTATTTTGCATGAAAAGGAGTGATTTAAAAAAATCAGAATTATCAAGTGACATGAGATAATGGCATATCCAGTAGCAATGCGAAATAATTGATGACTGACTTGCTGAAGTTCTTCACCATGCAGCAGCATTGCTTGTAAAATTGTAAATAGACTTAGAAAAATGAAAAAGACAAAGAAAAATGAAAAACAAGGAGCAACTGACCTTTTGCCGTTATGGTCAAATGCGATGCCACTGTTTTCCAACCATTTTGAATTGGTTAATCTCTCTTACTGTCATTTCAACACAAGAAATTGGTTAAGCATTAACTTTAATAATTGGTTGAATGAAGCAACTTTATTGGTTAATAAGGAATGTGATTATAGTTAGTCAACGTCGCGGTCTTAGGACCACCCCTCTATAGAACTCAGTCTTACAGCTGTTATCAAATTGCCGTGGTCCATGGCTGGCCTGATTAGCCTATTTAGTATGTAGTGCAAAAATACAGGATGTAAACCATTGAACTCACATGCCAAGGACCATATGCCCACCCCAGCTAAATGGCTATTCATAGATAAGGTTTTATTTGACTCATCAGGGGTTTCATTTTTATTTAGGGAGCGGGGGGGGGGGTATTTTTTATTTCCTTGGAAGAGGGTTGTTTGTCTTTTTTGCCTTGATATCTGAAAAGAGAAAAAAGATTATAGTGACTACGAAAAAAACAGTTTATCAGAGATAAAGATATGCGGGGACAGAGAGATAGAGAAAGTTGAGCTATCCACCAGAAGGCACTGGAGATGGCTCTAAAAATCAGTAGACTTTTCTTCCTTGTTTTACCAAGCAGTCTACAGTCCATTCACACACTACTAAGATAATAAAATACACTTACCTTGTCACTGGAATGCTATATTAACTCTGGGACATTCCTGTGGGATCAAGAACAATTGTACGTGAGTGACTGTTCATACTCGCAACAAAATTTTTAGTCTACCTAATCTTTCACATATTAAAAGCTATTTATTGAATTTTTTTGGAAATAGGGTACCTATGATTATGTGACACATTTATTTAATTAAAATGCCTGTGCATCCTGCAGGATTTTTATAATTTCAAAGTTACATACTAAACTTGACATGACAGTGGATATAGATGGCGACACTCAGCTCTCTACTACTCATGATTCTTCTGTTGTGAAGTGCTATTAATTTTCTTGGACAAACATGAGCTCTGATCTTATTTATTACACTACCTTGGAATTGTTGAACTTTTAAGTCAGCTGTGATGTGTAAGCTGGGATCATAGTATAAATTATCAGATTATACACTGTTTGTTTGTTGCTACTCAGTTATGCTTTTATTGTTGATAAGTTCAATGATTCCTTGCTGATCCTTCACTCACTTGTTGATTTAAACTTCTGTATACCACATCAACTTGAATAGAGCCCCTCTCTCATCCTTACTCTAATTTAGAGTTATGGACCTTCGTTTCAAGCGGCTTTCATGTACGTCTCTACATGTACACTTATACAACTTTTCCTGGCTCTATTGAGGGCAGTCTTTCTTTTAAGGGGCTTCTATTCTGCTTTGCACAGGAGCGATACTTTATTCAAGTAAATATGACATAACCATTTTTCTGACCTTTGGAGTTGGTTGGACACTTTTCAACAAATTCTTTGGGTTGCCCTGAACCAGTCAAAATGGTACTTTCAACCATAATAATTGGTTGATTTTGCCTCAACCAATTGTTGGTCTTTTCCTAGAAATCAACCAATCAGTTTGTGTGCTGGCATGCTAATATAAATACCTATGGATAGCTATGGATGTACTGGAAGCTGGCTATGCCACTATTTCCAGATCTAATTTTTCCACCTGGTTCTGGTTTCAGTGTTGCAGCGATGATCTAGGGTCCAAGGATGTGTTGTGGTCATATTTGAAAGGCTGGTCTCTCCACCGTCTGTCTAGTCTTGCTTCAAAGGTCTTGATGGTTGGGCTATTTACAACATCATAGGGCAGGCTATTCCAGGCAGCAACTATTCTACTAGAAAAAAGTGTGATTTTGGATGAGATTTTAGTGACCTGGGCATGAAGAGTTTGAAGTTATGGCCTCGTGTATTGCTAGTGGAGAGGACTAGGTTTGGAGCTACTGATCTATCATATTTATGAAATATTTTATATGTTTCTATCATTGCGCCTCTGGTTCTTCTGTACGTTAGCATGGGGAGTTTGAGTCGTCTGAGCCTTGCGGGGTAGTCAAGGGTACATATTCCTGGTAGCATTCTTGTGGCTCTTCGTTGAACGTTCTCAATGGCAGTGATGTCCTTCTTCATATGTGGGAACCAGATTTGGCCAGCGTATTCCAGATGGGATCTAACGTGGGCCATAAACAGGATCTTGAAGGTTTCGTCGCCCATGAAGTTGAATGATGGCATTGGCCTTGTTAATTTTCGACTGTATGTGGTCCTGGAATTTCAGATCTTTATCGATGATGACTCCAAGGTCGTTGAACTTTTCAACCAATTCTAGCTCAATTGAGTTTAGTGTATACTCATTATCTGACAGGGTGTTGCCAAGAAAGAGAATCTTGCACTTGGATGAATTGAACAGTAGGGGAGACCGGGGCTGGTTGTCACCGGGGCTGGTTGTCACAGTGTGTAAAACTTAAACATGCTACTATTTCTATATAAAGCATGCAAGAGCACTGCCATTCTGTATGAATGGCAAAAGGGGAGTGACTTAAACCTATCTGGTGAATATATACCTATATCATTCGAAATCTTGATGTCCTATTGGACATTTTTTAAAAATTCAGAACTCGGGGCAGGTTGTCACATTTTCGGGGCAGGTTGTCACACTCTCGGGGCAGGTTGTCACACTTTTGGTAATGAGCTCGAATGCAGGAAGTGGAACTCTGTAGGACAGATCTTGACCAAGAAAAGTTTTTTTGACCATATGAGGAATCCTTTACTTGCCCAGTGAAGACCTTAAAATATTTGCTACTGTGTACAAGGGTGCCACAAATGAAGGCTTACCAATCAGCAGGAAAGCATTCAGATCTGGAGTAGGAATTTTACGATTTTTTTTGAAAATTTTACATATAAATATGAAATAAATTTTTGAAACACAATGCAATATCTGCATTCATCTTCAGTTATCAATAGCATGTATAAAGCACAAATTTATATTCTGGTCAGTTTTTTGGTTTAAAAGCCTGGTCCTAATACGTAACGACCAGCTCCAAAAAGTGTGACAACCTGCCCTGCCTTTTTGTGACAACCTGCCCCGATTTATGAAAATTCCAAAAACGAGTGACCAAGGCCATTGTTATCAAAATTTTCACTGTTTGTTCTAATGATGATTTAAAGAAATGTTTATATGGTAAGTGTATTAACTTACCTTTTTCAACAACCATTTGATGAAGACTAGCATTGCTTGCAAGTTAAAGGTAAAAAATTACTTTTTGAGACAGGAAATTTTTAACAGACCGTGTGCCCACCAATGCCCCACAGGATACCATAGTGATGAAGTTTATAGTTGAGATGACAATGAGGCATTGTAAGTAAGTAAGTAAAAGTTTATTTCACATCGGTTTAAAATACATAACAATACAACAGAAGCACAGTGTGCTTGTTACCGACAAAACAATTAAAAATTTGATGATTATTTACAGATGAAGAGATGAATGACAGAAAGACTAAAAACATTACATCGTACATAACAGACAACTGCCACAATTGCACTCAGGGTGCCATTTCATTACAAATTTTCTAAAAGCATTAAATTTAAAATCAAGATTCTTAACATCATCGGAAATATTGTTCCACATAAAAGCCCCTTGGTATCTCAGGGAATTAAAACCATGTTTCTTAGTTTTGAAGCGAGGCTTGACTAGCATGTTTGAGCACCTAAGATTATAATGCATTTCTTGAACTTCGAAAAAATCTTTGCTTATTGGAGGACAATTACCATTAAGAATCTTATAAACAGTTAACAACAAATTCCTCAAGCGATTTACATATAAACATGCCCTATCAGCTTTATATAACAGTGCTTTGTATGTTGAGGTGAAATCTAAATAAACAAACCTTAATGCTCTTTTAAACAACACTAGCGTAATACCCGTTCTACGAACGGGAGTTGGAATGTCATATACTATAGTGTACATTTGTAGACCTACACATTTGAACTTATGCAATGAATAAGAATACATTAAAAGATATTTGAGGGCATTGACAGCGACCTTTAGGAGGGAGACTTGTAGAAGAGGGGCACTGACCCTGACTTTGAGTAGGTTGAACCCTCTGGAAGGGGGGCACTGACCCCCATTGGCAGGAGGGGGAGCTCCCCCCCATCTGCAGGAGGGGGGTACTGACTCCCACTTGTAGGAGACAGCACTGAGCCTGACTTTGAGCATGTTTGGAACCCTCTGTAGGGGGGCACTGACCCCCATTGGCGGGAGGGGGCACTGACCTCCCATCTGCAGGAGGGGGGTACTGACTCCCATTTGTAGGAGAAGGCACTGATCCTGACTTTGAGTATGTTTGGAACCCTCTGGAAGGGGGGCACTGACCCCCATTGGCAGGAGGGGGCACTGACCCCCATCTGCAGGAGGGGGCACTGACTCCCACTTGTAGGAGAGGGGCAGCACCCTAACTTTTAGGTGTTGAACCCTCTGGAAGGGGGGGGTACTGACCCGCATTGGCAGGAGGGGGGCACTGACCCCCATCTGCAGAAAGGGCGGTGACTCTCACTTGTAGGAGAGGGGCACTGATCCTGGCTTTGATTAGGTGCTGAACCCTCTGGAAGGGGGCACTGACCCCCATAGGCAGGAGGGGGGCACTGACCCGCATCTGCAGGAAGGGGGCATAGACTCGCAGTTATAGATGAGGGGCACTGACCCTGACTTTGAGGTGCGGAGCCCTCTGGAAGGGAGGCACTGAACCCCATGGGCAGGGGGCACTGACCCCCACTGGCAGTAGGGGGCACTGACCCCCACTGGCAGGAGAGGGCACTGACCCCCATCTGCAGGAGGAGGAGCTGACTCCCACTTGTAGGAGAGGGTCCTAACCTTGAGTGAATACCTATTTTACTTTGTGAAGTTCCAAAATAATCCAAAAGGAGGATCAAGTTTGCAAATGGCACAACCCTGCCCTCTTGTGAGATATTCTTAAAGTGCATGTTTGTTTACATGGAAATAAACATGACATTTTAAATTTTTGAATGATTCCTACATGAATAGTTTGAAGATGAGGTAAGAGTGAACCCACCTGGGACGTGTTAGAAGGTTGTGGAATGAGCTGGATAGCCATAGTTGGTAATTGGGAGTGAAAGGGACAGAGAAAAATGGCAACAAAGTCCTTGGCAACCAAGGCCATTTTTCTGTAGTCAACGAAGCTGGGTTATTATAAGATTTCCAACTTCCTTGCATCTCCTAGTTTACAATGATGATATGCAACATTACAGTAACTTAAATTTGACATAATAAATGCATCAAGAATTTTCAGTTTACATGATAAATTTAATACCTTTGATAGTCTACATAAAACATTAATTTGTTTTGATGCCTTGCTAATTATCTCATCAATATGTACATCAAAACACAGATCTGAGTCCAAATTGATACCTAACAGTTTCATTTTATCAGTAGATCTAATTACAGTTGTATTTATCTTTAGACTGACCTCTTCCTGTTTCATATTGAGCACCATCAGCTGAAATTTTTCAGCATTAACTTTCATATAATTGCTTTCAAACCATTCAGTGGAGAGCACACATGCTCTTTCCAGATTTTCTTTCATAATATTAACATCTTTGTGTTGAAAAGACAGTGTATTGTCATCTGTGTAATTAAAAAATAGAGCAGAAATTCTGCAACAAGAGAAGGAGGTCATTAATGTAAATATTAAACAGTACTGGTCCCATAAGACTCCCTTGAGGGACACCCCTTTGCACATGTTTCCATTCACTAAGGCAACCATTCAACCTAGCACTTTGGGTACGGTCAGATAGGTAACTTCCCACAAATTTACATGCACTTTCAGATAGACCGTAAGCATTTAATTTAGCGATTAATAAGTTGTGGGGGATGGAGTCAAAGGCCTTGGACAGATCCATGGCCAAACAGCCAATGACCATGTTATTATCAAGAGCATACTTCCACTCCTCACTGCATTTGATAATTACATTATTCGTACTATACATACGTCGGTATGCAGAAATGTCATAACACATTATATTGTTATAAAGTACACCATATATATAAGTTGGTCACACATAATGCTTTCAATTACTTTTGATATAGCAGTTAAGACACTAACTTGCCTGTAATTATCCTTTTTCAGGCAATCGTTCATTTTAAAGACCGCTGATACAACTGCGTGTTTGCAGTGGTCAGGAAAACTGTCATCTTCTATACATAAATTAATAATGTTAGTGAGTTGCACACAAAGTGCTTCTGAACCTATTTTCAAAATCCGTGCTGGAATATTATCATAGCCGCAGGCTTTTCCTGCTTTTAGCTTATTGATACTTTTGAGTACTTCTTTCTGCGTCACTTTGGAGAATTTGAACTGGTCATCACGTCTTGTAGCATTTATGGTAAGTATCGATGGGTGATTTTTGTTAAATTTTAGAGTTGATTCAACTGACTTTCCTATGACATCACCTGGTTCACTGAGGTCATTTGCTATATTAATGAAGTGATCATTCAGAATTTCACAAACCTGTGCAGGCTTTGTTACTATTCTGTCTTGTTCTAAAAATGATATGCTTGAACCAGCAGTCTGAGTATTATTCATAGATGGCCGGATGGTTTGCCAGAATTTCTTATCATTTGTTTGCTCATTACATCTTTGATCAAAATAGTTTTTGATGGACTGTCGCTTCAAGGACGTTACAAGATTTCGTTGTTTTCTGTACTTTTCCCAATTATTTTGATCATTACATTTATCAAATTTTCTTCTCAACATTCCTTTGACATTGATCGCCTTGCGGAGCTCTCCATTCATATACGGAAGTTGGGGTTTTTTCAGGTTCTTAATTTTCCTGGGGGCATGAATATCTACAACTTCATTAAGTAGGTAATGATATGACCACATGACATCATCCACATCATCAAAAATGTTACAGATATGAAAGGGGATTTTTTCAAGGTCCTTATTGAAAACAATATCATCAAACTTTTTGAAGGAGCGGTAAATTATTTTTATTTTACCATTGCTAGGAGCATGCACACGAGTGGCAGCACATATCAAATTATGGAAATCGCTCCAACCAATTGATATAATCAGATGAGTTGATATCCTCTGAGGTGTATTTGTTATAAAAACATCTAAAAGGGATGGATTCTGGGTGCTTTTGAAACAGGTCGGATCATTAATTACATTTGTTAGACCATAATTATTCATAAATTGCGATATTGGCACTGGTAAATTGTTACAAAAATTGACATTCAAATCACCCAAAATGTATACACTCTTGCATTCCAAGTAACATTTGTCAAGCAATGATGCCAATTCACTAGCGCACCGATCATTTGCTGCTTGTATACCAGAATCACAAACATTTTTTCTTTTTTCAGCTTAATCTCAATTACTAGAGTCTCCACACCTGACTCAACATCACATATAAGGTCTTTTCGAGATCTATGAGGTAGACTCGACTTGACATATAACAAGATGCCACCTCCATGTGAGTTCCTATCTGCCCTGTGCAGAGCATAATCAGGTACATGGAACTGTGAGGAAGTAAACGAGGGATCAAGTTTGGTCTCTGAGAGGCCGAAAACATCAATCAGGGTCATTACCCAGAATTTCGTAAATTTCAGGGAATTTGTTTCTTAAGCTGTTAATATTCAAGTGGCCAAGCAACATTTGCTTGGCATGATTGCTTCTAAACTTATGAAGTTCAGGAAAGGCTGACACCTGGTGTGAATTTTGAATATCTGGAAAGTGGCATCTGGTTGTCTCATACTCAGCATTTGAGGAGCTGCCTCCGACCGAAACTGAGTCATTCTCACATACAAGATCAACAGAGGTATTATCATAAAACATGACATGATTGTTGCTAAAAGAGCTAGTGGCAGATAAAATATCAACATTTGCTAGAACATCGCAATTAGCAGAAACATCAACAATGGAAGACATTAAGTTATCATTGCAATCACTGACAGCAAAATTAACATTAGAGTCACATTCATACAATGTAGAAGAGAGGCATGGGGAGCAACAGTCACTTTCATTTACTTTTATAGTTGAAAGCCCGGCCCTCTCATCTTGGCCAGCGACCTATCTTGACTGAGTGGTATTTCGATGGCAGAATTTCTGTTTGTGACCGTAGTCTTGACAAGAGTAGCATTGGACAGGAGATTTGTGCCTGCAAGTGTTCATATTGTGGGACCGCTCCCCACAATTGAAACAACGAGGTTGTTGACTACGATTTGATGGGAAGTGATGTCTTGGAGAGGCACGTTGGGGGAAAGGAGGGAAGATGGGAAACGAGGGAAAGCAGACGATGGCTGGGACACAGAGAAAGTGGAGTCAGGTAGCTTGTCTCTCAGGACCATCAACAAACGACCCAGCATATTCAGACCGGTTCCACTCCTTCCTCTGCCCCAGTATTCATGCGTGGTGTCCTCCACCAGTGTCCGGCCACGGGATGCCACAAGGTCATGCTTGAAGACGGAGCATTGTTCAGCCTTTGTCTGCAACAGCTGGTACATCACACTTTGTTTTATGTTGCTCCAGTGGTCATTTGTTGCAATGGACTCTGCGATGTCCATAGCTTTCCAACCAGTTGGAGCATGTCGAATGTTATCCGCAGTAGCATGCTGTCCCATTTCTATTGCTTTTCGGAACTGGTAAGCATACTCTGTGCTCTTAAAGGTGGTGCTCCAAATCGTGATAGGTGCAGGAAAAAAGTTACTGAAACTGCTCTTTGGGCCTTTGAACTTTAGTGGATTAATTTCAGCAGTCATTGTCGTTGGTGGTGCATCACTTGGACCATTGGAGGGGACTTTAGGCATGGGAGGGGGTGAAGGAATTGGGGCAAGTGGCTTTGCCCATGCACTTTGCTGGCTTCGAGGTGCTGACTGTTGCATATTTGCAATCTCAAATTTGATTCAGCCTTTTCCTGCTGACCAAGGTGGCTCAGTAGCCGATTTGTACCAAGAGCAGACAAATGGAGCCCATCACTTGACAACATTGTCATGTCAGTGCTGTTGTCCCGATAAAGGAAGTTATCATTATTGTTGATGAACTTCACATTCAGCTGGTTTGTCACTGTGATGAGCAATTGGTTCATGGCATCTAACTGATTAGTCTCCACTTTGCCATCATTTCTGGGGAGAATACTTGATAGATGGACGTTGGTGTCTCTCTCTTTGGCAAGCTGAAGAACTGTAGTACATTCTCTGCCAATTTTTTCTGTTGTCTTTCTAGTGCCCAAATCATTTGTACCACAGATGATAAACAAGTCAGAGTATTTTTCTTTCTTTGGATTAATTTCCTTGAGGTATCACTTAAGGTCACAAAATTTTGCTCCGCTGATGCTCTTGACCTTAACCTCATCACTCTTGGCCTTCACATTACGGATGATACTGTCACCCAACAGCAGAGTGCCACTGGGTTCAACTTCATCTTCATCCTCCTCCTCATCATCGTCAGATTCTGCATCATCATCAGTTGCAGTCTTGTTTTGGGTCAGCAATAGATGGTGAATGGTGGAGAGGCTCTGCTTTAGCTCAAGATTTAAGAGATCAGAAACGTCCTTCTGCAGTGATCTGATCTGAGAGGGCATCATCCTGCAGGTGAGACAGGGCCATACACCAACTTCAGCATTCTTCTTCAACCCCACACAGTCATAATGGTACCAAGTGGCACATAAACAGCATCGGAGCATGGTGGTTGCTTGCTTTGGTTTTTCTGATCTCCCATGTTTACATGTTTCCAAACAATGGGTGGGTGTGGGGGTGTGGTCTCCTACAGCTCCAGCTGATTGGCTGTCTCCAGAGTTAACTGGAATCACATCAGTGCCAGGTTCACCCATGGTGTTGATAGGGGTTGATTACACCTTCTGGAAGACACTTGAAACATGGAGTGGAGCTTCACAAAGCAGTGTCAGGACAGTCACAAAGCAATGTTGCTCACAGTGTTTCACACCTTGTGAAATAATGACAGAGACTTCTGAATAAAAAATGGCTTGGAAAATCCCCCTTCAATCTCCCTGGGTCAAAATGGGGTGGGCCAAATTCAATTCAAAGCAAAGTCTTTAGAAAGTCAAAATAACACACCTTTTTGTGAGATTCCGTGTAATAATAAAGGATTAGAACTGTGCAGTTGCCATTAAGGTCCAGACAAGTGACAGTCAATAGTCCATTGGAAGTGTCCTAAATGGTGGTCACTCAGATCATAACAGTGAGTTTCACCAAGTCAAATCCAAAAAAATGCTTCAAACTCATCAAGTGTCCATTTGATTTCTCTCAAACTTTAACACATGCCCGAGAGAGTCCTTATCTCGTAAATAATCCACAAATTGTAAGCTTTGTAGACTTATAAATAGGAAAAATCACAGGAATTGCAGGAGAATCGTGAAACACAGCTGCACTCACAGGGAGCATTCATCATCGGTGTCAAAGGCCTTGGCGAAGTCCATTATAGGCAATGTCGACTTGTCCTCCTGAGTCGAGTGTATCGCACCATTTTTCGAGGCATTTTAGCAGTTGCACTACAGTTGAGCGGCCATTAATGAATCCATATTGTTGATCTGAGAGGAGATTGTTTATCTGAAGTGGTCCTTTAATGCATCTCTGATGATAGATTCATAGTCCAGGAGCTTATGGGGAAATCAGGGGTGGATTGTGCAGGTTTGTCTACAAGCATGAAATTTGGCACAAATGTTGCTGAGGGTATATAGATTCAAATTTTTGAGGGCGCCGGAGCGGGCGCTCATCTTGGTTGCCATAGCAACAAATTCAAAATGGCCGCCGCTCGATATCTAATTTTGAGTATAACTCAGTAACTAATAGCTCTAAATATATGTGTTTCATGCCAGGGATCCTGATTCTGCCATTATTTTTACTGTCAAACACATATTTTGGTCTATAGAGCCAAAATTACCTGTATATTGGGGTTATAGAGCCTAGTTTATCAAAACTTTCAACAAATTTTCAATTTTATGATAACAGTTCACTCTAACAAGAACCAAATTATCAGCTATATATATATAATATGTACATTGATACCAAAGTAGCCAAATGAATGTTGCAGACAAGGGTATTATTAATGCAGCTGCATCTATGCACTAATTTTTTGCGCACACAGTTCCCGCCACTAAATCTTTCAAATATCACAGCACTACATGATGCTAGCCAATAAGTTGTGTAGTATACCAAAAGAAACCTGTTGCTGTCTTTGAGTATTGGCCCATATGAAATCTATCATGTACTTATCCACTTCTGTTTGCCATTCCATACTTTGAAATCCTGATTTTCTTAAAGATACAATAGCGATTGACTCGAACAAAGACTTTTTTTCAGTTACAACCGTTATACAACCTTTATTTGTGCTCAGCACATGTAGATGCTTCTTTGGTATATATCTGAGGGATACTATCAAACTACCGAGATATTTGTTTCATGTGTGTAGTGACTTTGCACGGACTGTCTTGTTTGATTAACTTCAGTCACACCTCACAAGTCTTGAAATTGATTTGTCTTGGCTTCTTGCATGTTACAGCAGCCTGTTCTATTGCGACGGGAGGGAGCGGGCTAAAACATTTCAATAGAGGCGCTGTTTCATGTCCGTGTATGCATACATGAATTTTGAGGCAGCCAAGCACAGTTCTGCGGAGTTCTGCTGAGCGCGGACCTGAAAAGCAACTGCACTAGTGCCCCAGATGCCAATTCCATACCCAATTTGATGTGAATATCTTCAGTCTGCAGCCTTGCTAGTTCACCTGCCTCTACAGTAGACTGCTGTCAGTCAGGGTTTCTTATTATGATCCGACATGTGGCACATGGACTTTGTTGAGAGCCTTCCAACAATGGCACTGCTCAGGGCAGCCACAGTGCAGTACCCATGGGTAGGGTACAAGAGAACATTGCTAAAGGTTCCCTGCCATAGCACCTTCACTTTTGGTGATCACTGTATGCATGATGAGTGATGAGAAGACTAGGAGTCATGCTATAAAACCAGTGGTGTCCAGGGTCATTGAGTAGCCCCAAAATAGAACACTCCATCTAATATCTCATGGGCTTGGAATAAATTGAGTTCAAGGGTTGGGGTTCAAACATAAGCTCTTGAAACCTGTGCATACACTATCAAGCACTCTAAACCATTCGATCACAGGGAACTAATTAAATTGTTAATATGGTATGCCAAAACAATAGAGAATTGTGATGGATCATTCTTCAACTGGAGGACAATTCTCCTAATCTGACCAATGAGACTGTTTTTCAACAGGCAATACCAAAGGAAAATCATGTCTCACCCAAATTAAGCATGAAGTACAATTCCAAGAGACCATACATTTGGCCAAAGTTTAATTTACTGGGATGTCACATATGTTTCTGCCAGTTCCAAGAGAATTCAAGTACACGAGAGACCGCCTGACTCATGCAGAAGAAGCAGTCCTTTAACACAGAGACTGTTGTAGGCCTACCACTGTTTCACCGTCCGAAGTTCACACACTGGTAGAGTGGTAGGCTAGCTGTTTTATTACTTGCTACATGTAGATAGTAGAAGATAACTTAGATAAGGGAAGAGGGTTTTTGTGTCTAAGAGTGATAGCTGGTGAGAGTTGAAAGATCCAAAAAGATTTTTTTTACAAGACAGTCTTGAAATTAGTGCTGGCTAGTAGTGTGTCACCAAGATCTTGCCTGTTGAATAAAAGAAAAACTTTTGACTTCTATATTCATCAGGAAAATGTGTACCTCTTTTTGTTTATTGTCTGAAATATTGGCTGCGATTCCTACCATGCCTGTGTTTGTTCATCTAAAATGTAGGTTTGGAAAGTCCTACCACACTCTTAAAACAGTTTGGTTGATTCTTGAGAAAAGACCAACCATTTCAATTGGTTGAGCAAATTAACCAATAATTATGGTTGAAACTTCCATTTTCATTGGTTGGGGGGCAACCAATAGAATTGGTTTTAAAATACCAAACAACTCCAATGGTCAGAAAAATGGTTATGTCATATTTATTTGAATAAACCACCCAACAGAATAGAAGCCCCCTCAAATAAAAGATGCCCTCAATAAAGCTGGGAAAGGAAGAAATAGTGTACATGTTAAACAGTAAATGGTAACTGCTTGAACTGAAGGTCCATTACTCTAAAATAGAGAAAAGAGTATGGAGGGGTACTGTCAAGTTAATGCGGTATGCAGAAGTTTCAAATTAGACTGTGAACCAGGGAGTGAAGGCTCAGTAAAGAATCACTGAACTTATTAACAACAAAAGCACAACTGAGTGTTAGCAACAAACAAACAGTGTATAATCTCATAATTTATGTAATAGATAACGCCCTCGTTTGTGACAATATGCAATATATCCGAGGGCTTTAGCCCGAGGATTATTGCATATTGTCACAAACAAGGGTGTTATCTAACTTATACCACTAAGTACAAAACAAATTGATTTAAATCCCTTTGTTTGCCTTCAATCGTTCTTGTTTGACAACATTTCATTGTATTTGTTGCACATTCATGTTCCTCAGTTCATTTGAAGGTTGGCAGCCCTGAAGGCAACAGGTCAGAATTCTTTGTTCTCAGGAAATAATACAATACATTAATTTTGTAGATGGAAAAATAGATAGAAAGATTGATAGATAGATAGAAATAACTCAATACATTAATTTCATAGATTAATTTTAAAGATAGATAGATAGATAGATAGATAGATAGATAGACAGTTAGATTGATAGATGGGTAGAGAGGTAGGTAGGTCGATAGTGCAGCCCTCTCAGGCAAGGTCTCTTTGGTGAGACTGATTATTACAGTCGCAGAGCATATTTTATTTTGAAGTTACAAAACACATTAGAAAAATAGTAGAAAGCCAGGAGCAGGGGTTCGGGGGCGGCAGCCCCCGAAATAAGAAGAAGCAGGGGTTCGGGGGCGGCAGCCCCGAATTAAGAAGAAAAAAAAATTCTTTTAGCTAGCCAAATGGGGCCAAAATTGTTGGTCCGCTGCTCTGCTTCTTTT
Organism: Platynereis dumerilii; assembly: GCA_026936325.1. NCBI lineage: Eukaryota > Metazoa > Annelida > Polychaeta > Phyllodocida > Nereididae > Platynereis > Platynereis dumerilii. The sequence goes on along the minus strand of JAPTHN010000018.1, from coordinate 4,301,263 downwards.
TTTTTTGCAGCTTGCCTATGCAAAATGAACTATTTTATCAAGTGACCTTAAATTTGATCATTATTTCAGATATTGGTATAAAAAAGAGTGAATACAGCCTTTTTATTAGGACCTGATACATTTGATGCAATCTTCCTCCTTGTTTACTGTCTGTGTTGCTCAGTTTTAATCCTTTGTTGGTCAGTTTTGTTTCAGTGTTTCCTTCAATTTTGTCAACTTGTAGTCAGCCAAGCATGCAATATCATGGTCAGGTGTATGAGCTGTGATATGCATTATATCAGAGCGAAATCCTGCCTTCTGATTGGTCAGAAAAAGCAAACAGTGGTATAAGTTATGATCCCGACTTACACATCACAGCTGACTTAAAAATAGGTTTAGTCTTGCCGTCACTGAATGGTTTTCTACAAACTGCATTCAACAATTCCAAGATAGTATAATAAATAAGATTAGAACTCATGTTTGTCAAAGGAATTCAAAGCACATCACAACAGAAGAATCATGAGCTATAGAGAGTCGAGTGTCGCCATCTATATACCACAGAAGTCAAGTTGATTGTGTAACTTTGAAATTATAAAAAACATACTGCATGCATGGGCATATTAATTGAATAAAGGCATCACAAAATTGTAGGTACACCATTACCAATAAATCTCCAAAGAATAGCTTTAAAACTGTGAAAGATTACATAGGCTAAACATTTTGTTGGGAGTACCACCATGACCAAGAACTTGAACAGCAACTCACATACAGTTGTTCTTGATGCCTCAGTAATGTCCCATATTTAATATAGCATTGCAGTGACATTTCTAGGCAAGGTAAGTGTATTTTATTATCTCAGTAGTCTGTAAATTCACTGTAGACTGCTTGGTAAAACAAGGAAGAAAATTCTATAAATTTTTAGAGATATCCCCAGCGCCTTCTGGATGGATAGCTCAACTTTCTCTATCTCTCTGTCCCTGCATTTCTTTATTATTCTCCATAATAAACTTTTATATAGCGCGGTAACATTTGATCCTTTTCTCTTCTCTGATCTCAAGGAAAAAAATCAAAGAACCCCCCCACAAATAAAAAATAACCCCTCCCCCCCCAAAACAAAGCAACCCCTGAACAGTCAAATAACACCTTATTTCTTATTTTAAGGTAATGCATAGCCCTTTGCCTTGGTTGGGAGCATGGGTTCTTGGCAAGTGGGTTCGATGGCTTTACATCCTGCATTTTTGCACTAGATAGGCTAGTCAGGTCAGCCATGGACCATGGCAATAAGATAACAGCTTTCAGCCTGAGTTCTACTGAGGGTTGGTCCTACGACCATGAGGTTTACTCACTATAATCCCATTCCTTATTTTGAAACCAAGAAGGTTCTTTCATTCAACCAATTATTGGGGTTAATATCTAACCAATTTCATGTGTTGAAACTTGAAATGAAAGCTAGACAGATTAACCAATTCAAATTGGTTGGTAGTAAAACCAATCTTGATTGGTTGACTGCAACCAATGGATTGGTTGGTCCCATTTCAATATATGAAATTGGTTATTTTCAACCAATATATTGGTATATTCAACCAATCTGTTTTAAGAGTGCAGTACATTGACGAACAAACATCTTAAAGCTGTCATAAGGGAAGTTGTCCTAGGTAAGAACTACAGTGAACAGCATCCAAACAACCTCAGGACTGATTGGTGAAAGGCATAAAGTGTTTTTTCGATAAATTGATGATTGTCCTTTCTAAAGTATTCCAGTCATGTGAAATGGACCAATGTCTTGCCAATTAAAGATAACTAAAATTGCATGTTCCAGCTCAATAATGAACATTGAGACCACTCCTTTTTACCTTCAGCGAACGAAGTTCGAAGAAGGTATTGTAATCACTTGGGTAAAAATGCTGTCCGTCCGCCGGGCGGGCGGGGGGGCGGGCGGGCGGGTGGTGGGCGGTCGGGCGGCGGGCGGATAGATCGTTTCCGGCCCGGCACTCGGCCTCTATTGAATGTATGGGGATGAAATTTGGTACACATCTAGCCTGTATGGTCTAGTTGTGCCTTTTGATGGTCTGATGAATAAATCTTAAATACTTTTTGAAATAATTAACAAAATATAAAAATCTTTTTTTTTTCGTTTCCGGGCCAAGGCTCAGTCACTATTGCATGTGCATGGATGAAATTTGGTGCACACGTGGCCTATATGGTCTAGTTGTGCCTTTTGTTGGTCTCATTGACAGATATTCTATACTTTCTGAAAAAATGAGAAAACATATAAAAACATATTTTTTTTGTTTTTTGGGCTAAGACTCGCTCTCTATTGCATGTACATGGATAAACTTTGGTACACATATGGTCAATATGGTCTAGTTGTGCCTTTTGAAAGGTCTGATGGAAAATATTATATACTTTTTTAAATATTGAAAAAACATAAAAATTATTTTCTTTTTTTTTTCTGGCCCAACATCTGGTCACTATATACATGGATGAAGTTTGGTACACATATGGCTTGTACGGTCTAGTTGTGCCTTTTCATGGTCTGACAGATGGCTATTCTATAGTTTTTGTAATATTGAGAAAAAATATTTTAAAGAATTTTTTTTATATCGGAGCCAAAACTTCCACACTATTGCATATACAGTAATGCATTTTTCTAAACAAATCACCTATGCAATTAATTTAGCAGTGCTTTTTGATGCGTATAACACTTTATGAATCATTGGAAAAATAGAGATAATGGAAGGCCACTACTCGACCGCTATTGCATACCTATAAGCAATTTCGTAAACGCACCAATTTATGATATTATTGTAATCTTCTAAAGGTGTTATTCGCTGAAGGTTTGCTGCTGCGCAGCCTATGTTTCTCTATATGCACAAAGTCACACAGTAGCAGCCATTGTGTGATATGTTAAACAGTCGAATGGTGATAAATGCTGCTGGATTTGCATTTGAACTTGGCCCGATTTAAATCTGAGTTAGTAATTTTTCTACTAAAACTGGTACATATCAAACTCGTGTCTAACTGAGTCTGGCCAGAGGAATGGCATTGGTGGGGTAAATGTGTAACATGTTGAGGACTCCCGCTCTCTCTCACGTCTCATCAATCAACCCTCGTGAATGGGGTTTAGAGGGCTGCACTTACCATATCTGTCTAGTATTGCCGTTCTTCCATGCTTATCTACAGTGTGTGAATTTCCTTTTCCTCTGGTATTGGAATAGCAGCATTCTTGGTCACCTTACATGTAGGAGAATTACTGATACCTTGGTTCTTTTGAAAACTAATCCTCGACAAATGAATATTGTCTTGACATTGCATGCAAATAATTTCAAGATTCGTGGGATATGGGTTGGCAAAAAGTCAATGAATCATGAGTCTGTTCCAAGTAGGAACGAAAATCTCTTGGTAGTATCCCTTGGATACACACTGTACCTGTCAGTCCCTTCCTCTGAATAACAAACCTCCACCGTCGGTCTGTTTGGGAAAGCAAATAGACCGATGTATCAGAGGAAGAATGCTATGCAATGAACCATTAAATCAGACAGTGATACAACATACAAATGACAAAATTAATGACATGTAAAAAGCATTTAAGATTAAAAATTAAAATAAAGGAAAATAAAGGAAAGGGTCATTAATTTGTCACACCTGTTTGCAATTAAGCATTAAGATGCAACGAACATAGTCTGCTTGTCTTTTAACCATTCAATTATTACACTGATGAAAATAGTCCCCAATCTCATCCTTTGAAACTGAACACATCAGTTTCCGACAGTCAACTTGGTAACATCACATTATTTCACTTATTCATTTTGCTTTCTATTTTCCCCTCCCCCTCGTAGGACTGCTATTCATGCTGAAATGTATCAGACTGCTCACTATGCTTGTACAATATTTTTCTTTTTCTTCTTCCCATTGGACTTCCATCTGTTAGGAGCATTCCAAATGAGGGGTTATGATGTGGTGCTTTTGGGATGAGGCAGTCTGATCTCAGTCTGATCTCAGTCTGCCTCAGATATATACCCAAGAGTCATTTATGCTTGAGCACAAATAAAGGTTGTAACTGTAAACAAGTCTTTCTTCAAATCAGTCGCCATTGTATCTTAACACAGTGGCATCGCATTTGACCATTTGGCAAACCAGTCAAGTGCCCCTTGCTTTTCATTTTTGTCTTTTTAATTTTTACCTTTCACCAGAGTATTGGACATAGTGATATGACTAACAGTGATTTAAATAAATCAGTCCAAAGAAAGTAAATAAAGAGTTAAAGAACTATGAATCAGGGAACAGTATACATGAGCAGACAAATTGTCATCATAGGGATCAGGGGCATGCCCAGAAAATGCTACTTTTTGACAGATAAGTGTACCATGATCATCCCATGTCTCAATCAATGACGTATGCAATATCAGTGATGTTATTTTAGCCATTGCAGTGGGACACTTTTAACCTGGACATCACTATTTAGTGCTGTGTTCAAATGTCCTGATGAAGAAATCCAGAATACAGTTGAATCGCATTTTGAACCATTTGGAAAACTGGTCAATTATCATATGATTATTGACTGTAGGCAAATCACATTGGGGAAAAATACATACAACTAAAAATTGTGAAAAAGTGTGAATTTGGCCATTTCAGACCATCAATGCCTGAACATGCTAGAAATACCGATCTTAAAATAATCTCAAGCCAATCTTAAAACAAAATCAATATTACTGTACAATCAAGACCTAATATACCAATGTGATAGTGTAATTTTGATTTATTCAAATCGCTAGAAACTGAGAAAGATCAAGTCTCATTTCCATCACTGACAATAAACTAATTAGTTTCCAGCAAGGACAAAAATTTCACTATCTGATCAAGAACATTGAAAATGGCACTTATCTCACAATAATTTCTTTGTGTACGAAGGAAAGCCAATAAAACACCACCACAACTGCAACAGTTAAATGTTCCGCTGTAGAAGAAGAGTACTCATTTTTATGTTCAGACTATTTCTTCACCTGTCCGATACATAAATCAGACCTGGGCATTGAGAACTCACCCACAGTGATTGAAATAAATCACTTCAAAGAGAGTAAATGAAACTTCTATGTTTCTGACAGACAGAACAGTTGGTTTAAGAGTAATCTAGGTGCCAGACAGTTCTCACAGATTAAGTGCCTGTGTGTCCCATTGGAGTAAAAATGAAAAAAAGCACGCATTTTACCATTTTACGTTGTGGTCAATTGCAAATCTACTCCCATCATATGCACATTCATAAATTTTTTACAGTCTGTTATTCAAATTTTGATTAAAAACCGAAAGTTACACACCAAAAAAAAATATTAGAAGTGAGTGATGACTGGACTTTCAATTTTGTGAGGTCATCTCAAATGAAGCCCCCCAACTACATGTACAATGTATTACCAAATGCTTGTTATTTGTCATACATTAAGAAAACATAATTCTAGAAATCATAACAGCACAATACAATTATCATACTATCATCCTGTCCTATTTATCTACAGAGTATAAAAAGCAAACAATGCAGGACATAAATCATGTAGCATCCCCCAACCATTGCCAAATGCTTCCGTTATCTGTCTTATGGTTGAACTGAATAGGATACTGTGCATTAAAATATATACATGACTCAAGGTGATATTGCAGGTTAATCAGCATTTGTTGAAAATTTTGGTTTTGCTAGTTTTTTTCCTCTAAATATTTTCATATCATATAAATTACCAAATTGAATTTGCCCGAGTCAATATTAAGAATGTTATATAAATTGAATTATAATATTACATACCTTATAATGAATGAAAATTCCATTGAAACAGCCCTTGGTATCATTTCCACTATAATTTGTGAACTCGAAAGAGCATTACAAGAATATTATGTTTGCTTATTTCATGGAAGAACAGCTAGCAACAAGCTGTTAATATGAGTGTAAGTCAGACAATACCTATGTTTTTGACAATATGCATTCTAATCCTTTATTGGCAAGTTTTGAATAAGCATTATATCATACTTGTGACCAACAACAAAAGAGAACTGAGAAAACATAATGCAATCCAGTAAAATCTTATTTGGACAAGGAAAGTAAGGTCCCATTATTGCATCTTCAGTGAATGGGTAAAAAATAATCATGATGGAAGTAACTCAGCTGTAAAACCTTATTGATAACAGTGAAATACCAGGTAAGAATTTCTCATTCTTTCTAAACCGTGTGAAAAAAAAACCAGTTATGACAATCCAGTAAAATATCAAAGACAAATAGGACAGGATGATAGTATGATAATTACATTGTGCTGTTATGACTTTAAGAATTATGTTTTCTTATGTAGGCCTAGGGTAACGTGGGGTAATTAAGGCCCCGGGGCAAATCCGGCCCCTTGAGGATAAAATGTTTTCTCATGGCCCTAGTAACAGAGATTATGCTGCAAAATAATTATGATTCGACTTACAGGAGAATCGTATTATTTTCTTTCATTTTATTATTATTAAACTTCACCTATTACATAGTTTCTTGTTTTTGTAACTTTTTTTATTAAACTTCACCTACACAGAGGTGAAGTTTCTTCTTTTCGGTATTATTATTTATTTATTATTATACTTTCTGAAAAATGTCAGAAGATTTTATACGTAGTCTACAATGACCTAATTACAAATTCTGAATATTTGTTATATTCTGCACCAAATATTTCAGACCTATACATGTTAGTAATAACTCTCTATAAATTACTGTTTCATATGTAATCTATTTAATTATCCCCCATTATGTAAAATCGGGATATTCATAAAATGATAGACATTTCGTCCTACCCCAAGCTTACCTCTTCAATTGACAATTAAGTGCATGGACATATTGGAGACAGCCATGCCAAAAACAAGCCAATAACACACTCTATTCACCAATATCGTTATTATTGATTTCATGGCATTTGATTGGCTCAGCAATTTTGATTCAGAATATATTTAAACATTAGGTAGTCTCATATTGCCACACTTATACTTTTATTGATTTTTAATAGCATGTTATGTTCCTTGCCTTGGAGATGTGTGTGATTCTTGATGTACTTTCTTTAATTTCTTTGAAGTGATTTACTTAAATCATGTTAGCAAGTTCAGTTTCCAAAAATTGTCATTTGGTGCTGGCAGAGAATGTGTAACAACAAATGCAATTTACGTCATTGTTGAAAGCTCATAGGTTGGATAGTGATTGATCTTAATCAAATTGACCATTTCATCTTAGTATACAAGTAACTCCAAATGATATAGGGAAGTGGGAAGTGACTACTTCTGATAAATTATTAGAATTTTAACTTTGTTTTATGGTCCATCTTGGGATGATTTGAAGAATCATATTTCCATCTGTACTTAAATTTAGGTAGACTGATATGACCATGCTTTTCAAAATTCTTAAAAGCAAGTTATGTTTCCTGCCTAGGAGTTATATGCTTCAAATCCTTAGTCTTATGACACATGGTAAGTTTTCCAATCTGTTGCCTTCAAATCCAATGCTTTGAGAAAGAAACTTCATTGTGTCTTTTGCATGAAAAGGAGTGATTTAAATAAATCAAAATTATCAAGTGACATGAGATAATGGCATATCCAGTAGCAATGATAAATATTTGATGACTGACTGGCTGAAGTTCTTCACTATATAGCAGCATTGCTTTTAAAATTGTAAATAGACTTAGAAAAATGAAAAAAACTAAGAAAAATGAAAAACAAGGAGCAACTGACCTTTTGCCGTTTTGGTCAAATGCGATGCCACTGTGTTTCTTTAGGAAATCCAAGATTTCAATGGAAGGGGATGGAAAACAGGAGAGGGTAAGTACATAATAGATGTCATACTGGCCAATACTTGAAACAGCAACAGGTTTCTTTTGGTATACCATATAAATTATTGGCATGCAACATGTAGGGCTATGGATTTGAAAGATTTTGTTGAGAAGACTGCATGCGCAAAAGGACCTGTAGGAGTGTGTCAGGCAGCTGCATTGACAATATCCATTTCTGCAACATTTGTTTGGTTACTTTGGTATCATCGTACAGATGATACGAGGGGTGTCCCAAAATTTCTGACCAATTTTTTTGTAAGACTTTTCGATTTCAAACAGCTAAATGAAATTTTCACAGAATAAATTTCAGGTATTTGACCATCTATTTTGAAAAAATCATGACTGTAAGAAATCTTTAAGTTGCTGTTCTGTTACCATGGTTACGAGAGGTCAGTGCACCCAGCGCAGCTCAATTTCTCACACGAAATTCAGCAAATTAGCTGTGTTAAAAGTCAGAGAAATTATAGTAAAAAAGCAAATTATTGCAAGAAAATGTATTTCCTGATAGGCTTGCAGTCTTTCAAGATATCTTCCATTAGATTATTAACATTTATTTATATTTCAACCTGATCAGCTGAGGCAATTACCAAAGGTGTTTTCCAGCAGTTGCCTAACAGCGCTTGAGACGGTTTGGCTGAAACAATCTGCTATCGAGAGGCAGTGCACAAGAACCTTAGGTTCAAAACCCCATCTTATCAGCTTTAATTACCAGATTTGGCCTTCTGTAACTTTGCGTGATACTAAAATTTATATACCAGTTCAAAAATTAAAGAAATAATAGTCATAACGAGAAATGAAGCAGTCTCCACATACACTGAAATTCCACAATTTAGGAACAGCCCAGTTTGGAGGACCCAGGTGATCGCCTCAGCACATGGGTTAAACTGATTCACAGCGACTTTAAATGTAAATGAAAAACTTTGAGATACTGTTAGGTTTCCTAATAATATTTTTCATGATCATCCATTGCATATTTACAGAAAATTCCTTGGTTATTTACAAGCCTACACACTTGGATTTGACTTTAAAAATTGAGCTGCGCTGCGTGCACTGACCTTCTGTTTCCATGGCAACAGAAAAGTTATTTAAAATGTTCGAACAGGTACCATATTTTCAAAATGGATAGTGATATACCTGAAATTGATTCCGTGAAAATTGCATACAACTATTTCAAATAGAAAGGTCTGTCAAAAAAATTGGTCAGAACTTTTGGGACACCCCTCGTATGTTGATGTATTTCAATTACATAAAGCTGGTGTTTATTTTTGTTGTCAAAACTTCATGAATTGCTACTAAGAGCAATTTGCAATTGTTTAAGCTGAAGATTTGAGGTGATTTTTCGATAAAGTGAGCTCTATAACCCCAATATACAGACAATTTTGGCTCTATAGACCAAAGTATGTGTTTGACATGAAAAATAATGGCAGAATCAGAATCCCTGGCATCAAAAACATATATTTAGAGCTGTTATTTGCAATCCAATGACCTTTTGCTACCGAGTTATACTCAAAATTAGATATCGAGAGGCGGCCATTTAGAATTTGTTGCTATGGCAACCAAGACGAGCGCCCGCTCCGGCGCCCTCAAAAATTTGAATCAATATACCCTCAGTAACATTTGTGCCAAATTTCATGCTTGTAGACAAATATGCACAATTATCCCCATAAGCTCCTGGACTATAGCTATCAAGCACCTTACACGCAATGCAGGTGAGACTAATTGGCCAATAGTTTTGTGCTAGTTTCTTCTGTCCTTTCTTGTATATAAATGAGACCTGGGCTGTTTTCCATTCTTGCGGTAAGGATGTCGTTCTAAGTCAAGTTTTGAGTATGAGCGTCAGAGGTGGTGCAAGTGCTGTTGCCAATTTGTTGAGGATGACCGGGTGGATCCCATCGGGGCCAGGCGACTTGTCAATCTTCAGGGCTTGTAACTTCTTGAGTACGGCTACTTCAGATATGATGAGGTCGTGTACTTGTGGCACATTCTCTATTTCTGGAAGTTTAGGAGAAGTTGGTGTCTTGTTCGATGGTGTACATGTAGACTGATGAGAAGTAGTTGGAGAGGATTTCAGCCTGTTCATCGTTGAGGTTGGTGACGTCATCAGATCCAGGGATTTGGAGCAGGGCCACTCCACATCTGGTCTTGGTCTTCGAGTTAATATAGCTCCATAGTTTCTTCGGGTTGTCTTTCGCTGCTCTTGCAATGTCTTTTTCGAAGTTTGAGTGTGCTCTTCTTATGAGACTCTTGACTTGATTGCAGAGTTTGGTGTATTCTTTCCAGTGGTCTTCTCTTTTTGTCTCATAATATCTTTGCCATGCCCGGTGTTTGCGTTTGATCTTCTTGACAGTGGCTTCATCCAGCGGGATGTCTCCTTTCTGCTTCCAGTGGGGATTCTTGTTGAAGGGTCTGGATGGTATACCAAATTTTTCGGCATTCTCGTAGGTTGATTTGAAGAGGTGCCACTGTTTCTCTACGTCCTCCAGCTGTTGTTGGAATTTTTCTGTCCAGTTTACATTCAGGATGGTTGACATTTTCTCGAAGTTGGCTTTGTTGTAGATCTTTTTCGTTCTTATGTGTGATGCAGGTTGGATGTAGCAGTTGTAATTGAAGAGCAGTACAGAGTGGTCACTTCTGCCAAGAGGGCTCTGGTATTGCAGGTCCGACACCATTCCTTCCTCATTGGTGAAGATAAGGTCACTAAGACTCGGTTGATTGTTGATCTTTCCCTGGTGGGCTGGGTTACATGTTGATACAGGTAGGCATCCCTGATGCTTTCGATGAAGTTATGTTCGTCGCTTGATATATCTTTGTGTGTTGTCCAATTTTGCCAATTGATGTTTCTGTATTTGAAGTCTCCCACAATTAGATAGTGGCTGCAGCGAAGTTCTGTAGTCTCCTTGAAGAGGGCTCTGAGGTCATTGTTGTTGTCCTGGGACCATAGAAATACATAGAAGGGACATGAGGCTCTGGCAGATGAAGCAACCAAATCCACCATCTTGGAACTGCCCTGAATACTGGCACAATGGACCATGACGTCACCAGTAACTGTGATGTCACTTATAACAATGGCATGACGTCACATCATAATTAGTCTATTGTGACGTCATGTCTCAGGGCAGTTCCAATATGGCGGATTTGGTGACCTCATCTTGAGGTGGCATCAAACAGCCTCATGTCCGTTCTATGTATTTCTATGCCTGGGACCCACTGTCACTCCGGTATATGCATCCAATCAGAAGTTGGTCACTTCCGTGAAGGTTCACTTTTATCCATAGGCTTTCGGAGAAGGTAGTACTTGGGTAGAATTCAAGGCTGTTGGTCAGGTCATTACGGATGTAAATCAGGCTACCTCTGGCGATGTTGCTCTCAGTATTCAAAGCACGGGATGTGTAGTTCTTGAGGTTGTAGAAGCTGCTGTTTGGGAGATTTCTGTAATTCTTCGGTTTGACTTCGGTGATGCATATGATAGATGGCTGTTCCTGGTGTTCCAGTTGTACTCTTGCAGATAATTCTTGGAGCTTGTTTGTGAGGCAGTCAGAGTTTGTGTAGAGAACTTTTTACTGTTATGGTTGCGCGACGGAATCAAAAGTAGAATTTGCAGAAGTGCTATTTACATTATTTACACTATTTACAATATTACTTGAGGCAGGGTTTATGTCGTGTTCCCGGTTGCCTCGGGGGCGGCCAGTTCTGCTGCGCTTAATGTGTCGCTTCTTCTGGCGGTTTGTTCATCTTCAGTCTGGCGATGCGTCTCTCCCAGGGTGGGCCCCTGTCTCTGTAGATGAAGTTCCCCGAGGTGTCGTCGGCTTCCCGCTTTTTGCTTCGTCATAGAGTGCTCTGCTCTCTTTACGCTCCTTTTGGGTCATGTCATGGTTCATGCGGACATCTTTGAGGTGTAGATGGGTTACATCATCCCTAAGTGTTTCGAGGTTTCTGAATAGATTCCTCTTCAGGTCGTTATCTCTGACAGTAATGATCATTGGTCTAGCAGGCTTCCCTATTTCCTTTTTGTCGATTCTTTTTATGTTCAGGATGTTTTGGTCCTGAATATTCTGCCCGCAGATGATGTTGGCGATGGTTTTGAATGAGTCGATGTCAAATGTTCTTGAAGCTGCTATTTCTACTTCTGGACATTCAGGAATCTTGAAAGCGATTATGTTGTTTTTCCTTGATTCTCTTTCTTTCAGTTCGAGGGCTTGCACCTTGAATGTGGATTCTACTGTTGTTGCTAGGGTGGCTTGTTGGCTGATGTCTCGTGGTCCTGGGGGGGGGGGGGTGGCAGCTGTCGCAGTCACTTCACGTTTCGGGTCATCCATGTCCTTATAGACCTGGTCGATCCTCTTGCCTAGTTGTTTGGATTCTGCCTCGAGGGCTGTCATACTGGCTTTAGATGACACTTCATGTTCGATGAGGTCCACCCTCCTTGTTATCCTTTCCAGGTAGTCTTGACAGCTTCTCTTCCCTGAGCTTTCCCATTATTTTTGCGTTGCATTTAATGCAGAACCAATGTACGTCTGGGCGGGCGAAGGCTTTGTATTCTAGGTCTGTAGCAATATTATTATTATTATTATTATATTTATTTCGTATAAAAATACATTATACATCAAAAATAAAAACATTTAACAGATAAAAACAGAAGTAAAAATAAAAGTTTAACAATAAATAAATAAAAAATAGTTAAGAAATGCATAGAAACTCTATCATATCTTTCAGCTCACTTTGTGTAAAATTAGTAACAACCAAATTGTCCCTTTGCTCTAAGAGCTCTGCAATTTGAGCACCAATTCGAATATCTTCCTCACAACATAATTTAAACCACGGCTCCTGAAGCTGCTTACAAAGTTTGTTTAAATTGTGATAAATTGTAACATGGACATTTCCATGGGCTGACAGAATAAATCTAAAATTATTACCAAGCCTAGATTGTGAAGTTACAGCCATTTCAAATATAAAATTAACAATACTATTTTTGCTGTTGGCACCAGAATAAAAGAATTTGACAAAACGCTGCATAAGTGCAATATTAACTGGTACAGTACTAACAATATGAGGCAAATACCTTGAATGTGTTCTCGGAGGCACACAGAGAATTCTGCGCATTGCCTTCCTCCATTGTTTACTAAGTGTATCAACTCCTGCCTTATTGGAAAAATCTATAAAATTTGAACCATATAAAGATGTACAATATTTCTCATACAGATACCTGAAAAATCTGTGAGTACACTATTAACCTTACAGTTGTAATCATTGATGATTTCACTAATTAAAGGGTCACATCTGTTTGTGTCAATACAGTGACCAAGATAATTCACTTTAGTAACCTGGTCAACAATAACATCATTTACCTTGATGACAACATTACAATTTACATACTTTTTAGAGAAATACATGACTTTGCTCTTTTTACCGTTAAAGCTGATATCGAAATTTTTCGCAAAGTTTTCTACTTTGTGAACCATAGCATTCAACGCATTCAAAGTAGGTGCTAGTAATACCACATCGTCGGCATATGCGATACAGCCAGTAAAAAGATCACCAACATGACAACCGTACCCTGAGTTCTTTACATCTTCTATCAAACCATATATATAACAAGTAAATAGAATTGGGGACAAGACCCCGCCCTGCTTAACACCGTTGGAAATAGTCTGAAACAGAATCGTTAAATCTAACTCTGATCAGTTGATTAATATACATGTTTATCAACAGTCTAGTATACAATGGATTAAGATTTCTATCTAACATTGTCTTAAATAATTTGATAAAATGCACTCTATCAAATGCCTTTGAGGCATCTAAAGCTAGAAAGTAGACTTCCCCACCTTTATTAATGTAGTAATCGATTGTTTCTGTAACGACGGCATTCGCCATACCAGCAGAATGTTTACTCTTAAAACCAAATTGTAACTCGGAAGTTTTAAACTTACATTCTTCTTTTTTTCTAACATGAAAATGTCTATCATTTTACAGAATACACTTTGGAGACAAATCCCCCTAAAATTGTCTGAGTCATTAATTTTCATATTCTTTGCAATTGGAACAGTAGTACCAACAAGCATCATATGAGGACTCATACCATGAATGATCATACAGTTAAATACCTTAATCAAATGTTGTAACAACAATTGTGAACCATGGATCACATGATCTGAATAGAATCCAACCTGGCCATCAGATTTACCACTCTTTAATTTTTGTACAATCTTCTTCATATCTTGCAACTTCATGAGGCAACCATTCACAGTCTAACATGACAAGTAACTAGACCTTCTTTTACATTCATTCAAAATATCAACACACCTTTCTGGATTATATCCAACACAATTAAAGATATTATTAAACTTATTGGCGAAAAGCTGCGCAATCTTATCATTACCTGATACACCATCAACAGTATGTGGCAACTTTTTGGCATTCTTGCCTCGAACTGCCCTAACTTCCTGCCAAATATTACGGCTCTTATTTCTAACAAATGTGTGGCCATACGTTCAGACCTAATAACATTTTCTTTTCTTTTTACAAGTTTTACAACATTTTCTTTTCTTTTTACAAGTTTGACAGCTCTGTGATAATCAGACCTACTTTTTCTCATCATATAAGTAACATATCCAGTATGAGGTTTACCAGAGTTTATCCAGGCCCAATGCCATTCTAAAGACAATCTTCTTGCACTCTCACAGAATTCCCTGTCATTGGGAGTACCTTTAGTTACTGGCTTGTAAGCAGGCATTGACAATGTCTTGACAGTATTGTTCTATATCACTGCAATGTGCTTCACAATTAATCTTTATACAACTAACACAATCATTGGGAACACAGATTTTACCTAGTTCTACATCAAGATTCTGTTTGTACAATTCAATGTCATTAATTGAAGCTTTATACCATGCTGTTCGAGGAGAGCGTTTGACTTGTTGTTGCTTGTAATATTTACATTCAATGTCAAATTGAGTAACAACTGCTAAATGATCAGAGGCATTGTAGATATTATCAACAGTAAAGTGACTAGTGACTGACCTAGCTAAATTAGCAGATACTAAAACATGATCAATGTGACTTCTCGAGCCATTAGCTTTGCACTCAAATGTATGTATAATATCTGAACATGGAAGATTTTTACAGATCACAAAGTCTTCAGCATCACAAAACCTTGATACTTCCTGTGTATGAAATGTTGACCTGGAGAAGTCCACATTTAAATCACCAGCTATTATTACAAAACTAAAAACAGTACTGTTACATATCAATGAAATTTCTGCTAGAACATCTTGCAATACATCAAAGTTTCATTATCATTTCTGTAATCGCATGGCATATAAACATTAAAAATTGCGAACACAGTATCATCATTCAACGCAACACTAACAGCAGTTAACCTACTAGAGACAGTGGTGATTTCGTTAACCTTGTAAACAATATCAGATTTCCGTAGGATAGAAAATCCTCCGTGTGGTCTACCTGAGTGCTGTACAGATAGGTTCATAGAACTTTTACTCACATGAACAATTGACTTATCATCAAGTAAATTTTCAAACAAATAAAATTGAGATTCAAGCAACCAGTGCTCCTGTAAAAGCATAAAATCACATGTACTAAAAAGTTTCTCAATGTATAAATTCTTGAGATCAGAGTGAACACCAGCAAAGTTCTTACAATTGTATGATACCAATTGCAGTGGCGCCATCTTGAGAGTTTATAAATCACTAAAAACTTAGTTTCTACTGGTATATTCTCTAACTTTGATGCTTAGAGGCCAGAAGGATGCTGTCATGACCTTCCTTGCTCGGCTGGATGGTACTCTCAGGACAAAGGATTTCCTACGAGCTTCCGGGTGCGATCTTTGTAATAAGTCTGTGACGGTCACATGTTTTTGAGCTACGAATCGCTTCACATCGTCTGTTTTCACTGACTTGGGAACATTGAAAATTAATACGTCATTGTGTCGATTCTGCTTCTTCCAGTTGTACCTTGGCAACATGAATCCATTCCGATCGGTACGAGGCATTTCCATGGACGATTGAACATGTTGAACACCACTCCATTTTCCGATGCCACCTAGGGCACTGCCATTTACGGTAGGCCTATCCTTGAGTGCTGACGACCAGCTCCGTTTTTGAGAACTCTGAGCTCTTTTTTCCTTATCACGAATTGTTCTGTGCAAGGTACGAGATAGGGGATGCACATTGCGTTCAGAAGAACGAACCTTTGGCTTCCCATTCCCTTTCTTCTTCAGGTGTCTGGATGTTTTCCTTTCCTTTTCTGAGACCATTGAGCGACTTGGTTCATCATCTTCTTTTTCATCATCGACCTCATCGTCAGCTTCGTCTGAACTGTCACCATCATCCGTGCTACTGTCGGTCTCCTCAGAGGTGTTAGTCGTCGATCCCTCTTCGCCTGCATTATCAGCACCAACATCGGTCCTGTCATCCTTACTCTTTTCCTTAGACTTGGGTTGAGCAACTTCTTCAAACTGGTCATATTTTTTCCAAAGTCTATCCCTAGTCCTCTTGATTCGCTCGAGAGTTGCTCCCCTACTGCGTCTAACAGTTATATTTAGCACAATGATGTGTTTTAGCCATTTATCTTTTTTTCAAGGTCTGAGCGGACTGAGCCCCTTGAGTCAGCCAAAATAATCACTCTGTTACTGCTGGCCATGCTGTCGCCATGTTTGAATCTGCCGCCGCAGTTAGGAGTCCACTTAAATCGGGTAATTAACAATGTCTTTTCAGTAATATATCCTCAAAATGGTGTTTCAGGTTTTCCTTAACAATAACTTAATAATATCCACAGGTTAAATTTGAAATAAAGTTCGATACTCATCTGATGTTTGAAGATTTTGTTCACGTAGCGAAGCTACCCACGGTCCCACGTCTTGTCGCCGCCATTAACCGGAAGTCTTTCAAAGGGAAGGGTTAGCTCAGAATATAGTGTGCTGTCAATCGCCGGGTCTTGGGTTTGAATCCGGCTCTTGCCAGGTCACCTGGGCCCATGCTGGATGGCTGTTTCAATCATCCTTTGCCAAATTGCCATGTCCTACTCCTGTCATAATTAACCTACTAAGAACATAAATACAGGATGTAAAGCCGAATCATCCATCCATCAACTCCCAAATATAAATTATATCCAGCCTCACTGCTACAATTCCATTTGGCCTTATACAAGCAGCTTTCTGACATATTATTTATAGAGATTTAAAACGAGATCAAAATCATAAGATATTCGATGGAAGGAGAGCTTGAAGCAGTTATAAAAAACAATTTGTATATATATGAACAGTTCTTTTGCCCAGATTTGGAAAAATAACTATTGTTTCCAGGAAGTGTCATTACCTCATCAAATCAAGGAGTGTTTTGGTTTCCGGGATATATACAGTGTATAATAAAAGATTCTTTCAGATGGAGCTGCATCCCTTTAATCTGATGCCCAATGCACACTGCTATGCTTTTTGAAATATTGAAAAAAAAAAAACAGAAAAAAAAATTTTTGTTTCTACCCAAGACACGGTCACTATTGCATGTACATGGATAAAGTTTGGTACACACAAGACTTATGTGGTCTAGTTGTGCCTTTTCATGGTCTGATACATATTCTATACTTTTTGTAATATTGAGAAAAAATATTCAAAATCCTTTTTTTCTTATTGGAGCCAAAACTTGCCCACCATTGCATATACAGCAATGATATTTCCTACACATATCACCTATACAATGTAGCAGTGCTTCTTGATGTGTATTTAACACTTTTTGAATGATTGGAAAAACTTGAGAAAACTATAACAGCTTTATATTTTTTGGTTTCCAACCGACAGCTCATAACCTATTCTTTGTACATGCACAAAACCGTACTATAATATGAGTAAATTAGTCTAATAAGGCCTTTCCCTGCTTTTACAAACCCTGGCATTTGGCAGCACATAATATCAATAATAACCCTCCTTTCTCCTTAAAGGAGGGGGACTACCTATAAAAGGACCCAGTCCAGGTAGTCTTCATTCTGAATCTAGCACTCAAACAGTCAACATCTCCCACTTTCCTCAGGTAAAATCATCAATGCCAGTGATAATACTGCATGAAACAACTCCAATTTTCAACCACATCATAATTCGTAACGAAGGAATACATTAATGTAGTTTTGAGCAAATTAGGGCACTGTTAGACCATAAAAATAGCATTTTAGTAAAAAAAATTGAACCAAAATTGAACATGTACTACTGCTGTGAGCTGATTCGTTATGAACATTTACAACTTGAGGGTCATTAGGACTGTCCACTTCAAAGGAATTGCTAATTACATTGAAATTAGAAACCCTAATTACAGTTTAATTGCCCTTCATTAGCAGCAATTAGCAATTCTTAAAAAACTAAAAACATAGAATAATGCAGATAATAAAGTTTATTTTTAAGAAAAATGTATGATATGCCACTTAACATAAATCCTGAAATTTTCATTCAAATCGGAGCATTATTAACAAAGTTATGGTATATTGACCACTGCACTAGAAATATAGCAGCAATCAAAGCCATATGATTGGTCAATACCCTATCCTAGTTACCCAATCAGAGAAGAATCCCTATTTAATTGCTGTACCCGGGTATATTGGTACCCCTTCTACCCCCGCCTTTAACCCTTGTTGAAAATCTCAAGTTTTTTGCTTCAGCGAATGAAGTTCGAAGAAGGTATTGTAATCACTTGGGTAAAAATGCTGTCTGTCCGCCGGGCGGGCGGGCGGGCGGCGGACGGCTAGATCGTTTCCGGCCCAGCACTCAGCCTCTATTGAATGTATGTAGATGAAATTTGATAAACATCTATCCTGTATGGTCTAGTTGTGCCTTTTGATGGTCTGATGAATAGATATTTTATACTTTTTGAAGTAATTTAAAAAATATAAAAATTATCTTCGTTCGTTTCCGGGCCAACACTCGGTCACTATTGCATGTGCATGGATGAAATTTGGTACAGATGTGGCCTATATGGTCTAGTTGTGCCTTTTGATGGTCTCATTGATAGATATTCTATAGGGGAGAGCGGGGCCAGTTGAACCAAATTTTAGAAATTGCTTCATTGTGTGCTTACCTTTACAGCTTTCAAGGAGAACAAAGGTGGAAAAGGTAGTTTAAAAAGTTGTCTAAACATCCCAACTTTAGGTTTTGGTGTGTATCTTACCACAGCCGACATATGAGCCTCCAAAAAAAAAAAAAAAAGTGGTTCAACTGGCCCCACCCTCGGGGCCAGTTGAACCATCCATTGGGGCCAGTTGAACCATTGGAAGGATGATGGGTGAAGTGTGGGGCTGCAGTCCTTTATTTTTGCTAACAAGTTCAGCTAGGACCATAGCATATTTAGGCTAAATTTGACATGTCTCACACAATTTCTTTCTGTCTAAAGAATAGCATGGGGCCAGTTGAACCAGTCAACGGTTGAACTTTAATAATAAATTTATTTTATTTATTTTAATCCATTGTAATGGGCCTATTAGAAAAACAGTTTTACCGAATAGTACCTCCACTTCTAAATGTATTTTGTTAAAATTTTAATTAAAAAATAAATTAGTAAACTGCCATAAACTCCTCTGGTTCAACTGGCCCCACTGTGACCTCCGTGTATCTATATATAATATATAGCCTGGCTGTACCCTTGTTGCGGGACACAATTTTAAGGAGGTGGGTTTCCATCTTCACATAACACATTAGCTTATGATTCCATGACATCGCTGTAGACCAATTAATTTAAATGCTATGAAAGCTCCAATCTCAGTGTGACAAACTTCAATTTTCATGCGAAAAATGAAAAAAGTGTGATAGTTTCCTTACCACGTGTCTCGGAGTCAAAAGATCCACATGGAAAAGACTAGCCTAATAAGGCCTATCACAAGGTTGTATGTATGTGCCCCACCTGGTGAAAAATCAAGGGTGGTTCAACTGGCCTGCCGGTTCAACTGGCCCCACTCTCCCCCTACTTATTGAATAAATGAGAAAAATCTGTTTTTTTTTTGTTTTCGGGCTAAGACTCGGCATGTACATGGATAAAATTTGGTACACATATGGCCTATATCTTTTAGTTGTGCATTTTGAAAGGTCTGATGGGAAATTTTATATACTTTTTGAAATATTGAAAATTTTTTTTTTTTTCCAGCCCAAGATCCGCTCACTATTCCATGTATACATAGATGAAGTTTGGCACACATATGGCTTATATGGTCTAGTTGTGCCTTTTCATGGTCTGACAGATGGATATTCTATACTTTTTGTAATATTGAGAAAATATATATATTCAAAATAATTTTTTTTCATATCGGAGCCAAAAACTTGCCCACTATTGCATATACAGCAATGAAATTTTCTACAGATATCACCTTCACAATGTAGCAGTGCTTTATGATGCGTATTTGACACTTTATGAATAATTGGAAAACTTCAGAAAAATAAAACAGCTTTATATTTTTTGGTTTTTAACCAACACCTCATAACCTATATTTTGTACCTGCATGAAACTGTACCATAATATGCATAAATTAGTCTAATAAGGCCTTTCCCTGATTTTACAAATCCTGGCATGCAGATGGCCAGATGGTAGCGCAGCGGGCAAATAGAGATAATTGAAGGCCACTACTCGACCACTATTGCATACCTATAAGCAATTTCGTAAACGCACCAATTTTATGATGTTATTGTAATCTTCTAAAGGTGTCATTTGCTGAAGGTTTGCTGCTGCGCAGCCTATGTTTCTCTAGTGTGCACCAACTTGCGATGGTAGCTATATATAATTGACTTCCGAGGTCGTCGCAGAATATCTAGCACTGCTAGATATTCTGCGCTGGCAGCGCAGGTTTTAATAGCTTATTAATGAGATTTCCAAGCTAATACAAGTGTGCATTGAGTTGCGAGCCTGTCGCAGTCAAAAATAGGGGTTGGGAGAGGGGGAGGGACTGTTTTCACCCCTTTTATAACGAGGGGTTAAGACATGCTGGTAGGCAGGGATTACAGTGTGCACCAAGTTGCGATCCTGGGGTTGCAACAGCATCACATCCGATTGCATGCGATGCCAGTGTGCATTAGACATTAAACTATATACAGATGGTGTTATTTTTGCACACTAATTACCGGCCATGCATCCTATGCATAGGACGGTAATGCAGTGATATCCATCAGATGTGAGTCACGAGCCTCCAGGCCTAACCAGACCATTCCAAGGGTTTATTTTATTTGAATTTCTCAGTTATAACATCGTACATTCTTCCAATTGCGTCTTTTTTTAGTTAAATGCAATAATATTACAGTTATAAACATCCCCTCTAATGGCTAGCGTTGGGTGATTTTGCGCCGCCATTTTCTTGTCTAGGCCTATTCAAGTTGTCACTGCTAAGCATAGGTATTTTCACACTCATAATTAGAGGGTGTTGATATCTTTTATTGCATTTGCTTCATTCCAATCAATCTTGTTAATTGCTGTTCAATGACCTCTTCGATTGTATACTGAATTGTTCTTCAGCATTTAGGCCTCAAGTGCAATTCATTTCCACACCTCCCTGTAAGCTGTCAGCTTAGGCCTGCTTGTACCTGAGATTTTCAATAGGCATG
The DNA here is from genome assembly GCA_026936325.1 of Platynereis dumerilii. Taxonomy (NCBI): domain Eukaryota; kingdom Metazoa; phylum Annelida; class Polychaeta; order Phyllodocida; family Nereididae; genus Platynereis; species Platynereis dumerilii. Next base: position 4,279,879 of record JAPTHN010000018.1, on the reverse strand, counting down.
TCATACTTATTATGGCCGCGGCCAGCCGCTGGCGCGGTCATTTTGCTGTTACCCCCGTATTGTACCATTTAACTCACATTTTTGGGGATGGATATAACAAGTTACACTCAATGTACAATCATGAAAGTTGCTATATAAACATAACTTTACATTCTACAATCAACAACTGAAGACCAGGATGATCCAAGGGGTCTTTCATACCTTTCTGAGATTCATGATTTTTCAGTGAAACACCCCACCTTATTGTTATTTTGGCTGTGTGAATGTTGTTTTCGTGATTTTTGGCACTGTGCCAGATTAGACCTGCTTGGACCACTTGACTGCTGGGGGATGTCTCAAAAGCAGCCAAACTCTTGTTGATCGCCTTTAGGCTGATCTCTGTTTTTACGCGGTCACATGGCGGGATTTCATGTGTCGGAGGGTGTCGGAGGATTTATGTGGCGGAGTCGTAGACAAAGGTAATCAATGATGGCAGTCAATGATGGCAGTCAATGATGGCAGTCAATGATGGCAGTCAATGATGGCAGTCAATGATGGCAGTCAATGATGGCAGTCAATGATGGCAGTCAATGATGGCAATCAATGATGGCAATCAATGATGATGATAGATAGATAGATAGATAGATAGATAGATAGATAGATAGATAAGGTATCTACTAAGGATAAGGGGGCGACCATTTAACATCTCCTAAGAATAAGGGGCAACCATTTAATATCTACTAAGGTGCTAAGATAACAAAGGGACATGCATGAATGAACCAAGGGGCAACCATTTAATATCTACTAAGCAATGATGATAGATAATCTATGTATTTTAATACTGTAAACTTTGTCAATAACTGGTGCAGAGATAACTTCTTAAATTTGAATGTATCTAAGACCAAAGAACTAATCATTGACTTTAGAAGAAATGCATGTGACAAACTTCCTATGTCTATTGATAACTCTGCTGTTGAAGTGGTTAACTCATATAAATATTTGGGAATACATATTCAAGATAACCTTAAATGGGACTCTCATTGTAAATTTGCTATGACCAGACTTCATAAGAGAATGTATTATGTAAGATGTTTACGCAATGTTAATATTGATGGTAGCATTATAAGCCTGTTTTATAACTCCATTGTTGCTAGTGTCATGTGCTATGCAGTTGTATGTTGGTGGAACTCATGTACTAAGAAACAACAGAATGATTATATGAAGTTAAGAAAAAGGGCCATCAGAATTACCAAAAATGACACTCTATATGATCCAATTGATGTGTACAGGTCGACATGTGAGCGTATTGCTGTGAAAGTGTATGAGGATGAGTCTCATCCATTAAACAAATTCATGTATTTTTTACCCCATGGAGCCAGACTTTGTGTGCCTTTGTGCAAAACCGTACGGTTCAGAAACTCTTTCATTCCTCAAGCAATTAACATTTTAAATGTCATGAAACCATGGTCAGCTGTGCAAGCAAACTAATGCTTTGTTTAATTTGTTTCTTTCATCATGTCAAATATTTGCAGCAACAATTTCATTCTGTATAATTGTTTATATTTTACATGAATGACCAATAAAGAAGTCTTAGTCTTAGTCTTAGTCTTAGATAGATATAGATAGATACAAAGATAGATAGATAGGATAAGGGGCGACCTTTTAATATCTACTAAGGAGGGGGCGACCATTATTACTAAGAATGTATGAACCAAGGGGGCAACCATTTAATATCTACTAAGCAATGATGATAGATATATATAGATAGATAGAGAGATAGATAGATAGGATAAGGGGGCGACCATTTAATATCTACTAAGGAGGGGGCGACCATTATTACTGGGGGACATACATGGGGACATGCCCCCGGGGACATGGGGACATGCCCCCGGGGACATGGGGACATGCCCCGCGGACATGGGGACATGCCCCCGCGGACATGGGGACATGCCCCCGCGGACATGGGGGCATGCCCCCGCGGACATGGGGACATGCCCCCGGGGACATGGGGACATACCCCGGGGACATACCCCCGGGGACATGGGGACATACCCCGGGGACATACCCCCGGGGACATGGGGACATACCCCCGGGGACATGGGGACATATCCCGGGGACATACCCCGGGGACATGGGGACATACCCCCGGGGACATGGGGACATGCCCCCGGGGACATGGGGACATGCCCCCGGGGGACATACCCCCGGGGACATGGGGACATACCCCCGGGGACATACCCCCGGGGCCATGGGGACATACCCCCGGGGACATGCCCCCGGGGACATGGGGACATGCCCCCTGGGACATGCCCCCAGGGACATGGGGACATACCCCTGGGGACATGCCCCGGGGACATGGGGACATGCCCCCGGGAACATGCCCCCGCGGACACGGGGACTTGCCCCCGCGGACACGGGGACATGCCCCCGCGGACACGGGGCCATGCCCCCGCGGACACATAACTTCACTGCATCACTGCCTTGCATTACAACACTGCAGTCTGCATTGCAGCTCTGTGTTACTGCACTGCATCACAGAACCTCATTACTGCAATGCATTACAGCACTGCAGTACAACACTTCATTACTGCACTGTATTTCAACAGTGCTTTTTTGCACTGCATAACTGCACTGCATTACAGACCACATCACAGCACTGCTTACAACACTGCATAACTGCACTGCATTACTGCACTGCATTACTGCATGCTTTGCATAACTATTACAGCACTGCATTGCAGCACTGCATTACACTGCATTATTGTACTGCATTACATCACCACCTCACTGCATTACTTTTCAACAGAATTACAACAATGAATCATTGCGCTGCATTACAGCAACGTGTTATTGGACTGCTTTCTGTATTCTGCATTAAAGCACTGCACTACAACACTGCATTACAGCACTGTATTACAGCACTATATTACAGCACTGCGTTACAGCACTGCATTAAAGCGCTGCATTACAGCACTGCATTAAAGCACTACATTACATTACAGGTCAGGCGGCAGGTCGGTTGGCTTACTTTTCATGACAGTTTACTGACATAGGCGAGTCTATAACAAAGGGTGTTCATATATATATATCAAAAGGTGTATATATACTGTACCAATGGTTTTACACACCCATGGGTCCACAAACACCCATGGGCGTACACTCACCCTTGGGAGTACACACACCCATGGGTGTACACACACCCATGGGCGTACACACACCCATGGGCATACACTGACCGATGGGCATACACACACAGATGGGCATACACATGGGCGTACACACAGATGAGTGTACAGGTGGGCATACCCACACAGCTAGACATACAGGTGGGCCTGCACTGACAGATGTGTGTGTACACACAGGTGGCCCTGCAGACACACATGGGCGTCCACACACACATGGGCATCCACACTGGGATGGGCATACAGATGGCCATGCACATACAAATGGGCATGCACACACAGATGGGCGTGCACGTACAGATGGGCTTACACACACTGACGGGCGTGCTGATATGGGCGTATACATGCAGATGGCTGTACATATGGGCATGCGCACACAGATGGCCATATCAATGGGCGTGCACACGAAGGTGGCTGTGCACACACAAATTGGTATACACACACAGATGGTCGTACTCCCAGCTAGGTGTAAAGGGGGGCGTGCACACTAAAAAAGCATGCACTCACAGATGAGGGTTCCAACACAGATGGGCATACACTCGAGAGATGGGCATAGGCCTGCAGGTGGGCGTACACATAGATGGGTGTGCAGGTGGGCGTGCCCACACAGATAGGCATTCAGGTGGACATACCCACGCAAATGGGTGCGTACACAGATGGGTGTGTACACACAAATTGGCGTGCACACACAGATGGGCATGCCAGACGAGCTACAGATGGGCGTACACTTGACGATGGCCGTACACAGGCATGCACAATGGATGTACACATATACGCCCCTCGAATAAACCCCCCGTCAAATAGAGGCCCCACTGCGCCATGGACAACAACGAATATATATCTATTTATTATTATTATTATACGACTGAGCTTTTTTAAGCCAGGTCCAAACAAGCTGCACTCAAAACACAAATTGTTATTCATCTTTTATGGATCGACACAGTCACACTTGATTGCACTTGATCAGCAAAAGGCGTCCAGCAGCGCCCGCGGTCATATTATCATCGCTTGCGATTCTAGTTTCATCTTACACTCCATGCATAAAACAGTTTTATGAGCAAGTCATTTCAGGTATTGATTAAAACTACACACAGTCGACCAGTTACAGATGATTTCATATTTGTAGACATTTGTGGTAGAAAATACATCATTTTTCCTGCAATTTTCATTGGTTGAGAGAAGGTATGACAACACTCTCTCCTGAAAAGTGACATAGCGTTTTACCTGGGTGACCATGCATGGCATTCTAATCCATTGATCTCCTCAATGGAACTGACACTTACTGTTTCAAGTGGGAGTTTCTGTTAGTGTTTCACACACGTCTAGTATGCACATTCTCAAAGTGTAATACCATGCATTGAGATGATTGGGATCAGATGATCCACATAATGACTATTTTTGCAGAAAACAAACAAACACATGCATGTGACATTTCCTCAAGCGCTGGTACCCTGGTTTGATCCTCACTATGATTTTCTCATTAATGTTGGCCACATCACTGGATCATCCTCCTATCCTAAGGGACGATGCAGAATATGACTTGGGGGGGGGGGGAGTTTTGATGGAACTTTCTGTGAAAAATGATACCCCCCCGCCCTTTGGTTTCACAAATATTTGTAGTACCTGGCTTTCCTTTTGTTAGAATTTCATTCAACAAGCATGTTGTGAAAAATAATTACTCCCCTTGAAACCTGCGTGAAAAATTGGTACCATGTCGGGAAAAATTCCCATTGCCCCAAATCATTCGAAGCATGTGCAAAAAGGTGGTTCCCACTTAGAAACTACCACTCCCCCCTCGACCCTGTCGTAAAATTTAATTCTGAATAGTCCTTTACTTTTATCACAGACAATGCTTTTGGTCAAGGCATGATAATTTAGCGTTCAGAGATTTGAAGCCATTCAGAGTCGCTTGAGACTGATTTTATATCAGCTTAAGCAATCAAATGAAACACAGGAGTGTGAAATACAACAGTTCATGAGAAATAGTTCATGTGCATTGTGGTTTGACATGTGTGAATAACTGGCACAATACCAAGGTGGCTTTGCAGCAGTGTATTGATTGAAATTATTACAACATTTTTCCAGCCAACATCCCTTGCTTGAAAAAGTGACACGTTATGTGCAGCTTGACCAATCACATGGCAGGATTTTCTGATGTCAGATCAAAAATTTTGCTAAATTTTTTGTTATTTGATTTATGTCTACAAATATGAAATCATCTGTAATGTAAACATAAAAAGAAATTCCTTTTTATTCCGCATCCACCATACATGTACATTAATCATGTCGATTTCAAAAAGCATGTGCAGCATGGCCGGTGCTTTGCACTAAGAGTGCTTGTTAATTAAACAGAACCCTTGTCTGTTCTGTGGAAAACGTGTGCAGTCCACACGTGCCTTCCCCTTCATGAGAAAGACAACGTGTATGGAATCAATTTAACACATTCAAACAATTCTGTATTATCGTTAAGAAACTTCTTCATAATTATATGTAATTGATAACATGTATTTTTTGTGCCATCAATCCTAAACCACTATTATTGTAGAAACTAGAACGCCCGTGGAGTTAATATGTGAGCGAGGTTAAGTTTGCAGTTGGCTGGAGCATATTAGAGGGCGACCATCTAATTGGGGGTAGGGGGGGGCCTTCGAGTTTTCCTCAGCGAGAAAGTATTTAGTTCAAGAGTGGCGAAAAAGAATTGATTGATTGCAGCGAAACTGAGCAAGAAATTATTTGTTTGAAAAAGAGTCGTAGGCGCCCCCAGGCCTTGAGATTAAATTAAATGCAATGGCCTCTGCCTTATTAAGGAGAATGATCTTCTTATGTTGTTGAGGAAAAAAATGGAGGAAGAGGGGGGAGTGGAGTTGTTTACGTTGTGTCATACAGTGCATTGGTAGGCATTTTGGTAGGATTTGAAGAGTGTTTCCATAATGAGGTATGAATGTAAATTGGTTGATCATTTTCTGAGTGATCTATATATATTTGTAGCTATTTACTTGTCGAGTTATCTATGTTTTTGTTCATCAATGAAAGTATGTTTGTAGTTGTGGGTATATATATAGTTGTCTATGTACCTGTGTATCAGTGACATATTTAGGGGGGAATTGGTTCATACTTCTTGCCTCCAGGGGCCAAATGAACATGGGAGAGCTAAGGAAAGCTACAAATCTGCCTGTATTATGGCACCCTCCAGTCAGGCTATTGCAAATACAGCCCTGATGACTGTGTATGTGCCTATCTATAGAAGGTATCTGTCTATCAATCATTGTATATGTATATGATTTTATATGTATATTTTGATGTATTTTATTTTGTCACACCTCGTACATTAGTTTGTAAGTATAAATGTATTTCAATATAAAGTGGCGTGAAAATGGGGTGCACTTGAGTATATCATACTATTAATTCATGGACCCCTTACGCTACTCCAGCCAAACTGCTGATAGCTCAGTTTTGACAACTTGCAAGCAGCTTTTCTGTATTGTCTACAATGTCCTTAGCCAGGTTTGATATTCAAATTACAGTCACAGAAATTGACGTGAAGTTTTCCCATAATCTGACCGTACACCATTACAAAACACCCTTTATTTTCCCTCCTTCCCTTTCATACATACTTTCACGGGTCTTATGCTAGTATATATACAATCCCTGGGTATACAATATTTGTATGTCTGTTGTCCAAGTTTATCGAATATTGGGCAAGTTGTCATATTATCCCTGAAAATCATACTACAGGTATTGAATCTCATGATTCTTGCAATGTAAAAATTGTTATCTGTCAGTTTTTGTTATTGGCCTCTTTATCTATCGATTTCATATTCATGGGAGATTTGATGTCTATCATCATAAAATATTGTTGATCATGCCATCATGTCAACCACCAGGTTCTAGCTTGAGAGTCACAATGACGACATGAAAGATATGATAGATATATTTAGCTTTCTTATTATTTGTTAAAGTCATGCCTGTAGGTTAGGCAGGTTTTTTGAATCTATGCAAACTATCGTATCCAGTGACAATATATATACATTGTACATGGTTACATGCTGTTATTTTTATTTATAGTATGCCAACAATGCTGATATTATGTCAGGTGAACCTTACACAATTGTAAGGACAAATTAGCAATTGGCTAAAAAGATAAGACCTTAAATGTGCATGTCTCGTGTCAGGTCATGTATTTGACTCGTCCCAGGTGCTCTTGTGATTATGCAAATGATATAGGTTGCAGGCTGTTCTTTTTATTGGAGTAACCTCCGAATTACATAGGCTGATTGAGTGGAGCAGGGGGAGTGTGAGCAGCACTGATGGAAGAGCCCTGTAATGTTGAAGTGTTTTTTCCGTGAAAAGGTGTCAAATTAAGCGAGATTGCAAAGAAATTAGAGCGTTTTGAAGGATAACAGAGCTTATTTCAAGGGAAAATGACGTTAGCTGTACATATGTGAAGTTTGGTGAGGATTGAGAGAGGAATGGGAGAGAAATAAGATAAACAACAAAATTAGAAAGATGTGACGTTATTTGGTGGATAGCAGATGGTTGCTACGCAAAACATTAGATGCATATGAATACTCTTTGTCATTAAAATGCTTTCCTCGTATTATGAATCAGAATATCTGAGAAGCGTGTTGCTATGAAATTCCCTCAAGCGTAGATGTGTGCAGCACATGCCAGAAATATGCTCTGTTCTTGAAATATGCCAGGAACCATGACTGAATCACATTCTAAGCTGCCATTAAAAGATATCCTGTTCGTGTGTCAGAGGTCAATCTAAATCCAGATTGGTTTTTCTGCAAATGGGTTGTGGGTGTGGACATCTTGATGTGCATTTTCCTGTTATGATGCCATTTTCCTGTTTTGAAGCTTTTTTTTCCTGTTTTGATGCCATTTCAGCCAATTCATTTAAATCAAAATGTTTTTAATATGGTTTTCATAGTTGTGTGTTTTTCAACTTTGTACTTTGCTTTATCCCAAAACTGTGATGTCACATATTTAGTAGCATAACTTCATATATCACAAGCACAGATTTCAGGAAACTGACCAAATGCATTGACACATGGATTATGTTTGCTAAATGCACTGGTTGACAAGTAATAGATAACGCCCTCGTTTGTGACAATATGCAATATATCCGAGGGCTTTAGCCCGAGGATTATTGCATATTGTCACAAACAAGGGTGTTATCTAACTTATACCACTAAGTACAAAACAAATTGATTTAAATCCCTTTGTTTGCCTTCAATCCTTCTTGTTTGACAACATTTCATTGTATTTGTTGCACATTCATGTTCCTCAGTTCATTTGAAGGTTGGCAGCCCTGAAGGCAACAGGTCAGAATTCTTTGTTCTCAGGAAATAATACAATACATTAATTTTGTAGATGGAAAAATAGATAGAAAGATTGATAGATAGATAGAAATAACTCAATACATTAATTTCATAGATTAATTTTAAAGATAGATAGATAGATAGATAGACAGTTAGATTGATAGATGGGTAGAGAGGTAGGTAGGTCGATAGTGCAGCCCTCTCAGGCAAGGTCTCTTTGGTGAGACTGATTATTACAGTCGCAGAGCATATTTTATTTTGAAGTTACAAAACACATTAGAAAAATAGTAGAAAGCCAGGAGCAGGGGTTCGGGGGCGGCAGCCCCCGAAATAAGAAGAAGCAGGGGTTCGGGGGCGGCAGCCCCCGAATTAAGAAGAAAAAAAAATTCTTTTAGCTAGCCAAATGGGGCCAAAATTGTTGGTCCGCTGCTCTGCTTCTTTTTTTTTGCAGCTTGCCTATGCAAAATGAACTATTTTATCAAGTGAACTAAAATGTGATCATTATTTCATATATTGGTATAAAAAAGAGTGAATACAGCCTTTTTATTAGGACCTGATACATTTGATGCAATCTTCCTCCTTGTTTACTGTCTGTGTTGCTCAGTTTTAATCCTTTGTTGGTCAGTTTTGTTTCAGTGTTTCCTTCAATTTTGTCAACTTGTAGTCAGCCAAGCATGCAATATCATGGTCAGGTGTATGAGCTGTGATATGCATTATATCAGAGCGAAATCCTGCCTTCTGATTGGTCAGAAAAAGCAAACAGTGGTATAAATGCTTCAATTGACTGCAGCTTAATCAAACAGACTACTTATCCGCAAAGGAAAGTTAGGAGGTGACCATTTAATATCCAGGGGGAGGTGGAGGTTGTAGTTTTTTAAAAATAAATAATTTCCTGCTCAGTTTAAGTGAAATAACTATATCTTGTTCAGTTTTAGTGAAATAAATAAATTCTTTCTGGGCAGTCTTGAAATAAATAATTTCTGGTAGGGAATTTCTGAATGAGATGTCGCTTGATTTTCGAATGAATATTTGGAGAGCTCTTGAAATAAATAAATACTTCTGCCGTTATCGTAAAATAAAGAATTTTCCATCGTGGAAAACTCCAACCCCCCCCCCCCCCCCCCATGGTTGCCTCTAACAATGACTGACAACAAAATTCATTTGAATTTTTTATGACAAGTGTCTTGTGAAAAACAATAACACATTTTTTTTGGAAAACATTGAGCATGTTGAGACTCTTCTGGTAAGGTGTGACACTCAGCTTCGACAGAAGTTTTTGTGGTTGTACACAAAAATGTCTGGCAGTTTTAGAATCCTTTGTCAAAAACTGTGATGTCAAACTCTAAACTGAGTGTCACAGGTTGAAGATTAGACCAATCACTTTCACAGATACCCCAATGATGTCACGGTTTAACAGCAAAACGAATTTTTTAAAAAACAAGTAGCCATGAAAACGATAATAACTGCAAAACGAAGTTTTCAGAAAAACACACAGCTACGAAAACGATAATAAAATGTTTGAATTACATCTGCTTGACACCCTGATTTATGATTTGCGGAAAGGTAGGTGTTTCAGAGAGGCATGAGCCAGAGCCAGAGGCATGCAACTTAAAATGAAAGCACAAGGCTTCTTCACTCAAAATGATGGTCCACTCAAATGTTTTAATTTGTCTAATTTGTTGTTCATTCACTTAATAATGATATCAAAAACTGTTGTCCTTATTCCATGCCCATATTTTACAGTACAATGAAAATGTCATTCACATTTTATTCTTAGTCTATATAATATATGATATATCTTTGTCTGATTCGCGAGGATGAAATTATTATAGCAGAAATAGGACGGACCCAAAATGGTGAACTTCACTTTCATCAAATTAATTTTCAAGGATTTTCTTCAATTTTCCAATAATTAATCAATTAAAAAAAATCAAGAAAAAAATTGTGCGTTATCTGAAGGTTGCATGTCTGTGGCTCATACCTGTTTTCAACACCTGCGCCTTTTCTTCAAAATCATAAATCAATGTGTTGAGCAGGTGTAATCCATGTCAAAAAAACTGTCTGAATCAAATGAATTTGCCTGAAATGAAAATCATGGAATCATAACAGGAAAATGCCGATCAACAGCTTGACATCCGATATCACTTAAATGGAAGAAGCAAATTGGTGGAATTGTTTACCTCATTATATTTCTATCAGACAATACAGTGTAGTTGACTTTTCAAGAAATGGTATGGAGTGACTGAATTGATTTCAAGCAAGCCAGAGACTGCACAGGAATTTAGGTAAAACGTAACCAGATTCTGAGCAGTCAGAACTGTTGTCACAAGAGATTTTGCAATTTCACTGAAACCATACTGCCAGCCATCCCCTTCAACTCAACTAAACCACCACAGTCCCAAACAACAAATCATTCAATCAAAATGAGCATTAAATAATGCTGCATTATTTCATTTGCCTCCGTATCAAACATGGTTTATTATTAGGAAGAAAGAAGTCATTTTCATTTAGGTTAAACTCCTGGATGCTGGTCTGGCCCAGAACCAGATGCCAGAAATAAATCAGAAAAATTGTTGCCTACATGTTTTGCGTCACTCACGTATATATGTAGGAGCTGTCAGCCTTTTCCAAATTGTAACATGAGCAACATGTGGGATTGTATTAAGAAACCAAGATAATTTCACTTGGGAGGCTGCATGCGCCAATTAGCCACGTGATTGTGACTGAAAACATGACTGAAATGACACCAAACAGTAATTATTGAGGAATACATGTAACATGTCATGCCTAATGCAATCACATTGATTAAGACCTTACCCGAGTCTGCACTGTAAAATTGTTGTTTTTTTTCAAAATATTTACAGATAAATTACGTGCTGGCCCGGGCTTGCTGGTAGTAAGAAATCATGACAAAATATAATAAATCAGCATTGTACATAAGAGTTTTCTTGCACTGGCTGACCAGTGACCAGACACATGTTCTGTGTTTTCTTGTAGAGAAGATGCCATTGAAAATACTTCATTGAGAATGCTAAATTTGGATGACTGATACTGACCTATATCTGTCTCTGTTCGGACTGACAAGTGGCAGCAGAATGCTGACAGTCCCTGGAAAATCGAATTGGGTCAACAATAATCTGATCTGTTTTGGACAGATCACAAGAAGTTGTCGCACAACAGCTGTCCATATTACTACGCCAAACTACTTTCACAAAGCATGGTTGCTGGCAAATATCCCATGCACTGCCTTGAATGAAAATGTTTGGAAATCGTGAGACAAAAAGAAAGCTTTGAAACTTTAGCATAACATTTGCCTGTGAAAAGGATGATTTTACTCATCAGAAGTTTGATGGTATTCAATCTACTTATGCCATTTATTAATAGTGCTTGTTAGATTGTGGTCAGAAAAGTGTCCAAAATAATGCTCTCTCACTTATTCACATGTCCATGCAAAGCCAATGTTGTTGCTTTGTGATATCAAAAATGCTCAATTGTATTTATTCTGTTATTTTATGGAGATTTATTAACTAGGACAACAATATAATTTACAATTTCATAAAAGCTGTGTTACACTCAACAAAATGTCTTGTCCATGCCACAAGTGGCCCCCTCTATACTGGCATTATATGTGAGCTACAACATACACTGAGCGCCATTAAAAACGCAACATCATTAAACAACAGAATTGTCAAAGTTCTGCTTGTTCTATACAAACCAAATTTGACACAGATCTCATGTATGATCTTAAAAACAATTTTGGAAAAAATTGTGGAAAAGGGTTGGTTTTTTCACTCGACTCATTTTAGTGAGCTCTGTTTTAAACATCAGTTCACAGACTGAGCTTCACTGCAAAACGAGGCAATTGAAATATTGATTTTGTGGATTGTAAGTTAGGAATAATCATATGAAATTTTCACATAACATAGACTTCAAAAAGCTGTCATAAGAAACTTTTTGAAAAAGACATTGAGGATGAAGCGGATTTTGAATTGAAAAACTCAATTTAGGAATTACCAACTGGAAATGAAGCATGTGAACCCAGAGTACTGAAAAATGAAGTTTTCAGGCATTCCCATGATAGAAATATACATAGAAACATTTAGTCCTTATCAACATTCTCTAAAAATCTGAATAAAGCATCTTTTTGAAGATTTTACAAAAAGCTCCTATAGGGGGCATGGCAGCATTGACACTAAAATTTTATTAATTTCGTCGTCTTTGATTGTGGTTGAGTGAAATATCACTTTTTCCAGCCCATCAAGCAAGTAAAATGGTAAACTCCCTTAACCAATTATAAAATATTGTGGAAAGAACAGCAAAGTTTCTGGAATTAATCATCACAGGATCGTGAAATTTTGTTACTTGCATTTTCAACAATAACCACCACGATTTAATTTGACACAAAACTTTTGCTCTCAGAAATCTGTGAATTTTCGTGAATATATCTGATGACAACGACTTAGTGTGTGTAAAATTTCATTGTGGTATTTTGAGTGGAAGTACCTTCTTTTAGACATTTTGCGATGTTGCGTTTTCAATGGCGCTCAGTGTATACATTCTCCATGAAAAAAATAGTTCCAACTTATTTTGGTATTTACAAGCTGTCTGCTTAAAATTGAAGCCAACCAATGTCAGATTAGACACTTACAGAGTTTTTGGAAATAAACTAGACCATCAATAAATTAGGGAACTGTCCTGGTTTCTTCCACACTGTCCTGGTTTCTTCCAGAGATTGAAATTCTGTTGACTGCTCACAGGAGCTCGCAAATTTTGCACCCTAGGTGGCAGCAAATAGCGGTCAACTTGTAGACAGGACCTATATCATAATTACATGCCAGCACCAGACATGTGACTCATTAGCTCTGCTGTATAAAATATAATCACAGAAAATAAAATGTATATATACCTTTTTTTATCTTCATGTACTGAGTTGGACATTATGCTCTGATAATGGCCATCAGGTTTTAGAGGGGACTCCCATAAATGATATTTCTATATGGTTATTATATCTATACTTTTTGTAAATTTTAAAAATACAATTTATGTGAATAAATGCCTTTTGTCTGTCTGAATTCTACGATGCATATTGCAACACCTATCAGACATTACATTATTTTGGAGTCTAAGGGACTTGGTGGAGCAGTGGTTAGCAGGTTGGACTTCTGCCCCAGCGGCCCAGGTCCAACTCCTGGTCTTGGCTGTGTTCACAATTGGCATACCAGAGCTGAACGCGAACTTAAATGGGAGCTGTTGTTATTGTGTCAGTCTTGAACATAAGTTAGATAACTAGTTTTATTTAACCGAACTTATGTGACAACATGACAAAATGTTTTGCCCATAGCTGGGTTAAAAGATAGGTTTCAGGAGTTAACCACATTAGGATAACCCGTATTAAGCGTTCATACGGTTTGGTACAGGTGATAACTTTTGTTACCCATGTTAAACAAAATCATCTTCACCTTTTACCTTTACCGTCAACTGATACTTCACTCACTAGCAATTAATGTGATCTTGAGTATTACACAAACAGACCTTCAAAGTGCATTATCCTCAAATGCAGATGTTTACAGGCTGAGCTTAGTGTGCTCTTTAGAACATACCCTGAGGGCCAGATTATTCTGGTAGACACCACAGACAGCTAGTTTCAAAAACACATCAACATTTACTTTTTCAGTGATACCACTAAATCCTTTGCTTTCCATTTTTAGTTGAGCCAATTAGTTCTTTAAATGTTCCTTCGAAGTCCGTATCATATCCTTTTTTCAGGAAGAAATTCTATTCATGGCCCATTGGCCCTCAGTGTTTTGCCTACATAACACTTTGCACTTCTGAAATGCTACAACAAAGTGGTACTCTGAAGTGTTTACAACATCAAAAGGAGCCAGTTCTAAGACATAGAACAGTCAATGCGGTTCGCTCGTGACGCAAAGCAATGTCAGTGATCTTCAGAAGTATTCAGGGTCTAGACGCTAATTTTACAGAATTTAGACTTTAATTAAGATAAAAGACTCAGCCAATTTACAACAAACTCATGAATATTAAAGGGTTTGAGAAACAACACAATAAAGAATATTTCTATGCCGTTTCATCTATATTATCGTCAATTATAAAAGCAACATGGCTTCCGAAACTTGTTGGTTCTTCTGAAAAAAAGGCCTTATCTGTTTTGAGCTGGTCCTCCCTGATAACTGTCTGGAGGCAAAAACACTCTGGTGAGAGAACTTGTTGATGACCTGCATTGATATGCCGAACTGCACTCGTAGAGTAGACATAAAAAAAATGGTACTATAGTTCCCTCAAAATACCTACAGGGAATTTATAAATTTTTTACTAGGTTTTGGTTAAAGGACAAATAAGTGCTATTCAGGAAGCTTTGAAATTTTTTTTTGGCACAACTAAAATCCGTAACGAGTCACTTCGATGCCCATTGCGAGATCAAGTTCTGTTCAAAATCTGTGATACTCATGGACATTAAATATGATAAAATCTTTTAAATCCATGCCAAGTTGCATTGTTCTCTGAATTTGGCATTTGAAGTTTTCTTAACATTAATTTAAGTGTAAAATTTGCCCCAACACCATGTAGGAGAGGCGGGGGTCAGAACTCACAAAAACCTCCAGGACAGAGCGGGTGATTTAGGCAAAGTCTGATGTGACTTTTTACCCCATGCGAGGGTCAAGAAGTTATAACCATGGGGTAACAAGTCACATGCAATTTTTATGGACATACACACTATATAATATGAGATAATACGAAGACCTAGACTTGATATCCATTTTTGGGCATGAAATTTATAGTGAGCCTTCCAAAGCCATCGGCCTGCATTAACCATGCATGCACAATCAACAAAGCCTGCGTCAGAAATTGTCAAAACCGCACAATGAAAACTTATTGCAATACTCTCTCAGAAGTATTATTGATGATGGATGATGATAAGATTGTAAGCTTAAAGCCTCAAGTGTGGAATATTTAACTTTCCTTAGCATAGAATACTGATTTCATGGTACCCTATTGTAACGACTTAGTGTTGGTAGCGTGCTTGTCGCTATCATACAGGAATTATGAGGAATTAATTTTTCCTCTTGAAATGCATCTCATCTTTCTTCACGGATGTCAATTTGATTTCATTGACTATTCAAACGTCCGATAACCTTAGGAATTAAACACGAATTTTAAAGGAGACAAGTTTTAAAAGTTTTGAACTTTTTTTCAATTTAGGACGTTTATTCATTCATTTCATAGGACATTTTCTGACTCTTAAATCAAGAATTTGTGACGCAGGATGGATTTTCATAATAATTTCCATTTAAAATAATTTTCCCAATTTCTTCTGAACTAACCCAGTCTGGAATTAACCATAAATAATTCATTTGGCATAGCTGAGCTGGCCTGAACCCAAGATTCATTGTGATTTGTTTATGCCTTCATGACTATCCTTCATTCCAAGGTCTGTCAGATTCAGAGCATTTCTCAAATCATAAAAGAGCATTATGCTCACATCTCAATGGGTGTCAGCTTTTTGGCCATCATTTCTGAGAATAGGCTAGGCCTAAATGCTCACCATCAACTATTCTGGCTTTGGTTTATTACTATTGTGTAATTTCAACTCTTGCTCAGTGAGTTTTTCAGGTGTTCCCGTGTCCGGTTCTGAGACCAGACTGATTTCAGAACCCGCCAAGCACCCTTTTATAGCCTGAAAAACCCGCCAACCCGCCGATATCTACGTTAAAACCCGCCAAAAACCCGCCAAAAACGACGTTAAAACCCGCCGAAAACTACGTTAAAACCCGCCAAAAACCCGCCATCCTTCGCGTCTAAAATTCTTTCACGAAACTGACGAGTCATCGATGTTGTAGGGGGCTTCTGCATAAAATGTTCAATTGTACAACAAATACATTAAAATCATGCAAAACATCGATGAAACTATGTTCAAATAATAAAATTAGGATGTACAATCATTAATTTGACAAGTTTAAAGCTGTTAAATTTACGTAATAAAACGTCTTGTTAATGTTGCAAGGGGCGAGTTGACCTAATTCGCCGCAAAAAATAAATATTAGAAGAAAACAGAAGCACATGGCCAGAACTGATAAAATGTGAAAAATCATGAAGTAAACTGCAGGTAAATGTTGTCAATTTAAGATGTCTAGGGAGGTATAAAGATGCGTTTTGTGTTGTTTACATGCTAAGTCATTACACTATGGTAAAATATCACAGTGTCAGGATGAAATGTCACAGTGTGACATTTCACCCCTTAGCTGTTTTTTAAAATGCAACACACGATCAGGCCAGCTTAGTGACCATACGGCCAAAAATGGGTTCACAGCATGAAAGACTACTATCCAAAAGACCTTGAAACAGTAGCACAACTTCCTATGTCACAGTGACCAGACATTAATAGAGAATCCATAAAATCTGTTTGGGAGACCAAAAATGCATGAGGTGGTTGAAAACCCACTTTGCATAATGAACATAATTTTCATATTCCCTGCAGAACTTCTTCTCATAAAAGCGTCCCAAATGATGATTTAAGCTCAAGAATTATGTCACTGCAAATAGGTCAAAAAGGCCTGTGACTTTTTACCCTTTTACCCCTCTGACTTTTCACCCCCTCTTCCCCTACATCATTTCAATTTAGGACAACAAATTATTGTTATTGTCGTCAGTGTCATGGCTGTTGTGAACCTCCGAAACCTGACTACAAAGGGGTACTACTTTACCAGTACAAAACTGTTTTTGAATTTTCTGCGTTGACAGATATTCTGTGGTTGCGACCTTTACTACAGCTTTTCTGGCATGTTTTTGTCATCACAGCAAAATAGCGTAAATACAAGATCAGTGCTTCACTAAAGTCTGTGCGCCCAAGAAGCGTTTTCAAAAGGTCTCATGAGTGCAAAATGTTATCCCAGTATCCTGGAACATGTTGTTCTTCAAAGCTCACTTTTCACTCTAAAAAATGTCGGGACAAAATTGGTTTTTTAGATTCAAAATGGTTTTTTGAAAAACCATTTTTCAAAAAACCATTTTGAATCTAAAAAACCAATTTTGTCTGAAATTTTTTAGAGTGTTCATGTATGAAATCACAAATAAGTTTCCTACATCATTTGTGCTTGTCAGTACTGCCCTTTCATTGCACCTGAGAATACGTGCAAACCAGGAACACATCAAACAACCGCAAAACATTGTTTTTGTGGTTTCACTATAAGGTAATGAAATTTTGAAACACAAACAATTTTATGCCTTGATTAATTAATTTATACGAGTGGATAACTTTCATGGAATTAATTGTTGATGATGTTGAAATTTGATGACATAAAAAAAATCGAATCAGCTTTTGAATATTTGCACAAGTAATTAGGGAAATGAAAAAGACTGTTTTAAATGCGGCGAGGTCACAGAGAATTTTTAAAGGATTTTTTGACTGAGAGACCGACGGAGCAACCTTAAACCAGTATTTTTAGTGCCAGGATGTTCGTCATTTATACACTGTAAATTCTGAAATTTTGAGTTAGCTCAAATGATTGAGTGAGATGGTTGCACAATTTGTTTGAGCCATGATAGCTTGCTGTTTTGAGTTATGATAATCTTTATGTTGTTATAACTTGCAAACAACAAGCTATCTTGGCTCAAAGGAATTGTGCAACCATCTCACTCAATCAATTAAGCTACCTCAAAATTCAAAATTTACAGTGTAGATCAGTATAAAACCTATTAGACACATTTATGCACCGACAGCTTGGAAATATAGTGAAGTGTTAATTTACATTTATATAGTTAGGTAGAAATGAGGTGGCATTAGTAGAATCTTGGTGTGAAATTATAGATGAGAAACCTCGAAATAAGCATCTATGCCATCCTAATGCGAATGCTTTTAGTTATCTACAGTGACTCAGTGTGTCTGACGAAATTATGCAAGTTACGTATTTCACACTAGTATGAAAACTATTGGACCCAACATTGTATCCTTTTCACATAATCATCGGATTTGGCTTGGAAATCTTCCATGTAACTTTCATTAAGTTTCATGGAGGCAAAATTAACTAAATTGAAAATTTCGACCCCAATCCAATGATTATGTGAAAAGGATACAATGGTGGGTCCAATAGTTTTGATACCAGAATGAAAAACGTAACTTGCATAATTTCATCAGACATTCTGTAATGACAGCTTCATTTGCATCATTCGGTATACTCTGACGCAAACACTGTTGATAATGTCTCTTATTCAACCTCCTTCTTTTCTCTTGTCATTTTGTCAGATCATTATGCATCAGATTGGCAGCTGAGATGCCAAAATTGTAGTTTCGCAGAAATCCATCATTTTCACATTTAAGTTCATTCCCCTTACGTCAACTAAATGGCATGAACTCAATTATTCTGATGGAAACACTCAAATTGCTAAAACCAGTTAAACATGTGACTGTGAAACTGTTGTAATGCGTTTACAGGCCCTTGTCTGCCTGAGCTTGTGGGTGATTTGGACAACTAAGTCAAATAGTATTCTTGTAAATCATAGTCATTAAATTTTGCAGGTGCTTCATAAATTTAATTGGTGATATAAATTTAGTAAGATGAGAAAATATTAAATAGAGAGTCTTTATATAAATTAAAATTATACATTTCAGCAAGGTTCTATTTCTGGGAATCTGAAGGCCTTCTGCATCAGTCATTCTTTTTACAACAATTCTGAATTATATCAATTAAAATCATACAGTGTGGGCAATAATCTCCACTTATATTCAATGCCTGATCTTCTAATTTTTCATATGCCTCCCGAATCTACTACAGTGCTGCCCGTTAAATTAATGAGTGAAACGCATGATATTGTGCCATTATGTCAATGCTAAACATCCTCAACCAAAGCGCCTGTGAAAGCACGAATTCTCATCCGATGAGAGGAAAACATATTGGGTCATAAAGGCCGATATGTGAGGCATGTAGGATAACAATGGCTGCCAATTTTCTTTTCTCTAGTCAGAGTTAGGTATGAGTCAAAGTTTTTGATAAGTAAGTGAAACACTGGCCCAATGTTATTTCATAGGGAAGGGTGATGACCCATTATGTTTTCCTCTCATCGGATGAGAATTCGTGCATTCACAAGCACTTTGGTTGAGCATGTTTAGCATTGATGCAATGGCTCAACCCCATCGTCCCCATGTGTTTCACTTACTTACAGTCATCACTGTATAAAGCCACAAATGTCCCCTTTTCATGTCCATCTACTTGTCTGTTGATCTATCCATTTCATTGTATGCATTCTTTTCTGTGCCCTGCAATCTACAGGCAACTTCTTAGTATTAAATAGAGATGATGAGACAAAATGGTGAGATAATGAGATGAGAAGAATGAAGAATAGATGTGAAAAGATGCACCTGAGACAAAACTATTGCTGTTGCTGGTGAGTCACCAATCAATTGGAAATAAAGTGAACTTGGAATTTGCATTTATATATTGTATAGTGAGGTGGAAATGAAGTGGAAATGGTAGAACGTTGGTGTGAAAATTAGGTCAATATATTAGACATCTCGCAAATTCAGCTCTTTTAGATTCAGCTGGCACGCCTTACAACATCAACAAAAATCTGAGATGTTCCAAAATGAAAGTTATAAAGCAGTTTCAAAGGAATTAAATGATCCCAACAATATAGACCAAGTTGTTCTCCACATCAACCTATATTAATAAAAATTATATTATAAAAAATTATATTATAAAAATCCTCAATCTGTTTTATACAAGCATTATTCAGTCTGTTATTACTTTTTGCATTATTTGTTGGTATGGAAATTTAACAAAATTGAATGTCAACAACCTTGATAGAATTATAAAATCAGCTAGAAGACTGGGATGTAATGAAATAGACAACACAAGTGAATTGTACACACGTTTCATGAAAAAGAAAGTTAAATTTATTATGAATGACTCTAATCATCCTTTAAATACCTTTTTTCGTTTTCTTCCCTCAGGCATTAGACTTAACTCAATTTTGAGGGCGTGGGTTCAAATCCCACCCCGGAACTCAATTTAGTCCGAGCCCATGGGACATTAAATGGAGGCGGGTTGTATCCAGTGTTCTATGCTGGGGCAACTGAAAGACCCTGGGCATCCCTGAATTAATAGGGTATGTACCAGACTCAAAGTCTTCTCATCTCATCATCATACGGCGATCGCCTGCCTCGATATAGCCCACTAAGGTGCTGCTGAGGCGTACAACACTAACAAACAAACACCAACAAACAGACTTAACTCAATTTTTTGTAGAACAGATCGTTTAAAAAAATCGTTTGTTCCGTCTGCTATTCGTTTATTTAACAAGTCATAATTTTTGTATTCTAGTCATACCTTATATGTTTTTGTTGTTATATATGTTTTTACATGTTTTTACATTATTTTATTGCTGTTATACTATTTGATTTTCATGTCTGCAAAACGAGTTTCCTGAATAAGGATTAATAAAGTTATTGTCATTGTCATTGTCATTGTCATTGTCACTGTCATTAAGGTTTTCACACAACGTTGGTAGATTTTCGAGGAAATTTAAGCTAATATTTTGAATAGCAAGAAAGTGACCGAATTTCCTCAAGCTATATTTACTTTAAGAAGGTTGACATCACATCATATACCAGATTCTGGAAATAATTTGAGTTTCTCTTCCAAAAACCTTTCGAGATTTTGCTAATGACAGGAATTCTTCTTTAATTAACTTTTTTTTGGCAACCTCACAGGAATGATTATTCTCACATTCAAGTTCATTCCCCTATAATTTTTCAAAGAACAATATTATTGGAAAAGCAGGTTGCTTGAGTCAGTGTGAAGCCTGCAAACTTAATTTTAGTTTAACTTTAGAAATAACTGCCAATCATTTAGTAGTTCATAGAAAACCAACTTCCTGGTGCTTGTCATCCAATTAGGAAGTTGTCTGTCAGAGAAATTATTGGTAATCATTGTTGCAACAAAATTAAGAACAGAATGTCTCTGTTTCTTATTTCTGCTAATTATGACTTCATAGAAAATCATTAGAGTGGTAAGCAGTGATTTAGTCGAGGCCAGGACATACGAGACCGAGGCAAGGCCAAGAATTTGACATCCGAGACCGGGCCAAGGCCATCAAGCAAGAACGGCTGATTCTAAATGGTGTCCATCCATGGTCGCTGCCATTTTCTACACATTGCGCTTGCATCACAAGGGGCATGATGCAGCATTGACGCTGCACATGAAAATCTGTTTGTTGCTCCTGATAAATGCAACAGAAAGTGGTTTTCCATATTTTGACAGCGGCACCGCCAAACGTATTTCTCTCAAATGAATGGTTGCACCCTAGACCCCGAAGTCAGTCAGAGTTAAAACTCTGACTTGTTTGGCAAGAACTTCAACTGACTAGTCAGCTAAGTTGTCAAACTCTGACTTCACTTTACTTCAGCTACCTTCTGCTACTAATGCAAGTTCTCAGGGTCCTTCCTTTGGCAATTATCGATTCAATAGTATATAATAACTTCAGAAATTTCCGAATTTTTCCTCCCGGAAAACTGCACAGGATACAAATGTGTCAGAAATTTAGGGAGTTTTTATGTTGCACAGATATTCCAAAAGTCCTAAAAGAGTGTGATATACATGTTGACAAGATGTTGTGCTCTTTAACCCATTAAAAATGACACCAAAACCATTTCTGTGAGGTAAGAATTGACTAAGTTATGCAAAAATGACTTGACTCCAGCTGTCTCAAATCTGACTTGACTAGACTGAACACTGACTTGCTGCTTGGAAAGCTAACTATGACTTGTCTGACCAAGACAACAAATTTGTATACACCCATATATTACAGAGTTGAACAGACAATGATCTCCAACTGGTAGACGTTCACATGTCATTATTCAGGTTTACCATCTGTAGAAGATACCAACTCAAGATATTTATGGATCTGTCAACTTGTGGAAACTGGTTTTAGGAAGAGGGTCGACTTGTATATACCATAACTATTGCTTAACAGTTAACACCTACATGTACAGTTAGGTATGCATGTGTTGTAAATTAAACATTATACAATCATTTAGTACAGAATGAAAGAAGTGTGCGAACAAACTTAGCATGCATGTTGGTAAAACTAACACGCTGCTTATCTGCAATTATCAAAAGGTTCGACACCTTCAATCCACGGATTTAAATATGAAATTGAACAATGAGGAAGTTACTCAAACCGAGAGTTTAAAATACTTAGGTATTGACATTGACAGCCGTTTCAATTTTGATGTCTATATTAACAATTTAGTGAAGAAGTTAAATAAGTCAATTGGCTTATTAAAGAGGAGTTCAATTTGCCTTCCAATACAGACGCTCAAAATGCTTTATAACTCATTGATACTTCCGAATCTAGATTACTGCTCCACTGTGTGGGATTGTGCTTCTAAACAAGGATTAGTTAGGTTACAAAGACTCCAGAACAGGGCTCTCAGGATCATTTTACGCCAAGGCCCTAGGGCGCACATTGAGGATATGCTTAATAGCATAAAATGGATGAGCGTCAAGCAGCGGATGGAGTATAACAAACTTATCCTTATGTGGCGAGTTATCAACAACATCGCCCCTCCCTATCTCAGGGAAAATTTCACTTATGCAAGTGAAATTCACGATCATGAAACTCAGGCCTCGGCATCGAAAAATTTATTTATCACTCGTGGCCACAGGAACTCATTAACAGTATCTGGAGCCAGGCTATGGAATGGCCTTCCTACTGAAATACGGGAAACTGAAAATATTGAAACCTTCAGGAAGAAAGTCTCCAAATTCATTATTTTACAGACTGATAAATTTTAATTTGTGTTTCTGATTTTAAATTTCAAAGACTCTTTTAACTTAAAAATCAAATTCAAAGACTGCTTTTACTCAAATCGATTTTAAGGACTCTTGCATTTTTATCTTTTCTCCATTTTTTTGTTATCATTAATATTTCTATGTTATAGCATAGCTGAAAATAACAGTGTATACTGAAACGCTATTGCTAAATAAACTTGTAAACTTGTAAACTTGTAAGTGGTTTGTCCATGGGTTGGTATGCATTTTTCGCTCTGCCTGTGAGTTGGTGAATATTATGTCTATGTCTATGAGTTGCCTCTTACTATTCTTCTCGTGTATACGACCTGGTAAAGGCCATGTGTGTACAAGGGCTAAGTGGTACAATAAAACGACAGAACTGGGCTCCTTTGATAATTCTGAAACTCTTTGCTTCAAGTCAAGCACACGACTTACCTATTTCCATGTACAGCAAGCAATCACTTTCAACGCTTTACTTCCTCAAAATTCAAATTTTTCTCCGACACGATTATTCTTGCAAAGCCTTGGGTTGATTCAGAAAGCAATCACACACTGCAACCCTTTCCTGTGTGTACCACTAATGAGTGACATCATGCAATACAGACCACTTCTGTCTGCTTCTGCATGGGAGTCAACGTCATTAAAGACAAGAAATACTGCGTAACGAGATTCTTGAAAAAGACGCCTGATTGGCCAAATCAGGGCAAGATGAGACATGAAAATAATAGCGTTCAATTCTTCTTCTTCTTCCAGTGAGTTTCCGTCTATTTATCGGACGAAACCTCCTTCACGGAGTAGTGGTTATTATGAAGCCAATCACCTTCTTGGTGATCCCCGCTATCATCAATCATGCATCCTTGTAGTAATACAGTCTTGAGTCAAATACATTGGTTTTTCTTCTTTTTCAGATTTTGGGAATAATCATTTCATATTTCTTCATACTGCTCCAGTTTGAGTAAAAACTGCTTGTTCAAACACATATGAGTACGGTTTTGTTATGTCATAACGGTCATGAAGATCGGGACAGAAAAATTGAACCCAGACAAATCACCCAGGCTGTACACAGTATATCCATGGTCACACAACCCTTTGAATGAGAATCCAGTTTTAATCACTTTTAAATGGGTGTCAAGTTCAGAGTCTATTGACCTGAGGCTCAAGACAGGGGATTATAGCCAGCAATCAGTGCAAAACAATACAACAAGATTAAAATTTTGTCACCTGTTTCTTGAAAGAGCCTCATGAACACTGTCAAAGTAGAAGATATCAGAGCTGAGCCATGGACTTATTGCCAAAAATATCTCAATTGAGACATTTTCAGGTCTATTTATCAACATGGAATTATCTATTTACTGAACCTTCATTGCAAGGGATATACCTGGAGAGGGCAAAATAAACGTATTGCCCTGTAGACGACAATATGCAAGGTAAGAGATCAAAATTCTCCTAAAACCATGTCAACACAGAAAACTTTTGCCAACTTACCTGGCAACTTTGAAGCCATTTAATTCAGTATCAAAGAAGTCTGAATGTGTACTTTAGCATAGATATAACCAACAATGATTACATAGAGAGTTCTGCATGGTGTTATGTTGCTGACAACAATTAGATTCATAGTAATTTGACTTTTTTACACACATGTGCTTTTCACAAGACATTGTTATGATCAAACAGGAAGTGGAACAACAGTGCCACCTTACCTACATATGATATCTAGAAATTTGCATGACAATTTATTACACAACGCATATTTTAAACTTTTCAGCTTTCCAGCAGTTTCATTCTTTGTAGGGAAACATACAGCCATTTCACCACAGGTATTTGCCTGTGCCTTCACAATTATATATTGCTCCTGTCTGTGAATCAAGGTTGAGCACTGGATTGAAAGGCACTTGTTCTTGTTTGAAAAGGCCAATTGGGACAGACAGGGTCTTTTCAGAGATGCAACATGATGATTTAATACTAGGCTGACAAACTCATACTGCACAAAGACCCCAGTAAACTTACACCACAAGCATCTGTCAGACCATGATATTAAAGCGAAACAGAATGTGATCAGATGCTCAGGTTTTTAATGGCTGTGTCCTTGCTTTGGATATTATCATTATGTGTTCATAAGAGTATACAAGTACTGTTTCCAAGACGACGGTGATTGAACTTCAACATTGCCTTTGGAGAATCAATTTACCATTCAGCAATGCTTACGAAATTGTTTTCTTTCCTTTACTGAAAACTGATCCATCAAAAGAGTAGTGGATTACTAAGAAACCGTAAGTCCTTGTAATGGGAGACCAAAAACATTCAGAAGCCTTTGAAGTTTGAAGTGAAACAGAATGTGATCGGATGCTCAGTTTCTTTTATGGATGTGTCCTTGCTTTGAAAGGTTTGTTGAGGGGAGCAATTAAGCTTTAATTGCAAGGATGTAAACAACATCAGATGCAATATCGAAAGCAACAACATTTCACAATTGTTGATACGGACATCACTTGAGATGCATTTTCTCTTCAAGTCTCAATAAATCAAAGCTGCACATATTCACTATTAAACATTTTACAGATTTGGGTCGGGAAGGAGAAAGAAGGCAAAAGTAGGTAAACAGAGGACTTTTGATGGAAAATGTTCTTACTTTATTTTAGGTTGTACTGCATATTCAGACTTCTCTTTTGAATTGCTTTTTTGGCCCCCCCCCCAATACTCTTTCATATCTCCTGACCTGATATTCATGCAATGTGTTCCAGGTGCTCTGAAGTTACATATAACATGACCCACCAAGTCCCAATGGGAGTTTCGACTTCCAATTAACCAAGCCACCAAACAAGTGAGGACAATACTCCCTGTCTTTTCTTTGGTTCCCTTTTTTGTTAGTTTTTTGTGCTTTAATTCTGTTTCTAATTTTTTCTTACTTCTCCAAGTTCTCTCTCGGGGGTATTGTCCCCTTTTTCCTTTGGCATTCATTTAGTATACAACATAACAGTTTCAACACTAAAACTTTTAAAAAGGAAGACATCCTCATTTCTACTAACTTGACTGAAAACTCATCCATTAAAGTATGAAGTAGTAGTGGTGGATTATCAAGAAACCGTAAGTGTTTGTAACAAGAGAGCAAAATGGCAAGAAGCATTTGAATCGAAACAGAATGTAATCAGATGTTCAGTTTCTTAATGGATGTGTCCTTGTTTTGAAAGGTTTGTTGTGGGCCAATTAAGCTTTAATTGCAAGCCTGTAAACAGTATCAGATGCAACATTAAATACCACAACATTTCACGATTGTTGATATCGGTTTGAACATTTTCTCTTGAAGTCCGAATGAGTCAAGGTTGCTGGTTGCATGGCTACTTTTATTCAACTTTTTAAAGTTTAGACTGCAGATTTCCCAGCGGCAAGAGCCTTTCAGTTGTCTCTTTACTCTTTCATATCTGACTTGGAATTCTTCCAATGTGTCCTTTATTTGACAATCTCAGTTGCACTGCTTCTTAATCCAAATGGGAGTTTCGACTTCCAATTAACCTGTGTAGTCACTTGAGGAAGTGAGGACTGTCATGTATTGGCCTAATGGTAATCAACTGACTCCTGTCGACCTCTGGTGTTGATTAAGTTTGTGGAACTCTTCTGTGTTTAAGCCTAATAAAACTACTTCCGCCCAAGCCATTCTCCGTGTCTGTTACATGGTGCCAGAAGGCTGCAAAAATACTCACAAAAGAGATGAGAAACCACTAGAAACGACCAGATTTCAGTGAAAATGGAGACCTTAGTATTCAGACCACCTGTGGAATTCAACTTTGATGGTCCCAACGTAAGTGCAGCATGGAAGAAGTGGCTGACAAGATTTGAACTGTACCTTGTGGCAGCAAAGCACATGGAAGAAAATGACCAGACGAAAATTGCAATGCTAATTTCGGCACTCGGCGAATCAGGTTTTGATGTTCATCAAAATTTTAAATTTGGTGAAAATGAGGACAGTACCAAGTACAAGACTGTGTGTGACAAATTTACTGATTATTGCAATGCAAGAAATCCTGTGTTGGCACTCAGAGGGCAATTTTGGGAGTACACTCGCCCCGAAGGTTGGCCTTCTTAAATGACTTGCGCACAATGGCAGCCAATTGCCAGTTTGAAAATTGTGACAATATGATCCGAGACAAGTTGTTCTTTTCGATTACTGACACAAATACCAAGGTTAAGGTCATGGGTGATGACGGCAATGCCACCCTACCTACAGTTATACAGCGTATGCACACACTCGAATGCTCCAGGAGAGAGTTAGAGATGATCAAACCAGAGAAGCATGTCGACACCATTCAGAGCAGACCTCGTTCCCAGAGTTGGCGCGAACCTCCACGTTCCAGATGGTCGGGATCGCAGCCCTATAGTTACAATTATAATGCCACAGAGATGTGTTCAAGATGTGGCACACAGCACCAAGCAGGGGATTGTCCCGCTTTCGGCAGAGCATGTGGCAGATGTCACCGAAAAAATCATTTTGCAAATCTGTGCACCGCCCCAGCTCCAGTTCTCCAACCTCGCAGCCAGACGAGCGGTTGTTACGGTCGCGGTCGTGGAGCTTCACAGCAAGTCCATTCCATTGATGAGCAGAACGAAGAGCATGAGTATGAACTGTGGGACTATATGGCGTATGAGCATGACGATAACACTTTTTTCATAGATTCACTTGAAAATGATGACTGCAGTGCTTGGTATGCTCAGATAAAATTAGAGAGTGACTCACTACAGATGAAGCTTGATTCCGGAGCTGACACAAACTGCATTCCTCTGAATGTCTTCAGAACGTTGACTGGCTACAAACGGATACCAGTGAGGAAGTCAAACACACAACTAAGAGGCTATGGAAAGCACTTGATTACACACATTGGCAAAGTCAAATTAATGTGCAAAGCAACGAATGGCAAATCAGCTTTGTATGATTTCTTTGTAACCACCGCAGATGGGCCTCCTATATTAGGCAGGAAGGCATGTTCGGGCCTAGAGCTTCTAAAACTTGTTCATGGTTGTGGTTCACCAATTAATGATGGTTGTGGTTCACCAATTAATGATGTGAGTGCTGCAAGTGCCCAATTGTTAGCGGATCGTCGCTTAAAAGCTGTGCTTCCCGTGAAAACTGCTAGGCCTGATTTGAAGCCGCAGGCTACTCGGAACAATCATGTTTATCCCCGCTATTTCCCGACTAAGCTGCCAAATAACCCACAGTGCACACGCCCCCTCCTGCAGCCATCGTACCCCCGTCCACCTCGCTCGAAGAAGTTTCCTGACAAGTTCAAGGACTACTTGGTGACATCGAAGTGAAGAGCCTCTGAGCTGTCCCATTCCTGCTTATGTGCACTTTTCCCCCTTCGATTCCACTTCATGTCACCAAATCCTCAACATTCTAACGATCAGTATATAATCCCTCAAGTGTCAAATTTCTAACAATCAGCATTTAATCTCTCAAGTGACAATTCAACATTTTATTTCGATTTCAATAACTGACATTTTACTTCCATTTCAATCAAAGACAATTTTCAAAGACTCTTATCAATACTTGCTTTCAAAATGTTCAAATTTTTAATTTCCTTGTATAACTTGTGTGAATTTCAAATGTGTTTTATTTCATATTAACATTGCCTAATGTGACTCTTATAGCCTACTGTCATAATTTCGCATAGAGGTAAACTTTCCTGTTCACCAATTACAATAACTTTGTTGAAGTTTCCTAGAACTTCTATGTATAGAAATTTATAATTATAGACCTAAGCTTTGTTAAAGGGAAAAGTAAAGTAGTAAATTGTGAAGTAAAATTTTCAGTAAGTTAACTAATGTCTTGTTCCGTTAACTTAGCTTTGTTAAAGGGAGATGTCATGTATTAGCCTAATGGTAATCAACTGACTCCTGTCAACCTCTGGTGTTGATTACATTTGTGGAACTCTTCTGTGTTGAAGCCTAATAAAACTACTTCCGCCCAAGCCATTCTCCGTGTCTGTTACAAGGATAACACTCCCTGTCTTTTCTTTGTTCCATTTTTGTGATTTTCTTCTGTTTTTGATTTTGTTTACTTCTCCAAGTTCTCTCTTTGGCAATATTGTCCTTTTTGCTATTTTGTATTCACCAGCACATACGGTTCCAATTTGAGTAAACAACCTGCCTGGAACAATGTTGAACATGTGCTGTCTAATGTTTATATCATCACCATGGACATAATTACTGTCACATCAGGAAAAGTCATAAGAGAATCAGAAGGCGACAATTATCCAGACTGTGTATCACCATAATACAAGTTGTGGCGTATCATCCATATTTAGAAGTTGTCGTCTGCTTGAGCTCTAATCTCATGATTGACCAACAATGTAATACTTAAGAAAGTGTTATTTACTGTATGTATAAAGGTGTTTCACTAGCACTGTTTTACATGTTGGGGAGCACAAACACTTTACACGTGTTTGGATTTGATCACAGGCCACACAATCATTCTGACACCCACCAGTCTTATATACTCCCCTGTGTGTTTAATATAATATTGGCTTTGGGAATGTGAGTTGGTGTCAGAATGATAGTGTGGCAATTTGGATTTGTTTTGTGTTTCTATTCAATTGGAATATATATATTTTTTCAACAATAAAATGTTGTCCTATACTAGGCTCCTAGCATATCATCCTCGTCATTTGTATTCCAATAAGTTTAGGTCCTGATTGTAAGAATATATTTTGGTTAGGACCACAGAATGTGAGAAAATGTTATTAATCATGTCATATTTTCTGTTAATTTTGCTCACTCCAATAAAAAACTTTGCAACACTGTGACTATTTCTGATAAAGCAACAGTAATCTGCAGGAGATTTTTTTCTTCCGAAGCCATATGTGAGGTATTGTGATTTGCAGAAGAAGATATCTAATTGCTGTCGCAGGTGGTGTTTCACGTTACCAAATTGGGTACCCATCTAGTATTTCAGTTTGATGAGGCCAATTAGGACACAAACGGCCATGTCATTGCTGTAGCAGGTGACTTGATAAGCCAACAAACTCTGATTGAGGCTGGACATTCCAATTACACAAACCCAGTGGAAGCTCTAAGCCTCTAATGACATGGCCACTCTCTCAGGCTGTCCTCTCATCTCCTAACACTGGTAGACCGAAAAAAATAACGTGCAATCGCTTTAACAGCTGCTTGTAGATAGACTATCTATTCTTTCCTCACTTCCTTCTCTTATAGTTTTAAGCCTTTTAACGAATTTGCAAACAATCCCTCGGGCTGGAACTTCGCTATTGCTGCTGCTGTCACTGCAGCAGAACATTTAAAATGATGAGAACATACATTAGATACATTTTACTTTAGAAAATTAATAATTATTGTCACAAAAGTTTACTAAAAGTTGATGGAATCAAGATAAAATTATGTTGAGACTGTATACTAAGTTTTAAAGGACAGGTGAAATAGTGCGACCTCCACGTGTATGGTCAGAAGCATCCCGAGAATTCCTCCTGCAAGCAGCTGTAGCAAGAAAAGTACCCTTAAAAAAGGGTACTGTATCGATCTTATCATTAACCTGAGGGTATATGTGGCATGTAATAAAAGGTTTAATGTCTTAAAGTAGGCATTTCTATGAAATAAATACCCTTAGAAAAACTCCAAAGTCTCTCACCTGGTTTCATGAAAATTTTATATAGCCAAGGATGTGTAAAAAAAAAATTCTGTTATGTACAAATACCTGTTTGGAAATTACTACATGTATAGTGTAGGCCTACATGACTACAAATTTTACAGTACTAATAGTGTGTGATGTCAGACCTGAAAAATACCCCCCCCCCCACAAAAAAAATCATGAATCTGCCACTGGTTTGCTGTGTTCACTGGAACTTTGCATCATTCATTGCAGCGTCATGCGCCGAAGAGGTTTTTGCGAAGTTAATAAATAAATTGCAAATAAAGCAAAATGAATAAGTGAATTGAATTTGGAGGAGTTAAATTGATATATGCAGGTTTTTAAATTTTTAAAAACGGATGTTTATTAAGGTTTTTAGGCCTAGTTTTGCATTGAAAATGATGTACACAATCTTCGGTGACGTTTTACACGGAAAAAATATCGCCAGAGAAATTCCTTATCTTGTAGAATCGATGAACTGTTAAGAATACTTATATATAAGTTTTTTTATAGGTTAAGACATCGATACAAAAACTTCTTGCTTCTTTCATGAACAACATCCAATGGCATCCATTCAACATGAAACTTACATCTAGCTGCATGTTGTTGGGAGAGATCTTGCACATAGGCTACAATTGTGACATTTCACATTGTGATATATTTTTTGATAACGCACAAAGAATTCATCCTAATAGTTGTTTCTGTGAAGATTAACATAATTATGTGCTTACTATATATATAAGTCGATAAACTAAAAATAATCTTTGACTGTCACCATGGTTTCAACGATTATGTCATTCTTTCTCATAGTGCTATGTAGCATTTTTCCTTTATCTACCAAACAAATTAAGTTAAAATGCTAGGCAGCAATTTGAACATTTTTTGAAAATAACTGAAGGCTATTGAGACAACCATATCAATTTTGTGTGAAGAGTTTTCTTGCAAACCAAAATTCTGTCTAAATTATGTTACAGAGGGAAAAAGTACATAAGTAATACAATGTAATAACTACTGCACAAATATATCCAGATGCTACAGCTACAAGACTAGAGCTGTGGTCGATTCAGCAGATATTCTCAACAAAGAAAAACCTGACCACCTCCTGGTCACCCGGACAATGCAGGACAGATGACATTTCATTCACTTACGACCACTTACTTAATCACGTCAGAGAAACAACAGGATATTACATCTGCTTGGATCTACCCACACATCCAGTTCTTGCGCTTTGCAAATGAACTTTTCCTAGAAACATCGTCAAGAGTTTCGTTTATACAAAAATTGATTATGAGGATGAGTGACAGAAAGACACTTGCACAGATAATTCGATTATGTTATAGAAAGACAGATAGCTGGATAGACAGCTAGACAGACAGACAGACACAAAGGTACATGTAGATGCACATATAGATACACTAGAACATCCCATGAGACATAGACATATATTTCAGAGGAAATGGAAAATGAGGGCAAATGCTGTGAAATGAGATAGGGGAAAGTAGGAAATGTTACGGAAAGGAGTCCAACCCCCCCCCCCCACCCCGCCTACATGTATGTTTTATTTAAAAGTGTGTAGAAATGGCATTGCAAACTTCTATAAAGCAAAAGAAATGAAATGATGGATTGTAAATGATATGTTATGCATTTAATCAAATAAATTTGAATAAGGTGTTATGCTTGACAGCAATCTGCAATAGTTTGAAAGTCTGCTGCATTTATTGGTGGCTCTGTATTTGGAGCCCAGGGAGAACAATGCACTACTACTACTGCAGCCACGTGAATAGAGATATGTGGATAGCATAAAGGTGTGGATAGGCTGTTAGAGGTAACAGACAGTTCTGTAAAGATAAAAATCTCTGGAGCTTTTAAAAACATGAAGATTGATGTATAGCATGCCAAGATCCATCAAGAATTGGCGATGTGCATAAAAAAAGAAAATGTGAGCAAACAACAAAAATATAGTATAGGATGGATAAACAGATACCCGGTAGTGCCGCTACAGGTTTCTATTTAAAGTGGTAGGGCAAATAGTAGTCATGCCTTCGTGGAAGATGTCAGGGTAAAAAATTATAATTTTTTTCTTTCAGAAACAAGTATACTTTGGCCAAAAAGTAGTGGGGCAACTTCTCCTCCAACCCAACCTACACTGACGCCACTGCAGTACTGTAGACAATAGAGAGAGCAAAGGTTGAATTTAAGTAAATACAGCGAAATATGTGGATACTATTTAAAACATTTATCAATTAATATGAAAAAGGTGTATTTATAAGACAGATTGTTGAGAGAGACACTTACGTACTGTTCAATGATATCACAAAGTAAAACAAATAGACATTTAGAGAATAAAGAAGTTTATGTTATATATAGATCTGCTTTTATAAATGTGACACAAGATTAAAATTTGAAGACTTCGGCTTTGTTTTTAGTAACAAAAGGGAAACGTGATGATTATCAAGCCAATCCCCATGTTTAGCTCTGTGTTACACAATGCACATTTATTGCACAATGCTACCTGATATTTTAATGGGAGTAGTAAAAGCATATGCACAACAACAGACTATAACTGGAAATCGGTTTCTTTAAAAAAGTAGGCGAAAAATCTGAAACTGCAGATGAATACTCCATTAGTTCTTTTTAAATCTTCTCAGAACCAGATCGTTATGAAAATGATGATAGGACATGAACTACTGTAAATTTGCAAATACAGATTTAGAACTAAGTATCTGTGTGCATCTGTGATCTCGATTATACTTATTTATAATGTATATATCTTTTTTTAAACTTACTTCACATGCAGACCTTTACATGCTTTTATTAGGGCTCTATATCGTTGCCGACATTCGATACGATACGTATCATCGATACACTTGATCGATACACGATTCGTACCGTCGGTCCGCAAATTCGGGGCCGATCCGCATTTTAGAAATACGCATCCCGGCAAACCGAATTTTTGGCCCGGAAAGTCGACCTCGCATCAGAGCGGACGTCAAGATGACGCAGTGCTCTAGTTCATTTCATGATTTTGTGGACATTTTCTGTCAAATCTCGGAAATAAAACGACTTGAACCGAAATGAAAGTGCTGCTTTGAAAACTGGTATGGAAACCGACCAGACTGTACCGGTACGGCCGGTATTTATCGAACCGGTGTAGACCCCTAGCTTTTATTATTTTCATCTATTTAAATTTCAGTGTTGTTTATATATAGACAGCAATTTCTTTATTGGAACTGTCGCTATATAAACTATTATTATTGCTATTATTTTAATTTAATTTTTAATTTATTAATTCTTGTACACATTACATAAACATCTCAATGCGTGTACAATAACAATTCAACATGTGATAAAAATGACAATTACGTTAACGTCACATCAAATTTCGAACTTTTGTAAAAACAACAGAAATAAAAACATTTAATGACTTAGATGAAAGCAATATCACAGCATAAATATCAACCAAAGTATGATACAAAAAGATGAGTCTTTAATTTTGATTTGAATTTGGAAAATTCTAACAGATCTCTTATTTCTGATGGTAATTTATTCCAAAGAGCAGGAGCCCTAATGGAAAATGCCTTCTCCCCATATGTTTTTGTTGTGGGAGGTTGAGGTCTTTTTTAAAGTGATTGAACTATCACTTCTGAGACTCATATACGATCTTGAGTTAACAATTATCAAGTCTTTCAAATATGATGGTGATGTAGGTAAGTGGATGCATTTAAAAACCATACATAAAATTTTGAAATCAACTCTCAATTTAACTGGTAACCAATGTAGGTTACGTAAGATTGGCGTAATACTATCTCTGCGACCAATTTGACAGACAATTCTAGCTGCCGAGTTTTGAATAGCTTGAAGCTTCTTAAATTGAAAATCATGAATTCCAGATAACAAACCGTTGCAATAGTCTAATCTACATGATACAAATGCGTGAACGAGTCGTTCTGTACTGAAACGATCTAACAAGTGTCTAATTTTACTTATTCTCCACAATGAGTAAGATGCATTTTTACAAATGTTGGTAATATGTTTAATAATTGTTTATCCATCGTGCCTTCACAATCAAAATAGACACCCAAATTACGCACTACAGAGGCTGAGTTAATTACAGAATCGCCTACTCTGATTTGACTAACATCATTATCTGATCGTGTTCGATTAAATTTTGAGGAGAAATTAATAAACTCGCTCTTACTATCATTTAATGCTAAAAAGTTGGTTTTCATCCATTGTCTAATTTCATCTATACAAGTTTCTATTTTGACACTATTATCTGCATTGTTACATGTAATATAGATCTGCGTATCATCTGCAAAGATTACTGTCTTGCAGCCATGTCTAATTATGATGTCTTCTAATGGGGTAACATAAAGTGAAAACAAAATTGGTCCTAAGACCGAACCTTGGGGTACCCCAAATGTTAATGGTTGCTCATTTGACACCATCGACCCCAGCGAAATCCTCTGAGTTCTACCACATAGGAAAGCTTCAATCCAGCTGATCACATTTCCACGAATATGAAATCTTGATTTAAGTCTTTGGAGAAGGATGCTGTGGTCGATGGTGTCAAATGCAGCTGACAAATCAAGTAGTATAAAAAATACATCCATCTTGCTGTCTAGGGCCAGCATTATATCGTTATGAACCTTGAGCAATGCAGTCTCGGTTCCGTGACCTTGCCTGTAGGCTGACTGAAATTTACCGTACAATGAATTTGTATTTAAATATTCATTTAAGGGTTGTTTTTCAATCGGGGTACATAGTTTTGTCTCACGGGGGTAAAAAATAAAGGTCTTTCTTTTCTGGCCAAATTGACTTTTTTCTGTTGCTATATACCGTGCCGTGGATTTCTGAAAATTTTAGGGCTACAAGTATTCTGATTTTTTTTTTATTTGACTTTTTGATAATTCGATCAAAGTCAATATTCTGCTCATCCCTCTATTACTGGATGTATAGAACACCCAGTTGTATGGGCTTGTGCTGAGTGGATAGATATATATCTGACAATGAAAAATCATCTTACTTGCTTAATTTTGGCCAAGAACTTTGTGTGTGTCAAGGAAAATAGACATTTTGGGAGAGGACAGCATTTTTCGGAGAGGACAGTTTATTTGACGAAAGCTGTTTTTGGTGTTTTCCGCTACGAGCATTGCGCAGTTCGTACAACTGAAGTGAAACACTTACCAAAACTTTGTCTAATCTATTGAAGGAGTATTTCTATAAAATAAAAATACTTTTAATTTAATGTTATTGCTGTTTTGCTGACCCTATTTCGGAGAGGACAATATTTGACGGAATTGACCTTCATGTGTTCAATGCAGGATTCTGAAGAGACTAATCATAGTTGCTGCATGTAATTCTAATGTTGAACTCTTGGGACCTTGTTGAACGCATATTCACAATTGTTAAAACTTACTGTTAGGTTAGGACTGAAAAATCTGAAGCGGTATTTGCCTAATTTGCAAATGAGACAGTCAATTTTGGTCAAAATGACACAAATAAATTTTTTTCGGGCTGTTATCAACCGATTTGAATAATTTTTTCGCTACTGTAGGTCCGTCTCAGTATGTTTAATCATTCTGTGTAACGTTTTTTCCACATATATGCATGGTATTTCTGGTATTTTGGATATCGTGTGACTTTCCAGAGCGTACCCCGATTGAAAAACAACCCTTAACTGCACAAATGCACATCTCTCTAGAAATTTATCCAAGAAGGAACAGTTGGATACAGGACGATAGTTTTTTTTTTTTTTTCTTTCTAGGTCGTGCTTCTTTATAAGCGGTCTTACTACAGCACTTTTACAATTATCTGGGAATTTTCCTGAGGTAAATGAAGTATTAACAATTGATGTAAGTACAGGAGCCCACAAATCAATACAGTCTTTTACAATTCTTGTTGGGACTGGATCTAAGGAACACGACTTGGTGTTCATACTGCAAACAAGTTTGGTGACACTATCAACAGACATCAATTCAAAACAATCAAATACAGTTTCAGATGGCAAAAAATCCTCATCAATCACTAGTACAGTTTCATTTTCATTCATCACATCCAGATTTGATCGAATCTTAGAGATCTTATCTACAAAAAAGTTGGCAAACATTTCAGGCAATAGTTCAATATCACAGTCTGGTAAAGTATTTGCGACAAGTTTCTTGTTACCCGATATTTCATCAACAATTTTAAACAATGTCTTTTCATTATTTGACTCAATAATCCTTGTACGATAGAATTCTGTCTTTGCATTGTTCAAACTGATATTATACTGAGTCCTTGCTTGCACAAACAAGTCTTTATCAACATGCAGTCGTGATTTTAGCCATTTGCGCTCAAGTGATCGTAACTTCTTTCGTTCTTGCAACAGTTCGGGTGAAAACCATTGTGGTCTTGACTTTTGCACCATTGTTTTCGTTTTTAATGGCGCTAACTTATCTAATGCAGATTCAACAGTTTGATGGTAATTATTATGCAGGCATATAGGTTTTTGCTGTCGGGCATGATGCCAAAAACCTGTGTTGAAATTTTATTTCAAATAAAAACCTGTAAATCTGTCAAACATGGATAAAAGACATGTAAAAAATATTTTTTCAATTCTGAATTAAGCCGAAAATTCAACACAGAAACCTTTCTGTCATTTACGTGTATATCTTATACAACTAAAGCCCTCGGTAAATAACCACCTGAAATGTTAGTTATGCACCGAAAACCAGTTGTATATACGACTTATACGCCATATGACTCCTGAAGGATTTGTAACACACAGATATGGTGCAAATGCAATAGTTGACCTTGTAAATCTCACTTATTTTGATAATGTTGTGGCATGCAAATCATTTTTTCTTTATAGTATTTGCATATTTTGAAGAAATGCATAACTAGTGGGAGCCTATTCCAAAATCACATGACAAATTCTAATTAACATACATCAACAGTAGTGATCACAAACTGTTATACATTGTTTGTTACTATTTGTGCTTTGAGCAGTTAGACACAAGATAGAAGTAGATAAGAATCTACAACTTGTAGAACCAACAACACCCAACAATAACTCTGAATTTCGAGTAAAATGTTTTTCATAATCAACTGTAAAATTGGATGGAATCTGTGACAAACATCAAAACACACATGTCTTGGGCATTTCTTTGATTTGTCATATGCTAGTATATAGGTGGACTGAAGCCATTTGCATGCCCTGATACCTTTTGTCTTTCAATGATTAGTATGGCCGCCCATGACTTGAACGCACTGCTTGAGTGGAAGACTGTTGCTATGGTAACCAAAGAAACTAATTCTTTCCTAATGATATATCAGAATTGGTTAATTAATCTTTTATTGCCTCAACAATGAAAATGATATCCATATTGAGGAACACAATGGCATACTTGGCATAGTCATCATATTAATTCTAAATTAACCTACAATACAAATCTTATGTATCTCTAACATAGGAATGTCATTCAGATATACCAATTTCTTGTCACTTATGATTTAAAACAAAGCATTCAGAAAGTGTGACACTGCATGTGAGTCAGTCATTATGCAAATTTACTGGGAGCCCATTTAGGTCAAAATCAGCCACAATTACAGTAGTTGAAAAACGAGTGCTTACAGAATTGGACTGAAATGGTCCTTGTGAGGTCATAGCCCTATCATTTCCACGTTAAACTCTTTGACGTGTAAGCAGC
The DNA here is from genome assembly GCA_026936325.1 of Platynereis dumerilii. Taxonomy (NCBI): domain Eukaryota; kingdom Metazoa; phylum Annelida; class Polychaeta; order Phyllodocida; family Nereididae; genus Platynereis; species Platynereis dumerilii. The sequence continues at coordinate 4,241,269 of JAPTHN010000018.1, read as the reverse complement.
CAGTCAGGTCATATATCTATACTTCCTTGTTATGAACCAGAGTCACTGACCAAGTCATACTAGTGATACCACTCACCAATGAGGTCACAAGTTGCCAATGACATAATATTATTGACAGTTCATTTCAATGCAATGGATGGGGCCTGTTATGAGGTCATTGATGTTCACCTACAGCTTTTCTATGAGCACTTGTTTTTCGTCTACTGTGATAATGATTCACTATTCAGGAAATCGGACATAATCTAGTGTGACTTGTAACAAAAAATTATCAGTAGTCTTATGTGATGTGATGAAAGTTTTTCACCTGCTTTTTCTAAGGAACTAATTCGCAGTTATATCCTATTGTTGTGCACAATAATTAACAAGACTGAATTCCTCTATTTAGGTTCTCATTATACAGAAAATTTCTTGCGCGCCCTCCTCTGCCCCCCCCCCCCAGACTTATGGGTGTTGGTTTGCTTGAGCGTAAAACCAAGGAAACTAATTTATTTCCTGATACTATGGAATTTTCTTTTTTGCCTCAACAGTCAACACAATGAAAATCATTACCCATGTCCAAAAACCAAAATGGTGTACATGTAGTCATATCAATTCCCAATTATTCTACAATGTACGTCATATTGGAAAAGCTTCTATATGCAGAGGGATGTCATTCAGATAATATCATATCATTTCCTGTCACTTAATGGTTGTCATGGTCTTGGGAATGTACACGTCTGTCAAATATGTGTGTTTTCTATATGGAAAAGTGATGTCATAAGTTCTTTGATGTCTCACTTCCCAATGGAATATAAGTCAAAGAAAAAAAAAAAAAATTCAATCTCAGTGTATACAATTATGAAATCATCTGTAAAAAAATGCAACATAAGTTCAATTGCGTGCCATTACATACATTGTACCTTTCAATGGAAGGGCGTACATTAAACAAAACTGAACAACAAATTGTCTTCCATTTCAAAAGCCTCTTAAACTTTTTGATGTTCCATCACAGGCACTTGTGGTTTCACAACAATCAACTTTTCCACAGATGAATTTTCTTTTAAAAGTGAAAAACAAGAACTAATCAGTAAAACATGACTGAATGTGTGTTGCTTCTCAAAAGGTACAGTGCAGAGTTTATAGTTGAACTAAAATCATTGTGTTCTTTATGAGGATACAGTAGCTGTACAATACATACAATATAGTAATTTTACATGTAAATGACAGAAAGGTCACTATATATATATACATATTGACTTTTTTGCTTCAGAGAAAAAAGGGTTTTCTTACATGTCTTACATCTGACGTATTTGTTATTTGTAAATCCATAGTCCTTCACATCTCATCATTTTGAAGATTTGATCCTCAGAAGATTATCAGAAGAAAGATCTCATTAATATAATGGATAAATTTTCATATGATGTTTTGAGACTTTTCACCTGTTTTTTTATTTTTTCACAGAAACCTATTTCCAGTTATAAATAGTCTGTTGTTGACTTGTTGTGTATATGCTTTCACTAGCTCCTTTAGAATGTCAGGTAGCATTGTGCATTGTGTAACACAGAGCTGAACATGGGGATTGTTGCTAAAAACAAAGCTCAACTCTTCACATCTTAATGTTGTGTCACATTTATAGACCGATATGCCAACACAAACTTCAGTGAAACTTGTCTAATTGGCACTTAATTTTGCTTCAAGTTTACTTCATAATGTCACTGAACAATATCTAGTCAATCTGTCTTATTTTATTACCTTTATTTATTTATCAATCAATCTAACAATATATGTCAAATTATAGTATCTGTATTAGTCAATATATCTATTTAGATTTCTATCTTCGCTCTCTCTTGTATTTATCTGGTGTCTATCCATCCATACATATATACTATTCATCTATCTATCTACATTTGTAACATCTGTCTAGTGTCCACTCAATGTTTTCATCAAAATCAATTTTTGTGTCAGTAAATGTCTTGCTTGTATTTGTGGGCATATTCATCTGGGAAGTACAAGAGCTGGATATCTGGTTTGATCCGAGCGAGTGCAATATCCTGTTGTTTCTTGTGCACAATCAAGTAAGTGGCTGTAAGTGAATGAAATGTCATCTGACCAGGTGACCAGGAGGTGGTCAGGCTATTCCTTTGTTAAGAATATATCTGATGGATTGACCAAGGCCCTGGTGTCTATAGTGTCTGGATAATGTGGATATTCACTCAGTAGTTAATATTGCAATTGTATTTTTCGCAGTTTAACTTTAAGTAGAGTGTATGCAAGGAAAGCAATTCTTAAGACTTCAATGTTGTGGCGGTTTCAAATAGTATTAAATTAATTTCCTATAATTATTCCGCTTTCTACGAAGAATTTTACTTCTAATTTTGATAGGTTCATAAACAAGCAGAATATAAGAGTAACGATGAAAGGAATTATGTGTTACTGAAACTTCTGTAAGGTTACAGATTATTTTAAGTTGAGCAAATTATGACAGGAAATAATTATGAAGGTACTTCTTCAGAGAAACAATCATAAGGCAAGTTCTTGGAAGCTCAAACAAAATGTCAGTTTTAGCTTGTGTGCGAGATCTCTCTCTGTGCCACATAAAATTGTATTCCATCAATTAAAGGGTGTATGATGTATCTTGCATTGAAGGTCATCATGAAAGTTTTCCAATATTGTTCGTCCATTCTCCAGTATAGCAGGAAACCTGGAAAGAACTGGAGCTGTTTTGACTCCTGGAAATAAGAGACTGACATATTGCACGTCGTTAGAACTTCAATAAATGTCCTCTGGCTTCTTGGAATTTCCTGCTGCAATGAGTTTGTTGGCTTATTAAGTCACCCTGCTACATCACTGACAAGACCGTTCCTTTCCTAATTGGCCTATATAGAAGATTGGTGCACCAGTAATTTGAAACACCACTTGCGATAGTAAAAAGATATCTCCTTTTGGAAATTGCCAAATACAGCATATATGAGGGGCGTTCAGAAAGTTCATGGTTTATTTTATATGGACACCTACATTCAACATAGAACCATTAACTTTTGACAAGATAAAAGTCAGCAGTTTCAGAATGGATTTCCAAAGTTTTGCACAATTTGGACATTTTTGAATCATGCTGCCGTAGCCATGGAAACAGAAAGTGCAGGTAAGTGGGGCAGGTAATACTGGATCAAGACTGCCAATGAATTGTTGCTGAGAGAGACCTCGCTCTATCACTTGTATTATTGACATTGACAATAATTGAAACAAGATATAATATTAGTTTTAAAAAATACTCCCAAGTACTCCAAAAGCGTTAATTCATACATCTGACCCGTTGAAAACAATGTTCCTTGAAGCCCTCCAGACAAATCTGTGTGAAAGAATTTTGATCACACAAAGCATTTTCTCCTCCAGTGCCTGAAATTATAGCCCCCAGGACTTATTTAAAGCTATATGTCACAGGAATAGCCTTTAGGTCTCTTGTTCATACCTGTGAATCCATGCTTCGTCATAATTCCTAACACATATATTTTGTGTGTTTGAAAGTATATTTAGAACCTAATATCATATTTCATGTGTCAAATATTTTCAATCTCACTGATACAGGTGATAGCCACAATTCATTGGCTTTCTTTGTCTTTTAAACATTGCCTGCCCCACCTAGTTCAACTTTCTGTTTCCATGGCTACTACAGAATGACTTTAAAACCATCCAAATTGTCCAAAAATTTGGAAATCCATTCTAAAAATGCTTAAATCTATCCTGTAAAATATGTATTGTTCTACATTGAAAACAAGTGTCCATATAAAAAGAGCCGTGAACTTTCTGAATGCCCTTCGTTGCTTTTAAAAACCAAATGGCTTGCAAATAGTTGTTGCTTAATCTGAAATTTTCACAATTGGGAATTGTTGGATGCAGCTTTTATGATTCTTTTGTCAATCCAAGATTTCATCTCATCTCACATGGGGTGCCAAAAACAAACTCTCGAGTTTTTCTGACTCTCGAGTTTCTCTGACTTCCCTCAAACATCTGGGGGGGGACTATTTAATTATCGGGGAGGGGGGCAGGATCCTAACAGATCGCAACATTGCCATTTTTTTGCAGAATTATGCTCGCTTACCAATCTGCCAAAAATAGTCCAATTAGGAAGAGTATGCCAATCAGTCCCTATGAAGTACTGCAGTCATTAGAGACAAAGGTATGACATTCTCTGTGATTATCTAAAATTAAATAATTCTGTCTCATTAATTCTTGTGACCTTCGGATCCGTTCTAATTATTTGAATGATCTCTCTCAATTCGCTCCTACATTTCATCTCTGCATTTTGATAATGAGAACCTTGAGATGTTCTCTTTTAATTTTGTGCCATTTTGATGTTGTGTCTTGCATTTAATTTAAAATTTGAAATAATAACAATTTTTAAAAATTGTTTGAACCTCCTTTTGAGATAAGAGGTCTGCAATGCAGAGGTAGCTGGATGGTCAAAGGGGTCGACTGCGTTGGTTCTGCGCTGGAAACGTTAAGACCCCTCATATGGGGTATATAATTGCACAATCATATAGAGGCCTTTACAATAGGTGTGTCCTGTGTCAACTTCCCTGATATATTAGAACAGAGAAAAGAGGAGGATTTTTTTGCGTTCCACTCATTGTGTCAATATATTATTCTTAAATGGGAGTAATTGACACTTTGTGAGATTGAAATGAGAAATCAGTGAAACTTCTAGATTGAAAAATGTTGTGAACGGTTACAGTCATTCTATACCAAGTTCTTGTACATCATCTTTGTACATGAGACCTAGACCCTGAAGTTAAATAACTCTGACTTGCTTGACAAGAACTTTAACTGACTAGTCAGCTAAGTTGTCTAACTCTGACTTCACTTGACTTCACTTGACTTCACTTGACTTCACTTGACTTCACTTGACTTCACTTGACTTCAACTTAACTTCACTGACTTGACTTGACTTGACTTGACTTGAGTCACTTGACCTTAACTTACTTCAGCTATTTAAAGTAATTTTTTATCTCCTTTAGCCAAACTGTCAATAATTAATCTATTGCTTCAGGTGGCAAAAGCAGATTGATAATAAGGCATGCCTTCTTAACTCATATCATACATCATTAATTAACACATCCTGCTTCAAAATTGATATTTTCATTATCGGTCCAAAACACCATAAATACTCATTAATCTTGGTGATGAGCATATTTCCAGGCCAAAAGATAATTGTGTTGCACAATTCCTTGGTCAGAGCAACGGGAAGTAGAGGGTACACCTCATTGTGTCACACGTGAGCCCCCAGAGTTCACTTCAGAAGTGGGAAGATTATTTGAAAGTCAAGGCTACTCAAGGATAAGAATAATGGAAACACAAAAATAGATGTAGAATACATAGTCAGATGAAGAGAGTGTTTGTGTACAATAAGGCCTCGTGACAGGATAAACCCCCTTCCTCTTATTCCCATAATATCACTTACCCCCAATTTTTCCCGTACTTCCTCCTACTTCCCCTACTTCCCCCTTTTGCCCTGCTTATGCCCCCACTTGCCCTCGCTTCCTCAGCTTGCCCCCTGCTTCCCCCACTTGTCCCTGCTTCCCCTTATCACACAACCCCTAATAAGTTAGTAATAACATTTTCTCTTGTTAGGGTTACACATTGTGTGGGGTGTATCCTGTTATAAGGCTACAATCTAAGGACAAATTTATAAACTTCTTCCTTTTAAATAATTTATATTGAGATTTGTATAAAATTTTACACAACATGAAATTTTCATACTCTATTCAGTGACATGTGGGTCTCGGAAATATGGGGTATCGGGTGAAAATATCGAAATACAAGTCCAAGCCATGAAATAACCTATAAGTATTTCAGCAGACATATATTTCATTATTCAATGCTAATGACAATGCCAGGGGAGATTGAAGACCAACACAAATGTCTAAGATTTCCTCAGGAAAAAAATAATGATTGGTTGCTTGGCAACAGTGTTTATTGTAGCTACATTACTCTTATATACAGAAAATAAGAAAATGGGTAGGTGTAACAGAGGAGCATGACCAAGATATAACAAGACCCAGAAATGAAGATCTAATCACCCTAGACCATCACACAAATGCACTTCTAGTAACTGCGGCTTTTCCTCTTTGTTGATCAAATTTGATCTTCCTGATCTGTGTTATCTGTAGCATTCACGGTGCAAGGAAGTCATTCTGTACTGTCTACAAGTAGTATATAGGCTATAGGTTATTCACCAAGGGAGAAGGAGAGTTCCCCTGTGGCCTAGTGGTGAAGACTGCTTGTCCACTGGCTTTGAGGGCTTGGGTTCAAATCTCACACCGGGAACTCACTTTAGTCCGAGCCCATGGGACATTAAATGGAGGCGGGTTGTATCCAGTATTCTATGCTGGGGCAACTGAAAGACCCTGGGCATCCCTGAATTAATAGGGTATGTTCCAGAATCACAGTCTTCTCATCTCATCATCATACGGCAATCGCCTGCCTCAATATAGCCCACTAAGGTGCTGCAGAGGCGTAAAACACAAACAAACAAACAAACCAAGGGAGAGGAATATTTGAATTATCCAGTGAAGGGTCTAGCCCGCGCTGTGATATACATATACTCCTGATCGATAATTATTAGTCATTTCCTGTCACTTATGATTGTCATGGTCTTGGGAATGTAAGAGTCTGTCAAGTATGCATCACAATTTGTTGAGGATCCCTTTAATATACTATTTAGGAAAAGTGCCAAAAATTATTGTGACTTATAATATATTTGGTAAAAGTTGGGGGTCCTTCGTCTCAGCGTTTTCTCAGGTTTGACTACCAGATTTAGGTTATCAGTATGTAAACTGTAAAATCTTTTTAAAAATGTTGTTGCGTTTCATCTTGCATCTTGTGTTGTTCACAGATGATTTCATAATTGTTGACACTGAGACTGAACGTGAATTATTTTCAAGGACATGTATGTTATTCATAAGGGAAAGTGTTGTCAGAAGTTTTTGGCTGTCACACTTCCCGATCGAATATTATGTCCAAGCAAAAAAAATTCAATGCAGTCTCAGAATTATGAAATCATCTGTAAAAAAATGCTTGCAATTAAAGTACAACTGCTTTCTATTACAGATCTTCAATGCAAGGACGTACATTGTACATTAAACAAACTGAACAACAAATTTCCTTCCATTTCTAAAATTTCTTAAATTTTTTGATGTTCCATTACACAAAAATCCACTTTTCCACAGATGAATCTTTCTCAAGTGAAAAACAAGAACTAATGAGAAAAACATGGCTGAATGTATATTGCTTCTGCAAAGGTATAATTGATAGTTGAACTAAAATCGTTGTATTCTTTATGTGTATAGCTGTACAACATATAAAATGAAAGAAAGGTCGCTTTATTGACTTTTCAGCTTCAGTAAAAAAAGTTTTTTCTTAGATGTCTTATGTATCCATGTCTCACAGATTTGTTATTTGTAAATGCACAGTCCTTTACGTCTCATCATTTTGCAGTTCTTGTTCTCAGAAGATTATCAGAAGAAAGATCTCATTAATATAACGGATCAATTTTCATATGATGTTTTGAGACTTTTCACCTGTTTTTTCCACAGAAACCTATTTCGATCCAGTTATATATAGTCTGTTGTTGACTTGTTGTGTATACGCTTTCATTAGCTCCTTTAGAATGTCAGGTAGCATTGTGCATTGTGTAAATCTGAGCTGCACATGGGGATTGGCTTGATCACCACTGTTGTAGCAATATCAAATCGTATTCAATTTATTTCCAATGATTATCCCACTTTCTATGCAGCATTTTACTTATATTTTTGAGTGGTTCGTAAAGCAAGCAGAATATAAAGCAATGATGATAAAGAATTATGTGAAACTTCTGTAAGGTTACAGATTATTTTAAGTTGAGCAAATTAAGGTAGGAGATTAATTATGAAGTTAATTCTTCAGAGAAACAATCATAAGGCAACTTCTTGGAAGCTCAAACAAAATGGCACAATCTTATGTATCGATGGTGAAAGTGCAAAATCTCTTAAGTCAAAAAAAGGTGTTTTTCAGAAATTGAAAAAAACTGTCAAGTGTATTTTTTTATGGTAATGTTTATCAATATGTGAGTTAGGCTCAACTTGATTTATAGAAAGTGACACCCTGTTTTAGCATAATTTTTTTGTCAGAGGTTGTTGACCTCTAGCATTGATGTCACATCAGATATGATTGAAAATGTTGACTTACAAGGTTTTGCACTTTCACTTAGTAAGGTGCAAAACCTTGTAACTCGACCATTTTTCACACTTTAAAGCAACTTGCAGTATTCAATGTACCTTTAATCTATAGGTAAACAGTAAAAATATATAATTTGACCGTGATAAATAACAACAGCTAATTTTAATTAGTGGCTACAACGGCAAAAATGAGGAAAATGACACTTTTTTCAAATTTTTGTGCACGCTTTTTTTCAATAGCCTATAATATATTAGGCTATATCACCACAATAAATATAGGGAGGTAAAATATTTTTAAAAGGAAATTTCCTGTGAGCCATAAAAAAAGAACCGCAATCATAATTTTTCAAAAAAGGTTGAAATATCCTAAATATGTGCTTCAAAGTTCTGATTTGAGTTACAAGGTTTTGCACTTTCACTTTTTGGAACTAATCGACATACAAGGTTTGGTGAAACCATGGTTAAATCATTCTGTTACAGCTTCCAAAAATAGCAAAGAGGCAAGGTGAACAATTGACAACATGTATTGGATATTGAATTAGTCATTCCACTCAAAATCTAAAAATAGCAAAATTTTGACATACGAGGTTTTGCACTTTCACCATCGATATACAGTAGCGAACGAAAAATTTAGACCGCGTCAATATTTTGTCAATACAAGAAATATAAGTGTTCTACTGAAAAAATTCTGCATTGACTTTATTGCCTTGGTATCAGGGAAGTTCTACATTAGAGAAAACTTTAACTATTTTTATCACTTACTTGAATATGTGTGATAAACAAATATTACAGGTTGTCTAAACTTTTGGACTGATGCTACTTACATCCACAAAGGCCCTTAAGGGTGAGGTAAGGCGGGTAAATTATTCAATGTTATTTTAGACAAGTTATTCAGTCATGTTTCATATGATTTAAAGGCGATCAGTCATGACACAGACAAAAACATATGAAACTTTAACTGTAAGCCCAGATCGCTCAGTCAGTAGAGCACTTGCCTCGCAAGCGAGGGACCCAGGTTCAATCCCCAGGCTGGCCATCATGTCATTCAACCACCTGAAATTTTTGTTTATCACGCAATTTCAAGTAAGTGATAAAACTAGTGCAAGTTTTTTTTATTGTACAACTACTCTGATACATGGGCAAGAAAATACATGCAGACATTTTTCAGCTCAGCAACTATTTTTCCCTATATTGACGTGGTCTAAACTTTCGTCCGCTACTGTAGCTTGTGTGCGAGATCTCTCTCTGTGCCACATAAAATTGTATTCCATCAATTTCAGGGTGTATCTTGTAAGGACAGTTTGCATTATAGGCCTTCTTCTGAAGAAGTGCTTAACTTTTGAATTTTAGATACAAGCCGACAGTTCAGCAAAGTGAAAAACTCCTGCCTCTGTTTGTTTACACAGTCGCCATTTTTAATGATGCATTTTGGGTAGTGAAAAATGCATTGTGGGAGAAGATTGTTTTAATCTTTTTTTTAAGTTAATAATTTTAAGTGTTTTAATCAATAATTGTCCTAACAATTATTTAGCATTGTCACACATCAAATATCAGCCAATGGTCATGTCACAATGTGATTGTGACATCACAGAGGCAGTCAGCAAACATGGAAGCTGTGATTTAGCCTGGATTTTTCAGTGTTGTTGATTTAATTCTCTCTTGAGTCGGATCAACAACTTTTAGATGACTGTTCTCTTCAAATATAAAGTGGTGAGCTTCTCAACTTTGATTATGTTTAATTATATAGTTATAAAGGCAGTGGTGTTCAAGTATATCGGGTTGTTGGAGTTCCTGAGCCAAGATCTGTTCATCATTCCCCAGAATGATGAAGTTCATTATCTAGTTTTGACCCCCAGTCTGGAAATAAGAGACTGACATAGTGGCCATGTCGTTACAGCTTCAATAAGTGTACTGGCTTCTTGGAATTTCCTGCTGCAATCCGAGTTTGTTGGCTTATTAAGTTACCCTGCTACATCACTGACAAGACCGCTCCTGTCCTAATTGGCCTATATACAAAATTTGTGCGCTGGTAATGTGAACCAGCACTTGCGATAGTAAAAAGATATCTTCTTTTGGAAATTGCAAAATACAGCATATAGCTTTTAAAAACCAAATCTTCTGCAGATTGCTGTTTAGTTGCTTAATCTGAAATTATCGTTATTGTGAAGTGTTGGACAGCAGCTTTCTGTGATTCTTTTGTCAATCCATGATTTCATCTCATCTCACATGAGGTTCATGCCCAAAAACAAATTCTCAAGTTTCTCTGACTTCCCTCCTACATCAGGGGGTGACTATTTAATTATCGGGGAGGGGGGGGGGGGGGGTTGGACACTTCAATGCTATTTTTGGATGGCATAAAAATAACTTGCCACATATTTTTTGCGTCATAAGTTTTGCTAATATATCCTTGTCTATGACAATGACAACAGGAGGTCCTGCTTGGGCCTTTCTGTCATCATGAATTATTGTCAAACACCGGAGACAAGAATTTCAGACTTATCAAATTTTCAACCGTAATTATTTGTCTTCAAGCAGAAATTTCTAAAAAGTGCTCCGTTTCTGAGGAACATAGCAAAGAATCTGCTGATGGAGTCAACAAATTTAAAATGAAATGTACAAAATGAATCTATTGTGCATTCTTTCCATTCTGTAATTTAGTTCTAAGCATCTATCTCCTTCATTTCAGAAATTCCATCTTGGTATTAAATCATTTGTCATTTTGGAAGTGGCTCAGATCTGCCACCTCAAGCAATCATGAGAAAGTGGAGAAACTTAAGATGAGAGTAATTGACACTTTGTGAGATTGAAATGAGAAATCGATGAAACTTCTAGATTGAAAAATGTTTTGAACGGTTACAGTATTTCTATACCAAGTTCTTGTAGATCTTTGTACATGTCTTGTGAGCGAGTTTGTTTTACATCCCATCAGCACCTAATTTGGCCATTTGACGACAGTGTAAATGTCTCACTGGACTAAATAACTTTAGGAGCGAATTTCAGGGATGATCTACCAACACATGTTATACTGCACTTTTACATTAGACAGCAAGTTATAAAACAGAATTTTACTGCTGGCCAATATACTAAAATATTGGCTGACATTTAAAGGTAGTAAGTCCGCCGATTCTATGTAAAATTAAACTTGCCTTTAGAGATCACAAACTGATCGATTTTAAGTAAAGTAAACACCTCCAAGCAACAGAATTGCTTGTTTTCCATAATTAAGTGAGTTTAATTGATTGTAAAGCCTTAAATTACTTGAGGAGAGCCCTGCATTGCTTAATTTGTAATCAAAACAGGACTTTTTCACGGCATGAAAAACCGTTTGTTACATATTTAAGGAATCTATCTTCACATATTGAGCATATTATGACAGTTAAGTATATTTTGTTGTTAGAATAGGTTTGATATGACTCTAATCTTTCCTTTGGACATCGTTTTATTTTAGCGACATACTAACTTTAACATGCTTTCAGCCATTGAAAGCTCTGCTTTTATAGTGGATGAAATTAATCTTAGATGGGTTTTGTAGACTTTGCATGTGCTAAAAGAATTGATTACCTATGATAAGGTGTAAAATCAACATTCATGGTCATCATTTTTGTTTGCATGTCAGTTCGTGCAGTACATGAAAATTTTCTTTCTTCATTCTTCATAGATTAAAATTAAGGGCCAACAATAATAAAAGCTGATATGAGCTTTGTTGAGTCCTGCTTAGTGTGGTTTTTCCTTACTGGTTTAGCAAAATGGAAGATTGTTATATATGTAGAATGTGTGTGTCAATGTTCCACTAAGTGAAATAAAAAAATCAAATTCAAATTCAAATCCCACTTTTTGAAACGTCAAACTATCCAGAGTGATGCAGTTGCCGTATCACATGTTGAGCAACCATCACATTTCACAAAACGTGGTCTTTACGAGTATGACGGATGTTACAATCTTACAATCATTATCAACGATATAATTTCCTTGTGTAACAGAAGCTTCCTGCTAACTGACTAGCCAATTTCCTTAACAATCTTTTTGCAATACCTCCAGGTTTTATAGCCAAACTGTCAATAATTAGTCTATTGCTTCAGGTGGCAAACAGAGATTGATAATAAGCATGCCTTCTTATCTTATATCATATATCATTAATTAACACATCCTGCTTCAAAATTGACTTCATCATTTTCAGTCCAGAATACCATAAATACACATTAATCTTGGTGATGAGCATTATTTCCTGGCCAAAAGATAATTGTGTTGCACAATTCCTTGGTCAAAGCAACAGGAAGTAGAGGATACACCTCATTGTGTCACACGTGAGCCCCCAGGGCTGAGTTCACTTCAGAAGTGGAAAGGCTAATTAAAAGTCAGGGCTGACTGAAGAATAAGAATCATGGAAACACAAAAATAGATGGGACACTTCCGCCATCAACAGGAGAATACATAGTTAGATGGCTCAATCCCAGTTAAACGGGCAAATTCCAAAAATAAAGAATGCTCAAAGAGTATTGGCTGTCATTTCTCGTAGAATCATTTTAAAATGTTGAAATTTGGCAGTTATTTAGAATGCTCATATAGAAATTTAGTGACATACAATATACATGTAATATGTGATAGCAACTGGGGTAAATTCCACGTTGAACGGCCAAAAAACGGGAAAATGGCATGTCCAATGGCTGTGTGGTTTCATATAATATGGTGCTGTGGCACTATTTTTGCTGTCATTGACTTGAGAAATGAATGGAAATGTGCTTAACAAAAATGTCCTTTGAACAAAAAAAATAATAACTCATTTTAAAATATTAAAAAAATTCACATAATTCTAGTAAAATACGTTACCAAGATTCAAGGCCAATTTAATCATGTTAATATTTGCCAATTCACAAATTTAAGAACTTCATTAGCAAGTTTGAGAAGTCTAGTTTTTGATGCAATTTACGGTCAACATATTGAAAACTCTCTTCACAGCATGCCAAAGAAGGTCAAAAAGTGATTTTGTCGTTTTTAGATGTAACTTACGTTACCATAGCCTACAGAAAGACCAATAGAGATGGAAAAATAACGTGCACGCACTTTAAGCGGCGTCAAAGGTTCATGACTAGTGAGGCTCTAGATGGGGTTTTGTGTCCCTCAATCCCTTGGCCATATTACTTGTGAATTCCTTGTCCCTTTGCAATTTTTCCAGAGCCTGTCCCTCTGCTCTAGAGGGGGTTTGGTGTCCCAATGTCCCTTGGCCATTACACTTTTGAATTGTGTCATTAAGATAAATAGTAAATACACTAGTGTCAAATAAAGAAAAGACTCATAAGGGTTGGGCCTGTGATCTATCCATACCAAATGTATTTATGCTTGTCTGTCTATCTGTCGTATGTCAGTTAGGGCTCTGTATCGATACTTTTTTCTGATACGATACGTATCACAATGCATTCAGTTCGATACACGATACGTATCGCGATACGGCATGCCAAAGTTAAAAGACTAAAAAAAATAATAGGATGCTGCATTACTTTAACATTTGATTTTGCTCACTATAAATTGGAAACTAACCTATAATTGTATTAGCATTAAAGATTCACCTTTAGCACAAGCAAATAACAAAAATAAAAAAAGACCAAAATTTCTTTTTCACTCAGTCTAATAGGCTCAAATCCATTCAGCTAAAAGACAAAATCACAAATAGGCCATGAACATAAATTATACCTAAACTGTTAAAAATACTCTTGGTTATTCTATTTTGCTTCACTGTCACTTATATATATATATTGGCTATAACTGTCATGCATTTTTAATATATTGGATATTAAGGATATTTTTATTTTTTCAAAGTGTGAAAGTATTCAACTGTTCATCATACCAATGGCTAACCAACTTGAAATTTATGCAATGCCTATTTGTTGAGAGTTGCCATTGCAGTCTTTCCATCACTTGCTTAAACTACATCAATAGTTTGAAAATGAGGAAGCATGATTTATATATGTTGTCTTCCTTTATTTTAGGCATTCAATAACTTGTAATCATCATGTTAGATAATTAACAAGTTACAACTAATAACATAGGCTATGATATAAATGCTCAGGTACAATTGTGAATCCTGACCATGGACAGTTCATGTCCTGACAAAGACAGTGAACCCCCAATGGTCTAAATTGCAATTAGCCCAGTTGGTGGGAATAAGAGCTGAATACTCTCCTGAACATCCAGAATTGCAATTAGGAATGCCAGATTTCAATGAGCAGTAATTCCCAACTTTCACACATTGGCTTGGCAGGTTTTCCATGAAGCATATTCACTACCCCACTCACGGAAATGCACGAAGCGGTCAGATTCGTGTGACCCCTGACCCTTGAATTTCAGTCAATTTAGTTTCTTAATTAATTTTTTTTCCGTAACAGTGGAACACCAAAATCGACTGGGCTCAAGGAAATATTCCATTGAGTCTGTATTTCAAGTTTGAATGAGATTGGTGAGAGAGGACGATCACTAGAGTGCTAACAAGATTAGCCAAAATGCTTATGGTAAGAGCTGGCTGACGCCGCTAAAAACGATTAGAGTGCTAACAAGATTAGCCAAAATGCTTATGGTAAGAGCTGGCTGACGCCGCTAAAAACAATTATTTTTTATTTTTGTAGGTCCTTGATGCCTGAGATCATCTGGTAAATTTCATGAATTTGTGATGATTATTTTTGCACTGAGAAGGGAAAAAGCGTCCAAATTTGTGTAAATTTGTTCTAAACAGTGTAAATTACGTTACTATTTCTCACTTTAACCTGTGAAATTGCATTGGAAATGAGCAAAATAAAAGTTAAGATTAGTGAAAGATATTCCAGAAACTTCACTTCTTGGCAATGTATAAAAGATATTGAACAAAAATTTCCATTTCCGTGATGGTCTTTTTCACATTTTTTAGACTGGAATTTGCTCATTTAACTGGGATTGAGCCAGTCTATGAAGCAAGTGTTTGAGTGCAATAAGGCCTCATGACAGGATACACCGGTCCAGTGGCGTATTTATGGGGGGGGGGGCATTGGGCCATTCGCCCCAGGCCAAAAATTAACATGGAAAAGATAAGAAAAGCCGTGGAGCGCCGCATATTCATCCCATGTCCATGCAACAGGACAATGACTATCGCCCGGTGACTCTAACAGCCGTACTGTCTAAATGTCTAGAAAGAGTGGGCTTAGACCTGCTCCAACCTCTCATCAATTCCTCAATGGATCCTATGCAATTTGCATATACAAGAGGCAGATCAACATCAGATGCAGTGGTGACACTTTTACATAAGATAACTAAACACCTCGATATAACATCTTCCAACACAGTGCGACTTCTTTGCATTGACTACAGCAGTGCTTTTAATACGGTGCAACCCCATCTCATGATTGACAAACTGAAACATCTATCTATACCAGAATTTTTACAACTTTGGGTGCTTGATTTTCTGACTGGTAGACCCCAATATGTTCGCACTTGCCTGGAAACATCAACCGTTAAAACTCTAAATACTGGAGCCCCACAGGGCTGTGTGCTCTCCCCAGTACTTTTCTCGCTTTATACTAATGACCTTAGATGGAATTCAAGTGATGGAAATGTAACGATCGCAAAGTATGCCGATGATACGATCATAATCGGATTGATTACTAAGGACAATGCAACAGAATATCTACAATGTGTAGACTTTGTGAACCATTGGTGCAAGGACAATTTCTTGGAATTGAATGTGAAAAAAACTAAAGAATTGAGAATTGATTTCAGACGTAACAATAATGTAAATTGTCAGTCTATTTATATTAATGATGCAATTGTTGATGTTTGTACTGATTACAAATATTTAGGTCTTGTTATTGACAATCGTCTTCGTTTCGAACAACATGTAACCGATCAATGTAAAAAGGCCTTTAGAAAGATTTATTATGTCAGAGCTTTGTCGAGATTGGGCGTAGACAATGATATTATTGTGATGTTTTTTAATGCAACTGTTATGCCAACACTTACTTACGGAATTATCGCTTTCTATAATTTTCTGAGAGAAGATCTGAAACGTAAATTAACAAAACCGAGAAAAGTATGTAAAAAAATCCTCAGGGGCAACGATATTAATTTGAATAGTATTGAGGAAATACACTCTAAAGATGTTATAAAAACAGCAACAAAAATTGTCAGAGACGTACTACATCCTCTTAACACTGAACTGTCCCGTACCCCTAGTGGAAGAAGATGGCGTGTACTGCCTATGAGAACGTCTAGATTTAAAAATTCCTTTGTTCCCAGTGCCATTATTTTACTTAATCAAAATCATATTATTATATAAACTAATTCTGATTAACTGAGTGTACCATTTCAATGACCAGCCAAAATTTCACATGTACTGCGCTACTACGTGACCAATAAAACTTCTTATTCTTATTCTTATTCTTATTCTTATATGATGCCCACCCCCTCAGGTCATTTCTAGATACGCCCCTGCACCCGTCGCTCCCTTTTCTTATTCCCAAAATATCAGTTACCCCCAATTTTCCCCCTGCTTCCCCCTTTTGTCCCGCTTATGCCCCACTTGCATGCCCTCGCTTCCTCAGCTTGCCCCCGCTTCCCCCACTTGTCCCCGCTTCCCCCGGCATAACTTGCCCCTTTCCCCCAATTCCCCCTCCTTACCCCCACACTGCCCCTACCAACATTTTCTCATGTTAGTGTTACACGTTGAGTGGGGGACACTGGGGTGTATCCTATCATGAGGCTACAATATAAGACAAGTAAAGCATTAAAGACATTTTTACACTCTATTCACATTGCATCTGCCTGGTGAGAGATTAAATATGGCATCCATGTGCTACACGAAGGCTACTTAAAAATTGTAAATCTGTACATACATAGATATTTCATTTCATTTATCAAGTTGTTGCCCTTGACTCCTTGAACTTAGCACTAACCATAAAGTTATTATATCATATGATCAAAGGGGGCAGTGGCGTAACTAGGGGGTCTTGAGGGGGGGGGGGGCACCTGGGGGGACATGCGATTCTCTGGGGGGGGCACCCATAATACTAATTGTATATTTTAGCTAAGGTTGAAAAGTTCATATGGGGGGCACCTGGGGGGCACAGGTCCAATATGGGGGGCATGTGCCCCCGTGCCCCCCCATAGGGACGCCACTGAAAGGGGGTATACATTAAAGTGGCTCAGTGATGTTTTAGTCATTTGGTCTGAGTAACCCCTAGACCACCCTGTCTGGATCCGCCACTGTGAGGTGTGATAGACACATATTCCTGATCCCATGGTGAATAACCAAGTAATACCATGAGACAAACAATCAAGCACGTAAACATACAGTACAACCATATTAAAGTAGCTCAACATAGTGATCCGTAGTGATCCAGAGTGGTCCGGATAAAGAGTGATCTGTAGTGATCTGAGATGATATAAAAAAGATGAGACATAGACATGACACAAGAGAGAAGGTGAAGAATTTGCTCCTGAGAAATCCTCAAATTACTGCTTTTTCGGAACTAGAAGAGAGAGAAGAATTGGTCAAGGTGTTTGGTCACACTACAGAGCAGACTCGAAAATACAGATCCATGGAAAATACCACCAGGAAAGTGACTTTTTGGACATTTTTAGTGTCGATTTGGCCATTTTTCCCCTATTTTCGCCCAGGGAATAGGGAGGGGGGCATTGACACAGTTATTGTCCAAACTGTCAGCCCCTGCTCTGAAAAGGTGTGAAACACTGTGATACACAAGACCATGTCACCTCCAGAAAAACAGGTGGAAGAGGGAAAACCCCAAGAGGCTGACCATGTGACTGCTGAAACTGACGAATCACAGCAGGAGAAGGGAGACCACACCCCCAGGGAGATCCAAAAGAAGATCCAAAGGATCCAGGTGAACGAGGAGAGGCTGAAGATGACCCAGAAAAGGATCCTGATGACCATGATAAGGCCCCGGAGCATGAAGATAGTAGCCAAGCACAGCTTAACCATGGAAACTCCCAGGAGACATCTCAAGACTTATTGGATATAGAAAATTGCACAGCAAACTGCATATACAAATCAGAAGCGGAACCGAAGTGCAAATATATCCAGTGCTACCTATGCCAAGTGTGTTTCCATATTGAGTGCGTCAACATAGATCAGAAAGAGCTCAAGAAGATTCGGTTTTGGCCCTGCCCAGATTGCAGACTTTTGTGCAGAAATGTAAAAAGCCTTCAAAAGTCTATGAATCAACTGCATGAGTTAATTGGAAGTTTGTCTTCTGCTGTGAATGGTTCATTTGTGGATAGCCTTTCACACACTGACAGTGGCAGTTATGATCATCTGGAAACATTGCTGGCTGAGAAATCAAAAGAATGTGAAAAACTCAAGGCAGAAAATGAGAAATTAGTGCAGTGCATCAACTCCAAAGAAGAAACAGAGACAGATGACAGTGACTCTTCTGGAAATGAAAGTGACTGTGAAATAGTTGATGATGTGACCAAGTTAAGTGAAGGAGACACCATACAACCCTATGGACACTTGGTTATTGGTGACTCTCTGATAAAGGACTTTCATCCCGTGGTGGATGGTATTCAGGTTGCCTGTATGAGAGGTGCAAAGTACCAAGATGTCACAAAGAAGCTGAACAAGGACAAGAGACGTTTCGAAAGTATTACAATTGTCTGCGGAACAAATAACATCTCGTCAAAGATGAACATTGAGAAAATTACAGAGGATGCTGAGAGACTCCTTTGCGTGGCAAAGAAGAAATCTGAACGAGTTGTTCTGTCAAGTATTCCTCCTAGACTGGATAGTGCTGTGACAGATCAACAACTGCACAGCATGAACGAGCGACTGACAGTTACAGCTGCAGCACATGATGTTCAATTTGTTGAGCAGGACAAAAATTTCAGGTTTATGAGTGAGATACCTGATGAGTCTTTGTTGCTTGCTGATGGCCTGCACCTTTCTGCTGCTGGAGTAAATAGACTTATCTCGAACCTGAAACTAAATGACTTGGTGAAGTGCAACCTCAGTCAAGTTTCGGGTAATAAAACAGACTTCAAAAACACCCTTGACTCCAATGAAAAACGAAAGAAAAAACCAAGTACACGAACTGGGAATGGAACAACTGTTTTCTTTGGAAAAGATTCCATCTTCAGTAACCTGCACATGACTACACCCATCATAATTGATGGACAGAAATTTAGCTGTAATGAACAGTACTACACGCATGCAATGGCTAATTTCTTCCACGATGAGGCAACTGCAAAGAGAGCCCTGATCACCAATGATCCATACGAACTTGTTGATCTGCACAAGAAAATTGCAAATTATGATCAACATAAATGGTTGCCCGAAGCTGAGAAGGTGTTGTACTTGGCTAATTCAGCTTAGACATCACCAAGATACTAATACCATTGGAAAAGCTGGTATCTAACTGACAGTTTTGCATGTTAGCGCCCAGCTAAGGATTAACACTATTAATAACAGCAAACAAACAATCAGATTATTGTTTATTTTGCAAAAATTTAAAGTTAAAAGGTATAATAGAAGAAGCATATGATGTCTAAGTCAGTTAGATACCTCATTGTCGGGTTCTAACATGAATTTTTGTCAGTTAGATCCCTCCCTCCGGTCGGGATCTAACTGACAAAAATGCATGTTAGAACCCTCCAAATCGGTATCTAACTAATACTAAGTACACTCAAAACAGTGCAGCACGAACAGCCCTCTTGGAAACCCGTGACAATCTGATTGGCGAAGCTTCATACAGTAGAAAATGGGGAATTGGTGTTCCAATCCAAAACAAAAGTGTTTGTGACTATCGATGCTGGACTGGTAGTAACGTAATGGGAAAAATTCTCATGAAGATCCGCGAAGCCCTGATTGACAAGAAAGAAACCTACAGAAGTCGAACCAATGAAGATAGACAGTGTGACAGACATTATGAGAGACACTATGAGAAACGTTATGACAATCATGTGAGATCTTGCTGGTTCTGTGGTGAACAAAATCACTTGTCTGATAATTGCAGACATGGCTACAAATTACAATGTAACCATTGCTACTAGTATGGTCATAAGGCCAAATTTTGTACCTCTTGCTAGGATGCTGGCAACGAGAATGTAGCCGTTGATTATGATTATAATGTTTCTGGTGCTAAAGCGTTAAATTTTTATTCTCTTAATGAATCTTTCAAAACTTGTGATTTTAATATGAATATGATACAAAATGATTTTAATGTGAATGAGCTGCATTGTAGAACAAATACTTCTGCACACAAGTTTAATCATAATGGCTTAGATGGTAAATCTAAAGAAAGAATCAGTAAAAATTTCATAATAGGAAGTCTAAATGTCAGAAGTCTTTGTTCTAAGATTGATCAACTACAACTATTTGTACAAATTCATGATTTTGATGTGTTCAGTGTAAATGAGACGTGGTTAGATGAGTCAGTGAAAGACCAAGAAATTGAAATACCAGGTTATAATGTAGTAAGAAAAGACAGGAACAGAAATGGTGGAGGTGTGTGTTTCTACATTAGAGAATCTATCGATTTTACTGAGAGAAAAGACATTGGTAATGCAATTGAAAGTATTTGGTTTACTGTAAAACATGAGAATAAGTGTGTTATTTTTGGAACAATTTATCGACCACCAAATTCTACTTCTGCATATTATGATAATATATTAAGCGAAATTCAAAGGGCAAGAGATATTGCTGATCATTTGATTATAATGGGAGATCTAAATTATGATTACGTTATTGATGAAAGTTTATGTCAAAATCAAGTTTTCAATATTGAAATGCTATTTGATCTCAAACAGCTGATTCAAGAACCAACAAGGGTAACTGTGAAAACAAAGTCGTTGATTGATATTATTCTTACTTCTGATTATGAATACCATGACAAAACAGCTGTCATAAACACAGCAATGAGTGACCATGATTGCGTATATTCAGAATTCAAGCTGATAAAGAGCTTAAAGAATCAGAAACATAAGCAAATTAATTATAGGGACTTTAAGAAATTTGACATTGAGTTATTTTTAAAGGACCTGATGAATGATCCAGCAATATCTGATCTGAAATTTGAAAATGAAGACTTATGCAAGAAGTGGGATTTGTTTAAATTGGCCTTTATCAATACAAGCAATAAACATGCACCTATCAAAACTATGAGGGTTAAAGACAGATACTATCCATGGGTAAATGCTGAAATTGTTAAACTTATGTATCAGAGAAATCATGTAAAGAAATGTGCTATCAGAACTAAAAGTGAATGTATGTGGCAGAAATTCAGATATTTGCGAAATCAAGTGACTGACAAAATTAGAATTAGTAGAAAGAAATATTATAAAGAAAAAATAGATGAATGTGGAAAAGATTCAAAGAAAATGTGGAAATGTATTAACAAAATCACAGGAAGTAAGACACATAAACCACCTCATAAAGATTTAACTTCTGAAATGTTTAATGATCATTTTAGTACTATTGGAGAAAAGATAATTTCCCAAATGTCTAGTAAACCTGAAAATCTACCATGGAAACAACCTGCCTGTGATACTGTTTTTACATTCAATACTATTGATGATGAATATGTTTGTAAATTACTGAAAAAACTTGGAAATGATTCTAATACTGATGTTTTGGGTTTTGACTCAAAGTTACTGTACTTAAGTTTGAAGATAATTGCACCTATACTTAGTAAACTATTTAATGCTTCAATTGCTACTTGTGTTGTACCAAATGATTGGAAAACAGCTTGTGTAACACCAGTATTCAAAGGCAAGGGTGATGTGACAGATAAAAATAACTACAGGCCCATTTCTCTCATAGCTCATATTTCTAAAATATTTGAAATTTGTGTTCATAAGCAGTTGCTGGCTTATTTCGTGGATAATAATTTAATAAGTATAGATCAGTCTGCTTACCTCAAATTGCATAACACTCAAACTTCTCTCCATCGAATAGTAGATGATTGGATAGATAATCTATGTTTTAATACATTGACTGGAATATGTTCTTTTGATATTAAAAAGTGTTTTGATTCCATTGATCATGATCTGTTACTAAGAAAGATGCAATTTTATGGTATAAAGAATGTTGAGTTGGGTTGGTTTAAAGATTATTTGACAGACAGAAGTCAAGTAGTAAGATGTCATGGAATTATTTCAGAAAAACGTAGTGTTAATGTAGGTGTCCCCCAGGGGTCTGTATTGGGACCTATCCTATTCATTATTTTTATTAATGATATAAGTCAACATGTCTATACTGGTACTGCCAACCTGTTTGCCGATGACACATTGGTTTATTGTACAGGAAATGATCTATTTGAAACAAAGTCAAAATTACAAGAATGTGTTAACGAGATTTCAAACTGGTATAAAAAGAATAATATTGTTATTAATGAAGATAAATGCTGTTCCATGTTAATTGGTCCAAAAAACAAAAAGGATAATGTTGATTTTGATATTATGATTAATGACTGCAGTGTGAAAAATGTGAAATCTATGAATTATCTAGGTATGGAAATAGATGATGCTCTGACGTGGAACAACCATGTTAACAGATTATGCAAATCTTTATACCTTAAAACATCAAAATTTGCAAGGTTAAGTAAAAGTCTTCCGAAGGATATTTTAATTAAAATTTACAATTCTACGATACAGCCTACTATTGATTATGTAATTTCAGTTTGGGGTTGTACTAGTTTCAAAAACATTAATAAGGTGCAGAGACATCAAAATTATTGTGCAAGAATTGTAGAGAAGAATTTTGACTTCATAAACTATCGAGGTTTGAAATTAGTTAAACAATTAGGGTGGATGAATGTTATGGAGCGATGTCACTATTTCCAAACCTTACTTATGTTCAAATGTATCCATGGTCTGGCTCCTCATTATCTAACAAACAATGTTATTATGGAAATTGAAATCAAGGAGAAAAGAACTAGAAAACACAGTATGGATCTTTATCTACCTGTTCCTGAAAATGAATTTCATAAGAAAATGTTTTTCTATAGAGGAGTCAGATCATGGAATAATTTACCAAATAATTTAAAAGATTGTGATAACTTAGAACAATTCAAGCGTCTTTTGAAACAACATGTAAAAAATGCAGCTCATGAGTGATTTTTTTATCTTTGATATTTATTTGTGTGGTTTTAGTTGTTTATGTATGTTGTTAGTGTCTTATTTTACTAATTTTGACGTATCTGATTTATTTTACTGTTGATAGTTCTTAAAGGACCCAGTTGTAAAACAGCCGAGGCTGATCTGGTCATCCTTTTCAAATATATTTGAAATAAAAAAAATAAAATAAAAATAAAAAATATAAATCTATCTGTAGAGATCTACTTATCCACTTTTAGTGTTAATCAATAATGTCTATTATCAAGGATAATAAGTCAAAGAACAGATAAAATCCATCTAACAATTGAATATATTGATTACAGAAACAGATCCAGAAGTTATTTGGTATGGAAAAGTGAATTTATCAATATTAATTTTAATTAATAGATACAGATCACAACAGATCACTCCAGATCGATCACTCCATATCAACCAAGATCACCATAGATCGCTCTAGATCGATAGATATTTAGTGTCGATCAAAACTGACGAGCCACTTTATGATGGTTGTACTGTAGGACGATAAGTTGACAACAAAGAATATAGGAATTATTGCAATGTAATACAGGTAGATAGATAGATAGATAAAAGATTCTACAAATTGCAATGAAGGTTGTTGCATTAATGGACCCAAATATATACTGATGAACAGTTAGAGACAAACAGTTAGGTGCCAATGTTCAGTGAGTGACCAGAGGCGTAATTTATATGGAAAATGTGGGTGGGACACTCGGCGACATGGTCGAAATTGGCTCTCGGATCGGCAAATAAACGAAGTCAGTCAGGTTTTTACACTAATGAATTTCAAACTTTTTCATGGTAACCTGCTCAAGCAGAAAGGTAGGGGACATGTCTTTTAGAACTGCTCATGTACTGTACATGCTGTGATACATTTGCCAGAGATTACCATTGATCTTCTGTTCGTAGATAGCATTCAACATAGAGGTGTGGCTTACAACATCGAAAGCTTTGGAGGAGTCCATAAAGGTCAGATACAATGGCTTTCCAGTATCACGTGCTTCAGCCATGACCTCGGTGACAGCAAGTGCGGCATACATGGGTGAACAGTTAGTAGTGAAGCCAAATTGTAAGTGACTCTGGGACTTGTCCAGGATTTTATCAGTCATCGCAAGCATATGCTTCTCCAGGACAGCGGTGATGGTAATTCTTCTATAACTGTTTGGATCCTTGTGATTTTTTCCCTTCTTTAGTATCGGGAGAGGATGCCCAGCTTGAAGGTGGAGGGTAGCTTGCACGTTTGTATTGAGTTGTTGCAAATATGTAGCCGGATGCCAATCAATGAGGGTGATGCCATCTTTTAGCTAATTCCCCCCATATAATGTTAAGGCACGTATCCCTGTGAGAGGTAGCTAATTGAGTAGATGGACTCTTCGCCGGGGATCCTGCGGGAGACACCCTAGCACTTGCCGCCACGAAACACCTTACTCAAGAAATACCAGAGGCTCGAGAGTTTAGTTTCACGTATCCATTTAATACACAATTTATAAACAGTTACATTAGGAGTCATTCGAAGAACCGATGGTAACCAACTTATCAATACATTAAACAACGATCTTAACGAATTACATACATCATAAACTAATGCCATCTCAATATATGAATTAGTGCTTGTTCCTGATATTCTGGTGGTCATAATGGACTTTGTGCACCTAGGCATGTGCGGTGGCAACTGTGCGTATTGATATGCGTCTATGGTGATTGAATTCGCCATATGGCTTGATATGTCCCAAGGAGAGATCAGTTGCAAACAGACCAGGAAAGTGATGCAAGGGCCTGTTCATTAGGCAAAGTTGAAGTTGCATCAGACCGCGTGGCGTTACTTAGGTATTATTGCAAAATGAAGGCCTGGGGGACCATGACATAAGTTATAGATAAGGAATTATGGAAGAAATGTTGGACGTTTATGAGACCATATGTGGCAGCATGTGGAAACATGCAGAAATGGCAATCAAAAACTTTACTGGAGACAATAGTCATTGCGGCCATTTTGCATTGATGAGACATAAAGCAATTTATAGTCGTCATTTTATCCTGAAAACTTACTTATATTGTTTAAGTTAGTTAGATAGACTAGACCACATGCCTGCAAAACTTACTTTAATATTACTCTTTAATATTACTCTTAAGGATGTGTAATTCCAACACAAGGTGGCATCACAGATAACAACGACTATAGTTGACTATGCAAGGAATGTTGACTGAGGAGTCTGACTGGCGTGTTATTCACATACCGCGGAGGTGACTGGTGAGACACTATAAGGTGTGTGTCTGTAGCCGATATGTGTTCTGGAAAGAATAATGTGTCATGTGGGATAAACACATGGAGGAGGTAAAATGCAAGACATGAAGTATCGTCTGGCAAATGGACAAACGAAACTACAGTAAGTTTAGCTTAAGTAAACATGAGGAATGGGGGAAGACGTTTCTCAAGTAGGTTTGGCTAGGAAAACGTTTTAGCTTACTAAATCTGATAAATAGAAAGCAACTTTGGAAGGAGGGGTGAATAAACTTGTTTAGGGTGTGCCGTTCCTGTGAAAGGAGAGCAATGGAAACGTTTTAGAGCACTACCTGGAGAGGTGTTTTTTACTTACGTAAGCATATTCTGAAAAGTCTGCAAATTCCTTGCTAAAAGGTTATAGAGTAGTTCCAGGTATGTTCATGACTTACAGGAAGGAAGAAAGGTCACTATCCTTCTCTAATTTTTGACTTTGCTATAGATCTTAGCTATGGTATAATAGGATAAAGGTTATATTAAAAATGAGACTTAATTGTTTAGAGATTATTATACAATATGGTACCACAATAAATTGTCGACATAACGGCATTACAGAAAAATATATATTAGATGGATGTGTAGGAAAAAAAAATTAAACACTATGATTGCCGTGTTTAATAAAATTAGCAATTGGTCAATAGGATGGATGTCAGGTGGGATCAGAGAGTCCTAGGATCTCGGTCACCTCCACAGCCAAGCAAAGAAGAGAAGATTATTCAACGGCTGCACCATCAATAGGCAATCAATAGAGACTAAATCATATATTGGTGGCATTCAAGGTCATCTTCACCATGGTTAGTTCATAGGGAAGAAAGGTCGGCCTGTAGGTCGCAAGTTCGAAATGCAGTCGAACAATGGAAATAGACCATATTCCTGAAACACAAAATGCCAAGCAGATACACAAGATATCTGAGATGGATAGTTGATATATACCTGGAGATGACCGTCACGCCAACGGGCTGATGTTATAGTTGAGGTGACTGTACTGTCATCATCGAGAATACAGGACCATTCATGAAGTGCAGACCCAGGGCCTGGTTGAGTATCATCTTGCCGAGTTTTAAAGTATAAAAGAAGAGCGTCAGGGTTAGAAATTGACATACTGTAAGAAGGCTGGGGTAATTGATGCGAAGGGTGGGAAAGGTCATGGGAATCAAGCGATGATTGGGGCAAAGAGCCAGGGTTGACCTGTGAAGATGGGGTAGGGACTTGTAATGGAGGCCCTCGAGATTCGTCGCTATGCAATTGCATAGTGGCTGCAGCCACATCATCAATCTTGAGATTTTCTGACAGAATTTGAATGCGCAATTGTTGCTGATTATAAATTGGTGAACCATTCTTAGAACGAACGATACAATGCTTCAATCTACCTATGTGAAATAGACCTGGTAAAGTACGGTCGTCAATTGTCTTAAGCAAAAATTGATTCAAAAGTGGCTCTGATGCAATATACAATGGGCCAATAAGCTTAATGCTTAATTTTGTAGAATATTGCACCCCAGTATATTTAGGTGCTAGTAATAAGACGAGGTCTCCTTCTTTAAATGAATGTAGTTTTGGCATACGTTTTGCGTGTTGCTGGGTCTGTCTAATCTTAATTTTGTTATGAGAAACTACAGCTTGTTGTCTGACAAACCGCAATTTCTCTCTAATCGAAGATACATACTGATCGTAAGAAGTAGCAACCACAGAAAGTGCCTCGGATTAATATCCACGAGATTGCGGTCTTCTCTAAGGAAAACAAGGAAATTAGGGGAATACTTGGTAACGGCGTGAGGCAAAGAATTATAGGTTTTACAAGCATATGGAATAAGGGAAGGCCATTGAGAATACTTATATTCTATCATAGTTAACAGTAGGTTGGAAACAGATTGAATAGCCCTTTCAGCCATATTGCTTGAATGTATCATTGTAGGGACAAGGTGAACCTGAACATTCAACGATTTAAACACTGCTGTCATAATTTTACCGACGAAAGAAGCTTCTTTATCACAAGTAACCCTATGAGGTATCATGTATGGTAAACAAAAATGTTCAATAAATTTCTTAGCAATCTCATCAGCTTTTCTACTGCGTAACGGAATGGCTACGACATAACGGGAGAAAACATCTTGTAGGATGAGACAATGGATAATTTGAGCAGTAGCATGGGGAAAGGTTTTGATATCAAAATGTATATGCACAAAGGGAGTACAATCAGTAAGCAATCTAGGAACGAATTCCCTTTGCTTATTTGTTTCAATAACCTGAGACGAGCGCTGGCAAATCAAACAAGTTCTGGCATAATCCAAAATGTATTTCATGAGATTCTTAATGTGAAAGTTTGATGTAATGACATCATACAATTTATTAGACTTTACATGAGCACCTAAATTTAAGTGAAAGAATTCAATGATGTCGAAAATATAGATGTTAGGGATGGCCAATTTAAGAATGACGTCATGCCTTTTAGGACTAGATTGAACATAGAATAAAAGTGAATCGATTAAAGCAAAATGATTAGATAATACAACTGCCTGATTTGCCACTTGCTTACTAGTTGGTAACTTGCTATATGCTATGAAGTTATAAACCGGTCCCAAATACAAATCCTGCTTTTGGGCGTTTATAAGCTGGACTCTATCATGAGGTATCTTGACGTAATGAAATGCATCTGTGATGTATTTACGAATAGCTGGTTCTAAGTCAGCTTGATGAGGCATTTTAGTCAAGATAGTAGGTTGATTACTATCGATGGTCTTGTATTTCATTTCGGTAATAGGTAAGACCGGTCCAGTGGTATGGGTACATTCACTGGTAAGATGTGACAGCGGTTTTATAGGCTTTGTGGGCTGTGGGGTAGGGTGGGAGATACCATTATCTGAGTGTTCCTTGGCCTGTGCCCTTGTTGTAACGCAAAATAGAGAATAACCCGAAAAATTAGCATAGAGATTTTCATAGTAAGCTTGACGAGATGTCAAAAGGGGATGAGTATTGGTATCCAGGAAATTATAATAAGAATGTTGCTCTTCGTCATTAATGCTCCTATCTTTATCAGCCACTGCGATTGGAATAATGGGTTCAGCATCTGCTGGCCATTGGGTGTTATGATGACGAGATAACATATCAACCAATTTTAACTCAGTAGTGGTTGGTTTTACATAATAAATTCGATAAGGGTAATCTTGTAATTTCCAATAGAATTTTGCTATGCGAGGTGTTACAAAATGACTGGAAGATTTAAGAATTTGAGCAATAGGGGCGTGGTCCGTCAGGATCGTAAACCTACCACGTCCAGCTAGAAAATATTTAAATGATTGGACAGCAAAGTAAATTGCCATCATTTCCAATTCCGAAATGCTGTAATTATGGGTGGCAATATTACCATGTAATCGACTAGCATAACCTAACAAAACTTTTTTAGGTGTATCATCAATTCCATTAGTTTGCAACTGATAAAGAGCTGCACCGGAGGCGGTTCTGGATGCATCAGACACCAGAATCATTTCACCTTCAGGTCTTGGGAATGACAAAATAGGTGGTGATGTAAGAGTTTTCTTAATAGCATCCCAGGCAACCTGTTGTTCATCAGTCCAGAGAAAGTCGTTAGCCTTGCGCAACAGGCGCGTCAAAGGTTCAGCTGTCTTTTGATAAGATGGTATAAACGAAGAAATGAATTGAATTGAGCCTAAGAATGATTTAATCTGTTTCCTATTTTGAGGAATCTGCAAGTTCATAATAGCATCAATTCTAGACTGTCTGATACGCAAAGTAGGTCCATTAGGTCCCTGTAAATCAACATCAAAGCCAAGAAATTGAAAGGTAGAATTAGAGGCAAAAGAACACTTAGCCAAGTTAAGAACCAGGCCGTGTTTATGAAAAAGAGCAAGAACAGCATCAATGAGAGCGAGATGCTCCTCAGAGGATTCACTAAGAAGCAAATAATCATCATAGTAGTTGTAAACACATTCTGCATAAATTCGTGGCAATTCTTCAGTAATTAAAGTCATTATTTCAGCAAATAGCGCTCCCGAATTGATATACCCCATCGGCAATCTAGTATAGGTTATGGATTCTGCATTATAGAATGTAACGACGCCGAGGTACTGACGAGACTGAGGAGTTACTTGACATGCAAAAAATGCCTGTTTTAAGTCGATGGCCGTAGCGAAACGAAAAGGACGACTGCCCATTTGTTGCTTAAAGGAATCAATATTAGCACAAGGCCTCTGCAAAAGCTGAAAGGCTTTGTTGACGGAACGCATATCTCCGACCAGGCGGGGATTTTCGTCCGTGCGTGATTTGCGGACTAAGAATAGTGCACTGGTAGCTTGTGTGAGTTCCTTTTTGAAAATTCCCAGTTGCAAAAGCTTCTGTACCTGTTTACGTACGTAGGCGATATCAGCTTGGGAAGTGATATAAGGGCGAGCTTTAAAAGAACAATCAGTGATAAGCTGTTGGGTGATATCACAAACGTATCGGGTGATGGTTCCTATCTGACCATATAAACTAAAAGCTGGAGTGTGCGATAAAATGATCTCACGAAGCTTATCTACTTCGTTAGGCTGAAGTGCACACTTATCGAGCTTCAATTGCTGATTAACTATATCGAATTCAGTCATGCGCACAGTTGGATCGTCAGGTTGAAGCCATGGGTAATTGCGTAGTCTAGTCTGAGCACGAGTGTCAGGATCCATAGCATCATAATCTGGGTATGAAAGCTGTGAAATGGCATTAGGGCCATTATCGATGATGACGTAATTAGTGTTATCAAGTAAATTATCATCAACAGATTTGGTATCAGGCTGTTGGACCACAGAAGGTGCTGTTGTAAATGGAATATCCATAACTAGTGCTCCTAGAATTATATCAGCAGGCAAATGTATAGCTTCAGAATCTACATTATTAATTCTGATTGAACCAAAGCCACTGCGCAAATCGACAAGTGCCTTGTAGTTCTTTTCAGAAATAATGTGAGATATTTTAACCTCAAATGGACCATTAAAATATTGTGCCAAATGATTTACACGAACTGGCACATCGCAAGATGTATTAGGTGTTATAGTGGTCGACTTATGTACGACAAGTAAAATTTGGTCGACAGAAATATCCATGCGTGATTCTGCTGAGCGAAAAACACATTTATATCTAATTTGAGCGTCCAAGCCCATAACACAATCAATTGGTGAAGCCACATCTATAATAAAAGTCTTAATAGGAACCTTACACTCGCCAAACTGAATGACAAAATAGATAAATTGAGAAATGGAAATAGAAGAACCATTGCCGACCATAAGCTTGATTGGATCTGCATCAACACGAGGAAGGCCCTGCAAAAAGGGACTACGTTTGATAAGAGACGTGCTAACTAAATTGTGTGAGCTGCCAGTATCAAATAGGGTAAAGAATTTGGTGCCATCGGGCAAAAGTGATGGAATAAAGTTACAATCATGAATTTTAATAGATAAAGGAGTAAGAGGAGTAGGAGGCTGAAGTACTGCATATAAGATGTCAGGGAAGTCATCCCTAACAATAATATCGGAATGAGAAAAATCATGAAAAGGAGAAGTCTGCACAGAAGTATTAAAAGTTTGGGAAGGAGCAGAGTTGGTAAGGTCATTAGATTCGATAGGAGACAAGTAGTAAGAATCGGAAGAAATGGCAGGTGTTGAGTTAGGACGAGACACGGCCGTGTCTGTGCACAGTCAGAATGATCCATTATGTCGTGGTTGCTGATGTGGTGGTCCCTGTGAACGATTCTGAGGTGGAGGTCGTTGATTACGAGGGAAAGGGCCAGCGCTCTGGGAGCGGTAAGCAGTTCTAATGCCATTAGGGTGCTGAACACGTGAATTATTAGGGGCATTACTGTTGTACTGCTGTTGCGCGAGATTTGCATTGTCATGCTGCCGATTATTGAAGTTTTGGTTATTCTGGGAGAATGGCCTATTGTTACCAGATCTGTTTGAATTAGCAAATCCATTTGCTGGAAGGTTCCTATTCGAATTACCGAACCTATTAGGAAAGGGTCTGCTAGGTCGATTATATCGTTGATTGAAGGCATCATTTGTAGAATTGTCACGATTGTATGAACGTCCGGCAGGCTGGTAATCAGAAGATGTTGTAGACTATATGGCTGATTGGGAATGAATCGACGACAATGAGTAGCTATATGACCTCGGAGTCCACAACGGAAGCAAGTAAGACCGGAAAAAGAAGATTGACCATAAGGCATTTGCTGAGAGACATATTGGGGTTGAGTGTCATCCATGGGAACATCGCGAGGTGCAAGCATTTGAGGCAGTTGCTGCAGGGATTGATTCAAAGCGCCCATGGATTCCTGTAAAGTGAGCAAAGTTGACTGCGAATTACCTGTGTCGAATTTTGAACTAGGGATTTTAGTGACGTCAACGTGCTGGGCGATGACTTCGCGCTCCATAATGCTTTGGACTATTGGAATTAATTCATCAAGAGGTTTGTTATCATCGATTAACTGAAGAGAATGCTGCAAGGTCAAGGGTAGGCCTTTACGGAAGTATAAAGCCACAACCGATTCAGGTAGACCTAAACGTGACACCAATTCCTTAATCTCATCCAAGTATTTGCCAACGCTATCACCATAGGTGATACGTTTCTGAGACAAAGCATCGAGGATAGATGCTCGACTCCTAAGCAATGAAAATTTATCTAAGAACAACTTCTCAAGTTTAGCCAAAGTCATAGGCTTCAAAGCATTACACCAATTGCGAGCATGTCCTTCAGTGAACAGCTGCAGGCGATGCAATATCTGCTGGTCATTTAGATTATGTAATTGGACATGATCCTTGAATTTGGTGATCCATGCCTGTGGTGTCAAACTATCGGATTCTCCATTAAATACTGGAGGTTTCATCTCTGAAAAATTAAGAGGCTTAGTTCTAGGTTGTGTCTCAGGCATTTGGGTGTTAAATGCTGCTGCAGAAAAAGAAGAAGGCAGGGAACCTGAACGAGACGTAGAAATTGGACCGTGAATAGATTGAGTAGCTCGGTAAGACGCATCTCTGGAATCCTGATAGGAAGGTGGGCAGGGCAGGGATGTGCGCAATCCAGTAAGATCTTGTGGTTGAGATCGAGCCTGGGAATTAAGATGATTAAAAGTAGGATCAAAGTTAGGGAGATCTTGAAAAGTTTGATTGGTTGAAGAGGCTTGAGACTGGGTAACCTGTTGAGAAAAATGTGAAGGCTGATTAGCATGTTCGAATAATAATTGATCACCAGTGCGAACTGCAGGTGTATGAGAAAAAGCGCCCGATGTAGCATTATAATCAGAAGAAGTGGTCACACCTGGGTTGTGATTATTCGAAGCCATATTGGAGCCAGAGGGAGATTGAGCAGAGAGGCGATGCAAAAGTGTTTGATGGCTGGGATCAGTGTAACCTATAACTGGCTTACGACTAGAATGAGGAGTGTGAGAAGGGAACAGTACTTGAGTGGTTGTATTAGCTGTACGTGGTCTAGTGACAGTATTTACAGTATATGAGATTGTAGCAGACTGAACGGTATTCGTAAGGGAAGTCTGTGGAGAAGTGAAAGATGCGGGCTGGCTTCCCTGAGTAGATGTATGAGATGGGACGGGGGTTACAGAGAAAGCAGAGGGTCCTGGAGCAGGCCGGGTGGTGCTGGGCGACGTGCCAGTCCGCGGGGAAGGTTGTTGTGCGTGGCCCGGGGGAGACGATGGGGGGTGTTGTTGAGATGGAGGCTCCTGATAAGAGTGATTAAATTGAAAGTTATTAAGAGACTGGTCGAATTCCTGGTTTTGATAGGCGTTGTTGGAAACGTTATCAAACACAGAAGGGTCCTCGGGAGGAGGGACTTGATGCTGTTGACGGAGACCTCCCAATGAAGGAATTTGGTTGTTGCTCAAATCTGATCCAGGTTCACGTGGAGGGGTCTGATGGCGGGGGGAAGATCGTGGACTGTCGTCTGGGGTGCGATGGTGATGATTATCAGAGCCGTGTAAAGAATGACTAGGAGAAACAGGAGGTAATTGGGGGTGTTCACTGCTGCTGACAGTCGACGTAACAGGAGGGGTTTGTGCAGTAGCACCAGGCTGTGAAACGGGCGTTTGTTGACCAGTATTATCAAATGATGATGCACCAGGTTGCTGAGAATCTAATTGATGTATAAGAGAGGCGTCAGACTGACCAGCCTGAGAAGCAGAATTATCCTCACCTGTTTCGGCGTTATTGGAATTTGCAGGAAAGCCAGCAATATTAGATGGATGTTCGTGACTTCCAGAATCAGAAAGAGCTGGAGATCTATTTCTACCAAAAGTCTGTTTATCAGCGTTATCACTATCAAAAGTATGGCCAGCAGAAATATTTTTATCGGAATTATCAAGCTTATCCCTAGCAGTCTTGAGAGCAAGATGTGAATGGTCTTCGTCAGAATCAGAATCGTGTCGGCCAGGTGATTCCTCACGAGATTTTAAGCTATCATGAGAAGGTGTGGAAACACGGGACTCGTCAATAATATCGCCAACTTTTACATGTAAAGGAACAGTCAATGAAGAATTATCTGGTTGTTGGGCAATGTGTTGGCCCGAGGTATTAGGCTGTTCACTTGAAAGCGATGTGTCAGTGTAAACGTCAGTTACATCGAGGTGTCCCTTATCGCCCTGACTTGTACTAGCAGAGGATGAGTCAATTTCTGACATCATGAGGGTAAGAGGGTAAAGCCATACATTGGTAGGTTTTCTCAAATACGTTTTATAACGAGCAAAAGAAGCCTCACGAAACAGAGCAAGTTCTGGTAAGGGAAGAGACAAATAACCTAGCTGGTCTAGTATCGACTCATAGACATGCCATTGAGTGTTCTTATCATTAGCAGCCAACAATAACCATTTATTAAAGAGAATAGTAGGAGTGTGATGTTTGATATAACGAGAAGCACGAGCAGACAAATATCCCTTATCAACCGCTGTCTGAGCTTCCAAACGGAACTTAAGTAACCACTGCTGAAGTGTCAACTGTGTCAACGGGACAGACATTCAGAGCAAAAATAGATATAAGAAGAGCAAGCGTGCCGTGCATAGTAGCACTTACCAGAGCAAAAATATAACTAATTTGAGGGAGATTACGTATAAAAAGAGAGCCTAAAATCAAAATAAGGGTAAAGGCTACAAAATGTGCCACAGCGATTCCTTGCAATAAACGTGGATGTAACTCAAAACACATATCAACCGACGACCCGAAGAATAAGGGAATGAAGACATAACTTGAAAACCATATATCAGTAATAATGAAATAAGTAATCACTTATCTTGCTTTAAATACATATATATAAAAAATGCAGGATTAACCGTAGCACGTCACCATACATGAAGAAAAAATGTCGACTTGTCCCTTCAAGTCAATAAGAAACTAAACTAACTAATTTTGGCTAGCTAAAAGTAGAACAGTAGACCTGACGCAACAAAATACAACACGATACGCTATCAATGATCAAGGCGCACAACGGCAATAAATGAATGGAAACATGCATAAATGAAGAAGAGCATGCTGTTACTCAAGAAAGCAATGATGGGATGACAATCAGTATGTGATAATCAAAATCTCCAGAATGTTCGTTGGACGGGCAATAGTGAATTTGTAATTTTAAAAGTAATGAAATGTGACATATTTAAGTTGCAGAGTGAAGAAAAAGGAAGGCAGAATAGCGTGGCCATGGGACCAGGCTATTAGACCTTAAGTGCCGTGTATATAAAATCTAAATAGTATGCTATGTGTTTGAAAACAGACAGACATATTGATAATGTAACGTTAAAATGCAAAAATTTAAAGTATAAGAGGAGATGACAGATAGCCTAAGAAAACATAATAAATTAAGGAGATAAGAATCAAGTGCCTTTCCTATTAATGTTTGCAAAATGAGCTCCTACCGTATTGGAAGATGTGCTGTGTTGCCAGGAAGGCCTAATGATGCGAGAGATGCCCCAGAGACTTGAGTGCGCTGTCTGGTCCGGGTCTGGATGAGGTGTGTAGGTAAAGTTGTGAGAGGTGTGGAAGATGAGAGGCAGGCATATCGAAGCTGAACATGAGCTAATAGGTAACCAAATAAAGATATGGGCGAAGCTCCTGAGCTACCTGATAAGAAAATTGCGCCCCCTATACTAGTAGGTGAATTAAGGTGGGATAACATGGCTCTGTAAAACTTTATGAATTTAATTTTAGGCTTTGGGCTCTGCATGTTTAGTAGAGCATATTAATCAATTTAATTAACGATATAGCAGAACAATAGCTAATTAGGAGACCAAAACAGCGACCAATGGCATGGCGTTGAACCAATGCTCTCTAGCCATAGCTGGCGAACCCGCTATGCATGATATGAAGTTGTGACATAATCGAATTTCCACATCAAGGAAGTGGACTTTCTTCATGCGAAGAAACCGTAGGCCCATAGCCCATAGCATTGCAAGGCTAGTGTTTCGAGAAGAAACGTCACTAAATGTGAATCTTACATCGTACGAATATCAAACATT
This sequence comes from Platynereis dumerilii, assembly GCA_026936325.1. NCBI lineage: Eukaryota > Metazoa > Annelida > Polychaeta > Phyllodocida > Nereididae > Platynereis > Platynereis dumerilii. Next base: position 4,205,196 of record JAPTHN010000018.1, on the reverse strand, counting down.
GAGTTGCTATGTATGATCATTTACAGATATAAAGAATTATCCCTATGCTATCTCAGAGAGTTATGCTTCTACAGTTCGACGTGTGTTGTCGATGCCCACGTTACCGTTGATAAGTCAATACATGTAATGGTACAAGAACTGAATATGTTTGCTATTCCTTAAATTTGAAAAACATAGTAAATCAAGAGACAGTGTGACACAGCAGACAAGCGCCAAGAAGCCGCAGACCGGTATTCTCTCACCATGCCATCTTTTAGCTAATTCCCCCCATATAATGTTAAGGCACGTATCCCTGTGAGAGGTAGCTAATTGAGTAGATGGACTCTTCGCGGGGATCCTGCGGGAGACACCCTAGCACTTGCCGCCACGAAACACCTTACTCAAGAAATACCAGAGGCTCGAGAGTTTAGTTTCACGTATCCATTTAATACACAATTTATAAACAGTTACATTAGGAGTCATTCGAAGAACCGATGGTAACCAACTTATCAACACATTAAACAACGATCTTAACGAATTACATACATCATAAACTAATGCCATCTCAATCAACCATGACCTGAGGTTCCTTTAAGAGTGACCCTCGATCATACCTCTAACAACAATACCCTTACCTGACGAATCGTCACCCCGTCAGGGAGACAGGTAGCCCTCCTGCTGCCTCAGCGGGAAGCGGGCTCTGTTCTGCCTGGGCAAACAAGCTTGCCCCCAGAGATTGCTACTAGGGTGTTCTGCGGCTGCGCAGAAACACCAGGGTAACTGTTGCCATGGAAACATGGGGCGAGTTCTACCCCGTTGCTATCATTGAATCTCATTACACAATAATATAATATATCACATTACTTTTATACAATAATAATATAAATGATATTACAGAATTAAGGTCTTGAGGTTCATGGTGATTTGAGGAAAGTTCCTATAAGAGGAAAGAATGAAGACACCTCTGAAGCTAAAAGCTCAGCGGTGACAGTGAGGCAAGTTTTAAGTGTTCAGCAGAGATGCCATAGAGATCTGGCGCCTTTCCACTCTTGAGGCCTTTGACGTAGTCTGCTATATCTTTGGAGGTGACTGGAGGCAAGGTTGGTCCAAGGTCTCCCTGCTGCAAGCGGGGTAGATGCATCATATGAAGGTAGCGGCTGTACTCCTCATCGTAGGTGTTACTTTGTGTCGGCGTGGCCAGATGCTGGAAGTAGTTCGCCCACGATTCTTGTTCAGTACTGCCGCTATCAAACTCTCCAAAGTCAATCACTCCCGTGGTCACTGCCGTCTGTCTCTGCTTTTTGATCAATTTGTAAAACTCCCTCTTGTCTTTTGTCTTCGACGCGTCAATGATTGATGTCTTGGTGTCTCTTCTCTTCTTGGCAGCAGCCTGCCGTTGTGCCCTCCTGAGAGCTTTCTTTGCTGCTTTCAAGGATTTGGATATCTCGTCACCATGTAGTACAGCTTCTTCGCATGACGCACTAGGGGTTTCATGCTCGGGTTCCATGGATTCTTCCTTGCTTTCCTCGTTTTGTTCATCTTTTTTGGGGGGCATGAGTCTAATGCACTTCTCATCAAGATGTCGTTTACCTGGGAGGCAATTACGTCATTTGGGACCCCGTCCATTGTTCTTTTTAGGACCTTGAGTCTCTCCTCGGTTAGCTGATCATATCTTTGGTAGTCAACTTCAGACCATCTTACTCGGGCATGCGGGGCTTGGAGGTTTTTTGCACTGGCTTCCTTGGACTGTTGCTGCAGTGTCTCGATCTCAACGATGGCAGTGATTGGGTCGTGAGCACTAGTGTTAAAGTTGCCCAGAATGATCAAATTCTTTGATAAATATTGGTGGTTACAGGTGCAGAATAATATGAAGCTGTGATCACTGATATTTTTGACAAATTTTTTGGAGTGTTTATTTGATTGACTGTATTATTCAGTAATTTCCTTTATATTTTCTTGATAGTGCCTCCCACCTCCAGCACATCCATTATTGATGACGTCACAATGACCATTGTTAAAAATATATAGCTATAAGTTAACTAATTCTAACAATGGTGATGACCTCACAAAGGTGATTGCTCTCAAGACTAGTATTTTTTCCTTGCGTACCTGAAATAAATCTAGGGGACATGTTGGGGATCAATTCAGCAAGTTAAAATAATTCCAGAGCAAAGAAAATTCACATGCTAAGCTGTATGGCCATAATACAACAGAAAATGTGAAAATTGGAAAAAGTTTTGATGGAAGCCTGACCTATCATTCAGAGTAACTTTAAGCGGATTTCTCTCCTCATTCAAGACCCCAGTGATGTCCTTCCCGTTGGTTTTTTCTATGAAGGCATCAATTCTTGATTTGCTTTTGCCATTAAAGTGGTGAAATGTTGGAGAGGTGGATTGCAGTGGAGATATTTGAAGTGAATGTTCTTTCAAGAAATTACGGAGCATTCTGTCGTTCGGATACATTTTGTCTCTCAGTGTATCTGCATTGATGTCACCTGTCCAGATGAGGTCATAGTTCCAGTGTTTGATGAGGATCTCGTTCATCTCATCGAGTATCTCACCATACTCCGGGTCTGTGGAGCCCATTGTAGGCATATATGTGTTCACTAGCAGGATGGGCCGTCGAGCAGTAGTAATGGAGAGGGCAATGACACGATCCGTTCCATCTGGGAGTACCTCCACGAACTGGTCCAGATCCTTCTTCTAGATAACAGCAGTGCCAGCTCTTCCTCTTCTCCTGAACATTGGGAGATCCGGGCTCATGTCATCTACACATTTTATGGTGAAGTTGTGGCCTGTGAAGATTTCACTAAGTAATTTCGATTCGTAATTCAGGATCCAGTGCTCCTGTGTACATAGTATGTCACAGCTGTCTGAGAGGTACTTAGCGTACTCTGCATTTGAGAGTAGACCTTCAATGTTTATTGACGTGATCCTGATTTGTCTGGTGCCTTTCGAACAGGGCTGCGTTCTAAAAAAGCCGGCTGTGCCTCGGGTCTTGTATATCCCTCCCCATCTTCTGTGTCATGTGTCTTGTTCTTGGACTCATTGTAAGCTTCACTCATCTGGCCTATCCTCATCTCACTGGCAGCATGATGGACTTCTTCATCCGATGTGGAGATAACTGTCCTCTGGACTCCCTGGTCCGGGCCATCCTCACTTGGAGACGTCAATCCCTTGGCTTCTGCATCACTTGTCTTGTTCTTGGCATCACTGTAAGCTTCACTCATCTGGCCTATCCTCATCTCACTGGCAGCATGATGGACTTCTTCATCCGATGTGTAGATAACTATCCTCTGGACTACCTGGTCCGGGCAATCTTCACTTGGAGAAGTCAATCCCTTGGCTTCTGCTTCACTTGTCTTGCTTTTCGCATCACTGTAGGCTTCACTCAACTGGCCTATCCTCATCTCACTGGCAGCATGATGGACTTCTTCATCCGGTGTGGAGATTAATATCCTCTGGACTACCTGGTCCGGGCAATCTTCACTTGGAGAAGTCAATCCCTTGGCTTCTGCTTCACTTGTCTTGCTTTTCGCATCACTGTAGGCTTCACTCAACTGGCCTATCCTCATCTCACTGGCAGCATGATGGACTTCTTCATCCGGTGTGGAGATTAATATCCTCTGGACTACCTGGTCCGGGCAATCTTCACTTGGAGAAGTCAATCCCTTGGCTTCTGCTTCACTTGTCTTGCTCTTCGCATCACTGTAGGCTTCACTCAACTGGCCTGTCCTCATCTCACAGGCAGCATGATGGATTTCCTCATCCGGTGTGGAGATAACTGTCATCTGGACTCCCTGGTCCGGGCAATCTTCACTTGGAGACGTCAATCCCTTGGCTTCTGCATCACTTGTCTTGTTCTTGGCATCACTGTAGGCTTCACTCAACTGGCCTCTCCTTAACTCATTTGCAGCAAGGTGGGCTTCCTCATCCGGTGTGGAGATAACTGTCATCTGGACTCCCTGGTCCGGGCAATCGTCACTTGGAGACTTCAATCCCTTGGCTTCTGCATCACTTGTCTTGTTCTTTGCATCACTGTAGGCTTCACTCAACTGGCCTCTCATTAACTCATTTGCAGCAAGGTGGGCTTCCTCATCCGGTGTGGAGATAACTGTCCTCTGGACTCCCTGGTCCGGGCAATCGTCACTTGGAGACCTCAATCCCTTGGCTTCTGCATCACTTGTCTTGTTCTTGGCATCACTGTAAGCTTCACTCAACTGGCCCATCCTCAACTCACAGGCAGCATGATGGATTCCTTCATCCGGTGTGGAGACAGCTGTCCTCTGGATTCCCTGGTCCGGGCAATCTTCACTTGGAGACATCAATCCCTTGGCTTCTGCATCACTTGTCTTGTTCTTGGCATCACTGTAGGCTTCACTCAACTGGCCTCTCATTAACTCATTTGCAGCATGGTGGGCTTCCTCATCCAGTGTGGAGATAACTGTCATCTGGACTCCCTGGTCCGGGCAATCTTCACTTGGAGACCTCAATCCCTTGGCTTCTGCATCACTTGTCTTGTTCTTGGCATCACTGTGGACTTCACTCATCTGTCCAAACTCCCTGTCATTGGCAGCATAATGGATTCCTTCATCCGGTGTGGAGATAACTGTCATCTGGACTCCCTGGTCCGGACAATCTTCACTTGGAGACGTCAATCCCTTGGCTCCTGCAACACTTGTCTTGTTCTTGGCATCACTGTAGTCTTCACTCAGCTGGCCCATCCTCATCTCACAGGCAGCATGATGGATTCCTTCATCCGGTGTGGAGACAGCTGTCCTCTGGACTCCCTGGTCCGGGCAATCGTCACTTGGGAGACTTCAATCCCTTGGCTTCTGCATCACTTGTCTTGTTCTTGGCATCACTGTAGGCTTCACTCAACTGGCCCATCCTCATCTCACAGGCAGCATGATGGATTCCTTCATCCGGTGTGGAGATAACTGTCCTCTGGACTCCCTGGTCCGGGCAATCGTCACTTGGAGACCTCAATCCCTTGGCTTCTGCATCACTTGTCTTGTTCTTGGCATCACTGTAGGCTTCACTCAACTGGCCCATCCTCATCTCACAGGCAGCATGATGGATTCCTTCATCCGGTGTGGAGATAACTGTCCTCTGGACTCCCTGGTCCGGGCAATCGTCACTTGGAGACCTCAATCCCTTGGCTTCTGCATCACTTGTCTTGTTCTTGGCATCACTGTAGGCTTCACTCAACTGGCCCATCCTCATCTCACAGGCAGCATGATGGATTCCTTCATCCGGTGTGGAGACAGCTGTCCTCTGGACTCCCTGGTCCGGGCAATCTTCACTTGGAGACTTCAATCCCTTGGCTTCTGCATCACTTGTCTTGTCTTGGCATCACTGTAGGCTTCACTCAACTGGCCTGTCCTCATCACACTGGCAGCATGATGGACTTCTTCATCCGGTGTGGAGATTAATATCCTCTGGACTACCTGGTCCGGGCAATCTTCACTTGGAGAAGTCAATCCCTTGGCTTCTGCTTCACTTGTCTTGCTTTTCGCATCACTGTAGGCTTCACTCAACTGCCCATCCTCATCTCACAGGCAGCATAATGGATTCCTTCATCCGGTGTGGAGATAACTGTCCTCTGGACTCCCTGGTCCGGGCAATCTTCACTTGGAGACATCAATCCCTTGGCTTCTGCATCACTTGTCTTGTTCTTGGCATCACTGTAGGCTTCACTCAACTGGCCCATCCTCATCACATAGGCAGCATGATGGATTCCTTCACCCGGTGTGGAGATAACTGTCATCTGGACTCCCTGGTCCGGACAATCTTCACTTGGAGACGTCAATCCCTTGGCTCCTGCAACACTTGTCTTGTTCTTGGCATCACTGTAGTCTTCACTCAGCTGGCCTCTCCTTAACTCATTTGCAGCATGGTGGACTTCTTCATCCGGTGTGGAGACAGCTGTCCTCTGGACTCCCTGGTCCGGGCAATCTTCAGCTGGAGTTGACAATCCACTGTTATAGTCATGTCCCCTTTGCTTACTGGAGTGGTTATATTCATATATGACATGGCTCGACGGGTATTTTTCATGTCTGAAAAACTTCGTCCTGTCAGTCCAGTGTGGAGGGGCAGGTCTTTGGTAGTAGTTGTGGCTGCCGCCAGGTCTTGGCGGGGCGTTTGGCCGTTTGTGTCTATAGTTAAATCTCATGTTTCTGCCTGGGTAGTAGTCGCTTAAGGGAGGGCTAGCATAATTCTCATTTACAATATGAACAGGGGGAGTTGTGTTTTTTAGTCCTACGAGGGATGCTAGCAGGCCCAGGAGATTTATCATAAGGGAATCTGAGCATGCGTTGTTATTCCTAGGCTCAGGTTTTGGCTGGTCCGAGCTGACTCTCACCTCTTCGCTGGCAAGGAGCTTGAGCTTTAGCTCTCTGTTCTGTTGTTCCAGGTCGTTGACCCTTAACTCAAGTCTGTTGATAGTAGCTTTCAGAAAGGATGTCTGCTGGGTTATATTATGTATCTCTTCTTCTCTCAGCTCAATCGTTCGTTCCCTCTGCTTCAGCTGTTTTTCCTTCGCTTTCATTTTCTTGACTTCCGCTTCAGTAGCTTTGTTGTTTTCTTCTGCTTGAGTGTGTTGGTTGCAGTCAGGGAGAATCGGGCCCGCCTTTTTCTTTGGTTTCTGCTTTCCAGCAGAACCAGAGTCCTGTCTCACAGTCAAGCAGGTACTTGTCTCGGCAACAGTTCCATCCTGGTTTACAATGTCATCGGGGGTGTCACTCCTAGAGATAAGTTGTGCATTTCCACATGGCCGCTCATTGTTGCGATCAGGGCTTTTATGTAGTGAGATTTGGGTGACATGGTCCTGGATGGGGTGAGATTTATCAGGGATAGCCAGGGCCAGAGTGTTTACATCTTCTGCGCTTAGACTTGGGTTTTCCTCTGTTTCACCAGTACTGATTCCAGATGCAGGAGTGCTATCCGCGCCAAGAGTTTCCATGTCTGGAGCTTTCTGAGCAAGCTTTTCCAGTTCCGGAGCTTCCTGGGTAGACTTCTCCAGGTCTGTGATCATAGAGCAGGACCGGCATTTGTAGGGGTCATTGCTCCCTTCCAGCATCAAAATGTGGCCTTTCGAGAGATTCTCGCAAGCATAGTGGAGCCACTGGTCACAGGTTTCGCAGAGGACCGCGGTCTTAGTGACAGGGAGGCAGCAGATGTGGCATGTCACAATTGTATCGTCTTCATCAACGGAGGGGTCCAATGAGGTGTACTGGTTCAAAGAGCAGTTCATTGATTCACAGAGATCCTCTTCCAATCGTAGTCGATGGGTCCTTTTGTTTCTCTTGCCACTCGGATCGGGTTGGGCGCAGGCCTGTAATGCAGGTGTAGCTATAGGACAGCGTTATGTAGGTCAGTGTTATGTAGGTCAGTGTGTCCCACTGCGCTACAGTGCATCAATTGGAGCATATCTACACGCTGTGGCATTCATGAGATGAGAGCTGACCAGTGCTGGTAACTTGGTGTGTGGGTATGTAGCTCTCTGGCATTTTATACACAACAATGTTCTGTACAACATTGCAATGTTTTATATATATACAATCAGTGGCGTAGCTAGGAAATTTACCAGGGGGGGCAAAATATTCAAGTATGGGATGGAAATGGAACATTTTTGTCGGGGGAGCTATTATCACTGTCGCGGCAGAGGCGCGCCAAAGCCACGCCATTGGCAAAATGCAACGTTTGATGGCAATGTAATGATTTCTTTCCTGGTCAGGTTGGAGCCAGGGGAGCGACTGCCCCCCCCCTGCCCCCCCTGTAGCTACGCCACTGTATACAATGTTCATGTATAGTGTTTGAAGTCTGTACAATTTACCAAACTAGTTGGGAGAACGTTATAGCAGAAGATTCATTTAGTACCCTATACGTTTTTTTGGTTATAGATATCCAGATTGATTGATTGATTGGTTTATTCAGAAATTCACACAGGTTAGATAGATATGGTATTAAAGTGCAGACATATAGAAATCGTACCGTAATATGGGGTGAATAGGAACACTGGGGTGAATCGGGACAAGACAGGAAAATATTTTATTTCTTCCAAAGTAACAACTTCTACTTGTCACAGGGACTTGATTTTTTGCACGTTCTTAGAATATATTCCAATAATGATTCGGATGGATTTTCATTATTCTACCTGCAGGCGGCAAGGAGCTGCAGCACCTTAAACATTGCCCTGCAGAATTTACATTTTCAAAAGCTGGTCAAAACTTTGATTGTACCACAAAAACTATAAAAGATACATACACAAAATTCTCACAAAAACTTTAAGTGTATAGTTATGGCCAATTACGGAGAAAATCATAAACTTAGGTACATTTGCACTGACTATATTCAACAAGCACTGATGCACTTTCAGTTTCAGAGTTATTTCTGTGTAATTTTCGGACCCCAGCTAATAACTCAAGAAACGAAATCAGTGATAGAATGTCATAAAATAATGTTGGACGGGGTACTACCATGCTGCAAAATTATTTTTATTTCGTACAAATGCTATGGGAGTGTCAAACACAGCCCAAATAGTGATAAAAATGCACTTTTGGAACCTGATAAAAAAATGATGTGATATGATATCAAATAAAGGCAGAAAAATAAAGACTTCATAATCCAAATTGATTTAAACAGTTTTAAAAGACTGAGAGAGTTGCTGAGAAGTGATATTTTGTCTGCTTAGTCCTGGGTCCGAATCCCAGTGAAAGGCAGAGTTACAGAGCTGGCCCAAAAATCCTTACTAATTTCCAATCCAGCTTATTTTCATGAATTTTGGGTTTATATTGTTGAAATTGGCATCATTTGTTGTGGATTTAGTCCAAGATTATTCATCACTTGTGAAATTAGCAGATAACTGCATTTATGTCAATTTACAGTGATTTATTACTTTTTGTTAAAAAGTGAATATTCTACACATAATAGACTAAGAGTGACTTTTTAGGGTGCTAAACATGTTTTCTAATGTTTATTCATAATTATAAATCAATAAAACAGGGTAGGAAGGACTAGTTATTTAGATTAATCTCTGTCCCGATTCACCCCAAACTGTGGGGTGAATTGGGACAGTGGTTTTTTGTGTCTAAATCATTGGGAAATAAAGTTGTCTTTCAATGCTCCTAGGGATAGTTGGACCTTGTCCTCGGACACAATTTGGCACCATATTTGTATTTCTAAGATGATTTATGTCCATGCCATGACAGAAAAACGTCCCATTCTGTCCCGATTCACCCCATATTACGGTAAGTGCAGCCCTCTAATAAGCCCGGTTCTGGGCGCTCACATGTGGGTTGATTGATGAGATGGTTAGTTTTCACAGGATCTACATAGTTTTCAGCTTGTCTGATTGGTCAATAAGAAATGAAACATCATGCGAATCTCTGACTGAGTTGTATAGTGATCTATGAAATACAGAATTTATTTATAACATTTTTATATATAAAGCTAGGAAAGAATTTTTTTGCAGGCCAATTGAGGCAAGGGATAATGAGGTGCAGTGCAAATGTAAAAATACTAGTAAAGGCCATTGAGAGCACACAAATGGATTAAGAAGCATGTTAGGCAGAGGTTGCTTAATTGTCAGTGTGGTATAGGAATGAAAGTCAGATTTGAGAATGGTAAATATACCGTTGGTAATATATGAAAGTGCTGGTAAATGTGGGAAAAGGAAGAAATGACTAAATGAAAAGAGAAGTTGGTGCAAGGAGAAGGGAAGGGTTAATGGAGAGTGGCAGTAGCGTTAGGTTCGGGCCGTGCGGCCAGCGAAAAGCAGATGAAGACAGGTGCTGCCACCTGTGGGGAAATGGTTATGGGAAGAGGCTCCCTCTGTGGAGGAGTAAAGTATGAGAGACAGCAGTTTCATGCACTCCTGGTGGGAAATCAGTTGTGGAGTAGGGAAACAGAAATGAGATAGGAGTTACACCGTTGCGGCGTTCCATCTGAAGTATGGGACAAAAAAAGAAGAATATGTGGATAGTTTGGGTGAGTACATAGGCGTATCGGAGGGGGGGGGGGCAGGGGGGGCAATCGCCCCCCCAAAAGTTTGGGAAACAGTGAAATTCGGGCAAAAAGGCTAAAGAATTTGGGCAGATGATTAAATAAAAACTACTGAAAATTAATGATTTCCAGGCAATTTAATTTGAAATTTTTATAAATTTAGATCGTGAAATTCGGGCAAATGTCGCTCGCCCCCCCAAAAATTGCGCATGCCGTACGCCTATGGGTGAGTACCATGGCTGTTGGAGGCGTTTGTAGCTGGCAAGAGGAGTGGTCATGTGATCTGAGTTTTAACTCAAATATTAGTGGGGATAGGCCTATATAACCTCATACACCTAGGGGCATAGGCGACTTTTATTTGGAAACGCGAACTCTGTGTACCCACTGCAGCTCACTTTTTTAGACCAATCCAACAAACTGGCTGTGTTTTTGATCATTGAATTTATTGTAAATAAACATCTGATCATGAAAAAATTATTTCTTGTCAGGCTTTCAGTCTTCGATAATGTAATTTGTATGAATGGTCAAAGTAAAAAAATGTCTGTCGTTCTGCCAAACTGACGACCTACCTATCTGTCCCGGGTGGTCAATAATACGAAAAAAGATGATGTTCAAATTTCCCGGATTATTGATTTTCTTTACATTTTTTTTTCCAGGATATTGAAGAAAGGATCATTACATAATAGATAATTCATCAAACGCAATATCGACTACAAATTGGACAAACTGAATGGTTTAACAGGATTATAATTTATAGTTTCAATCAATTACTATTGAAGGCTAATTTCAATGGAGACATAAGTTCGAACTGATTAACTCGCATGATAAGGGATTGCATATTCAGTGGTGGATATAAATCTTCACGGAATTTTTTAAAGAACAAATTATTTTTTTCAAATTTTACACTTAGCTGATAAACATTCAGTAAAGTTATGGTCAACTCATGGATGTATGTGGGGATATTATAATGGCAGCTAAAGATTTCCAGGAAAATGAAATGACCGAAAATGAAATGGACGAAACATCTTCTGGTCGTTTGGCATATAAACCTCACAAGTGTGACATTTGTAGCCGTAGATTTGTGAGTGAAAGTGAATTGAAGCACCACGTCAGAACGCATTACGACGGGGACTCTTCTGATGGCGTAGAACTGAACACTGAATCCAGGGATTATGATCGGAATAATGATGTGAATCTAACGCAAGAAATCGCTCAGAACAAAGAAAAGCAAGATGGCTACCCTACAAGAAAAAGACGATTTGCCTGCACAGAATGTGATAAAAGCTACAAGGACAGACGTGATCTAGTTAGACATGTGAGGACACATACAAGGGAAAAGCCATATGAATGTTCAATTTGTTGTAGGAAGTTCTCCCAAAAGGGAAGTCTGAATAAACACATCGGAACACACAGTGGAGATGCGCCCTATAGATGTTCTATTTGTGGAATGATGTTGCGGCATAAGAGTACTGTTGTTTCGCATATGAGAACACACAGTGGAGAGAAGCCATATGGATGTTCTGTTTGTGGTAAAATGTTCAGAGTCAGCGGGAATCTCACATTACACATGCGGACACATAGTGAGGAGAAACCATGTGAATGCTCTGTTTGCGGTAAGAGGTTTAAATTGAAATCAACGCTGAAATCTCACATGAAAACACACTCCGAGGAAAAGGCTTTTGGGTGTTCATTTTGTGGTAAAATGTTCAAACGCAAGGGGGTTCTCAATTTGCACATGAGATCACACACTGGAGAAAAGCCGTATAAATGTTCTATTTGCGGAAAAAGATTTGGTTCACACAGCAATCTTAGGGTGCACTTCAAAACACATATAGGAGAGAAGCCATATGAATGTTCAGTTTGTGGTAATTCGTTCAGCCGCAAACATCATCTTGAATCACACTTGAGAACACACACTGGAGAGAAGCCGTACGCATGTTCTGTTTGTGGAAAAACATTCAGCTCAACATGGAGTCGTCAGGAGCATGCAAAAACACACAGTGGCGAGAGACCACATGCTTGTTCAGTGTGTCACAAAAGGTTCGCAGGAAAATCGGACCTCACTAAACATTTCAGAATTCACACTGGAGAAAAACCACACGGATGTTCGATTTGTGGGAAGTTGTTCACCACGAAAGGTGATTTAAATAAACATGTAAGAATTCACAGTGGCGAGAAGCCACATGAATGTTCAACTTGTCACAGGAGATTCAGGACTACGACCGAACTTCATAGCCACTTGAGAACACACAGTGGAGAGAAGCCGTATGGATGTTCTGTTTGTGAAAGAAGGTTTCGCCTTAAGGCTACTCTTGATTCGCATATGAGAACACACAGCGATGAGAGGCATTATGGGTGCTCTACTTGCGGTAAAGCTTTTCGGCAACAGAGCACTCTTCACCAACACTTAAAAAGGCACAGTGGCCATAAGGAGCACCGATGTTCTGTTTGCGGTAAAAGGTTCCTGATGAAGTATAATCTTGATCTGCACATGAAAACACACAGTGTCAATGAAGAGAAGCCATATGAATGTCCTCATTGTGGCAAAAAGTACGGTCAGAAGGGACATCTTCACTCACACATGAAAATGCATATCGGCGACAAGCGTCATGAATGTTCAATTTGCTGCAAAAAGTTCGTCCATAAGACGTCTCTTGACATTCACACAAGAACCCACACAGGAGTGAAGCCATTTGGATGTTCTGAATGTGGCAAAATGTTCAGCCAGGAAGGAAATCTTCAGAGACACACTAGAACACACACTGGAGAGAGGCCGTATGGATGTTCAATTTGTGGTAAAAAGTTCGCAGATAAGCATTCTGTTGATTCACATGTGGAAACACACTGCAGAGAGAAGCCCCGTGGACCTTCTGCTTCTGAAAAGAGTTCCGAAGCAACATCTTGAAAGATGCATGATAACACAGAGAAGTCATATTAATTATGTGACATTGCATGTTTAGTTTGAGGTTGGGCAACTAAAAAGCATGTTTATGAATGCTTGAAAGCAGAGTGTCGAAAGCCGATGTGGATGTATTATTTGTAGTAAAAAGGATGTAGAGTCGAATTGCCCACCCTCACTGTTAACACACAGGTGTAATTACTTGTGCAGCTAAAATAGCCTATAAATCATATCATGATGGGCATTTATTTTAAATATGTTTTATACTGTTCTTGTGTAAATGTAATAATATTGAATTGAATGTTCCATGCAGCAACAATATTTTAATGTTTGATGTAACATTGTAACAATAATGCAATTTTCAATTTAGAATTCTTCGTGACTTATTATAATATTAGTGATGCAGATTTGCACTTGATGATGGATTTAATGCATGTGTATAGAATTAGTTTTAGCTGGATGCAGGAATTGTTGAAAACAGCTTAGGTTTTGATATTCATTAGTACTAATTTTCCTGATATTGATATCAATTATTATTGTCATCTTGGTGTTGAATAAATACTTGTTGTGCGATGTCATCATTTTCTTTTGACACAATGGATCACAGTATACTTATTTAAAATTGAGATATTATGGTTTCAATAACAGTTCATTAAATCTTTTCAGGGATTACCTGCATAGCAGGACACAACAAGTGGAGTATAACGATATTCCTTCAGATAGTCTAGAAATCAATTGTGGAGTCACACAAGGCTCAATTTTAGGTCCTTTACTGTTTTTAATCTGTGTAAATTATATCACTTCTACAACTAAATACTTTGATCCTATTTTGTATGTAGATTACACAACTTTATGTGCTACTCTCAATCACTCGTAGAACCAAAATGATTGTCTACATTTAAATAGAGAACTTGATGAAATTTCAGACTGGATGAAGCTAAATAAACTTGGGTTAAATATAGCAAAGAGAATAATAAATTCTGTTTCATTCTTCACATGGAAATGTCGAGTTTCCATTGTTAACCATTTATAACGCTCCAAAAGCATTTGTATAAAATTTTACTTTTTTAGGGATACAATTATATCACAATTGCATAGAAGATTAAAATGGCTTCGTGAGCTGTGTTGACAGCAATGTTATTCCTGGGCCAATAGACCCCATTAGTGGAGCTCTTAAATGGAATGTTCACCATGGAATCCAATCTTTATCCAGTCGATTGACAATGTATGTCTTCAGTTATGCCTGGGGAAGTTGGAAAAATGTGGCGCGGGTCTGCCTGACGAACTTCATCGGGTGAAATATCCGGGTAAAAGTAGCAGGATCCATGGATTAGCTACGGAAGTCCACTCAGTAGGGCTAATCCAGTTTTGTTATGGACCATCGGAATACAAGCCTCCATTGCCTTCAAAATAGTACATAGATAGATAGATATTTCTTTTATTCGACCACATAACTATACAGATTAAAAAATAAGCATACATGTATCAAATATCAAATATATATATATATATTCTGCATCAAAAATTTAAGGCCAATCATGTACCAGGAGATGAGTCACATGACAAGCCAATAAATAATGATATTGGTGTCTTAAACGTGTTATTGGTGTGTGGAGAGTGATATTGGCGTGCCCCTATGCTATTAGCAGCAACAATGCACTTTTAAAATTGCCTATTACTTAAGGGAAGGCCGTGGTAGGAGGAAATCTAACTTCTTGAAATGTCAATATATCATTTTATAAATATGCCCATTGTAAAAAATGGGAAAAATTAAGTATATGCCATATAAAAATATTAAATATCTTTAGAAAAACCAGTATTTTACAAATATGTATAAGTCTGAAAATTTTTGTGCAGAATATAACAAATAGTGGATGTTGAGTCGACCAATATTGAGTTTTATTGGCCTTAGCAGGTAATATTACTGCTTCGGCCAATAAAACTCAATATTGGTCTCCTCACCATCCACTATCTATATAATATATGTAAGTATAACAGATAACAGATTATAATGATAAATAAAGTTACCGGCCAGGAGGGCCTCATTAAGTACGAAATGGCGGCTGGTTCCCAAAGTGACAACAACGGCGTAATCATGTGGCTGCATGAGAATAACTAAGGGACCGTTCAGAATTTATGACTGGGGAGGTGGGAGTTTTGCTGGAACTTCCCGTCGAAAATTGATACCCCCCCTCTTGAGTTTCATGCGGATTTTTAGTACCCCACCCTTGGGTTTCATGCGTGTTTTTAGTACCCCCCCCCCTTGACATACAAAGTAATGCACACATATTATACACTTATACACGGCCACACATACAGATTCGCGCCATTTCGCGGACTTTTGCGCATAAAAAAGCGCAGATAAAGTGGGTGTATATGACATTTTTTCTTTGTTTAAATTTCTTACCCCCCCCCCCCCCCCCTTGGAAGTGTTGTCAAAAATTAATGCCCACCCCCTTGAAACCCGTGTGAAAAATTAGTACCCCCTCGGGCAAAACTCCCGACCCCCCAGTCATAAACTCTGAACGGTCCCTAACGTCTTCTATGGAACTAGGCCTACCTCACGGCTACAACACACCAATAATTCCATATAGCCCTTTCTGTGAAACTGTTTAACTGTAATGTCAATTTGCATGATGTCAATTTAATAAAAATTGAGGGTTAAGTCAATTTTTTTTTGTGTGTAGGCAGAAAATCTATTGGTTTAGTCAATCCCAGAAGCTAAAAAGCAAATTTATACGTCTAGATGGCCTATTTGCATTGACTACTTTTAATCTTTTTTTAAAAGTAGAAACTTGAAACTACTTTAAAAAATGACGTCTTTCAAAAGTTCAGTGAAGTTGCTTCGTTTAATAGCATGACGTCTACAGTAATGAGAGAGCCCCCGAGTTTTTCCCGTTTACTTTTATTTGAAGATAAGAACTCGACAGATCTTAATTAAAATCTAACTCATTTCTAGGAAATAGGCTTTCCACAGAAATATAGTCTCTAAAGACTTTGGTTTAACCTCAAAGAATGCTATAAATAGCTAAATAAAAAAGGCTCAGACAGATTTTGAAGTACTACACTGAAATACAAAAGTTATGCATTCAAGAACCTCATCTGTGTACTCAATATAAGGTTCTGCCCAACACAAGCTTTATATAATATAAACCATAAAGTCTAAAGATAATGGTCTTTGGGTTCATTTGAAAGGTTGAGATGTCCTCTCATCCGTAGCATCCCCTACAACATCCAGAAACATGCCTTCTTTACAATGGAGGGCAATGGGCATCTCGTATGGTTGTTTCTCTGGGTCCTACACCTCTTTGTTTATTCCTTGTCTACCCTACCTCCCTGTAACAGGCAGCTATCTTTGATACACTGGACAGATCAACATCATACACTCCACAACATTATGCTGGGTTTTCACATCTGCACCATTCCAATAGTTTCATCCCCTTCATATTCTGTAATTGGGGACCAATAATTTCAGATGTAAAAGAATTGTGTTCTTGAATGTTTGAGGATTCATTTAAGCTCACATGAAAGTGCATACCTGCAAATGTTATGGGTCAACAGCAAAAACTGTGTTTTCTGAAAACTCCTTTGCCAGCCATTTTAAAAACGAAAATGTTTCCCAGTTCAGTAATTTATTGTTTGTGACCCTGTTTTCGCTTGTCTTATACCATGGAAGTATCATATTGACCATACCCCTCGAACATCTTGCCTTCACTACATATGCATAACTTTTGTCTTTCAGTGTACTTAGAACCTTGTTATTACTCAGCAGTTCATAAATCCTTACTATATATGTTTATGCGCAAAGCACAAATATATCCCTTTTACAAATTGCCGAATGAGTACAATAATGAAATCATCTGTAAGAAAAAGCATTTCACCCTATTGAAATAGCCACGGGGAATAAGGAAATGGGGAATAAGGTATGTGCCCGAAGGACCAAATATTCAAGAAAATCTTCGAGAATTCACAGGAGTTATAACGGTTGATTTAAGCATGTCAAATTATTGGAAGCCAAAAGAAACTGCGGATATTTGAAAAAGATGCAATTACTGTGGGATGAACCTTGAGATTTTATAATTAACCATAAGATAGCTTATCACAGCCTATTTTATATTCCTTGTAATATTCTGTAATGTTACTTACATATTCTGAAGTAAATAATTGCCATTTCTTCCTTATATGAGGCTTTATGATGGCTTGATAATAAGCCACAGGCAATTAAACATGCATTTTGGTAATAGCCATTGCATTAATGATTCATAATTACACCTGCAAGGTCATAATTCACATCTTCTGTACTAATGTGACATGAACTTGCCTCATAAAACGTGAATGCTCTATCACATGATTTTTCTTCGGAATATATTATGAGGTTATATCGTGGGTTGGGGCAGTACATCCATAGAGCATCCTCCCAAATGATCTCGTATACGGTCAGGTGACCGGAATATGCCTGGAGAATTATGCAGTTTATGGTCATGTGACCATGTACTGGTTTTTTCCTTTTTATATACTAAAAATTTTCCCTAGATGTATTTGCCAGGCAAAAGAGGATGTAATAGGGAAAAATCATGCATGGACAATTGGACATGGGATAATGTTGCCTGCATATGGCAACTTTTAGACTCTTACATATTGCCCATATTCTTGAAAAGGATTTCACTCAACAGATTAGGCCAGACATAAGCACGATTAATGATCTTTAGCTTCTCAGATCTTCGAAAGGCAAAATCCGTAATCTAAATCTTTATTGAGTCAATCAGTTAAATACATTTTTGGGAAAACTCATTTTCATTTGCAGAAAATGTGTCAAGTGGGTCGATCCAAGCACGCGCATGCATACCAATAATACCCTATTTATAAGACAATACAAGCGTATGCAATTCGAATTTGGAGATTGTAGAAGCAGGGTCATTTTGCAAATAACATACAGATATGGTGAAAATGCAATGGTTGACCTTGTACATATCACTTATTTTGATAATGTTGTGGCATGGAAATCATTTTTTCCTTTATAGTATTTGCATATTTTGATGAAATGCATAACTAGTGGGCCAATTCCAAAATCATATGACAAATTCTAATTAACATACATCAGCAGTAGTGATCACAAACTGTTATACAGTGTACATTGTTTGTTACTATTTGTGCTTTTAACAGTTAGACCCTAGATAGACTGTGAATTTTGAGAAAAAGTTTTTCATAATCAACTGTAAAATTGGATGGAATCTGTGACAAATACATCAAAACACACATGTCGTGGGCATTTCTTTGATTTGTCATATGCTAGTATATATGCTAGTATATAGGTAGACTGAAGCCATTTGCATGCCATGATACCTTTTGTCTCTCAATGATTAGTATGACCACCCATGGATCTCGAGAATTCTCGGTCTCGTTGGAAGCACTAGACATGATTATGAGAGACAGCAGCAGCCAAGGTAACCAAAAGTCTCCGTCTCTCAATATATTATTTCCTCAGGAAATTACAGAAATTTGTATTTAGATTGATATAACCTGCATTAGTGATCAATAGTACAATGACAACAATTATTTTCTTGTACTATGTTGTCATGTCACATCATTCATGGACAGAGACACACATTCCTGAATGGTATCTCATTGGGTTATTGACTGTTTGACAATGACACTCTTGCCAACCAGGAAATTTGACAATAAGAAAGTCATGTACAGGTGATTTACTGTGATAAATACTTGTCCCAGATGTTAACAACTGCATTGTAGCTGATTCAAGCTGTTGCTAATTCAGAGCTGCGACACAAGTGCAAAGCCCATTTTTGTGGGTTTTCTTTGGGCATTTTCGGAAAGGTTACACTAGTAACTCGGGTGACACGGGTAACGAGGATTTGTTTCCGAACACGCCAGACTCGAGCCTAGTGTTTCCTGGAAGTGCCAACGTCAATCTCGAGTGAAGTGTTTCCGGTCACTCCCCGATATGTGGGGAGTACTGGGGTCTCGAGTTTTGTACCATGTGACAAAACTGGTTCCTGCTCGAGTGAAGCTCTCCTGTTCTGGTTCCAGGAAACACGAGGGTCGAGTCTGGCATGTTCGGAAACAAACCCTCGTGACTCATGTCACTCGAGTTACTCGTGTAACCTTTCCGAAACGCTCTAAATGCCAAAATCTCGCAGAAATCTTAAGAATTTTTATCCATTCTTGAGAAATATCAAACATGTTTGATTTGTCATGGTCATGACTCATAACCCCCATCTGCCCAGGTTATCTGCTTTTGTAACTGTTGATGTCTATGTTTTTAACAGGTAATAAAAACATGTACTAATAACAAACAAAACAGATTACAAATGTATTTTTAATGGAGGTGTGTACACATCTCCATTTATGCAATCACAGTGACAAAATGGACCATTTTGGCGGGAAATTTGAAATCTGAGCATTTTCAGAATGTATTTTGGGCCTTGTCTTGGCTATTTTGCTTGGAGATGTTTGGGTCAAGAGATGTCCATAACTTGATTATAGAGCATGCATCTGGCATAGGAATGAATACCAGGCATGCTGTAATTAGGACGTGACTTCCTTGCCATCTTGCTTGGATCCACTGGGGGCGGCTGCACACATTGTGTATTGGCCGCTGTGCCTAAACTATTGCACTTGTATTTATGATATTTGGCACATGAATGGGTCTTACAACATACAGTGAGGAAAATAAGTATTTGATCCCCTACCATATTTTCTAGTTTGGGCACTTACGCTTGCTCCAAAACTCTGAAATTTCTCAGGTAGATCTGGTCCAACATTAGAAGACAGGTAATGCACAAAAATTAATTGAAAGAAGCATTATGTAATATATTTGCATGAGAATCCCAATAGTCTTCGGAAATAAGTATTTGACCCCTTCGTTTGCAAGGGGTTTATCACCAGACTTTTACAAAACAAACACTTGGAAAACTACTATAACTAAAAATTATTGCAATAAAAACCTATTTCAATTGTTTTCCCCAATTTTGTTTAGTTTTGAATGCCCTCAATGACACCTCTAATAATCTTTTGGTAATTTCTTCATTTTCAAGATGTGTGGTTGAAAAAAAAATATCCAAAGATACAAGAGACATGATTTTTGATTGACACTAGTCTGGTGTTGGTACACAAATCCTATACAATGATCTAGGGGTGAAAATTTCAATAATTGATGCCATTGTTTGAAAGTAAACAAAGGAAGAAATCACAACTGGAACCTACTGGCCTGCAGTGCCATGACAATCTAACCTACACAAGTGTCCGTGAGTGCAAAAATTATTTTAGAAAGACCTAGAATAACCAACAATGAGTGAGCGAAAGCTCTGAAAGCAGTTTGCAACATTGCCAGCATGAGATAATGACCAGTACAATATGTCACAGTAGGCCGACGTGATACACTGCTGTCATAGTGCCTCTGTTGCAGAAGAATCATGCCAAAGCTTGTTCAGAATTTCCCCCAATCATCAGCAAAATAGTTCCACATGATCAATTATAAATTCTAAGCAAGCTTTGGCATGATTCTTCTGCAACAGAGGCACTATGGCCGCACTGCATCATCTCAGCCTGCCAAGACATATTGTACTGGTCATTTCCTCTTATTGGTAGAGTTGCAAACTGCTTTCAGAGCTTTTGCTAAATCATCGTTGGTTAGTCTAGGACTTTCTAAAATGGTTCTTGCACTCATGGACTTCAGTGTAGGTGAGATTGCAGTAGCACTGCAGATCGGCATCGCCCAGTTGTAAGTTTGTCCTTTGTTTACTTACACACAATGTCATGAATTATTGAAATTTTCACTCCTTGATCATCACAAAGGGTCTGTATACCAACGCCAGACTAGTGTCAGTAAAAAATGAAGTCTCTTGTGTCTTGTGATATTTTTTTTTCAACCGCGCATCTTCAAAATGAAGAAATTACCAAAAGGTTATAGGAGATGTAATTGAGGGCATGAAAAGCTAAATTAAATGGGAGGAAAACAATTGAAATAGGTTCTGATGGCAATAAATTTCAGTTATGACAGTTTTCCAATTGTTTGTTTTGTAAAGTCTTTTAATAAACCCTTTGCAAACGAAGGGGTCAAATACTTATTTCCGAAGACCATTGGGATTCTCATGCAAATATATTACATAATGCTTCTTTCACTTAATTTTTGTGCATTACCTGTCTTCTAATGTTGGAACAGATCTACCTGAGAAATTTCAGATTTTTGGAGCAAGCGCAAGTGCCCAAACTAGAAAATATGGTAGGGGGTCAAATACTTATTTTCCTCACTGTATATGTGCATTTTGGTGTTCATATTTAAGGAGTTGATAGAGTTTTTGTAAAATATTGAAAATTTTAAAAAAAGTATTTTTTTTTGTTTCCTATGTGCATGAAATTTTACCATCATATGCATTGAATACCCTTAATGTTCCTTTCGGGGTCTAAATGCTCATATAAATATAAATAACAGTAAATTCAGCAAAAAATGTTATAATTTCAATGCTACATGATTACGTCAATTTTGGAGTTACACAGCGGAAATTTTACATTTAGATGTCTAAATTATATCTCTTTACATGACTAAACTCATTCGGAGGGCCAATCTCTGGAAATTTTCATAAAAACCAAAAAACTGGGAAAAAGGAGGATTTCTGAAATTTTTCTCTAATTTTTGGTTTCTCAAAAATTAATGGTATTATATACAATAAATTGGTAAACTTCAACAAATATTTACTTAGTCATATTATTATATTTTGTATCCATATATCTATATAGTTTAGCATACAATTTTGCTTGAAATGGATTATTTTAAAAATTCTGAAATTTAGCACACAATATAAACAACACCTGGTTCTGGCCACTCAGGGAAAGTCTTTTTCAGGGGATATGAAGTAAGACACTACACCACCTCTATTTTGAACCCTCGGGTTCTTGTTACCGTCTATTTAGGTTTTAACAGACACATACTGTCCTGTTGATAGTGTAGTGCCTATAGCTGGATATTTTACAGAATATATAGCATGGAAGGGTTGAAAGAGGAGAGCATGCAAGCGTGTGCAAGTGCGGGCACTATTCATTCTGCTCTTCCATGCAAGTGCATGCTCTGGACCCCCCCCCAGAAGACCTTTCTGGATCTGCCACTGTGCAAGTGCCTGGAAAAACAACTGTGTTGTACTATTAGACTTGCAGCAAAAACCACCACTACTTCCATTAGCATCTGACTAGTGTATGTTTGTGTGGTCTCAGGTAATCACATCCTTCATTTGTTGGCTGCGTCAGCCTGAGGTCATGCTCTCATAACGACAAGTCCAAAACCATTGTGGATATTATAAGAAATTGTTGCCAAGGTAACCAAGAAAGCCATATTTTCATCAATCACATCTTCACTTGTTGGTCGTGTCAGCCTGCGGTCTTGCTCTCATAACATATCTAGACTTTGTGTCCAAAAACATTCTGGAGATTATAAGAAATTGTTGCCAAGGTAACCAAGAAAGCCATATTTCCCTCAGGAAATTGCAGACATCTGTATTTGGCTTCATATCTGTTCTCCTTTCTTATTAGCAAAATGAGAATGATATTTGCATTTGAATATACAGGGTGGGGAATCGCAACAAGATGCAGAGATATAAACTGCTCAAATGATTCATTTTCCTCTGAAAATTTTGGTACACATCATGATCTTCAAAGTAAACTGGGCTTCAAAGTGAACAATGTCCTTCAGATGCAATATAATGGTCATTACGTGACTGGTGTGTCCATCTTTCATTTCCATCATTCTTGATTTTTACTGCATACTTACAAAAATCTGGTTGTAAATAATCAATTTGAATGCATAGATGCAACAGAATTGCTCTTCACTAGAGCATTGAGTCAGGTGAGTAAGTCAGAAACACTTTCAAAGCCGACCAATGAACAGACCTTCGCACATTTCATCCGAACGAGGCAGATTTCGATGGTTTTCATGTCAATCAAAGAGATATGATTTTCACAATAATAGAAAGATCTCTTCAAGGGCTTCAAAATAATAGGTTGGGACTTACTAGTTTAAAAACTGCCATTAAACATTTGAAGTGGATGGCAATACTGAGCGTAGATTGACTGTGCACTGAGTGTGCAGCACTAAAATTTATCTTTGGGTTTGTAGAAAGTTTGACTGATATATTTCATTCTGTTCAAAGAAAATCATGCCTTTGTAATCATGTTATTTTTCAAGTTTAACCATGGAAGGGCAGACTGAGGAGTGCTATGAGTGTGACATGGAGGTGCATCAAAGTGTAGGGGTCTGCAATTGTCAGCATCTGCTTGCGAAAAATATTTCGGTGTAGGCCCTACTACATCACTAGTCTTGTAGCAAAAGTTGACATTGGTCACTGGCCAATGTGTGTTGGTTTCGTCTTAGGTAATCACATCTTTATTTGTTGGTCGTGTTAGCCTGGGGTCTTGCTCTCATAACATATCTACACTTTCTGTGTCCAAGACCATTGTAGAGATTATAAGAAATTGTTGCCAAGGTAACCAAGAAAGCCATATTTTCATTAATCACTTCTTCACTTGTTGGTCGTGTCAGCCTGAGGGCCTGCTCTCATAGCATATCTCGACTTTCTGTGAGTCCAAAAACATTGTGGATGAGAAATTGTTGCCAAGGTAACCAAGATAGCCATATTTTCCACAGGAAATTGCAGACATTTTTATTTTGCTTCATATCTGTTCTCCTTTCTTATTAGCAAAATGAGAATGATATTCATAAGCATAGCTGCATTTGAATATAGCCTACAGGGTGGGGATCTGCAACTAGATGCATAAACACAAACTTCTCAAGCAATTCCTTTTCCTTTTAAAATTTTGATATGTAAACAAATGCAAATGAGGCAGATTTTGTCAGGTTGGGCAGTAACATCAATCATGGAGATATGATTTTCACAATTATAGAGATATCTTCAAGAGCTTTTTGAGGTGACTCAAGCGTGGTACACTGCACATACTTCTGAGCAGCCTGGTTGCCTAGCAACATAGCGTCACAACTGCTGCAGGCACTGAAACAGTTGTGACGTTACAATTTTCTGTTCTCTTTTTTTTTAACAGCATGGCAGCCAGTAATTTGCTATTTAAATGAGATCTCGTGCAGCTAGAAGCATAATTATTTTTTTATTGAATGCAGTAACATCTATTCTATGCTAGTTAAAAGTTTCAGCTTCTCAGCTTTATCCAAAAAAATGTCTCAGTTAATTTCAGTCCACTGTGTCAAAAATAGTCTTTATTTATTTAAATTGACATTGGCACAGTCACGGTACTGTAGTAAAAGAATGACTCGGTGAAATATTTTTATTTTTTGCCATTTGTTTGACAATAACTTGTTTATGATATATGCAAATTCTAAAAAAAATCTGTATGATCGTTTTCCTAAAATTTGATTATTGCCAAAATTGAAGCATGCAAAATCTGCAATTAATTAGTGTGTTGGTGCCCTTTGAGCTCTTACAGAAAAAAAAATATTATAACCTTTTTCTTCAAATTTATGGCTAATGTTTTGGTGTAAATCCTAGGGAAGACATTTCTGATGTTTTTGTGTGACAAATGCATGTAATGCTTTATTCTGTGGTACAGAACCAAAAACTCAATTTATGTCTTTTAAGCAGTCATCAGGCAAAACATGTCGTTACCATGGCAACCAAACGAGTTGGTAAAATATTTTTGTTTTTCATTTTTGAAATGTATGGGTCCCATAGAGTACCTGTGCAAATTTTTAGAAAAATCTGTATGATCAAAGCACCATGCTTGAGTCACCTTAAAAAATGAAAAGTCGATTGCCTGTGACGCTTGTGACATACACTCTAAAAAATGTCAGACAAAATTGGTTTTTTAGATTCAAAATGGTTTTTTGAAAAACCAAATTTCAATGCAAAAAACCAACATGGATTTTTTTTAAAAATCCATGTTGGTTTTGCGTTGAAATTTAGTTTTTCAAAAAACCATTTTGAATCTAAAAAAACCAATTTTGTCCCAACATTTTTTAGAGTGTATGATAAAATATGTATCATTAATTTTTGATTAAACCAAAATCTGTGTACCTATTTTTCTTGATAGATCGAAAAGGTTCTTGGTTTTACCCTAGAAATTTTTTTATTTAGTTTGAAAAGTCTAATCCTGAATAACAAAACCTTTACAGGTTTTAAACAACAACTTTTTGTGGTTTAATGCAAAACTTGATCTGCTCAAAGCGAAAACTTTTTTGTTTTGCACAACATGTTTATTCACAGTAAAAACCAAACACCTTTTGGTTTGATGATAAAAGTTTCTTGGATAAATATATTTACTCCAATTTAAAGCCCAAGATAATTACAACAATCAACTTCAATCAAGTTACAAAACTTGTCTTAAAATAACTACATATATATAAGCAAACAGCTTCCTTCTGATAAGTGGTATTCTGTATCACACTCTCATCATGCTCATAACATTGCATACTGGAAAAAAGGTTTGTTTAAAATAGACAAAATGAACGTCTTACATGGATCTATGCTTTGCAAAGATATAGAATACCATGTATTAAAAACCTCAAAGTTTTACTGTACATGAATAATCATGAAACAAATGACAGATCTCTGCTGGCAAAACATTCAAAATTAAGTAATCTGTAAAATCATAATGTACATATGTGTAGATTTATGAGTATATATATATATCACATTAACACTGTTCTGTATCAGTATCAATTTCACTGAATAAGGTTTTTAACAATGTATTGTTATGGTGTATATCAATTGGGTATAATTATAAAAGTTCAGAGGAGAAAATATGCATTGTCGTACAACTCAGCGGAAACCAGAGAATCGCAACCAGTGTGAACGCTTAGCATATTATGTTTGAAATTAATTAATGTTTACTGCTACTTAACCCAAGGTGCATTCATTTGAACTCAACTAAGAGTGACCTATCCTTATGCGACCGAAGTTCATCCCATATCCCATAAAATTTAGACTGTAGCAGCCACACTGGCTGGCATCCGGGATTTCTTCATATTGAAGCAGCATGGAAAAAATACTGAAGTACTATGCCTACTGTACTGTGCAATTCAAAAACCTATAAAAATAACTCAAAGCATAATAAAAATTTGTTGAGGTAATACAGTAGTTTGAATTAGCTAGATTTGTTCGCCATCTTGGGCAAGTTGCAGTGGACTCTTATACGAACATTTACTACAGTCTGTCTCATTTCTGGAACGCATGGTCGTCGTCAAAAATCAGACAAAAAGAACACCAAAACATCACAAAAATGTGATAAATAAATTACAAGTTGACTCTTCTATCCGTGAGTATGTGTATTTCTGCTGTGTGACCTGCAGATGAGCTTTTGAAATGAAGTTATAGCGTTTGTTTGCTGCGTTTACATGTGAACACAATTGTACCTGCATTAGTGGATTGTATAACTTTGAATCACATTTACAGGTGACTTAATAAGCATGCGATTCTGAGGTTCTTGGCCACTAAATATATCAAACTTTGACTTGTATTGATGTTAGGGCGTTTTGAGCCCCTGAAAACCCAGCAATATTCTGATTAGATGTGGTCTGGGACTGTATCATGCATGGTATCCATATTTTGAACACTTTCCGGTGATGTAACCTTCATATGCTGCATTGATTGGCGGAGATCATCTGTACTTTGACTGGTCATACTGTACCCAGGACCATATGCCCCATTATCCACTGTACTGTGCTGTCCATTTGTGACTCTATTATCTTGGCAGCTTGCGGCATCCATTCCCATGTCAACAGTAATGTGCCTTTTTCTGAAATTAGAACATCCATGCAAATTACATACTACTAAACAAGGTAATCCAGGTGATCACAACAAACAGTCAATGCCAAACAATGCTTGCTATTTTGTAACAGGGACCCTTAAAACACTGTCAGAACATAAGAATATGTGGCAGAGCCAGGGACAATTTACCAAAGAATTAATAATTTGACATTTGAGCATCCATGGACTACAACGATATCGCATGGGATATCTCGTAAATGGAATGACTAACGGGACAAATCTGAGGACACTAATTTACAAGACAAGGTAAGACAAATTCTCCTATGATCATGTCAACACAGAATTTTTTGCCAACTCACATTGAAACTGTGGAGGCAGTTAATCAAATATCAAAGATGTTTCAAGGTTATACTTTGCACAGGTTTGGTCCACAGTGACTACATATACAGTTCTTAGTGGTTTTCTATAGCTGACAGCAATTTGATTTTATATGAATTAACTTTTTCTGAAACATGTGCTTTCACAAAGCCAATGTTTTGATCAAACATGAAGTCGTACAGTGCTGCCACGTTGTTGCACCATGAGACATCAGTATGGTTCTTACTTTTCTGTTGAAATCAGCAAAGGAATTAGTATGGTAGATCTACTTATGTATCTATTCAAATCAGTAAAGACACTGGTACAGTATGCTACTTACTTATCCAATGAGACGTACATAGAAATCAGTTTTTCATAGCCTGGATCTCCACTTCCTGGAAAAAGACAAGTGTACGGAATTGTTTAAATTTTCCCACCATGAAGTATAAAGCTGTTCTTGGCACAAATTGGAATTGCATGGAATTCTTGATGCATGTCTTAGTATGATCATTTTTTTTCTGATTAAAATTTCCACAATCTTCTCGGAAAACCTACTGAGTTGTACTAATATATACATAAAGCGAAAATAATCTAAACGGTTCTTCGATTTTAGTAAAACAGCTGGACAACGTCACAATCATAAAGCACAGGCACAACTTTTGAGCCAATCAGAGAAGTTCTCACAAATTTGACCTTGGCAAAAACATCTCTGATTGGCTGATGCCAAACATGACCTATATTCTGTCCAGATGAAGTTAGCAGGCCCAGTAAGAGCATGGTACCTGTGAATTTAATATGTAAATGCCAAAGCATGAAGATGGAACCGTCTGAATGCAAAAAATACATTTTAAAGACTCTAAATTGTAATTATCTAAATTATTTCTCGAAATGCTTTTTTGTATTCGGGTTTGTTCAATAAAAAGTTTGGAGAAAAAAATTGGGACAAAGAGAAATAGTGTGGTAAAAGAAAATGTTTAAAAAAGTTTTGAGGGAAATAATTATGTCATTTTTGGAAAATTAATTTTTTTCAAATATTTTTTTTTTCGAACATTTTTGGTGGTCATGCGTGATGAGAAAAAAGTGCCAGGATCATATTATGGGATGTCAGAATCACTTCCTTTTGATTGAACCATTTGGTTCACTCCTCGCAATCGCATATTTGCCATACTAATGACAAGTGAATAAAAGACTATGCGGCTTAGGCCTGTGCATAAAATAAAGGAGATTACCTTCTTCACTCACAGCTCCAAAAGCTTCTTCAAAGGTGAGTTTGGCTGGGTACAAATACTGGATACGCTCATCGTTGCCGTTCTTCAACTGCTGAAGAGCCTTACCAAGTGGCAGTGACTGAAGATATGTTGCCTTCAATTTGTTCGACACATGAGCTATTGTCTTCTCATCTGAAACATCAGAAAACACACAAGGATTGTTTTTGTCATTGATCATGGCTAAAGAGGCGTTTCGAGTAGTGCACTACACCGGTTTGATAAATACTGGCTGTACCAGTACAGTACCCGCCGTACCGGTACAGTCTGGTTCAGGAACCGGTTTTCAAAGCCGCACTTTCGGTATGGGTTCAATTATGCTGTATCATATTTATTTCCATTTATTTCCGAGATTTGAGAAAAATGTCCACAAAATCATAAACTGAAGTCTAGATTATCGTAATGTTGACATCCATTGTGGTGCGAGATCAACTTTCTGGGCCAAAAATTCAGTTTTTGGGAAGCGGATTTCTCTAAAATGCGAATCGGTCCGAATTTGCAGACCAAAAGTACGACTCGTGTATCGATCAAGTGTATTGATGATACCTATTCTATCGAATGTCGGCAACTGTAGATACCCTAATTGTGAGAGTTTTTTTGATAAAGCAAATTAGGCATATCGATACAAGATACCGAAAGCCTGAAGTCGGACCAATGCCTTTTCAGCATCAGACGAACAGTAGGCCAACAATGAATGCTAGTAAATAAACTAAAACAGGGTATATTTTTGTCAGAATTGCATGACTACATAACCTCTAAAATACCTTTCCTGTAGGCAACAGAGAGAGAAGCTCTGGGACAGTCTTTGTCGCAGTTTTCTATTCCAGTTCCCCTGAAGCGAATTAGAAAAGTTCCTGGTTGTTCGCTCTTGAGGATCTTCTCTGCTTCTTCCTTTGTCACAAAACCTAGTATATAACTGAAAAAAGTAATTAACAATTATCTTCAGTTTATATTAGATATAGAACACAATTTCATAACTTCGATGCTATTATTGTGACTGCAAGAACTTGGCCCTATTTCTGCACTGAAATAGACAATTCAAAATTCTGACTTGCTCCAGTCAAATATTGCCTGGCTCACTCCAGTCCCTGGGAGGCACTATCAAATGGAAGTAGGTTGCTTTACTGCCATAGGCGTATTGGAGGGGGTGGCAGGGGGGTCAATCGCCCCCCCCCCAAACCTTTCAGAAAAGGCCCAAATTCGGGCAAGGAGGCTAAAAATTTGGGCAGATGATCAAATAAGTATTAGGGCCTACTGAAAATCAGGTGTTTCCTAGCAATTTCATTGGACATAGTATAAAATTTGGATCGCGAAATTCGGGCCAATGTCGCTCGCCCCCCCCCCACAAAATTCCGCCCGCCGTACGCCTATGTTTACTGCTTATAGCCTATTACACACAAGTATGATTTTGGTTACAGAGATTCAGAGAGGGAATCAGCTCAGGCAAGAGGTTTGTCTGGTAAGGTCATTCCTCTAAGACTCCTTGAGTTGGTTTAGCGTAAAACAGAGGAAGATTTTCTCCAATCTTCAACACATGGGCAACTGACAAACCTGGAAATCACTGAAGACAGGATTGAACACACAGACAGGATTGAACACTAATGGTCATTCCCAGCCGTGTCATTAAATCTCGCATCCGTCATATACAGCACCACTTTGGTTCCATTATTAGGGGCCGACCAGATGATCTTGGGGGGGGGGGGGGCTATGGCTTTTTGGTGAAAAGAAAGTTTGTTTCACAGGGTACAAAAAAAAAGTTTGTTGCAGACGAAAAAAAAAGTTTGTCCCGGAGGTGAAAGCCATAATAGCCCCCCTCATTATCGTCTGGTTTGCCCCTTATGTATGTCAGACCGTTCCCAAGCTTAATTTCCAAGACAGTCTGGGCTTTACTACAGAAGAAATGCCTTTAAATAGCCCCTACTTGTGTTGATGGGGTATTAAACACAAACACAATACAGAAGAAATTATTATAGTTTTCACAACTGGGTTTTCAAGTTTTGTACTATTTGAGTTGTTTAGCTCTGACACCTGCACTGGTTGATAGATCCTTCAATGAACTGCAACTGAATCAAACAGACTAATTATCACCAATGGAGAGTTTCAATGGCTGACAACAAATCTCAAAAAGTTATTTGAAATTGTGATGACTAGTGTCTTGTGAAAAACAATAACACACTTTGTTTGGAAAACATTGAGACTCTTCTGGTAAGGTGTAACTCTCGGCTTAGACATACATTGTTTTTTGCGGTTTTCTCAAAAAATTACATTATCTGGCAGTTTTAAATTGTTTGTCATTAACTGTGATGCCAAACACTACAGTGATCATCAAAATCATCGCGAACACTCATTTTTGCTGATATCTCAGCAACCAGAAGCCCTATGAACAAAATTTCTTCACTTACATGCATCTGGTGGCTGTTTATAAATTCGTATCACATTTTCGCGATGTTTCGCGATGTTTTTTGCCGATTTTCGGTGATGTTAGACGCATTTTGTTGACAATTTCTGACAGGTCTAGCCATTTCATTCGTGACGTCATCACAGAATTACTTGTGCGTGGCTGTGACGTCACGTCAATATTATAGACCGGCAGCCCAGGGGCTCTAGCCTAGTCGAATGAGGTACCACTAACGGAGCATATGGGTATAAAGGGAATTATAAGGCGCACCAGAAAAACCATTTCTGGCGCGGCGTATCGGTCGCGTTTACCCCTGGCGGCCATTTTCCAAGATGGCCGCCATAAAAATAAGTGCATGCAGTTTTTGGTCTAGATCTTTAATGGCTTATCCGATTTTGATAATTTTTGGGTCAAAATATATGTATTTCAATATTCCCAACGCAATGATGTCATAATAATTTCAATATTATAAGCATTTCATGCTGTTTTTAAGGATCAAATGCAAAAAAAGTGAAAAATTTGGAAAAAAATGAAGATTCTCTGGCAAAATAAGGCATCATAGTCAATGAATGGTTGGTTTTAGGGTAAAAATAACATCATAAAAAACTTCCTGACATACAGAAATACCAGAAACCATGTCTTATTTGTTGCTGTGTGACATTTAGTGATGAAGATATTCCCATTTATATGACTGGTCACGTCAAGTGAGAACTGTGACGTCACAACATCACTTATCAGCATTCACGAATAAATGTGTCTAATTTGGCATAACTCTCCAACAACTTATCAGATTTTTATCATTTTTGTGTCAAATTATATATTTTCAATATGCCCAATCCAATGGTGATGCCAAAAAGAAGAAATTATGAGTATTTTGTATTGTTTCTTATGATCATTTGTCAAAAATGTGAAAAATTTGGGATTTCTAGGCAAAGCAAGGCTTATGACTTGCATTATTGACTTTGACACACAGGCAGGCAGAAAAATTATTTTATTTCATCATCATCATTTGAATAATATTGTATTATTATAAAAAGGTATAGAGTATGATAACGACATGAGATGAGTTGTAAATACAGATGATGAGGAGACCCACCAAAGACTAAGAAATATTGTTGCTGCTGGTTGGCCACTTCATGATTGTAATGTTAATTCTAGAGTAAAAATATGCCACCTTTCATCAATTTCACATGTTTCAAAATATCAGCAAGTATGTCTGATTTGTTGCTTTGTCACTTTCGGAGATGAAGATATTAGCATTTTTGTGAGCAACCAGGTCAAGTAAAATTGTGACGTTGTGACATGATATTTCCGCAGTTTTGCATACATTTGTCTTATCAGGTGTGAATCATTAAAACATATCAGATTTTTATAATTTTCAATTTAAATATGTATATTTATGCATGCCATATTTAATAGTTTTAGGACAATTTGTCAATTTTAAGTAGTTTATGCTGTATCTTTTTCCATGGTAAAATCCAACAAGAATCTACGGGTTGCTAAATGGAGGTGGCATGTTGTCTTAGTTCAAATCCTCTGAATCCAGCAGATAATTTGTCCAGCACTGCTATAAGTATAACTATTCAGATAGATATGGTTCTGAAGACATTGATAAATAGATAGATAGATATTAGATAGATATTACATAGATAGATATTACATAGATATAGATACTTTAGATAGATCTACATAGATAGATATAGATAGATAGATATCAGATAGATAAATATGGTATGCACATGTGCGGCCATTTAAGAGGAAAGGGTCCTTAGATTGATCAATGAGATGGCAGATAGAGCAAATGTCCTCTAGGCCTACAGGTTACACGTTTACTCCATTT
Source organism: Platynereis dumerilii (assembly GCA_026936325.1). Classification (NCBI taxonomy): domain Eukaryota; kingdom Metazoa; phylum Annelida; class Polychaeta; order Phyllodocida; family Nereididae; genus Platynereis; species Platynereis dumerilii. Next base: position 4,172,715 of record JAPTHN010000018.1, on the reverse strand, counting down.
GAAAAAGATTGAAAGGGCCAATGATTTAACATCTCATCTGAATGACATCCAACTGGGACTTTGATCTTGAGAGTACATTGAAAATATTCTAAATTGTCTGCCCAAGATTCAAACCCAGGCAAAGAAGACCCTCAGGACTGAAAACACTTGGCCACCCAGCTGTCATATAATATATCCTAAGACCTGCTTAGTTCCATACAACCATGTCAATAAAGATCTTACTTTCTCATTGGGGCAGCTAGGTGGCAGAGCGGTTATGATTCCTGCCTTCTCCGTTGAAGGTTTTAACTCGCATCGAAACCCCGTGTGGGGAACCAGAAAAAACTCAGCGGACTTTCATGAGCAAAACCCCAGCTGGATGTTGTTGCATTAGAGTTTCCAATTTAACTGTTTACTTGCCAAACAGTATAACTGTTTAATTTCTTAACAGTTAACAGTTAACTGCCAGTTAACTGTAATGCGAGTTTTAGGTTTGGTGGGATTGACTAATTTAATGCCTCAAGATAGCAAATATGAGCTAATAACTAGCTTTGACCTCTTCTGCTTGTTTAACTATATTTTTGGATGCAAACACTACAGATGATTCACTTTTCACTGCATAAACAAATAACAACAGGTCGTTAACAAGACTATGATCATGCTTTTCCAATGATAAATATGAACAATATTGACTTGATTATCACAATTTTAATATTCTTGCGTGTGCCATTTATAAGTTTTGACATATTATTAAGTGCTTAATTCATCTTTAGTCAAAAATGTTAAATAGCCTTAAAACTGTCACTACGATAAAACAGTTAACTGTTGGATTAACAGTTAACTGTTCAGTTGACATAAATGTCATTTCAATGCTATTTCAAACTCTAGTTTGCATCTGACATTAAATTGGCAATCGCTTGTTTCAGTGTCTGTAGGGCAATTAAAGGATCTCTCACATAGGGTAAATGTGAAGCATGTGAGGACTTCTGCTGTCTCCCATCTCATCAATCAACTCTTGTGAGAGCCCAGAGCTGCACTTAGAGGGCTGTACCTACCATATCTCTCCATCAATCTATCTATCACTAACTATGCTGGTCTATACAGCTGTAAATTAGTGTACCACTGCCAGCTAACTTGAAGAGTGCCAAAATGACCAACTCAGTTTATCAATTACAGGGGAGGACACAGCAATTAAGCGCAAAGGATGATTGAAATTCCTTTCCATCACAACTTCAGGGCCCAGTGATTGGCAAACCAGTGCATTACCAACTGAGCTGACCCTAACCCCTCCTGGACATGTTGGACCATGTCACAAATTATAACACAAGTACAAATTGCATCCTATTGCTCTCTCTTACCAAACCCTTTTGATAAATCTGTAATCTATCTATCTAACTATTGTAATCAGTGTAAGCTACCTATTTCATCTTTATAATCTATCCATCTAATTCATGCAATCCACTCCAGCACTGCCTCTGCTAAATACAGCAAACCACTCCTGAGACTGAACCGATCAGCACAACTCCATTTGATTTATTCATGTTTAACTTCCAGACTTTTAGGAAAATGGCTGCTGAAGCTCAACCGTAAGGCCCAGAAAGTTATCACTTCTGGGTAGATCCAGATCTACATGGATATCATGCTGATTGATGTAAAGATTGAGTGTGATACCTCAAAATTGGCTGTGAAGATGTGAATCGAAACTAGAGTCTCTAGACATTGTTGAATCTGAAAGCATTATGTCAATTTATGATAATTTGACATATCAAACCTATTTGTCTAGGATAGATTCTCCGGGTGGTGCAATCTATCTAATTCATAAAATCCATCCATTCTATCTGTCCAGGGCTAGAAAAAATATGAATTTCAAGGCAATTTGATGAAATACGATAACATTGCCCATGAATTCTCGCGAATCAAGCCTCCATATTTCCAAGTCAGAAATTTGGACCTTTTTTCAAAAATTTTAAGTGAGATTTAGAGATTTCCAGGCAATGACATGCCCGAATTCCCTACTTTTCCAGCCATGCTATATATCTAGCAGTATGTATCTATCCATTTATCTAGCTAGCAATCTGTTGATAATTCTTCTATCCATCAATACATCCTACACTACTTGGAAATTTGTATAACTATTGAAATCTCATCTCCTGTGACCTAGTTTTATGATAACATAAATTCCAAGGTCAGTAAACTGAGCAATAAACATCCAAATGTCACCATGACATTGTTCCAGGTCAGCTCATTTCATACACAGAACACAACACACATGATTTACAAAATGGTGGACAGCTGATTTGCATACACAAACACAATTCACATAATTTTTTAACGGTGCATCCAATCAAAATTCAAAGCAAAGGAAGTTTTGTCCAAATTACAACATGCTTGCTATTCATAACTTTGCCATATACATGCTCTATAATCAAGTTATACTTATTTCTTGACTCCAAACATCTCCGAACAAAATGGCCAAGTCAGGGCCCAAAAGACATTCTGAAAATGCTCAAATTTCAAATTTCCCACAACAACTTCCATTCTCTCATTGTGACTGCATAAATGGAGATGGGTACTCAGCTCCACTAAAAATGTGAAAAAACGAAAAAAAAAATCCCGGCCTGCCCCAGCGCGCCCCGTGTGATAAATCTCTGACCCACAGCAGCCCACACTCGCAGATACCAGGCCCATCTTTTTCTAATCTTACTCTGTCAGCCTATCTGGGCACTATCAAATCAAATTATATTTTTAAAGTTTACCAATCGCTTCTATTCTGTTCCTTCCAATCTACGGTTACTCTAACTATTGATTGTGAAATGATACTCTCATAAAAATCCCCATCTATCTGTTATCAGATTATCTTGGCCCTATCTCGGCCCTTTCAAACAATAAATCAATCAATAAATCAATCTGGGCCTATCTATCTATCCTTCTAAATTTATCACAATCCTATATTTTCTATTGTGTTATATTTTGTGCCCTCCAAGCTGCGGGCAACATACTAGTATGTATTGAATATAGTCCAGGCAAATACTCTCTGCAGTTGTCAACAAAATAATTCAACCCCTTGATGTTTTTCCATTGAATTCAATAGCTGACAAATGCAAAACGAGTGTGGTGACATCAGCATATATATCAAATCATGAAAAGGATAACATCAATTTGTATCAGACAACATAATGCCAAACTGTTAGGAAGGGCACCAGAACCTGGTAGGTGGTTTGTATTTTGCATAGGGGTCAACAATGTCAAAAATGTTTCAACCCCGTTGCCGCCATTGGATTAGCACTGGAGCACAGGGTTAAATAGTTGTTCAAACGTTTAACCCATTTGTGAAATGGAACCAGTCCTGCCAATTAGATTTAGTTATTCTCCACAGCTGATTTAGCATATGTTGTCAGGTATGTGATGCTATCATACTTTTTGTGATTTGAAACATTCTGATGTCATAACACTCATTTTACAAAAATCAAGGGGTTGAATAATTATGCTGCCAAGTGTAAACTATCTGTGTTAGATCAATCTTGATAATTCGACGTGTTCCTTACAAGGAACATGTCGAATTATCAATAGCTTGGGACCATTCCAAGGTGTTGCAGCTGAACCATACATTGATAAAGAAGAGATGGGGGATTGTATGCAATCATTGTATGGTTGGTTGTAGGAATAGAATGGAATAGGTGAGATTTTTTTTATGGCTTAATTTTCAGTCTGCAACCAATATGGCAATTAACAACAATGCCAATGATAATTATGTGCGATTTATGTGTTTTTTCACATTTTTGTATTTGACCATGAAAAAAGCATAAATTTAATACTTATTATTGACAAAACTGCATAATAGCAGAAAATGCACCATGCTAATATGCAGATCCAAAACTTTGATAATATGTTTAAGATTTACATCCAATTAGACAAACGTATGCATCACTGCGGAAATATAACGTCACAACGCCACAATTTTACTTGACCTGGTCTCTCACATAAATGTAAATATTATCAAGACCAAAAATGACATAGCAACAAAATAGGCATACCTGCTGATATTTTAGAACATTTGGAATTGATTAAAGGTGGCATTTTTACTCTAAAGTCAATAATACAAGTCATAAGATGCCTCGTTTTGCCTGGAAATCCTGAATTTTTCCAAATTTTTAAATTTTTTTTACAAATGATCATTAGAAAGAATATAAAATACTTGTGATTTCCTATTTTTGGCATCACCATTGGATTGGGCTTATTGAAAAATATATATTTTGACACAAAAATTATGAAAATCTGATAAGCTGTTGGAGAGTTATGCTAAATCAGACACGTAAGATGCACCACTGCTGAAACGTGACGTCGTCACGTCACAATTCTCACTTGACGTGACCAGTCATGTAAATGGGAATATCTTCATCACTAAATGTCACACAGCAACAAATAACACATGGTTTCTGGTATTTCTGTATGTCAGGAAGTTTTTTATGATGTTATTTTTACCCTAAAACCAACCATTCGTTGACTATGATGCCTTATTTTGCCAGACAATCTTGATTTTTTTCAAAATTTTTCACTTTTTTGCATTTGATCCTTAAAAACAGCATGAAATGCTTATAATATTGAAATTATTATGACATCATTGCGTTGGGAATATTGAAATACATATATTTTGACCCAAAAATTATCAAAATCGGATAAGCCATTAAAGATCTAGACCAAAAACTGCATGCACTTATTTTTATGGCGGCCATCTTGGAAAATGGCCGCCAGGGGTAAACGCGACCGATACGCCGCGCCAGAAATGGGTTTTCTGGTGCGCCTTATAATTCCCTTTATACCCATATGCTCGTTAGTGGTACCTCGTTCGACTAGGCTAGAGCCCTGGGCTGCCGGTCTATTAGTCCAGGAGCAAGCACACCATTTCTGGGCTTGGTAGGTCGTTTTTTGAGGGGGGTTGCCGACATATACCAATGGAATCTATAGGCCCTGGGGTGTCTAAAACTGATTGTCGGCAGTTTGGCAATTGCCCATGGTTGCCATAGCAACCAGTTAAAAGTAGTAAACAGTTTCAAAACCGGTGACACAATTTAATCAAATATCTGGGTATAACACACAAATCAACTTGGAATTGGTTTAAAAAATGTTCATACTTTATGCAACCAGGTGTGGGCTTTTTAACAAGAATAATTATTTTACAATTAGAGGTCAGCCTAATTGTGACCTGCTCCACCAAAATGAGTTCAAAGTAGGCATTATGTATTTCTCAGAAATGAGCAAAATGTGTCAAAAGGTCACATTTTGATGTTTTTTAGCTGTCGGTTTTAGCAAAAGTAATTTTCTTTGAATATTTAAGACTATTTAACCAAAAATTGATTTTTAATTATCTAAATTGAGTGTACCTTTTGATTTTCTTAGTTCTTTAATTGTAATGGCGGGAATTTCAAATGCCATTTTCTCAAAGTTTGATGTTTCGTATCATCGATGTTTGAGGTGCCATATCTTTGGACTGGATGGAGATATCAAAACATACTAAACATCATTTTAAAGCTCAATTTCAGTAGAATAAAGTTATTTTCATGCCTAAATATACCAGGAGGCCGACTTTGAACCCATTTTGGTGGAGCAGGTCACAATTTGCATATGGAACGTTTTTTAGTGGAATTTATTGATTTTTACTCACTACAGTGAAATTCAACATGCCAGGCTCATATAAATTAATGTCAATCTCTATCAAGTTCAGCACATATTAATGCCCTGTTCGCTGGCTTTAAAATGACTCCCCAATTCTTGCATTTTACAAAGTTTTCATAGTTAAAATTACCATGGAAACCTGAGAAAGTGCTTATTTTCTGTTCTTTGACTGTATTGACCCTTATAGTACATATTAAACAGTCTCCTCTTCAAACGTGTCCAGTCAGGAGGAATATATAGGAATGGCATTGAAAATGGGTCTAATTCGTACCATGGCTTTTCTTATAGTTATTTTAAAAAAAATATGGTTGTCATGGAAACTAGAAAATGCAACTTTTGTCATTGCATCAATAGATTTTTAAAAATAATTAAACCAGTTATTGTCCAGCAATCTCAATAAAGTTCATAGATTTACTCAAACCACCAAATTTAACTTTGAGATGAAGTAATTAATCAGGACTATAATCGGTTTGGTGTCCATGGCAACCAGATAGCCAACAACAGCACATATTGCATATTGGCCCAACGCCTCTGAATGTCAACTTCATATTTTCAAAATATGCACTGACTCCAATCGATCATAACTTTCTTAATTCTTAAGCTACAGGGCTGTAACTTTGTACACTTCCCTTCACGGTGTACCCCAATATATAAATCGGAAGTAAAAAGGTGTGCCTTTTTAAAATTTGAGTCGCATCGAGATTGACTGACTTTTCAGTAAACAATGCAACCTATCTTTTTTTTTCAACACGGCAAGATGTGAACTTGTCAGATTTGAAAAGAAAAGATATGTAATTAGACCTTCATTTGGAATAGCAACTTTTATGATGAACATGGGTAGGGGGGCAAATCTTCAGTTCATCCATGTCCAGTGATGCACAAAAATGATCAAGAATTCCAAAAACGCTGCACATTCTACCTCTCGGGAAACATCAAGTTATTTAATCTCAATTTTGTTATTTTTGAAGCTCTCATAATTACGCATTTTTGCTTTGCTCAAGGCATGACTGACAGAAAATTAAAGTATATCCCATATTGCATAGAGGATAGATCAGATAGATTTTGTAACAAGAGAGTGCAGAGAGGCATATAGGCCTGGGCATAAAGCAAACAAACTCTTTGGGAGGACGAGCAACGTTTGCCCGAATTTCATAATCCAGATTTAATCAGATTTGAGTTGGGGAGTGGCTGAGAAGGAGAGTGGAGATGGGGAGAGGCATACCAATAGGCCTACTAGATATTGCAGGATCTAATATCTAGCACTGACTTGCCTAAATGTAATATCTCTGACTTGCCTATAGGTGTAATAACTGACAACTAGTGACAAGTCTGAACATGCAATGTCTAGTCTAGCATTGAAATGCGGACATGCAGTACCTTTAGCACTGACTAGTCTAAGTGTCATATCGCAGGGGGCCTGAGGGGGGACACAAGGTAAACTAAGTGAAGAGAGTAGATCAGGAAAGAAGAAGGGGAGAGAAGACCAGGAAAAAAGAAGGGGGTGAGAGAAGGCAGTGGTGGATCCAATGAGGACGGCCAAGGGAGAAAAACATAGTATTTAGAAGAAAATATGGGGTGATGGCCGATGGGGGTTGGCGAATGCCAAAACAGATCACCCCCCCCCCCAGACTACCCTGTGTGGAGCTACCACTTGAGGGAAGGGGAGAAGGAGACGGTGGAAGAGTAGAAGGAGAGAAGAAGAGAAGAGAAGAAGAGAAGAGAAGAAGAGAGGAAGAGAAGAAGAGAAGAAGAGGAGAAGAGGAGAAGAGAAGAAGAGAAGAAGAGAAGAAGAGAAGAAGAGAAGAAGAGAAGAAGAGAAGAAGAGAAGAAGAGAAGAAGAGAAGAAGAGAAGAAGAGGAGAAGAGAATGGTACAGGAAAAAGGGGGATGAGAACTTTGAATAGTTGAGATGATAAATTTATGGCAGAGAAAGAAAGAGGAGCTGGGGAGAGGATGAGACAAGAAAGACATACGGACAAAAGATTTATTTTCAACAAAGTGACATGCATGGCAAGAGTTACATTATACATTATATTGAGAGAAAAAGGATGTACATTATTTGCCTGTTAATTACAGACATAAGAGCAGCTATCAAGAGATGAGAGGCCACCCCAGAATACTGCTAGTTTTAGTAAACTGGAATATCTGGGGCCTTGAGTCATTTCTAGGGGCATATCTTGGTCATTTCCCTATATTGTTAATGAATACAGAATAGAATAGATTGAGCATGAGATCAGTGTGATAATGAGATGAATCCTTCACCAATCACCATTGACCATTAACTTTCAGCATCAATTTCTCCCATTCATCCAGTCAATATACCTTCCAGCTTTTCCATAGAAAAAAAACAATAGTAACACAACACAGTATAATGAACAAGAGGAGTGCAACATAATTAAAGAATGTGTGTGCAATATGGAAAGTGAAAAGGGAGGAAAGAGATAGTGGTGTGCATACATCTTATAATGCCATGCATATATGGGGGAATCCTCCCTGGTCATGCGTCATGAACTGGTCCACTAAAAGGGTGGAGCAAGATTGCAAAACGAAATGTTTAACTTTTATATTATGTCTTTAACGATTTTTTCAACATATTTGATACCACTGGACAGCAAATATTCTCTAGTTTACAGAACTGTTGTCAGTTTCAAAATACCTATATCCATTAAAAAGTTATTCAGTAGAAAGTGGAAGCATGTCAGGAAGTTTCAGGGGCGGAGCCGGAATCGGATTGGCGGAGTCGGATTGGAGATATTGTGAAATGAAGAAATTGACCCTCTGCACCATCCTGATCATGTTTTATTTTGCAAGACAGTTATTTTTGTTCGTGGGCACCATTCAGATATCTTATATTGAGCATCGTGTGCGCTTCAAATAGAAAACTAAGCAAATTGCACTTCAAAGTTTAGCATTGATCTAGAAGGAGCACTTTGCAAAATGAACCTAAAACATTTTGATACATAGTTAGGAGCAAAATCTTGGATTTTTTTTAATCAGATGAGATGTAAATTTGAGATGTATCTGAGTCTTTGATGGGACGGTTAAAGATCCCTCACTTGGGGTAAATGTGTAACATGTAACAAACTCACATCCATTCTTGTATATCATCTGTCAAGCCTTGTGAGTGGCCAAAACAGGCCTCAGGTTAAAGGAAGTGTAATTTTTCTTATGTCTTTTCACTCGGAAACAAAATTAGTAGGTTAGATTTAAGAATTTTTCAAGGAAAAAAAGCGTAGTTTTGTAGTGTAGATCTATAGATTTCACATAGATAAATGTGTGCTTAGAGTAACTTCTTAGGAGCAGTTTGCTGCAAACCTCATGGTAATTGGTTATAAAATAAGAAAGTTACATGTGTTTTGACGAAAAGTGTCAATTTCGAAAAAATGCCTGTCAACAAGCTCAAATCATCATATTTCAATGGACACGAGAGATACACAATAAACGTCCATATCTCGGAAACTATACAAGATAATGAAGTTCTGTTTGAAGCACTGTGCAGTGCTATGTCTATGTGATGAAATATCATAAAACTGAATAATGGGATACTTTTTACCCGTAATGCAAAATGGACCAGTTTATGACGCATGACCCCCTTTCTTCCACTCTCTGGTTATTGGGTATTTTCTGGTATATATAACGACAGAAATGTGCACTACATGAGTGAAGTTAATTTGTGATGTAAAATGTGTTTTAAATGGCAGTGGCATGTAATGGATTAAAAATAATTGGGGGGGGGAAGGGGAACAACTGGAGCTCCGTGCCCACTTTTTCACCAAAAATCTGCAGCCCTCCTCCCATCCCCCCCCCCTCACAAGAATAGTCTGGTTGGCACCTTCAGAAGAAGCTGTGTTGTGAATGGCTAGATTGCAAACCTATCAAAACTGCTGTGAAAAATGTTTAATTAAAAACATTTAATTGACTATCAGACACATTTTAATTTTTCTCTGAGATTCTGTGGCAACTTAGCTTTAATTTGGCGTGTCAGACAACTTTCTATTCCAAATAAACTAGATTCAATGTCAACTTTACTGATGCCATGTGGGCTCTAACAAGCACAATGTAATGATTGTGGCGATATGTTGCCATGACAGCAGCATATATATGACAAGAAAATGCCAAAAGTCTTTGAGTGTTTTATCTGTTTATGAGTTCTGACACTACAAATATTGCATTGCTGGTTATGAAATTAATAATGTAAAGAAGAATCAATTTTTTGGATTAGTTTGACAATAAAGCGTGTATATGCAGATGTTGCTATGGCAACAGTTTTTGTTTTCGTCGTATCCTAATTACTATTACAAAACATTGTTAATCTCTCAAAAAAAGTCATCTAAATGTCAAAAATTGGACCTCAACAAAGCATCCAGAAGTTTGTTTTGCTTTTCCAAAAATCATTTGTAAGATTTCAATTCAAATGGTTGCCATGGCAACAAGTGATCATTAATTATACAATTTTTTCATGAAATTTTTTAAACAGTGTTGGATACCATATTTACCCCCTAGATTCAAGCTTATAGTTATTCGTCTTATTTAGCCATAGCAATGTCAAGATGTGGCGATTTTGGCAAAAAATTATGACATTGGTTTCTATGGCAACCTTTTGGGACTTTTAAATTCATCGCAGCTGCTTGAAATTTTGGGAAGGTGTAGAGGAGAGTCATGAGCACACAATCATGTGAAAAACCAAGTCTTTCTCATACATGCACTTCCTGTAGAGTGAAAGAATGACAGTTGTTATCACAATTTTATCAATTTTTTGACATTTACACTAAATTTACCTTTCACCTATTATTTTAGATTCATAAAATAGCGTAATTTAGTTCTTAATATGGCTGAACTGACCATTTTTTTCTATTGCTATTTCCATTCTTAAAAATGACCATTAAATATAACAATGTCTTGTTATTTTCTGATTGTTTTCTCAACATAGGAACAGTTGCTATGGCAACCACAACTAACTGCCAAAGTGCCGACAATCATATTTTGATAGCCTAGGGTGCCAGCAACACATTGGCATAGGTCTCTACCTGCCCTCAACTTTCATCTACGGGAGTGTGATTGCTCCCGGACTATATACTGCAGTGTCTCTAGCGGTTCAGGCTTGTTCACGACGTAGATGAATCAGACTGTAAACTGAGTGTCACGGGTTGAAAATTAGACCATCACATTCAATGATGTCATGCAAAACTGCAAAAGGAAATTTTCAAAAAACACATAGCTATGAAAATTAGAGTAAACAAACACATATGAAAGAGTTAACTACTACAGCTTACCCTTTCTCCCACAAATCGGCCAGTCCTGCCCAGTTCTTGAAGTGGGGATCTTTGCGAATCAGATTCAAGCAACAGAAAAGCCACTTCCAGAAGGAATCATCCATTTTCTGTTGTGAGAGAAGAAAAATATCATTAATTCTGTTTGTTATCTTTCTATACCAGATTTTTAAAAGACCTCTTAAACTGAAAGTCACAATTCAGAGTAAATCCTACTTCTGTCAGGGGAAAAGGCCAAATATTGAAAATAAAGGGACATTAAATTCAGTATTATCAAGCGTTTACCTACCGATTGTGCCTTGAAAAGTTCTCTGCTTATATCTTCGTAAATATAATTCTCATAGGTGACATCTTTGTTTCCTGCGAATAAATTGACAAGTCAAATTTATTAGCAAGTTCAAAAACGACTGTGCGTCAAGTAAGTGTAAAGTATGTAATAATGGGAGTCACAATGCTGTTACATGTACGTGTTTTTATGCTTGCCATTACGCCAGTTACTACTGGGTGGTGCCCCTGGGGGCCTATGCTGATATATAGCACTTGATCTAGATTAGACTTAGATCAGACCCAAGAAACATTTACGTTGACAACACTCTAGACAGTTTTCTCAACACATAATTGATCTAGATGAGACCCCTAAATTGAGCTGTGACTGTTTGACTCCTATTTTACAATCGAATTTCACTTCAATGCTACTTGACCTAAATTTGGCCCTAAACACCATGACCTCTTTTTACATATTCACCTCTCGACCTACATTCAGTTTTACTAATATATATTGGTCGTAGTGTCTTGCCTTTGGGTTTATATGATTCTCTGTTGGATATAAATCTATTGTTTCATAAGCATGTTTTCCTTTTTTTTAAATTACCAATGTAGAGGTTGCGCCATAAGAAATACAGTAATAATTGATCAGATAATAAATGTGTTACGAATAAGTAATACTTGGTTTAATCGGGACATACAATACATTAACCTTCTAAATAAATCAAACCTTCAAACTTATGTGTAAACAATTTTCAAACGTAATTATGCTCCAATAGCTATCAAATACCTTTGAAAAGATGCATAGCTATGCTGGTCAACTGTTGGTCTGTAAGTGGTCTCTTCGGAATGTACCCATTAAACAACAGTCGGATTTTGTCTGCCAGTTCGGGCCATTTCACTGCAGTCTTCTCCTCATAGCAGTTTCGTTTCTGCAGTTGTAAAGAATAGATGTATATATAAGAAAACTAAAATGACATTTCAACATATCCAGTCTCGTTATAAATGCAATAGGGTTCAAAGTGCTTTTGATTTCATGAAAATATTAAATAATCGCTCAAATGTGAAGATTTACATAACTGACCAATTCGGAGAAAGCAGCATCCCAGAATATTGTGCCAAGAGCCGCTGTTGTCTGGTTTGAAGCAGTGGTCAACACAACCGGCTCGCAGAGAACCTGTTACAAAAATGTTATGGTAAGGTTGTGAAACAGTTTGACAACATTGACTATATTTATCATCTACATGTACAAATATTGTATGTGACAAAAAAATCATGTAAAGAAATAATTTTCAGAAACCACATCTTCAAGATGTCATGGCTGATTTTTACACCCTCCTGCACAGTGACCCTGCTAAATCAGGGCATGCTTTCAACTAATAAAAGCGAGGGTAGATAGATAGATAGATAGATAGATAGATAGATAGATAGATAGATAGATAGATAGATAGATAGATAGATAGATAGATAGATAGATAGATAGATAAACTTTATTTCATGAGGGTAAAACCTATTAAGTATAAATACTTATTTACAATAGGGCCCGCATTTTAACTCTACTGGAATAGGTTGGCAGCTGCCTCATTTTTGCAGGGTACCTGTTGGAGGATGGATTTTTAGCCAGCAATACAGTCGATATGATTATGTGACTTTTACCTTGATCCAACCAAATTTGCCAACATGAACTGACATAACGATGGCGCATTTCATGTCCGTTACTTTCTCATGGTTGCATGCATGTCGGACATCTTCAGGTTTGGGGGCTTCAACCAATTTGATGTCAAACGTTCTTCTGAAGTCTGACCTTGCATTAAGTAAATTCCCATCTGCCTTTTTAGGATTAATCTGAAAGTATATTTGTATTTGTGTGACAAAAATAATCATATGATATGATTTATACTCTCAACATCGGACAATGAATTAGGAAATGAAGATGAAAGGTTAGCGAGACATACTTCGACTTCACAAAAACACAGCTTGGGATCAATCTCTTTCTGTGGGTCCATGGCTTGTTCAATTTGGTCCTTCTTTATGTGAGCAGTAAACTTGAGTTGGTCAGCAGCAACTACCAAATCAGGACAACTAGCTGCACCGAGAAACCTGGAATGTAAAATAAGCTCTATAATTATGTAGGGGCTCACTGTCTGGGCTATCACAGCATTGTTACTGCCAGTGTAATTGATACTTGTAATACTTGCACCATACAATTGAGGGTTCCTACATCATCTACTGGCATAGCCATTGGATTTAAATCAGGGTCTCTAAGCTAGATAGGGCTATGAATCCTGCAAAAGTTATTATACCCAAAGTTCAATGGAACAATTTGAGCTGGTGGTGTAAAAACGCTAGTTTCCTCACTGACAGGGTCACCATAATGAAGGACAATCATGATTCTGGACTTACCACTATCCTTTGGAGCCACAATGATTGTGACACATTCAAAATGACTTATTCTACCAATAGTAGTAATATTATCTTGTATTTCATGTAACTTGTGATTATTTCTTAAGGCAGAATAAACTGAATGAGATTCTGAATCTGAGTCATATATGGATACAGGACGAACTGTCATGCCTTGTGCCTTATGATAAGTAGGGTCCCGACACTCAATTTCCTTGATGGGTTTGGCAGCATTCAATCAGTAACTAACCACCTACCTGACACCGATGGGGAATAACTTTGACTCATGGATCCTCTTGACCTTCACCCTTTTTTCACTTTTCCCTTTGCCCTTCTTTCCAGTCTCCGTCTCTTTATTTACTCGTCCAGTGCCTGATTTTGATTCTAGTTTGACAATTGGAGGTGGTGCAAGCTCAACCACCATAGCACTGAAAAGAGTATTCAGAACAATATAATTCATCTGGCAACATGTAGCTCAAGTGTCTGTACAAAACTAGAGACATCACCGAAACATTTTAGGAATTGCCGTTGTCAAAGCCTTGCGATACTTTAGTTTAACTACATTCACTGCAAAAAATTCCCGTTAAATTTTACAGTTAAATTAACTGGCAACTTTGTTCCAGGTCTAAGAACTGTAAAAGTACTAATAAACCTGAACAGGACAATGAACTGTAAAATGCAGATTGGTACATTGAACTGTAATTTTGCGGATTCAACAAAGTGATATTACGGTATAATGTACATATATAAAACAGTTTATTTAAAGTATATTTTACAGTTATATCATCGAATGTAAAGAATGCAAGGAGCTGTAGAATCTACTGTAAAAATACGGATAGTATTTGATTTAACTGGCGCATAGCTGTAGGGATGTATCGAAGCTGGAATCAGCTGAGAGAGTGAGAGAGCCAGTGACTCCAGTGACTCCAGGCTCGACCTTGCTCATCTCTTGCTTGACAGCAGGGAAGTAAGTCCATCAATTAGTTTGCTCACAAACCATAAAATGGATGGATATTTTCCAAGAGAACCAGGTGTCAAGTTTATCGAAGTATGTTCTATTGATGCAGACTGCGCTTGGGTTATTTTGGTTTTAATAGTGTCATTCTTTAGATCACATCATAAGACTCACACAAATGTCGATGTCACATATAGACATTACAACTTTTGCGTAATGACAGCATCTTTAAGATCAGATGAATGAGGATGTTCCCTTACCTTCAGATAAGTTATAAATTAAGTTTGATTAACAGCTGTGTAAAGCATATATGTTATAGATGGCACCTCATGTTCTGTGGTTGAAGTCCATGCAATCTCTTGTTTATAGTTCCTAATATGACCAGGTGTATTGATTGTTTGGCCAATTCATATGTTCTGTCTGCATATTACAAGTTGCCAGTAAATTAACGGTTGAAGTAATTGTTCATTAACGTGAACTGAATGTTGAATGACATGTCGCAGTAAATTTATCTTGTAGCCATTTTGTAACTGACAAAGAACTGTAAATTCCCGGAAAAAGTCTGTATTAAAAAAATACTGGTAAAATAACAATAAATTTACGGTTCTTTTAGCCAGAAAAACACGGTCATTTCTTACAGTGTTCCCAATTCCAAATATGTAATTTTTAAAAGCTTAATACTCACTTTTTCAGTAGCTCATATTGCAAATTTGATATGTTCTTCATCACATCAACATTACTGTCCAATCCTTCCAACTTCCTCAAATGCTCAAACATTTGACAACAACTGAAATGGAAATCCTCTTTTATTCATACAGTTAGGCAAATCCTCATGTGATTCAGCACCTTAACTTGACTGCTTTTTTGGCCACTTTTTTGGTTAGTAAGATGTCAGATGACAGAATATACTCAGCATCACTTAAACTCTGATGTTTTGTTTGAATGTATAGGACTAATCGTCGCCAGACTGGGAGATTTCTGATTGAAAAACCTACTTTGGAAGTGATGTTATTACAAAAAATTATTCCTTTTTCTATTATCCTGTTTAGAGTAAAGTTTTGTTTTTTAGTAATTAGATTAACAGACCTTGATGTTATTTTTAAAGAATTGAACGTGAAAATCAAGAATCCTGTTAATCTTGTGTCAAAGTTAGTTTTAAAGAAAACTTACGTCACTCCACTTTGTTTGGATAGATTTATTAAACGTATGCCTTATCCAGTACAATGCAATCTCACCCACATTATACACAATAATACCAAACAGTATAGACATAATCCAGCAAATATAAAAATTTGCACCACACTAGACTGACATCTATTGGCGTGATCTAGAACTAGATCACGCTGGAGGAGGGACTAAACCTCCTACACAGTAGCAGTGACTACAGTTTAAAGAAAACTTACGTCACTCCACTTTGTTTGGATAGATTTATTAAACGTATGCCTTAATGTAGAGATTTATAAAGCCAAATAATACCTTGAACAGGCAATATCAAAAAGAGAACTGGAGATAGAATAGCATGATATATGTACTACCTAATATAGACCACCTATAAGAACATGAATCATTAAATTGGTAAAAAAATACAAAATAGAGTGAGTGAGTGAGTTTGTGTTTTACGCCCCATCAGCACCAGAAATACAAAATAGAACTGGAGTATACAAATTATATGTAACGACATTGTGATGTCTGAAATACAAAATAGAACGCGTCTGAAATACAAAATAGAACTTGATCTAATTCTAGTGTGATATGTATCAATAAGAACATGGTTATATGAATTATTAACGAGTCCAAAAGAGAATGTTCAATTATGGTAATTACACATTAACGTAACAATGCATCCACATATGAGTTATCAATTTTATTATGGACATAATGTTCCAAAAAGACTGGAGGAGTTTTCCAGCGACCCAAACGACGCACTTTATCCGGATCGAAGCCATGTGCGACGGCAACACTTGCACCAGTTGGACGAAAAGATTTAGCTGTAAAACCACGACCAGCTAATCCCACAAGTACAATCATGGATGACAATATCTGGCTAACCACACGAGCTGATACGCCTAAATATGGTTTAGTCAAAGTCAGAAAGACGGCTCCATTGGCAGTGGCGCGCATAGTACGTGTACGATCCATGTACACCTGAAGCGCTGATACAGGATCAAGTTGCGGCACTGAACCCTAGGCAGAAATACTTGGAAACCTGAACGACTGGTGTCATTTTTAATACCCAAGAATACAATTTTAACACCATCATCACAAAATGTAACCTGGCTTTCCTGGAAAACAAGCCTCATACTAATGTTATTGTCACAATCATACTGAACACTTTTCGGAGCAATGTCAGAGGGTCTCAACATCAGAGTCAAAGCTAACAATGTGATACATTTGGCACGCAAATCTTTCAGAGATGAAGTCTGGTTATCTGGCCAAGCAAGAAACAGCTCTGTAAAAGGCTGAATGGGCATGACAGAAGACCGGTTCATGCCCATGGTGGTACCAGATTTCACCAGTGCAGAAATCAGGCGCTGTATTTCAGTTGTACGACTTGGCGAATCCATACCAAGGGCATCGTACAAGGCCGAGATGGCCGAAGTAGCACATTTTAGCAAAGAAGCAGGTCGGTTCGAAGTGTCACTTAAAGCGCATAGGAATTCCGCCAAAATTGCAGTGTCTCTGGGCGGAAAAAGAAACATACGAGATTCACACCAATTTTTAAATTTAGTCAAAATGCTATTGTAGAGCTTGAGTGTAGAGGGTGCCCAACTCAAGGGGAATTGGGAAGCGGCACGATTGGACCAACCTTGGTCCCGTAGGCGGGATCTCCACAAACTCTCCAAGCATACAGTTTCCATTCGGGGTTTTTCATTGGCTCTGGCAGCGTCGCAGTCAAAGGGACGACAATGTCGTAAGGGTGGCCAAGAGCTAGAGGGGGGGCGATGGCTAGTTCCTGTAACCGATGAAACCATGTTTGAGCAGGCCACCACGGGGCTATGATGGTAGCAATGGCTTGTTGTTGCACCACAATGTCGAGAATTCGAGGCAGTAACCGAAATGGGGCATTTACGAAATTGTTGTGGTCTGCCCAATCCGTTTGAGCTAGTGCGTTGATTCCAGAAGCCAGTGGATCGAAACCCAGGCTGTTGAAATTGGTCACTTGGTAATTGGTCATAGACGCAAACCGGTCTATGGTATGTCTGCCCCAAATACGGTCGAGGAATTTGAAAATCGCTGGGTGTAGATACCAATCGTGTGGAGATTGTCGTCTTGATAGGCGGTCCGCCCAAACATTTTGCTTCCCAGAAAGATGTCTGACAGTCAGCTTGACGTTGTTTTGATGACACGTCAACCATATTGTTTCTGCGATGTGTGACAGTTCTATACTTGGACCACCAAGATTGTTGAGATAAGCCACAGTACTGATATTATCACTCCGAACTTCAACATGTTTCGAACGTATCAGACTTTTAAATGATTTCAATGCTGCTAACACAGCAAACATTTCCCGGGTATTAGAAGGCCGATATCTCACATAAGTGTCCCAAATGCCAAAAGCCTCCTTTCCGTGTAAATGGGCACCCCAACCATGGGACGATGCATCGGTCACTAATTGACAGTCAATTGGAGTTTTAACTATTGGACAACCATTCCAATTGTCAAGGCTTTCAAGCCACCAGTTTAAGTCTTTAAGCGTGTGTTTATCAAGGAACAAATCTGCATCCCAATTGGTCTTTGTACTTAACAATCGAAAAGCATTCCTCAACAACAATTTTCCTGGTAAAACAGCCCGAGTCATTGCGACGCATTGTCCAAGTATACGAGCTAATGTACGAGCACTAATAACGGATGAGTTCAAGCATCGCCGAATGTCTTTCTTCAGTCTCCTAATTCTATTTGGCGGTATTTTAATATAAGGATCCTCACCAGATGTTAGGATTTGATAGCCAATAAAATTCACATCTTGACTGGGCACCAAATGTGATTTCTGGAAATTGACGAAAAGTCCCAAATTTGATAACGTTTGCAATAACAAGTCTGTTTGCTGCGAAATCTCCTCCGATGTAGAACACAAAATTAAATCATCAACGTATAATACTAAACGCAGTCCTTGGCGTCGTAAATATGAAACCACTGGTCGTAACACCTTGTGACAATAATAAGGACTAACTTTGGCACCAAAAGGCAACACTTGCCAAACATAATACTTGTCCTTGAACTTCACTCCAAGCAACGTTTGATCATCCTTTTTCACAGGAATATGTTGAAAAGCTGACTTAAGGTCTAAAGTAACCATATAATCACCTGGTTGTATAATGTCAAACACAGTTCGAATATCTTCATTTGAAAATTTGGGTACTTCACAAAATTGGTTAACGTAACGCAAATCAGTTATAAGTCTGTATTTCTGTTCACCTTTTTTTGGCACAGTTTTTAAAGTAGAAACAACCGTAGGCACATATGGCTCTTGACAAAGGGCACCACATTTCACCAAGTCAACAAGTTATTTTTAACAAATAAAGATTGTGGTGCAAATTTAATTGCATTTGAAAACAATTGTGGATTGTGACGTACAGCATTGTCAGCATTTAATGGCACTCCATGTAAAATCCAATCAATAACATGTTGCGGCGCCCAATGGCCCGCCAATCATCCACATGGGAAGCAAGATCGCCCGCCTTAAATAGCGGAATTGTCATAGTAATAATCACAATACTGAATCACTCATCATAAGTATGATCGTCCTGCCTTGACATAGGAGCGTTTGGAAATCCCTGATTAAGCCAATTACCATACTGGCCACGACCAGATGACCCAAATCCACGTTGACGTCCACGATTAAATCCTTGGAAACGATTAAATCCTTGGAAACGATTAAATCCTTGAAAACGATTGGAATATCCACGATGCTGAAAAGGTCGTCGCTGTTCCGGTTGCATGTACCGACGAATCTGGACTGCATTCCGCAAGTCATCAACACAGTCCCCAAAGGCAGATGTGTTCCTGCGAAAAGTACGAAACAGACTAGCCGTTTCAGGGTCGAAATGTCCAGAAACTAACACAGCACTCAACTCATCCTGAAGATAGCGAATGTGGGCGACCAACACACTAAACAGTTCTTCAAGGGAAATGGCAACCTCGGCATTCAAAGGCTCAATAGTCTGTAAAATCTTGAAGGCAGTCTCTACATAACGGCCACCTTTCTGTAGGGTATTAAAATGTTGCTGATCACGTCGCTTAACCCCTTGACGTGACTCTTGCAGTAACAAATCTGAACGTAGCTTGATTCCTTGATACTTTCTTTTAATACTGTCAAACTGACCCTGAACATCTGCTGATGCAAGTTTCGCATAGTAGCGTGCATCCTCACCTGGATGGCATGGAATTTCTTGGACAGTAGAAAATCCAGGGTTTAATGGGGCATACGCAGCCCTGCTTGTGGCATCAATAGCGAAATTTGGTACTCCAGGTACTTGTCCATTGTTTACATCATCATAAAGTTTAGCAGCACCAGTACTGGCAGCAGGTTTACTAGGCAAAACAGAGTCACTGCTTACTTTACTAAAGTCTTGTTGCAAATTGTCTTTGGCTGTTGTCTGGTTTGGCTGCAATCCACGTGCTCCTGTTTTTAATGCAGTGTTTTCCTCACTCAACTTCCAATGAAATCCAAATATTTTTCATTGTCAAGCATTAACTTTGATATTTCCTGCTGCAGTTGAAGGACCTCAGTATCAGACATGATTCATGCTGCACACAAATTCGTAATTACATCAAAAATTTGCAAAAATAAACAGTAAATTTCTTCCCACAACAGAATTCAGCCTGCAGGTGAGATTGCACCACACTAGACTGACATCTATTGGCGTGATCTAGAACTAGATCACCCTGGAGGAGGGACTAAACCTCCTACACAGTAGCAGTGACTACAGGTGTTAGACACAACCGCAAAGCTGATTCTGGGTGGCAGATAAATCAGATGACAGTGCCACTAAACAGCTTGATATCAAGGTGTCTTCTTACCCATACATTGTGCATATTAATGTATTATCTCCATCATACATACCGTCTATTCAAGTCATTAAGTTCTCCAACTGGCGGACACACAGGCTTCAGTTGATTCACTCGTTCCTGTTTCAGGCGATCTCGAAACTCGTCCTTTTCTTTGATTATGGTTTTTATACCATTTTCTAGCTCTTTGCATATTTCGAGTATTTTCTTGACATAATCCTGAAAAAAAAAAAATGAACCAGAAGTTTTATGAAAGTGTATATTAGTAGTTGTATGACACAAATCGAATAAATTGATCTGCAATCACTGCAATGTGCCCACATAATAGAATAGACATAATTTTAAATGAAACATCAACAAGATACATGTGTGATGATGATAAAGCAACTACAAAGAAAGAAAGAAGATGTCTATATAAGTATACAACAGAGAGAGATAACTACACTACATCTAAAGAGATTATAATTATTAACTTAGTAAATAATAGTAAAATATATGTTGGTTTTTTTTTTTTTTTAGTATATTTTTAGAAGCAGATGTCATATTACTCTAATGCTGTCTCATAATCTGCTTTTAGTGCCTGAAAAAACTTCCAAACCCCCAGTCACAAACCATGAACGGTCATTCTGTGTATACTGCTGACAGTCACTGTGCTGTTTCAAATTGACTACATGTTTAATAATGAAAATCCTCTCACCACTTTCTTGCTTTTAAGATTGTTCTCCAGCTCTTGCTTCTGTTCCTCATGACTCTGCTCTACCCTTTGTCGGTACTGCTCCATTGTCATACCATAGTCTTCCTCAAACTTCTTCCAGTTTTCTCTCGTCACATTTTGGAGGGTTTCCATATCTGTCAAGAAACCAATACAGGGTATATCATACATTCACCAGCAAAATAAATACAAACCTTGATTTTAGCTCATATCTTTTCAATCAATTTTTTCGTCAAAACTGAATTGATGCTATTGATTTAAGGTTGATATGCAATACAGTGTCAAAATTCATTCAACTGTGATAATTTCTGTGTTACTGTGCCCCTGTCTATCAAATTTGAGATTTTGAAAAATAAAAACCAGCAAACATTACCTACAACTTAGTATACAATAAAGGGCAAGATGGAATTTGAAGCTTGCAAATCTTGATAAATTCCCTTCAAACACACAACACAAATAGTTGAGGGCTATTTTATTTTTTTAGCTTCTCTGATCGACTGACCCTATTGATCTTCTCAAATGTTTCTGCTTATGTGAGTCATGGAAAAAACTGAGCTTCCCCACGATGCATCAGCCCCTCGCTGATATATTCTTAGTGACTCTATTTGGCGCCATCCGCCTCTGTATAGATGGCCACAGGCCTCCCGACAGGAGGCTTTTTCTAAGATTCAAGAATCAGCCTGTGAAACTTCGTCATCAGAAATCTTCTCTTCTTCTGTTACGCTCTTCCGTCTTTCGACATAGCGCGGCGCACCACAACCTGCCAAACACTTCTATTTTTAGCTAACTGTTCATGATCAAAACATTCATATGTATAATTATTCCTACCATTACCATTTACAACTGTAACATTTATACTTAGCTTATCAAGATCTTTGTCCACTAATTTCAGCCAGGTCTGTTTCTGCCCTCCCCTTGGTTTTTGAACATATTTTCTTGCTTCCCTCAGCGCTCCCTTTGCTGGAGTTTCTTCCGGTAGTCTCAGTAAATGTCCATACCACTGTAATCTTCTTTCTTTAACACTCTTACTCCATGGATTTAACTTGGTTCTTCTGTATAATTCTTCGTTTGATATCCTATCTTGCCATGTTATTTCTAAGATCTTTCGCAGCATTTTTCTTTGAAATACGTCAATGTCATTCTCTAGTTGTTTAGTCACTGTCCATAACTCGCAGTTGTATAAAAATATACTTTCTACGTGACTACGGAAAAGTCTGATTTTAACCTTTTTCGACACTTTCTTGCTTTCCAAGATTTTCTTCAGTTGGTTATACGCTGCTATGGCTAAAATTTTTCTTCTGTTGATGTCATTTCTTGTGTCTAGAAGACTTCCTAAATATTTACATGTTTTCCAGTTTTCATCCTCTCCCCTTTTAACTTCATATTCTTCTGTTTTACCATAATTCACTAGTAAATTTTTCTCTTTTAAAATGGCTGGGACTGTTTTTCTGATATCTTCAATTCTTTCTTTATCATTCGTTATCCATGCTGTATCATCTGCGTATTGTTGATCAATCATCAATAGTCTGCTGCTGTATTTTATATATCTGTGATCTTCAATATGGGGTGGTATCATGATTCCTTGCGTTGATTTCAGCGCTTCGGCTAAATATATGATGAAGAAGATTGGACTCAGACAATCACCTTGCGGTACACCCACATTCGTGACAATCTCTTCTCCTAAATTTTTCCCTATTCTGACTCTCAGCTTGACGTCTTCAATCAAAATCTTTATCATGTGCAATTCATCTTCATTTAGTATTTCTTTCAAAGTTTTCATCAGTTCAGTTCTCCTTACTGTATCAAACGCTTTTGACATGTCCAACATAAGTAGAATAATTGAATAATCTTGGGATGTTATCGCCTTTTCTGCTAATATTTTGAAACTGAAAACTAGTTCTGTGGTGCTTCGTCCTTTCTGGTAAGCTGCTTGTGTTGACGGTATTTTCTCTAGAAACTTGTTCAGACATCTCTTCAACATACATATCGCAAGAATTTTCCTCAGTATTGATAATAAGATGATTGGCCTAAGATTCCCTGGAGGACCTGCCTTTTTCCCTGGTTTTTGTAGTGGAACGAGTACACCTTCTTTTAATTCCTTTGGATACATTCCTGTTGTTGCGGCATGATTGTATATCTCAGCTATCTCTTCATATATTTCTTCCGGACTGTATTTAATTAATTCTCCATAAATTTCATCTATCCCAGCACTTTTCCCATCTTTGAGTCTTTTAACAGCTTCCTTGATTTCTTCTTTACTAAATTTTACGGCCATCTCTTTTGGATCAATATTTTCTATCTCTTCTTCCATATCTTTAGTAAACATCTCTTGGAAAAAACTTGTAACAATTCTTGTTTGTTCTACCTCATCTGTTGTTTTTCCATTTTCTCCATCCACCAATATTTTCTTTTTCTCTTTAATTCTTTGCAGATCTTTGACAACTTTGAACATTCTCCTTGAATCACTTTTTGAATCTTCTACAGCTTCTACCATCTCCAAGATTTTCTTTTCCTCTTCTTCTTCGAGTTTCTTATGAATTTCTTTCATAACCTTGTTTCTTTCTTTTCGTAACTCTTCATTCTTTTCTTTACTTTTACTTGCATTCATGTTATCTCTAATCTTCATCTGTCTTTCTGACAGTTTTTTAATTTCTTCATTTTCACTTTTTTTACTTTTGTCTTTTCTTCCGACAACCTCTTCAGCGGCTTTGGTACAGATCTTGACAATTTTCGTCCATTTTTCTTGACCTGATTCTGATGTCTGTATCTCCCCTATCTCATTTTTTATCTTGTCTTGATATTCCATCTTTTTTCCTTCTTCTCTTAATTCTTCTAGTTTCAATTTCGACTTTGTTCTTTGAGGCTTCATCTTGTACCATTCTAGGTTGAATTTCGTAATCAGAACGGGTGGCCAGCCTCGTAGTAAAATGCAGAGGGGCCAAATTTGCGGGACGGGGGGATTTCGCAATGAAATGCGGATAAACAGTCGCGGAACGGACCGCTTTCGATGGGGTCAAATATGTGGAACAAGCTGAATTTTGCCTCAAAATCACCTCTATTTTTTTTTGTAAATATCTTCTTGTTATTGAATTGACATTATAAAAAAAAAAGAGATTTCATCTGCTTTTTTTGATAAATGTCTTATCCAAACTTCACTGTGTTCATGACTTATGCTCAGCTTGATTAGACATTCAGGATATGATCACTGTGTAAAACATGACAACCTGACGGAAGAAAACCACTATTTCCTCAGGATTTGAGATCCTGGAGGAAGATTAAAATAAGACAATACTGCATGGGTGACCAGCTTTTTCTGGCAGAAGATGAAGGTGAACACTCTAAAAAATGTCAGGACAAAATTGGTTTTTTAGATTCAAAATGGTTTTTTGAAAAACCAAATTTCAATGCAAAAAACCAACATGGATTTTAAAAATCTATGTTGGTTTTTTGCACTGAAAATGTTTAGAGTGAAGACATTAATAAAAGTCCCTGCAACCGAAAGGCCAAGCAAGATATCACTCTCTAAAATGTCTGAAATTCTGTTGTCCAACTCAGGGGATCTTACCAAATAGACAAACCCCTTTTAGAATAAAGTTTACCTTCATTATGCTTTTCTGTTACAGCTGTAATCTCATCTTCAGCTGGAGCAATTTCACAAGTAGCAATCTGGAGAATTGACATAAAAATGAAAAAACATAAACACACACATACAAATATATTGTTTTATACTTTACAATTGTAACATTCCCCCAGTCAGAAATTGAGAGCTTAGATAGATACTGTATCTCATTGTTTAAAAACAGGCCTGTTGTGATATCATCAATGTCCTCAAACAGATATATATGGATTCCCTCACATTTCATATTTTGAGGTCAATCAGTAAAAAATGAACTGGGGCACTTTGGGACGCTTTTAACGGCTACTAATTTCGCTCAATGATGAAAGCACTGAAGAACTCAGAAGTTTGCATGAACATCACCTATACTATTGAGCTTAAATGCAAGGTATACATAATAAATTAGACTGCACCTACCCTTTCGCAGCCAGACAGCAAAATGTGAGTCGTAATTATGACATCAATTAAAAAATCATTTTAACACTCCATGTGCAATAGATATTACATATTTAGTAGTGCGTAAGACAATATACAGTGCATAAGCACCTTGTAGTGCCAACAGTTAGTAACTCTAAACAGTTTTAAACATTTAACATAAACAGTCCTGGGTGCGGACATCTATGTAAGTAACACACAGTGCTTTGGTAATCCACTATGCCTCTATTCACTGTGGCCCGAATACCTATTGTGTGCTGTCTTAGGTCATTCAGTTGACTTGGACACTTAAATTCTGCCATATTAAGTGCTTCCCAATGTGCCCCGAATTCACTGTCCCAATGAGCCCCGATATGACTTTTACGCCAAAATGCTAATTTCTCAGGCACCAGTGAGTGTGTTTATCAGGATAGCAATTCATAAATATTCATTACGATATATTAAATTCATACAAGGAATGAGAAAGCCTAATTGTTCATGGTTTGTCCACAGAATGGTTTGAATTGAACCCCTCCATATTTACTTTAGTAGTAGGAAAACAAACTTTCCTCGCCATACTTCTACATGTAGCTGTAATTTGTCAATAAAACGATAGAAACATCAGGATGTGAAATTACAAGATATGATGGCACTACCACATCATATATCTCGCCAAGAAAACCCCACCGTCCCATATAGTGTCCTGTGCCCCAATGTGCCCCGGTTCCCTCTACATGTATTTGCAGATTAGTGGCCCATTTGAAATCAATTCTGACTTCCAAACTTGCTTTTCAATGACATTGACAGAACTTGTTCGTCTTCTAATCTTCATATCAAGTGCATGACCTTGAAAAAGTTGATGTAGTTTGTTTATTTACACCTATGGTGATTGGAATACAACAAATGCTGACTGAGCTATAATACATTTATAAGTGACACAAACAAATCACTAAAACACTCGTAGGGCAGTGACATCATATGGCCAATCTGAATGTTAATTTTGAAACTGTTATGGCCACTAATCTGCGATGAGCTATAAAGTTTGACTTCATATAGACTCTCATTGACGCATTAATAAAATGTTTATGTGTGATTTGATTCGGTATTTCCTACCCCTAATTCATCGAATATATTCTGAAAACATACATACTCTGGCTAAATCACTGATTCGGTCTTCGATGGAATGGCCTTGATCCATATCCGTCTCATGTCTCGGCCTGTTCTTCAATTTGTGAAAAAAAAAGAAATCAAAACTTTAAATCAAAAACTTTAAAGTTGTTACCCTTACCCCTCCATGTGCTCACTTCCAAGCTTAAATCACTTTAAAATAGCTAGAATATGGAATACTAATCAGATTTCATCCAAATCTCTGCTTTATTACTGAAACGCTATGTTCTTTTTTTCAGATTTTTAATAAAATATATTTTTATATATCTTGGGCGATTAACTCTTATAATAGGCAGCAGTACGAAAACAGTTTAGATGTTCTTATCTAATATATATCAAAATTGTGAAATACTTTCAAATATCATACCAAAAAAGAGATAATCAACTCATCCAGGCAGATTACAAGATTTTGAACTGCTACTGCAAAATCCTCGTACTTTCGCAAATTTGCATATTCCTGTAAAAGAAAATTAGTAAATATGTAAATGCACAGCAGTTTATTCTAAACTAGACACAGTCTTCTGGCATTTGGTCATTTTCTTATTTGGTCAAATAAAAAGAAATCGTGCCTTTGGGCATTCTCAATGCCAATAATTTCGCTAACTAATTCTGTGATTTGAGAAAATCGTTCACTCCCTTGCCGTTACAGAGCTAGGCCTCACCTGAAATCTGCGAAGGCAATCATCAGTTACCGGACCAAGTTCTTTTGGCAGCCTTTGTTCTTGACATGACCTTATCACATTTTCAAGGACTTCCTTTCCGGCCCTTGCATAGACTTGCGACGGGCTATTCTTGTAATCCTTCCTGAACAAAAAAAATAAAATAAAGGCACATATGCCTGCATTGGCATCAGCCTGCCATCTGCATGTAGCACAATTATGTCAATAAATACTTACTTACTTACTTACTTACTTACTTACTTACACACTTACTTACTTACACACTTACTTACTTACACACTTACTTACACACTTACTTATACCCACTTTTCATTCCATTTTGCTATTTCATTATTGTTGTAGCAACAAAACACTTTTCTGGCTGCAAAGGTCTCCCGAGCATGTTTTTGTATCAATCAGTTGTCAGGGCCGCACCGATTGCCCAATGATTGGAGGGTGTAGCAGTAGCACCCTTGGGCCCCCTTTTTGGACTATTCAGACCTTCTAACCAACACATCTCAACATTGGCCGAAAAAAGGCTTGTGAGAGCATGTGACCCGCGATATATATCCAGTGACCCCCAATATATGAAATTGGTTGTGTATGTTAAAGTATGTACATATTGCGTGCCACACACAATGCCCACATTTAAGTTCTCACCGAGGCTTCAGGGACGGACGCAGGGGGGGGGGGATGGGGGGGATGCATCCCCCCCACCGGACCACCGAGCGAAGCGAGGTGTCTCGTCCCTTATGGATATCAGGCGAGTGGAGTGCTCCAGATGGTTCAATCAAAAAAAGTGATTCAGACATCGCATAATATGATCCTGGCATTTTTTTCTCATCACGCGTGACTACAACGTGACTACCTTCTTCTTCTTCTTCTGTTTGATATTCCGCCAAAAAAAAAATTTCAAAAAAAAAAAAAATTCAGAAAAAAAGAAATTTCCGAAAAAAAATGTTCCAATAAAAAAAAAAATTCCGAAAAAAAAAAAAAATTTCCGAAAAAAAAAAGAAGAAGTTTTTGGAAAAAAAAAAAATTTTCTGAAAAAAAAAAAATTTCAGAAAAAAAAAAATTCCGAAAAAAAACAATTATTTAAAAATTTCCAAAAAAAAAAAAATTAAAAGAGAAAAAAATAACTTTTGAAAACAAAAAACATTTCCCATAAAAAATAAAATTAGCAAAAAAATAATGCTTGTCAACCAATCGAGTATTTACAAGTCCCGTCTTCTATGCTGCGGCATTATCATATTAAGTTAAACATTCAATTTATATTAAATAAACTGTGAAGGGGCCTCTTAAATATTTTCTTGAGTCAGCAAGGCCAGCAGAAATAAACTATTAAGAACGCTGCGGGCCAAAATAGTCTTTTTTTTACTCGCATTCTGATATACGGTGTACTTTCTGGAATGAGTTTCAACTACTTCTCTCACAGGCCCCCTTGTGGCAAAACTTTGGGGGGGGGGTGTCACCCCCCAACCCCTCAAGACCAAATTTTGATAGCTGCAGTCATACACTGTACACTCTAAAAAATGTCGGGACAAAATTGGTTTTTTACATTCAAAATGGTTTTTTGAAAAACCAAATTTCAATGCAAAACCAACATGGATTTTGTAAAAAATCCATGTTTGTATTTTGCATTGAAATTTGGTTTTTTAGATTCAAAATGGTTGTTTTTACATTCAAAATGGTTTTTTGAAAAACCAAATTTCAATGCAAAACCAACATGGATTTTTTTAAAAATCCATGTTGGTTTTTTGCATTGAAATTTGGTTTTTCAAAAAACCATTTTGAATCTAAAAAACCAATTTTGTCTGAAATTTTTTAGAGTGTAGTCATGGTTATTCATTCTTACCAAGGTCTATCATCTAACACATCCAGGAAAAAGAAAAAGTCGACAGGAAGCCCGATGTCAGCGTAGACTTTCACAATGCCCGAATTGAACAGGCGAGCCTCATCTTCATCCAGCTGGGAAATTGTCTGCTCCAGACGCGCTTTCACATTCATCCTGTTTCAGCTGCAACAGACATATAATATAATATATAATGTACACTCTAAAAAATGTCAGGGCCAAAATTGGTTTTTTAGATTCAAAATTGTTTTTTGAAAAACCAAATTTCAATGCAAAACCAACATGGATTTTTTAAAAATCCATGTTGGTTTTTTGCATTGAAATTCCATGTTGGTTTTTTGCATTGAAATTTGGTTTTTCAAAAAACCATTTTGAATCTAAAAAACCAATTTTGTCTGAAATTTTTTAGAGTGTAAAATATGATTTATAAAAGTTAGAATTATCAGCTAGATGGCATATTGACATATATATCCAAAATTTTGGAGAAAGCGGTTCACCATCAAGTTGAAAACACTGCCGAGAGAGCAGATTGCTCTATGTTATCATTATCATGCAATCTGGCTTTCGCAGAAATTATTCAACCAATTTAAAATCATTCACAACAGTTTAGCTTTCCACAATGGATTTTGATTGTTGCCTGTGTTGTCCCTGGTACAGGGACGTCAGTTTCATTCTAAGGTGGTGGGACAAATAGTGGTCACATCTTCGTGGAAGATGTCAGTGGAAAAATTATATATTTTTTTGTATAAAGTGGGTGTAATTGTTTTATTTTATTCCATTGTCAAGTACTGTTTCTTGCAATTTATATAACTTCTATTTCTGTATTTCATGTATATATGTGTGAATGAATAAATTATACAGTGTACATTTATATATAATATATGTCTAAAATGTCAATTGGGAAGAGCGGGTACATTTAACAATCAAACGGTCTGGCTTGATTTGACAGGCTGGTGTATGACTCAAGAAAAAAAAATGGGTCAGTACGAAGTCCAATGAAGAAAATATATATACCGTATTATGGGGTGAATCGGGACAGAATTGGCCGTTTTTCTGTGATAGCATTGGCAAAAATCAACCCAGGAATCGAAATATGGTGTCACATTGTGTCTGATCACAAGGTCTAACAACCCCTAGTAGCTTGAAATGATATCTTAAATTGCCAATGCTCAGGGCCCAAAAAACCACTGTCCCAATTCACCCCACAGTTTGGGGTGAATCGGGACACTCTACTATTTTCACAATCAATACTTCCCTGCTTCTTTAAGTGATCGTTTCTTATAACTAAATATTAGAAAACATCTTCAATATGCAAAATATTTATTTTGAGGAAAATCTGAGATCAATTCCACTGATAATATGCAGGTTAAAAAAAGTATGATAAATGACAAAAAACTATCGAAAACTAATGTTATCTGTTAATTTTGCTGGTGATTAATAATTCTGGACTAAATCAATAATACATGATGCCAAGATCAATAATATTTATCAAAAAGTCACGCCAGTAGGCCTACACTGAAATGAAAATTGGTAGAGTATAGTTTTTATCACTCCCGAAAATTTGCCATTGACCTGGATCTGAACCCATGACCAAACATACACAATCCCATATCTAGCTTACTCTCCTGATCCCCTGGAACTATTTAAAATTAAAAAAAAGTTTACTGTGAATTTCATGGCTCCGGTATTCTTACTTTTTATGATCGAAGTAAAGTTTTGACCAACTTGCGAGAATCAATTTCTGCAGGGCAAAGTTAAAAGTGCTGCAGCTCCACACTGCATGCAGTCACAAGGATGAAATTCTACCACAATATGCGCTAGTTTGTATATTAAATATGTGCAAAAAATCAAAACCCTGAGACAAGTAGAAGGTGTGGTTATTGGGGGAAATAAAACTCTTTCCTGTTCTGTCCCGATTCACCCCAGTGTCCCTATTCACCCCATATTACGGTAGCTGATAAAGTAATTTCCCTTTTGTAATAATAGCATCTCAGATCCATCACAGTATACATTATACGTTTAGGAGTACGGGCACTCGCAATACCAGATTACCAGTAGCTGATCTAGAGGAGTAGGCCTATATATTTAGAAGTTCTAAGTTCTACTCAGCACATGTTCCTGTGTGAACCCCTCTTCGACATTTTCTGTATCTGCCCTGTATACTTGATTACTAGGTATTTTAAAAATACATTACCTCAGCAAATTTAAACCACGACATGAGCTCCCTGTGAGGCCTATAATAGTATATTGTATAGTTTATTTGATTACTCTCAATGTTTCAATGATCTTCCTGTAAAAATATTGAGGGACAACCATTAGATCTTGGAAGGGGGGGGGGGGGGGCTGGAGTTGTGTTTTTAATAAATAATTCAGTTTCTATTAATTATTTAATATAATCTTCCATCTACTTTAGACTACTTATTATTCCTCCCCGAATATCGAATGGTCGCCCCCATATATGCTTGAATTACATTTCCTTAGATAGATAGATAGATAGATAGATAGATAGATAGATAGATAGATAGATAGATAGATAGATAGATAGATAGATAGATAGATAGATAGATAGATAGATAGATAGATAGATGAGAGTGGGGCCAGTTGAACCAATGGGACAGCTGAACCATCCTTTATTTTACACAAGGTGGAGTAATTACTGGAACATGCATGACAATTATGTTAGACCTTTTTTGGCTTGTCTTTTCCATGTGGATATTTCGGCTCCAAGGCAAATGCTAAGAGAACAATCACACTTTTTCCGTTTAAGGGAATTTTAAAAGTTGCCTGGTCTGCAGGGATGTAATGTCATCAAAAGATAATGTGCTATGTGTAGATAGAAACCCACCTCTTCAAAATGGTATCACACAAAAAGGGTGCAGCCAGGTTACATATAGATACATGGAGGTCCCAGCTGGGCCTGTTGAACCGCATGAGTTTTATTTATTTTATATATGGATTTTTTTTTCATCAAGTGTATTTATAATGTGAGACATTATTTAGTAAAACTGTTTTTCTAAAAGCGGCCTTTTACAATAGATTACAATACACAGAAAAATTAGCAAAAATTTAGGTGCATCACATTTTGGCCATGCAGCTTCAATCCATCCTTCCAAAACCTAAAGTTGTGATGCTAAGTAAACCTTTTAAAGCACATTTTGAATGTTTGTTCTCCCTAAAAGCTGTAGAAGTCTGCTCACAGGAGAGCAATTTCTAAAATTTGGTTCAACTGGCCCCACTCTCCCTAGATAACCTAAACATGCACTATATATGCTAGTTCGTTGTAATTTTTCAAGGCCAGTATAATAATATAATCTGATTTTCTACAGATCCGGACATTGTAATTGATGTTTCTCCAAAATGCAGCCGTGCTGTAATGTGTCTGTGTGAAAGAGATTAATTTGCTTTTGAAACGGCCAATTCAGTTTACCCCTAAGTTAGTCTCTACTATCCTAAGTCAACACTGCTGATAAAAGTAGCTGTCTTTGTGTCTTTAGCTGATATGCTAACAGAAACCAAAGATAGGCCCATATATCATATATATACCCAATCGTAAAACAGATGTTGGCACCCATTTAGAGTCTTAGTATTACCCTGTGCACACATATTTATAACCAAACCAAAATCACTCTAACTTATTTCACCCACCTTCTTGTTTTGAAGTCTCAGTCCAAATGAACAGTTTGTTTTGCACATCATGGCCATTGACTAATAAAATTGTACGTACAATTCTCAGAAAGTCTGAGAACATTAGTCAGTAAATACTCCAGACAATTTTCGGAAAAAGTATAGCTGGCATAGTTTTGCTGCAATGCCAGACAGGCCTGTTATCTACCAGGATGTTTTACTTTTAAATACCGTAGCTGCCTGATTAAACAATGCATGAGAGGATAAATCACTTTAAATCAGAGAGTGGTTTGATATGATTTAAAAAAAAAAAAATTTTTATTGCTACAATATCAACTGTGTCAGTGGTAGATCTAGGATTTTTGAAAGGGGGGGGGGGGGTAATATATACATTGTATATATATATTGAAACAATTCTTTCATCTTCAAAGATCTAAAACTACTATTATTAATTGGTTACATGTCAAATTTACGTTATTTACCCTTACAGTTTGTCTCACAACATGCGAACTGGTGTTTGGCCTGATTGCCCAGCATATATATATATAAATAATATATATATATAAATAATATCAAAGCACTCTCTGATCTACTTATTGTTTTAATACCAGGCTCTGGTGCTGTATTTTTCTTATTGTGTAACAGACTGTCATTCTTCTTTCATCACCCTACTATTATAGAATTGAATATATTATTTAAGAGTAAAGCGTATGATAATACACTTATAACTGGTAATTAGTAACCCATATATTTATGTTATGCTTTTGGACTCATGGGACTCTAGTTTGTTTTGTTTTTTTTCAGACTTAAAAAACATTATTTCATTTTATGGGTGGCCCCTTAATAGCGGCCTACTAGCCTTAAAGGGGTCACCCTCAATAGAGAATTCTGAAAATACTGTATAACATATCAATAATTTATTAATCTTGTAACCAACCTTATCCTCTATTGAAAATAAATATGTCTGAGTCTGAGTCTGAGTCTATACAAGTCACACTTAAAATAACACTGATGTTTGTATTTAGTTGAATATCAATTCATTATCATAATCATTTCATCATAATCATTTCATTTCCATACATCGTTTAGTTTAGTATAATTTCTTGTTTTAAGATATTTCATCGGGGGATACTCACCTATATATATTATGGCGATGGCATTTCATGCTCGGGTGTTCTCCCATTACCATCTGTCACTTCGATTATATACGTAAATTTATATATATACTTGTAAAATGTGGTTACTATGATGATATTGAAATAAACAAATTACAAATTACAAATTACACTGTAGAAACACGCATACTCACGGACACGGATAGAACAGCAAATTTGTAATTTATATGTCACATTTTTGTGAAGTTTTGGTGCTTTTTCGTAAGACGTTTGACGACGACTGTGCTTTCTAGAAATGAGACAGACTATAATGAATTTCCTGGATGAATAATAAATCTAGTTTCTCTATTTGTCAAGTTCAAATAACTCTGCAGGTTAGTTTTAATACCCTTATATTTAGAGAAAAGATACTGTCCATACAAACATGTAAAATAATATTTTTCAATCCAGTTTCTTCCTGGTGTGAAATACACTTAATATAGGCCTTACCTTTTTGGCGTAGTAGGAAGCTCGCCTTTTAATAAGGGGTTTCGTATTAAGGGACCATTGTAAATAAATTAATATAAATAAATATTTATTCATTTTGTGCAGACTCAGACTCAGACCCGGACATATAAATTTATTTTCAATAGAGGATAAGGTTGGATACAAGATTAATAAATTATTGATATGTTATACAGTATTTTCACAATTCTCTAATGAGGGTGACCCCCTTAAGGCTAGTAGGCCTCTATCAAGGGGCCACCCACAAAATGAAATATTGTTTTTAAGTCAGAAAAAGGAAGAACAAACTAGAGTCCTATGAGTCCCATAGCATAACATAAATATATGGTTTACTAATTACCAGTTATAAATGTATTATCATAAGCTTCACTCTTAAATAATATATTCATAATATATTCAATTCTATAATAGTAGGGGGATGAAAAAGAATGACAGTCTGTTACGCAATTAATAAGAAAAATACAGCACCAGAGCCTGGTATTAAACAATAAGCAGATCACATCAAAGTTTTACTATGTAAATTAATGGACCAGGAAGAGGATAGATTAATATACACAATTTCAAGGAAATTTTATCTGCTCAAACTCTCACCTTATCAGTCAAATTGTCAAAACAAGTTAATGGCATTCTTGACTTCACTGTCTTTTCCTTACTTTTTTTTAAAGACAAACATTTAGTAACATCTGAAGTAAAACATAAGCCAAGGACATTTCTTGTTTTTCTGGATATATATATACTCAATGAAAAATCATTAAAAATTCAGTAAAAAAAATTATATATGTAGTGTATGGAAAGGAGAAAAAATCAATTATCCAGAATATATACACTCTAAAAAATGTCTGGACAAAATTGGTTTTTTATATTCAAAATGGTTCTTTGAAAAACCAAATTTCAATGCAAAAAACCAACATGGATTTTTTTAATTTCAATGCAAAACCAACATGGATTTTAAAAAAAATCCATGTTGCTTTTTTGCATTGAAATTTGGTTTTTCAAAAAACCATTTTGAATCTGAAAAACCAATTTTGTCTGAAAATTTTTAGAGTGTATATATCAAGATGATGAAGATAATTACCAAAGGATGATTTTTCATTATGAATTATCATGGAAGACTATAGATTCGAATATTAATATGTTGCTTAGAATGTTAGAATATTCTTTGAAGCAAGTAATATCCATTCCTTACAGTCGTATCTTGGAGACATGAAACATGCATTCAGCCAATTGCCATTCCATAAATGATCTGTGGCATTCGCAATGCATGCTTCTAATTTCTCCATCAAGGCCATAAGCTGTGCGGAGCAAGATGCGTCCGGAAATGTGAACCATTTATTGTACGAATTTTTTTTTGTTATGCACTTCATGTAAAATATGCATTTAAAATAAATCATCAAATTTCATGGGGCTCCATGCATTTTGGGCTGTTGCAACATCATATGAATCTTCTAGGACAAGAGACATGCATTCAGGCAATTGCATTTCAATAATCATGATAATGATTAACAATTAATAGCTACAATTACTTCATCAAGGACATATTGTATGCTACGCAAGGTATCTCTTAAAATGAGATTATTTATGGCATGCATTTTTCTGAATCTTCAAAAAGGGCAGCACTGTTGTGTTTTAACATTCACTGAAAAAAAGGTCTGTGTGAAATGGACAAAACAAATGTCAGAAGTTATCCATCCAAAATTTTGTTGAAATTCAGAAAAAAGGTATGGTATTTGTTTTTTTACATTTCATTGAACAATCATGAAAAAAATGGATCAGGATTGACAATTTCCTTGTCTATTTCACATAAAAAGCTAGTCTGATATAGGCCTAGACAAAATTTTGGATGAACACCAGCTATTATGTTCATAATTTTTTCTGTTTTACACAAACCGAAATTGATGAGATAATACCAGTAGGGGGGGGGAGTTAATGGTTTACAAAGAATGTTAATCAGTAAAATTATGAAACAACCACAAAGTTTGTTTTTACGTTTGGAGTACCTGGAGGCCTCGAGATGGGCTTCGTCATGAGGCCACATTTTGATAGCCTTGGTCTCGGTCTCGGAGGCTCATGTCTTGGTCTCAGCCTCCGGTGTACCGGTTTGGACTGCACACTGAAAAAAAGGTTTGTGTGAAACAGACAAAACGAACGTTAGCTGGTGTCCGTCCAAAATTTTGTGTAAATTCAGACAAAAGGTATGTGTATTTTTGACATTTCATTGATCAAATCACACAAAAAATTGATCAAGATTGACAAAGAAATGTCAAAAATACACATACCTTTTGTCTGAATTTACACAAAATTTTGAACGGACACCAGCTAACGTTCGTTTTGTCTGTTTCACACAAACCTTTTTTTCAGTGCAATTTAACACTCAAATGTACTCACATTGGCCGACAATGGGGACTAACAGTATGGGGGCAATCATTGAATAATCAGGGCAGGGGGTTTGGAGTTTTCCTTGGTGGGAAATTATTTATTTCATGGTAAGGGCGACAGCAGTTATTGCTATTCAGGCTATTTATTTGTAAACTTTCTACTAAATCTCTGCGACATTTAGGGGTACTTCATCACCAATTTTCTGAAACACTGATCAATTGTTGTTGATGATACTACTAGCCATGTCAATAAAATGCTGGCCCAAGTTATATCCAGCTTCCATGATGCCAGACAAGACAAACATTACGAAAATTATAGAAAAATTTTGTTGTTCCACCAAAATAGACCACTGAGATCAACAACACCCTGCAGCATACAAGCATTGCTCCTTAAAATGGATACCGATACCAATAGGTTTGATGCCCTTTGAGAATCAGCGAAACAAGATAGCACAAATTGAGACAATTAAGTTCACGTTACTAGATTATGGCCAAACACAGCCAGAAGGAATTTTGCTTTTCAGAGTCTCCACAGAAAGCGATCATTTAGCTGGGCACTGCTCAAATAATTAGGGACTTTAATTTGGGACCTTTTGTGTTAGGATACACATGTATTAAAGCCATCGAAAAACCAACAATAGAGGGGAACAATTATGAATAAATACTCATTAAT
Organism: Platynereis dumerilii; assembly: GCA_026936325.1. Classification (NCBI taxonomy): domain Eukaryota; kingdom Metazoa; phylum Annelida; class Polychaeta; order Phyllodocida; family Nereididae; genus Platynereis; species Platynereis dumerilii. The sequence goes on along the minus strand of JAPTHN010000018.1, from coordinate 4,135,455 downwards.
TTAAGCCTTAAAAAGGCCAAATAGTTGCCATCTTGCCCGCTTGTTCCTTGATGCTGCCCTGGTGATAAAAAAATACCTAATAGATCTATATTTTCCAGAGAGTCTTGAAATATACATAATTTCTTGTGAGAGTATTTGTGTTGTTTGATTCAGACACAAAATAGACCTAATTACTGTCACCGTTACCATGAAATAATAATTTCTCATTGAGGAAAACTCCAAGAATACCCCCCCCCTTCCGGGTTAACTAATGGTCACTCCCTAATGCCATGCCAATGTACCGCCAATGCACCATGAATACAATTTGAAGTAGATTCTTAAAATCAGACAGAAATATCATTTTCTGCACATAAGAGGAGGAACTTCCAGCAATAATATATGATAAAGTAAAGCAACCACTACAGCAACCATGTAGCAATATTGGTGTGAGTTAGTCTCAGGCAATCATATCTCCATTTCTCGGTCATGCCAAGTATTGGTCAGTGGTCACGTCCCTCCAACATAATTATTATGATCCACCTCCTCATATCCTACATCTGCATGGAAGCACATGAGACAAGATATCAAATATCGTTTCCATGGAAACCAACAGATACTTTTTGTATTACCAAGAATTCGACATCTTGTATAATACAACTTATCGTAATTTCCTAAAGAAAATTTAGGAGTTGTAGCCGTTTATGTATGCTTCAAATATCAGCTCACTGTTAATGTTATTTCAATCTGAAAATGTGCACATTGCTGATTTGGATCAATGACATTTATATTTCTCAGCAATTCAGAACTTTCTATCCCTGCTTCGAAAGTTTGGAATTACAATTTCTGGAGAAAAAAAAACCTTCCATGGCTGCAGTTTTACTTATAAATACAGTACATCTCAACACAACATGCAACCATTCCTGGATCTAAAGTAACCTCTACGATTTCACATCATAACAAAGGACATAGCTGAAGTCTGTACACATTTTTGAAGCCAAATGTAAGAAAATCCGCAAAACACCCGAAACTTATGCCCATTCCAATTGAATCTTGCCTCACAAACTCATTGCATGTGGGGGGGGGAGGGGGTAAAAAAGATCAACATTTATCTTTCATTCCAAATGCATGCAGTTATCCTTAACTGGGTTGACAAGTACATCTTATGAAGGCGTTTCTGGTTTAACAAAAGATCAAATTTCTTGCACAGATGTCTTTAGCCATCTTCAGAAGACCTACGTTGCCTTGAAATGTAATACATCTGTCTTAAATGCGTGTCTTGATAGCAGAACACATTTGGCAACTTTTCTTATAATGAAATGGAAGAAGCTTTGTTGTAACTTTAATTGTCAAATCAAAACATGAGATCTGTCTTCAGATGATGAATAGAGGATATTTCTCTCTCTTTTTGTCACCGTAAATCTGCCTGTGTATTACAGAATTGTTTTTTTATTTTTTATTAATCAATTAATTGCCGTACAAACAGCTGCATATAATACAGTAGACATAAAACCTCAACTGGCTCAAGAGGCTTGTTAACCTAAGAAAACAGAAATACCAACATTCGTTCAAGGGCAGCCAAAATGGTATCTGTTATATCAATGGAAACTACTGGATATCGGACAATGACTGAATCAGCTGGAATATCATAATTGGGATAACAGGAAGGATCAAATTTTAAATCATATTCTATTGGTGCCATTTCATGTACTTGAAGATCTCCTTACACATAGCTGTCTTTAGAAGACCTAGTATTGTCACTTTGAAATTCAATACATATATCACAGAAATGTCCTTTGAAGCTTACCTTTATTGAAATTTATTTTTTTTAATGTATGGTCTATGTGATCTTTGGCTTTTGGCAACAAAAAACTTGGATCCATCTGTTACACGATATACCCACTCATAACATATCTTATAATGATTCATTATAAGATATGTTATGAGTGGGTATATCGTGTAACAGATGGATCCAAGTTTTTTATGAATAATGTAAAAATGTTAAGTGAGTCAGAGTTGAAAGTGAAAAATCCTTTTAGAATGCTGGTTCCTTCATTAAAACAGCTCATCCAAAATGTGTATTACTTTCAAGGCATTTTTGCACGGATACAACAAATTTCCAGATGCTTGACCAAACAGACACAGCAATTTTATTGGATCACCTGAATTGGTTAGCAAGAACTTGTTCATGCTGTTTCCATAGCAACCATCCACAGAATAAAATGGCGTCACTGTGATTCCTACACATCTTGCTTTTAATAATTACACCATTTGATAACTCTGTCAGCCAATCACTGGCTAAATCATTATAGTGCTTTTCCATTGTGGAATAACCTATACTTATTTCAACTGTAATCTGCTTTTCTCAGAATTTCTAAGCTGCCAGTTTGAATGAAAGTCATGAAAAGATTATTCTTCCTTAGGAGGTTGCTGACATTTACTGCAAATAAGCAATCTTGCCAGACTAGCTTCTGTAACAAGCTAAAACAGCAGGTCACGATTATGTTCTGAACCGTTCCGTGTCCTGCTTCGATATTTTACATTGTAATATTTGTTACAACAAGCCACCATTATAACATGCACACAATGATAGCAATGGTACTCTCAACATTTATCTTTCATTGCAAATGTGTGATGTTATCCTTAACAGTTACTGAGTTGACAAGATTCATCTTGAGAAGGCATATATCTGGTATAACAAAAGATCAAATTTCTTGCAAAGATGTCTTTAGCCGTCTTCAGAAGACCTATGTTGCTTTGAAATGTAATACATCTGTTATAAACACATGTGGTGAGGGGGGGTGGGGTTGCGGGGGTGCCGGGGAGGGGGGGGGGTGTGGTGGGGGCAGTCTTGGAGACATGAAACATGCATTCAGCCAATTGCTTCCATAAATGATCTGTGGCATTCGCAATGCATGCTTCTAATTCATCAAGGCCATAAGCTGTGCTGAGGAAGATGCGTCCAGAATTGTGAACCATTTATTGTACGCAATTTTTCTTGTTATACACTTCATGTAAGATACATTTATAATAAATCATCAAATTTCTTTGGGGTCCATGTACTTGGGGCTGCTGCAACGTCATATGAATCTTGTGTGACCTGAAACATGCATTCAGGAAATTGCATTTCAATAATCATGATAAAGATTAACAATTAATAGCTACAATTACTTCATCAAGGACATATTGTGGGCTGCACAAGGTATCGCTTAAAATGTGATTATTTTATGGCATGCATTTTTCTGAATCTTCACCAAGGGCAGCAGACTGAAAATATTTTTGTGTGAAACGGGCAAAACAAACATCAGAAATTATCCGTCCAAAATTTGTTTTGAAATTCATGCAAAAGGTATGGTATTTGTTTTTTTTTCTCATTTCTTTGACCAATCACGAAAAAAATTGATAGGGATTGACAATTTTCTTGTCTATTTCACATAAAAAGCTTGTCTGACATAGGCCTATACAAAATTTTGGATGGACAAACCAAAATTGATGAGATGATACCAGTAAGGGGGTGGGGAGTTAATGGTTTACAAAGAAAGTTTATCAGTATAATTACAACACTACCACAAAGTTTGTTTTTATGTTTGGGGAAACCGGAGGTCTCGAGATGGCTTCCTCGAGGCCACATTTTGATAGCCTCGGTCTCGGTCTCGGAGGCTCATGCATCAGTGTCAGCCTCTCATTTCCTGGATTCTACTGCAACACTGTCATTCAGGGCTACATCTGTAAACTTTCTAAAAAATCTCAATGTTTAGTGGCTGTTCATTACCGATTTTCTTTAACATTAATCACTTGTTTTTCATGACACTACCTATGTCACTGGAATGATGACCCAAGTTATATCAAGCTTCCATGATGCCAGACAAGACAGATGCTACGAAAATTATAGAAAGAGTTAAAAAATGTTGTTCCACCGAAATAGACCACTGAGACCCTACTGAGACCAGCAACAGCCTGCAGCATGCAAGCATTGCTCCTTATAATGCATACCAATACCAATAGGTTTCATGCCCTTTGAGAATCAGCGAAACAAGATAGCACAAATTGAGACAATTAAGTTCATGTTACTAGATTATGGCCAAACGCAGCCGGAAGGAAGTTTGCTTTTCAGAGCTTCGGCAGGAGAAAGCAATCATTTAGCTGAGCACTGCTCAAATAATTAGGGACTTTATTTTGGGACCTTTTGTGTTAGGATACACATGTATTAAAGCCACCAAAAAAATAAATACTCATTAATTTAAGCCTAAGAAAAGCTAAAAGGTTGCCATCTTGCCCGCTTGTTCCTTGATGCTGCCCTGGTGATCAAAAATAACTAATAGATCTATATTTTCCAGAGAGTCTTGAAATATACATAATTTCCTGTGTTGGATATTGTTGTTTGATTCGGAAACAATATAGACCTAATGACTGTCACTGTTACCGTGAAATAAATAATTTCCCGTTGAGGAAAACTCCAAGAACCTCCCCCCCCCTATTATCTAATGGTCACTCCCTAATACTGTTTCAATGTACCATGAAGCAAATACTTCGCATCACAAATAAATTCTATTTTCCTCACATAAAATGATTAACTTCCAGGAATGACAAGTTCCAGGAATGATATATGACAAAGTAAAGCAACCACTACAGCAACTATGTAGCAATATTGGTGTTAGTTAGTCCATGCAATCAGGGATGCCGGAACAGGGGGGCCATAATTATTATGATCCGCCTCCTCATATCCTACATCTGCATGGAAGCACGTGAGACAAGATATCAAATATCGTTTCCATGGAAACCAACAGATACTTTTTGTATTACCAAGAATTTGACATCTTATATAATACAACTTATCGTAATTTCCTAAAGAAAGTTTAGGAGTTGTAACCATTTACTTGCGTTATGCATGCTTCAAATATCAGTTCACTGTTAATGTTATTCTATTAAAAAAATGTGCACATTGCTGATTTGGATCAATGACATTTATATTTCTCAGCAATTCAGAACTTTCTATCTCTGCATGCTTCGAAAGTTTGGAATTACAAATTCTGAAGAAAAAAACCTTCCATGGCTGCAGTTTTACTTATACAGTACAACTCTACACTACAACCTATTATGGATCTAAAGCAACCTCTACAATTTCACTTCATAACAAAGGATATAGCTGAAGTCTGTACACATTTTGGAGCCATACGAGGGGTTTTCCATAAGTTCTGTCCAACTAGTCATAATTTTCGCTAGATTTGATGTAGAAACGTGATATTTGGATCAGATAATATTGACGTAATTTGCAAATAACTCCCACAAATTCAGATCATATAAATAAAAATAACTGCTTATTCTGTTGCCATGGAAACCAGAAGTCATGAAATGCGGCCCAGACTTTGCAGTTCTCACATAAAATTAATTTAATACCTGCTTGCATTATCTGTGTCTTGACCTATTGAATTAAACTATATTCATATTTTTTTCATTAAATACAACCAGTTAATTGTAAAGTCATTAATAACAATGGAAACTGGTATTATTGTCACATCTCAGTTACTTCACCATCACTCATGTGGCTTCCAAGTTTTTTTTACAAGATGAGCAATTTTTTTGGATATGGATGACATCATATATACTTGTTCCATTTCTTCATTCTAATTGGATAAAAACTAGCAAAGAGTGTAAGAACCTTTTATCATACACACAAGGAAGACAGTATGAGTGACAGAACCAAATGAAGATTGTACAAACTTTTTCTGAGTGAAGAGAACACACATTGGAAACCCCCAAAAAAGAAGACTGCGCAATGCCAAAACTGACCCTAAAATGAAGAATGAGATATCTTATTTCGACATGGATAGAAAGTATGAGAAATGTATTTACAGGGTCTCAGTCATTATTTTAGGAAGTTTTGAAATGGCTATGAATGTTTTGAAAACATTCTGTCCTATATCTCTTGTAATAATTGCATATTTTGACAAGGTACATCAAGTATGTGTCTGTTAACAAGCTCTCGGCCGCATTTCATGACTTTTGGTTTCCATAGCAACAAATCAACAATTTATTTTTATCTCTTTCATCTGATTTTTTGGGAAGCACTTGCAAATTCCCTCAATATCAACTGACCCAAATATCATTTTTCTGTATGAAATCTAGCAAAAGTTATGACAGGTTGGACAGAACTTATGGAAAATCCATCGTAAAGAACAAAAAGTCTGCGAAACACCAACTGTGATCTTGATATGAGGACTATGAGGCACCAATATAAGGTATGAGTAAATGTCCAGTTCATTATTACAATAATTTGTGAAATGTTAGGGATTATTTTTAATAGGTCACTTGTCCTGTATCCCTAATAAAAATGATTTTTTTTGACAGGATATAGTGAATCTGTGCCACTGATAGTGCCCTGGGCCGCATTTCATGACTTTTGGTTTCCATGGCAACAAATTAACCATTTATTTTTGTTTCTGAGATCTGATGTTTTGAGGATCATTTGTAAATTACTTCGATATTATCTGACCCAAATATCATGTTTCTGTGTTAAATATTGCAGAAGTTATGGCAAGTTGGACAGAACTTTTGGAAAACCCCTCGTATGCAAGAAAATCCGCAAAACACCCGAAACTTATGCCCATTCCAATTGAATCTTGCCTCACAAACTCATTGTATTGGCGGGGGGTAAAAAATCAACATTTATCTTTCATTCCAAATGCATGCAGTTATCCTTAACTGGGTTGACAAGCACATCTCATGAAGGCATTTCTCGTATTAATAACAATGATCAAATTTCTTGAAAGGATCTCTTTAGCCGTCCTCAGAATAGCTATATTGCCTTGGAATGTGATACATCTGTCATAAATTCATGTCTTGATAGCAGAACGCATTTGGCAACTTTTTTTAAAACACATTTGGAAAATGAAATTGAAGAAGCTGTTTTGTAACTTTGAACTGACAAATGAAAACATAAGATCTGTCTTCAGATGACGAATAGAGAATATTTCTCTCTCTTGTCTCCGTAAACCTTCGATCGTATTACAGAATTTTCTTCTTTTTTTTTTACTTATCAATCAGTAAATTGCTGTACATATAGCAGTAAATAATACAGTACGAGGCATGAAACCTCAAGAGGTGTGTTAACCTGATGAAATAATAATGCACACTTTCGTTCAAAGGCAGCCAAAATGGTATCTGTTATATCAATGGAAACTACTGGATATCAGACAATTACTAAATTTGATGGAATATCATAATTGGGATAACAGGAAGGATCAAATCTAAAATTACATATATCTTATTCTATTGGTGCAATTTCATGTACTTCAAGAATCAAATTTCCTTACACATAGCTGTCTTTAGAAGACCTATTGTCACTTTGAAATTCAATACATCTGTCACAGAAATGCACTTTGAAGCTTACCTTCGTTGGAAAAATATTTATAAAAATGTATGGTCTATGTGATCTGCGGCCTTTGGCAACAAAATAACTTGGATTCATCTGTTACACAATACAATGCCCACTAATCACATATCTTATAATGAATAATGTAAAAACTTTAAGTGACTCAGAGTTGATAGTGAAAAATTCTTTTGGAATGTTGTTTCCTTAATTAAGGCAGCTAATTCAAGATTTGTATTAGTTTCAAGACATTTCGGCACTGAGACAACCAATTTCCAGATGCTTGACCAACTTAAAAGACATAGCAATTTCACTGGATCGCCGTCATTGGTTTGCAAGAGCTTTGCTATGCTGTTTCCATAGCAACCTTCCACAGAATACAATGGTGTGATTCCTACATTAAATCTTAATTTGGATAATTACACTATTTGATAAATTTCTCAGCCAATCTTTCCAGCTAAGTCACTATATTGCTTTTGCACAGTTTAACAACCTGTAATTCATTTTAACTGTTATCTTCTCTTCTCGGAATTTCTAAGCTGTCAGTTGGAACGAACGTCATGAAAAGGTTATTCTTCATCAGGAGATTGCTGACATTTACTGCAAAAAAGCAATCTTGCCAGACAAGCTTCTGTAACAGGCTAAAACAGCAGGGTATGAGCATGTGCAGAGACCTTTAGCTTCAATATCTCACATTGTAATATTTGTTACAAGAAGCCATCATTATAACATGCACACAATGATAACAATGTTACTCTCAAGATTTATCTTTAACTGCAAGTGTGATGCTGTCCTTAACTGAGTTGACAAGATTCATCTTGAGAAGGCATATCTGGTATAACAAAAGATCAAATTTCCTGCAAAGGATCTCTCACTGTCTTCAGAAGAACTGTGTTGCCTTGAAATGTAATACATCTGTCATAAATACATGTCTTGTTAGCAGAACACATTTGGCAATGTTAATTAAAACACATTTTGAAATGAAATTGAAGAAGCTGTGTTGTAACTTGAATTGTCAAATCAAAACATTAGATCTGTCCTCAGATCACGAATAGAGGATTGTGCAGTTGTGTCTTTTTTTATTTCTCTTTCTTGTCTCCAGAAACATTTGCGCATTACAGAATAATGCGGACGTTCTTTCAAGATCCATTGTTAAGTAGGTCAAAGTTGAAAGCCAAAGTTAACAGGTTATTTCATTGATTTAAAAGGCTAATTCAAAATTTTTCACAGTTTCAAAGACATTTTTGCACTGAGATAACATATTTCCAAACGCATGATAAACTTAAATGACTTTGCAATTTCCCGGATCACCTTGTTTTGAAGAACTTTGTAAATGCTGTTTTCATAGCAATCTTCCTTGAGAAGAATTAAAATATTGACGTGCAGTTGTCGGCAATGGGGGAGGGTTAGTCTAGTGGTAGCATGCACAGGGGCTTCTGAACCTATGTACATGATGTTAACTTATTATAACATAACATATTGTATTCTATAATGTATGTGCATAAATTTGGTTCAGAATCCCCTGTGGTAGCATGCTGGGCTGCCAATAGCTTGGTCCAGGGTTCGAATCCAGCTCTTGCCGGATCCCCTGCGCCTATATGTTGGACGACTGTTATAATCATCGTTCGCCTCATTGCCGTGCCCTACCCCTGTCCCAATTAGCCTACCAAGTGCATAAATACAGGATGTAAAGCCCCAATTATCCATCCATCCAATGCAGTTGTCGGCATAATAGACTTCTCTCACAAAATGGGACTGTGTGATTCCTACATATAATCTTACTTTTGATAATTACCCCATTTGATAACTCTGTCAGCCAATCACTGACTGAGTCATCAGATTGCTTTTCCACAGTTGAATAACCTATACCTATTTCAATTGTAATCCTCTTTTCTCAGAATTTCTAAACTGGCAGTTTTGGGGAAGTTATGAAAAAGGTTATTGTTCATCAAGCTGACATTATCTGCGAAAAAGCAATCTTGCCAGACAAGCTTCAGTAATTACAGGCTAATACAGCAGAGTATGAGTATGTGCAGGAACATTCTGCTTCAATATCTCACATTGTAATATTAGTAACTGGAAGATGTGGTACAAAATTTCACATAACAAATCTCAACCATCTTTTTGCGAAAATTGCATAAAGTTTATAATTAAATATCCTTTTCTACGGATAGGTTATGCACAAAATATGAGTCTCCCATCAATTCAAAGAGCTTTTATAAAAAAACTCTTTTAAGAAAAAAATCTACATTTACCAAGATAACTTTGTCAAAAATAAGGAACCTGTCATAATAGCCACAGGAAACAAAATAATTGAAACACGTATAGGTTTAATTAGTTTATATTGATCTCAGCCAGTTATACATTTTACCTTCATTCCATATCAACTTAATATATAGCCTGAATGTAACCTCCCTGCTTCTTGAGATTATGCTAAAAATATTTGCTGAAGTAACACAAAAATGTAATGTATCTATATTCTATAGTGGCAGCCGTTTGTATGAGCTTTGTGACTTTTTCGTATTGTCATCCTGACCATAATATAATCTTTTTCATTGAACACAAGAGTCACGCGCGCACTCTTAGGCTGCACAAGATGTCTTAGATATTTCCAGAATATACAATACATTTATGACGAGTAGGTGTATGCCGCTATGTGTCTGCCATATCAGTGAATATCACCAGTCAGGTTTATAAAACTTTATTTTGACCCCAACCGAAACTGTTATTACTTGTATATTTTTACAGATGATTTCATATTTGTAGACATAACAACTGAAATTGAATATTTTTCTAGGACATGCTACCCTATGGGGAAAAGTGATGTCATAATTTTTTTGATGTCACTTTTCCCTATAGAATAGAGTAGCGCGGGGCATGCAGCCCCCCTTAACTTCGAGGTGCGATTTGACCTACTTTTTGTGGTCGATTATTTAAATGCTTATGTTGTCAGGAAGGGATAACTTGACTCTACTTATAACTAGTGAAACAAATGTCTACCAATTTTAATAAAGGAGTTACGACCCTTTTTGTAAAAAAATTAAAATGGCCTTCTTACCCCACCCATCGGGCAAGAAGCCCCCCTATTATAATCCTATGGCAATTTTTTTGCGAGCGCATTCAGCTGGAAAGTTATTTCTTAGGGTTCTTCTATCATTTTTAAGGCATTCTATTCACTTTTTCAGAATTTCAGAATTTTTATGTTTATACATTTATTTTTTAATGTTTTGCCCTGTTTCAATTTCAGCCAAGTTTTTTCGATTTCAATTAGCTATTCTATCAAGATTTAAGGCAAAGTACACATTATGAAATGGTTCCTGAAGCAGCTTCGAGGCCTCAGTGAAGGGGGCCTCATGCCCCATACCATGTGGGGCCTCTCGCCCCAAACTCACATATTTTAATATGACCTCTATATTTTGAGCTAAAATGCAAAAAATATTATCCAAATCATATTTGTGTAATGGCCATAAAGTGAAGCAATGCAGATATCCATTATCCTTTTAAAAATTTTGAAAGTTATTTCTGACAGCCACTTTCATAGAATTAATCAAAGTTACAAAAACCATGCACCTTTTTTTGTTTTTTTAATTACTACTATGGTTTGGTGCTGTTTGCCCTGAAAATTGGTGACGTCACCTAAAAAGCCTCCAGCTTCAATCCTATCAATAAGAAAAAGCACCAAAAATGTAAGTTTAGATATAACCCTGGGGGGGCTTCTCACCTAACCCGGGCTTCTTGCCCCGACCCACTCTACATGTCCTAGAAAACAATTCACATTCAGTCCTTATGTCTACAAACATGAAATCATCTTTAAGAAGAAGAAAAGTCTCTTCAGTGAATACTTACATTGTACCAGTGGAAATAGATGCAGTCCTTCACAAAAGACTTTGGACAAGAACATTTTCTTGAATATGCTGTATGTTGTTACATACTGGCCAGGAAATTAACAGAAAGGAATCACCATATGAGAGAAAAGTTTCATTGGATCCTTTAGATGTAATATACTTGAAATTCCTTTTTTGTAAATCCAAAATTACTACCTGATAAGACATAACGTTTCGGACTTCCTATCTGTGTCCTTGTTCACCATGCCCGCCCCTAAATACGCCACTGTCCAGATATTTTGCACCCATCCACAAAATCAACAGAACACATATAATATTGCTGCCCTACTACTAAGACATAATAGATATATATCTTATGTCCAAGATCTCACGGCGGCAACCGGAGAACTATTTAAATCGGCATCGTAGTATTTCCAGGAAAATCGGAAAAATATTTCCTCTTTTTATGTATCCCGCAGGGACATTTTAGGTACCCGCCGGACATTTTTTGATTGCGCGCCATCGAGAAACCTGCTCCTTGACGTTCCTAGAAATCGCCACAGACCAGAAAAAAAGTTTCAACCAGTACAAATTTTCTAAAAATCTGCGGCGGAGCAGAAAAATTGTTTGACGCCGCGATCAGAAAAGCAAGACGGCATCTAAGTTTTCGCGCCACTGAGGGGTAATAACTTTCCCGCGGATTTGTAAAACGAGCGGGATTCTCTGCGTGGCGCCAAAAAGGTCGACGCCGCGGTTCTTCTGCACTCCGCCGTCAAGGAAAATGCTCCGGGACATGTGCAAAACCTTCGCGCCGTTGTCTGGACCCCCTCCAGGAGCAGACAGAGTGACGCCACAGGGGCTATTTTTAGCAAAATCCTTTGTCTGCGCCTCTGCGGGGTACTGAAAGCATCGCGGCGTCGACCTTTCGTGCCACGGCGCGAATGGGGGGTTACCGAGGTTAGCCTTGGAGACGCACTGGCGCGCGCCCTGCATATAAATAGAAGAGCAGCCACTAGAGCACCATAACCGCTCTGAACTTCAAGACGAACGCATCTATACTCCATGACACTCTGCTTCACAGCCTACTGAATTGCTGCTTCATTGCTGAATCGCTGCTTCATTGCTGATTGATCCTGCTTCATTGCTGATTCATCCTGCTTCATTTCTGATTGATCCTGCTTCAAGATGGGACCCAGAGGAAGAGGGAAGAAGACCTTGAGTAGCGGGGCAGGTATGTAAAAAAATAGTGCATTTATACATAGAAGCATGAAACTTGGCGCACACTTAAAAAACATCTATACAAACATATTTGGATAGGGAGCCACTTCAGATCTAGCTTAGGTGGCTACTGGCAGCCATTTTCCAAAATGGCGGTCAATTCTTCTATTTTAATGCTTTCTGTGCAGTTCCTCCAAATAGAATACATGTAAATATTGTTTTTTATTGCTTCTCTAAGTATGTAGTGCATTACTATAACACTTTTGGTAGCCTTGGTCTATTTTCAGTCTTGTTGGAGTCCTTTTTGTCCGATATATTGATTCAAACACTGGATTTCGCGGTTACAGATGGTTACTCCAATTCTCAATAAATCTCAAAATAAATTACATATTTGAATTCCTTGTAAAAAGAGCTTTCAAATGAATGGAGGCATCAATGGGTTTCGTAAATTTGGTGCGAAAATGGAAAAAAAGAAAATAAAATGATTTTTGAAGATTTTGTTGTTTCTTTAATTTTGGCAAAAAATTCACAGAAACTATTGATGCGACCATTCATTTGAAAGCTCTTCTTACAAGGAATTCAAATATGTAGTCTGTTTAAAAATTAATTGAGATTCCATGAAACTACGGGAAACCGCGAAAACGATACATTTTCTTCAACAGTTCTAACAAAAGAAGACGTGTTACCTTGAAATTAAATATGTCAGCCATAAACGTTTGTCGTGATCAGAGAACGCATTTGTTTTGTTATAAACACATTTTGAATTAAATTCAAGAATATGCGTCGTCATATGAATTGTTAAAAAAGAACATAAAATCTGTCCACAGAGGATCTTTTTGATTTCTCTCTCTCTCTTCACCAGAAACCTGGGTGCTTTTTACAGCCCAGATAGCTCAGTCAGTAGAGCACTCGCCTCACAAGTGAGGGACCCGGGTTCAATCCCCAGGCTGGCCATCATGTCATTCCACGGCATTGTCGTTCGCATCAGACATTAATTCGGTATAATATTGCAAAGACAGTTATTTGCTGTACTTTACTCCAGCCTCATGTTTTAATAGTCTGCTTAATTAATGGAGTCTTAACTGGATATTGGACGATGACTGAATTTGCCTGAATATCCTAATTGGAGTGATAACCTATACTAATCTTGTGATATTTTGCCAAAAAGCTTACATTTGAGTAGGCTATACTGTTCTCCCGATCACATTGTTATTAAGACATTGTTGCACTGAGACAGCCAGTTTCAAGACGCCTGACAAAGTTACAAGACTTTGCAATTTCCGGAACGATTTTGTTTTGCAAGAACTTTGTTTTGCTGTTTTCATAGCAATCTTCCTTGACAAGAATCAAAATATTGACTCATAGTTGTATACAGTCTAGATGTTATTTCAAAATAGATGTGTTTTTCACGAATGTAATTCAATGAATATTGTTATTTGTATAATCTTATGCCTCTGTTGTCAAATCATAAACTAGTATTCCACTGCACTAAAATCGATGCTCATGAGTGTCTGTCTCAGGATATAAACCAGGTAAGATCCTGGCTGGCTACATCATATACATGTTTTCCATAGTTGAATATAACCTATACTAATTTCATATTGAGCCAAAAGGTAATCTTCTCTTCCCTGAATATCTAAACCCCCTGTTTGGACACATGTCAAGAAAAGGTTATTCTTCATTAGGAGGTTGCTGACATTTACTGCGAAAAAGCAATCTTGCCAGACTAGCTTCCATAACAGGCTAAAACAGCAGGACATGATTACGTTCAGAAAGGTTCTGCATCCTGCTTCAATATCTCACATTGTAACATTGCCAACAAGAAGTCACCATCACAGCTTGCACAGTTCTTAAGGCAAGAAGTATTTATGGAAGCTGATTTTAGATTTTCCTTTTCTTTAGATAGACCAGGCACACACAAATGTGAGCCCCCTTTTAAGATAAGAAATTCCATAAGTTTACTGAGATAAATTTGTCTTATGCCTCAGCAGAAGCCCATTTCGAAATATCTAAGAAATCTATTCCATTGCATTTGCTTGGGTAATTGATCCCATTTCTGCTACTGCTGTTTTTGAGATGCAAAGACCCAAATTGCAAAGATCTAAGCCAAAAGCTCAGAACTCTGAATCTGAAATGGAAAGGCTATATTATGTCATAACTTTAAAGCTGCAGCCTAAAATGGATTCACATACAGAAAGCCATTTCATTCAAAATGTGTTGATGCATTGCTTCACTGAAGTCTTAAGATGCTTTTACGCCCCCATGAAAGATACATTTTTTTTATTTGAATGCTTTATCTGTTGCTGATTTGATAGAGCTTGGCAAGATTCATCTTCCACAGCCTTGTCAAATTGCCTACTAAGTTCTCTGTAGCATTCTAAAAAAACTATAATATTACTGTGCAAGGCCGGCCAAAGGACAGGCCTAATGTTAGTACATCTGTCTGCTCGTCCATCTAGCTGTCCTTCTGTTAGGGGGGGGACTTAATTTGCTTTTTCGGGAAATTCAATATGTATACCAGCCCAATTTGTGCCATTGGGTCCCCCATTAACAAAAAACCCATTTTTTTGAAAATCTGAATAGTGCTACCCCCCTTGACATATGCCTTGAAGTTTTGGTGATTTAAAACGCTCGCGAGAACGTTTACGTCTACCGCGTTTAGTGAATATTAGACATATGACAAAACAAACAGTACCACTGAATTCCTCTTGTCAAGAGCTTTAAAATGATTACCAACATGAGGGGTCTACTACGATATTTGTTGTCACATTTATTAAAATATTCTACTGTAAATTGCAGCGAGAAGCACCTTTAACTTAACTCGATGAATTCAGACAACCTTCATAAATTAAAAAGTCCAAGTGTTTTAGTGAAATATCTAATACTAACCACAACTTTTTGAATCTCAGTTTGAGAGCATATTTTATGGTTTGACCATTTGAAAAATTGTCATTGCTTTATTCAGAAATACTATTGCTTTTATACGCCAAACACCATAGTACTTATGCATTCACTCATACTCATAATGATACCATGCAATTCATAGAAATGAATTCTTTGAGGCAGAGTAACAGAAAATTGCCTATCACAATTTTGAAAATTTGTATCCTGCAATTTAGAAGACATCAAGAAATAGAATACAATTAGAGTACACTGCAATGTCAGGCAATTTATTAAGGAATATTAAAGCTACGAGAAATGATATGTTCCAAAATGTATCTATAGAATAATGTATTTCATGTGAATGAGAATATAGTTATATCAAGATCAAACCATCCATGTAAGAGAATTGATATTATTGCCTGCTCTGATTCAGACTTAAATCCGGAAAAAGGTAGACCAGGTAATGTGGATATTATAAATGTCAATATTCAATAAACAGGAAATTTGGACGTCTGAAAAAATTGATGTCTCTAGTGTCAGTGGTGAGATCAGACATTCCTTGCCCAGAAATTAGGAGTAGTAACTTAAGTAGTACATTTTGCAAAATGATATATTCAAAAGACTCAGAAATCACTGCACTAACACTTCAAATTGATCATCCCAAAACGAACTGAATAATTAAATATCAATGGATGGAATCGCTTAGACAAACTTATGTTACTAATCTTTCATGACATATGAATGGGCAATTGATTCTGAAAGCTAAGTAATAAATTAATTATACATGTAAAGGTTCTCCCTTGGAAGTAAAATACATATAGTTTCATGTGTATAATATATATGACTTGTGTAATTGCTTCTACCCATTTTAGATGAAATTTTGACTGAATTTGTATAATTATCTTATATTGATAATTATCCATGGCTTCTACTTACATCAGCATTATTTAAATAAATTTTATTATTGTACATAGTTCATGTGAGATAATTCTGTGTCTGGAAGCATTTGGCCTCATAACATTTAAACTCATGAAAGGAAAAATACAACTAATGATAATATTACTTTAATGATTTACGGAATAAAATTGATTTATCTAAGTGTTGTATAGCCTACTAGGGAGTCTAAGACCACTGTTCTTGTGAGCCAGAAGGGCCAGGCTTCAGATAAATAAGTCAGGACCCTTCAACCACACAAAAGAAGCTTATTTAAAACAGTTGATGTCATCCTCACTTGTATTTTTTTTCAGTGCCATGCAAACTTTTTATGGCACACGGACCATAACATTCACAGTCAAAAAGGAATACCAATTAAATTATTATTTCCATTCATAAAAGTATATTGAGCACATTTTTGTGACACTCATTCTCCAGACTACCACAAATATGTAAAATTAATTTTTGACTGGGAGTCCTGTCTGAAAAAAAAAAATATATATATAATGGTAATGTTTGCTTATGAAATAATTATGAATGTCAGAAGTGTTTAACATCAAAAATTGTTCCGAATGGCATCGCCTTTAGATTATCGGATATATAGCTTCCTGGTATTCATTTTGAAGGAAATTTTCCAGAGAATCCAAATATGTTATTCCCATTCTTCTATCTGTGAAGTTCTGTCAGCGCGATTGTGGAAAAACTACTGAGTGGTTTCACCAGGATTTTTCCAATCACCACAACGAAGAACTGATTAGATTTTGGTTAAGATCCATACAACAGATACGCCACAATCACCAGATACCATATTACATATTTATTATTATTAACTGGCTACCCTGCTTAAATGTTATGCATGAATGAGCACTATAGGAAGGTGCATGCACCTCTGGTCAGTGTTAACAATCATACCAGGAAAAGAGGGAGCCACTACATGCATTATTATATTTGTCTTAATACGGGACACATCTGTTAGACTAATTCTTTGAACTATACAAGTCTCCACTGAAGAGTGACTCTCGATCACTTATCTAGGGAATGAAAAGACATGAGCCTTTGCGCTCTACAGAGTGCTAAGATCTTGTTTGGTAATGCATCTGTCACAATGCTGTCTATAGAAATGGGTAATGGATTAAAAAAACAATATTTAAGACAGATATGATGTGAAGCGCTCTTTTCATAATTTCTAAGATTAACAATAATTATGGGAGGTTGCTGATATTCATTGTGAAAGAGTAACCTCGATAGACAAGCATCAACAGTGGCGCCCCTATAGCTCTCGCTTGGTAACCCCTAGATATGCCACTGAGCAACAATATCATTTTAGTAGTCTAAAACGGCAGGATATGATTCAGATCTTTTTTGAAATTCTCTGCTTCATAGACAGACCATAACCAAAAATATCATCTATGAGCCTCCTACAATTTGAAAACCATTTCAAAAACAAATCGAATATTTACTGAACTGATTTGATTTACATTCGTAGATGTACCTTTTTAAGGCTTTTGGAAGATTTAAGAGATCTCATCCAATGCAGTTGCTTGATGTATTTGATTCCCTTAGATGTATCTCGGGTGTTTTTGAGACTAAAAGACCCAAACTTTTAAACCTGAGCCAAAGCTTTTCAGAAATGGAACTCTGATCTATCAAAACTTGAAAGCTGCAGCATCAAATGGAATCAGATACACTGATACAGAATAGCTGTTTCATTCACAGCTCTCTTGATGCATTGCTTCACTTGAAGTGCTTTCACTCATCAAATATCAACTTTTCCATAGGTTGAACCAAAGTACAGCAGACATAACTTGTCAAGATGTATCTTTTGAGGCTTTTTGAGCCTATATTTGATACCTATTGGACACAACAGAGAATATGGGCGTTAACACCGCCTGATATTACACAGAAAAAATTGGTTGGTCTGTAAATTAAAAAAAAAGTTTTTTTCCACCTATAGCTAGGTTACCTTCTTGTAATATGATATAAAAGTCTGTCGTTCCTTCGCACAAATTAATTTGGTGTGCGTAGGTTTGTCCGGGGGCAAAACTCTAAGCCCCCTCTCCCCAATTATCATCTGGTCGGTATCTGATGGAAAAATGTCTGACATAGTTCCCTCTTCTCCAAATATGTCAGCTGAGACTTAGGGCACGTATGTCAGAAAGGTCATTCGTCATTACAGGAAGTTGCTGACATTTAGTGCAAAAAAAGCAATCTGGCCCGAAGATTGCTTCTGTAAGGGGCGACCAATAATCAGGGGGGCTTGGAGTTTTCCTCAGCGGGAAATTGTTATTTCACGGTTACAGCAGCCATCATTCCCAAATCAAGCAATGCCTTACTGAGAAACACGCCCTCCAGAAATTATTTATTAAACACTGCCCAAGAAGAATTCATTTATTTCACCAAAACTGAGCAAGAAATTATTAATTTCACCAAAACTTAGAAAGAAATTATTTTATTTTTAAAAATCTGCAAGCCCACCCCCTACTTAAGATTAAATTATGGCCCCCTAACAGGTTCCAGCCTGACCTTGGACCCCCCCCCCCCAAAAAAAAAAAAAACAGCCATAACACTGCAAATAAGAAATGGCGAACAACTTTGGCATGGTCCAGTGCACATTCATCAGCGACACAAACTGGTCATGTTCGTAAAATTTATGCTAAGTGCTCCTTCTTCTGAATTTCTTTCTATGAAAAAAAAAAGTTGGTATATGCAATGTACAGTATGTACTGTCACTGATTCAGATACGTTGACTTAAAGCCAGAAAACTTTGTTCTCCATATTAAAATGGCAAAGTGAGAAAACATTTCCAAACAATAACGAACACTCAGAGAGTGCATACGTAGGTCTGTCAGTCTGTGCAGCTTGAAGGAAGTCTGTATAAATTCATAAAATCACCAAATACTCAATGTAGAAGTTACGAAGATCTGTCATAATTGAAAAGTGATTCTAGTGTGTCACAAGAAAGCAAATTAATGGATCCATACAGTGCATAGTTTTAACAGGATCTGGTGCACTGAGTCACACATAGGATAATCCTCTTCATCACGATAGGCCTGCTCAGCCCTGCTGGCAGACCTAATTATAGCTCCATACAATTCGATATGTGTCATTTACATTTTGCAAATTGCCTTCATTGTGTCTAACAACCATTCTCCCATTGCAGGGCTCGTTTACTGAGAAGTGAGGATGCTAACAACCATGATGAGCTGTCATTTGAGAAATTTGTAGTTTGAGCCGAAACGTCATATGTCACATTTGGGCTCATTTTCCAACAGGGTTTTTTTTAATTGGCCTATCAAGTGTCCCTGCCATTTCAGAATAGGAAAGTTTTTTAAGTTTCATATTTATATGAAGCATAAATATGACATTTGCAACAAGGCCTGGAGCCAAGAATAAGCAATTAAGAATGAAAGCAAGGATATCTATTAAATCTATATATGGCTAACTGCACGTCATTGTGTCATGCCCCGAGGGGCCGGGACGCCAGAGAGTCATTAATTTCTGAATGGATTTGGTACAGTGGTTAAAAATACAACACTATCATCTTTCAGTTAAGAAACACTATCATCTTTCAATTAAAATTGTATAAAATATATATGTTTTCACTTACATGAAAAATATCAAATAATGACACATTTGTCAAACAAAAATGACATAATTATATATTATCACATGGATTGTTTTGTATTGACCCAAGTATTCTCCCTGCCAGTCCATACGATTTCCGGAAGGCCACTAGGCCCGAGGGAAAATATGGCTGGCAGGGAGAATACAAGCATCGATGCAAAACAATCCATTCTATAATGTTTATTCCATGATTAGCCATTCACATATATTTGCTTGAAAAATGTGATTAATTTGAATTTCACTTGTGAATTTTAGACAAAAAGACCACTTTTATGAACATTAACACAAGAGGGCTGTGTTAGTAATGTCTTTTGAGGGAAATATGAGTTACACGTATTGTCCCTCCACAGCTAGGTATTTCCCTGGGCAGTTCGGTGTTATTGGGGACAATACATGGCTAGTCATGGAATAATAATATAATAAAACACTGTAGGCCTACCCAAATTTGAACATGATGGACACCCATTTACCCAGTATGTGCAGGGCACTGGAAATTATACATCAAATTTAATTTGTACAATAAGCTTGATAGCAATTACGAGTGGCTTCAAATACATCTCATAAACCCAATTTAAGTTATGGTTTTAAAAGGCCTGCTCTGCTGAAGGTCTGTGCCTGCATGGGTTTGAAACCAAGGTGGGGAAACCAAAATTTTCGTTGGATCTTCATGAGCAAAAATACCAGCATAATGCCATTCATATGAGCTGTTAAAATGGTGGCCCCTTGTATCAGTGTCTGTACTGGGCAAGTAAAAGATCCCTCACATGGGGTAAATGTTGCACATGTGTGGGACTGCCACTCTTTCACCCTTCTCATCAATGAACCCTCATGAGTGACAAAAACTGTTGCACTTACCATATCTATCCATCTATTACTAAATGTCAATGTTATTACAATGAGTTCATCAGAATCTATCATAACAACAGGAGTTTTTACAGCACTGGGATGGTGCCTTCAAATGTCATGCCATTGTATAATTGGTTTTTTAGTAAGCTGGATAATACCATCACCATGGCAACACAATGAGATACTCCATTAAATATATTGGATATCAATTTCACATATTGGCAAATCTCTATGCAATATGCCAGTAACAGTATTAGCAGATAGCAGTGACATATGAGTCAAGATTAGGAACAGTTTCTTCAGTAATAGATGGAGAATTACAGAAAAGTTCATGGCTATATATGGCACAATATCATTAAAGAGCTTTTCGAACAAGAAGTTCGTAAAGTTATAACAAATGTAATTTTGGGAAACTTGTTGTCTGAGATAAACCTATTTGAAGCCTCATGAAGAGTGATTTGGTGAGATAATTTCATGTTACATAAGAGTTATCTTTTCCAGAATAGAAGTAGATAAGTTGGCTTATAAATAGATTTGCCAATGCCAACTTTTTTTTTCAAAGAACATTGACCAAAAAACCAACACTTGGCAACAAATACTGAAAGGCAAAGGTTGGAGTCGAACACGCCCCATACTTTACTTAATTGCAGGTGAATTTTTAAAGCCCAAATGATAGGGACTTCGCTTCCTGTATCTATTTTTGCAATCTGGTTGGCTAATTAGGAGAGGAGGAGGACACAACAATGAGTCAAATTATGGTTGAAGCTGCTATTCAAAATAGGTACACATGACCAAGCTCACAGTACAAAATTTGAAATTTTGAGTCAGCTTAAACGATTTAGTGAGGTTGCGCAATTCCTTTGAGCTAACATGGCTTGTTGTTTGAAGTTGTGATAACGGACAGATTATCATAACTTAAAACAACAAGCTATTTTATCGTGCAACCATCTTAATCAATCATTCAAGCTGACTCAAAATTTAAATTTTGCAGCGTGTATTTATGCACTCCGGTAGGCAAGGTGGGACAGGAGGAGGACACAGCAATAAGGCAAAGCGCATTGTATGGTTGAAGCTACTATAGAAAACAGGTAGCCTACAGATGACCAAGGAATGGGAATCCCAGAGCACTTCAAACTCAGCTCAACTCCCTTCCTTCTCAGGAAAACAGAAACTGTATGTTCATGTAGCAACATGCAGCAATATAAGATCCAAAAGTCACTCCAACAATGCCACCCCCACAAGGAAGCCATATAAGGAATATTAGGTTTTTCCTTATTTTTTGTAATTTCCTTATTTCACTTAAACGTTCAAGACCGGTCATTGACCTTCCAAGCCAGATGGAAGTACAAACATGTTTTCAAGTTAGCCGAAAACTATACACATTTTAAATGTCAACAAGATTTGAAAGAAACACGGACCTGTTGACATGTATGATAACCAAGTATGTTAAGGTTAGATTACTTGTCAGGGGTTCATGCGCCCGCCGGCAATAATAAGGTCATAAGTGGCACTTACGACCTTTTCTTCACGTGACCTGGTATAACCACCTGGACCTTATGCTTTCACCTGAACCCAAAAAGTCATAAGTGCCACTTGCAGTGTACTTAATCACAGTGCTTCACTTGCCTGGATAGTCATAAATGATGGGGTTATGACTTTTATCCAGAAATAAATGGAATCACTACACATAAATAAAAATTATAACATCAGGTAAGAAGGAAGCCCATTGACAACAGGTCTTAATATCTGAGACAAGCGTTTTCTTGTCTCAGTTGATATGGAAGGAGGTCCCCGGGGTATTGTGACACAGCAACCATAGAGCTATAAGGGGCAGCAACAAAGTTCTCATGAAAAACGGTTTAATTTTGTGAACCACTATCCTCTGTCCTTAATATGCTTATTAGGCCTATTTCATTATTTTGTAGAACTACATCAGATTACACAGTAATGAAGTGACAATCACAACATTGTGACATCATATTCGCAGAACATGAGGTCACAATATTAACACCTCATTGGCTGTGAATGTCACAGCTAGTCTGAAACCAAGATATCAGGGCATGCTATATTCTTGAAGATATCACCCTGCACAGTGATATATTAAAGCTTTTGAAACTCATCTGAACACATAGTTTGTTTTCTCGTGCAAATGTTATTTTGCAAGAGTGTGTGTGTGTTTGTGTTTTACGCCTCTGCAGCACCTTAATGGGCTATATCGAGGCAGGCTAGAATTTTATGTCTTTGTCATTTTTCTTCATATTTTGTAATATGTCTGTGTTTGATGCAAAAACGAAATTATGTTTTCTGGTTTGTGTGCAAGATATTGGAGCGGATTTGTTGGGAGAAGTGTGTCTCTTTGCCGTTGAAAGTCTGTGAATATGTGTTTAATTGTGAGAGGACATTGACAGTCATCACATATTGGAGCTGGATTACCTAGTATAGTAGAAGGTGAGAGTGGGTTAGTCGTGAATGTCCAATAAGACATCTGTGAATCACAATTTGATCCCTCCGTGTTCTGGTTTTAATACTTTTAACCTCCTTGATTCTGGGAAATATGCTTAGTAGTTTATTATTCTCGCATGCGTTCCACATAGGTTGCCATCCAGATTTGATGTATTCCTTAATAACCAGACGCAAATCTGTTTTGGTCTCAGGCAGTCATATATTTTACCTTCATTTCTGACTTATTCTATGGAATGCTCTTCTCTAGCCTATATCTTGAGGTTATGATGATATGCTAAAAATCTTCCTGAAGGCTGGAGTATTACAAAGAAGTATCTATTCACTGGAAATAGCAGACATTTGTATCGGCTTTGTGACTCCTTTGTATATTTTTATCCTGACCACAATAAAATCCTTGTCATCAGATACAAGAGTCATGCACACAGTTTTTGGCAGCACAAGATATCTTGGATATTTCCAGACTACAAAATATGTTTGTGAGGAATAACTGTGTGCTGCTATGTGTATTCAGTATTGGTGTATAAGGTACGCTACAATATGTTACAATATACCTAATTCATTCACAATGTTAAACTTGACTTCGTTGTTAGCTCACCAGTCTGTCAGGTCCATAAAATTTGATGTTCACTTCTAGCAAAATCCATAATTGTATATTTGTTCAAACAAGAAGTTATACTACCCTCCAAAAGTTTGAATACACTTGGAATAGTGACGTTTCTGTTAAAAATACTTCATTTTGAATGGAATTTTTGTTTTATATTTACATCAAACAATAGGAGAAGTCACATGATTTCTTTATTTTGTCATTTTTGGTCATTTTGATTTAAATTTATGGCCTTTTTCAATATTATGATATTTTATTTAAAAAATCTTCACAGCCCAGTTATCTTCTAGGTTTATGAAATGTAATCATATTTAAGTGTTTTCAGAGTTTTAACATGATCGTAACAGTAGTTTTAAACCCCAAAAAGACAGTTTAAAAATTGGACAATGAACACTAAAAAACACAAAAATTAGGTAATTTCGGGTCACCATGAAGTTTAATCATAGAATACGCCTTCTCAAGTGAAAATTAAATTATTTGAGCTGTTTTAGCATTGTTTTGACCCAAAACTAGCAAAAATCAGTATTTTAGTCTGATTTGCAATGGCTATTTTCTGGGCTGAAACTACCGGTAAAATCATCAAAAACAAGTAGAAATGTGTTACAAATGATAAATGTCATAAATATATGTAAGATAACTATGGTTTTATGGCTTTTTGTAGAAAATGATAAAATGGGATATCGAGAAAATTATACAAATTTATACCAAATGATCTAAAACCATGAAATATGGACACCTTATGACCTGAATATGAATTTCGATATTGTTTAAGGTAAGTGTAAAACAAAAAATGTTTGAAGATGAGGTATTTTAAAAAAGAAATCTAACTCTTTCTGGTGTATTCAAACTTTTGGAGGGTAGTGTACGTCTCTTCAGTAGATACTTATCAATGAAAATAGAAACAGTCCCTATAAAAAAGACCTAGGCCAAGAGCATTCTCCTGAATCTATAGAGATTGCAATGCTAAACATCCTCCACCAAACTGCTTGTAGAAGCATGAATTCTCATCCGATGACAGAAAAACATATTAGGAAATAAAGGATGATATTCGAGGCACTTGGGATGACAATGGCTGCAATTTTCTTTACAGTACTCAGAGATAGGTATGCGTCAAAGGCTTTGATAGGTAAGAGAACCACCCCTCCCATTGAAATAACATAGGGCTTGGGTTTCACTTACTTATCAAAGACCCATACCTATTTTCTGAGTACCGCAAAGAAAACCACATTGCGATGTTGCACATTGTTCAACATTTGATTAGCATTTCAAAGAGTGGTGCAGCTACATTTTTAAGTTGCAACATTGATCTTTCCTAGAAAATACATAATTTTGGTTTTTTCCCAAACTGGGTTGACAAGATGTATCTTATGCTTGCAATGATATCTGATATTTAACAAAGGATCTGCGTTCTTGCATGCATAGATGTCTTTAGATGTCCTTAGATGTCTTCAGAAGACGTGTTGCCTTGAAATTAAATATGTCTGCCATAAACGTTTGTCATGAATCATGATCATAGAACACATTTGTTTTGTTTCAAACACATTTTGTATTAAATGGAAGAATATGTGTTGTAATATGAATTATTAAATCAAAACAGTTTCACTTTTTTGTAAGAAACCTCAGTGCTTCGTTACAGAAAATTTGCACTTTTTCCAAAGGCAATCAGAATAAATTAAATTAATATATATTATTTGCTGTACGTCACTGTAGCAGCTGGATATCGGATAATGACCTGATTAGCCTGAATATCCTAATAGGGTCAAACAAAATTGTATTCCCAATTTATATTTCATAGAAGGCTGTATCTCATGGTGCCATTTAATGAACTTCAATTAGGCCAAATCAGGCCTCCAGAGATCGCTTTATATCAGCATGGAAAGAGGTCATGTCAATCTGCATTATAGTTCTTTGCAGATCAGTGCCCACATCCTTTTCAAAATTATCTTCCAACTTGGGACTTGTGGTGTCACTGACTTATAAATGTTTTAATGATCTTTGTGGAATCCAACAATAAATCAAGAGGTTGTTCAGGTAATACTAGTCTTATACTGGCACCTAACTGTATCTTGTCACATTCACTCTAAACATTGCGTTGTCAGAGTGACTAGTTCATGACTACTTTAGGGTAGTAATGGGTGCAAAACTAGGGGTGTGACTTCCTGGAAAATCATTTTGACTATTCTGTCATAACCAAAATTACTATGTTGACTCTGCAAGTAGTCAATTTGATCACCATCTGGTAGTCTTGATTACCAGAGTGGTACATCTTACTAATCAAATATTTGTAACATTGACAACCATTTAGTAATTTTGACTCAAGGAGTTGTTGGTTTAGGCACCAGGAATTACCACTCTAGAGTTGTCACTTTGACCACCTTGTGTTTAGAGTGTTTTGTCAAGAAGCTTGCTATTGAGTATACTGTTCTCCCAAGCACATTGTTATTATGACATTGTTGCACAGAGACAGTCAGTTTCAAGACGCCTGACAAAGTTACAAGACTTTGCAATTTCCGGAATGATTTTGTTTTGCAAGAACTTTGTTTTGCTGTTTTCATAGCAATCTTCCTTGACATGAATCAAAATATTGACTCATAGTTGTATACAATCTAGATGTTATTTCACAACAAAAATAGATGTGTTTTTCCTGAATGTAATTCAATAAATATTGTTATTTGTACAATCTTATGCCTCTGTTGTCAAATCATAAACTAGTATTCCACTGCACTAAAATCGATGCTCATGAGTGTCTGTCTCAGGATATAAACCAGGTTAGATCCTCGCTGGCTACATCATATACATGTTTTGCCTTCCATAGTTGAATATAACCTATACTAACTTCATACTGATCTAGTTGGTAATCTTCTCTTCCCTGAATATCTAAACCCCCTGTTTGGACACATGTCAAGAAAAGGTTATTCTTCATTAGGAGGTTGCTGACATTTACTGCGAAAAAGCAATCTTGCCAGACTAGCTTCCATAACAGGCTACAAAAACAGTAACTGTAACAGCAGGACATGATTATGTTCAGAAAGGTTCTGCATCCTGCTTCAATATCTCACATTGTAACATTGCCAACAAGAAGTCACCATCACAGCTTGGCAACCAGGGGCGTAATTTTCGCGGCAAATGTGGGGGGGACACGCCGTGACGTGGTCAGAATCGGCCGTCAAATCCGCGAATAAGCAAAGTCAATCAGGCTTTTTTACATTCATGAATTCCAAAGTTTTGTATAGCATGGTAACCTGCCCAAGCAGAAAGATGGGACATGTCTTTTAGAACTGGTCCCTTTCAAATTGAACCCAAAGAAGTATTTATGGAAGCTGTTATAATATTTTCCTTTTCTTTAGATAGACAAGGCACACACAAATGTGAGCCCCCTTTTAAGATAAGAAATTCCATAAGTTTACTGAGATAAATTTGTCTTATGCCTCAGTAGAAGCACATTTCGAAATATCTAAGAAATCTATTCCATTGCATTTGCTTGGTGTAATTGATCCCATTTCTGCTACTGCTGTTTTTGAGATGCAAAGACCCAAATTGCAAAGATCTAAGCCAAAAGCTTAAGAACTCTGAATCTGAAATGGAAAGGCTATATAGATACGTGTCACAACTTTAAAGCTGCAGCCGAAAATGGATTCACATACAGAAAGCCATTTCATTCAGAATGTGTTGATGCATTGCTTCACTGAAGTCTTAAGATGCTTTTACGCCCCCATGAAAGATACATTTCTCTATTGGAGTGCTTTATCTGATGCTGGGTTGATAGAGCTTGGCAAGATTCATCTTTCACAGCCTCGTCAAATTGCCTACTAAGTTCTCTTCAGGATTCTTCAAAACAACTATAATATTTTTGTTAGGCCCACTGAAGGACAGGCCTTATGTTTTCACACACATGTGTCTGTCCATCCGTCTGTCTAGCTGTCCATCTTTCTAGCTGTCTAGCTGTCTGTCCATCTGTCTAGCTGTCTGCCCTTCTGTCAGCATGATCATGGAAAAACTACTGAATGGATTCAATTTAAACTCACCAGGATTTGTCCAATCACCACAACAAAGAACTGATTAGATTTTGGTCAAGATCCATACAGCAGATACGACACAATCACCAGATACCATTTTACATATTTATTATTATTAACTGGCTACCCTGCTTAAATTTTATGTATGAATGAGCACTATAGGAAGGTGCATGCACCTCTGGTCAGTGTTAACAATCATACTGGGAAAAGAGGGAGCCACTACATGCATTATTATATTTGTCTTAATACGGGACACATCTGTTAGACTAATTCTTTGAACGATACAAGTCTCCACTGAAGAGTGACTCTCGATCACTTATCTAGGGAATGAAAAGACATGAGCCTTTGCGCTCTACAGAGTGCTAAGATCTTGTTTGGTAATGCATCCGTCGAAATACTGTCTATAGAAATGGGAAATGGATTTAAAAACAACATTTAAAACAGATATGATCTGAAGCGCTCTTTTTATAATTTCTAAGATTAACAATAATTATGGAAGGTTGCTGATAATCATTGTGAAAGAGTAACCTTAATAGAGAAGCATCAACAGTGGCGCCCCTAAAGCCCTAGCTTGGTACCCCCTAGTTATGCCACTGAGCAACAATATCATTTTATAGTCTAAACCGGCAAGATATGAATTCAGATCTAAAGAGTTTCTGTTTCATAGACAGACCATGCCCCAAAATATCATCCATGAGCCTCCTACAATTTAAAAGGGTACCCTTTCAAAAAGAAATCGAATATTACTCAACTGATTTGATTTACATTTGTGGATGCACCTTTTGGAAGATTTAAGAGATCTATTCCAATGCAGTTGCTCGATGTATTTGAATCCCTTTGCTGCAATCCCGGGTGTTTTTGAGACTCAAAGACCCAGATTTTTTAACCTGAGCCAAAAGCTTTTCAGAAATGGAAACTCTGATCTATCAAAACTTGAAAGCTGCAGCATCAAATGGAATCATATACACTGATACAGAATAGCTGTTTCATAACTTTCATTCATTCACAGCTGTTTTGATGCATTGCTTCACTTGAAGTGCTTCACTCATCAAATATCAACTTTTCTAAAGGTTGATCAAAAGTACAGCAGACATAACTTTTTTTGAGCCTATATTTGATACCTATTGGACACAACAGAGATATTACACAGAAACAAGAAATTCTTTAAAAAAAGAATTGTAGGGACCTGAGGTTTCTTCAAACAAATATTTTATTTTCCAAATATTCAAATAATGTTTTATGTATGTGTAGTTGCATCTATACCTCCAATGTACCACTGTGAGTGTGTGATTAAACAAATAATACATGTTACATCATGATTAGGCATGCCTAATTACAGGTGTTATTAACATAGACAGCAAACCAAGCAATGAGATGCCCTTTTAAATTCTTTGTCATGAACATGAAATTTCTATTTCCATTACAACAAACTAATTGTGGCTTGCATAATATTTGGATTATTACACTTTTAGACTGGCCAGTTTGTGAGAAGTTGAATATCTAATGTTCTCATACAGTGTTTTCTATTATCACTTGTCTTATGTCATCTCAAATGTTTATACACTTAGGCTACATAATTTTTTGAAGGAAATCTCTATGGGATAATATTATGCTCCAGGTGTGCTTTGGATATGGTCCCCAATCACTCAACCATGACAGCTCCAAAGGTCATGCAGTGAAGGAGCTACTGAGCATAAAGAGGGGCAAATATATACTTGATTTGTAAATTGTAGTCACAGTTACCTTTGCTGTAGCATGAGTATCCTCCTAATATTGGAGGTAAATTTGGAGGGTACTCCTGCTATAGGGAAAGTATATCTGCAAAGCCAACTTCCTAGTGGCCCCCTCCAGAAACTCAAGAAGCTCCACACCTGCAGTACACATAAATTGATGACAAATAGCACTTGGCTGATTATTGCGCTGCCCTGGGGGTGCCCCCCCTTGGGCAAGCCTTGGTTTCGTAAGCAAGCTTTTTTGCACACACTGAAATGTTAACATTCTTGCCCCAATTTTATGTCAAAGCTACTGGGCACCTGCCACTACTTTCAGAGCCCTTCTTCACTGTATGTTACGTTACTGTCATAATGTTTGTCCCCGAATCTTTAAACTAACATTTAGTGCCTTTATTGTGACATTTTGAAAGTTTTCTTGCCCAGTTCTACACACACACTCCCCCAGTGTGGCTATGGCTGCATTAGCCTGGTCTCCTGGCCTGTATGCATTCACATAGCAGGGCACAGGATTCTGGCTGCATCACAGTCATCATTGAGGGGGGGGCACTCGCTTTCAATTCAGTGAGATTTGTTTTACAGCTTTTTGGGTTCCTATGACATAGTGGGGCTCTACTGGACTAGTAAAATGAATTGAACTCACTTAATTCTGAAAAACATGCAATTGTGTTGATTGGTATTGTTTCATATCACCCCAATGTTGTGAATTTACCAGTTTGTGTTATTTTAATGCAAGTTGAATTCTATGTAGAATTGGCAGATCTAATCTTTAATTTCAAATATAAGTACAATGATTTTTTTTACTTGATTTGTGCAGTTGGTCTATGTCAGTGCTTGCTTGTACTCAATTAATCATAACAGGAAGTTTATTGAAAATGGTGCAATCATATTAAAAATCTAATAGACAATATTTCATGTGACATGTTATTTACTATTAGCTGACAATGATAAGAAAGCCTAAAGAAAAACATACCTTAATTCATGTTCACATATCAAGTATTCCCTTAGAAGTGAAAAAAGCAGGTCAGCATATACTTTATACTTCAAGAATGTCTATTTATCACATGGAACTATGTGTGAGTAACATGACACACCTTGTAGCAGTCCTGTTTGATGTTAACTGTAAAAGTTAGCTGTTATCAACAACTTGTTTATACTAAATTTGTCCTAAAAGCATCCTAGTGCCAGCTAGATCCAGTGTTTACAAATTCAGTAGAAAGAATGCAGGAAGGAATGAAGAAAAGAAGGAATGAAGGAAGGATTGAACAAAGGAATGAACAAAGGCATGAAGGGAGGAATGTAGGGCATAATCACGAAATAAGCCCCGCACCTCTGACGGAATGAGTGGCAGCCTATGCTTTTCAATGGTCTCGCTCATTCCGTTATCAGAGGGCGGGGGCTATTTTGTAATTATGCCGAATGTAGTGGGGGAAGGAAGGGAAGGCCTCGAGATAGATAGACAGATAGATAGACAGATAGATAGACAGATAGATAGACAGCTAAACACATAGATAGATAGATAGATAGATAGATAGATAGATAGATAGATAGATAGATAGATAGATAGATAGATAGATAGATAGATGCAAGAAACTCTTAAAAGTGCTTGCACGTTTTTTTTTTAAGGAATAACAGTGGTGCCAATCGTAAATAAGAGAGCAATAACAAGCTGGTAAATTACTCCTGGGCAGAAAGACAGGAGAGTAAAATGAAAGACTGGTGGATAGTTTGGGTCAGTGGGATGGCCAGGAAATGTGTATTTAGACAAGACAGCAGTGATCCTGTGAGCGAAGATTTGACTGAAATATTACGCGGAGGGATATACACTAACTACAGATACATGTGTGATTCACCCTTAGGACTAAGTCCGGGCAGCGCAACACTCACCGGTTTCCGGTTATGACATTTCTAGTTTTTGCCCCTTTAGTTAGGGACCTTCACTGTAAAATCTTTCCTCATTTGGAGCTTATAACACAGATCTGAGATGGTCCCTACAAAAAAGGTTGGTCAGTAAATTTTTTTAAAAAGTTTTTTTCCACCTATAGCTAGGTTACCTTCTTGTAATATGATATAAAAGTCTGTCGTTCCTTCGCACAAATTAATTTGGTGTGCGTAGGTTTGTCCGGGGGCAAAATTCTAAGCCTCCTCTCCCAAATTATCATCTGGTCGGCATCTGACAGAAAAATGTCTGACATAATTCCCTCTTCTCCAAATATGTCAGCTGACACTTTGGGCACGCATGTCAAGAAAGGTCATTCGTCATTACAGGAAGTTGCTGACATTTAGTGCAAAAAAGCAATCTGGCCCGAAGATTGCTTCTGTAAGGGGCGACCAATAATCAGGGGGGCTTGGAGTTTTCCTCAGCGGGAAATTGTTATTTCACGGTTACAGCAGCCATCATTCCCAAATCAAGCAATGCCTTACTGAGAAACACGCCCTCCAGAAATTATTTATTAAACACTGCCCAAGAAGAATTCATTTATTTCACCAAAACTGAGCAAGAAATTATTAATTTCCCCAAAACTTAGCCAGAAATTATTTTATTTTTAAAAATCTGCAAGCCCACCCCCTACTTAAGATTAAATTATGAAACCTTAACAGGTTCCAGCCTGACCTCGAACCCCCACCCCCCCCCAAAAAAAACAAAACCAGCCATAACACTGCAAATAAGAAATGACGAACAATTTTATTGGCATGGTCCAGTGCACATTCATCAGCGATGCAAACTGGTCATGTTCGTAAAATTTATGCTAAGTGCTCCTTCTTCTGAATTTCTTTCTATGAAAAAAAAAAGTTGGTATATGCAATATACAGTATGTACTGTCACTGATTCAGAAACGTTGACATAAGCAAGAAAACTTTGTTCTCCATATTAAAATGGCAAAGTGAGAAAACATTTCCAAACAAGAACGAACACTCAAAGAGTGCATACGTAGGTCTGCCAGTCTGTGCAGCTTGAAGGAAGTCTGTATAAATTCATAAAATCACCAAATACTCAATGTAGAAGTTACGAAGATCTGTCATAATTGAAAAGTGATTCTAGTGTGTCACAAGAAAGCAAATTAATGGATCCATACAGTGCATAGTTTTAACAGGATCTGGTGCACTGAGTCACACATAGGATAATCTGGTGCATCACGATAGGCCTGCTCAGCAGAGCTGGCAGACCTAATTATAGCTCCATACAATTTGATATGTGTCATTTACATTTTTCAAATTGCCTTCATTGTATCTAACAACCATTCTCCCATTGCAGGGCTCGTTTACTGAGAAGTGAGGATGCTAACAACCATGATGAGCTGTCATTTGAGAAATTTGCAGTTTGAGCCGGAACATCATATGTCACATAATATGTCACAGTTGAGCTCATTTTCCAACAGGGTTTTTTTTAATTGGCCTATCAAGTGTCCCTGCCATTTCAGAGTAGGAAAGTCTTTTAAGTTTCATATTTATATGAGGCATAAATATGACATTTGCAACAAGGCCTGGAGCCAAGAATAAGCAATTAAGAATGAAAGAAAGTATGTCCATCAAATCTATATATGGCTACCTGCATGTGCTATCCCTAGGGCGCTATCACTTGGCTTTGAATAAAGGCAATTGTGTCATGCACCAAGGGCCAAGACTCCCGAGAGTCATTTGTTGCTGAATGAATTTTAGTACAGTGGTTAAAAATACAACACTATCATCTTTCAGATAAGAAACACTATCATCTTTCAATTAAAATTGTATAAAATATATATGTTTTCACTTACATGAAAAATATCCAGTAATGACACATTTATCAAACAAAAATGACATGATAATATTATAAACACTGTAGGCCTTCCCAAATTTCAAAAATGTTTTACGAGTCTAGCTCCAAAGTGCTTTTTGGGGAAGTTGGGTTCATGGATCACAAAAATGATTTTTTTTGTCAAATTTGACGAAAAAAACCCAGGTCGCAAGGTGATTTTGTAACCCAATATTTTCTAATCCTAAAAAAACGCTTAAATAATGCAATATCTCAGCAACCAGTGCAGACAAAGACTTGAGAATTGCACCAAAATATGAGCAATATCCATATTCATATTCAACTTCCATATATAGCCATATGTCACTCCAATATAAAATATACACATTACCGTTGTCTAATGGGTAAATGTGGAACAGGAAGATATGTACACCCGAGAATGTCAATGTAAAACGAGGCCGTAAGGCCGAGTTGCATATGATATTCAAGGGTGAACATATCTCCCACAATTTACCCATTTAAACAATTGTTTTGTACCGTGAAACCCCCAGTTGTCACAAGAAAGTTGTGAAAATTGCAAGCCGAATTGTGTAACAAAATTGATCAGGAACACGTCTTATTTCAGAGAATTCACTAAAATATTACAAAAAATAGATTTTCAAAGGAAGAATGGTTATGGTGGTTGCGTCAGTGACCACCATTTGCACCCCTCCCCCCTCTTTTCTAGGCAAGAGAACTGAAGATGATGGACACAAACCCAATAGTTGCAGGACACTGAAAATTGGGCATCAAATTTAGTTTGTATAAACAGGTTGATAGCAATTACAAGTGACTTCAAATATATTTCCAAAAACCAATCAGCGGTTATGGTTTTAAAAGGCTCTAGTTGAATAAAAATTGGCAGTATCAGGAAATTTGTAATAACAGCAGTTTCTTGGTACCACAAGAAAGGAAATTTTCTGCAGTTTCACCAAAAGAAATTCACTAAAATTCAACACTGGGGAAAATTGCCAAAACGGTCGCCATAGAAACCAAAGTCATTTTTATAAATTATTAGAAATAAACATTTTATTTATTTTGATTAGGTTATTTTGGAGACATCATTAAAAGTTGTTTCAATAATTGTACCCCATGCATGCCTACTCCTTGTGATGAAATCAAACTTAGTGTTGAATTTTGTTGAATTTTTTTTTTGGTGAAACTGCAAAAAAATCCTTTCTTGTGGTACCAAGAAACTGCTGTTATTACAAAATTCCTGATTCTGCCAATTTTTATTCAACTACTCTGCTGAAGGTCTGTGCCTGCATAGGTTTGAAAAAAAAAAGGTGGGGTAACCAAAATTTTCGTTGGATCTTCACGAGCAAAATACCAGCATAATGCCATTCATATGAGATGTTAAATTGGCAGCCCCTTGTATCAGTGTCTGTGCTGGGCAAGTAAAAGATCCCTCACATGGGGTAAATGTTGCACATGTGTGGGACTGCCACTCTTTCACCCTTCTCATCAATGAACCCTCATGAGTGACAAAAACTGTTGCACTTACCATATCTATCCATCTATTACTAAATGTCAATGTTATTACAATGAGTTCATCAGAATCTATCATAACAACAGGAGTTTTTACAGCACTGGGATGGTGCCTTCAAATGTCATGCCATTGTATAATTGGTTTTTTAGTAAGCTGGATAATACCATCACCATGGCAACACGATTAGATACTCCATTAAATATATTGGATATCAATTTCACATATTGGCAAATCTCTATGCAATATGCCAGTAACAGTATTAGCAGATAGCAGTGACATATGAGTCAAGATTAGGAACAGTTTCTTTGGTAATAGATGGAGAATTACAGAAAAGTTCATGGCTATATATGGCACAATATCATTAAAGAGCTTTTCGAACAATAAGTTTGTAAAGTTATAGCAAATGTAATTTTGGGAAACTTGTTGTCTGAGGTAAACCTATTTGAAGCCTCATGAAGAGTGATTTGGTGAGATAATTTCATGTTACGTAAGGGATTTTGTTTCACCAGAATAGAAGATTAGTGCGCTTACAGCTTTGCCAATGCCAATTTTTTTTTCAAAGAACATTTACTCAGAAAATAAAAGCTTGGCAGCAGATACTGAAAGGCAAAAGTTGGAGTAGAACACTCCCCTGGTCGGCCCATACTTTACTTAATTGCAGGAGAATTTTTTAAGCTCAAATAACGGCGACTTCACATCCTGTATTTACGCAATCTGGTTGGCTAATTAGGAGAGGAGGAGGACACAGCAATGATCAAGTCAAAGCTACTATTAACAAGAAATTCTTTAAAAAAAAAGAATTGTAGGGACCTTTGTGTGAAATATGAGGTTTCTTCAAACACATATTTTATTTTCCGAATATTCAATTGATTTCCTATGTATGTGTATTGTGTAGTCACATCTATAGGGGAGAGCGGGGCACAGTGAGACACTTTTTTTATTTTCAAGTGTTCCAAAATGTTGGCAGTAAGAAGTTAAATGAGATCAGGTCCATATTATAGATAATGACGTTGGGTACATAGTACAGTAGTTTCGGGTTCCTACCTTTTACAGGTTTGGAGAAATTTTGAGTTACGTCCAGGCTCGTTAAGTGTCTCACTGTGCCCCGTGGGCGGGGCACAGTGAGACAGCAGGCGGGGCACAGTGAGACAGGGCATCTGCTGCCATAACCGCCAATCCTCAGGACCTGCGGAATTGTTCTATCAATTGTTGCTGCACAAACTACTGTACTCTAATAAAAGCAGCTGGCTAGGTGATTTTTTAGGACCTTTTTTTAGCATGTTTCGAAACTTCATCGCACAGGACACATGCACGACTTATTTAACCTGCCGCGCCTGTTCCATACTAATCAAAATTCTTCTCTGATGCTTCCCTTCGGATATGAATCTCTAAAATCAGTAGTTCGAAGAGGCATTTTGTTTTTTTAATAGTGAATTGTGGGCCATGCATCACATTCAGGTCTTTTGGAGTATAATTTGTCATGTCTCACTGTGCCCCGCCTCAAACTGTCTCACTGTGCCCCACGCAGCTCTCTTTATAAAATTTTTGAATCCTGCGGACCGGATGCCTGCATTGTGGTTCATCATCTCACTAAACTAAGACAAATAATCAAGGTTTGAATCCATGGCAATTGATTTTCATTATACCATTTTCTTGGGAATTATGACAAAAAGTCGTTTAGCAAAATTATTTACTTTTACTGGTTAAAAACCAAAATATTGAAATTCCACTCTCGATATGCTGTGTAAGCATTCAGGATATAGGACAGTATCTCACTTGATTACTTTTTGTACCTCACAAAAGAGGGTTGATCTGTAAACAGTACCAGATAGATGCTATTGGCTTTGTCTCACTGTGCCCGCCGTCTCACTGTGCCCCGCTCTCCCCTACCTGCAATGTACCTACTGTGATTTGACAAACCTACTGCATGTTACCTCATGATTGGACATGCCTAATTATAGTTGTTATAAATATTTTTTGTCATAAAAAAAAAAATCTATAACAACAAACTAATTCTTTCTTGCTTATTAGGATTATTACACTTTTCATAAAATGTGAACATCATAGGAGTAGTGAGAAGTTGAATATCTAATGTTTTCATACAGTGTGTTTGTACACTTCTATTATATGCTCCCTAATCTTTTTAAACTGAGGCTATATTTGACCAATTTCCTGAAGGAAATCTCTATGGGATATGCTCCAGGTGTGCTTTGGAGATGGTCCCCAATCACCCAACCATGACCAGTTGACCCAATTGTCATGGTTGAGTGGCTGCTGCCTCTCTGGTGTAGCTACTGTGTATCAAGAGGGGGAAACATATACTTGATTTGTAAATTGTACTCACAGATACCTCCTCTGTGGCATGAGTACCCTCCTAATATTGGAGGTAAATAAGGAGGGTACTCCTTGCTATAGGGAAAGTATCTCTGCAAGTCCAACTTGCCTGTGGCCCCCTCCAGAAACTTAGAAGCTCCACCACTGCAGTACACAATAACTGATGACAAATTGCACTTGGCTGGGTATTTTTGTCCCTTTAGTTAGGGACCTTCAATGTTAAGTCTTTCATCATTTGGAGCTTGTAACATAGATCTGAGATGGTCCCTACAAAAATAGGTAGAGATGGCCAAGCTGAGCAAGCTCACTGTAAAATTTGAAATTTTGAGTCAGCTAAAACGATTGAGTGAGCTGGTTGCACAATTCCTTTGAGC
Organism: Platynereis dumerilii; assembly: GCA_026936325.1. Lineage (NCBI taxonomy): Eukaryota > Metazoa > Annelida > Polychaeta > Phyllodocida > Nereididae > Platynereis > Platynereis dumerilii. The sequence goes on along the minus strand of JAPTHN010000018.1, from coordinate 4,098,000 downwards.
TGACATAGCTTGTTGTTTCAAGTTATGATAATGGACAGGTTATCATAACTTAAGACAACAACCAGCGTCAGCTGAAACAAATTGTGCAACCATCTCACTCAATCATTTTAGCCGACTCAAACTTTCATATTTTACAGTGTGTATTTATGCACTCCGGTAAGCAAATTAGGACAGGAGAAGGGCACAGCAATGAGGTAAAGCACATTGTATCATTATTTGCATGGATGAAGCCACTGTTCAAAATAGGAACAGACCACCAAGGAGTGGGAAGTCCAGAGCACTTCAAAATGAGTTCAACTCCCTTTCTACTCAGAAAAACAGAAATATGTTGAAATAACAGTGTGCAGCAATATAAGATCCAAAAGTCAATCCAACAATGCCACCCCCACAAGGAAGCCATGTAAGCAATGTTAGGTTTTTCTTATTTTTTGCAATTTCCTCAACGTTCAAGACCGGTCATTTACCTTCCAAGCTAGATGGCAGTAAAAACATGTTTTCCAGTTAGCCAAAAAAACTAAACACTTTTTATAGGTCAACAAGATTTGGAAGAAACATGTAACTATGACAACCAAGTACATTCACTTTAATTTTTGAAACTTTAATTGGACAAGTTGCAGGTGTATACCTGGTGTAAATTACCTTAAATTACAAGGAGTACACTCAGAACACAGTGGCATCGCATTTGACCAAAACGGCAAAAGGTCAGTTGCTCCTTGTTTTTCATTTTTCTTAGTTTTTTTAATTTTTCTAAGTCTATTTACAATTTTAAAAGCAATGCTGCTATATAGTGAAGAACTTCAGCCAGTCAGTCATCAAATATTTATCATTGCTACTGGATATGCCATTATCTCATGTCACTTGATAATTTTGATTTATTTAAATCACTCCTTTTCATGCAAAAGACACAATGAAGTTTCTTTCTCAAAGCATTGGATTTGAAGGCAACAGATTGGAAAACTTACCATGTGTCATAAGACTAAGGATTTGAAGCATATAACTCCTAGGCAGGAAACATAACTTGCTTTTAAGAATTTTGAAAAGCATGGTCATATCAGTCTACCTAAATTTAAGTACAGATGGAAATATGATTCTTCAAATCATCCCAAGATGGACCATAAAACAAAGTTAAAATTCTAATAATTTATCAGAAGTAGTCACTTCCCACTTCCCTATATCATTTGGAGTTACTTGTATACTAAGATGAAATGGTCAATTTGATTAAGATAAATCACTATCCAACCTATGAGCTTTCAACAATGACGTAAATTGCATTTGTTGTTACACATTCTCTGCCAGCACCAAATGACAATTTTTGGAAACTGAACTTGCTAACATGATTTAAGTAAATCACTTCAAAGAAATTAAAGAAAGTACATCAAGAATCACACACATCTCCAAGGCAAGAAACATAACATGCTATTAAAAATCAATAAAAGTATAAGTGTGGCAATATGAGACTACCTATGTTTAAATATATTCTGAATCAAAATTGCTGAGCCAATCAAATGCCATGAAATCAATAATAATGATATTGGTGAATAGAGTGTGTTATTGGCTTGTTTTTGGCATGGCTGTCTCCAATATGTCCATGCACTTAATTGTCAATTTAAGAGGTAAGCTTGGGGTAGGACGAAATGTCTATCATTTTATGAATATCCCGATTTTACATAATGGGGGATAATTAAGTAGATTACATATGAAACAGTAATTTATAGAGAGTTATTACTAACATGTATAGGTCTGAAATATTTGGTGCAGAATATAACAAATATTCAGAATTTGTAATTAGGTCATTGTAGACTACGTATAAAATCTTCCGAAGACATTTTTCGGAAAGGATAATAATAAATAAATAATAATACCGAAAAGAAGAAACTTCACCTATGTGTAGGTGAAGTTTAATAAAAATATTTACGAAAACAAGAAACTTCACCTATGTAATAGGTGAAGTTTAATAATAATAAAATGAAAGAAAATAATATGATTCTCCTGTAAGTCGAATCATAATTATTTTGCAGCATAATCTCTGTTACTAGGGCCATGAGAAAACATTTTATCCTCAAGGGGCCGGATTTGCCCCGGGGCCTTAATAACCCCACGTTACCCTAGGCCTACATAAGAAAACATAATTCTTAAAGTCATAACAGCACAATGTAATTATCATACTATCATCCTGTCCTATTTGTCTTTGATATTTTACTGGATTGTCATAACTGGTTTTTTTTTCACACGGTTTAGAAAGAATGAGAAATTCTTACCTGGTATTTCACTGTTATCAATAAGGTTTTACAGCTGAGTTACTTCCATCATGATTATTTTTTACCCATTCACTGAAGATGCAATAATGGGACCTTACTTTCCTTGTCCAAATAAGATTTTACTGGATTGCATTATGTTTTCTCAGTTCTCTTTAGTTGTTGGTCACAAGTATGATATAATGCTTATTCAAAACTTGCCAATAAAGGATTAGAATGCATATTGTCAAAAACATAGGTATTGTCTAACTTACACTCATATTAACAGCTTGTTGCTAGCTGTTCTTCAATGAAATAAGCAAACATAATATTCTTGTAATGCTCTTTCGAGTTCACAAATTATAGTGGAAATGATACCAAGGGCTGTTTCAATGGAATTTTCATTCATTATATGGTACGTAATATTATAATTCAATTTATATAACATTCTTAATATTGACTCGGGCAAATTAAATTTGGTAATTCATATGATATGAAAATATTTAGAGGAAAAAAACTAGCAAAACCAAAATTTTCAACAAATGCTGATTAACCTGCAATATCACCTTGAGTCATGTATATATTTTAATGCACAGTATCCTATTCAGTTCAACCATAAGACAGATAACGGAAGCATTTGGCATGGTTGGGGGATGCTACATGATTTATGTCCTGCATTGTTTGCTTTTTATACTCTGTAGATAAATAGGACAGGATGATAGTATGATAATTGTATTGTGCTGTTATGATTTCTAGAATTATGTTTTCTTAATGTATGACAAATAACAAGCATTTGGTAATACATGTAGTTGGGGGGCTTCATTTGAGATGACCTCACAAAATTGAAAGTCCAGTCATCACTCACTTCTAATATTTTTTTTTGGTGTGTAAGTTTCGGTTTTTAATCAAACTTTGAATAACAGACTGTATAAAATTTATGAATGTGCATATGATGGGAGTAGATTTGCAATTGACCACAACGTAAAATGGTAAAATTCGTGCTGTTTTTCATTTTTACTCCAATGGGACACACAGGCACTTAATCTGTGAGAACTGTCTGGCACCTACACTGTCTGTCAGAAACATAGAAGTTTCATTTACTCTCTTTGAAGTGATTTATTTCAATCACTGTGGGTGAGTTCTCAATGCCCAGGTCTGATTTATGTATCGGACAGGTGAAGAAATAGTCTGAACATAAAAATGAGTACTCTTCTTCTACAGCGGAACATTTAACTGTTGCAGTTGTGGTGGTGTTTTATTGGCTTTCCTTCGTACACAAAGAAATTATTGTGAGATAAGTGCCATTTTCAATGTTCTTGATCAGATAGTGAAATTTTTGTCCTTGCTGGAAACTAATTAGTTTATTGTCAGTGATGGAAATGAGACTTGATCTTTCTCAGTTTCTAGCGATTTGAATAAATCAAAATTACACTATCACATTGGTATATTAGGTCTTGATTGTACAGTAATATTGATTTTGTTTTAAGATTGGCTTGAGATTATTTTAAGATCGGTATTTCTAGCATGTTCAGGCATTGATGGTCTGAAATGGCCAAATTCACACTTTTTCACAATTTTTAGTTGTATGTATTTTTCCCCAATGTGATTTGCCTACAGTCAATAATCATATGATAATTGACCAGTTTTCCAAATGGTTCAAAATGCGATTCAACTGTATTCTGGATTTCTTCATCAGGACATTTGAACACAGCACTAAATAGTGATGTCCAGGTTAAAAGTGTCCCACTGCAATGGCTAAAATAACATCACTGATATTGCATACGTCATTGATTGAGACATGGGATGATCATGGTACACTTATCTGTTAAAAAGTAGCATTTTCTGGGCATGCCCCTGATCCCTATGATGACAATTTGTCTGCTCATGTATACTGTTCCCTGATTCATAGTTCTTTAACTCTTTATTTACTTTCTTTGGACTGATTTATTTAAATCACTGTTAGTCATATCACTATGTCCAATACTCTGGTGAAAGATAAAAATTAAAAAGACAAAAATGAAAAGCAAGGGGCACTTGACTGGTTTGCCAAATGGTCAAATGCGATGCCACTGTGTCATGTCAGTTTGTCACGTCAAGCAGAAGATACATGTAGACGTTTGGCCAGATAGCTCAGTAACTACAAGCCCCTCAGAAGAAATACACCTACTTATGTATAGCTTAGCTCTGTTGTAATATGAATATCACATTTTGTGACGTTTTGGTGCCGTTTTTGTCCGATATTTACCAATTTATGACAATGGCAGTTGAATTTTGCACAATGTTGACATTTAGGATGCTACTAATGGAAATGTGCACTGCAGCGCCAATCCATACTTAGTCCTGGTCAAGTGGGTAGGGGAGAGTCCCCTGGATCGGACTGGTTCCTCGACCGGAACACTTTGATTATGACACAATTATTAAACTCATGAAGAGCTGTCCTATCTTGAGAGATTCCTTTTCAATCATTTGGAAATGGTCATGAATGTTTGACTTGAAAAATTATTGGTATTTGAAGTTAAGATGATAAGTATAAAATGGTAGTGTTTGATCTAACATTGTCATGCAGGTCTCATACAATCAGAATTCACATACTGCCCGGAAAACCTCCAAAATCTGTTTCAGTGACCTTCGACTAATTGTCTCCTAACACCAAAAAGAAAACTTCATCAATTCAGGGCACTGGCTTAAATTCAGCAAATGACAATTATTCCCTCGATTGGACCAGTAAATATGATTATTTGAGGTTTTTATGATGCATTAATCCCTGAAATTAAGAAAATATGGTCCAGGGTTAACTAAAACTAATTATGTTAATTTATCTCCCCTGCTGACATGCCCTCTATTGGCCTCTCCAGGAATAACATTGAAATGTGAAAAACATCTAAATTCAACTTTCGTATTTGTCCAAAATTCATTAAAACATCGGAGACTGTTGTTTCTGGACTTGAAAATGATGTGAATAGCCCGGGCTATTAAAGAAAACACTTTCTGGGGTGGTCCGATCTAGGCAATTCATTGGTCCAATCGAGGATACCAAGTTTGTGATGTGGGAATTTCAAGCATTTTTTGAAAATGTTCTGGTGTCCACACAAAGAGCGCTCTGTCCACAATACAGTAGCACAATATATTTCAACTCAATCTTCGTCTTTCTGGCCAGTTTTGAACTTCATGTTATGCACGGAGCCTCTGAAGTTAGGTGGTCTGATCCCGGCGACTCTCCCCTATCAGCAGAATCACCAATCTCATTGCGCTGCTTACGGTGAAACACTTTGATATAGAATTAAAGTGGACTGTGGCACTGTGAAAATGACACTTTGTGACTCATGATAGCCGATGAAGTGTCATCTTCTCTACTTTCAACATAGGAAACATAGAGGCTGTTTGATTAGGCATGATCAAGAAAGAGTAAGCCATTTGACTCTTCATAAAAAATTTTAGAGTGAAAATCAGATGCATAATCCTTTTGTTTGGCTGTCACCAACAAGTGGGATAAGTCTCCTTCAATCAAATTAACATTGAAAGTATTGGGTTTGATTATGACAAATCATCAGCATGATGACACATGAAGTGCCATTTTCACAGTGCCACAGTCCACTTTAATTCTATATCAAAGTGTTTCGCTGTAATGCTTTTTATGGACTGTACAAAAAATGCTTAATTTCTGTTTCAATGCAAGACAGGACATAATGAAGATTGCTTTGTTGTTTGCCACCTTTAAGAAAAATTATTATGACAAGCTTAAAACTTTAATCCCCATTCCCCAGCGGTGGTATTACTACCAAATCATGATCCCAAGTCATACCATGACAAAATGGCCCATAACCTTTGCTAATTCATGAATACTTAATTAACTGACCCAGTTTTGGCTCAGCCAATCAGGGACTGCTACATCACAGTTTGAAATTGTTGCTTCTGTTTCACACAGTTACAAATGGAGAAATTGTGTATTGTTGAAAGGTGCTATCACAGTTCCGAAAATTCCATTGAATTATGTATTTTCACAGTTCTGAAATGAAACTGTTTGAAAGTTTGCTTGTTTTACACTGTTTTTCTTAGTTGCCAGTAATCCTCTAAGTGTCAATAATTGGACTTAATCTGCCTGCAAAATGCTTATGACCTAAATAAGCAGCCAATCACAGAAGAGGTTGGTAAAAGCAGAAAGCCCTGTCCATTTTAGCAGGGCTTGCGTGGGGAGGATGCTACCAAATCTGGTGGTTATACCACGGCAAAAGACAATAGAAAAGTGGCTTGGTTGAGTATAACTTTGGTTGATTCACTTCAGGTGAAACCACATTCACTTTTAAGGAAGGCGTAAAACTGGTCCATTTATTAACATTATACGTTTCAATACACCTTTCGGAGTGACGAATGTCATTTCTCAAGATGGCATTCTGCTGCACTTGCCAACTTTGAAGACACCTAGTGGCGAGTAACAAGAATCTTAAGGCGTCTAAATGCATGTTTCCCAAGTACGATATTGAAACAAAAAACTGAAATATTTTCTAAAGGCCTATTTGTTTTAAAATAAATAAATAAGCATTCTTTATTCTCACAGCAATAAAATTCTCAGTAAGCAATGCTGTTAGCTCCTTACAAGCAGTCAGGGAATGTTACTGTTTTTATTGAGCTTGATGTTCACAACCTCTATGAATTCATCTACCTTACGGCCTGGTGCAAATTTTAGCGTATTTTAGGTGATGCTGGCATTGTATCAGCTATGAAACCACAGAAAATAAGTTTGCGTGTCGCATCCTTTATCACTTTATTAAAATATCAGGTCAATCGGAGCATTGGTTCCAGATATCTTAGAATATTAGTCAACTAGTAACCATGCCAAGTAGTAACCAAACCAACCATATCTTGAACATCCAGAAAATGGCCATTTTTGTGCATTTTCGCGTGACATGCATATTTTGAGCAATGTTTAACCCCCCATATGGAAAATAATGTGAACGATTTTGTCAATGGAAAGTATGCTTAACTGTGGCCATGGGAGTTCAGGTTCATTGACTATATCAATTGCATTTTGATACTCAGTGTATTTGTCAAATAGTGTCAACGGGACTCAAAAGTGGCCAATGAAGCCAGAATTTGAAATTTTGGCAATTTCTGTGCAACAACTCTGTGCACCTGTTGGTTCTTGGTATTCTGCATAGTATGAGCCCTCCCGGCTTAGCTTGAGGACCCCTCCACTGCATATTTGACCACCAGTGAAAAAAATCATTGGTTGAAAGCTAGAAAGTTGCAGGTCACAAAGACGTACAAAACAGAAGGCGTTAGGGTTGGGACAAGCAACAGTTTTCAATATTAGCTGAAAATCCAAAAAGGCAGGAGCATCCATTTTGGTGCCAAACAATTGAGTCACTGAAGAGGAAAAATGTTATAGTAAAAACGTGTGTGTCGCCTGCCTGTGTGTGACTAGGGTGCTGCAAAAAACTTTACAAAGCAAGAAAAGATGATGTAAGGAAGCAGCTGTGACATGTCAACAGGGAAATGAGTTATAATTTCTTAAGATGGCAAAATGAAATACAGTAATTGGAAATTATGCAAAAGTGTATAAAAATTTGAATGTAGCCCATTTAGTTTCCTGAATGTTTCAGTCTAAGTCCATTTAAGGATTTTTTTTGTAAGAAAAAAAAAAATAGAAACCTAAGCTTCATCTAAGCATGGATTATATTACTTCCATGATCTAAACAACTAAACAAAAAATTGTGAGTGATCATATATTTCGTACGACAACAACTACATGTATATATATGAAATGACAGATTACTCACATATCTAGGTAAACATTATAATTTTAATTAATATTTGTAACTTCTAAGAAAAAAAAAACAACTAGTTATTCTAGTTCCAGTCAATCACTGTGATGATTGCTCAATCAAACTTCAGAAATGGCCAAACATTTTAGATTCACTCAAATGAATGTTTTGGAGCAATAATTGAGTGATATCAATAAGTTTGGCATTTTTTATTGTAATCAGGCAATTTCAGAGAGATTAAAGAAGACACTAATTGACTAACCTACAGACAATGAGGGAACTGCAATTGCAATTAAGCAACAACATCACAAAATAAATTCAGAACATACAAGAGGTATGATTTTAACTGCTATGTTTTTAACTGTGATATTATTTTAACTTAGTATCTTTGATATGCTTGTATTTTAAAATTGTACAGTCCCCCATATCTCTTTTTAGAGAGGCCGGTTTTTATGATGTCACTTGTGTTTAGTTTGATGTATACAAGGCGAGAAGTAAATAAAATATTTATCTTATCTTATCTCAGAAGAGGTGTGAATGAAGTTACCTAATAGGAAGGTCCAAGTGCAATCAACACCTACCCTAATTGAATTATGCCTTGTGAGCTAAGTGGCTTTGATCTCCCATTGTTGTCACATAGTGACAGGACCCTAATTGATATTGACTTTATTTTTGATATTGACTTTATTTTGCCTTCAAAAAGAAGAGATCAGACATACATTGAATAAAGAAAAAAATATTATTGTAAGGATTTACCTGGGTTTGGAGCAGAGGTTAATTGCAAAGCACTTCTGTGTGATATTTCCAATTCACAACAAGCACCTGCATAATCCAGGTCTACAACAAATAGCTGACACAATAAGTCAATTACACACTTGCAAGCTTTGAAGCTTGTAAACCGGTGTCTCATTGGACCAGAGAGAATAGCATATATAGGCACTAAGTGTGCAATGCTATGTAAATCCAGTAATAGGAAGCTACCCAGGAACAGATGACTGAGTCAAAAGAAAATATTTCACAGGAGCTTGAGAAAGAATCTTTCTCAAAAACAGGTATTTAGAATTTTGTTGATATGTAGGCCTACAAAGTTAGAAACTTGAAAAATAAGATAGAAATAGACCTATTTCACTGAATGGCCTGAACATGGACCCCAAATAACTTTTTTGCAATTCAACTATTCTTAATTTGCTTTTCACACACAGGAGATTTATACACTCTAAATCCAAAAACACAACTTTAAAAATTTCAACTGAAATAATGACCAAGTTATAAAGCCTTGGAGTTACATTAAAATGCACTAAAAATACTCCAGCTTGGAGACACCTTGGCTGGACCAATCAGGGGCAAGGGCGGGAAAGCTATTAGCCAATGGGATTTAAGTATTCACTAATTTTCCCCTAGTGTAAACTTAGCCCTGGACCCCTGGGACAGGGGTCATGAATCCTCCCATTGGAAAATCATGAGATTAGAAAGACATACTTTTGGAGAATTGGATATGCTGTGTTGTGTTGGTAGGAGGGCCAAAATAAAGCACACTAACTGAAAGAAGACAAAATTTGCTGCTGACTGCAACTTTTATTTTGCTTCTACGCTTTCCTGATACTCTTCATATTGTCATCTAAACTGAGAGAAGTGATTTATTTCCTTATGCATTGAAAAAATGGCCTCTTCTGATTGGTTAAAATTGTGGATGATGCCATGATGTCACAAACAAATGGTTGTGATGTCATAACAGTGATGGTGACGTTACCATTGTGATGTCACCAACCAGAATGAGGCTGATGGCTGCTATTCACTATTTTCTAGCCATTATATTCATTTTGGAGAGGTGTAGCTAGGTCCATGGAAAGGAAGGTATCTTCAAAAGTAGTGCCGTCAGGAGCAATGTATCTGAGCTACATGTACAGCAGATTTTATCAAGATTGGTTCAGAATTAATTTCTCCAGTTCAAATCTCCTGGTACCTCGCCAAAATCTCAAGATTTTTAATGGAACGCATGGGTCCCAGGGCTAGTGTAAACTGGGAGAACCATCTGTGAAATTGGTCTATCGACAATTAAAAAGATAGAAATTGACAAGTAATAAGATAGAAATTGACAAGTAATAAGATAGAAATTGACAAGTAATAAGATAGAAATTGACAAGTAATAAGATAGAAATTGACAAGTAATAAGATAGAAATTGACAAGTAATAAGATAGAAATTGACAAGTAATAAGATAGAGATTGACAAGTAATAAGATAGAAATTGACAAGTAATAAGATAGAAATTGACAAGTAATAAGACAGCAATTGACAAGTAATAAGATAGAAATTGACAAGTAATAAGATAGAAATTGACAAGTAATAATATAGAGATTGACAAGTAATAAGATAGAAATTGACAAGTAATAAGATAGAAATTGACAAGTAATAAGATAGAAATTGACAAGTAATAAGATAGAAATTGACAAGTAATAAGATAGAAATTGACAAGTAATAAGATAGATATTGACAAGTAATAAGATAGAAATTGACAAGTAATAAGACAGAAATTAACAATTAATGAGATAGAAATTGATAGTAATAAGATAGAAATTGACATGTAATAAGATAGAGATTGACAAGTGTGTGTGTGTGTGTGTATTTGTGTTTTACGCCTCTGCAGCACCTTATTGGGCTATATTGAGGCTTCCTAGGTTGTTATTTGTCTTTGTTTATTTTCCTCATATTTTGTAGTATGTCTGTGTTTGGTACAAAAATGAGATTATGTTTTCTGGTTTATCTACGAGAAGTCGAAGTGGGTTTGTTGGGAGAAGTGCATTTCTTTGTGTTTGAAAATCTCTACAATCCTTTAGGATATGTTTAATCGTGAGGGGACATTGGCATTTCTCACAAATCGGGGCTGGGTCACCCAGTAGAAGATGCGAATGTGTGAGTCTTGAATGTCCAATAAGACACCTGTGAATCACAACCTGGTCTCTCCGTGTTCTGGAGGTAATTTGTTGTACATCCCTGACTCTGGGAAAGATTACTCTGAGTTTATTATTCTCACATGCGTTCCACATAACTTGCCATCCAGATTTTATATAATCGTTGATAGTTGGACGGAGGTCCGTGTACGGTATAGTATCAACGGTAAGATCTTTGGAAAGAGCATTTTTCGCCATAAGATCTGCTTTTTCGTTTCCAGCAATTCCCACATGTCCAGGAATCCAGCAGAAAACAATTTCTTTGCTGTCTAATCCAGACAGGAGCATGAGTATGTCTTGTAAAATGGGATGATCTAACCTCTTGCTGGCAAGAGCTTGGATTGCCGATTTGGAGTTTGAATTTTTCTTTTCCAGACATTCCAGCAAGCCATACGGCTTTGTAGATTGCTAAAAGCTCAGCAGTGTATACTGAGCTTTCATTTGTAATGCGCTCACTGTGTAGGTTTGTTTTACAGGAAGTAACAGCGTAAGCCGTTCGGTTTCTATCCTTTGAGCCATCTGTATATAAGAATTTGTGATCATGATATCTTAATTTGATATCATAGAACCTTCTTTGATACTCTATCGGTTCTGTTTCTGCTTTTTTCAGGTCTGCTAATTCAGTGTTAACAACTGGGGTTTCTATATTCCAGTCTGGAATTTGTGGAACTTTGTTCTCCGCAATAAAAAATGTGTCTATGCCGGCAGCTTCCAGATGTGGTTTCACCCTCAATCCCAGTGGCCGAATGGCATTTGGTCTTCTGTCATATCTATCTGTATGATTGGGATGAAAGACAATTGCGTATGCTGGATTAATAGGATTTGCAGCCAGTTTGACAGTATACTGTAGCGATAGCTTCAGTCGTCGGAGTGATAAAGGAGGCTCCTTTGCCAGAATATACAGGCTATCTACTGGAGATGTCCTGTATGCTCCAAGGCTCAAACGGATTCCTTGATTGTGTACAGTATTCAGGCATCGAAGATAGGATGGTCTTGCTGAGCCATATACAATGCAGCCATAGTCGAGGCGTGCTCGAGTCACTGCACGATAAAGCCTGAGAAGAACAGTGGTGTCACCACCCCAGTTAATTTTTCCCACAACTTTCAAAATGTTCAACGACTGCAGGCATTTTGCCTTACAGTAGACGAACGACAAGTACTTACATTCAGCTGCTAATGACCTCATAACAAGCCCTATACATTGCATTGAAATGAACTGGCAATTTGTCATTGAGTAGCTTGTGACTTCATTGATACTCAGCTGATGACGCTGTTTCATACTATTGCAAGTATAGGCTATGACCTCATACATTTCTTATGACTCATAGGAATAACATGGCATGGATAGGCTATGAGCTCACAAGCAACATTTCAGTCCAATTCTGTAAGCACTCGATGTTTGTCTACTGTAAGTGCAGTTATGTGAGGAATGAAGGAGAGTTTTGAATCAAATGTGACTCCAAGAAATTTATTAGAATTTACTACCTTGATTGGACAGGTATCAATTTTTAGTGTTGGCTGAGGATGGGGAGTTCTAAGATGGCAAAAGTGCATACATACTGTTTTGGACCTTGAAAATTTGAAACCATTTTCTTGAGACCACTTATGTAATTTATTTAAATTTTGTTGCAATTGTCTTTCTATAGTTGACATTTGCTTGGATTTAAATGCAATGAGAAAGTCATCAACATATAGTGAGCACATGACATTTTCACGAATAGCTTTAACTATGCTGTTGATTTTTATGTTAAAGCAAGTGGGAGATAAAATGCTTCCCTGCGGAACACCCATCTCCTGGGGATATTCACTTGAAAGTGTTGACCCAACTCTCACTTTAAACCATCGATCTTCTAAGAAGGAGCCAATAAAATGAGGAAGTCTACCTCTCAAACCAAAGTCAAACAAATCTTTCATTATACCATATTTCCAGGTGGTATCATAGGCTTTCTCTAAATCAAAAATACTGCTACAACATGTTCCCTTGTTATTAAAGCATCCCTTATATACGTTTCTAATCTAACCAGATGGTCTACTGTGCTTCTTTGTTTTCTAAAGCCACATTGGAATTCGGAAATTGAATCATTCGATTCAAGATACCAGACAAGTCTGTTGTTAATAATTCTTTCCATTGTCTTGCACAAACAACTTGTCAAGGCAATAGGCCTGTAATTTGTAGGATCTGTATGATCCTTATTTGGTTTTGGGATAGGGATTATGGTAGCTACCCTCCAAGAAGCAGGGAAGGTTCCATAATCCCAAATTTTATTAAAGACGTTGAGGAGAACCTCTAAAGATGGGGGAGGAAGGTGTTTTAAGAGTTGGTAATGGATTTCATCCGGTCCAACTGCTGAATCCACAGCTTTTTCAATTGCTTTTCGCAATTCTCCAATGGTGAGAGGACAGTTATAGTCTTCAAGATCATTTGATTGTATGTTCAACTTAAGGCGTTCTGCCTGAGCTTTATAGCGTTGGAATTCTGGCGTATAATTTTCTGATGAAGAATTAAAAGAAAATTTTTCTGCAAGCTTATTTGATATTTGGTCTGGCGTTGTGTATTCTTCATCATTTACTACAAGATGACTGATTTGAGATGTTGATGTTTTACCCTGGATTTTCTTTATCATTTCCCATACTTTCGACGGAGGTGTCCTTTCATTCAATTTAGAAATATAATTTTGCCAGGTAATTCTCTTTTTCTGTCGTATTAGGCGCCTTGTTTTTGCTCTTTGAATACGAAATGTTTCTAAATTGGCAGTGGTTGGATTGTTGTTATAAATTCTCAGGGCTTTTTTCCTCTCTTTGATGGCATCTTTCACATCCGTGTCATACCATGGCCTTATTTTTTGTGAGGTACCTCCTTTTGTTTTAGGGATGGAAATATTAGCAATATTGATTAAGTCCTCAGTGAATTGCTCCACAGGGGATTCATAATTCATGTATGCTTGCAGATTGAGGATATTTGTAGCCATATCACTGAATAATTTCCAATCTGCCTTATTTAATTTCCACCTGGGTTGGTTGGCGGTTTGGGAACCGGATACAGATTCTAGTATAATTGGGAAATGGTCACTACCATGGGTATCTTTGAGGACAAACCAGTTCCAATCTAAATAAAGTGTTGGGTCAGTGACGCTAAGATCTATAGAACTGTATGTTCCATGACCGGGGTGCAAATATGTATATGTCCCGTCATTAAAAAGACAAAGATCGTTAGCAGAAAGAAATTCTTCAATAATAAGTCCTTTATTATTTGTTTGTGCGCTACCCCACATTGGATGGTGGCCATTAAAGTCTCCAAGAATAATGGATGGTGATGGTAATTGTTGATAAAGGTGATTTAATTCCTGATTTGTGAGTTGATGACTTGGAGGTATGTATAGGGAACAGATGGTAAATATTTTGTGAGAAGTTATCTTAACAGCGACCGCTTGTAAAGTGGTGTCAATGTTGACACTGGTATGTATAACTTCCTGCCTCACTAAAATGGAGGCGCCACCAGTGGCCCTATCATGGATAATATTTCCATAGTTGTTATATTGATGATAGTTTCGTAACTTTATATTGTCTGTCGGTTTCAGGAATGTCTCTTGAAGACAGAAGAGAATAGGTTGATGTTCAAGGCCAGAATAGTAAGTTCGTCAAAGTTCGCTCTGAAACCGCGACAATTCCATTGGATTATATTATCCATATTTTATTTAGTTAGTTTTTAAGTGGGATGTTTCATCTTTTTCCAGTATGTTTAGTACTGAAATTCGTCCGGTTTAGAGGTTTTCCTCCCGGAAGTCCTTTTGAGGACTTGTTTGTAGAGGAAGTGGTGGTAGTACCAGACGTGGATGGTCTGTTGTTCTGCAAACGTTTGTTTGCAGATGTTTTGGTAGCCCCGTTTTTCAGTCACAGGTGGACTGATAGTTTGTGGAGCACTAGTCTCCATAGAATCGTTTGATTCTTGTTTGTTGTTGTTGGATGGAGAGTTTGGGGTTTTCTTTGTTGTTTGTTGAGGTGGTACATAACCCCTCATATGCATGTGATCGATTAACCGATGGAAGTGATCTGATGATTGAGAGTTGTGATCTGCGGATGTGGTGGATGATCTTGATATTGAATGCGTGTCGAGTTGGATCTTGCGGTGAGGGGTGCTTCGTGGTGTTGACCTTGGGCCTGGAGATTGGTTGACTCGTTGTGATGGAGACATTGCGGTCACAGACGCAAAGGTGACTGGACCTGATGTACGCTGAACCAGCCTTCGTGCCTCCGGGAAACTGATGTCGTGTGTTGTCTTGATCCGCTGGACTTCTTTTTCCTGGGCCCACATTGGGCAGTTACGGTCAAATGCCGGATGTGTCTGATCACAGTTCGCACATTTTGGTGGTTGTTGGCATGGTTGATCTTTCGTGTGTGTATGATCCGGTGATGCACATTGTGCACATCTTTCTTTCCCCCTACATTTTGATATTACATGGCCAAATTTTTGGCATTTGTAGCATCTCTGAGGGTTGGGGATGAACTGTTTTACTTTGCATTTCTCAAATCCGATTTCTGTTTTTGTTGGAAGTTGGTTGCCAGGAAAACTCAGGATGAGGAGTTGAAGAGGCCTCTTTTTCAGGTCAAATCTTCTCACTAGGTTGATGCCTTTTTTGTTTAGCCATCTTCCAAGCTCATTGTCGGAGCTGCGATGACTTTCCCGAGATATAATCGTTCCTCTACGGTAGTTCAAAGTTTTGTGAGGTTCAGCTATTATCTGGACTCCATCAAGTTTATCAGTGTTCAATAGTGTCTCTGTTTGGATTCTTGTCAAGGTCTGTATGAGTACTGAGCCATTTCTCAGTCTCCTTCCACTTTCCACAGGTCCGATGAGGTCTTCAATGAGTTCACAGATTCTAATCATTGACATCATGTCAAATTCTTCATTAGTCCCAGAGAGGGTAATGAATCTGGGCCAAAGGTGAGCAAGAGGGTTGTGGAAGGTGTCCATCAAGTCAAGGGATGGCCGAAAGCGTTTTGCTTCCGGCGATATTGTACTGTTCGATTTATCGTTTCCCACTGGAGAACGCGTACCTTGTTGACCCGGTGGGGTACGATCCGGGAAAGAGTTATCAAGAGAAGAAGCCATTACATTTCTTGCGTTTCATCCCTCATGCTCCCCACCCACCACGGAGCCCAACAAGGGGAGACTAATTCGGGTAGGGCAGAGCCCAGTACCCGGGTCCCAGGGATACATGAAGGATATACTCTAAGAAGGATAGGTCTGCGATACTGCCTCAATCGTGATATAAGATACCAAGGCAGGCGAGTACCCGGTTCTTAAACTTCCTTAATTGACCCATAAGCCATGGCCAAGTGGGACTAAAGTCCCCTTGACTTAGCATGACAAGCCGATTGACTGGATCGGGCCAATCCAGCCTCCCGTCTAGGAGAAATCCAGGCCAAAGTAGTGTATTGTATGGGAGGGACCAACTTAGTCCCAACCAACTCAACTACCAGGACCCCTTCATCCTCCGACACGGGTCGCAACCCACGGCAAACAGGTTGCCCCATTTCCGTCGGGGAGACGTGTGCTTGCGCACTGTCTCGAGTTGGCCACTAAGGATACAGGTCTTCACCTTAGTGTTACCGCCCACCGCCACGAGGAGGCCCGAGACCTGCGGGGGCGAGATTTACAAGTAATAAGATGGAAATTGACAAGTAATAAGATGGAAATTGACAAGTAATAGGACAGAAATTGACAAGTAAAAAGATAGAAATCGACATGTAATAAGATAGAGATTGACAAGTAATAAGATAGAGATTGACAAGTAATAAGATAGAAATTGACAAGTAATAAGATAGAAATTGACAAGTAATAACAGAGATTGACAAGTAATAAGATAGAATTTTACAAGTAATAAGATAGAAATTGACAAGTAATAAGACAGAAATTGACAAGTAATAAGATAGAAATTGACTAGTAATAAGATATAGATTGACAAGTAATAAGATAGAGATTGACAAGTAATAAGATAGAGATTGACAAGTAGTATGTTAAGAAACCTAAGTAGATAAACACCATTGGAAGTAAACCAGGACTGTTTAATTTCTGACAGAAAATGGCTCAAGCATTTGTTAAATCAAGATGGTAGAAAGAAAAAAGAATTGATAATGTCTGACAGAGAGATAGACAGAGTTTCTACCTTCAACTTAGATTTAGAGTTTGTAGACCGAGAAGAGATAACTCAAGCAAGTGAAGTTCTCTATGAAATACAAAGGAGAGGGCTGATAGAGGAGACAACTCAATGCAACAAACTGGAAGAATTCGTTTCATATGGTCTGTAATGTCTGCCAGTATAGCAAAGGACATAGATCTTACAACATTTGGGAACAAATCCCATGTTTTTAGGCAGCAGTCTCGTTAGGACCACATGTGCATCAAGATTGAGAACTTATTTTCTTTACAACGTTCCATATGAGCTTTCTAAAGGTGAAATCTCTGATATCTTTAGTCAGTTTGGAGAGGTGCAGGAATTAAAAAGATTGACTTTCAGAGATTTTCCTGGAATCTATGATGGAAGAATAGTCATTACCTTCAAAGATCAAAATTAGCTTTTAATAAGACTATACACTTACGTCTGCAATGGTTTTGTAGATAGCAACAGATGACAGGTCTTCCAGTGATTATGTGACACCTTTTATAACAAACAAATTTTCAGTCTTTGACAGATGTGGGGGGTGGTCAGGGTCAGTCAAGTCATCTGAAGATGTCCTTGTCCATTGAAATTGTGGTATTCCAGTCGCAAACTTTTCTATCCCAGCCTGGTACCACTGAGGGACGGCACCTTGGTTACCCGGTTGACGTACGATCCGGTTTCGAAACTTGGTATTTGACATAACCATTGATATTCCCCTGTAAGGTAGGGGACACACCGTGCATGCCCACTGTCTCATGTTGGCCACTAAGGATAGGGGTCTTCACGTTAGTGTTACCACCCACCGCCACGAGTCCAGAAGCTTGAGAAAGAGGTTCATCAAAGATACAAGTCAATGAAGGTTGTGAAAATAAGCATCTCTCCATTCAATCCATCCCGAGTGTGCCACTTCATCAGTGAGCTTAAAACTGGCTGAGCCCTTGGGTTGGACAGAATTACAGCGGAGCATTTTAAATACGCAGGAAATGGAATCTTGCCGCTTCTCATTAGCCAGCTGTTTAACTGTTGTGTTCAATTTGGCCTAATTGCCCTGAGTTTCACCAAAGGTACCCTTGTACCAACTCTTGAGATAGCTAGCCTAGACCCATGTGTACCTAATAATTATAGGACGATTATTGTGTCATCAATTCCTCACTGTGTCCTTCTCGCTAAATTCATCAACGTCATAGCTGGCCACTGGTGGCGCCTACCATGGGCGTAATTTGGTGGGGGACGGGGGGACATGTCCCCCCACATTTTTGACCCCGGGGGACATAATATGAAACGTCCCCCCCCACTTTTTTGTGTGAAAACAAAGTGCTGTGACTGTTTTTGTAATGGCTCTTGGGCTCAATTTGGTAGGGTGCCGTTCTAAGAGACATGTCTCCAACCTTTCTGCTTCGGCAGGTTACGATGCCATACAAAAGTTAGGAATTCAGGAATGTAAAAAAGACTGACTCAGTTATTCCCGTATTCGTCGGCCGATTCTAACTGCGTGACGGCGGTGTCCCCCCCACATTTTCCGGGAAAATTACGCCACTGGCGCCTACTTCACTTCTGGTACAAGAATATGACTGCTTCTATAAAATGCATGGGTAAACAATCGCAGTCCTTCAGTCTGAAGACGGAACAAGGCAAGGAGGGTTCTCATACCCATTCTTATTTAACCTTGTCTACCAGGATTTAATAGAAGAACTCTCGGTAGCAACAGGCGGTGTCCAAATTGGAAAATACATTTTCAATGTAAGCTGCTATGCTGACGACCTCCTGCTTACTAGCCTCCAAGTAACTGGACTTCAAAAATTGATAGACCATGCAAATGATTATGTTACAAGGCATGGCATCTCCTTTAATGCCAACAAATCAACTTGCAATGTGTTTGGAAAAAGTTATATCAACTCCCCTCTACAATGGGTAATTAATTCTAAAGCTGTAGAAGTCAGCAACAGCATTGATCACCTACCTAGGAGTGGTCCTCTTTAATTCCCCCAAATACCATGTTGAGAAAAGAATTGCTCAAACCTGAAAAGCATTCTACAGTCTACAAGCATCAGGGTTCTGCGAGCAGGGGGTAAAGCCCTACTTGATAAGCTACCTGTGGCGCACCACGCTACAACCGGTTGTAATGTACGGTATGGAGAGTATACCTCTGCAGTGTGCACAGAGCAGACACTTACAGGATCGATGGTCTGCAAGCACGATTAGTTAAGGCCTCACTCGGCCTGAGCAAGTACCTCCGATCAACCCCGCTTCTCCACGCTATGAAGATTAAGAAGCTCTGTGTTTTAACTGACATTCATTCTGTTAAACATGACAAATACATGACAGTATTAATACATCTCGGTCACACTACCTGTGCGCTATAAATCAATTTTGTCGACCGGCGTCTTGTACATTGTGGAATTTGTGGTGCATACATGCATGCATAGCTGGCATTGAAAGTACTGCTGCCTCCTGCCAGATCCACAGATAAGGTCTGTTCATTGATTTCCTGGGGGAGGGTTGGTCTAGTGGTAGCGCACTGGGCTGCCAATCGCTGGGTCCAGGGTTCGAATCCAGCTCTTGCAGGGTCACCTGGGCCCAAGTTGGACGGCTGTTTCAATCATCTTTCACCTCATTGCCGTGTCCTCCTCCTGTCCTAATTAGCCTACCAAGTGCATAAATAAAGGACGTAAAGCCCCAATCATCCATCCATCCATTCATTGATTTCCTGCCTGTCATTTCAGCCCTGGGTGCCAGCTGTCGTAAGCAGAGGATGCAATTGGATTCAAAAAGGTGCTGGCTCGTAGCTGGCTGCTCCTCTCTCATCCACTTCTTGGTTTATGGCTTCGCATACAGCATCGGAGTGTTCTATGATGAATTCCTCGAGGTGTTCCGTGAGGGTAAAGGAACCACCGCCTGGATTTCATCCCTCAACTATGGCTTCCTCTGCGCCACAGGTAATCAAATATACTTCACAAAGTTTATTCTTGCACATTTGTATTCAAAAGCAGCAATAGTGGTGACTAAAACAATTTAATCATATTATTACCTCTGTTGTATTACGACAATCTGGTTATACTGTATGATATATACAGTAAATTGTTGGTTCAGCATTACAGCCAAACACTTTGCTATAGAGTTAGAGTGGACTGTGGCATTCTGAAAATGGCACTCCGTGAATCATGATGGCCGATGAAGAGTCATCTTCTCTACTTTCAACATGGGAACATTGGGAAACATAGCGGCTGTTTGATTAGTCATGATCAAGAGAAAGCCATTTGACTTCTCATAACAGATTTTAGAGTGAAAATCAGATGCATAATCCTTTCGTTTGGCTGTCACCAACAAATGGGATAAGTCTCCTTCAATCAGATTAACATTGAAAGTATTGGGTTTGATCATGACAAATCATCAGCATGATGACACACAAAGTGCCATTTTCACAGTGCCACAGTCCACTCTAATTCTATATCAAAGTGTTTCTCTGTAATAGTGAATGCTAAAGCTCAAATTAAGCTATTCGGCTCATTTACAATAAGTATCAATGTCTAATTTTAATATTTTAGTTAAATTCAGTTGTTTTACAATATAAAAAAGTGGCAAATTCTCCTCCTAGTGAGACTAACGAGTCTCAAGAAGAACCTTTTTATATTCAAGGGGGTCTTGGAGTCTTCTGCTTTTGGAATTCATCAATTTGGTGGAAATGGCGGACGCAAAATTGTGTTTCTTTGAACAAACAATGTCGTCAAATTTCACAGTTCTATATATTATATTGCAATAGAAAAAATTTAGTTGCGTCTGGCATGTGTGCAAATTTATTACCGAAAATTCATATGTATGTAAATTTATTACTGATCTATAACTATTACATGTTGAAATGCCCAACAAGATATGAGGAAAACCAGTAGCCCAAATTGTTTCCACAACTATTGTGAATGTTCGTGTACAATAACTCTAATGTCCATATAAAAATACTACACTATTGGTGATAGAATAAATCATAAAATTTCCTAAAATTCTGCCATTTTATGCAGATTTTCACAAATTTGACAGCTTCTGGTAGCTTGGTAGGCCTATATGGGGTTATACAAAAATAACACCAGATTTGAATTTCCCTCCCAAAACTTACTCAGGAACTGTGGATTGAGGAAAAAATATTGATTTCTTCATTGGTTTTTTTGAAATATCTTGAGAATTTGCATGTTCGCCAATGGGGAATCTATATACATATATAAAATTCACCTCTCAAAAATTCCTTTGTAACGGGTCTTCTCTGTTGTGGCTCAACTGACAGTCATAATATTTTGCCACTCTAACCTATTGTGTCTACACTGTGTTCTGCATGCATCAAATCTACCATAATTTCCGTAGATTTAATTATTTACACCTAATTATCCCCCATGCTATGCTATGGGGGATTTTACTTTTAGTCTCCATGTCATGGCGTCCATCAAATATCTCAAACACCACACCATGCACAATGCTCATCCTTTCCCAACATTCAAAGACCCCTCTAAACTTGGCAAATCTGACATAAATCAATAAATATCATAACCATTTCCACATCCCGAATACTTTTTGCTGTGCTTTTGGCCTGCAGCCATTTTATTTTTAAAAGCGAACTCCACCCCCAGGTGTCTCCACATCCTTACATGTATGCACTATTTTGCCCCTGGTGGAAATATTTGGCATAACTAAAATTGGAATTCTGGTGGGTATTGGTAGATGTGTAGGGCATGGGGGATATGGAGGCAGTAAACCTGCTCTTGTTACAGATATTATAGTTCCCGCGAATTTCAAATGCCCTGCTGCAATGATTCCAGCAGCATCAGCAGCAGCAATGCATTATCATTGTGCTGCTGCAGTAAAACCAGCAGCAACAGCAGCAGCCACTCGAGTGTTCACACAGGTGGAATGAAAGGGTAGGCCTCAAGGAATGTATCAATAAAGGAAATGAAGGCAGATTCAACCAGTCCTGTGGGTGGTTTTTCTCGCGCAATTATTTCTCAATCACCACCAAACTCGGAATTGCCAAAAAAGGGAATTCCCTTGCAATAAGGAATGTCATCTTCCAAGGCCCACTCATTCCTCTGAAATCTGCCTTCATTTCACACCTTTTCGTTAAAAAATCACCTTCACCTGAAATGAACATTTTATCAGGCTCCACATACTCATCCAGTGCGTTTCAAAGGCAACATTATAATAAAAAGAACAGCCTAAATGTAATGTATGTCAATATAGGCCTAATGCAACAATAGTATTTGCGCAGTGAATTGAGCACAAGATAGGTCTCAAAAGTCTATGCAGTGATGGCCTCAACATCAACAGTCGACAGCAGGGAATTAGGTCAAGTGGGTCTTATCATATTACAGATAAATAGATACATACATACATACATACATAGTTACATAGATAGATAGATAAATAGACCGATAGATCAAAAGGTAATTGATATCGACAACCACTCTCATTTAATATTATTATTTCATGGATGTTTTACGCCATTTCAGCCAAACTACTGACTGCCCACTTCAATATGAAATTTTGCAAACAGCTTTCCTACACTTACTTCCTACAATCATAGGCGTATCGGAGGGGGGGCATCGGGGGCGGTTGCCCCCAAAACTTTGGGAAACAGTAAGATTCGGGGAAAAGGCCTGAAATATTTCGCCAGATGACTAGATAAACACTATCGAAAAATAATGATTTCTAGCCAATTTCATTTCAAATGGTACTGCATATAGATCTTGAAATTCGGGCAAATGCCACCCCAAAAATCGTGCTCGCCGTACGCCTATGCCTACAATAAACTTCGATGGGTTTCGCTCCTTAAACTTTTCGTACTACACTAGATGCTTCTTAGTAATTCTTGATAAGTATCCATCTTCTTCATGTTTCAACTCCCACTTCACTGATTCATCAAAAGGTGTAGCGCCTGTGTTTCTTACAAATACGCACTTTCTAAACATTCCTAATGTACATGGACAGATACTTTGATTGCCTGCTTCACGGGTACTTTGCTAGTTACATTATAAACTTCAAGTGAATTCTGGTAAAGGTAGGTATTTATAGAATGGGCCAAAACTTTACATGTGACTTTTACTATATAAACTGCAATACCGGACCAAGGTCAAGCAGGATCGGAAAATATTGGGGGCACCTGAAACATCCTACTAAATATCCTCAACCAAACTGCTTGTGGAGGCATGAATTCTCATCTGATGAGAGGAAAACATATCGGGTCATAAAGGCCAATATGTGAGACATGTTGGATAACAATGGCAGCCAATTTTCTCTGCTGCAGTCGGTGTTAGGTATGGGTCAAAGTCTTTGATAAGCAAGTGAACCACCCTTCCCTATGAAATAACATTGGGCCTGTGTTTCACTTATGATATTAAAAAAAACTCCATGATGCCCTGCTACCCTGTTTTACGCCAATATTCCAATTTTACCATGAAACTTCACAAAGCTCTGAAAGATCTTAAGGACACACTTGCAATTTTAATGTGTTGAGTGAAGCAGAAACTTCAAAATCCTGCTGCTCAGAAATTGCAGGACTATTCAAGGACTTCCCAGTCTCAAGAGTCAAGACACCTTCAATGTCAAGAGCAAATGATTCTGCACAGCCAGAAATGATAAAAAATGCCTCATGCATACAAATACACTGCTAAGCTTAGAAATTATCTTACAAAATGACATTGGGTGAATTTGTATTTCAGGTCCCATTGGGAGTATCCTCATTGACAAGTTCGGCTGTCGAGTTGCCATATCCATCGGCGCTATCATATCATCCATTAGCTTGGTTGTATCATCATTCGCCACAAGTGTGTCCTTCCTTTTGGTTTCACTGGGCATCTTTACTGGTAAGTCGAACCGTCAAACCACAACACGAAACTATTTGTACCTTGAAACTAACTGGCGTGCTGCATGGTAAGATGTAAAATGGATAGAAGTCAGGCCAAATTTCTTCTTTTCTTTTCACAATTTTGCAAAATAGCATATCAAATGTATTATCGCATTCTTCACTACCATTTTTCTCTTCTTTTCAGGCCTGGGTTTTGGTATATCATACATGGGTGCCGTTGTAGTCATCAGTATGTTTTTCTCAAAATATCGAGCCATCGCAATGGGGATTGCAGCATCTGGATCAGCCATAGGCACCTTCATTTTCCCCCTTCTTAAAAGGTTCTTGCTTTCTAAGTTTTCATGGGAGGGAACCCTCCTGATATGTGCAGCGTTGCATTTACACACAATCGCAGCAGCAATGCTTATTCCTTCCAAGGCTCCCATTGACACTAAAAAGGACAAACCTTCTTCAAAACCAGGCTGGAAAGAAGAGGGCCTCTCTTTCCTTAAAAACAAAGGCTTCATCTTGCTGTGCCTCAATAACTTTATGTTTTGCTTAGGCTTATTTGTAGTCTACACTCACATGGCATCATATGCCAGATCGCTTGGCCAAACTAAGTTTTTTGCCAGTTTGTTAATTTCCCTAACTGGAGCAGCTTCATTACTGGGTCGTCTTGGCCTTTCCGGAACAATTCAGCTGAAGTTATTGAGTGCACCAACAGTGTATGCCCTTTCATTCCTTATATCTGGCTTGGGAACAATAATAAGCGGTTTCTGGACCTCCCAAGCAGGAATCATCATCACAACAATTTCCTTCGGCTTCTTCAGTTCATCTTATGGTTGTGTGAGCCCTGAAGTCGCTTGTTACATCGTTGGTGTAGAAGACCTCAACAGAGCTTATGGAATCCAAATGCTGGCTTCGTCTGTGGGTATAATCCTAGGCGCTCCTATTGCAGGTACAGTTGTCAATTTAATTATCCTAAAAACCAAACAGATTCAAAGGGAGAGATGCATCTGATAACAAAAAAGTCTAAAACTTCCTTTCTATAACAACTATAATATATACTTAGCTTAGTAGATATATATTATGTTGTTCCTGACCAAGTAAAAGATGCACATGTTTGGCGGTCATAAATAAATTTAAAAACCTTGAGGGCAGCTCTTTACTTTTGCAAAGTAGGCTATATCTACGGTATACATGTCATGCACTGTATGGCCCCTCTCAAGCCGATGACATGCAACTTCATAGAGAAGTTTGAATATACTTTACAAATAAGAAATGCAGAAGAGCAAGAGTTACTGAAATATTTAAAGATGTAAAAATCGCTTACCTTTTGGTCATTCCTCAGGTTTCATCTACGACCACACAAACATCTACCCGGCTTCGTTCTATTTTGGAGGAGCGTGCATGTGCCTTGGTTCCGTCATGCTGGCTCCAGTATTCATGCGATGTTGGAAATTTGAACACACCGACAAGTCTGAAATAATAGGACTGTCAGCAGAAATTCTTGAAAATGGTGATATTCATGGGTGTAAGCCACCTGCAATGAGTGGCGTCAGTGTAGGTGGCGCTGGCAGGGGATTTACCCCATCACTTTTTGACCACAGCATGGGTGTTATATGGGAAAAAATTTTGAGGATTTCCTTGGACATCATTTCGCGAAGCCTTCAGCCCAATTTGCCCCACCACTTTAAAATGAAACTGACCCCCCTGCTTGCAATCAATTGGAATAGAAAGTTGGAATATTCGGCCAAGGACAACTCAAAAAAAGACAGGGGCACCGGATCATGTCCCGAAAAGCTGAAGATGGAAATGGAATATAAACTAAGTGCCTTATGACGAAAGTGACTGCAAATATCAAACTAACAATCAAAATAACATGTAGGCCTACATTGTTTTCAAGAAGTGGAAGTTAGGTGAACCTCCACGTTATTTTAGGAAATTACGTTAGAGACAATCTGGTCGCACCTAGTATCACTTCCAAAAACGCCTTTGTCAGTATTAACCCAATGCAATCCAGTCTTCAGTTTGGTATATGGTTGCCCTAGCTTGATTATTACAAAAATATTGGTCGGGCATTCTATATCAAATTTATCTCTTATAAAAAATATATGTAATAGGAAGTCTAGTGATGTTTTTAGGTTGTCGCCAAGGAGGGTATAAAACCACCAGCCCAGACGACATAATTCGTTATATGTTGCCTTCCCCGCTTTTATAAAATTGGGCACAGCCATAGTATTTTAGCTCTTAGCTCGTAGTTTTTTAGTTTACAGTCCTTGTCATACTTACGTGGAATCTCAAGTTCTTTTCTATGCTGTTGAACTGTGACGTCAGAGATGACACTATTCTAGCATTGCACTATATTTTTTAAATTAACTTCAAGCTGTGATGTCATTTTAAACTGTGTCAGATTCCCCAGCTTCTAGCCAATGTGAATCCACCAAACTGAGCATCACAGTTTTTAACTCAGTGTCAGAGTGAAAATTGGGTCTTGGAAAACCCATGCAAGTTTGACATCACAGCTTCTCAGCCAATGGGCTGCCAGAACAAATATACATAACATAAGCCATGTGTTTACAACAAATTGTCAAAGCCTTCTGTTTATACCAACTTCCATCAAAGTTTAAATTTGTAAGTTAGCACAAGTTTGTAGATTAATCGAACAAATCTGTGGGGATTATAACAGTTGTCTACTGTGAATGCTCACAAAGCTGCCATTTGGTAGGATTAGACTGGTGATTGCTGTGATAAGTCATTGGGATCACAAACGTAATGCTTCCTTCAATATATCAATGTTTGAAATGTGACGTGTAGTTTACTGTCAGCCCATTGGCTATCAAGCTGTGATGACGTGGTTGAACGGGCTATCCCTGACAAAATTCTTTCTCTGACACTGAGTTGAAACTGTGACACTCAGTTCAGGAGGATCAACATTGGCTGGAAGCTGGGGAATCTGACCCAGTTTGAAATGACATCACAGCTTGTAGTTGATTTACATATATTGCAATGCTAGAATAGAGTCATCTCTGACATCACAGTTCAACAGCATAAAAAAGAACTTGAGATTCCACGTAAGTATGACAAGGACTGTAAAACTTTTTAGTCCTTGTTCTTAACCTGGTTCTACTTTTCCGGCCTCAGGGAATGCTCCAAATGGATTTTAAAAACTTTTAGCTGATTGAACGTGAATTTTACTACTCAAGGGATTTACATTAGTTTTTACCCTTTCTCGGAGGTTCGCCAGATAAACAGGCAGAATATCAAAGGCAAAATATCAAATAGAAGAAGAAGAAGGAATGTAAGAATAGGAGATATTTCCATCAATTCATCAGCAGTTGTACGCAACCTAGGAGTTATGTTTGATGCTCATGCATCTATGTCTGTATTTGTAAGTCAGTTTCCTTCTCACCCTGACGTCTGGACGAAAACCAACTAAATAACTGTTGAATGTCTTTTGTGTAGAAATATTTGTCTTTCCTGCCACTTCAGGACCAATGTTTATAAAATATTTGATAAATTCATTAGCAATTTCGGAGTTTGTAAGCAATTTTATTTCCATTAACTAAGAATGATTTTGCTAGGTCCTGTTTTTTGTTTGTTTTATTAATTATTTGATTGATGAGTTGCCAGTTTTCATGATATCACTTTTAAAATCCTTGAAACATGTCTGGTAAAAATCTATTTTTGCTTCTTGTATACATTTCTTTAAAATAGCATAATAGGTTTTCAGATTACACTTTTTTACATTATATGTGGGATCACTGGCTGACATTTTTTATTCAACTTGTCACGATACAAAATCGACTTTAAAATACTGTAACGACTTAGTGTTGGTAGCGTGCTGTCGCTATCATACAGGAATTATGAGGAATTAATTTTCCTCTTGAAACGCATCTCATCTTTCTTCATAGATGTCAATTTGATTTCATTGACTATTCAAACGTCCGATAAACTTAGGAATTAAACAAGAATTTTAAAAGAGACAAGTTTTTAAAGTTTTGGACTTTTATTCATTTAGGACATTTATTCATTCATTTCATAGACATTTTCTGACTCTTAAATCAAGAATTTGTGACGCTGGATGGATTTTCTTAATAATTTCCATTTAAAATAATTTTCCCAATTTCTTCTGAATTTACCCAGGCTGGAATTAACCATAAATAATCTCATTTGGCATTGCTGAGCTGGCCTGAACCCAAAATACATGAGACTCAAATTGATTTGTTTTTGCCTTCATGACTATCCTTTCATAAGGTCTGTCAGAGCATTTCTCAAATCATAAAAGAGCATTATGCTCACATCTCAATGGGTGTCAGCTTTTTGGTCATCATTTCTGGAATAGGCTAGGCCTAAATGCTCACCATCAACTATTCTGGCTAAGGTAACTCTTGCTCAGTAAGTTTTTCAGGTGTTCCCGTGTCCGGTTCTGAGACCAGACTGATTTCAGAACCCGCCAAGCACCCTTTTATAGCCTGAAAAACCCGCCAACCCGCCAACCCGCCGATATCTACGTTAAAACCCGCCTAAAACCCGCCAAAAACGACGTTAAAACCCGCCGAAAAACTACGTTAAAACCCGCCAAAAACCCGCCATCCTTCGCGTCTAAAATTCTTTCACGAAACTGACGAGTCATCGATGTTGTAGGGGGCTTCTGCATAAAATGTTCAATTGTACAACAAATACATTAAAATCTTGCAAAACATTGATGAAACTATGTTCAAATAATAAAATTACGATGTACAATCATGAATTTGACAAGTTTAAAGCTGTTAGATTTACGTAAATAAACGGTTTGTTCATGTTGCGAGGGGCGAGTTGACCTAATTTCGCCGCGAAAAATAAATATTAGAAGAAAACACAAGCACATGGCCAGAACTGATAAAATGTGAGAAATCATGAAGTAAACTGCAGGTAAATGTTGTCAAATAACAATTTAAGATGTCTAGGGAGGTATAAAGATGCGTTTCATGTTGTTTACATGCTAAGTCATTACAATACCTTAAGTTATCCATTTGCATCTTTTATGTCTGTATTTTTGGAATAAGTAAAGTAAAGTAAAGTAAAATACTGAACGCAGGCTTCTGCAGAAGCCTCTATGTTCAGATCTATGTAAAAGTTTGTGCTGCGGTAATAACTAGGTATTGTTCTTGAATAGTTGAGTATCTGGACTAGGTAATATACTTGAAAAATGGACTAGGTAATGTACTTGAATAATGGACGAACTAGATATAACAGTCTAAAAGTAATAATAATGGACGAACTAGATATCAGTCTATGAACATATATACAGTAACTACAGTAATATAGAAAACAAGTCTGTGAGCATCTCTTTCATATAATAAACAAATCCAAAAGATGAGCATCTTAGGTATGGTATCCTTTGACAGGTAAATACACAGCTGATCAGGGGAACGCTGAAAGTTAAGGCCTCTCACGATGCCTCCACCGTATTTAGCAATCCCTTAAAAAGACATTGTAGTACGTAGATCATTTCGCATGTTATCGATCCTTTGGCATGTTAATCCACAGGGTCTGGGTTACATTTAATAGTCCCTAGCACCATCCAATTATTAAATAGTAATTTCTAAGGTGAGCTAAGGCCTCTCACGATGCCTCCGCCCCCTTTTAGTAATTTCTAAGGTGAGCTAAGGCCTCTCACGATGCCTCCGCCCCCTTTCCCACTAGCTCAAGCTATGTCTGCTTCCGGATCATAAAACACTGGGTGATTTACCCAGAACTTATCTAAACGAGCTTTGAATGAATCCAAGCTTGGGGCACATACCACATGTTCTGGCAGACTGTTCCATAAACTCGGTATCCTATTTCTGAATGAATGTTTACGAATATCCAGCCGGTGGGTCCTTTCAAGGAATAACTTCAGTCGGTGACCTCTCGTTTGTTGATTTGCTCGTTGTAAGTCAAGTGAGACCTCAGCATCGTATATATTGTGAATAATTTTATATGCCTCAATTGCATCCCCACGCATTCTTCTAAATCGAAGAGTTGAAAGTTTGAGAGTTTTCAGTCGCTCTGGGTACGACAAATGTTGGAGGCCGTTAACTTTTTTAGTTGCAACTCTTTGGACTGATTCAATTTTCCTGATGGTACCTTTTTTATACGGACTCCATACAGCTTGTCCGTACTCCAAAATTGACCTTACCAGTGTCACGAAAATTGGCTTGAATATCTCCGGCTCCAATTTGTCAAATGTCCTCCTGATAATACCCATCATTCTGTTTGCTTTGTTAACTATGTTGGAAATGTGACTCTCAAAGCTCAATTTACTATCAATTGTTATTCCTAGATCCTTTTCCTCTTCAATTCTCTCCAAATATGAAATATTTCCTGTTGCTGTCTTGAGGAAGAGACTTGACGGCCGTGGGTCATCTTCATGTCTTGACATTACCATGCGTTTACATTTATCGGGATGAAATTTGAGAAGCCACTTGCCAGTCCATTGCTCTAATTTGTTCAGGTCATCCTGTAGTTTGTCTTGATCTGCCATTCCCGGGGTCCATTTTGAGAAAATCTTTGTGTCGTCAGCAAATAGATAAATGCTTGAAGAAATATCGTCAGGAAGGTCATTTATAAATATGACAAATAATATGGGCCCCAGCACTGACCCTTGTGGGATCCCACTTTCAATCACCGAAGGGGCGGATTTTACTCCTTTAACCACAACTCTTTGCGTTCTGTTTGTGAAAAAGTCTCTTAACCAATCACTCAATAGTCCATCTATACCATAGCTTCGGATTTTGGCTAAAAGCCTCTGGTGTGGTACAGTGTCAAACGCCTTTTGAAAGTCCATGTATGCTATTTCAATAGTCTCTCCCTTATCCAAAGCTGCTGTCCACTTGTCAAGCACTTCCAATAGCTGCAGAACTGTCGATCTTCTTGGGATGAATCCGAATTGCTTCCTCGAGAAGAGCTTATTTTCCAGCATGTAATCCATCAACTCATCTCTCACAATGCTTTCCATTATCTTACACACGACGCTAGTCAAACTGACTGGCCGGTAATTATTGCACAATTTCTTCGGGCCCTTCTTGTGAAGTGCACAGACCTCCGCTTCCTTCCAAGCAGCTGGAAGTTTGCCTTGATTGAAAGAGTTTGTAAATATTATACACAAGGGTTTCGTTATGAAGGAGGACAGTTCCTTAAGCACTCTCGGATGAATTTTGTCGGGACCAGCTGATTTGTTAATCTGTAATTTGGCTAACTTCTTGGTGATCTTCTCCCTCGTAAATGTAACATTGTTGATACTGGATGTCGATTTCCTCTGAAGTTCCGGCACCTCGCCTTGCGGTTCTTTTGTGAATACTGAAGTGAAATGGTTGTTTAATGCTTCAGCCTTGCCCAAATTTGTAGACACTGCTCCCGATTCGCTTTCAAGGTCGGGAATTTCATGTTTTATCCTGATTTTGCTATTTACATATTTCCAGAATTTCTTGGGATTTGTTTTAATATCCCTGGCGATGTCCTTTTCCAATGCTGACCTCGCTTTCCTGGTAGCCTTGCGAACTTGGTTCCTGCATCGTTTATATTCTTTGAGTTTATCCGGAGATCTTGTCTCCATGTATCTTCGCCAAGCTATATTCTTCTTCTTTATTCTTGATATGACAGTGTTGTCTAAGGGAACCGGCTTTGGCTTGAAGACTGTGCTAATTCTTCCATGGGGTATGCATGAATCTTGCGCTTTGGCAAAGATTTCCTGAAATATGTTCCACTGCTCATCCACGTCATCCATATTCAGAATTTGTTCCCAATCTAAATCCATCATGGATCTAAATTTTGCATAATTCCCTTTGTTAAAGAAGTACTTCATACACTTTTCAGCACTATCCAAGCTGTAGCATTTAAAATTGATTAATAGTGTGCAGTGATCACTACGTCCCAGTGGGCTGTCATATGTTATCGATTCCACCATTTCTTCTTCATTTGTAAAGACAAGATCTAGCAGAGAAGGGTTGTCCCGGCCTCTGCTTCTAGTAGGTTCTCTGATATGCTGTGTCCAGTAAGTGGAAGTAACTGCATCAATGAATGATTGGGCATGTCTATCTCTTGTAGAAATATTGTTCCAATTTATGTTTGGGAAATTAAAATCACCCATAACGATTTTGTGGGATGCGTTTAGTTCATCCAATTCCTGGAATCTGAGATATTTGACAGGAAAGTGCATAATAGTAAGTTTCTCAAGAATCTCATTTGTATTTTAATCAGCTATTTCTAATAATTATTTTTCTCTGCAGGTCTTGTTTAAAACTTGAATAAGAATTTCTATCAGAGGTGATAATCTTTACAAATTAACTTTTTGGTTTTGCAAACATATGATAGTCTAGAGTGAGTAAGGAAGGCAAATGGTCAGAATCGTCAGATATTAATTTTGATTACAAGTACACCCGCCATTGTAGATGAAAAACTATCAGACAATTTAACAAAAACATTATCAATTAATGTTGCACTTAGCTCACTAAGTCTAGTAGGTACTGTGATTATAAAATGTAACCACTTGATATTAGAGTTTCCAGAAAATTATTGATGTGACTATTTTCTCTAAATTTCAAGAAGTTAATGTTGCAGTCCCCAGTTAGTACAACATGTTTTTTGTATCTAAATTGATCAAGTAAATTATCAATTTCATTTGTTAACATTATCAAATTATCAATACTTTGCCTTGGCGGGCAATATATTTCCCACAGTTAATGTTTTACTTTCATTTTCCACAATTATCTCTAAAAATTTTCCATCCCACATATCGGAAGAATTTAAATTTAAAACTTTTTATTTACACTGTTCACGTAAATAAATAGCAACTCCTGCATGAGTGGTACAAGACTTGCTTGAGGTAATGAGGTTGTATCCGGAAATTTGTGGTTAAGATGTATTGTTTCTTGCTGTAAGCCATGTCTCCTGCAAGCATATAATATCAATACATGTTTAATAATACGGAATTTTCTCAACCAGAGTGGAGAAAATAATATAATAATTACTACCATGCTTTCAATTAACCAACATATAAATAGCATGTTACCAGCTTAATTTCAGAAAACTAATATATTGTAAAAATATAACAGCCAGTCAATCAAAGTCACATGCATAACGGTGTATTAGACTTTCCTTTCAAAGCCAGGTTGAAGACATTTATTTAGATCTTACTACTTTTAATTTGTTTTATCAGTGTTTTTATGTGATTTCTTATTATATCTTCGGTTCTTAATAACAATTTTACTTAATTTAAATTATTGTATGAATTTTTGTATTATTGTACAGTGCATTGAGATTGCTATTTTGATGTAATGCACTATAATCAAATAAACATTATCATTACCATTACCAAATGCAATCCAGTCTTCAGTTTGGTATTTGGTTGCCCTAGCTTGATTATCAAATATATTGGTCGGGCATTATACGTCAAATTTATCTCTTATAAAAAATATGTAATAGAGATGAAATATCAACTAGTTATTGAACAACATTTCCAGACTCATTTATCAACCGATTTATATTGAAACCTTCTGGGAAACTCCTAATCCAAGTTTCAGGAAGGTCAATCTATCAATATAATCCCTGCCGGGTATAAGATGCAAAAATCATGGGTGACATGCTCACACCTGCAACAGCTAAAAACTCCTCCCCGAGCAATGCCACTCACCTAAACTGTCCACCTATCCTTATTGATCTATCCTGTCCTTCTGATAACAGCAAATAACAGTGAAACAGCTCCCTTATTTACTTTTTCTGCCTCTGCTGTTGTTCCCCACCAGGGGCGCATGAATCTCCATTGTAGTTCGCCAATGGTTACGTTAGGACTGGCTCCACCGTCTGCCTTCCCGCCAAAAACATCCACACACTTCACTCTCACCTACTCCTCTTCACTCCTACCTGGCTCAACCACTTATACTCACTGTATCTTCCTCATCTTACCCTCATTTTAAAGCTCTTCTCAAGCCCATTCCATCTGTCAATGTCCCAATGCCCATACACTTTTACCTGTTTGCCCAATTCTATAAATTTCCATCAATCCACATTTCCTTTAAACATATCTTTTACTTTCCTTATGGGCATGACATTTCCAGTCTTTCTTCATCTTCATCAATATGCCATAACTCATAGCATTTTATATCAAAAGGATAGGAAATACAATCAACTTCAATTCCTCTACCACCACTCTTTACTTATATTCGCGCAGCGAAACGGCCGAAGGCCGTTGAGCGAAGCGAATTGAGTGCAAGAGAAGACTCAAAAATCTGTGCAGTGATGGTCTCAACATCAACAGTCCACAGCTGGGAATTAGGTCAAGTGGGTCCAGCTTCTTATCAATGATTTAGTTTCATATTTAACAAAACATAACATATTCATCTTCAAAAGTGTCTTAACAATTCAATTTTCTCTAGTAATATATCCTGTACCAATAATTTTCATGGATTAGTTAATTATTTGCATTGACAAGCTAAATCAAATTATTAACATGTGATTCATTTAATTTCAATCAGACGACAAGAAAACATAACAAAATTAAAGTTACATAATCTTTATAAACTGATGATTATGTAACAGTGAACAGTTAATCTACATGCAATGTTATTGTTTTTGTATTACTATATATTTATACTATTATGTAATATCAACAATCTAACATAGACTGACTTTGGCAGCTTTCAGTGCTGTCTGCCTTTTTACCATTTAGCTGATTATCTATCAATCTTATTTATCTATTTAATATATATCTATCTATCAATTTATCTATCTATCTGTCTGTCAATATATCTATCTATCTATCTGTCTATCTATTTATCTCTCTATTTATCGATATATTTATCTATTATATTTTTTGTCTAGTTTATCTTGCTATTCTACATTTTTCTCTGTCTTTCCATGTATCCGTCTTTCTAATTTTCTGAAACAGTTACATAACTGCCTTTCATACATTGAATATAAAATAAACATGAAAGTTATGGTAACATAAGTCCTACAAAAATTTGTTAAAGTGCTGCGCGAATTTCATGGCAGTGCCATTTACATATTATTACAATTATTACTCAAATGTAATTTCAAACGCTCAGCATGCAACACGGGGCCAGATGCCAATGCAGGTACCGGGGGGGGGGGAGGGGGAGTTTATTATTCCCAATTATAGTCCTGCCCCAAATCATGGGTAAATCTAGTTTAAATATAATGTTGTTGTTGCCATTTTGGTAAAATATATTCCTGACCAATGTTGTTGCAGTGCTTGTAATATTCAAATCAATAAATTTTCCTCTGGAAAATTATAAAAGTTTGTGAGTAATAACATTACATTTATAGTTCAGTACACTGTAAAATTGGAGGCACTGTTTCAGCTCAATTAATTGAGTGAGATGGTTGCACAAGTTGATTGAGCTAACATAGATTAATGTTTTGAGCTGAGATAACTCAAAATACCGAGCTGAGATAGCTCAAAATACTAAGCTATGTTGACTAAGGTATTCAAGCTGAGAAAACTCAAAACAACAAGTTGTGTTGACTTACAGCTCAAAATATTGCGTTTTGTTGACTTACTCATCCAAGCTGACGCAACTCTAAATTTTGAGCTGTGTTGACTTATTTTTAGTTGCTTTTGATTTATATTTGTGTGACCTGTCTTATAAAGTTATTTATGAATTTGGGCTGTAGTCTCAAATATTGTTAGATCTCTCAAGGGGATCCACCTGATCCAGTGCACTGTAAAATTTGAAATTCTGAGTCAGCTCAAATGATTGAGTGAGATGGTTGCACAATTTGTTTGAGCTGACATAGCTTGATGTTGTGTGTTATGATAATCTTTTCGTTGTTATAATTTACAACAACAAGCTATGATAGCTCAAAGAAATTGTGCAACCATCTCACTCAATCATTTAAGCTAACTCAAAATTCAAAATTTACAGTGTGTGCTTCATTTTAGCACATCATGGACAGGCCCAAGATGCATTCAACACAGACCATTGCATCATAAGGATATCTAAAAATTAATTTCTTGTGAATAAATCCCATTGGCCTGTGGCTCATCTGAGTTGGTACACAGTGCTAGAAGCCTATATTTGAACACACTCTGACTTAGAAATGTTGGTTGGCGAGTGTGAAAGCATGCATCTAATTACTCCCACAAAGTAATTTAAGAGAGATAAGAATAAAAAAGTGACCAGCTAAAGTGGTGTGCTACTCAGTTTTCTCTGGGATAGTGTTATATAAATTTTCTTTTAAGTAAATAATTATTTAAAACTAAATGTAGTGTTATGAGAAGTGCTTGTTATAGATGGCGCTATATGTGGCATGGCTGAGATGTCAAGCTATCTGCAACAACTGAAGCTTTCATGTTTTCACAGCTTATTGTTATGATTCGTTTGGACAACTTAAAGCATTGAGCTATCATACCTTGACAACTTATTGGATTGAGCTATCATAGCTTGAAAATTATTAACATTCTGAGACAGCTCAAATTATTACTCCAACACAGTTTTCAAATTTTACAGTGTACGACAATAAAAGACTAGGCAGGGCATATGTACATCGTTTGCATATGGATAATAAAGTGCAGCAGTTTTGAAGTACCTGGCGTGCTGATTACGTCAGTGTGAAAGGGCTATAAGGCTACCTATAGGCGATACCAATTAGTAAGTACTCTAATTAATTGACTCATGGGGAACTTAACTTTGTAAAAACCAAATTCTCTGTGTTTTCCCAAGATTTGAGGTAAAATTTCAAATTCCCTTCCTTTTCCCTGTAGGGATTTTTTTCACCATTTTTTGTTTTCCCTGTCTGAGAAGAGCAATTTAAACAAATGTATGCCTTTTTCAGATACTAATAAAATGTCATGGTCTGGCAAGTATATTTTAACCAAACATGATGGTCGAACTATATAAATTATCATAACAATAAGAGTTACAAGTAATGAACCTCCATTGAATTCTCTCAATCCACTTACCTGAAAGGCTCAGTGATGGTTGTGCAAATAGGTCTGTCTCCATATGCACTGTGTACCATTTGCTCTATGCGAAGCGACCTAGTTAATCATAAAATCTTAAATTTTAGACCAGAAACCAATGTAATTATAATATAACATAGCCAGTATGCTGTATTTATGTATCAGAAATCTTGATGTGAAATTTAAAGCTTTAAATATCTAGCAATCAAAAGATTTGGTGATTCTAGCAAAAAATGAACTGAAATTTACTAAAACTGCCTAATTTCCCAGAAAACTTAACTGATTGATTCCAAATTTTGTATGTGTATTGTGTGTAGTTTAAGACAGCATACTGGCTATATGGCAACGTTTGTTGCTTGCTCTGTATATGAAAACTAGAAAAATGTAAACAAAGAAAATCCTTAATTGGGTCACTTGGTTGGTACACAGTGTATGGGGGTTATTATGGGTATGTGGCACTACGATAAGGGGGGAGCACTATTTTTGTCTTGGGGGAGCCCAACAGTTGATAATAATCTGGTTATTAAAATGTTATAATCCCCCCAATCTATATGATAAAAACACTCTTTTCTGCTGAACTGCTGTTTTGAGAACGCAACAGATTTTCTGCCTACGGAAAAAAAAAATTGAGCATACCCACAATTTTTATCAAATTTACATTATAGAAAATTGAGATTTCACCTTTTCTTTCCTTGTCCTACCGACCTACCCTAGACTTGAGAAGATCCGAGAAGCTAAAGATCAATTATGTGTGGCCTTACACACCTTGCGAACAAAATACAAACATTAAAACTTTTTGAGTTTAAAAGTGTCATTTTTTTATTGTAATTTTGATATTTGCTTCTGAATTGAACACAAAAAATTCCAAGGGAAGTGTGACATGCTGGGCAGTGATGGGACTAAGGGCGCTTTTTAAAAGGTTTTTTGGCATCGATGAACATTATATCCCACTAAAAATTACCAGAATAGGAAGCAGAAAATATTTTTATAGATAAGAAATCCCCCAAACCAAGGCATGCAGAAGGAAGAAAAATGTGGGGGAAAAAACTTGCACTGAGTGGAAAGATCTGTTGTATGGTGAAATACTGGGCTGTACTGCAGTGGACTGTGTCTATTGTCCAATGCAATCCAAAGCCATTAATATAGAAAAATGGTCACTGCAGAAGGAAAAATGGTCACAGCAGAATACAGCGCATTTTTTATGCAAATTTCAGCGGTGGGAATTTTGGCCGAAGAGGGCATTTTGCTATCGTGTCACAGAAATGTGACGTGCGTGGCTGAAAAGGTTGAGCTATTCTCACAAATAAATAACTCAATGAACTATAGATTAAAATTTCAAGTATTTGCCTCCAGTTTTACTGCGAATTGCTAAATTTAAGCAATTTCATTGTGAAATTTCAGAATCAAAGGGCACTTACCGGTGGGGCAAATCTATGTCAGTGGTGGGGATTTTGCAGGGGCTGGTGGGCCAAATCCCCACCACTTTAATTTAAAAAAAATGACCTCTGTGCATCAGAAGGGCCACTAAAGGATTATGTAATGGCATCGTAATGCTGTCTAGTTCGTGTTCGTTTATTTTCTACATGAAGTTTCCCTGGAAATTGACTTTCACTGCCACAGTCACTTTCCCTTAAAATTGATATGGGTGGGATTCTGTAAGGATTATATTCTAAAAACTTTACACTTCAACTTCAGAATTGTAGGAAACCAACTGTTGTTAGTGTTGAAGTTAGTGTTAGCCACCCAGTGTTACTAGTCACTTTCCCTTAAAATTGTCATTACCTTAAAGTGTTGGATATGTGATCTGGATGGGATTCTGTAAGGATTATCTTCTAAAAACTTTACACTTCAACTTCAGAATGGTTGGAAACCAACTGTTGTTAGTGTTGATATGGAGGAGTGTAAAAGAAATTTTCATGAAGTGCAAATATGTATTCACTTATTCTTCTAATTGTGCTAAAGCTCAGAAGCATATTCCATAATGACACTTGCATTCTGTACCGTATATACTCGCGTATAAGACGCACTTTTGATACCCAGAATTTGGACCTCTAGAAGGGGTGCGTCTTATACATGGAATATGCCAAATTATCAAAGTTTGCCGGTCAAAATCGCAAAATTCTGAATTTTCATCGCTCTCGCCCACCATTTTGAAACATGCGCCGTCAAGTTCTCGTCTTGCGAGATCACTCGCGAGAGAAGACGTGAACAAGAAAGCCATCATGGCGTCGTATAGACGTAAACAAAGTGTATTCGAGTCAATTTCTTGCCACTTAAGCTGACATACAAGGTAAATTTACCTAAATATGCACTGGAAACATTGGAAATCATGCATCTATTCGTCCGCCATTAAGTGTTTCGGCGCCAGGGAAATTAAGTGCGACTTATACATGGGTTTCACTGGGAGGGGCGTTTTTGGCTCTCAGAAAGGGGTGCGTCTTATACTTGGGGGCGATTTATATCCGAGTATATACGGTACTTCTAATTTCTTCAAACTTACTGTTAATTTTACTATGTAATCATAATTTTATTCTACTTTGTTCATAAATGATCATTCTGTTTATCCTTCATTCAATAAATGATCATTCTGTTCATCCTTCATTCAATAAATGATCATTCTGTTCATCCTTCGTTCAATAAATGATCATTCTGTTCATCCTTCGTTCAATAAATGATCATTCTGTTCATCCTTCATTCAATAAATGATCATTCTGTTCATCCTTCGTTTAATAAATGATCATTCTGTTCATCCTTCGTTCAATAAATGATCATTCTGTTCATCCTTCATTCAATAAATGATCATTCTGTTCATCCTTCGTTCAATAAATGATCATTCTGTTCATCCTTCGTTTAATAAATGATCATTCTGTTCATCCTTCATTCAATAAATGATCATTCTGTTCATCCTTCATTCAATAAATGATCATTCTGTTCATCCTTCTAATAAAGGTCATTCAACCGTGTCATCAGCTGTTCAATGTCAAGCATTGCATTTCACATATTTCACACATTCACAGTTTCCAGCACAGATTTTCTCTTATCTGTACAATTCGCCTGCCAAATTATTCCTTCAGCTGCAAGATTTTATAGAAACACCATGTCAACTGCAATAGTCAATTCAGGTAGGTAAGCCTTATTTCTCTTTAATGTTAGCTATCAATTTAGATATTATATAAACATTCAGTTATTCCATCAGTATTTTTATTAAGCAGCCTTTATCAATTTTCAAATAAGAGCGCGAACTCTCGAGAAGACTCAATATTTTAATGACTCAGCATTTTCTCGTCTCGCTGAGCGATTCTCGAGAATTGAAATGTCGATCATTGTTTGACATGGTGTTCATGTGTTTAATGCTTATAACCGTTACAAAGCACGGGATTGTTGTTTTGTTTAGCTTGATATTATTGTTATTGTGTACTTGCTCCATTGTTCAATTTAAATATCTGTTGATGATAATCCACATTGTATACGGGTCATTCTCAAATCTCGGGACAATTTGCGTCACTCCAGCTCCCTGACATGAATTTGAATGCGATTAATGTCTGAAGCGTCACTCTGCATCTGTTATTCATATTTCTAGTTAGAACCACTGCATTTGTAACAAAATGTCATTCATTAGACCTTTATTTTGTGCATTATGTCCAGGAATCCATGCAAAATCAATGGTTTTTCCCTGTCACTGGACCTGACGAAATCAAGTGTTAATTTTCCTCCTAATGTACCATTTTATTCAAAGTTTCAAGAGAATATACCTTGAATTTGATTGAATTGATACAATAGACGTGTCACTAATTTATGTCAATTTTTTGGTCCACTCCGTTACTTGCCATAGCTTGGTTCGTTATTGTTTTTTATGAGCTATTTTCACTGAATATCATCAGACGCATGTGCGGCATTGTGCGCCATAGTACCACTGCCTTGCAGACTTCATAAAACATGTATTCAATAAATTAAGACATAATATTCATAGAAAATGTTTTTGGTCTCACCAAAATGTCCACTCCGTTTCCTTCATTTCCAAGCTTACCAATGATAGTTTTAAAGAGTGATATATATATTGCTGAGGGTGACAGCTTTTAATAGTCTGCAATTATTTTATCTAATCTCCAAAATAAAACACAGTACCGTAATATGGGGTGAATAGGGACAAGGGGGTGAATAGGAACAGAACCACAAAAACTTTTATTTCTTCAAAAAAACCATAACTTCCCCTTGACATAGAAACGTGGTGGCCTCTCAATAGCACATTTTAATAGTAATAATCAAATATAATAATATGTAATCTCATCTATGTGTATATATATATATATGGGCTAAATAAAATCTGTCTGAGTCTGAGTCTGAGTCTGAGTCTGATTTTTGGCACATTTTTATTAGGCATTGTACTGAATATTTTGACGGGTTTATATAATTTATGCCTGCAGGCAGGTAGGAGCTGCAGCTACTTAAACCTATACCTGCAGAGTTTAGATTTTCAGAAAGTGGTCAAAACTTTTCTTCTGGCACAAAAAGTATAATAGCTACAGACACCAAACTTAGAGGGCACCTTTAATATATAGTTATGAACGTTTCTTTAGAATTTTACTAATGTAGTTAAATTGGCATATATTTTATTCAAAGAAAACCAAGCCACAGGCAATTTTAAGCTAATTTTTGGGTGTCAAGGGACAACAGTAATCATATAATAATCACAGAACCCAAACCAGGGGTGGAGTAATATCAAAAACATCTTTGATATGGCAGTTAGGTAGTTGAAATTTTACTGAAACTGACATAAGTTCTAAATATAGGTTAAAAACTTTACAATTTGTGATAAACATGCATTTACAAGAAATCATGTGAATTCTTAAAGGGATGGGCATAAAAAGAAAAACAATTTTGACCCAGATCAGTTCCAAATAGTTTGAGATGACAAGAACAGTGGGCGAGATATGAGATTCTGCCTCTGTGGTCATGAGTTCAGATTCAAGTCTGCTGCAGAGTTCAAGAAAAAGCCAAAAAATACCTGCTGACGGAAGTGCCACCCTCGGCCATAGGTACTGTTATTATTCAAAACAAATTGAGTTATCATGTATGGGCAACATGAAGTTTTTAAAAATAAAGCTAAATGGTAAAATAAATTGTTGAAGGTCATAAGTGTCAGATCTCGTTCAAGGTCTTGCTGCAAAACACAACTGATCCTGTGAGTTAGGTGGGAGGATAATAGTTTAACTATCGAGTGCATAGGCATTCCACAAATATGGCCGCCAAGGTCACAGATATAGGTCAAGTCCACTCATCATAGACGCCATTCAAGTCTCACTGTGATACATAATCTCTATTAGTTTGGTGATCCTAGTGTCAATGCAAGAGTTATCTTGTACGCAAGCTTTTAACAAATATGGCCTCCAAGGTCACAGCTAGACATGGGTCAAGGTCACTCCTGTAAGAACTCATTCAAGGTCTTGCTATGATACACAATCCCTGTCAATTTCGTGATCCTAGGATCAATACAAATGGGAGTTATCTTGTACACAAGTTTTTCACAAATATGGCCACCAAGGTCACAGATGTAGGTGAAAGTCACTCATGTCCGAACTCATTCGAGGTCTTGCTTTGATACGCAATCCCTGTCAATTTCGTGATCCTAGGATCAATACAAATCGAGTTATCTTGTACACAAGGATGGTGGACCGACACGGACAGACAGATGGACGCCACTGGCCTCTGCAATACCCAGGCCATGTTCATGGCCGAGGGTAAAAACCTACCTAATTTTCATTTAAACTCATTTTCATGATTTTCGGGGCAAATTTTTCTAAATTAGTTTCATCTGCACATTCTGCAATAGATTTAGTCAAGAATCAGTTATCATTAGCAAAATTTGCAGAAAACTGCATTTTTAAAATATTTTTTTGTAATAATTTATCAATTTTTTAAAAATAATGCCTATTTTATAGGAAATAGATTTTCAGATTTATTCAATATAAATTGTTAGCATTTAAAACATGTTTTCTGATGTATATTCACAAATGTCAACCATCTAGACAAGATAGGAAGTAGTGGTTGTGGAAATAAGAGTCTGTCCCCATTCACCCCAAAGTGAGGGGTGAATAGGGACAGCGGTTTTCTGGGCCTAAATAATTGAAAATGTGAGAGATCTTCAAAAGCCTCTAGTAGGGATATTTAGAATTTAGGCCAGGCCATATTTTGACACTATATTTAGAATTCTGAGATGATTTTTACCCATGCTATGACAGAAAAATGCCCAATTTTGTCCCAATTCACCCCATATTAAGGTATTGAGCAAAAAGCAAAAAATCATTCCACTCGTGTTACCGTCCACTCCCGTTACCAGATCATAAGCAAGAAATCGACATTTGGACCAAAAATTCCACTGATATGAGATGAAGTACTTCTGAAAATAATAGTAACATCAATATTTTGTTTTTCAATTTATTGTTGTTCCTACACTCCGTTACCACATTGTCCCCTCCGTTACAGGACATTTTTGCTATACCCTTTGTCCCGAAATTTGAGAATGGCCCATACCTGATAAATGCTTTAGTTTAACTTGTACAAATGTTTTAAAATTGTATAATATCCGGATGTTTAGCTGTGATTTATAGGAAAACACACAAATGAACATTAAAACTACAAGATATCAAAGATATCATAAAAGCCAAAAATTTGATCCATTGCATGATAAAATCTCTCTTGTTTTATCATTGTGCCAATGACAGGACAGTGTCCTAGATTTCTCGAGAAATTCTCGATTCTCGTGCAGCAGATCATGAACATTCTCGAGTGGGAACGAGCGTGATCGTTGGAAACACTAGGTATAAACTTATTGGTCAGATAGCCAGAAATAGCTGTACCATTAACCTTCATCTTCCAGCAGACGTACGACACGGGAATTTTACCATCAGACTGGAACAGAGCCACTGTGACAGCGTTATACAAGAAGGGCAAGAAGACCGACCCAGCCAACTATCGCCCTGTGTCCTTAACATGTATACTCTGCAAAACAATGGAACACATCATCTTCAGCAGCATCGCCAACCACCTAGAAAACAACAACATCCTTGTATTCAAACAGCATGGCTTCCGACCCGGCTTCTCGTGTACAACACAACTAGTAACAGCAATTCATGACTGGGCCAGTGAACTCGAAAACCGAGGCCAATGTGACATCGCACTTCTCGACTTCAGTAAGGCATTCGATTTGGTTTCACACAAGAGGCTGCAACTTAAACTTCACCAATATGGAATCAAAGGAGCAACGAAGAAATGGATATCTGGCTTCCTATCCAACAGGACACAGAACATCGTCGTCAATGGCACATCATCATCAACAGCAAACGTAACATCTGGGGTTCCAAAAGGAACCGTGCTGGGCCCGTTATTATTTCTAATATACATCAACGACATTACGCTTGGATTGGAATCTGAAATTCGATTGTTCGCGGACGACAGCATCCTATATAGACCGATTCGAGCCGCAGATGACCATCAGAAACTACAGCGCGATCTACTTAATCTACAAAAATGGGCTGAGACATGGAAAATGAGCTTCAATGTTCAGAAATGCGCCATCATGTCCTGCAATAAGAAGAAAACTCCATCTATCTTCGACTACAAACTGAATGACGAGACCATCCCTAGAGTGAAAGACCATGATAATGCCATCTTACCTCGGAGTGAAAGTCAGCGAGGACCTTGGCTGGAACAAACATTGTGAACAAGTCATCGCAAAATCATCAAAAGCCTTGGGCATGATCAGAAGGAATCTCTACTCCTGCGAGACAAAGGTGAAGAGCCAAGCATACACAACCCTAGTGCGAC
This sequence comes from Platynereis dumerilii, assembly GCA_026936325.1. NCBI lineage: Eukaryota > Metazoa > Annelida > Polychaeta > Phyllodocida > Nereididae > Platynereis > Platynereis dumerilii. Next base: position 4,053,304 of record JAPTHN010000018.1, on the reverse strand, counting down.
CGAAGCTTGAGTACGCCACCGAAGCGTGGGCTCCCCACACGACTAAATACATCAAAAAGCTGGAGGCAGTGCAAAATAGAGCAGCTCGCTTTTGCCACAGAAACTACGACCGCCATCAAAGTGTCTCGAGCTAGTCAAAAAACTGAAATGAGAAAGCCTTCAGAGAAGACGTCAACTAGCTGACCTAGCACTTTTCTATAAGATCCAGAATAACATCGTTCGGATTCCTTTTCCATCATCTGTCGAGCCGACTCCCCTGCAGTCAACAAGACATAACCACCATCTACACAAGCTAGTGCCACAAGCAACACTGAATGCTTATTAGTATAGCTTCTTTGTACGAACGATTCCTTTGGGGAACAACCTGCCATTAAGGGCAGTGACAGCTATTTATCTATCTATCAAAATGTTTCCAATATATCTTGCTGGCCCCCTAAGTAGGGGATCATGCTGGCCCCATTGGTATGGGATCATTGCCCCTAGTATAGGGGTAACTGGCAGAGTGCTGCCTCGGTACAGGTTGCTGCCCCCTTGACATGGGTCTCTATTCCCAACATTTGAAATTTTTATTTTTTAGGCATGTTGATGCCCAAAATTATTAAACTCAATTTAAATTATATTTGAGACCAAATGATAAGTTGAAAGAGATCAGTGAATAGAATGATCTGCAAAGTTATCAGAAAATTCTGTATGGAAAAATAGCAAAAGTGCACATTTTAAAATCTTCCATGGCAACAATATTACGATATTTTAGTCAAAATTTACAATCACCCTTATTAGTCCAAAATAAACTGGTTGTGACATTGCTGTAATGAACAGCAGATGTGTCATTGCATATTGCAACTTGGCCCTTATTTAGAACAAAAATTAACTTTTTGAGTAGATTGAAGAGTAAAATTTTGAATTATTTGGTTACCATGACAACAATGAAAGTTGATCATGCGATCATACTTCTCTTACAGAGTTGTCAGAATAGCTTATCCATGGTTCAAGTGTCAAAACTGCTCTATTTGTTTAGTCGAATGGTCGACATTCAGACCATCAAAGTGTCACTGACTGCACGAGCACTTGGATCTATCAGATCGTGTTGCTATGATTAATGTTTACATTAGAGTATGAAAGCTGTTACAAAATTCAACTTGACCTTGCCAAGGATTTCCCTCTCTCAAACGCTAATTTAAAGTTGTCATGATTGAAATAAATTTGTACCTTGTTCTGTACACCTTTTTGTATCTGGTGCAGCCTCTAAATATTTTCAAATTGGTCACAATCAGGCAATACAGGTTGGTTTACAAGACACAATAAGAGTTAGGACCGTCTCTTGGTCCCAGTTTGGTGTCACAATCTATTTATAGCTTCACAAATGCAATGACGTCATGGCAACCCAGCCAGACTCTAGGATGGTTTTTCTTTTATTTCTCAGTCCATATTTAGTGTAGGACCATAAAATTTGCACAGAATTATGAAAACTGTGTATTGAACCAGCGCTGATAAGGATATGAGAATGCGTCCATCGATTATGATTTCACTGCCCATGCTAATATGATATTCCGAAAAGACCATGAAAAGTTAAATTTGATGATGATGACAGAAAATAATAGGCTACTGTGAAGATCAGAAACAAATTTATCTTGTGAAAAACACATATAAATATATATTAGAGTGAAATTTTTATTTTTAAAAAGAGATAAATAATTCTGGTATTTTTGAAGCCACTAGTTCCAAAAATAAAAATAAAATAAAATACAGTGATTATTTGAAGAGTGTTGAGCCTTCTTTTTTACATGACAAAGAAAGTACTTTGCCAAAAGGTAATCGTTTTTTAAAAAGTTCACAATAAAATGACATTTTGGAGCGAAACCCTCAGTAGTTTGATAGCTAGGGTTGAAATTGTTATTTTCTTTTCAGTAAGAATCGTTTTTCTGTCAGTGTTGTTTAAGGTTGATTTCACACGTTTATACTCTACTGATATATTTTGTTCAAACTAATAATTTCAAAAAGAAGGTGCTGGCCTATAAAGAGACAGTAAAAATAACATACCCTCCCCCCCCCAAGGGTTCAACATTAGCAGACCTATAGGGAAAGACATGTCCATGCACACAAAATAAATATTTCTTCAGTTTGTATAGGTATAAGCCACGCCAAAGAATTTCAGACTTAACATGATATTTTGTGTAACTTTAGATTTTTTTTAAATGAAAAAAAAAGAGGAAGTTACCCCCCTATAAACACTTTCAAACATAACGTCAACTGGGCACAAGAGGCGGTCCTCTTGCTAAATTGTAAATACACTGTTCACTTTGAACAATCTTACAATATAGGTTTACTGTGCTCAATCAACACACAGTGTTTTGTAAACTCAGTTAATAAGAATATTTCTGATCTGTTGAGATATTTTACATGGATGGTAGTAATTTAATTGTCCTGTTAAAGCACTTCAAAGTTGGGGAATCCCTTTGGAGTTCTCAAAAGAGTTTCATACTCTGTTTAAATACTTATAACGTCATGATCTAAGAATAGATTCAAGTGCTCGTGACTGACTGTATATTTATTACAAGTGGTTGCTATGGTTCAAAAATTTAATTTTAGTTTCTGACAAAATATTTTTTGATAACATAACTATAAATTCCTCACCAGAGACTTTATGTACCAAATTAGAAGAAAAATCACGAAAACTGTCTGGGAACTATGCAGTAAAATGTGTATTTTCTGAGTATTTCAATTTATTATCAAATAGTTACCATGGCAACTAAACTGCGAAGTTGTGCAACAGTTTTCATGAAAGAGATAACTACTTCTGAAAACTTCAGAATGTCCTGGTCACAACGAGCCATCATAAGCCCGGCTGGCTCTCGGTGTCATAAACTTGTCAGAAAAGGACCTTTGGCCGATCAACTTTTGACATTGGTCTCATTAGAACCTCCATCACAGACTATAATTTTTTTAGCTATATTTAGCCCTTCTCCCCTCCAAACAGAAGAAATATTAATTGCAATATCTTTTAAACATCTAGGTTATTGCAGTGATGTCTCATTCAATTCCGCTCATTGTTGGACACAGAATGCATGATACATGTAGAAAAATGCCATTTGAAGATCCTTTATGCCTAACCAAGCATTTGTCATTGCCATGGTTACTATAAACTGTCTTATCAACTATCCAATTCTCTTAATTGTCTCAAAGAAGGTTTATTGGCCTACCCATTAGACATATATACATGTATGTAAAAAAAAAATCATGAACTACAGCTGTCAAGATGACTGATAGATACAAGGTCTAAACAGAGCGTTTTGCTTAAATAATTTTGAGAATTATTTGGTTGCCATAAGCACCAAATATATATTTTTTAATCTCCAAAATAGCAAATCTGTATGACTCCTGCATAAATACACATCTGTACAAAATTTGAACAAAATGTGTCAATATCTAGAGACACAGTGAACAAATGTGCAGATTTTAACCATTTTCTAAGTTTTTGGCATCATATGAAAAAACGGTCATAGAAACCACTTCGCTCACAATAACTTCGTTTGTAAAAATCACGAATTTCTGTTATAAAAAATGTCAAACTGCCATTGATATAGACTTTATGGCTTTTTTAAAACTTTTTTGAAATATTAATTGGTTGCCATAGAAATATAAAACTGGTGGGATATCCAAAATGGCTAAAATGTGTGGCGCTTACATGAGTACACATTTGTGCAAGATATGAATAAGATCCATCAAAATGCAGAAGCACAGTGAATGAAAGTGCAAATTTATGAATTGTTGGTTTTTTCATTGTATGGTTGCCTTGGTAACCATATATCTAAATTGTGCACCAGCTTTCATAAAAAGGGGTATCATATCCAGAAACTACAGGTTTTTACCTTTCAAACGAGCTATCATAAGCCCATCTGGCTCTCGGTGTCACGAAATTTTCAAAAATAGGCCTCTGGCCGCTCATCTACTAAGGTCCAAGCATTGCAGATCATATTATGTAGATTCATAATGCCCAACCAGAGTCAGGCTAGACAGTTACATACTAGGCCATCACCAAATGCTGGGAAAGTCCAGGTTTCTTCAAGACAAAGTTGTGCGAGTTCCTCACACTCAGTTTCTGTTGACAGCTCACTGGAGCTAGGACATTTGCCTACAAGGTGCCAGCACAATGATGGAACTCAGGCAGTCAACCTTCTCACAGCCATAACAGAGACTCTGGATTGGGTTTTGCGTCTCCCCCTCCCTTGACCATTTGACTCTTGAGATCCATGACCCTTTCCAATTTTTCTAATTAAAATTTGAATTCCCAGTCTCTTTCCATGTTTTTTAATTAGCATTCACCATCACTATGGTGAATGGTATTGATTTTGGTCGTATTATTATTTTTCTTCCCTTTTTTTTGGAATTTCAACATGAAAGTTAGTGTATAGATAGTCCTTGATGAGTAGATTAATTTCCCAAAATATTTTTGACCTTGACCTATTTTTCAAGGTCACAGGTCACCTCAAAGTCACTGATTTTGGAGGTCTATCTCCTGAACTAATAAAGATAGAGACACCTGGTCTTCAGTGTTAAGTTAGTAGGCCCCTATTGAACAAATACCAGCCATGAAATTGATCATTTTCGAAAAGGGGTAATTGCCCTAACCCCTTTGAATGAAAACCAGTTTGCGCACAGTTTTGAGAAAACTACAAGCAGCACTTTCATGAAATTATAGCAAAAGGTGCTCTATAGCATGGGCCAATGCAGCAAGAAATGTGGTGAAAATCATGCAAGGGGTTACTGAGATATTCGACTTTCAAAATTAGAATATTTTGCCCAAAAGTGAAAATATTTTCTAACTTTGCTTTGAATGAAGACAACTCAATGAAACTTGGAACATATATAGCCCTGTGGAAGAGGAATATTTTCATTAAACATCCATGACCATGACATCAAGGTCAAGGTCACAGAAAGTGAATGAAAAGGCACGGTAGGTACATTTCACAACTTTTTCAAGCAAGGTTGTTCAATTGTGGTCTATCATTTTCGATCAAGAGTAACTTGAATGATCTAAAGTATATTTGACCTTGTGAAGAAGTTCATCAATTGTCAAGGTCATCACCAGTCAAAGACAGGAAAAATGAAGAAATGAGATAAGTGCAGAATAGAATGAATTAAAGAATAAATTAAGGTCAATATGAAGTCAATATGAATGCCATTATGAATGTCAATATGAATGTCCATATGAATGTCAATATATATGAACGTCAATATGAATGTCAACATGAATGTCAAAATTAATGTCAATATTAGTGTAGATATCAGTGTCATCAGTGTCACTATCAGTGTCATCACTGTCAATTGAAATCAGGGTCAAATGAATGTCAGTGTATGTCAATATGAATATTGATATAAATGTCAATATGAATAATGTCGATAGGAATGTCAATATGAATGTCAAAATGAAGTCAATTCTAGTGTCAATATAAAGAATTAAAGTCAAGTTGATAATCAAGTAAATCCTTGTTTATGGTGAATGCTCATTACTGGTTCACCAGTAATATTGATGTCTAGTTGAATTTTGAATTCTGTGTCCCTCAGCTCTGGATGGGGTTTTATGTCTCCCATGTCCCTCGGCCATTTTACGTTTGAATTCCCTGTCTCCATAGATAGATAGATAGATAGATAGATAGATAGATAGATAGATAGATAGATAGATAGAGAGATAAGAGAGATAGATAGATAGATAGAGAGATATGGTAAGTGCAGGCCTCTAAGCACAGCTCTGGGCACTCTGTGAGAGCTTCTGAGATGGGAGAGAGCGGGAGCCCTCAAAATGTTACACATTTACACCATGTGAGGGATCTTTTACTTGTCCACCATAGACACTGATACACGGGTCTGCCAATTTAACATCTCATCCGAATGATATCCAGCTGGGATTTTGCTCATTAAAGTACACTGAAAATTTCGGGTTCCCCACCCGGGGTTCGAACCCATGCAAAAAAAGATAAACTCGATGAAACCTGGCTTGGAAATAGACAAAATCAAACCCAAGACCCAATATGATAGGCTGAGAGCACTGCCAACTGGGCTAATTATCAAAATATTACTTATAACCTCCCATATAAGTCTGCAAAAATGCATAAAAAATGTTACTATATTCACAAAAATGTGAAATTCATAGTTTCCTGCTGGTATTACACCACCTCTTGTCACTACAACCACGCTGCTTTTAATATGGTTGTATGACATGCACAGAGAGCACAAACCTTACACCATTTTGATAGGATGAGTCATTCTGTCACCAAGGACACATCCTAGTTCATTTTCAATTAAAATATTCTGAATTCATAATAACTAATACGTAGCAATATTATTATATTCTGATAAAAATGAAAACTGGGAGTGTGTTCCTGAAATTGAAAAAGCATCCTTATTATTTTTATTATTTATTTTTCCCAAACACATGCATACAACGAAAATAAGTAAAAAAGTAAAGACTGTGTTTGAGGTGAATGCACACAAGTTAAAAAAAACTGTAACAGGCATAGAGTCGCATGCACACACATTTGATACAAAATAACATAATAAACATAACATAAAATTATTCATAATTCTGTAAATTTCCATGCTGATAGTCTGATGTTATATTAACATAAGTTTATATATATATTACATTAATTGGTCTATTGTATAAAGACACATTATAATATAGCTGCACATACAAACATTATACGCTGCCAGATGTCAAATATTAATCATGTTAGTAGTTACTCAATGTAGTTTTTGTAACCCCTTTTGCAAAAGTACCAACTCTAGTTTTATTTTTTAACCCTTCAGGCAAAGTTATTTGCATTTGGTAATGCCCCAGGAGCCAGGTGCAGAGTTCCAAGTTTCACTACAAAATGATCGGAATGGTTGTAGCTTACAGTGCCGCCTGTAAGTAAGTGAAACGTATGATATTATGCCATTGCATCAATGCTAAACATCCTTCACCAAACTGCTTGTGGTTCCAAGCACAAATTCTGATCCGATGAGAGAAAAACATATTGGGTCATAAAAGCCGATATGTGAGGCATGTTTGATAACAATGGCAGTCAATTTTCTTTGCTGTAGTCGGAGTTAGGTAAGGGTCAAAGTCTTTGATAAGTAAGTGAACCACCCTTCCCAAGGAAATAACATTGGGCCTATGTTGTAAAATTCATATAATAGGCTAACCACTTTCTAAAATCTAAATTTAGTGACTTTGGTTTTAAGTTGCCTATCTTACTGCTGCTCTCTATCTATCACATTAATCCTCATCAGGGCAAAAATAAAGGATGTGAAGCCATATCACCACCCACACTGACACTTTTTTTAAACAAACTTCAGTAGCAAATATCTCAAAACCACAAAAAGTGACAATTTTCACTTGCAAAATTTCTGAAAATTCACCCGTTCTGCTTCAGTGCACTTGGCTAACAAGGTGTATAAAGTCTTGTTCAACAACCAATGAGTCACTCACAGGGAACATTGAAGCAGAAAACATTGTCCTGTACAACACTGGGAGTGCACATGAGGTATATAAACAGATCACTGGCTGTTTACTTGTATATTGGAATTTGAAACGCATTACAGTTATCACTGACCTATCAGGTAAGAGGATAGAGTTGTTTTTGATAACCACTGGAGATTCAGTAGGCTATTTATTAACTCTCATCACCCATTGTATAGGAATTTCTGTATAAATTTATCATTATGAAGGTTAAAATGTATACAGCATACCATGACATTACTTTGTAACCATCCAAAACCTATAGTGTGCTATAGGTCTTTATTGATTAGCAGTTCCAAAAATAGTGTGTAAAAGGCTGTTGTTAGAACCAAGATACATTGTACATTTTGATTCTGTCAAACCGTAAGCTTGGGTAGATGTTGGGTTCAGTGAGCTTGAAAATTATAATTGTAAATTGTAATAACCTTTGAAATGGATATAAATTAGTTTTAAAATATTATCAATGTTTATTTTTTCTTTTTCAGAAGAAAATGGCAGATTCAGTCATTCGCTTCGTCAAGATAATTTTCCTCTTCAATTTTTTCCGATTGGGACTGTCGCGGGAAGTTGGTAACATAGGTAAATTTCTAAGGTCCACAAAGGTTTTAGTATTAATTTATACAGTGCCGCCTGTAAGTAAGTGAAACGCATGACATTGTGCCATTGCATCAATGTTAAACATCCTTAACCAAAATGCTTCTGGAAGGACGAATTCTCATCCGATGAGAGGAAAACATTTTGGGTCATGAAGGCCGATGTGTGAGGCATGTGGGATAAAAATAGCAGCTGATTTTCTTTGCTGTAGTTGGAGTTAGGTATGGGTCAAAGTCTTTGATAAGTAAATGAAACGCAGGCCCAATGTTAAAACATAGGGAAGGGTGGTTCAATTACTTATTCAACGAAAATTCTGTTATTTTGATGTATTATTGTTTTTGAAGTGAATTGTAAGCCCAAGAGGGCTAGGGGCTAGAATGTGAGCCCATTTCACGTAAATAAAGAATTTCTCTCTCTCTCTCTCACTTATCAAAGACTTTGACCCATACCTAACTCCGACTACAGCGAGGAAAATGGGCTGCTATTTTTATCCCACTTGCCTCACACATCGGCCTTTATGACCCACTTTGGTTCCCTTTCATCCGATGAGAATTCATGCCTCCACAAGCAGTTTGGCTGAGGACGTTTAGCATTGATGCAATGGCACAATGTCATGCGTTTCACTTACTTACAGGCGGCACTGTAACAAGGCAACTCAAAATTTATACACTCTATGGACAGTACTGAAAAGTAAAAACAGTATTTATCAAACCAGAGATTTCATTTCCTGTAAAATGTGGCGACCCACTGCCCCTTTTCCGCATCATGTAATCATTCAAGTGGCTAATTTAAAGGTCGATTTACATCATGTTTCACTACAAATTTTGAACAAATGATCAAACAATAAACTTGTGTCACTTTTAAAAAGCTCCTTGTTCAGACTCAGCCTCATTTTTTTTTGCTCGAATATATACATTATAAAAATACAATTTTCAAAAAATTCAATAACCTAGGAGCAAAAGTACCCCTCGAAGGCAAAATTTTGCCGCTGCTGAGGAGCCCCATTGTTAACAAAGCCTATTCAAATATTTACATTAAATGTTTCCTGACAAAGTATTCAATTGATCTTTTAATATATTCCATATATATACACATTAACTTTATGGCTAATTTAGATGCAAGTAGTATTTGTCTTTATAAGTAATTGGTGTTACATGTACATTGTACAATGTATATGCTGGTGGAGTATTCGGTAATGTAAATAATTTTTAGATCAAATTTAAGACATAACGAAAATTTCAATGAAGAACCTTCAAAAATATAAAAAAAAGAAGAATAAAGACCTCTAAGCCCAGTTCTGGGCGCTCGCGAGGGTTGATTGATGACATGGAAGAGATAGCAGGAGTCCTCAACATGTTACACATTTACCCCATGTGAGGGATCTTTTACTTGCCCAGCATAGACACTGATATATCGATGGTGAAAGTGCAAAACCTCGTATGTGAAAAAAAGCCATTTTTCAGAAATTGGAAAAAACTATCACCGATCTTTTTTTATGGTAATGTTTATCAATATGTGAGTTAGGCTCAACTTGATTTATAGAAAGTGACACCCTGTTTTAGCAGAATTTTTTGTCAGAGTCGTTGACCCCTAGCATTGATGTCACCCTCAGATATGATTGAAAATGTTGACTTACTAGGTTTTGCACTTTCACTTTCTTACAAGTTAGTAAGGTGCAAAACCTTGTAACTCGACCATTTATCACATTTTAAAGCAACTTGCAGGATTGAATGTACCTCTAATCTATAGGTAAACAGTAAAAAAAATAAGTTGACCGTGATAAATAACAACAGCTACTTTTAATTAGTGGCTACAATGGCAAGAATGAGGAAAATGACACTTTTTTCAAATTTTTGTGCACGCTCTTTTTCAATAGCCTATATCACCACAATAAATATAGGGAGGTAAAAAATTGTTAAAAAGGAAATTTTCCGTGAGCCCTAAAAAACATACCACAATCACAATTTTTCAAAAAAGGTTGAAATATCCTAAATATGTGCTTCAAAGTTCTGATTTGAGTTACGAGGTTTTGCACTTTCACTTTTTGGAACAAATCGACATACAAGGTTTGGTGAAATCACTCTGTCACAGCTTCCAAAAATAGCAAAGAGGCAAGGTGACGAATTGACAACATGTATTGGATATTGAATTAGTCATTCCACTCAAAATCTAAAAATAGCAAAATTTTGACATACGAGGTTTTGCACTTTCACCATCGATATATACCAACTACTTTAACATTTAAGAGAGCCAATTTAGAATCATATTATACAGTAGTTGCCATTTAAAATTTGATGCATTAGAGTATTTTTTTAAAATTTTGCAGTTCAAGGCCTTGACGTGTCCTCTGTGTTGAAAGGTGGCAAATGGCATCACACTGTCAGTTCAGCACGTGGGATTGCAAGTCAGATGGGATTAAGGTGAGTTATGCGAATATTTTCAAATTTTACCAAACTTTTTCTGAATCCTCGTCACTCGTAAGCTACAATTTATTTCATGAATTCTTGTTCTTCGTCAAACCAGTTGGGGGGAGGGTTGGTCTAGCTGTAGCATGCTGGGCTGCCAATCGCTGGGTCCAGGGTTCGAATCTAGCTCTTGCCGGGTCACCTGGGCCTATGTTGGATGGCTGTTTCAATCATCCTTTGCCTCATGGCCGTGTCCTCCTCCTGTCCTAATTAGCCTACCAAGTCCAATAATACAGGACGTAAAGCCCCAATCATCCATCCATCCATCGTCAAACCAGGGACAAAAGCAGCACACAATATAACACAACATTGCTAATCCCAGCTTGGAGTTTTTCATAGCATTTACTGAACTTACAATAAACATTCATCCGCAGCTCCGGCCAAGAACTGCTCTACATCCAGCCCTCTTCAACGGAACAGGGAATACCATGCGTGGGAAGACCTTTCTCACAAATTTTACGAGAATTTCAGAAATTCGAGCAATGTCAGGAGTTTACGATAGTAAGTGAATTTACATTACACATACAAATTTGTTTTCTAGGTTAAATGGCAGGTAGACATTTCATTTATGAGTTATCAAATTCAATATCATAATAGTGCACCTGTTTTTTTTAAGTCACATCAATTTGTTTTTTTACTAAAACAATTTTAACAGAGCTTGCCTCTATACCCTATCAGCGTGCCTCGGCGGTCCAACATCGGCCCAAAGCTGGTCCGATGCTACTGACATCGGACTGACGCTGGGCCTACGTTTGACCGCCGAGGCATGCTGACAGGCTATTGACTTGATAAGTACAATGTACAAGCTTATCTCCAATTTAAGTTTGTTCTTAATTTTTTGAAAATGTTTTTTTAAATTTCAGGCAGTGAGGGAGTCTTCACAGTTTAAAATAATAACTGGCTACATTGGAGGAGAGCAGAGAGGTATGGAAAATTAAATTTTAGTAAGATGAGCTCTAAAAATAGACTTTCTTCCAATTTATTTTGTGAAAAGCTCTTAACAACAAGAACCCGTATAGCGTACACAGCACAGATTAAGAAGCATTTTTCCACGGTTTGACAAAAGCTAAAGTAACCATAATAAAATCATGGATGTTTTCAGTAATTATTAAATGTATGAGCAACAATGTAGAAACTACAGATTGCATAGATGATAGATGTGCACACCACTTCCAAAAATGGAGTTTTCACAATTAATCTCTATGTGTTTGCAGGTCAACCAGGACCAGGACCAGGACATCCCCGTCCTCCACTTAAACCAGAGACGAGACCACACGTCAAAATTTCAAATTTTTGGGCAACAGATGGTAAATATAGACTAAGAGATTGACAAGCAACTCTGAAACAATTTGACTCAATAATTTCCACATATCGACCTACATGGTATCCACACTTACCACCACCTCTTAAAAAGACTAGAAATTAATATATAATTATGTATTCCTTTATATATGAATTTATTTATTTATATCTAGCTAGACCAACTTTCTTTTGGGGATTTTAGTATTTTTACTACGAAGAAAGACACAATGTTAATCCGTAACATATCAAGAGATTCTAAAATCCACACAATATCTATCATCAAAACAATCATCCAAATTTCTTATTGAAAATGTTACATGTACAACTTTCTTGCGGAAAAGTATATGCTAAAGTTTCACAAAGAACATCCATCTATATATAAGCTTGTATTTCATCAAAGGGAAATATAGGTATCCTTCTGTTTCAGGCTTTACAGTATCTCCACAACGGGTAGAAAATGTTTTCATTCAGCCTTATGCTCACCCGTCCCGCTACATGAAGGCAGAAAATGGCAACATCCGATTTGCAGCACTGAGAGACCATACTTACTGTAAGTAACAAGAGAGTGAAATTTATATTGCATTACCGACCGATTTTAAGCATGGATGATGGGATGATTCGGGCTTTACAGCCTGTATTTATAAACTTGGCTAATTAGGACAGGCGGAAGACACAACAATGAGGCAAAGGATGATTGAAACAGCCATCCAACATAGGATTCGAACCCTTGAATTTTTTTTTTTTTCAATATTTCAAAAAGTATATAATATTTTCCATCAGACCTTTCAAAAGGCACAACTAGACCACATAGCATATAGGCCATATGTGTACCAAACTTTATCCATGTACAAAAAAATTGTACATGCAATAGTGACCGAGTCTTAGCCCGAAAAAAAAAGTATATATTTTTTCTAATATTTTCAAAAAATATGGAATATTTATCCATCAAACCATCAAAAGGCATAACTATAGACCATACAGGCTATATGTGTACCAAATTTCATCCATGTACAAATTGTACATTCAATAGAGGTCGAGCGCTGGCCCGGAAACCATCTATCCACCAGCCGCCCGAACTCCCGCTGGCGGACGGACAACATTTTACCCAAAAGATTACAATACCTTCTTCGAACGTCGTTCGCTGAAGGTAAAAATAGTTACAGCAGATACAGTGTAGACAACAGAGTAAAGGAGAGTCCAAAAATGTGTTGTGAACAGATACATTGTATGACAACAGAGAGTTAAAAATAGTCCTGAACAGATATATTGTATGACAGAGACTAAACAAGGGTTAAAAGTAGTCGTGAACACGCCAAACTACAGAGACTAAACGGGAGTTGAAAATAGTCATGACCATGCTGAACAGATACATTTTATGACAGCAGAGATTTTTTAGCAACATTACCATGAAAACATTAATTTTTTATCCTGCCGTTTAGTATTTTACCTGTACAGTTGTGCATAGCAATATCCACAATTACAACATTTTCTGCAATAATAAACCAAATGTGATGGTGTATTAAAAACAAGCATAAATATATAGTATAAAATACATACAAAGAAGGGACCGTTCAGAATTTATGACTGGGGGGTGGGAGTTTTACCCGAGGGGGTACTAACTTTTCACACGCGTTTCAAGGGGGTATTAATTTCTGACAATACTTCCAAGGGGGGCAAGAAATTTTATTTATTTAGACTTTTTTACACGCAAAAGTCTGCGAAATGACGCGAATCTGTATGCGTTGCGTGACCTTGTGTACCAGTATATACGTGTATATTGCTTTGTATGTCCAGGGGGGTACTAAAAATCCGCGTAAAATTTAAGGAGGTTATCAATTTTTGACGGGAAGTTCCAGCAAAACTCCCACCCGCCAGTCATAAATTCTGAACGGTCCCTAATTGGAATACTACTCTGCAATAATATTTTGCTGATTTTCAGGGAAATTCAAGATGCTGATGTTCCTGAACTTCACCGCTCTGATGCAGGGAGAACTGGAGGAGCATGCTCTCTTCAAGTGTCACAGCCAACCCAGGTTTATTCACACCAATGGCAATACGGTCTCTTTGCTGGTAAAGTGAAATTATTATAAAGGTCCATCGTGGGCAGATTTCCATGACACCTTACTTCATTTTCACTATACAACTGTTTGCGATATAATGATTGTGTAAAGCATAACAAGCATGAATCAACATATTACATATTAAACTTAGACTTTTTTTTGGAAAATACTTGGCAAAAAATTGTAACTATTCGCTGGCCTCTAAAAACTTTTTTGAAAATAATCTTCTATACCTTATGGACTTGCAATGCGTATTAAGATTCGATAACACTTCAAAAACGACTTATTGCCGGTTGCCAATTTACCTTGCCAAAAATTCAGATAACTCGCAACCTTTACAATTAATATTCAGATGGCCCAATCAACGGGGGATAATGCGCCTCAGGGATTAATCCAGACAGAATCCTTCATCCAACATTTCGTGGATCCGTATTCTCGACTTGGCTACTATGAACCGTCTCATCAGAGAGGTAATTCATTGAAATAATCTCCACAAATATTGGGGAACTTTTCAAGCCTCCATGTGGTATGTTATCTATCTATCTACTTTACATAATAAAATATCATTAAATCAAGAATTCGTTCTGTTTACAGGAAAATATGTCACATTCAACCCGACAAGTCGCAAGTTGACATTGACCAACTCCAGAGCCGACAATTCCTGGTTTTACACAAGATCAGTGGAATCCCAAAATTTGAGGCATTCTTATTCAGGTGGCTCTCCTGGGGGTAAGTGTGGAAATAATATTATGTTCTTATTTAATTTCATGACTCCATTAAATTCCATGACTCCATTATGTGAATCAGACATTTGCAATTTCCTTCATGACACCATACCTGACCATTTTGAAAAAAAATTAAATGACGGAGACTTTGGAAGGGTCTTTAAGGATTAGCAGCCAAGAAAATTAATTATAACGTGCAGCTGAAAAGGTTGTCAGTTGAAATCTAAAAGATGTTCAATGACACAAAAAAATCTGACTAAATGGATCTCGCTCAAAATATTTTGTCTTTGACCAAAATCTCGAGAGGAACAAAATTCTTTGATGTCGAAGAATTTAGATGCTTGTCAGTGGGTGGTGCAAGTGTGGACTACATGCTATAAAGTTCTTTCGAAACAGTTTTAATATTTTTGGTCGCCTTGCGCGAGGTCCCCCAATTCTTTAAACAGCTTAAAAAAGGGAAGCTTGTATACGCATGACCATCATAAAAATTTGATGGCATTGACCAATAATTGTTTGGGGTAAAAAAATGATAATCTGGAGACTGTTTGGTGCGGAATGAGATTGGATAATATGTTTGATCCAGAGGTGATGCATCATTTAATCTTCCTATATATTTCCAGGACCCATAGGAGAGTCAGGAATGCGACTTAACAATGGAAGAGGTCCAATTGGACGAAGACCAGTAGGACCAGCTGGATCAGCAGGAAGAAGAGGTGAACCAGGCTATCCTGGACCAATTAGAGGTATGCACGCAATACAACATTATTAAAATGTGAAGTTTATCACTGGAACTCAACAATGTAAAAGTCCTGGAGAGGCAAACTAAGATACATGAAGCTCACTGCGCTTCTCTTGAAAGTCTCTCTCTAATATTTTGGTACAGCCTGCAGCAGGTTGGGTAAAGAAGGTGTCCTTGGATTCAAAAGATACTTGGCTGAAAGAGATTTCCTTTCACCCAAAAGGTACTTGGACTGGGGAGATTTCCTTGAAGTCCAAAATGTACTTGGGTTGCCGAAGATGTCCTTTAAGTTCAAAAGGTACTTGGGCTGGGGGAAATGTCCTTTGATTCAAAGGTACTTGGGCTGGGGGAGATGTCCTTTGACTCAAAGGTACTAGGGCTGGGGGAAATGTCCTTTGACTCAAAAGGTACTTGGGCTGGGGGAGACATCCTTTGATTCAAAAGGTACTTGGGCTGGGGGAGATGTCCTTTGACTCAAAAGGTACTTGGGCTGGGGGAAATGTCCTTTGGTTCAAAAGGTTCCTGGGTGGGGGAATTTCCTTTGATTCAAAAGGTGCTTGGGAGACATCCTTTGATTCAAAGGTACTTGGGCTGGGGGAGATGTCCTTTCACTCAAAAGGTACTTGGGCTGGGGAGATGTCCTTTGATTCAAAATGTGCTTGGGCTGGGGGAGATGTCCTTTCACTCAAAAGGTACTTGGTGTAATGTATTTTTATCTAGTAATTATTTATCTAGTAATTATTTAAAAGAGTATTTGTATAATAGCATTTGTTTGAATAGGAAGATGTAAACTATAAATAGATTCTCAGGTTGATCCCCATAATAGGGTATGGGATCCAACCCCAGCAGCTACCTAGAGGCTGGTTACTAGCCAGTCCTAGGCAGTTAAGCTTGGGCTACTGAAGAGTGTACATGTATATCAATATCTATCTACAATAAACTTGGATTAACAACAACCTGGATCCATAGTCTTCATTGAATATCATCTACCATCTGAGCACCCTAAATACTTAATATGGTGTAGCTCTCCGGATTTTTAACACCAGTGGAATAATTAATAACTTCATCAAATTCATGGAAATTAATTAAAATCTGGACATTCCACTGTGTGGATTCTGGTCCACTCACAGGCCAAGGCCAGACCAGGAAGACTGTTATGGATAGGTTTAGACCATCAAGCTAATTTGTACATGTACATAACAGCTAATAACATTTTCCAATTCTGACAGCTCTGTGCTATACACAATGCCTCTACCATGGATCCAGAAATATATACACAGTTGATGCTGCTGCTCCAAGTTCAACTTCAAGTGAGTTCCAGGTGTTCTACATCGTTTTTTAATCCACAGGCATCTTTATTGTGACTTTATTCATGTGTTCCACACATTTGCTACACTGTGAAGAGTGTATAATTGTCGAAATGATGCATTTTGAAGTCTAGACTGCAGCTCCCAACCTTTTCATGCCCATATTAGGGTCATGAACAGAGCAGACACACAAGTATTGAATGATTTCATCAGATTTTATATCATCAATGGATTAAATCTGAAGTTTGGAAATATTTCTGTGGATTGGGACAATATGAAAGTGATAATTACTGAAGTTTCAAATACAATGGATGCTTGATAACACCTATATCAACCTACATTGGCTATCCAGCCATCTGGCTGCTGCTTCCCTCCAATGCTACAGAGAGCCCTGGATCACTGGTGGTCTAATCTGCATCTATTTTTAGCCACAGAGGCCCCAAATCATCTACCTATGCTATTTTCCTGGATGCTGATGCTGCCTACTGATGCTGCCTGCTACCCCCCCCCCACCCTTGGACCGCTGCAGATTGCACCCCACTTAGGAATGCCCTACCAGGAAACTTCCAGGAATACCCTCTCCTGTGATGTCATTTCATTTTGGGAAAACCCCCTCCTCTCAGTCTGTTTACAAACACTGATCAGCTGAGCTGATGCTACACATGGACTCAACAGATTTCTTTTCTTTTTAAGTTTTAATCTAGATTCGGACTTGGTGTACTTGTGCAGTACATATATGTGGACACTTTATGATTGCAACTGCACAATATGACAATGATTTCAAATTTAATTAATTGACAATTTTACTTCACTTTGTCAGTATTGTGAACTTTGACAATTTTTCAAACACAACTATGAATTTAACAATTTGACATTTCTTCAACCATGCTTCAAGACAACACATAAGGTATTTCATCATTTTGAATGCAGAGTTCTACAATTGACACTTTTGTGCTAACTTTAGAATTTTCACTCTGCAATATTGACTTTTAATTGACTTCCATTCAAATGACTTTGATTGTTTTTACATGCATACTTCATATTGAATGATGATTGTTTAATTTATTGATATTATTCTGAAATTAATGTTGTTTTGATGCTATTGTGCACACATGCTTCACAATGATTTCTGACCATTTTACTTTCAATTTACCAATTTTTGGTGATTGTTCAGCAATGATGACATAGACGTTTTTTTTATGACACATTTTTTTATTAGCCAGTTAGGTTCATCCATCACCATGAATCATCATGTCTGTCAAATCCTTTCCTTACATGCTTTCTCTGCTGCAATAGCATGCATCTGTCTTCTCTTACAATAGAATGACTTTCCTTTCTCCTGTTTAAAATGAACAATAGCATATCTTCTTCAATAGTTTCATAGTTCTTTGGCATACAATATCCATTTCAAATTTTTTGTGAATCATAATATGCAGATTGTGTCTTTAATTTGAAAATTATCAATCAACATTTTCCAATTTTTTTCATTAGTTTTGATCATTATCTGCCAAAATGCCTGAAAATAATTTTATCCTCAATAACAATCAGAGGCCTGAGGCATTCGATGGTGCTAAAGGCAAGGATGCCAGTATTCATTGGCTTCTCTTTAACGATTGGGTGGATGAAGCTAACATCCAAGAAGATGCCCAAAAGGTTGCCAAATTCAAATTAACATTAAAAGGGCAGCCAAGACAATGGTATGAGGACAACAAGGCCTCATTCACAACATTGGCCGTTTTAAAAGCTTCATTTACAGGGGAATACGGCCCCTCCACCTCGCGAGCTGAATATATACGTCAGCTACAGCAAATAAAAATGGAAGCCACTGAATCTGTCGTGGACTTCAAGAAGCGTGTCTTCACCACTGCTTCTAAAGCAGGTCTGAAGGCAGATGTGGAGCTGATGGTTTCAGCCTTTGTGGGTGGGCTACCAGAGTCCATCAGGTCCCACGTGCGCTCCAAGTGTGATGACACCTTGGGACGCCGCGTTGAAGACTGCCAAAGCAGTCCTAATAGATACGCCTGCTGTTCCAGAGGCGACTGCTTATCGTGTGGAGCGACACACGAAGAACATGCAGGAGTTGACCGGAAAGGTTAAGAACTTCATGTTCACGGACAGATCTCGCCGCCCGAGATCGAGAAATCGATCTCAGTCACGAAGTGCTTCGAGGTCTATCAGTCGTGGCCGAGGTAACTTCAGAAATAGAAGGGACCAGACTCCCCGAAAGGATAAACGTGGCAATTCCGGTTCTGCTGACCGCCGAGTCGCATTTCAGGACAAATCAAGGAGTCCTTCTCCTGGTCCGTGCTACTATTGTAGCAAACAAGGCCATTCAGCCACTAACTGTCGTTTGCTTCGCCGTCATCTCCGCGAAGGCAAGTGCAAGGCCTCACATTTTCAATAGGGAATCAGGGTGTAAGCACCAGTACCTCTGATTCCCATGGAAATGTGGATCATTCTAATTGTAATACTTTTAATGTTCATGATTCTTGTAATTCATTTCATACTTGTTCACTTTCTCACCCTTCATGTCAGCATCAATCATCTAGTAGTAGTGTTTGCAGTGAAACAGAATGTGAGAGTCACATTCTGATATTGTTTGTCGTGATGCAAAATCTGCTTCACAAATTGATAATGTTTTGTCTGTATCTAAAGATACAGATTCTCAATCTAGACCTGAGTCTCCTGCTGAGGCAGTTGAGGCCAATCCAATAATGACAGCCATGCCAAAGGATGATGACATGACTATTCAATTGGATTCCAAAAATATGGTTTTAGCACAGCTACCGAATCGCGAGAAGTGCATCTGTCTCGTAGATTCCGGCGCGTCTGATAGTTTTATCTGTGCTACATTTATTGCGCAATCACCATATTTATCAAAATTGCCAAAAATTAGTGTGCCACTCAGAAGGTTTCGAGTTGGCAACGGAGAATTCATTAATTGTTGTTTTGAAATTGAAGTTCCAATCACGATTCAAGGACATCACTTTCTTGTTCGTGCAATGGCATTAGACACCTTAGTGGAATCAATCTTGTGCTTGGTACTCTCCAGCACTTCGAGAAATTGACGCTGTTTTGGAATTTAGGCACAATCGTTTGAAATTTAAACATTCAACATTTCCCATCAGACTGACAAAATCAATCACTTTGAAGCCAAAATTTGTCACCATGGTTTCTGTTGTTGCCAAATTGCCAGCTGCATTAAGAAGTGCAAATCTTTTGTAAGAACTACAAAATTTGCTTCTCAATTTACGGCACTGCATATGCTTTTAAAATTTCACAATGGCTATGCAACACTTCTTGTTACCAATCCTTTGGATCGAGAAGTTACACTTCACAAAGACAAAATATTTGGCAGTATTGATATGCGGTATTTTACACAAATGTACATGAGTGTCATTGCCACCTCCCAAACCAAAGACAATACAACATTGTTTTGTTCTGCACATGCGGAAAGTACAACACCTCAAGATCAAAGCACCAAAGTTACATCTGCAGGTAAGAAATCTATTCCATCCAATATTTCTAGAACTGAATTGTATGACATCAAAAGAAAAGAATATCCATTTCTTGATAAGACTGATCCGCGTCTGAAAATGTTTGATCATGAGATTATTGACCGAGATATTGTTTTTAAGAACTCAGTTTTAGATCCTGATCAGCAGACAAATGTCAAGAAATTACTTCTTAAATACAAAGATGCGTTAAGCCTTCATTCAGAAGTTGGCAATACAAATTTAACAATAGATTTCCAACTTACTGATGAGACACCGTTTTACATCCGTCCGTTCACCATTTCAGCCGCCGAGAAACCCATCATCGATCGTGAACTACAAAAGCTAGTTCAAATGGGAGTTCTCAAAGAAGAACATTCAGCATATTCTTCACCGGTTATGCTGATAAAGAAGCGAGGAACAAGCAATTATCGGGTTGTATCTGATTTCCGCGTTCTCAACGGTAGAATTTTGAAGCGGAACTTGCCATTTCCTCTGGTCAAGGAAGCCATGCAAGCCATAGGACAGTCGCAACCGCAAGTACTGTCTGTTTTAGATCTCAAAGAAGCATATCATTGTTTAAATTTGAGCTCTCGGTGTCAAAATTTCTGTGGTATTTCCTCATATTTTGGCGGAAAATCATACAAATTTCTGAAATTACCAATGGGATTATCGGTGAGTCCTTCGGCATTTCAAACTCATATCAATTCTATTCTCGACTCTATTGACGCTCGAAAGTATTGTGTCGCTATAATGGATGACCTCCTGATTCATAGCAAATCAGTGACGGAACATTATAAACATGTTGAGACCATACTTTCTGCCTTACAGAAGAATGGATTGAAAATTTCTCCGGCGAAAGCCAAATTATTCCGTACACGTGTCGTTTACATGGGTCACGAAGTTCTTGTCGGCAAATCTAAACAAGGCATTCGTCCTTTGCGAGACCGAACTGAAGCTATCCGAAAGCTTCCAGTTCCTCGGACAAAGAGACAATTGAAAGGCCTGATAGGTAAAGTGACATATTTAGCTATGTTCCTCCCAAAACTTCAGCTCTTGTTACAGCCACTCCACAAGATCTCGAGTAAGAAAGCTGACTTTATTTGGGGTAATGAACAACAAGCTTCATATGACGCAATTTTACAATTATTGGTGAAACCACCAATTCTGTCTTTGCCAAGAAACTCCGGCTTATTCCGTCTTTATGTCGATACGTCAAAAATCGGCGTCGGAGCCTCACTTTGGCAGATACAGAATGGCCAGAAAGACTTTGGCATATTTTTCAAAAGCATTGCCAAAAGCTGCCCAACACTGTGGTATCAGTGAACTTGAGCTCACAGGAATTTATATTGCTGTGTCAGCCTTCAGATACATATTAAAAGGCACTTCCTTTGAAGTGTACACTGACCATGCAAGTATTCCTCAAATCATGAAAGCCAAGTCCGAACCGACAACTGATCGTCTAAAACGATTGAGAAATTGTCATCTTATTCTATCAAAATTGGTTTCCGTAAAGGAACCTCCATGGTCATAGCAGATTATCTGTCCAGGAACCCTCAAAACACGGAACCATATGTTCCAGATGAGATTGCATTCCCTATGTTGACTCGCAAGGCAGCAACGTCTCAGGGAATACAGATTCCTACTGTTCGTGAAACTGTGGACAGACAAACTTCCAAACAGGTGTACAGACCTAATGCTCCAGGTCTACCAGCTGCTGCTGCTCCAGCTCCTGCTCCAGCTCCTGAAGCTCCAGCTGCAGAAGCTCCAGCTCCTGCACTTCCTATGCCACCTGTCGAAGCGCCACCTGCACCTC
Source organism: Platynereis dumerilii (assembly GCA_026936325.1). Taxonomy (NCBI): domain Eukaryota; kingdom Metazoa; phylum Annelida; class Polychaeta; order Phyllodocida; family Nereididae; genus Platynereis; species Platynereis dumerilii. Next base: position 4,031,301 of record JAPTHN010000018.1, on the reverse strand, counting down.
CAGTTCCACCGGTACAGAGGCCACCTGCCAGACAACAGGTTCATCAGCCAGCTCCTGCACCACGTCCAATGGGACCATTGACGTTGGTACCACCTGTTGCTCCACGAATGGCACCACCTCCTCTTACCCGTGAAGATGTTACAGAAACTCATACGCAGCCTTCACCTGCATTGCTCAGGAAGCAACTTCCTTTGAATCTAGACGCAGATGAAGCAATGACAAGGCATCTTCCCAAACAATCTGAAATCGATAGATTGCTAAAGAAGCTTGACCAGTCACGTTTGCAAAATCTACATTTACCGTATGATAAACGTGAATTGGCCAAATTACAAGCACAATGTCCAAATTTTTAAGACATTTATGCTTTTATTACTGAGGGAATTTTGCCAGCTCCAAAGATAGCTGCGAAACGAATATTGAGTCAATCAGAGCACTTTATTATAGTCGACCAAATTCTATTTAGGCTACCAACTCGTGACTCAGATGATTTGACTGTAGCAATTCCACAAGCAATTGTTCATGAAATTTTATTTATGTATCATGATAGCTTGTTAGCTTGCCATCAAGGTATTGCTCGGGTTACTGCAACTTTGAAACAGAAGTTTTATTTCCCCGAATGCATCAGATGGTAACCAATTACATTAAGTCATGTCAAGTCTGTCAAGCACGTAAGTCACCTGTTGACAATGAAAGACCTTTTCATTTAAACATACCAGTGAATTATGTCCTTTTGAAACTGTTCACTGTGACTTGAAGGTGATGCCCCCTTCTTCTAAGAACCATAAGTACATCCTAACTTTGGTTTGCAACATCACGAGATACGTGGTATTAGTCGCACTTACAAATAAGATGCTAAGACTGTAGCAGAAGCTATTCTTGAAAGATGTATCTTTCAATTTGGCCCGTTTAAGGAGTTCGTTTCTGATCAAGGCAAAGAATGGGATAATTCTGTTATCTCTTACATATTTGCTGCTTTAAAGATCAAGCAACGATTTGTCTCTGTGGGCAACCACAAATCCAACAAGTCAGAAAGGTTTATAGCAACAGTTTCACAACTGCTTACGTCATATTTGACAAATAATGGACGTAACTGGCACTTGTTCTAATTCTGTTGCATATTCTTATAATTCCTTTGCCAGCCCAACTCTTAACATTATATACCATTTTACTTAGTCTATTTAAGACACCCTCCAACTGTGTTTGCCTGTCAGCCCGTCACACAGGTATCACATGGTTGCCAGGATTATGTACAATTGTTAAAGGCTCGATTGAGACTGTTGGAAAATTGATGTTGGATGTGCAAGCACAACTCCAACACAAGCAAGCAGCGCAAAACAAGAAAGTCAAGAACCCTCCAACATTTCAAGCTGGAATGCTTGTTTATGTTTTAGCGCCAAGTGCTAGCTCGCTTCAGATAGCTTCAAGAAAGCTACGACTGGATTATGTAGGTCCCTTCATTGTCAAGGAAATGTTGGACCAATCACATGTCATTTTACAGACTTTGGATAATAAGCAAGTGAATACAATTATCCATGTCTGTCGGCTCAAACCAGCCTGGATAAGGTGTGGGCAAGAAGTTGTCAACAACATTGCAGATCTGAAGAAGCACAATCCTCAGATGCAACAATTACTGACAACAATTCAAGACCATGTTGACCAGAATAATGGTTTTCTTGCCATTTGGCCCTTGTCCAAACAAGAAACTTCAAGATTGGCGCAGCACAAGCCTGCCCTATCTCCTGCATTTTATTCTATTCTTAAGTGCAGATTTAAATTGGGAGAACTCCAATTTCTCCTGAATACTAAGAATCATATTTCTCACAATTTATGGTCTCTTTACAGCAGTCACCTCAAGCTGCTTGTGAATTGGAAACTCTTGTATGTGAATCCAAAATCCCTGTGACTGGGTCACACTCAAGATTTCTACAAGTTCTTACTTCCTAAGTCGGATCTTTAGCCTTATACTTTTGCCACTGTTTGATTATTGAAAGTTCTATTGTTACCTATTTCCTCTAGTATGAGAATAGGCTTTATCTATATGAACTGTTAGCGCTCATATGTCTTACTTACAACCATCTTTTACTTTTAGATCCCTTGGATCCACCCTGGTGCACCACATTTTGTATATATATCAGTTATATATCATGTGTTTCAAGTTACTGTATTACACTAGACCGCTACAATTTATGGTCTACACAGTTGCTTTACTCAAGTTTGTTTATTATTTCACTCAAGTAGTGATCGAATTCAGAAGAATTCATTTCAAAATGGTTATCTCAATTAATGTTTGTTACATTAAATTTTATGCGTATTGCTACAGGTGATACTTATCAATTCACTCACCTATTTCTTTTATGAAATTGAAAATTTAGCCAACATGTTGCTTAGAATTTTGTTTGACTTTCACTCATTAATGTTGGATTCAGTTTTCTGACATTGATAGTTACTCTTTTACATGTGAAATCAAGTTTACCTCTGTAATTTTACAGTCATAACTTTCTTACTTCATGTATTTTGTACTCAAAAAGTACATCTCAATTGTGTTGAATCACTTTTACACTTCTAGTGTTCGTCACAATTATTGGCATTTTTATACATTGCTCTTCAAACTACTCTACATGTAGTGTTACCATATCACAAGTGATATATTGTTTCTATGCGAAATTTTACATTGATTGATCGATCAGTTTGATCAACTTATTTTAAAATTTTATCATCATTTCATTCCTCATTCTCTCATTCCTCATCTCATTATACATGACTGTTTTTGTATGTTTACTTGCAATTCCAAAATCAGAATGACTTCATTAGTAGAATTTTCTTTTCCAAATTATGAAATTTCATTAATATAAATGTTTTATTCAAAATTATTTTCATTCATATTCTTAATTTTGAATACCTGAAGCAAATCAATTGCTCCATTTATCCTACTATAACAGAAATGAAATTCCGAATATTGTTCATTCTTCTTTAAAATCTCTCTTTCTATTCTTCTCTTTTTCTTGCTATCCTTCTAAACTCTCTTTGACAGATATATCATTTCATCATTATATTGATTACTATTGACTTAGAAAACGTTCTCAGTTACCTTTTTATTGCTTACTATGTTTTTTTAAAAATATATTCTGTATGTTAGTCCTATATGAGTATTTCTATGTGACATATAATCACATTGATGTGATGTATTTGTAGTCCAAATTATTGCATTCTCTGTTTATATGTCAGTATATTTTTACGTGTATTGTATGTTCGAGTTCATACAGCATGTTTACTTATAATTTGTATATGTTTTATACTGTTTTATGAAAGACTTATTCAGTCTTATTTTTTGTACAGCTAATTTCCTGTATTTTTTTAAGTGGTAATGTTGTTAGTTTATGGTTTTAAACTTATTTTAGTTTGTTTGTAGTGTAAAATTTATGAAAAGTTGTTATCCATGCTAAATTTTTACAAATTTTAACCTAAAGCATGTAATGTAATATGTAATTTAATCTGAATCTCAAGAAATCAAGTATCATATTGAAAATTTTTCTGAAATTGAAAATTATTAACTTTTAAATTATATTGTAAAATTTTCTTAAATACCTGAAGCATGTAATGTATTTTTATCTAGTAATTATTTATCTAGTAATTATTTAAAAGAGTATTTGTATAATAGCATTTGTTTGAATAGGAAATGTAAACTATAAATATATTCTCAGGTTGATCCCCATAATAGGGTATGGGATCCAACCCCAGCAGCTACCTAGAGGCTGGTTACTAGCCAGTCCTAGGCAGTTAAGCTTTGGCTACTGAAGTGTACATGTATATCAATATCTATCTACAATAAACTTGGATTAACAACAACCTGGATCCATAGTCTTCATTGAATATCATCTACCATCTGAGCACCCTAAATACTTAATATTGTGATGGAGGAAATGTCCTTTGATTCAAAAGGTACTTGGCTGGGGAGACATCCTTTGCTTCAAAGGTACTTGGGCTGGGGAGATGTCCTTTGATTCAAAAGGTACTTGGCTGGGGGAGATGTCCTTTGATTCAAAGGTACTTGGGCTGGGGGAGATGTCCTTTGATTCAAAAGGTACTTGGGCTGGGGGAGATGTCCTTTGATTCAAAAGGTACTTGGGATGGGGGAGATGTCCTCTGATTCAAAAGGTACTTGGGCTGGGGGAAATGTCCTTTGGTTCAAAAGGTTCCAGGGTGGGGGAATTTCCTTTGATTCAAAAGGTGCTTGGGTTGGGGAGACGTCCTCTGATTCAAAAGGTACTTGGACTGGGGAGATGTCCTTTGATTCAAAATGTACTTGGGTTGGGGAAGATGTCCCTTGATTCAAAATGTACTTGGCTGCAGGAGATGTCCTTTCACTCAAAAGGTACTTGGGCCCTCGGTTCAAATGTTGCTTGTCTAAGAGAGATTCCTTTGGTTCAAATGGTACATGGCTAAGACAGAAGTTCTTTGATTCAAATGGTTCTTGGGTAAGAGAGACGTCCTTTGGTTCAAATGGTACTTTGGCAGAAAGAGGACCTTTGATTCAAGCGGTGTATGGCTAAAGGGAGAATTGGCATTTTACAGATAAAACAATTTTATAAAATTAATTTTTCACTTTTCATCCCATTTCTTCAGGTAATCCAGGTATTTATTTGGAAGCGCGGGGACAACCTGGCTACCACGGGGAAGAACCACGACCATACCGTTATCCAGTGAGGGGGAGAGGAGGACCTGGATCCAAAGAGCCAATATCATACCCAGGACCATTTGCAGGCACGCCCGGACCATCTGTCTCTTCTTGTCAGCCTGGGGTGTACAATCAGCATCAAGGAAGTCCTGGACAGGTCTAATATTCACTATGGCATTTATCAACAGCTCCCGTCCAACATGATGACTCCAGCTTTTGCAGTGAATTTTAAGATGCTTCAAATTGTAGACAGCAATGTTCTTAAAACATTCATTAGTTGTTTGGCACAATACGATTTATACAATTTGATTGAAATTTTAAAAGCGTTTTTGGCTTTGATAAACGTATGCAGTGTTTTCATTAATATAAATTAAGCTAACACTAATCCGATAAAAGGCCAGACATAATTGATTTTTAGCTTCTTAGATCAAAATTGACCGACCAGATTTCTGCCTTAAAAAAAAAGTTGTGACTTTACCCACATTTGTTATTTAATTGACATAAAAAAAAGAAGAAATTACAGCTTTTTTTCTGTCCTACTGCCCGACCCAAGAAAAAGTGCCTCGAAAACATCCGATAAGCTAAAGATCAGTCATGTCTGGCCTAAGATACAGTGCACATTTTTCAGTATTATTAGAATTCCATAGTTTTTGCTACATTTTATATTTATTTTAAAATTTTGATGATATCCTGTTACTTATACATTTGCAATGACAAATAAATTCTAAAATTTATGATTCTTACACAATGGTGTGTTTGTTACTAACTACATACTATAGTGAACAACTTTTAACAAGCATCCTCGGATACAATGGCTGGTTAATCCTGGAAAGTAGAATGTGTGATTTGCAGCATGGAGAGCGTCTGAGGCAAAAATTATGAGTGTAGGAACAATGGAACTGGAGCTAGAGGTATAGTAACGGTGATGTCTGCGCGAACTAGATTCTCTTGACGTGAGGGTATAGCAATGAAGTATAGGTGCAACTTGCTGCAGTGAGCATTGCGCAAGTGTTCGAGTAGAAGGTGACAGCAGACACTAGTGTCTAACAGAGTCGTTGCCCATATAGAGTTAAAGGCCGACAAATTCATAATGTGGAATACTTGTACCAAATTTCATAACTCTAAAATAAGCGGAATATTAAGGTCACAAAAGGACTGTTCAAGAATGACGAAAGATGGCTGCCAAAATGGCCTACATCTTGAATTTATCGTCATGTTCCCAATCAGTACCCACAGGCGTAGACATGACTACTATTATAAAGTTCGGAAAGGTCAAAGGGGGACCAGGGTATATATATAGTAGTGACATGAACCAAATTTTATAACTCTTTAGTGAATATTAAGGTCACATTTGGCTGTCCAGGAATGAAGAAAGATGGCTGCTAAAATGCCCGCTATCTCAGTTGTCTCGACAGGTAGGCTACTCAATAAAATGGTTTTTTACTAGTTACAGCAGGTGCACACCTAACTGGTCATTCTTCTGCCTTCAGCATATAACTAGCAAAAAAAAATTTTTTTGCGAGGACACCCCCCGATGACCCCCCCCCCCAGGACTTGTAAAATCTAAATTTTTAAAATTACCTCCTTCCGAGGTGACCCCCAGCCTAGAAATATAACTAGCAAAAATTAAAATTTCTGCAAGTACCCCCCCCAGATGTGACCCCCCGGGCCTTTTATAGAATATAAAATTTAATATCTCCCCCAGGTGACCCAACCTATCTAGCAGAAATAAAAAAAAAATTTTATGCGAGTACCCCCCCCTGAGGTGACCCCCTCGGACTTGTAAAATCCAAATTTAAAATTAAAATTACCTCCCTCCGAGGTAAATATAACTAGCCAAAAAAAAAAAAAATTTCTGCAAGCTCCCCCTGGATGTGACCCCCCCCCCCGGCCCTTGTATAGAATATAAAATTAAAAACTCCCCCGAGGTGACCCCAGCCTAGCAAAAACAAAATTTCTGCAAGCACCCCCTGGATGTGACATCCCCGGGCCTTGTATAGAATACAAGCATCCTCGGATACAATGGCTGGTTAGTCCAATGGGGTAGTATAAGGTGGCTTTGGGGTGTGGCTAAGTGGCTGAGGCAGAAATATGTGGTGTAGGTAGTAAATGACAGTTGGCTTGGTAGAGCAGCTAGTTGTGTTAGCTTGTATGGATGGCCTATGCCCAAAAAGTTAAGCATGTGGTAAGTCAGTGAGAAACTGAGGGCAGTAATTACTCCAAATATCACCAGAGGAGCTGCTGTTTGGGATGTAGTGTAAATGGAGAGGTGCAGGGTGTGCAGAGGCCCATGCGAGAATGATGGATACACGTGGACGTGCGGATACCGTCAAAGGGATTGCCTTTGATATGGTGGCAGCTGATAAGATATAGGAAACTATGTCATGTTATTGACTCTGTGCACAGTGAGCGTATGGTCAACGGGCACATCAATGTGGCTGCACACATGGTTGATAGGCATTGACAGCAGACAGCAGGAATGTCATCGGTATGCCAGTAAGCGATGCATCGGTAACTTCTTATCAATTGATACGTATTGTTAGGACAGTTGACCTTACGGATATGTATCACCATCAAATTTTCCAAAAGTTTTAGCTGCTATAGTAATATGCTGCTGCGGAGTGTGTCTGTGGATTGAGAATTATGCTCTGTCCTATTCATAAGAGTAGAGTGCTAGGCGAGTATTGATGGAAGGAATATAGTACAATGTCTAAACGCTATTTAGGAGATGTATTTGTCCTACTGCAATGAAATTGTTGAGCTTGCCTCGATAACTGCTCATATAGTGAGATTGATACATATCAAATATTGATAAGTTGCATGTTGATAATCGTATTGACGACAAGTCCGCAGCGATGAGATTCCTAGCAGACATTTGTGTTGTACAAAGTCGCTGCCTGTAATAGACATGTAGGCCGACAATAGGTAGTGGTATTGTAGATTTCCTCGAGCACTGACCATGGTGCAACATTATGTAGGTATGCGGAGAACGGTGCAAGTGGTGATGTCAGTACAGTGACCGGAATATTGTTACGTGCAGTGTATGGTATTAGTGATATTGGCGTATGATGTTTGGTATCAGCTGGTACAATTGGGTAGAGGAAGAGATAACACGTATGGTTAAAATGTGAAAGTTTTATTCAAAAGTAAAAAAGCTATGTAACATAACAATCTACAGGAATGTATCTGCTCAGCAGGTACTTGAAAAACGTCTGATCGAGATTATAATACATGGTACAGTGTAAATACTAACTATGTATAATACTGGTCCTGACAAGGACATAAGTCGAGGTAAAAGTAGCATATAAAGGCTACACATATAATACTGGACTAGATTTAACAAGTGCGAAACAGTTGTGTATCATTTGTGATATAATGTTGATGGTAGTCCGGTAGTTGAGTTGTCTAGTTGATGTATATTACAGGGATGTGTTAAGTACAGAGTTATATAGCGTAGTGTTAAAAACATACAAATGATACATTGGATATATAGCTGTTGATGAATTAGCTGGATTACCTGGAATGTTGACGGGATAGTTGTACAAGGGCAAGGGTATAGTTTATGCTAAAAACAACAATGCTGGGATATATATGTGCATAGTATACGAGTGACTGGATCGAAGCCAGTGGTATTAGATCTATGTGTGAGATCTTATAAATAAACATTAAATGTAAGTGAGAGTTGTACATTTAGCACTGGTTGTGCTTGAGAGATTTATTAATATGGCATAGCAATGAACAAGGTAATTTTGAATGGTATAGGTGCATCACAGTGATTATGTGTGACATACGTCTTAGCTAGCGATATTGTTGAAAACTACAGTACTCTGATACTATTACATAGCCAGCGGGGTAAAAACAGAATACAAAGGCATCTAGTGCAGTATAGTTCTACGAGATCTAGGCAAGTGGTTAAGTATACAATAGTGAGTGTTGGATGTGAGGTTGGCTGGAATGGTTATAGAATGGTATACAATAGTGAGTGTTGGATGTGAGGTTGGCTGGAATGGTTATAGAATGTCATATAAGGGCAACGCCGAGGTTATGTGATGACCTGTTGGATGAGATACATATGGCAAGGTTTATAAGGCAGATGTGGTATATATACAGTAAATGTAATATGAGATCCAGTTACACAGTTAACTTAAGTGTTGTATGACACATCAAGGAGAGATTCTAAATAACTTACTAATAGTATATACATGCAATACACAAAGGCACCTAGTGCAGTAGAGTTCTACTGGTTATTATAGTACATATAGGAACATCAATACAGTAAGTCATAGCGTGCCTGTGGTGCTTAGCTTAGCATCCAAGGTACAGTGGAGAAGTTTTGATTGCAATGTTAACATATATATATAAGGCTTAAAAGGTGATATATAAGACAGGAATACACACATATAAATACATGAATAACATAACTAGATGCAGTTAATATTTATAGGTAGAGTGACGCAGTTCTACATTTTTGAACCATCTAGGTTACGTGAGCACAAAGCACTTGAGCGATATAGTCAAGTGTAGTTCATATGGGGAAAAGGCATTGCGGTGAGCATGTTTAGTAATCGTAAGGCACATATGGTGCATGCTATGTATTCGTGCAGTATTGGAATGTTATGAGATAGCATTATGAGTAATACTGGATTATAGAAACAATTGCTGCATTACATAGTTAAAACAATATGATGTAGACAGTTATTATGGTAATCACATAGTAGCAGCTATTTGGTTAAAGGCTGTAGACATGAGTTCTGCTTTAAGGCATGGTGGTAACAGTAACATGGGGACGTTACATAAGATATATGTTATACTGGTATGGACTTATTGACTAGGCAGCTATCAGCGGGCTACATCATGTGGTGTTTGGTTTCGGCTACTTCATTCGATTGCCATGATGTGTTGGCCACGGAGCGTGATGGTTGCAGCGAGCGGCATCCTGTTTAGGAATAGGGTTTCCATGTTATCTTGGTCCTCCAGGTCTAGAAATTCTTGGATCACGATGGCGTCTACAGTATATTCCTCACCTTCGTCGTCAGACAGGCAATACTGTTGGTTGTCCGCATCGTAGTAGGCCCCAATGATTGTTTTAGCGACGTCAACGTCTGGCATGATGGTGGGCTGTAAGTAGAGGTTGAGAGAGTTTAGTACATAATGCTGATGTTTTACATAGTATTGCAAGGCATGGTACAGTGCCGCCTGTACGTAAGGGTAACGCATGAAGTGATGCTATTGTATCAATGCTAAACATCCTCAGTATAATTGCTTGGCGTAGCATGAATTATCATCCGATAAGAGGGAAACAGATTGGGTCATAAAGGCTGATATGTGAAGCATGTGGGGTAACAATGGTAGCCAATTTTCTTTGCTGGAGTAGGAGTTAGGTGTGGGGCAAAGTCTTGGATGAGTAAGTGAAACATAGGCCCAATGTTATTTAATAGGAAAGGGTGGTGCACTCACTTATCTAGAACTTTGACCCATACCTAATGCCAACTACAGCGGAGAGAACTGGCTGCCAATTTGATCCAGTATACCTCACATATCAGCCATTATGACTCAATATGTTTCCGTCCCGTTGGATGAGAACTCATGCCTCCATAAGCGGTTTGTTTGAGGATGTTTAGCATTGATACTACGGCACAATGTCATGCGTTTCACTTACTTACAGGCGGCACTGTATGTGCAAGCGCATGAGCATATTATTAGCACAGGATAACATATGTGGGCCCTTTGTCGTAGTCTCACATGCACAAGGCAAGAGTGAATAAGCTGTGCAGTGCCGGCGTTACATCTATGGTATAAGGCTATTGAGATGATAGGCAATTGTGTGATTATGTAGACTTTGGAGTAATTGCAGCTTTAAATGTTATATGATAGGTATATGAAAGTTATGGAAAGTATTAATAGTATAGGGTTTACTGGAGTATTCAAATGCTGTGTACATGATGTGCAAATGACATGGCTGAGATATTGACATTTTAAGACTTATATGTGGACTTACAGTGATCACGGTGTGACGAGTGGTATTGCCCCTCGGACGGCCATTGTACGATGACATGGTGACGTGGGTAAACCGGTACGCATTGCCAATTGTTGGGTCGTAATTAGCTTGCTGGCGCCAAAGTGCCATATCTAGACGGCCTGTCTGGTCTTGGATGACAATGTTGGCGACTTCGACTTGTTTGCCATTGGCAGTCACGAGGTTCGGTGCGTTGAGCTGTAAGGGAGAACATGTTCATTAGTACATAGAATATATTTGGCCTTGTGTACATATATGAGTGCAGGGTAGGCTATTGATATTTCTATAGGTTAATTGCAGTAGCAGAAAGTAATTGAGCTGTTTTAAGTGGTTAGAGGGCAAGTTTGAGCTCATTTCTGTGCAGCAGGTCACATATGACTACCCTATTTTTATTATGGCATCCTTAATTGGTCTGTTTATTGATTTTTTTTTGGGCCATTTGGGCATCCTGGCTTCTCCACCCCTGTTGAGGCAGGCAAAAGATAATTGCCCTTAATTATTCCCTTTGATCTCGGATTAATCGCCCCAGGAGGTGCTTGTCACGCAATCAAAAGATCATCATCACTGTCAAGCAATCACATTTATGAAAATTTGTTTATCAACCAAGGTCAGTTAATTTTCTGACACACTACAAAATGTTTTAATGCAAAGAAATATTTTCATATTTGGGTGAATTATAGAATAAGTCACAATCGCTCTATTATGTAATGTTACTATTCATGTCTACCTTTTTTAATACATAACTGCATAAACTAATAATATGTTTAAAAATTTGGATTATTACCATGTTGTGTATTTTTTATTCACAACATTTCAAAATCTTTATCAACAAAAATTCATGTTTAGTTGCTGTAACATTACAAAAATGTGTTTATCAATAATACTTAATACAAATATTTGTGAGAGTTAAAAATTTTAATTTTGTCAAAATTATTTCTTTAGGTAATCTGTTCACTTATCATGTCTGTCACTTTAAAGTCAATGACTCAGCATTTGCCTGTTTTTCTGAAGAAAAAAAACTGAAGTGGTTTGGTGATATGGCTTTCAGTCATGTGTTTTTGCACTGATACTTTTTTTCTTGAAACTGTTAGCTGGTATAAATAACGTAGACTTCAAGGAGAGACCGTGACAATTTTGATAGCCATATCGTAATGTCCGATCTATGGATCAGCATTGCGCAACGTTGGGTATGCATAGTATTGGCCTATTGGTCATTCTGTAGCTCACTGTTCAGTAAGTTTCCTTTAAATACTGGGCTCATTCAAGTCACCAGCATTGTCATTCTGATCAGTCACCTTGATTTTACAGAGAAATAAGCATAATGTTTGTTATCCTGATGATCCAGTTCCACGCAACGTGTGCTTTGTTTCTTTCACCTTGCAGTGGAATGTTCCATTGTGTTATAGGAGGGACATTGTCAGGCAGTATAATGCAATGGAACAGTCCAGTGTGGGGCCGCAGGTATACATTTATGGGTCATTCAAAGGGGCTGAAGATGTGAACTCTGAAGACTTCTGTCAAGTAAAATGAGGTTTAACTAGGCCTATAGATCACATACATGGGGTTCAAATGCACGCGTACTAATGCATTTCCTGTAAATATTGAAAACAAGAAAAGCTATTGCAAAAAGTACAAGGATAACTAAAAATAGCTTATCTCCACCCATATTTGTTCATAGCATTGCGTAAAATACCCAAGGTCTGCCTTTTGGAGGCCTGAATGCAGTGAGAATCTAAAACACTGTATAATTCAGGGAAAAAGAAAAACAGGAAAGATAAATTGTTTTCAAATGCAGTGTAATGAGTATCACTGGAGCTTTCGATTAAATACATGAAACTTTACAGCAAAGATGCCTTTCAAAGTTGTAGTGCTTTTTGAAATTTGAGTAGCTGAAATGTTTGCTATTGATGAAACAAATGCTTTTTTTTTTTGTCTCAGGAAGAAGTTCCACTTTTTTAGTCTCAGGAACTAGTTCCTAGAGTTTATACAATTTTTTAAGCTTAAAAGTTTTAATATTATTGTGTTGATCTTACAACAATGTCACGAAGATTCCAGGTGATTGGAAATGCAAGAGATGTTAGAATTGTGGCTGGTGCTATTTTATTCATTATTTAGACCCAAATAAATATACACAAAGAAACGAGGTACAAAAAAAATTGTTGAGTATTTTTGTATTTGCCTACTGTCTATCTTTACATGACAACCTCAGTACCTTCTTGTTTCAGAATTTCTCCATCATTGACAAGGAGCAAAATCTGGCAAGAACAAATATTGGAAATGGTTATCCATGAAATGCACACTGTAATTAGAATTATAGATTTTTTTTGTTACCCCTAATGTTTCTGTTGAAGACTACAACAATTGGGCTCTGTCTCGTTCAAACCTGGTAGGCCTCACCTGTCATGCAACATTTAACTCCACAGTGACATCTTATCACACCTGTTGATTTTTAAATTTTGTGTGTAGACCAGAACTCAGTAATCCTTGTCTTGGTAATTCTAAAAAAGTGAATCTTGTCTCTCATCTTCTTTGTAATTCTTTGCATTGTCATTTTCTAAAGTTTTCAGTATGTTTGCCATGCACAAATTTATAACCAATTTACCTCTGATTGACTATATCAACTGACAAAATTACATGACTCAGTCAACAGCCAAACACCCCTGTTGTTAGCTAAAATACCATTTTTAATCACAATCTTTCCTGATCACGTTACGGTGTGCATCAAAGGAATGTTGGTCATTTTGTTTCCAATGGTTCATTTCCCCTATGGACTTCCATTGGTGACATCACAGAACAGAACAACACACACCTGTAAATATATAAACCCGCAGTTAATATAAATATTCAATAGTGAATATACCATGTCAGGGTTATTTCTATTATCACATAACTAGTTATCACAGTATGAACACATCAAATGAACCTGTACAAAATGAAAACCTATCAGTTGATGTCCGAGGTCTCAAAAATAACTGAACCCACAACCAGCACTTTACACAAACGCAGTGTCCCTGAGTAACAACCTGTAAGTGAAAAAACTGTAACTACTAACTGGACCACATGAAATAGAAATGGATTTAAATACAATGCTAACTAATTCTTCTTGTAGATTGACTTACTTCGCTAAAAGTACAGGTCTATATGACCAGCCCAACCTCCTCATCCGGTTTTCACATAACAATGACTGTACCCTGGCATTTTGGAGGTCTGCTCAGTGAACACCATGCAATTATGCCCGTATGCCACCTTGTGGCTGACATGCATCCCTCTTATGGGGTATGTTAATTGCTTTTTAATTGCTGGATTATAGCATCCGAGGCAGATCTATTCCTGTGGATGAAACAAAAAGATAATTGCACCTAATTATCCTCCTTTGATTTGGATCAATAGCCCTGTGACTGTTCATGTCACGGAAATCACATCTATTTAATTGTTCTGATGATCATGTAATTATCTTTATAATTCAAAACGCATAATGAAAACACGGCAAAGTCACAAAATGTTTGACAGAACCATTTTGACAGGCAGTCTGAACACAGCTCCCTGAAAACACATTAAACCTGGGATGGGATTTACATTTTGGCACATGAAGAATTTCTTTTTTATGGAATACAATGCAGGCTAATTATGTAAAAAAGGATATTTGAATTGCATTTTGTGGATGATTACAAGAAGATTGATCACTGATTTGTAAGTTTAGCAGGAGCTCATCAACAATAATGGGAATATTTATTTACTGGTTCTGTATACTCCAACAGTGCGTGCCAATGGTCAACTCCGATATGTCAGAATCCTGATGAATCTGACCATGCTATCATCCAGATGATGCCAAAGCACCACTTTAATGATGTAAACACTACTTTGATGTACCACCAGGAAGCTTGGTACGTGTTGAAGTGTATGATGATGGATTTAGTGATGATTTTGACAGCTCTGATGATGAAGAAGATGATGATAATAACTGTATTGCCCAATGTGGAATTAAATGGAGAGCGTTACAGAAGTTTTAAAACAACGACACCTACAAGTGTGTGGAAGAGAGTCAAAAAGTGTTCACAACCTATGAGGATTGCATTGCAGATTTTGAGCAAAGCTGCAAATGCAAGGAAAAATATCCTGATAAGACATTGAGTGTTTTCCAGAGCTCTACAAATATGATTTTATACTGTTACAGAGTAATAGCAGAAATCTCTTTACCAGTAATACAGTGGAGAGGATTTGTATATATTCATCGCAATTTGTTTATATAAACTGTGGAAGATTGTAAGTAAAGACATCGTCATGTTGATACCTCAACCAAGTAAAAATGCGAATGTATACATTAGTAGAAGTTAGTGAGGATTTACGACTAGCAGCAACTACATAATGTTTTAATATATATGTATGTACATGTATAAATATGTTTAATAAAATTGGAACAGGCCATAATTAAGGCAGTGTAGGAGCAAGCGATTGTACATTGAGGATTGAAGATGGAAATTGTGAATAAATACAAGGATATTATAACTCCTTATATCGAATGCTCACCTTTAATGAAAGTATCTGAAGGATAACTGTTTATCAAAGCCATCCTACTGGACATTCATATATGATTGAACATCAAGACATTAACAGGGAATTTGTGGATATATTATTTCAGAAGAATTCAAGAGCTATAGAACAGCATACTTAATCCAGTACCTGACAGACAATACTCAGCAAGTGATACAGATGATCTGCTTTTTGAGTTGTTAAAATAATTTAAAGACCCTAATAAAATGCAAACAGTGAAACAAGGTCCAAAATTGTTTAGTATTGTATTTTACCTACTGCCTATCTTTACATGACAACCAATTACTTCATGTTTCAGAATGTCTGAAGCACATTATCTATTTTTCAAGAGGTTGTTTGCTCCATCATTGACAAGAAACAAAATCTAGCAAGATCGAATTATGGAAATTGGTTTCCCATGAAACTCATCCTGAAATTTTGAAATTTATTGATATTTTACCCCTCACGTTTCTGTTGAAGAATACAACAATAGGGCCTGTTCGTTCAACCGTGGTAGGCCACACCTTCATGCAATTATAGTTACTCCGCTGTTCCATGTCATCACACCTGTTAATTTTTGAATTTGTGTATAAACAAGTGAATCATGTCAGTCTTATTTCAGTATGTGTGCCATGCTAAATATAAGTAAGCAACATCTGTATTGCCTATATCAACTGACAAAATTACGTAACTCAGTCCACTGTCAAGCACCCCTTTGTTAACTAAAAGACACATTTTTATTCACAATCAATCCTAATTATGTTACGGTGTACATCAAAGGAACGTTCACTGCATTTTCAACTGTTCATTTCTCCGATGGACTTCCATTGGGGACATCTCAGAACAAAAACAGCACACCTGTAAATATATAAACCCACAGTAAATATAGATGTTCAATAATGAATATACCACGCATGTCACTATCATGTCCTTTATTAAAATTTTACTATTCACATACACAGTCACACAAATGTATTTAAATCATCACAGAATCTTTGTCACAGTCTGAACATAGCAACTAAACCCAAGAGTCATCAATGTATTATCTGTACAATTAATGAAAACCTATGAGGTTAGGTTGGAGGTCTCAAAATAACTGAACCCCCAACCTGCACTTTTACACAAAAACCCAGGTGCTTGATTAATAGCCTATTAATAAAATAAAAATTCAATAACTACTAACTGACTGCATGAAATAGAAATAGATTTAAATACAATGCTAACTAATTCTTTGTGTGGATTGACTTACCTCACTAAAAGTACAGGCTATCAGGCATGTCCACCTGTCGATCGGAGCTTTCACATGATAATGAGCTGTACCCCAGACTTTGGATGTTCCGCTCAGTGAACACCATGCATGTCAGCCACAAGTGGCATACAAGCATATTTACAGCCCTCTTGTGTTAAATATAAAATTTAAGGCAAATTTGAGTCACTTTCAGACAACAACTTTGACTGTTTTATAAACACATTCCAAGCTTGAAGACACATCTAGTAGGTTTTAATGAAATTGTCGACATGTCGGTGGTTCTGAAGTTGTTTGCTACATCCCCGGTAAGAAATTTAATTAAATGTTGATATGTATGACATATGAAAATCACTTTCAAAAAATCACAGTTAGTCATTCGCATAAATTATTCCAGTCAAAAGGTTAAACCTTCCTGTCCAACTTTGCAAGTGCAAAAAGTCCGTTTAGAACTTTATTTGCTCTCAAGCGTGTCCATGCACACAAACTTTGATCAAGTGAACCGTAATTTGTTGAATGTCCTTTGCAAAACAAAGGTCAAACAATTGCATACTCAGACCGAGATTCCTCAGATTCCTTGTTCAGGCAATATCATTTTCCAGTGTTATAACAGGCGCACACATCATAAATGCAACATTCGTTGGTCACCTCGAATGTATGGAAAATCATGTTGCCACAAACGTGAATACAATATTATGGTTTTTTTCACAACATTGTGAAACATTGTCACAACGTCATACGCTGACATATTACCTTTGTCTTTGCTTCGCAACGTTGTGACAGCATCACTTCTACCACACTATTCTACTTAACTTTCACAAACATTGCGAGTTGTCACAATATTGCTGAAACATAGATATGCCCATTTGCCGGTTCTTGCGGCAACTGGGAGTTGAAAGAAGCCTGTCTGACAATTCATGAGCACTCATTTATATTTAAAAAGACATCTCTTGCGAAATCAGTGATATCATCAAACGGCCTAATGAGATCACTCGTCCATCCATGGGTGCAAGAGATGGTCTGTTGCAGGCTCTGAAGCTACCCGCGTTGTTGTGCTGCTATTTTGAGTCAGAAAGCATTCGCATGGATTGAAAGGTGTACCGTAGCAGCTATGTAGCCACTGAACATTCCAAACGTGTAGGCCTAATCAACCTCTGCTCTGTGTGTATGAACTCTTGCACTACGTTTCGACCCACTTGCAGACCTACCTTCCAAACCCCATATAGCCTCGAGACACCACAGGGTAAGAGTGCAACTCAAGCCTGGGCTTGAGAGCAATACCTCTCCTTTTGCTGACTATTTCACTTGGATTTCAACTGCAACTCATTTCCGATGCTTTAAATTTTTAAAACTAAAATCAAATTCTCAACAACTACAAAATCATCAATTTACAGTCCGTCACAAATATTAGTCATAGTCGGAATCAATGTCTGGGTCAGTGTTTGTTTCACACATTTCTAAGGTTCTTAACTTTCTCATACTTCTTGACATAACCATTCATCTCCCCATCCTACTGCTGTCATCTGCTGGATGATGTGAAGTATATTGCGTGACAATGCAAACACAACAATTTTATTTTTGCATCTCCCGAAATGCAATGCTATCAACCAAGTCTTTTTTTTCCTTCCTCCTCTGATTGTGATATTTTCCCATCATCAGTGTCATCCTCTTCTTCTTCTTCTTCTTCTCGGAATAGAACTTCCTTGTCCGTATCTGCCTCTTCCTGACCATGGGGAATTGGCCTGCTCTGCCATGTGGTGATCTTTCTGGCCATATTCTCTATACTTTCCCCTGCAGTAATTTCCATGCTTCTTTTACTGTGGATTTTCGGCTAACAATGTGATACTGATATACTTTCAGTTGGTCCTTTCTCTCTTTTCAAATTTTGGCATGTATTTTACTAACCGTTCAGTGTTGTATTCACTTCTGTTGAATTGTAAATTTCCATATCTGCATGTCTTGAATTTTGGTTTTATAGTACTTCTTGTATTCAGGGTGGTGTTTTCCCCATTTTTCAAAGGCCGTTGTCATCTTTGCACAATCTCGCGGGTATAATTGCATCTTTAACTCTAAAGTTGCACACTGTCACACATTTATATTTGACGTTGTGAGAGTCATGGTTGCTGGGCGGTTGCATGATTGAATTTGTCCATACATTTTCTCATGTGCGTGATGTGAAGGAATAAAATTCAATATTCTCTATCACATGGTTTTTCTGCTTTATCTATGCCCAACTTATCACTTATCAATCTAGTTCATCACGATTTTCGTTAGGCTTGCGAATACGGTCACTACCTTGTGGACTGTTTGTCAGGGTTGAAACAATTCAAGAAGTATATGTTTTGTCTCCTTTCACAGCTCTGCCTTGTCAGTAGAGTTATTTTCTGGAAGGACTACTCTTAATAGTGGTGAGATGCGGGAAGAGGTGATTTTTTCTACTTGCTGTGGCCTCTTTCGGTGACATTCTGTCAGATACGAAGTTTATTGTCACAGGTGATTTTTCATAGTTTCGCTTTCATATTCTTTAAAGCTTCATTTCAGTGAGCTCTCTCAGAGGCCTAATTGTGAAATCTCACAGCAAGTGAAAGGGATATATCAACGAGTAGGCCAGCCGCATGGTCACACCTCGCAGCAATGTGAAATGATCAACATCACGAAATATCATAAAGCAACATGACTTCATGATGGATCATCTCGGATGTTATGTTACATCACCGCAAGTTACTGATTTGCAATTCCTTTCCGCGCATAGCTCTCTCGGCTTCAGGTAGAAGTCCTTTGTTTAAACAGATGATTCTTGTTTACCTCAAAACATTTCCCATGGAGTGCGCTCGACAGTGTCGTGGCTCCTGGCTCCGTTCTGCAGTCTGTTTCCATTGCCGTGTTTTCTTGAGCGATAGCACGCACAATTATTCTCCTGCTGTCTGGCGTCACTCCTCAATAAAGAATTCAATGTCTTCATCCTGGTCGACCAAAAAATTTCATCTACTCTGTGTGTCGTTCACAATGACATGCTTTACCCAGGGAAACATTACCTTTACCGAGTGGAAACTGGTTTACCGGTAAACACTGTGCTATCGGATCCTTATTTCATTGCTTTATTTGGGATTTTGTCTCTTCTTCTGTTTGGTCTATTCAATGCTTGTCTCAAAGGGATCCGTCATCTCTACCATCACCGCTATTTTCTCCACTCTTGATCCACTACGGGCAGTTCTTTGTCCATCATGCGATATCGCATGCCTGTCTTCCACCACTATCTCTCACACGCCTCTGCCTGCAGTAATGCTCAATTCATATTCTGTTGCCGTTTGTTACTGTTTAACGCCATCTGGTAAACACCCTAGTTCAAGTCTTCCATCGTCAACAGCCGAATTTGAGGTATGACCGACTCCACCGTCCGTACCAATGGCTGAACCTGACTGAAATAATATTGCTGCCCGTAGGACTGCGTCATCGCTGTCTGGACGAATGATAGGTTATCCGACGGATCAGTTTTTATTCCCGCGTGATGAAACTCTGTGGAATCTCTCAGCAGGTTATTTCCGCTCCCGCAATCGGTTAATATTCATCATCTTGGCAATTCAACTCACTTGCCTTCCTTTTCTCGGAAGACCGTACTAAATGAAGAATTTTTTTTTTTACGGTTAATAATAATCGTCTAATCTTCCTCTGAAGCACTGGCTGCTTCAGGTAATGGTCGTGGGCCCCCGAAGTCTTCTATCCGCCGGGGA